>CM065419.1:37756464-39006464 GCA_033060865.1 Dorcus hopei
CTTAGCTTACTTATTGTTTATAATTATATAACAAGAGATTTAATTTATCTTTGCCTTTTTACATGTTAATTATGTTTAATTGTTGCTATTTTTATTTTCTTTTTTCCTTCTTTGAGTTTTGCTCTTCAATATCAACAATGAAGTTTCTTTTCATGGAAGGGCTACTCATCCTTTTAGAATTTCTATTTTTTTAATTTTTTGCAATAATTATAAATTGTTTGTTTTTCTTCTTAAAGATCTATGTTTTCTTTTTAACACGGAAAAAGTTTCGTAATTTTTCATTTATCCATTGTCTTTCCTTTGCTTTTGTTTATCAAGTTTTCCTCTTATTCTTTATATGGATTACTGTTTTCTTGATTTTTTAAGTTTCGGGCCATCAGTAGGTTTTTAATTTATTTCTGCTTTTGGTTCTTGACCTATTTACTTTATTATTATTTATTTTTCTTTTATGTGCTACTTACAATTTGTTTCTTCTTCTTCTGTCTTTATTCTTAATGTTGAACATTTAAGCTTTTTTTTCTTTCGAAAGAAAATAAGTTTCTTCATCTTTAACTTTTTCTTTGAATCTTGTCATGGGTGCTATTTACTTATTTTGTTTTATTCATGTTAGTCACTTGATTCGGGGATAAAGTTATCAACGAATTGATTATTTTTTATCTGGCTTATTTGGAAACAAAACAGAACATGTATTATTAAGGTCAAGTCGCAAGCGCGTAATTTCTTTGATTCAATTGTCAAAAAAAGTTCTTGTTTAAGTTCTAAATATTAGATCAAATCAAACAAAATTTTAAGTTTAAAATAAAACTGCTTTTTTATTCAAATTATTTTAACTCAAACGTTTAACTAACACTACAAATTGTAATTATAATACTACACAGGATGAGTCACTAAACGTGCCTTCTTCCATAACTCATTTGTACAACAAAAGAAATCATCAGTATGAGTAAATACTTACCTTAAAAAAATTATGCAAATAATAAATTAATAACCTAAGAAAAAACTATACGAGAGAGTATATCCGTTTTCAAGAATGGTTAAAGATTACTTACAATTTATATTGTTATTTTCCACAATAAAATGCCTTCGCTTTTGAACATTATTTCAATGCTAACGCATTTTAAAGTTGAGTCACTATTGTGTTATAATAGTCTAGTCAGACATTAAAATAGTTTTAGATTAGAGGATGTTGCTTGATTTAAAAAAGATCCAAATCTTCAGATTGCTTTCATTAATATTGTCTTCAAGTTTATTTATACATTTTTAAGTTTTTTTTTTCACTATTTAATTCATTTTTTTTTTAAATTCCAGATTAAAATCACAAATAGATGTTGTAATGCCTCCCCTGTTAGAAAGTTATGAAAGAGAAAGTCAGCGAATAATGCAGAAAAAGTAAGTATCTTATACCTATCCTCTCACAACATAAATGTTTCGAATACATCAAAATTTTTATGATTTTTTCTTAAATTGATTTAATATAAAAACAAACTTTTTAAAATATTCATCACCAATTTCCCGTTTTTTTTCTTTTTCTTGCACAAAAGGATTATGACACTGCACACCTATGAAAATTTCGGTCACAAACTGTGAGTGGATTAATTTGTGTTAGAATTTTAAATGACCCTTTAGCTTTAATAAAAGTTGTTAATACCAAGTGTAAGGAGTTACCCTTGGCATTAATTTACTTAATTCACTTAGCTTACTTACCTTCTCACCTTCTCTAGCCAAGTAATTGTTCTAATAATTTTATTTTTTTCTCGTTAGGTTTTCCAAAGAAAGCGTCACAAACGAAGAAAACAAACAGCTTCGAATGCCGAAACGAAAATTCGCTTGGACCGAAGAAATCAAGTATTACACTCTCACCATGCACCCGATTTATTACTGATATTATTTCTTATTTGCAGGAAATTGCTGAAAGACATTGTTTCGTTGAGAAAACGTTGTTTCATACTTGAGGGCAAAAACAAGGATAACCTGGAAGATTTGCTGACCGCTTATTTGAAAACCGACATCCAAACACTTTGGCCGGAGGGCTGGATGTCGATGACAGCTTTACAGAAAGTTTGCAATAATATTACCACGCCGGAAGCGAAAAGACCTAATGAAAGCTTCCCCTCGGATATCAAAAAGCCCTCGGTTGTTTCGTGCATTGAAATTAAGAAGCCGGTTAAAAGTACCACCTCGATTAGTCCTTCAGCTAACGAACTGGCTGCTCAGAAGGAATTACAAAAATTGAATGCCAATTCGAATTTGTCGATAACACCGGTGACCACGAGTGTTACGAAACTTGTAAATACAAATGTAAATGTAGATAGTATGAAGCCTAGAAGTATAAGTGTAAACAAAAGTGATATTACCATTAATAAAATAGAGAATGTAGATAACGTTAGTAAGACTAACAAAGCACTGCCTGATATCATTAAAACATCAAATGCTTTAACGATAACGCAGACTGCGACTTCCATCAAGACAACTTGCGATAGAATGGAGAGAATCGATTTCATCAAACCGAACATCGAGAGTGATGTGATCGTACTCGATGATACTTTAAACAAGATAATTTCACCTACGCATGATGCCGTCACCATCCAAAACAAGCATGACATTATTAATAAGGCGAGAAGCGAAAGTATCCAAGCGAAACACGAACCGAGCAAAATTAGAAACGAAACGGTTCCGGTTAAGCAAGACGTCAGCAAAATTAAAAACGAAAACATTAGGCAGCACGATATTAACAAGTTAAGAATGGGGGTAGAAAGTGTTCAGTACAAACATGACATCAACAAACCTAGAAATGACAATATCCAAATGAAACAACAGCAAGATGCCAGTAAAACAAGTGTTCCGGTTAAACACGAAGTGTTAAGAAGTGAGAGTAATCACTGCCAAATCATTGATCTCACAGAACAGTTACCGCAGGAGTTAAAGAAGTCGTTGAATGCAAAACCGAAATCAAAGTATTACGAAGCCGACTTGAAAATGGTTAAGAATAAACCGACTACGTCCGAGTTGATTAAACCGAAACAGCCGGAGAAGGAAGAATTAACGGGTAGCTCTGCGCTAACTCATTTGATAGCCGAGTCATTAAATGAAAATATTGCTCAAAACTTAACTAAGTCATTATCTAAAGTAAACGAAAGCAATCCAAGCCCGAAAAATTATGGCCTCTCCTCTGCGTACACCTCCACGAATTTGGAGTATCCAAAAATAAAAACCCCCAACGAAGGTGATGATATTCAAAAAGTCATGGAGGATTTGAAAGCGTTGCAGAAACTATCTTCGCCGGTTAAAGTCAGCGAGTCACCGACTAGCTCGCCTGTTTCGGTCATTGCTTTTAATAAGAATTACTCGCCTAAGACTTCGCATAGCACACCTCACAGCCAACCCCCTTCAACTCATACGTACCGAAACGAATACACTAAAGCCGACTTCAGCTCAGGATTCCAGGAAGCTTTCCAAAGGCAACTACTTAATGACTTTGCCATCATGCAAAATTCCGTTAATCACTCAACACCTACTTCTTCCAAAAGTCATTATAATAGGTGCAGTTAATTTCAGTTTTTTACGTTTTATTTTGTGTTATTTTGTTTTTTTATTTGTAGCGTTGATAAATACCCGCATACATCGGCTGCATATCTCAATGATAAATATTACCAAGTAAGTATTTGCGTTCAATAAACAATTAATTAAATTATTTAATTAATCCCTGCGTTTGTTTGCAGACTTCGAACAATAATTACGCCCAGGCAAACTCGAGTAAAATAAAAAATCTTCCTCCGCAACAGTCAGGTAATTTGGATTCTTTTTTTTTGTATTAACAAAATTGCAATACATTGATTGTATTCTCATCTTATTTCTCTGACGTTACATATATTAAGTGCGTTCAAAATAATCAAGGAAGTTGATGAGATTACTGTTCATTGACTTGAAAGTTATTTCTCATTAATTAATTATCTGAACCGCCTCGATGATTGCTAACTATGTTTTCTAATTGCATTTAGGTTCTTATAATATCTTGGATGATATGTTAGCAAATTTTTTGACTGAATACGGATATCCTAAACCAGGTATGGGGTGTGCATGGTCAACATAGCTGAGTAGTTTTGTGGTGTTTGGTTTTATTTTTAATTGCTTGATTGTGACGATGTTTAAACGAAAGTATTAGTGTATAGCACCCCCTGCCACCTTGCACTTGACTAATTACACGTTCTTATTGATCAAGATCATAATTGTACTTAAACAATATGAAGTAATCGAAGGTGTTATGATTTTGATCAGTTAAGCCTTTAGTGTAACGCTTTATTTTTTTTCCCCCCTTAAGTGATTGTTTATTGTTCTAATATACTTCATGTTTTCAGCCAATCACATACCCAAACCGTCACAGAAATAGCTAAAAACTGTTGCGCGAGATAAGTTAGTCAAACTGCCATTTTTATACACTCGTTAGTTTGTGTTTGTATTATTATTGTACATTTGTAGATAAATAATTTGTATAATGTAGAAATTCATTCCTGTTCTGTAATTTATTTCCATGTATTATATATTTTTAAAAATAAAGATTTTGTGATTTTTGATACATCATGAGCTTTTGGGATGTTAAACAGTAGATTCCTTTCTACAGTTTGCGTACGTTTTTAAGGGCAGATTAGAAGTGTACTAGATAAATCTAAATTAGTCTAATTTAAATACCCAAAAATTAAAAATGCGGCTGTATTTAAAAATTAAAGATTGCGGCTAGTTATTTGTAGAAAAATAATATATAAACGTCTAACGTTTTAGTATTGTTGCATACGTTCAATTTTCAGCATTAATTTATTCTTTAAATTGATAAATTCAACAAACCCCCATTTAAAATTTGAATTTAGCGCGCATTCAATGTACCAACAGAAATTCCAGCCGAATCAATCGACGCTCGAGTGTTCCTAAACGCTAGGGATTTTCATGCAGATTAGTTTTGATTTTCCACTGCTTTCATCAGGTGTTCGAATTGTTTAAAATAAATCGCAAGACTTTTAAATTATCAACAAATATCGCCCGTAATTCGGCTAAGATTTGCAACAAATCAAACCCGGACGCCGGTAAGTCTTTTACTGTAACTTAACCTCATTTTTTTTTGTAACAATTATGATTTCATTAAACACCGACTTTTCAACTCACAGATAATGTGTTTGTTGTATTTATGTAGGGCAAGGCATGGCAAATTTAAAAGAAAGTTGCTGCGGGCATTATCGATTTCATCCGTGAAAAATTAATTTTATTAATTCACGTATGAGTCAGGTCATTTTTTTTTGCCGGAGGTT
Organism: Dorcus hopei; assembly: GCA_033060865.1. Lineage (NCBI taxonomy): Eukaryota > Metazoa > Arthropoda > Insecta > Coleoptera > Lucanidae > Dorcus > Dorcus hopei. Next base: position 37,761,762 of record CM065419.1, read on the forward strand.
CCTTGCCGTTATTTTTTTTTTATTAAAATCGAAAAAAATTGTCATATCGATCGTTGGCCTTAAATGAATCTATCCGCCGCCTTCTTTCATACAAGTTTAAAGGCCGAGGGGTTATTTTGTATGCAGGGAACGTGCGACAGACCGGGAAGACATCGGGTCGCGCCCCGGCTTCGGCTCCCGGATCACATGAACATATCGATCTATGTAACTTTTATTATTTTGTACGGCTAATTCTCCATCTAATATTAGTTTTAGAACTTCTAATGTATTGAATAATGTTATAGAACTCCCTTTTGCGTTTTTGTTTATTGAAGTATTCAGATGGTTTTAGAGCACTAAAAAAAGGCATGTCTTTACTAAAGCAGAGAATAATTCAACATTCTTAACATACACGAATGTACAGAAATGCGGTTTTTGCTCCGCAAACGACCTGATGTAAGTGAGTCATAAATGGAACGTTCCTTAATTAATTGCTTTTAATCGTCCAGTCGTTCGAATATTTTCTTTTTGTGAAGTAACACTTCATGTTTCTTTATGCTACATACAGAGCAATCCAATAAAAAATTAATCAAAGATGGCTTGAAGTTTTCTCTTGAATTAATACCATGTGATCTGATCACGTAAATATTTGAGTTTGGTTGTAGAAAGCAGTTGTATTGTCATTGATTGATTTATGCATGCATTACCAAATAAATTATTTAATTAATAAAGTATCAATTTGACAGCAGAGCTGTCGAGTAAAATGTCGGTGATTTTACTTTGAACACAAAATGTGCTGAGCGGCAATTATAATGCAAAGTGAATGAGAGCATTCACAAGAAGCTCTTTTTTTCTGGAAGTGTGAAGATGAAACATGTTAATTATGATAGGAAGTAATATGTGTCCAACAATTATTGTAGTCCTGGGTGGCTGTGGAATCAAACTTTTTTAACTAATTGTTATTTCCAATTGCGATAAAACATTAAATACGTAAACAAGAATTTATTTTTTATTTGACAGTCAATATTTGAGACGTCAATTCAACGATGCGAAGTAACAATCGACATTTATGTTTGATTCCACAGACACCCAGGTCTAGGTACAATAATTGTTGAACACATGTTATTAAAATACAATGCTGCTTATATGTTCAATGTAAGACACAGGGTTGCCAGATTTTCTGTATTTAATGACGTTAACTTGTTTATAAAAGGCGCCAATTTTTTTGAAAGTTATTGAACTTTAATGACAGGTTGCACCAATATTTTAAACAGAACTTAAATATAAGTATCGCTTAGACTATGACATTTGTAGGTTTAACAAATGTTAATCACACTCTAATTGATATTGAAGTTGAAGTTTAAACATCAGTCAGAATGTGTTTGACATTATACTGACCATACGTAAATGTCATAGGCTAAATACAACTTAAATTTAAATTGATACAACCGGGTATAATGCCCAGTTGCACCAACTTTTTAAGCAGAGCTTAAATTTAAGTGGTGTTTAGACTCTGACATTATTTATAGATTTAACAAAGTATTAGTTACATTCTAATTGATACTTAAGTTGAAGTTGAAATGTCAATCAGAACGTATTTGACATTATACTGACCATACGTAAATCTCACATTCTAAACACGACTTAAATTTAAGCTCTGCTTAAAAAGTTGGTGCAAACGGGCATAAGTGTGAAAGTTTAAGTAATGCTTACACACCGCGTAAGTTGTGAAAATCAAGTAGAAAAGTAAATTTGAAGTTGCAGTTATCAAATTCAGTTCCATCACATAAAATAAATTTTTCATTTTGCTTTTGACAGTTCCTACGATCATCCCGATATGTACACTCGGGACAAATGTATGAGATCAAGCGGTCGGGTCGTACACTCATACGCAGCTTAAGTGCTCCAATTTGACAGTTCTGCGAACTTGTATCACAAGGTTTTAAGGATGAAGTTCGCGTGCAGGAGATGCATTTAAGGTGCGTACGAGTGTACCTAGGTACTTTGCATTGCATATTTTGAACTGTCGAAGGAATTTCGAAAATTTTTTGACGCTCTGTGGAAATTTGTATACGTCAAAATAAATTTGTCTTACATCAACTTGATTATGTTAAAGTGGATAAGGGACTTTTAACGCAAAATAACTTTCAATATGCCATAAAGTTATCAGCTATAATAATTTTAATATGACAGGTGATATTTATTAAAATAGTTAATGACTTTAATAAATCTCCATTATGTAGTTGCGTTCCTTTTACAAAATGTACTGAGGTTAGACTAAGGCCAATATTACACTCTATAAAAGATCTTTGACAAAGATCTTTTATAAAATACTTTTAGAACATATTTGAAGAACTTTTATTTTATAATATTTCTTGATGGTTATTACATTATAAAAGATCTTTGACAAACACATCAACATTTTTATAGTTTTAAACAAAAGGAATTGGTAAAATGGACGACACACACGTATTTGCTTGTGCAGCGATAGTTAGTGCCATGGTAACTATCTCTTTATTGTTAAAAAAGAAGAAAAGAACACGACAACTCTGGATAAGGCCATGGGTTGCAAGGCGTGATCTTAGAGGAATCATTAGGTCTGTTCCAAGCACGCTTTGTGACCGTTTCGAAACCGTCAAAAGCATGCACTCATGAAAGATTTACACTTGACAAAGTTGTCAACATCGATCATTATTTCGGTGGGCAACTGATTATGACGGTTTCTTAAACGGTCAGAAAGCGTGGTTGGAACAGAGCTCATCAAAACTTAATTCGCGAACTAGAGTGTGAAGATATCAAGAGTTACAAAAACTATTTAAGAATGGATGAAGATACCTTAATTTTTTCCGCTAAATATTGACTTCTTAAGCCATTCAACATCTTTTTTATATCATCTACCGTGCATCCTTTGAAATTCGCATTTATTACTTCAGCAATGTTTTTGTATGCATCTAAACGCTTATTTCTATCTTTGTAATTTGGATGTTGACTGTTGTACAACATTTCGTACCCCTCATACTCCGAAATTAATAATTACGTTGAGGAAACGCACCACACAAATTTGCCTTCTGCCATCCTCTTTTCAAAGTATTAAATCGTTTATAAAATGTAATCACCTGTCGATACTTTTTATAAAAGATTGCCTATTACACTGTCATATGTTTGATAAAATATCTTTTATAAAAGATCTTTGTCAAAGAACTTTTATAGTGTAATATTGGCCTAAGTGAGGTGAGTGGCTCCTCTCACATAAAAAAGTGAATGAAAATTTGTCTAAGTGGAAAACTGAGAAGGAGAAAACTGGGGAAGTTTATACGTCAAGAAATGTCAAATTCCAAAGTTAAAATTTGCAAATAATACATTATAAGTAATTTAAGGAAGCATGGAACGCATTTTATTTAACTAAATGAAATAATTTTTGGCAACTACTTCAAGAAGAAACTTTTCAGCGCAAGTATTTTGTGTAAAAAAATTATTATTAGTTTCCCTCACTACTGAGGGACGAACACTCATTACTGAGGAAGGGTTTAAGGTTCCTTCAAATCGGTAAGGGGGGAAGCAACTTCCTCACTTCTGCTTACCTCACTTGAAGCAAAAGGAACGTGTAATTTAAGTGAGGAAGGAGAAGTGAGGTAAGATTATCGTAGAATCGGTGTAAAAGGAACGCAACTACTGATTGACAACTGTCATTCATTCAAACCTCAATCGGTTTAGGGAGTCATCCCTTTTTCGCTCTACCTTCTTTCATTAAAAAAATCAAAACCAACTTGATGAATTTTTCAATTGAACACATTATACATATTTAATCGAATCTGAATCTGAAGCAGTCTTAGCGGTAGAATTTTGTTGAACGTTCGTTACGTCAAGAGTAACCCAAATTAGGTGCCAGTCGCCAAATAATATACATATTTAAGCGCAAAATGTGCCTAAAATGTAGCCCAAATGGTGTAATTTCGCCCAATCTAGCAACCCTGCAGTATGACGAGCGATTTATTTTCCATGGCCACCTCTTATAAATCGCCGTTTTTTATCCTTTTGTTGTTAATACCGGTCAGTCAAATTAAAAAAAAATCAAAGGTGTTCAATTTTTTTGTTACAATTCTGTTGATCCGCTCAGGTTATTTGAATATTTGAGAACGTTGAGAATTATTTAGCGCTATTGTGAGATTCCATAGAATTATTATTATTATTAATATCAAACAATCGAATTAAAAATAATACCTAATTAAGAGGAATCCTACAAAGTTACCCCTCAGAAGTTCGCATTTTACTATCCCTACTTTGCTACGTTAAGGGGAAATATTTGTGATATTATGATTGATTGGTTGGCAGTCGCCTGCCGACCATGCGGCTATTGAAAACCACCAACATTAGTTGCTTAGAGCTATCTCTGTTCAACACATATTGAGAAAGAACGATAATAACTCTCGCGTGTGCGCCGGCATGTCGGTGGTTCCGTCATCATGAGCAACTTACTCGGCTGCGTTCGGTCATAATGTTGGTACATTCGACGGGTTCAGAAATACACATACATGTACATAATTATATTCAAATACTTACACATTTTTTACGGTAAATTGTAATAAGACGCAATTATCGTTTATTTTAATTGCACATATGCGTCGTATAATAGAAAAGCAACAAGTAGTTACCTATATTTGTAAAAGTATTGAAGAGGATTGGAGCTGCAACATCAAAAATTTTACGTATAATCCTACTTCATGCGCATGCGCAATTTTAATATTACCTACAGCTCAACACTAATGAAATTCATTATTTTATTTTTTTTTTAATTGTAAACATGGGTAAATTAAACTCCATTAACGAGAAGGTCACATATAGGAAAAGAAAAATCGGCGGTAAATATGTTTCTTTGTAAATATGTATCTATATTTTTTCGAAAATTGTTAAGAAATGTTGATAATTAAATACATGATACATTACGAACATCATGACGCGAAGTGACTGTTTTTTGTTTGCATAACGTAAAAGTCTTTTTGCGCTAGCGTCACATCTTTCGGTGTCATCGAAACGCCAGTGTCATTTATAACGTACTATAAGGTAAATGAAATAAATTTTTCAAAAATTTACGAAGATATAAACATAGATATAAATATGCAAGGTTTGAATATTTCAAAATAAATGGTCGAGTATGTAGTAATCGAAAAAATATTATATGCACCACGGCAGCAAAGTGTCTTTATCGACCTCGTTTGCTTGCTCACCGCGGCTTCGCCTTGGCTCGCAATTTGCAAACTCGTTTGATAAAGTGCCACTTTGCCACCTTGGTACATAAATAATTATTAAATCCAGAAAGTAAAAGTATTTCGCATCTTGCAATTTTTGATTGAAGAAAAGGCCACAGTTTAAAAAAATATCATAAAAGTTTATTTCTTTTGAAACCGGTATGAAGTTAGCAATAACATTCAGTATCTTTTTATTTTCAATTACATACTTATTTTGAACATGTTTCCAAATCACCTCAGATTTTTGAGGTCTTGGAGTATGTGGAACGAAAGTTTAAGATTTTATTGTGGCCGGACAAAAAATATGTCCCTTTTTGTTTTTAAACTATCGAAAGCCCGTTATTAATAGATTATTTTCGTCTAAAAACTTGATTTAAAAATAAGACAACGCTGTCATTTTTGAAGAAGTTAAGTACGCCTAACGCAAAATTACTTGATAGGTCAATTTCGAATCAATTTCTAAAAATATTCATTTTAAGTTATTGAATATTACTTAATTAGTAGATTTTTATACTAATATATAAATACTGAAACTGTTTTGGTATAGTTTTAGAATTTTTTTTTATTGCTGAAAGTTATTGCTAACTTCCTACCGGTTCTTTTGAACTCTATTTAAATGTACATTTTATATTTTTGCTATTTCGCTTCTAATACACATAAGTTGAGCAAAACACAAATTTACAAAAAAAAAAAAAAAACGTAATGGTCCGTTTTCACGTTCAAGCAATTTGCGCAAATGGATTGTGCAAGTATTTGCTATACAAATTCGCTTGCGCAAATGCATGCAGTTTACCAAATTTTTAGCTTGCAAGCAAAAAATACCGTTTTCATGCAACGACCTCCTTGTAAATTTGTGTTCACAAGCACATTTGCGCAAATTGTGAGCGTGAAAACGGACCATAAGTGTCCCACGTCAAATTTTAAGGAGTGCATTTAAATTAATAACGAAAAAAGGAGTTGATGCAAAGTTAGTTACACAAAATAATGTTTTCAAAGTTAAATGCGTCTCAAATTTTTTTAGGTTTAATCAACGACGCCAGGACGCATGAAAGTTCACACAAAAGGTTGTACGTCAGAATAGGCAAAACGATAATTCTATAAAATGTAATTTTTCCTAGTGATGAAATTTAGCCGGCTAAAATACCTTTTCTCCAACCGTGGAAAAAGCCGTACCTTTGAATACTATTTAGAGACAGTGAACTTGATCTTTTCTTGACCAACAAGATATGTACTTGTTGCTAGACCTCAGTGTATGTATAAATAAATATTAAAATACCAAAAACGTACTGGAAAAGGCAGTGCACAAATTTAAATACATTTAAATTACCCGCCTTAATCTATCTGAGATCATGTGCAATAACTCCTAAAAATCGGAACGCAAAATATATATTCTCAGACCGTGAAAAAAGATCACGTGATTTTCTAGTTTGTTAACGCACCCAGCTCTTAATTTGGTGAGAATATATTCACGCATTACAGAAATAATTAACTAAAAACATACAAATATGGCGACTTAATAACTTAATTATTTTTACATATTTTTAAAAGATTTTTTCACTGATTTGTTAACAAAACTTCAATCTACAAAGTGACTAACGCGTTTTTCAAAATTCGATCTGGAAGTATTTTTACTATCGCTGTAAAGTTCAACTACAATTTTTCAATGTTAATTATTTTTTTCTTAATTATCAGATGATGATAGAGAAATTTCCTATTGTCACTTTGTAGTGCTAGTTGTCAGGTATATAGAAAAAATGAATTAATTATATTCAGAAATAAAGTCTCTATGAATTCGCCCGTTTTAATGGTTTTCGTATATGGAGTTATTTCGTAAGATTGCTCTTAAGGTGAGCCGTATATTGACGGTGTTTCTTCAATGAAACGCGAACATTCCGTTCTTAACTTTTGATTGACTTCTGATTGACTCGTGCAAATATTTCTAAAGGAATTAGTAGTCTTTAGCTCTGTTCCAACCAAGTTTTGTGACGGTTTCAAAACCGTCATAATCTTTTGCCCACCGAAGTAATGATCGATTTTGACAACTTTATCAAATGTGAAACTTTGATGAGTGTATGCTTGTGACGGTTTCGAAACCATCACAAGGCGTGGTTGGAACAGACCTTATAACTACGGATTTTTTGTTGTAATTCTGTTAACGGGGTGGTCTTTCAGGTCAAAAAGAGCACGTATGTTTCATGGCCAACTCTTACCAGTCGCATGTTTTCCTGTTGTTAATACTGAGCAGTCGAATAAAAAAAATCAAAGATGAGTCGTACATACAATGTCTTTCAAAAAGTGTGCTACAAGAAAGCACAAAGTTTCAGAGCGCTTTGAAATAATCACTCAGAACCAAATGAAATAATTGAAAATTAAGAACAAATTTGATATTTTCCTATTCATATTATTTTGGCGGACACTTTAATCCAACCAGTATGTCCTAATGTAGTTGTGTATAAAGAGTGGTTCACAATAAATTGTGATTTTTTTATTTTTGAGATAGAAGGCTGTAATTTCATATTTAGCTATAACTTTTAATTCTGAACAACTTATTCTTATGACATTTTGCTGTATCTTGTAAAATAAGGGTACTTTACTCTTAAGCCGTCTTCATTTCTCGGTGTCCACGCTCTATAGGTACCGTTCAAGATCAAATTCATCTGACATTTTCCAATTTGACTTTAAGGGATGCAGAAGCGTTCTGCGTCAATAAATTTTTATAAAAACCGATAATAAAAAAAATTCCCATTTGTAGCACACTTTTTGAAAGTCACTTGACGATTTTTCTGCGATACCACATGACCATTCCAGTTTTGAATTTTTGTCAATATCTTTGATTCTTGCAAATATTATTATTAACATTGATTTTTTGTCGACTTGTTATGTTGTGTTTGAAACTACGATAAATTTTATTTAGGATAATTTTAATTTTTTAGCGCTGTTGTCAGACTTTAAAGAACACATTTATTTGTCTTTTTTCGATAGATTTGACAAGGATAAACAGTTTTCCAACAAACGCTTCACGAATTCAGTTAAAATTCAACATAGAATTCTACTTTATTTTAAAAACGTAGTTCTTTCTTATCATAAAATGATAATTGAACAGAAAAAAGAAAACGTAATAAAGAAAGCCATTTTCGGTAATTTTTTTGACAATTTTGGCGTACTTTGTAATAAGTATTTTCTTTTTTTGGAAATCATCTCTTTCTCACACTGCATTTTCTTCTTTTTGCCAAAATTAGGCAAGATTTTATTTTTTTTAATTTTTTTTGGAGTTAATTACTTTTGTTGATGTCTCACTGCAAAATTTTTAATTGATCAAGACAATTTTCGAAGCTTTTTGAACTACGTTTTATAGCATGTTTCACGAGCCTGTCAAGAATGATTTTTTTGAACTACGTACATAGTTCATAGTTCTTTTTTCTTACAAAATATTCACACGTGATATTATTGATTATTTTAGCACCAAATTTTGACTTTATGTTAAACATAAAGAAATATATTTTTTTGCATTCTTTAAGACAGTGACATTATTTTTATTTGTTGTTAATAATATTTTTTTCTTCAGCGATACGTTTAAAATTGTAAAAATCACGAATTAAAAACTTTATGTTTAGATTTGTTAAAAGTTTTAACGACATGATATCTTTATTTGATACCTTCCTTGTCTTTACATAATGAATATGCTTTTCCAATAGTATAAGGTAGCCTTGCACATCGAAAGAGTTTTTGTTTTAAATAAATACTTCTTATTTATGCTTTGTACACTGTTAATTTCTATAAAGAATTCCGTTTACATTTTGCTTGCTGAGAATAGGCCATGCGGAAAATCAAGAGAAAATTGTCAACAAGGTATAATCAGTCTATCCAAATTTTTCTTTTTGCAGATAGGCAGATGTAACTCCAGAATCATATTTGTTCATTACAGAAACCACATGACGTAAAAAAAAACTGAGACCCTTCCATAACACACGAGGCCGCATTGCCCTTTAGCAAGTCAAGAAGGGGGCGCGAAGGTCAATGCAATTTTAAGTATTTATTGTTCTCCTGAGCATAATTCCCGAACTAAAACTTTACGAACTGGATACTTTTTAGTTTATGGGTATATTCAATGGTACGTTACATTAAAAAAAGAAAAAACAATAAATAATGACGAAAATGGAAATACTAATTTTATTTGAACTACAAATAACGAACAGAGGAAATAAATTATTTACTAAACATTTTTAAGTGAACTTTTATTGTTTTTGTTTACTTCTCTCCATTTGAAATTTAGATTTTCTCTTTCATTCTCAGCTGATTTTTGTATTTATTAAAGTGATTCCCAAAAACTTCGTTTGCATGTTTTACGGCTTTCAACAACAAATAAAATTCAGCATGGTCTTGCGAACAAAGCTTTTTGAGGAAAATATGAGAGTTTGCATAACAATGTAAGGGTAGTACACGTACACCAAGATAACATTATACATTTTAGAAGGCATCTTAAATCTTTCGCATCCGAGTTGGCTCTTCTAAATTCTAATAAACCATAACTGCAAGCGCGAGCAAGCAAGTGCATTCTCTAGCTGCTGAGCGCGCTATATATGATCCATATTGTACAATAAAATCTGTTGTTCAGCCGCGGAACATACAAAAAGAAGTTCGCGCACACTGCTTTAACCTGGGCTAGTTCCACACCGTGGAATCGAACAGTGCATTCTGGCAAATTCCCTTGGCGATCGTAAAACGGCGGAAGTACGGTTCTCTTCCGGAGGTTACTTATGTGAGTGAGTAGCACACTCGAATGTCTGTAACTAAATTAATTACGGGATGCAACAGAGACGGGGAACGTACCGTTTTATTTTATCATCGGATATGCACGCTCAATCTGTCGATTATAGAAGGTTCAGAAAGTTTCTGGTAAAATGAATCGATTTTTGGAAAACACCAAGAAATTACCCTCATACTTTTATCTATTCGCTTCTTCTTTCGCTATTTAGCACTTTTATCTTCTTAGGTATTAGGTATGTATATTGTTATTCTGTATTTCATAGTATTCCACTTTTCATTTAATCACCTTACAAAATTTATGATGTGGGCCTTGAGTTCCATAAAACACGTCGCCTACAGGAGGCAATAGATCTCCTAGATAGATAAACTAGCAAAGTAGGTTTGAGAAAACTAAATTAACTTACATAAATGCAGATTTTAACGAAGTTATATAATAAAAGGTGGAAAAACTGCTTTACGTGTTTGGGTAGTGTAGTAGCTTAAGGATTCCAATTTAAAAACAATGTCTTCATTTGCGGGAAATAGAGAACGTGAGTCCAGTAAAACAAGCATGTGAAGCTAAATTGTACAAAAAGAGGAACAAAAGGAGACCAATGAAGACCTGGGACAAAGTTATTGGAGACGTGTTGCAAAGAAGAGGGAACTAAAGTTAAAGCAACAAACAAGAAACAAGGGTCCAAGTTTGTTTATTAGTAGAAGAACACTGACGTATGGTAGACGTGGTTGCTGATTATAATGCGAATAAAAATTACCGAACAAGGTTTGGTACACTAGAAGGTTGCCACACTGACGAAGATTAAAGTATTTCACTCTATGTGAAACCAGCACTCCCTTTATGTTTGATGAATGAAGAATTAAGAATACTTGTTAATAGATTTATGAGATTCTGTGGCCGAAGACTATCATGAATGAAGAACTATGGACACTTCCAGGAAAGGTCGAAATAGGAACACAAATAAGCAAACGGAAATTCGGATGGTGAGGTTACACATAGAGTATAGGCAAAGCAGAAATTTCAAGAAGAACGATACAATCACGGCCTCAAGAAGACTAAAAGCTAGGACGCACACGAAGAAGAAGCACTATGCAGAAATAACGTACTTAGGTACTTGGCAAAAAAAGGTAAAAATGAAAACAAGTAATAAACGCTCTGTATCAGAAGGCAGTGTCGAGATTATTACTATGTACAGTCGTGGGCAATTAAAAGAGAACACTCGGTTATTTGCTTAGCATAATAGAGATAATGTCACAATTTTATTACTTTTCAATCTCTTTTAATTGTCCACTACTATTCATCGTTGATAGGAATACCCATTTGAATGGATGCACCATCAGAGGCGTATTGTATTTACACCTATTAACAAAAAAAAATATTCGTTTAAAACAATTATGTGAATGCGCACAATTGATCTTTTCGTTTAAATTTTCATGTGACGCTTATACGTATATGTAGTTATAAGGTCACTGAATAAATCGTCAAATATGTATGATACCAAGCTGAGTGCAAGAATTTTATTATAATTTTGCAAGATCAAAACTCCGTTTTTCGTAATTCCAACTGTTCATACTCACGTGCGCTTAGGAACGCAATCGTCGTTCGATCGAGTTCTCGAGCGCATGTGAGTGCGAACGAGAACAAGAGCACATTAATAGGTAACACTAAAGTCCCTAGATAGTATAAAGTACGGCAATAGGGAAGCCATTTTCTGGCCCATTATGCGCGGGAATTTTAAAATGAAAATTTTGGTTGATTTTCATGTCAACGGAAAATGAACGTAAATGTCAATTTTTTAGAGCCTTACTGCGCAAATCTGAGCATGTAAACTGTACTGTTTGTCGACTAGTAAAATTGTCCCATAATAAACTGTAATAACGTCCTTACAACCCTTTATCATGATTAACCATTGTAAATCGATAAAAATAAACAAAATCCAATAACCGTCACAAACCAGAAATGAACAAACCAGGAGCACCACGGGGCACGGACGAGCACCTTCGAGTTTCGAGCAAGCACAAATATTTTACACATAACTCAAACCTGCAATATTTCCGTTACCTGCAAAAACTACTCCATGTTTTTTCTATCAAAATTGAAAATTTTAAGCAAAAGGGTTTTAATAATCATATCTTCAACGTCTTTAGATTAATACGGCTTATTTATTATGGTGTTTTTAATATGATTTATTTCGTATTTCTAATTCCTTTTGGGAGCTGACATTTATCAACTGCCAAAAAATCTGAAACTTCTTCGTTTCCATGACAAATATTTGTTTATTCAACTCAAATACACAAGTCTGTTTGTGTCACGTGACACAGACGCCATGTTCTGGCTAGTTTTTAAAATTTGGTCCTAAACTGTGTATTGCCGTACTTTAGTAATCTAGGGACTTTAGGTAACACCAGCGGCGGCTGGTGCAGTGAAATTGGGAGTGCTGCAGACATACTCGCTCAGCGCTAGCTCTGTCTAACACAGACGAACAAAGAGCAAATAATGCGCAACGCACATCGACAGCACCTGCAAATTCATATGCACCGGCCGTCACTGGGTAACACAATCGAGGCATGATATAATGGGTGGTATGCATAAAACGTAGTACATGCTAATACTTCAAGCATCTACTTCGAAAGTGAAGTACCTACTGTAGTAACGTAGTATTTACTATGCGATCTAGTAGATACTATTATGTAGAAGTTTTTACTTCGCATAGAAGCACCTACTGTAGTATCTACTTCAAAGCCTCAGATTCATTTTAATAGTAAATACTACGCTGCAGTAGTATAAACTTTGCTTTCGTAGTATATGCTTCAGAGCTGCAGTAGGTACTTTATGTAATAGAAGATACTTCGAAGAATATACTAATTTGAGAAGTATTAGCATCTACTTCGTTTTATGCATACCACCCAATATCTCTTATTACTTAAAACGATTGCTTTCTTAGGCGCATGTGAAAACAAGCAGGAACAAAATCACATTAATAAGAAATAATAACACAATCATAAACAAAAAAAAAACACAAATTTATACTAATTTCAATGACGAATTCATCACCCTGAGAAAAACGACGTAACTAACAAATTAAACAAATTGGCAACCAACAAGAAACGACTACATGTAGAGCACCACGACACCTACAATTTGGACACAATGAAAGGAGCAAGAAAACATCATCTCTTTAGTATGTATTGATTGAAATACTGGCTAAGAACTTCTGTTTTGCGCAGTTTAAGTCTGCATAATTAAAAATGTATTAATTAACAAAGCCTGGCTTCGATTGACGAAGGTACCCTCTCAGTTCTTCTGCCCACAAAGATTTATTATTATTTTGAACTGTATAATTAGCGCGGTCTAGTCAAACCGACGTTGCTTTAATATAGGAAAGATTAATTACACGGAGATATTCCGCTGCTACATCTGCGAATTATTGCCGGAGAGGTCAGAGCAGGAATAAGAAGCGAAATATGCAAATGCCCCGCGTTTAGAACGTCGTTACTTTGTTAATAGGTGTTTCTTTTGTAAATGAATTATCTTATTACAGAGATTATGTCGTTATACAATTCTTATTGTGCAAGAACTGCCTTAAAATTTTAGCACCGCCGAGTTTTCTCGTCTTTACCTCTCTGCTTACATCTTTTTGCGCTTATGCCGTAAATTTCCTCGCGTTACTTACTGCACATAATTTTCACCGGGCGCGTTGGAAAAATGCAAATTTTAAAAGCTCCCGTAAGTGTTAATTAGAACTTAACGGAGACGGTGAGGGTAATGTCTTGTTACGCGTATTCCTTTTATGCACACACTTGAAGTATTTCAATTCACTAATTTAATTTACCTTGACTCGTTTGATGTGTTTCTAAACAATGTCCTTCCAGTAAATTGTTAAATATGTCATTTTCGATTAAAGCCGTCCATACATCTCTAATGTAAAGGGAACGTGTATTTTCCACTTTAAATTTAGTTGGATTTTCCTCATATAATTCACAGAGCTGGTGAATCCGAACACAAACGCCCTATCATAATCGTGTCCAATTTCTGATAATCGGATTCCGATGAAATACTGATTCAGACATGACCGCATTCTATATATTGTCTCGGTAATCGCATTACATTAATGTGATGAGTTATTTTGACGAACATATTTACTTTTGCCAACGTTACCCTTTGTGTCTTTTACTGTTTTTTTTTGTTAACTTTACAAGGAATCTACGTTACTGGTGATGGACAATTTATACATATGTGCATATGTTCATTAAGACTAACAACTTGAAAGGAATCTCAGTAAGTGACCATTAAATGCAAAACCTTAATTTGGGATACTTTACGTTGGGAATTGTTATTACCTGAGGCATCGATTGATTGATAGATCACGTCGGTCATTAATTAACCATTTTGTAGGCTATAAACTCTGAATAGGGACAGGTAGGCGACCATAGTTTATAGCCGGGGCCAGGATCCCATTTACACCGCCATCTTGAGAAATCTATCTTAGATGGGTCGCAGTTACACGACATCGGGGCACGTACGAATCGATTCCCCTTTAAAATTCATGCACATTACTCTCGTAAGTTATTGTTTCTTTCTTTATCATCATTATTATAATTCGATAGCCAGTTTAAACTTAATGGGCACATTAAATGTATTCGAACTTCTATGTTTCTTAATTGGTTCTATTTTTTGTTTTTTAGTTGATGGGAATTTAAATTTATTTTCTCTTGTTTGCTCTGCTAACTTATCGATTCTTTTAATATTTTATGTTTAATTTGCATGTTTTTGAATGGAAGCATTAATTAAGGGAACACTACTTTCCTGGAAAAATCCTGTAAGTTCTGAATCAATTTCCCATAAAATTCTTCAGCATGCACGTACTACTAAATGGTATGTAGATTGTGTTTTCCTGGAAAAACCTACGTTATTGTTTCGTAATTCAAAATCGATGCACGTGTAGTGCAAGCAAATTAATGCAAGCAAGTAGCGGCTAGTTGCTGTTGACAATTTTCTTTTACGTGTTTGCATCGTGTATTGACCGCTTGATAATTAATTATCCATTAGTTTAAAACCTAAGTGCAGAACACGTCATGTGGGATTTGTTTAATTTCCTTTTTTAGTTCTGTGTACATCAAATTGATTAAAATCACATTGTTGGATCAAGCTCATCCACGTAATTAAATGTATTGACAGAAATCCCTTTTTTTTCCTCTCGTTTTATAAAAGGCAAGTCTACTTATCACTTTTGTTTGACTTTGTTCAAAAACACTGACTTCTTCCACATAAAATTCTTTCTACATACAAGTGCTGAAGCACTGGTTGATTTTGTGTGTACTTGAGGCACTGCCTAATTAGTTGGTACCAATAATAGAAAAATATATTGAAATCGTATTTTGACTTCGTACTTTTCATTTTCCTAGAAAACTTCAGAAGCGTTATTAAATCTGAACAAAGAACTTAAAAGGGTTTCATAGATAAATGCAATGGGCTCATTTGACATTTTTTTTATATATCAAATTTGGAAACTTTATCATGTGTTTAACTAATATTTCCTAGAAAAAAAATTTTTTGTTCGTGTTTTAGACCATTAAAAAATTAATGAAAATAACCTATCCGTAAACGCTAGCCGTCCATGTTGTGACGTCATAGCATCCGTCCAGGGGTACGTTCGTAAACTATACCTTCGAGTGCATTTTGGACCTGTAATCGCATCTTTCTCATTCACTATTTTAACATATTTTGCATCTCGCTCATCTGGTCAAAAGTCTTATGTTTACGTTCTTTACACTACAAATATTCCCATGATAACCAACGAACTTCTCACACCCTACTTAAAATGGGATACCCGATAAAGTGAAATAAATAGTACGTTGTTTTATTTCGCAATAATGGCAAGTAAAAAATCTAATTATAAATACGAGGTTTTTGGCGTAACCTCGTCTTATCTGGCACATTCAGATGATAAATACTGTATCGTTCCGGAATGTAAGAATACAACTGTGTCCGCTCCTGACAAAATATTCTTGCCTGCCAGATCTTTAATAAATATATACATAATGTTTAGAATAAAATATAAATCGAGCAGGGTACTTGTGCCTTTGTAGTTTAACTCCTCTCATTTCTACGCTAATGTAATCTTTATTTGTGTTAAAATAATCAATTTCCATTATAATGTCGACCTGCGGATTACTTGAATCCGCTTTTACATAATTCTCTTCTAAGGAGCACATTGTATGTATTAATTGTGCACTTTTAAGCATAAGCTAAATATGGAATTATGACAATTGCTAATGATTGTAATGATAACACCTTTTAGAAACTAAATAGTTTCCTGAACTGTATGTATCTGTGGCCTGCCACCGGCCGCCGTCCATGCGAAAATTGCTAAACGGATGCTATGACGTCACACGAAGATGGCGCGTAAGCTGTCGCGTTTCAAACGCAATGACTTTTTAAAAATTAATTGTTACTCACGCATATTTTTTTATTGAATTTAAACGTATAATTTATGAATACTAAACAATAAAGAATATATTGTTAATAAAAATTAGTGAAAAAAAGATATTCGAAAACGACCCTATTATTGATGATTTAGCTAGAAACCCTAAATAAGGGTTGTTCATTAATAAACCGAATTCGTTGAGAAAACACATCAAAAGCGGAAAATTTTGCAATTTCACTGTGCATTGAATTCAACGCACACAAAAAGCGAAACAAACAAAGCCAATCAATACTGCCCCGAAATTGTAGCATGAATTTTTAATACTTAATAGCAACGTATCTATGTGAAACGGCATTAAGCGATGAACGTAATGGCATTCGCATTTACTCTAATCATAACATAATGTTTATAAAACAATTACAGAGAAATTCGTGTATAATTTTGACGTTTCATTTTCACGGGTAGTATGCGCAGCAGGGCGCGAGCGTAACTGGCTAACAATTTAGACGGAATAAATTTATTATGGCCCGGAATAAATGGACATGTACCGGAGAATAAACCGCACCAGGCAGGCTTTAGAGGTACAGGAGAAACCACATCGGACCTGTAAACGTTTGAGGGCGATTTGTTACAGGCATCCAAAGACGTTTGTTTCGTTAAACACACAGAATTTTAATAACAAACGTAAAATTAAATATTTCAGGATAACGAAGTATTACGTCCAAGTAATTTAAAATTTATGTCCGCAAACAAAGCTGGTAAAGTCTTAGATATAAAGTTTGAGGACAACTAATTCAACCGTAAATTCCAGCTCATTTGCTGTTTATGGCCTGTACATGGCACCTCAGCTCAAACCTGCTGCAATTGTTCTTTTGCAAGAACGAGTACTTTGCATATTTTCTGCTTTTACAACTTCTACACCAAGCATACAATGTTTTAGTATATGAAATAAATATGTCACTCTTATGACGTTGTGATTTCTCACTAGATTTTATCCAAGGGATGCCTCCTTCTTTCTCAATCCACTTCACCATCATTCTTTGTCTTTTCACGAAGTAAAAAGTCAACATGTTTAAAGTTGGTCTAAATTCAATGCAGAAGAGAAGCTCAGTTTCACCATTGTATAAAGTTGTATGGTGCATAAGTTTAACACCCTGTGAAAGAAATTCTTTGATAAATCCATCTCAATCTTCTACTGCAGCTTTTAATTCTTCATTTGCGGAAAAACGTTTCTTCCAGTTTTGAAATCAGAAGAAGTCGTTCTAGCTTAATTCAATAAACCAGAAGTCTGAATAACTTGCTTGTAATTTCGCAATTATCATGCAACGCAAATTTTTTCTGGAAGAATGCGAGTGTTTCATCTCCAAAACCCTTTTCAATTTTTTTTTTAGAACCACCCTTCTGCGTATAACATGCATTTTATCAAAACGCTGTTTCTCAATTCTATTGCAGTATAAGAAGGTATTATTTGTATTTTTACAAAGAGATCATAAATGGACAAGTAAACTCTTTTTACGCGTTCTCGAATCCACGTTGGCTGAAACAAGAGTTCCATTAATATTATTAGCCAATCATTTGCATCTTCCCCTTTTTTAGGGGACTCTTGCCTAACACAAAGGTAGTCCAATAATACATCCACGTCTCATCAATTTTTGAAAAAGATGTTTTTATCTTTTAATCTGAGATGAGCAGCCCCCTTAGCGGGAGGGTACGATAATACACTCACATCTCATCAGAAGTAACATTTTTTGCAAAGAACGTTTATTTTTTTTTAAAGTGAAACTTTCAAATTCTAAATCTAAGGTGGATAGTCTCGAATCCAACACTTATGCCTGGTCGCACCAACTTTTTAAGCAGAGCTTAAATTTAAGTGGTGTTTAGACGATGACATTATCTATAGATTTAACAAAATGTTTGTCACATTCTAATTGATTCATAAGTTGAAGTTTAAGTGTCAATCAGAATGTATTTGACATTATACTGACCATACGTTAATGTCACGTTCTAAACATAACTTAAATTTAAGCTCTGCTTAAAAAGTTGGTGCAACCGGGCATGAGTTACCTTTTTCATCCTCAAATCGTCATGTACATTTTTTAAAATAGCTATTCCGAATGTACCAACTTCTATTACCATAACATAATCTCCTACCTGTAGCACTAGTTCTTCAACTTTCTTGCTTCTGTAGGTGTTCCACTTCTTGGGTCATCTTCCATCGATTCTCTGCCCCATTAAACTGTTTTGAACTTGAAAATATTACGTAATGTTTTCTAAGAAAAATCTTTTTTTTTCAATCTTTTTAAATTGTTTTGACTTGTTGAAAAATGTAATAAACACCTTTATAATTTCTGCGCTCTTTAAATATTTTTTGGTAGCCTCCATGTACAGGATGTCAATAAAAGAAATCCTACAGACGTTGACAGGTGATAGTAGTGACTAAAACAAAAAAAAAATTCTAAGAAACCCATGTCCAATTCTCAATGGTTTTCGATATATGGAATTTTGAAATGTTTCACGCAATGTTTCGTATCTTCATTTTACAAAGTTTCTATTTCTTTCTTTGACGTTAATATTTCGCGATTACAAACAAAATAACACCAACTAGTTCAAACTTTAACAATTCCAATAATTTATTGAGAGTCATCGTTAACACTAGAGGAGCCTAAAGGGGTGCAATTCGTCCCTGCAATTGTTGTTTTATACAATTCTAGAATCACTGCGATTTTGATGTCCGGCTATCGAGTTGCATGATACGTTTCCACTCATGCAATTTTGACCCATATACACAACAATAAAAAACAAAACATGGACTGAATTAACGCGAAATTAACAGTTAACCTTTCAGAACACTCACTACTAACATCAACTTATTCTAGTGAATAATGCGTGTGGTGTCACAAACTCGGTTGGTACGGTTAAACTTACCAGAATTGCACGGGAAAGTTGCACAGTTGCACAACTCGTTCTAAAGCATGCAATTCGTCGCGCACTTCAAAATTGCGAGCATCCATGCAATTCATTGCTGCCTCAAAATCCCTGCAAGAAATTGCACTAGTGGAAACCACCCTTAAGGTGCCAAAATTGTTGTTAATAATTGAAAGAAGGAAACAATAGTAGAGACATACGTAGGCAAAACGTTAGGAAAACAAAAAAAAAGGAAGACGTGAAAATGCTGATGATCAAAAGTGGATGAAGAAAATAAAGAGTAGAAAGGATCGGAAAGTCCTCTTCCATTTCTTCTTGTTTTCTCTGTCCACTTCATCTTTTACTTCGTTTTTTCTATCTTATTGTAGATTTTCTCTCATGGCTTCTTCTTAGACTTTTTGCCAATAAAATTTTTGGCATCCCCTAATCCGCCAATTTCATGATGTGTCCCTAATATTATTCTTATCTCCTCTCGTAATACTTCATTTTTTGTCCAATTTTTGTACTTATCCTTCTTACCCAATCATTACTTATTAACTTGTTTTCCTCTATTAAATATTTATTAATATTTTCCTCTTCCATTAAGAATACAGCTGAATAACGAAATAAAAATAACGATTCAATAATCTTTGTCATTAACAGGGTTGATTGTTTCGTAAGGAACTTTTTTGTACAGAACTTAAATATGCTTTGAGACTTTCTTTTTCACTTTCTTCCATCTTTAAATTTCTACTCCTAACTCACTCAATTTTCTTACGGAATGTCGAGTTGATTTTGAAACAGTTAAATGTTTTGGTAAATAACTAAAAGAAGTTGAAAAAATTTTCTTTATAAAACCAAGTTTGCTGTAAAGGATTTTGAAATTCCTAATAACAAATGTACATATCTCGTAAAGAAATTATTACTTTTTTCTTTGTCGTGGAATTTATGGTAAAAACAGGACTTCTTCAATCATTGAGAGTGTTCAGACAGTTAGCAACACTGTAAGATTCTAGGACAGTGGATCTGATTATAAAAGCAGGAAGCGCGAAGCTTGAACAGTTTTTATTCAACTGTGAGCTGTGAGTGTGTAAGCCATTATTTTTGAACCAAACGTCATTTTCCTGGTTGCATCATCAAATCATTTTTAATTTTTTCAATTATTATTTAATTGTGAACTTGTTTTAACAGAATATTTACACGTTTGTTTGTTTTTTTCTTTTTTTACTTAAAAAAGTTATTTCAGAACTTGTTCTCGAGTACAATTTTTTTTCGGAAAAACTTAAATAATTTTCCGCCATCCCGCGTATTTTTTTCCCGAAATGATGAATGAATTCTGCCATATGTGAGGCGGCTCCAGAAGACGAGGGGGGCATTTTTCGTATGCGAGAACGGAGCCTCTGTGTATTTCGCGCGTGCCGCTTCGACCCTGGAAAATGTTTCGAAATGTTGCTTACACAGAGGAACCGGCATAGCACCGTCCTTTATCCTTGTTGTTTTCAGACGTGAAGTTATATAGGACGGTGACGTGTACTGGCAATTTCTTCAGGCGCGCTTGAGTTCGGCCGGAGCCAGACCGTCTCGAGTTGGAAACACGACTGCGTTTTCAAGAATAGCTTTATTTTAAATCGATACCGTGTGCTTCGAAAGATGTGGAATTATGGATTACGTAATAAATTCTATTCATTTGATTCTGTATATGGAACACTGAACCATCTTTTTAAAAACAGAGCAGTCGTCACCATAAAATGTTGTTCTAATTAACTTTTTTTTAGATTTTCCAATTTCTATGCGCTTCACAGCGAAACGCTCTTAATTACTTGTATTTAACATTCCATGCAGGAGACAGAAACTGCACGTATTTTTGAGCATTTACATTTCTTGGCATAAAGCTCTTGTAATTCTTTGTAAATTTCTAATCAACGTGACTTTCATTAAATTAAAATATTCTTTTTTCTTGTAAATACATCTGTCTTAAGTCTTAATTGATTGATTTATTTTGAAGTTTCTGTTTCATAGCATTGCGGAAATGTGTATCTCGCATTCTAATCGGCGCGCTGGAAAACTCTGGCGGAAAAACTTTTATGTTGGAACGTATAGTTCTAACGAGTAAGAAAAAGGTCTAATTGAGTTTATGGAGGGTTTGTTTGTTATGTAGGTTTCGTCAGAAAAACTTATTTTCTATTGGACGGCTATAACGAAAACTGCAGTAACCGAACCTGTACCGACAGTAAAATACAAGCATTAAATGAACTGTAATTTATTAATATTTTTTTTCCTTTATTATTAAACTTAACAGAAAACTTTTGCCATTAATTTTTGTTTTTAAATGGTTTTTATGTTACAAGTTACAACACATTACTCAATGCAGGATTTTAGGTTCTTTTAACTTCAGCAAGTTATATTACTTGTACAGGGTGATTCAGAAATACTTTTACTGATTTTGAAGATGACTTCTTTATGCTTAAGATAAGAAAAACATGTCATATGTACGAGTTGTAATTAACATTCAACGCTTGGGTTTTGAGGTGACACATTAACACCTTACGTGCCGCAGGGGGAAATTTTACGACACCTTGTTATTTTTATCAAATAGATTTTTATTTTAAAATTTACTCTTGGTTTATAATATAGTTATGAAAGCAAGTAAGCAAATTGTATAAGACTATCCAGATTGCGCTTATAGTTTCCACCACGTTCCTAATTTCTGTATAGCATCTAATACAACAGCTGAATACATAGAAAGCTCTTTAAAACGTACGTAAGTTTTAAGATCTCCCAGCGTGCGCTACAGTATTGTATACGTGCTCGCTCGTAATTGGGGAGAAAATTGCATCCCCGACCTCTCCGAATGCAACGTAATAATGACGTGCCGTCTTCAACTGCAACCTAATTAACTGATTTGTCTACTACCAGCAAGCTGCTCCTTTTCAAGGAAAACTGCAGACGCTAAGCGACCGGCACATTAGCTTATTGCTTCTTCTTGAAATAATTACTTCATCTTGACTCTGAAGTATTCATTTGTGTTTTGGAGGATGAAATTTATTGTTTTCTAAAAAATGTTTCGCACCCACGAGAATTGCTATAATATTTTTACCTTCTTCGATAACGATCACAAGAACATTAATATAGCTGTGTTTAAAACTTGTTATACAGTAAATTTTGTTTTATTATTACATATAACTCACACGTTCACGCAAACGTGCAATTTAATTTTATTACGCCATTCCGCTTACATACTTAAGATAACAATGTGTTGATTTGTTGTACGTTGAAAATAAAAAGTTCCATCTGAATTTTAAACTCGAGAAAAAGGGTAGATTAAAAAACCCTTCTGCTCAACTTGAAACTTTGTATTGTAAATACCATTAACGTCCAAATTCCATTAACTAAACCAATCGTAAACTTAACCGGTAGATCTATATTTATGATACGACATCCAACTTAAATTAACTTGTGTTTTACCCCCCTTAAAAAGTTTGTATTGGAGTTTCCGAATCGAAGATACGCGCTTCCACTGACACCGAATTTCGATTTCGTGCGTTTGCATTAAGAACGTCCCCTTATTATTATTTATGGTGTTTTAAATATCCTCTTAGGACGAGGCCTCCCTTTTTGTATGCACCTCTTTCGAGTAAGAATCGAAGAAGGTATTTCTCGAGTGAATTGTAAATACTGGCTTTGGTAGTTTCACTTGAGCGAAGTTATCGGTTGTAGGTCATCTGTTCTATTCGATGATGTAAAAGGGTGGGCGAGTTGATTTTTCTACGAATTGTTTGCACAAGTTTTTAACGAGTTCAATTGAGGAAATCAAATTGGACGAATCATAATATTTTTTCCTGATTTAAAATATGAAAATAATAAGTATAATAGGTAGCTATTTTCCCATCAAATCAAATCGTTTAATCCAATTTAAATCCTATATTTACGCGAATCTTTAAATTGAATTGGCGCTGATTTATTTGATCAAGCATTTGATCAATCTGTTTGTTTTTTTAAGTAGACTTCTTTATATTTCTGAAATTGTCATAAATGAAAATTAAAGATTGATAAATTTTAATTAAGTTTTGCATGCTTTTCTCAATTTACAATAATGACTGTCTCCGCCCGCCCGCCGTGCGCAAGTTATTTACAAAATGTAGATTAGCACAAATAAACAATTTAATTCGGTCGGCGGATATTGTCCGCAAACAACGGTCGCTTCAGAACAAATTTTCTCATTCTTATTTCGACGGTGAATCTTGTCATTTCCCAGCTGCAGACATTTCCAGGGCGGCGCACCGTCGTTTCTCAGCGTGAAGTAATTTGCGGCGTGTAATTTGCCGGCATTTGTAACCCCTTCCCCTACAAACTTGCTTTTGAATTTAAATATACAGACTTCTTGCTCGTGCTGCTGTAACCATCCGGGTCACGATCATTTGCCTCACATATTACGCGCACTCGAAAGCGTATCTTATGTATATTTTGTGTGTTGATGGAATTGCAAAATATAAACTAGTTTCAAAAAATAACATGGATTTGTTCTAATTAAAAAAATATATAATTGCAAATTTCTGATTTGGATTTGGTAAAAGTTTAAACTCAGAGAAATTGCGATATCACTCGAACTAATTGTGTGAGCACTGATGCACATTTCTTTCTCTGTATTTAAAGTTTCCTTTACATAGTGGTTTCAAAAGTTTGAAAATTCAAAGGTCTCTTCTCTTGATAAAAAAATTCCAACGACCATCTCCTAAGAGATTCCCATGGAATTGCGAATCTCATATTCGAAATGTCTTGTGACCATAACTGGATCAAATTGATAAAAGAAGATAACATAGCAAACTTTCATAAAGTTGTTGGAACCAGGACAAGGATAAACGTCGTTAATCGTACATAAAAGAAGAGAAAATGTGTAAACATTTTGAGAAAAGGTGAAGGGTTCAAAAGATAGCAAACAAGAAAGGAAGATAAGATTGTAGGGAAGAATGATGAAAAGAGAAACATTTAAGATCGGACGAAAAGGAAGAAACAATAAAAGAAAAGGTAAAAAGAAGAATACAGCAAGAAAACAACAATCTCATTTCATCTTTTCATTTGTTACAGATGTTTTCTTGCAGTATTCTTCTTTTTACCTTTTCTTTTATTGTTTTTTCCTTTTCGTTGGATCTTAAATGTTTCTCTTTGACGTTTCTCTTTTCATCATTCTTTCCTATAGTCTTATGTTCCTTTCTTGTTTGTTATCTTTTTAACTTTTTAAGTAGGTGTGACAGCAATTTTCGGTACAACCGAAAGCACCTGGAAAATATTATACTTAAAGAGATGACCAATAATTTCAAAGTATGAAATAGCAATTTCCTATATAACAACAGCAATCAGCCTGTACGACTATTATACATAGTATTCCAAGCAAGTCTTTCCACTTACATAACTTAACAATCTTAATTCATCTTTTGATTTGTAACAGATAAGTTGTTAAGAGTGGAAAGTGTTTCCTGGAATACCATGTATAATAGTTATACAGGCTGATTACTATTGTTATGCAGGGAATTACTATTTCATATTTTGAAATTTTAGATTGGTGATCTTTTTAAGTATAATATTTTTCAGGTGCTTCCGGTTGTACCAGAAATTGCTGTCACCCCTACTTTTTATCGAATTTTTAAAAGCTATTATGTGAATTTTTGGCCAATAGTAGGTCACACTAAAGGCGGCTTCTAGATTATGTCTAATTTTATATTTAATTATTTACAATGGTAGATGTAATTCGAGCTAATTTCTTGTGTCCTAGAATCATTTTTTTAAATAGAACACCTAGTATATTTTGATGCTATGTGACTCACAATCAAATGTTCTTTTGTTCTGTATTAGCTTTCCCTATATGCATATCTATACCCTCTTCTTTGTATCATATGTGGAGCCATTTTTTTTTAAATAGAACACCTACATTTTTATGCTATGTGATTCATAATTAAATATTCTTTCGTTATGTATTAGAATTATAGAGAATGCTGATACAGAATCTATGCCCTCTTCTTTGTATCATATGTTGAATCATTTTTTTTAATAGAACACCTAGGTCACCTAGTATATTTTTATGCTATGTGATTCATAATTAATTATTTTTTCCTTTTGTATTAGCATTCACTATACATATACCCTACATATACCCTCTTCTTTGTATCATATGTTGCATAAAACTGCTTGAGAATTTTGAAATGAATTAAAATGTAATAAAAAGTGGAGTATTTCGTTTAAAATAAGAAAGCTCACAACAACTTCCGGTGAAACGGGAAGCGCCTGGAAATGGAATATATTATATTTAAACGGATGATCATTTCTGTAACTCCAAAATATGAAACAGCAATTGGAATGGTAAGTCTGTGAACTTTTAGTGAATATATTGCCTGAATTACCTATGCATGTATTGTATTCCAAATGTATTAAATAATGTTTCTACAGCTATTTATGTAAAAAACTTTTTGTTTTATGGCAGTTTGAAGTAATTAATTCATGACACTTATATCACGGAACTTTTTTATTTCTGATGACAAATACAAATAATTGTCGTAACTGGAGAAACAAAAAATACAAAGTTATGTTAAAAAGGCAACGACGAATTCGAAATGTATTGACACAAGTATCTTTTGATTCAATAAGAAACCGTGTCATTGCTGACACGATAACTTGCTGAGGTTACTATCTCGCTGTCAATAAAATTTTGTTGCATTTAAAACATAAAATATCAGCTATAATAAACATATTTTTCTGTTTTTTTTATTATTTTTCTCTAATTTTAATCAAAAACTCTTCAATACAAACAAGAACATTGCAGTTTTATTAAACAAATTGACCTCTTCATTTCAAGTTGACATTAAACAAGCACTTTTGATACTTGATTGATGTATACAAGATTTAGTCAAATTATGTTTACTTTAACAGCTGTAATGCCATTATTCCGTGCATTTGGAACACTCTGTAGAAGTTAAATAGTATATTTCTGTAAACTATGTCTAAAGCAGCTCTACAGGAACTGTTTTCTCACCCTGTAGGTACTGTAAGCAAACGGTCCATGTTGTTTTTAATTTTTTGCATTTACTACGTTTATTTCTGAGGACCTATATTTACTCTAGAAGTATACTATATAAAATCTCAATTTTCTGGTCAAATACTTTTTGCAAAACAAAATTGATAAGAACTTCAAATGAACTCGTTATTTCCACACGGTACTTTACTCAGATAATTTGATTGTTATTACATTGGGGTATTACTATCTACGGCCATAAATTACAGTTATGCTTCTATCTCCAAAGGTAAAATATGCTGCCAAGCTGTTCCTTTCATTTATAAATTTTATAAATGCGGTGTATGATGTCGAGGCCCCATGGAGACTGCAATATGGCTCCCTGATGTATGTAAGTTAAAGTAATAGTTCCGACTGCAGCTGTTTGCGCAATTACGGCGCTGCACTCGCTCTTTGAAAGTACGTTGCGTTGCACCTTGCGACCTACGTTTAAAAAACGACGTGCAGGATCTTTTGATGCGAACGTCGAACGATCATTTTTGAGGGCTTAGAGGAGATATTGGAACATTCTTGAACGTGACCTCATATTTTTCCAGATTTTCCAACATTTACCGTCTTTTTAGGAACACCCTGAGTTTTCGTTACATATTTTATATGCAGCATATAAATTACGGTGTTGAGTTTGCTTAATACGAAACGTGAAAATATGCATTAATGCATGAAGTTTTTAAAATTACACCGCGGTATTTTGTAGCTATAATATTTTAAGGACTTTTTACAGCGGATAATTGGGCCACAGGAGCCCTCTATGTTTACCGCGGTTGCATACGTCACCTGAAAGGGGAAAGACCGGAGAGAACGACCCGGAGCGCCGCCTGAAAATTGCGAAAACCGTAATGGCATACCGAGGAGGCTTTCCTCATGATACATGCGATATTAATTCACGTCTCCTATCTTGCATGCACCACAAATTTGGCGGTATTAACTTAATAAGCCCCTGTTTTAACTGAGTGCTCGGGCTTTTTGTAAACGAAAAAAGAAGCACATAACTCTTTTATTTTTGTAGCTTAATGGCTTGACGTTTTCTGTACGTGTAATAAATTCCATCGTGTCGCCGAATTAACGTTTTTATTTTATTAAATTACGGTAAATACATGGAACATTCAAAAAGCTTCCGTTACAGCAAACAGTTTTCCTTTTCTCTTACACTTTAAAACACTGTGTATAACCAATATTGATTTATTTTTAAATTTCATTTTAGAAATCGAAACTCACTCCTTTATTTCAAGTTTTGATTTAAGTTGAAACACACAAAAATTTAACCGTGTTAACTTTGATGAAGTTGATTACTTCATGTTATAATTTTGATGGCTTCAAGTTGACTTACCAAAGCAAATCAAACGTATTTGTATGTAGTAATAAATATTTAGAACCTAGTATTGTTTTTTCCACAATTATATACACACCCTGTAGACACAATAATTACAGTATGTAATTTGAAATTTAGCAATTTAATTAAGAAATAGAGTTTAAATTTACCAATAGCATTCCGATCTAGAGAAGCGTTAATATACATGTTGTAATTCCGCCGAAAAAGTGAAATGATCAACGTCTGGAAGTGCTGGCTCATATTAATTAGAACGAATAACCATTTGTATGCAAATTAAACAGCGTTGTGTAATCTACTGCTAACCACATTATAATTATTTATCTTAAACCAAATTTTAACAAGTTATTACTTAATATGCATGCAGTTACGAAACCTAATTTACACGGCATTGTATTACATGGTGTTTGCACTTGAGATGCTTTAGAATTATTTTATCCAATTTAACCCTGGCTAAGTTGCACGTCTCCTATCGATCTCTCCCCCTTCTGTTTATTATTTATTCATAAAAATATCGCAAAATAAGCTGTTGATATAAAATAAAACTTTTCTCGCCAAGTGCGGCGCAAACTTCGCCATGTATAATTCACGGTGTAAGAGAAACTGGAAAGTGTTTTTGTGCACTTTAACTGCGGCCTGTGAATGTAAAGCTGTCCCAAAGACGCTTTATAGTCTGGAAAGTCTGAAGTGTGGTGACATGACCATCTTGCGCGGCGATGTAAGATAACCGAACGAATTTCATTTCTTGCCGCAATGCCCTGTAAATGTTCTGTTTTCCATGGTCTGACATCCGAATTAATATGGTGTATGTATATGGCGCAAAATGTCTCCATCGAGAATAAATGTGGTTTTCATAAAACATAAAATATTTATTATTTTGGGTTCGCGCATTAATCAAATTGTTTTATTAAAAATTAGTTATTTATAAAATGTTTGTCCGGAGTAAAAATTAATTTCCAAGTACACATTTTATGAATATAACCAATAAATACGTTATAAATGTTTGTATTGATAAAAAAATGTGCAAAATTTAATATAAAACCAATCAGGAGCTAAACTTTTAAGGATTCCTATCTCCTCTTCTCATCTCATATTCATAGATTACAAACAGGCGTATGACTCAATCAAAAGAAACAAGTTGCAATGGCACAATCAAAAATTGGAAAGACGAGCAAGTTGAGGAAGTTGAAAAAACGGGAAACGAAATAACACTAGAAGAAGGAATGTCAGAACAATTCACAATAAAACATTGTCCACAGTACTCTTTAACCTGGTGCAAGAAGATATCCTAAAAGAATGCGGCATAAGAACGGAAATAGATAACAATGCCTAACCTATAGCCAGAACGTCTGACAACAGGCTAGTAAAGAAAGTTTTATTGTGATGAGAAGGGGGAAGTAAAAGAAGATGCTGTAGAAAGAGGTGGCTGGAAGAAGTAATAAAGGATCTACGGGAAGGGACTGGAGAGAAGAGGTCAATGATAGAAAAAAATGGCAAAGAAATGAGAAAAGCCTCGAAGCCAGGGGCCACTAGGCCTGTACATACATATACAGGATGTCTCAGAAAAACTTCCTAACTTTTAGAAGAAGTAGAGGGCATGTAATTAAGCAAATTTTACTAATAAAGTTGTAGCCGGCAATGTTTCAGCGTCAAGTTAAAGCGAAATAAAGAAAATCAGAGCTAGAAATACTCTCGATGTAAGAAGTAACTTTTCTATTTATTTCTAGTTGCTAAACAATTTTGATTAAGGTCAATTCACAAAATTTTGGCTGCAAGTCGGCTGAATTGCAATGGGGTCCCCGAGCATCCTCTATATAGCTATTTCGGCCCTAATTGGAGCCTCATCAGCAGAAAAGTAGCTCGAGAGCTTCATTGCAACCCCGACGACCAACAAGACTTACGCAAAGATAGCGCGTAAATGCAAAATGTGACAAGGGTACATTTAATGAGAAAACTTGAAAAATTATGAAGAATGTCAAAATTAAGGCTACCATTTAGGTTACATAGGTTATGACGACGTATGATTGGACGACGAATGATGTCCAAATATCGGAAGACGAATGGCATCAAAAGTAAGAATAATTCGAGCCACTAATTCCTCTTCTATGTTGACAAGTGTTGTATAGACGATCGATTTAGTGTGACTCCAGTGTATAGGTCTTGTAAACTTCCAGCCAATTTTCGTCATTAATGACGTTAAACCAGTACCAACTGAACTCACGATGTAACGTACGATGTATTCGTTGAAATTTAGTAACATTTTGTTACTACAAGTTTATGAAAATGACAATGTTGGCAGTGCTTCAATTATCACTAACGTCAGATGTGTTTACTTTGAATATACAACACGTACATAACCTATACACCATCAACCATCGATCATATTATGTAAACACTTCAATACTTGGCAACATTGTTATAGCATTATGTCATAAATATGAATGACGAAAGTTGGCTGGAAGTTTACAAGAACTGTACAGAGTCATACCTCGCGATCGAGCACACCAATGAAAAGGACCATCTTTAAAAGAACATTTCTGGATTGCAGAGCTGTTGCAACTACCGCAACAAAGTACTGGCAGTACCCAGTACTCAGTTTCCATAATTTCTCGTTTGAAATCAAGTATCAGTACCAGTACTTGGCTGAAGTACTTAAAGTATTAAGTATTTTACTGAAAACAGAGAAATTCCAGTACCAGTATCAAAGTACCCACTCTTTACAGTAGTTTCAGTACTTTATACTACTTGCATTGCTTTAATATACTTACAATATTTTATGGTACTCACAACTAGCAGTTTTATTAATACAATTTTTGTTAATAATTATTAGAGTCATAATTATAATATTTAAATCGTTGTTTGCTTATTTATTAATGGTAACAACCACATATGAAAAACAACTAATTTAAATCATAAAATTATTGGTATCGGAGTGAATGTCCATCCTTTCGTAAGTATTTTTATTAAGACAATTTTTAAGTCAATACTTTAAACTATTGCAGTATAAGGTCCATATTCATAAACAAAACTTACGCTATGCGTTCCCTAAAAAATTGCGAATATGTGTTTATGTACTGCAAAGATTTCTTTAACAGAAAGTAATTTATAAACTGTTCTTAAACTCTTGTTAGTTGTGCGTCCGCTACACCTTTAAATGCATACAGTTCATGAATAATTAGCGAATTATTATCAAACGCGTATCCTAAGTTTTGTTTATGAATACGGACGTTAGTATTGTCTCTAAGATTTAATTAATGGATTTATTATAATTATTATTTTGTTTTGTTTGTTTTGCAATATAACTAAACTCGTAAACAAATACAAACAAACTTCGATATACATTACTCTGCGAACTTGCATTTAGTAGAGTACTAGAAATATTTCATTATACTGAAAGTAACTAAAAGTACTGGAGATAATTTCTACACTATGTGTAGTACTTTAAGTACATTTTCAAGTATACAGTATTACTTATTACAAATAATGTATCAATCAGTACCCAGTACCAATATTTTTGTGTGGTACTTAACATTCAAGTACCAGTAACGCAAAATCAAAAGTACTGGGAGTAAAGTACTTCAATTACTAAAACTATTCAGTATTTTACTTCCAGTAAAATTTGGCAATCAGTACCCCAGCTCTGCTGGATTGGGAGAAATGATCCTTTTGCTTGACATGTACGACCGCGAAATATCATTCCAATTCATTTTTGCATTGGGATCATATCAAATCGATCGTCTGTGCAACACAAAAGAGAAGCTAGTGGTTCGAATTATTTTTACTTTTAATATCATTCGTGATCGTCCTCAGATATTTCGAAGAATTCGTCGTTTAATCATACGTCGCGTCGTCATAACTTATGCTACCAGCCTTAATTTTGAACATTTCTCATAATTTTTCAAGTTTTCTTATTACATTGAACTTAATTAAAATTGTTTAGCTACTAGAAATAAATAGAAAAGTTACTTCTTACATCGAGAGTATTTCTAGTCCTCATTTTCTTTATTTCGTTTTAACTTGACGCGGAAACATTTCCGGCCACAACTTTATTAGTAAAAGTTGCTTAATTATATGCCCTCTACTACTTCTGAAAGTTAGGAATAGTTTTTCTGAGACACCCTGTATATCTCCTCTTCACTTCGACGTCATTGTAATTCTTCCTTCCAGGTTTTTCTTGATTTTCTTCTCTTTACATTTTACTTTGAAAAATACCTTTATAATCAGAGCAGAATAAGCTAAGATTTTAGTTATTAGTTATTAAAGTTCTGAGGTAATTTTTACTTTTAATCTTTACAAAATAATGACAATCGACAACAAAATAAGCAAATCGTAACAGGAGGTGTGGTTTTGTTAATACATTCGCAATGAAAATGTTTTCTCTTACCTTCAATTGAACCGTCTAGCTTTTTTTTGAAGACCTCTCCGGGTTTTTCACGTAACAGGACTCCCTTCTCGAAATTTTATAATACACAGGTGAATTTGCTGAATCAGGAACTGTTGCGGCTGCAGATTAGTGATGCGACGAGTCGAGTAGACTCGCTATCAGACTCGATTCCCAAAGGTACTCATTGTACTCGAGTATCTAATTCTGTGAACCCGAGTCAGCGATACTCGAGTCGACTCGAGTTCGATTCAAGTACTCGAGTATCGACTTTAGAATTAAGTAGTGGTGTGACGAGTGGAGTAGACTCGCTATCAGACTCGAATCCCAAAGGTATTCGTTCTACTCGAGTAACTATTGCAGTGAACCCGAGTCAGTGAAACTCCAATTCGATTCAAGTACTCGAGTACCGATTTTAGAATTAAATAGCACTGCAACGAGTCGGGTAGACTCGCTGTCAGTTACGTGCAGTTACATAGTAAATCAGTTTTGTTTATATTTTGCACGCTGTCTGCACACTTTTGCTGTGTTCGAATATTATACGTCGGATGTATCTGGAGCGTATCATCTCATCTTTCTCACTCACGATTTTTATTCTATTTTGTATCTCGCTCATCCATTTAAAAGAATCTTGTGTTTATATCATTTCCATGACAGCAGGCGATCTTTTCACACCCTACTTAAATGTGGGATGTGGAAGATCGCCTGTTGTCATGGAAATACTATAAACACAAGATTTTTTAAACGGATGAGCGAGATACAAAATAGGTTAAAATTCGTGATTTAGAAAGATGAGATCATACGCTCCAGATGCATCCGACGTATAATTTTCAAATGCAACTTTTATTACATACTTATTGGACACATCAAATAATATTATATACAAAAGTTTTAGATTTATCTGAACCACCAGAATATATTTAAAAAGAAAACAAGTGGCGATCGGAAATCTAGCAAAATGAGTATCAACTCGCTTCTTTTATAAAAATATTCAAGTTTACTCGATTCTTTGAAACGGCGACTCTCGAGTTCAATTCGAGTTTAATCAGGTACTCGAGTCTTTTGGTCTGGAGTCAAGTACTCGAATCTCTTGACTCGAGTCAAGTACTCGAATCTGTTGACTCGAGTCAAGTACTCGAGTCGTTTGATCTGGACTCGAGTCTCTCGACTCGAGTCAAGACTCGATTCTTTTATAAAAGTATTCGAGTCGATTCGATTCTTAAAAACAGCGACTCGTCGCATCACTACTGCAGATCAAGATTGCGATGAGTAACTAGGAAGTTATAAAATAAACATGTTGTTAATAATTGAATGCTATTACAAAATATAGAATCACTTAAAATTTCTCACTTCTGTTTCTTCATTAAAGTTATATTTCTAATTAATATTAGTGCCCCACATTAACGGCACAAAAGGAACCAACAAAAATTCATGTTTTTACATGAATAGAGCGTGAACTACCCCCATTTATTTTCTTTGTTCCCGACATTTTAATTTGTGCATTCACTTGTATCAAAATTTACATTGATTTCAAAACTATCAGGAAAAGTAGACCGTGTTCTATGTCTCCAAACTCCAAACACAAGAATTTTTGGTTCTAAATTTTTATTGTAGAAATTGATCCTAATCTTATACAAGAAATAGGGTAGTGTAGAACGGCCTTTAAGACTGGAAGTGTATAAGAGTACTGTAGGGATGCAAATGTTGTATTGGAATTTCTTTATCTGCAAGTGTTTTGGGTCCGCAAATGTGCAGGTCCCCAACTGCCCTTGATCCAATTATTTATTACAAGATCTTTTGAAATAGCGATTGCATCTTTAACATATCTTTTAATCACTTACATGTGGGATTCTTTTCACTAAGTTGTTAGAATTCAATTGTAATTATGTTTTACTTTTTCTTACAAACTATGATAATTCATGAACAGTCATCAACGACAATTTAAATACATTAAATTTTAATTGCTTTAAATATATGCATTTAAGTGAGAATATAATTAGTTGTCTGTGATGTAGGTTAAGTTTTAATGTTGTGTCGTCGCTAGTGAGCGTCGTATTTGTTCTCGGCGCCCGTTAATAAAGCCGTTGCGTCGACAGAAGCGTCCAGATAGTTATTAAATTCCACGAAACGTGATATTGCATCGCCTTGTACACCTTGTTCTTACCCACACTGAAGGATTTTTTCATTACTTCTCCCGTGCTTCGTTCTCATTTTATATTATTTTCGTGTATTAGGCGACAGGTTTTTATTTCGCACGTTGCCCGTATTTTCTCTTCACGTAATTGTGAGCCATTTTAATTTCGGGGGGTTGGTTCGGAACGATATAACTTTAGCATCTTATTTTTTCTTTTTCGAAGTTAATTTTTTTGTCATTCTAAGCAGATCTAATCTAATCGGATGAATTTTCTGTAAATGCAAGAAGTAGGTACGAAGTAATAAAATTAAAAAAGGAAATAATCGGGACGGAGTCGTTCTATTAGAAGTTTATATATTGATCGAACCATTATGCTAATGCTGTTGTATTGTAGTGACATGGCGTGTGCCCAGAATACACATATTGGGGAAGGGGTTGTGCGAGTGTATGTGAGACCATCTCCGCATTGTAATTCCTCCCTCCCGGACCAATTTTATGAAAATAAGAAAAGGAAATGTAGATTTAGCATAGAATATTACACAGCGTTCCGTGCCTCGCATCCCTAACAACAGGACCCCTAAAAACTTTTTCAGTTACGGCTTATTTACTTTTTCACCAAATTGCTTAATATATATGTATTTCGCGTTTGCGCATCCACCAAATTCATTAAAACTATGCCACTATAAAAGAGAATGTTATTGTTTTTAAAATAGAACGAATTCCGAAGGTTATTAACACAAAAATAGAAATTTAGGGCAAGATCTCCTACTCATGTATATACAAGTCTTGTTCGTGACATTCTCGGCTTGAGTTAATTGCTTTTAAAACAAAGTTTAAACAGCCTTTAATTAGTAACCTAATTAATATTTCAGTGTGTCATTCGAAGCGTCGGCGTTATCGATCGAAATTCCATTTGCTGTATCGCCATGTATAATTCGGGGGCAATCAGCTCGTACGCGTATTTTCAAAGCAGCATATTATAATGTTGAAATTTCAGAGATGCACATAGATTAATCGACTGGGAATAGGGGCTATTAGTAAAATGGAACGTGCAAATTCTAGCTGCAAACATGTGCTTTATCTCGTAGACTGCGTTGCTACTGTTCGCCAGCGATAAATCTTCTTCTTTCCCGAAGTTATAAATTGCTCGAATCTTTTGTAATTGAACTAACACGTTTTAATTTTATTGCTGACGGCCGATTTTAATTTTATTTTATGCAAGTTGATTAAACCTAATGGACAAGTTGCCTTGATAGTTTAAAATTTGCAAATTTCATTTGCATACTATTGACTTACCGCGCTGAGTGGAGATTCCAATCTTTGCTCCGATTTCCTGTAAATGAGCAACTATTATACATCAGATAGTGTCAGATTATTCAGTGTTAACCCGAATGAGTTTTCTTGAACCATTTTATCGAAGGAATACATCAGAGCTCGCGGAGATTGTTGCCTGGAAGGTTTCAGCCATTAAGCATGTGTTATCATCTATCTATAGCGAATAAAGTCATTATTATCTTGGGGTAAGTAAATGCTGTTAGTCATTTGGCTTCAAATGTTTTTATCTTGCAAGATACAAATAAAATTATCCTTTGAATTATTTACTCAAAACACCGAATGTTCTCATTAATTTCATTCCAAAATACTTCTTATTTATAAACATTGGAATTTGGAACCATAAAAATCATTCTTCCAAACCAATTAAATAGTAAATAGATGGCGCTGTAACACATTCATTTTAACCTCATGTGCATCAGCAAAATGTTTTGGGGGTTTATAAAAAATTGAAATTTGGTAAAATCGTTCTAAAATAATCCACCCCCTCATAACTGTGAAAAAACCGATAATCCTAAAATTATAACTTATGTTTTGTACTTATTATTTCAGTCAAGAGATGACATTGGAAGGCACAAAGTTTAAAGACATCTGCCTCAATCCCCTTTGCAAAAAACCACCGCTGATTGAGGTTTATAATAAATTTTACCCCCTCGGTTTACATTTTATACAGTGCGTTAATATATTTTTTAGATAAGGGGAGGCTATGAAAAACAAAATCAGACTCTTAGCTTGATTCGAAACTTTTATTTTGACATTTGCTTCCTGACCTTTGTCAAATCTGTTAGTTGTTTAAACGCTCTTGAACACTATAGTCATGGGTCAGTAAGCAATCCGACGGCATTTGAAATTAGTCGTTATCATGTTAAAGAGTTTTAACAAAGCCTTATGTATTCAACTGGAAGATTTTTGCTACTATCGTCAAATGTATCTTGACATTTCAATTTTGACATAAGTTAATTTCATTTAAGCTACGACTTAGGTTTTACTTTTCATAGACTCCTCTAATCTAAAAAATTTATTAACGCATTGTACAGTAAGCGAATTTCACATTTAATTTGAAACAAAAATGTTTTGAATAATTTATGCATAAATTACAATTTATTTATTGTTTATGTCGTTTATATTAGTTTTTCTTATGACAAAAAAAATTAATAATCTATTATTTGTTGACTTGCAAAATCATCTTCTTTTTTTATTTATTTATCACATTTTCCATGGGTACGTAATTGTATTGTTCGTATTATCACTTAACGAGCAGGCCACCCTTATTATTAACACTGTTATGAAACGTTGACGAAACGTGTCTGTTTTAAAAATGCGTGCGCGTTAGCTTTGTGTGCATGCTACGCCGGGGAGGTATTGCTTTATCTAATATACGAGTTCAAAGCAAGATGGGCGAAACAAAGATCTAAGAAAAGGGAAAGCTAAGAACAGCCAAATTGAACAACGCTGAATTAGAGATAGCGAACGTGATAAATGTGACAAAGGCAAAAGGTAATTAGGAAAAGCTGAAAGATATATTGAAAGATTGCTAGAATTTCCCTAGGTATTTCAGAGCTATGTGATTGGAAATTTATTTAGGTTAAATTACTTGCTAAATTCTTGAAATGAATTTTTTTTTTGTACGAGTACCTTATCTGTATAATTGCTACTAATTTTAAAATGTATTTTAAAGACCATAAGATATTCGGGGCGTTTTCATTTAACTCACTATGTAATTATTTGTAATTAAATTCGAATGGATTTTAGATCATTTTTATCAAATTAAAGTTAGAGATTTTTTTTTAAATAGTGCCAATGATATAAAAGCAACTTTACCAATTCTTCCATCATGAACTACATTTCATCAATATATTCTGAGAAAATACAATCCTGTTTTTATTATTATATGAAGAAATATATAGTTTCCCTCCATTTTATTGCCGACATAAAATTTCTTGATACCTCTTAGTTTATTTTATGTGTTGAAAATATGGAAAAGCACACGATATTCCCGTGGCAATCAAGTATGTATATGTATGTAGATCAATTAACCACCGGTTCACTCCAAAGTGGCGTCGTTTAGTCCAATCGATACCAGTGGTCACCACGACAGCGGATGTTTGATTGCCACTCGTCTTTAGATATTCAAACGTTATTGACCCGGGGGTGGAACGAGACTGCAATTTAGCATAATACAAAACAGTAATTTACATCGAACCCACTCCCTTACGTCTGCTTACTTTTCCGCTGAAATAACTTCACTCCGAACGCAATGCTTCCTGCTGTCATTTATTTTGTGGAAGCAGACAGATTGACGCCAGACTTTATGCCGAGAAATACATCAAGTCCTCGAGTTTGTTACTTGTAATTTTCGCGTAATTTCATACAATTAACTCGTTCAGCGAAAATTTTCACTTCTACCCTTAATCATTTTCTTTCGCTGATAATTTATGGATTCATGACGAAAAAAATATTATTAAGGCCCGATTTTACAATCAACGGATAAGCATTATTCTTTGAATAACTTGACGTAGATATAAAGGAACGTTAAAGGATATTCAGCGAACAGTTATTCCGTCCTTATTCCACGATTGTAAAACTGGGCCTAAATACATATATACTGGGTGATTTTAAATTGTTCGAAACATTCAAAAGAAATTCTTTTTTCTTTTTATGATTGTTAGATATATCAAAGCGTGATCTTGAAATGCATTGAAATTTAATATGATGCGTTCAAAAAGTACCACGTTTGGAGTATGTAAGTGATCACATTTAATTTGACGATTTTAGTTACAATAATTCTTTTATTTATTTGTTGAAGTATTTGCCTTATCACTAAATTAAGTTAGTTTAGTGATAAGGCAAATACTTCAACAATCAAATACATTTTATATATCATGGAGAACCCTTTACAATACAATAATTCTGTTTGTCATTATAAAATGGTATACTTTTTAGAGAAATAGTTTTCATAATTGAAAGTTCCTTTCGTAACACAACAAAGGTTAACAGAGTTGAGACTTTAACTACGTGCCAATAAAAATGCACCTCCCAGAAGGAGTCAAGTTACAAGGTAAAAATTTTCACAGTTTATTCTCTTGGGTAAAAAAAATAACAGAAAAAAAATAACACAAATTAAGAGAAAAAATTTAATAATGTGTCACGCCACCCCGGTTAACAATACATTCCCTGTCTTCTTGAGGTATCTTATCCCAAGCTTGCTGTAGGTGACGACGCAGCTCCTCCAAACTGTTTACTTCTTGAGGAATACGTCGTAAACGTCGACCCATGATATCTCTATCTAAGTTCCTACAAACTTGTGCGATATGGGGTCGGGCATTATCTTGCTGGAAAACTACTCCAGCACAGCGTGTTCATTTATCAGAGGTAACAAACAGGTCTTAAGATCTGGTCGATATGTCGATGCGCATTTAATCTGCCTCTGATGAATACTAAAGGGGATCTGTACCCGATGCCTATGAAACCCCATACCATAACACCTGGTGTTACGCCGCCATGGCCTCGTACAGAAAACTCCACATTGCGTCTCTCTCCACGGAACCTTCTCACTACTACACGACGATTATTTTGCCACAGACAAAATTGGGATTCGTCACTGAACATGACTTGATCCCATTCAATTACCCACTGCAATTGTGTTGGTGGAAGACGTCAACACGTCTGATAGGAGTGTTGACCAAACGATGCAATTCGTCGGTAAATGGTTCGACCCTTTGTCTTAGATCCCTTATCCCATCCACTCCGATTGCAGCTGAAGGGCGAAACCTATCTCTTACAGCGAGTTGACGAAGACGCCGATTTTCACGTTCATTAGTTCTTCCAGGACCCCCACTTCCTGGTCGCCGGTGTTGGATGCCTTCCTCAAACCATGATATCCATGCTCGAAGCACCGCAGAATGGCTTCGGTTTAAACTAAGGCTGGGACTTTTCTCAGATTTGGTATTCGAATATTCAATTGAAATTTTATTGGAATATTCCAATAAATCGAATTAATTCGAATAAATCGAATAATTCGAATAAATCTAATTAATTCGAATAAATCGAATTAATTCGAATAATTGAAATAAATCGAATAAAAATTCGAATATTTAAATAAGTATTCGAATAATGAAATGGAAATTGCCCTGTACGGGCAAAATTTACATTGTATTTTGTCACTTTCATTTTAAACTTAATTTAAAGTATTTCCAAACATCACTTCTGGACAATATTTTGCGAATAAATGATGTGAGAAATACTATAACGTGTAGCTGCCGACCAGACTTCGTAAAAAAAAGAGTCTACATTCTTGTGTCAAAGATTGCAGGGATACCTTCTTCTGGAGTGGCGCAATACGATTCCATTAACTTTGTTTGTCGATAATGAAGACAACTAGAAAAGTAGTTACAAAACATATTCGAAAAATCGGATTAAGTTAATATTCGAATGTTTGAATTTTTCAATTCACTGAATAATAAAAAAATTCGAATGATTTGAATTATTCGAATAATTTAAAAATTCGAATTATTTGAATTATTCGAATAATTTGAAAATTCGAATTATTTGAATTATTCGAATAATTTAAAAATTCAAATTAATTGAATTATTCGAATAATTTGAACATTCGAATTATTTGAATTATTCGAATAATTTGAATATTCGAATTATTAAATTTGAACGTATTCGAATACAGAGTGCACATGTATTCGAATATTCGAATTATTCGAATATGATTCCCAGCCTTAGTTTAAACGCCGCACTATTTCACGGAACGAAAAACCCGCTTCGTGCATGCCGACAATTCGCCCCCTTTCAAAGTCGGACAGTTGCTGAAAACGCTATCTTCTGGCAATTCTAGGCATTGTTAACGATCAACCCTTTATGCTTTCGCAGAAAATAAAAACTACTTGACACACTAGTTTAAAAAATTACCGATAACAGGAGCCTGCCTTCTTAAGACAACTCAAAAAACCAAAGTTTCTCGTTTTTTAATTCTCACGTTTTTATCATCGACTCCTAAGATGTAGATAGTTATTTGGTAAAAATATCGGCCTTGTAACTTGTCGCCTTCTGGGTGGTGCATTTTTATGGGCACGTAGTTTATTTAGTAGAGGAATGCATTTCGTAATGAATATCCAAATGGCCTCAACAATTTGTACAATCTTTAAGCAGATGTGTAGCGAGGTTTCTTGAACTGTACTGCAGATAAAGTGGTAGATAGCCAATAGAAACATACAGGTGAAGCCATTGCAAAAGTAACGATGATAATGCAAAATGAACCCCACACTTCTACTCGCCACTTGTTGCAAAAAATACGAGGAACAAGCTACAATTATTGAGAAAAAATCTGGTAGGCCGTGTTAAATAAAAACATTTTTTATTAAATAGCGCATTAGGGGCATTCAAATGACACAATCGATTTATGATTGCATATGGTTTAGCCACAGTATAAAGAATACAGTAGCGCAACTCGCTTGTCGGCACTTTGATCTCTTTACTGGATTTTCATTGACCTCGAGCAGATTAAAGGGGTGTGTCGAAGTGTTTGTTCTGCTTTACGTGTGAGCGATTTTGTTGTAAATTGTAAATTCACACGTGCTCACATACCAGGGCCGGATTGTAGTGTGTAGTGGACATGGTAAAAAAAAACAAGGCATAAATAATGTGTATTAACATAATTATAAAGGTCCATTCGTCACCAGAGCCGTGAATGAATGAGCTCTGCATCCCGAGATTGTGACTCAGACCTTGCGCGGGATGTTATGAATATTTTCATGAGAGTCGCGCTACTGTGTAATCTTTATACTGTGGTTTAGCGTTCAACGAATCTGAATCTATGACCCTATACAGGTCACGTCACCATTCAGTGTTTTCTTGAATCTATTTAAATCGATTCAATCTGATTGTAATCAATCGATTTGTTTGTTGAATGCCCCTATTGTTTTAGCTGTCAATTGTGGTTTCGTCTATCGAAATGAAGTGAATGTTATTCAAGACAGAAACCGTTGAAGTGATAGAAAACATGAAATTATCGCGAGAACACATTCAAGTAATGATAGTCTAGATTTTAAAAAGAACTTAAGTCCAGATGAGTGTGAAGATAGTTTGAAGACGGCTTTTGGTGATCTCGCCCCTTCCTCAGCTACGATCTATAGATGGTATAAAGAATTTGAACGGGGTTGCAACTCAGTTACACACCGAAAAGGAGCAGATCCTCCTTTTACTGCTGTAAATTAAGTAAATATTGACGCTGTTAAAAGGATGATCGAAACGGAAATCGGAACTACCTACGGTATGATAGAGTCTAGTCTCAAAATTGGATCCGCAGTAGTGAGAACTATAATACAAGAACATTTAATTTAGAAACTACCAAAGAAAGGGTACCTTGTTGCATCATCGCATACAGCAGCGATAACCCGTCAGTATTTAGCTGAAAATAAAATCAAAGTAATAGAGCATTGAGCATGAGTTTTGGCAATTTTTTGCACTCAACAAACATTTGAGAGGGAGAAGATTTCATTTAGAAGAAGAGACTGGATGTAGCTGTTAGATTTAGTTTTGATGACATCCCTAAACACGCCTAGTTAGACGCATTTAAACAATGGAAGGAGTAAATGGTTAAATATGTGTGTTATAGTAGACGGCAACTACTTTGAACAATTTTAAAAAAGAGTTTGAAAACTTGCATTGGTTTCTTTATTCTTAATAATTGTAGCTTGGCCCTCGTAAAGGTTATGCAAGGTTATGTTAACTCACAATATTTTCGAAGGTGGTCACCTCTACATGTGGAAAAAATTGGTGTTTAAGCTAGTACTGGTGCAAGACATTTAGTTGTATCAATTTTTAGTAGCAACACTAATGCAGGAAGATGCAACGAAGAAAGTTTTCAATATGAGAATGGAAATTTTAAAAAGTTTTTCTGTCTCATATATTTTGAGATAACATAAGCTTACTTCACTGGATTTAAATAGAATGTAAGTTAATGCAAATCACTGATCTGTCTAATAAAGTATCAATATAATTCGCCGCACCGTTTCACTTCACTCAATTATTCGCAAACTGACGTCATTATAAACCTCATCTGATACAATTTGTTTTCCTTCAGCATATTAATGATTATTTCGTTAATAAAATCTGCTACTACATTATCAAAAACTTAAACGATTATAAAGTATTAACTGTACAATGTAGTTTCACTTTATCATACTGAAACTAGCCATCGTCAAAGAGTTCATTGCCGAAACAGTTGAGAATCACCCTGTATGTTTCAGTTCATGATAAAATGAAAAGTTTATTATTGTAATCTACTTCTGAGATTACAATTTCAGATTATTTACTCCCTAAGTAATGGTGTTTGAATAAATTTCCATGTGAACGAATTTTGAATAAACTTTTTACAATGTACCCGTCTGTCGCCTAATGCGTGAAGAAATGTTTTCCATTAATTATGAATAAAGTTTAAATTGGAAAACAAAATTTGATATTAATGTAATTTCCAAGCAGACGAATCGAATAATAAAAGTAATGTAACGTAAGATCTTGTTATCAGATAATTTCAATTTAAATTCTATTTCGCTGATACATCGCTCGGAGTGTACGGGGCAGGGTCGAAATTATTCCCGAATATAATGTAAATTTCAAAGGTAAAACTCATTTTCTCTCAATTTACAATAACGGCGGCTCTTTTTGTCCGTAATGTGCAAAGCAATAACGTCCCCCCAATTGTAAGTTTCAATGAACCCGTGTTCTCCGTCGCGCTTTGTGGCGAAATGTTATTTCTTCCATTGTGTTTC
Organism: Dorcus hopei; assembly: GCA_033060865.1. NCBI lineage: Eukaryota > Metazoa > Arthropoda > Insecta > Coleoptera > Lucanidae > Dorcus > Dorcus hopei. Next base: position 37,805,095 of record CM065419.1, read on the forward strand.
GGAATGCGCCCCTTTATTTAGAGCTGTGTCTGCGGAGAAATTGAACGGCCTTGCTCCAGGTGCCATCGGGAAATATGACCGAAATAAAGGCTGATCCGCGCAGCAACTCATGTTTTACTTGCGGAGTTTATCAAAGCTCCCGTAGTCCGACTGGATCCCGATATTAGCGAGGGGACGATAACGCAGAGAGAGCTTCATACAACTTTAAAATTTCATTTTGTTTCTTCTGCTACGTAAAGGAGGATGAAAAGGAACGTGCGCAATTGCCGATGGATGTCTAGATTTGCTTTTACCACCAAACTGAATTGCTAGAACGTTTGTCCTCACCACTGACTAGTTGATTGGGGTAGTCAGTCTAACTTGATACCTATCAGGAAGTGTTCTATGGTTTTATAGAACCTGTCATGGTCGTTCTTTTTTTTCCTTGGAATCACGTCAGATGTATAGTAAAAAGAAATGGAATACTTATAAGCTGTTTTATTTGATAATAGCGCTAGGTTTTTGATGTGACTCCTTTCTGTGCGCTTCGAGGTCGGTGGCAATCGAAAAATCAATAGCAGTCCGGGGAGCGCGGGGATCCCGGAGTCGACCCGGCACCGTCAGCGTCACTTCCCGTTGCTCCGCCCGTGGGACTGGCAGACTAACGTTGGCAGGAACATCGCGGCGCGTGTGTGCTCTTTTTGAACGTGTTAATCGTTGCTTTTTGACAAGTGTGTCACCTTCATATTTTCTACTTCGCTTTGCTCCCAAAATACAAGGTAAGCCATTTTTACACGTACGTCATTCCAAACCAATTTTGCCAAACACCTGATACTCTGATAATCAAATTAATCACCTTTCCCAAAATTTACTTCTGCCTTCAAACATTATTGGCCCTCCCCTTTCACCTTATTCTCAATTTGAACTAATTTTAATTTCTCGAGTAAAGCCATCATATGAAAAGATATTTACCTTACACCATTAGGTCGTTTATGCAAAGCAAAACGTCGGTCGGCCCTTAATGAAAAACTATAACCGTCCCCCAAAGTATTTTCGAATGGGCTTAATTTGTTCAACTTGGCTTTCGCATTTTTGCGGTTAACATCGCTGTCTGCTCTTCTCGATGCTTCGAAACTGCTAATTAATGCGGAGGCGACCCGAAAGATGCAAGAAAGACCCGCATTGCGTGGATTGTTCTAATTGAGTTTCCGACAGTGTCGTTTCATATTCCCGAAATAGCTCCGAAAGTTGAACCCTGTCAAATTTATAAAAAAAGAGGAGGAAACTTTGCCCTGCACATCTGCGGAGTACCAACACGAAAAGTATCAAAAGAATCTTTTTCTTGCTTACATTACTCTTTTCACTTAAAATCTCATCGTAAAATACAACACAAAAGAATATATTAATTGGGGCAGATTAAATCCAGTGAATGCGCGAAGAGAAAAAAAGTCGCCATTAACGAAAGCTTCGAAAGCTCCTTTTGAAATAGTTTTTTTTTCTTATTTAGTTTAATGGCTGCATTAAAATTAAATTTTATACCAAAGATGTTTTTTGTTTTTAAATGAGACGCAATAATTTTATTACCTGTCGTCGCTTGTACCCACCTATTTTATGAAAAATATTAAAATGGAGAGGAAGAATTTTATTTGCTCGGAATGTTTAAAAACTGTATTTTACAATGCAGCTATTAAAACGGCGAGGAAGAAAACATAATTTACCGAGTTTTTTATGCAAATTCATGACGGGTATTCAATTAGCACAACACATTCGTGCTCGTTAATTACCTCGAAGCAGTTTGTAAAAATTTATGTCGTTCTGGCTTAACAAATAATGGTAATTGATATCGCGAACGGGCGTTTTTAACTGGCCATAGATTTTTCTGCAGTTAAGGCCAACTGTCGTCGTTTGCTACAAATTCATTTGCCTAATGTTTTAGTCCTAGAAAGGTTGAACTTTTTAACACTAAAACATCAGTTATTAATCGATTAGCCAGCCATTCGAATCAGTACAAGATGTATTCGCTTTTTGTTCTTTATTCATGCTACAGTTATAAGGTTGATTTCTTTTTCTAACTTAAATCAATAAATAATTCAGAAAGAAACGTGCATTTCATTAAAATGCACAACACAACAAATTGCAGTAATTTTTATCTGTAACTATAATAGTGTTCATTAAATTTGTTTAAATTTAAATTTAAAACACCATTATGTAAATTTGTATTAAGGAACTGAATTATTCAAATATTAAAAGACTAATAGGTATGGTTGTTATTATTATTATTATTATTCATTTAATGTGTAACTATTTATACAGAAAATGGGCCAATTAAATTCTCTACGCTCTCAAAGGAGAATATTACAAAGTAGTCCATTAAATGCGTCGCTGATTTCCTGGTTAGATTTGAATACGGATACGAAATTTACATGGTAAATGTAAAATAGACTAATAACATTCTATACGCACCTACAATAGGATATATACAGAAGTTCATCGATATATTTCGTGGGAAAATATTAAAATTAAAAATAATTGCTTTTATCAAATTTCCTTTGGTGACGGAGTATTTTATTTTTGCACGTGGAATATTTTATTTCGGAAGCATAACTTCATTATTTTTTTTAAATAAATTTTCGCAATGAATCGTGTAGAATTATGAATAAATTATAAATAAATAAATAAAATTATTTATGCTAATGTAAATTTTACGTTGAATGGCTTTCGGTATTTTTATTTTTTGAGATTCTTTATTTATTTTTTCGTTAGTGAAGCTTAAAATATGAAGAACAGAAAACCATTAAAATTTACATTAGTTTAGGTCGCGACATCCTGCGATCGTTTCTTGGCCTAATATTGTGGAGTTCTCGAGCTACTCTTCTGCTGACGAAACAACTCTACAGAGGATGCTCTAGGAATCCATTACAATCTAAGCCAACTTGCAAACATTTCTAAAATACATCTAATATGTAGTTATGTACAGGATGTCAATGTGAAGATTTCCACTCCTCTTTAACTCATTTTTTTAAAAATAGAATCTAATTTTAGTATATTTTTTAGGTTTTTAATGTATTTTTAGTGTATTTTAATGTTTTAAAAACCAAATACTCGTACAAGGGAAGCTTAAATTCAAAAAAATATATACGAACTGCTATCTAAAAGTCAGGCCAAAAAAAAAAGTTAAAGTAAGTAATTTATTTACAAATTACACGCAAGTAAATTTAATGGAAACCCCTATAAATTCACCCCGTATCTAAAATACAGTTCGTAAACTAAGTCGGGTTTTTGAATAGGAGAGCACGTCGATACAGAGTATCAAGTATTCATAGATAAAAATACACAATGCGCGAGCTTTCGCGAGCAAACTTACTTTAAAATAGCGTATAAATTTATCATGCGGTATATTTTACGGCACGTATTTGCGCCATAATCCCGAATCGATGTTGTAATGTATGCGTAGATGAAATGGCGTCAATACGCTCGGTAGTGAGGCATCTTCGTGGTTGATGGAGCGGTTGAATATGCGGCGAACTTCAATCACGGGGCCAGATGTGGCGAGATGAAGCAATCTAGTGAAGCTTTGTCTTGCTACCGTATCTTTGGGCTCAATCCCGTCCTATCAGGGTGAAGAATTAGATGGGATGACATCTCTATCCTGTCGGTCCGGCTTACATAATGTACTAGTTAGTTCGGATATACGTAAACCGGAATTACGGTGATAGAAATTTGATGTCGACAAAATTGACTCTGCCCCCAAAACCGTAAATCAATTTTAGATGACACGGCAAATGTATTTTGCCTTCGCCTATCGACCACGTAGAACCGAGTACTTTACCATTTTAAATTGATACAAAACACCGAGCTATTATTCACTTTGTTTGACCTAAAAGTGCTTCGTTAATTTGCAGTCGTAAAGTACTATTGTAAAGCGAAGCAAAGAAATACCCAAATCAAGAGACCTTTTTGACATAATGGTTTTAATGAATTTCATTAAGTCGTACCTAAAATATAATTCAACTTCTAAAAAGCATGCGAAATCTTCGAAGAAATTCGGGGGTTGAATATAAATGGGAAAGTACCCAACGTAGATTAAAGAGGACACTAAACAAAGTCCTTCCTACGTAGGGAGGTGCATCACAAATCTCTATCAAGGCGGAATTGCTCTCATTACAGCACCACCAAAGATCGTGACAAATGGTATAATAAAGGAAACTCGGGCGTCTACTGAATCTCTTGACTGTACATAAAATTTTAGCCAATATTAAACTTTATTTGCGCCGCGAAACAAGACCAAATTTAATTAATCCACTTTTTAGTACGAAGCGATGAGTTAGAAAAGGGCCCATAATTTTCTTTGCGTGTGCCCAAGGTCTCGGGAAACGTACGCGCACGATTTTTGCCTATTCATGCTGCTTTCGAGTTGTACTATTAACTCTATAGGCGGCGACCTGAAAAATGAAACGCAGAACGTAGACATGTGGTCATTAGGCGATACGCAAATGTATTAATTAGGACTGATATTTAAATGGTGGCGTGCCGCATGCAAAAAACTACGTGGATATTTTCGTTTTATAGGCCAAAGGTGTTTGTAAAGCTTAACATTTCATGAATTATTTGGGTTAAGTATTCGTTTTATCCGACGGTTTGATGAATTGACTTTAAACTCCTAACCAACCCAATTTAAATTAAAAGCGTTTTCACACTTATGAAAAGCAAAATAGTTGACGAATGCGTTGCTATTGATCAAAGCTATCGTACATAAACAAGTTCAGAATATTTTGATCGATCAATTCTAAGCTGGCAGATCATCTCCAGAAGACAAGCCACGTAATGAACGACCGAATACTGCTATAAGCGAAGCAACTATTGTTACAATGGAGAAGTTTCTTTTGAAGGATAGTCAAGTCTCTATTCGTAAGATTAGTATGAATATGGACATTGATATATGAGATTCTGCACAATGTGTACTGGGTACCACTACTAACCAAAAACTGAATAGATTCGAGACTTGTGGGCAGGAATTGTTTGCTTAATAAAGTGGTTTGTTTTGCCAATGAAACATGAACCCCATAAAAAAATCATCCTAAGCAATTAATTTTTGTACCAACTTTTGAATAAAGTTTTTACCAACTTTCCTTTTTAATCCCCTTGCACAAATGATGCTATTTTTGCCAATGATATATCCTGTTTTATAATTTTAATTTCTTTATGTCTTAAAACACAAAATAATGCCAATCTATCAAATTTTATTTTGTTGTTAGTTCAGTGCCGTGCATTACTTTTAATTTCGTTTATCTTCTTCGTTGTACCTTAAAGTACCTAAGCTTTTCTTACATTAGATTTAGATGTCAGTTTTTTAGAAATTATCTGCACGCCATCAATTTTGTTCTAATTTTCATCTGTTGGATGTAGTTATTGATGTCAAGCTCGTGAAAAGTAGTATAGGATCAGGACAATCAACTCCGATGTCTGTGTATTGAGATCCAATCAGTTTTTATTTCGTGTCTGCAGGTGAATTACCAAATACCCGCTCCTAATTTCAGTATAAAAGTTTAAGCACGTGAATTGTTTGAAAATGCCGTCTGTCACGCTACTATACAAATGATTGCTGTCACATTAGCTTTCAAGTATTCAAATTAACTTCTGTACAGGTTATTATGTGTCTAAATAACGCAAGATATTCATCGCTAAAACCATTCGTGAATGAAAATACATTTACACAAGTGTTTCGGGAAATGAAAAAATTCGTGCTTAATTAAATTTTAAGCGTAAGATGCAATCCTTGACGATTATGCTGAACTTTTTGCGTTTCTGAAATGTGTTGTAATTACTCTCTTCATTATTGTTTTGAGCAGTATAACGACGTGCTTAATATTTAACGAGACACTCGCTCTATCGAAATAATTGTGCACTGTAATGGTGGTTTAAACTGCGCTAATGTGATGTCCTGAATTGATAAAATATATGTACGTTTGGGAGGGCGAAAGAATGTTTCGCGATAAGATAAATTGATAAAAACCAATAATATCTTGCGCCATTAACAATGTCCAATTTAGATATTTGTAAACGAAAGTTGTTTCAGTACGTATGTAATTTGCTGATACTGAAATAATACCATCGTATTGTTTCGAATTTTTGCTTCGCAAACAGCATTTACAGGAGATTGCACGACATTTCCCGAATCATTACGTGAAATCGATTTATGCAACGATATTGTGTGGTTAAATTAAGTATATTCCTGCGTTCAAACGCTTGTCAATAGAATTTGCTTCCTGCCTAAGGGGCTGAATAAACCATTATGTCGTTTTGATTACGTTCATGTTGTACAGTGAACTCTACGTAACTGGAAAGGATTCTAAATATAAGTATCAGCTTATGTATAACGAAAAGAACTCTTGAGTTGTTACTTAACGTACTCCTTTGCAGTAGTATGTAATGTAGAGTTCATTGAAGCCGTAATGCCAGACGATTTGCAAATTAAATTCTGCGGGTGTCATCATACCAACACGCAGAAACCTAATAAATGCGGAACATAATACGAGTATATTGGACGCATGTGGTAACGACAGTAATTGATTTCCGCGTAATTTATTGAATTACACATAATAAGAGGTCGACATACTCAAACAGCAAAATGGTATTTTACTAAATTTTCAAACCGTTTACCGCACATTTTTTAAGCATCTCGTACTTAATTTAATGCAGATAAAACATAAGGGTGCGAGTAAAACCTGAGTGGTTTCTTATGTTTCTTAGCGGGGCAAATCCATTTTAGGTGTGTGGGTTGGTGGCGGCTATGAAAAAAACTAAAAGAGTTCGTAGTTTTATCATTCTCTTAGCTACATCTCTTGTTTATACTTTTGAATGTAACCTGACGTAATAGTACCCTACGTGCATAAATTAGTAGGGAGCATTAATAAATTTAACATAATTTAGTATGTTTCGGGCTTAGTTTTGAGCAATTTCGTTGATGCAGGTTTTTGTTGTAGTCTTAGAAACTGTAATGGAATGGGATGCTGCGAAAGTTCCGAATAATTCGACTACAACACCTCGGCGAAGAGGCGTGAGTAACTTAATTACGTTTTAATAACACTCTGCGGCCTTGTGCTCTGAGCTATTTTACACTTTAAGGCGCCAATTAATTTATTGTTTGGAGAAGCCTGAATGATAAACAGTACGAACGAGGTACTACATTTTACCCCACAGAGCATTTATTGATCTTCCAGTTCACATTTTATTACCGTCACGTTTACGTTATGTTCTTTCTCTATTCTAATTTAATCTAGACTCAATATAAAACAAAGTTGTCGGAATTAAATTTAAAGAATTACAATATAAAAAGAAGAACTTCCTACCCCAGAGGAAATAAAAAATGTATAATGTCCGCAAGATAAAATATAAATGATAAAAGAGTTACAAAATAGGAATATCATGTTCTACTTTAGCTTAGATCAAAATTTTTTGTTTCGATTAAATTTAACAGATAATATAAAACATAGCTAACGAATGAACCCCCCCACCCCATAAACCGAGAAAGAATGAGAACATACGACAACCTCCAACAACATAATAGTACTAATAAAATAAATACAAACAAGAAACGGAAGGAGTTAGTGCACATAAAATTTATCTAACCGAAAATCTCGATTGTTATCCCGAATTCATCATAAACGTCGACCAGAATATTATTATTATATTTTCATGATAATGTGGACCGGCCGAAAAAGCCGTTGATCTCGTATTGAATTCGTAATTTATGATTATCGGTTGCGCTTTATGCGGCCTGCGTAATTTTGAAGCGCCGGTTTTTTGCCGAATATTGATTAGGAGAGTAAAGTAGAATCTGCCGTCTGTTTTTGAAAGGCTTCCTGTTTGAAATGCATTACACAAAAATCCAATTAATTTGTGAAATCCAGTTGCTTTAGGTGTGTGACACGAAGGAGCCGCAGGGTGGGTTGCTGCTTTATAAAAAAAAAGGAATAAAGAAGTTTACATAATCTCGTAATCACTATTATACGATACCTATGTCTAATTTTATAATATTATTTGATTTACATCCCATCTGGGTGTGTGTTTTTAAATTTTCTCTTATGACCATTTGCACCAAACACTTAAGCTGAAAGCCTGTTTATAACTTGATATTTTTAGGTTAAGCAGCATTGTGTAAGTCATATTCTAACCCTGGTTTGCACCGAACAAAATAAGTTCAGCTTAAATTTAAGCGTCACTTAGGCCCGGTTTTTCGATCACAGTTTAACTTCAAACTTCAGTTTATTTCCATTGCTGCTATAGGGATAAACCGAAGTTTAAAGTTAAACTGCGATCGAAAAACCGGGCCTTAGGCCCAGTATTTCATTCGGAGTAAAATGAAATAAATGAAATACTGAGCCTTAGAATGTGACTTGTTCAATGTCGTGTAACCAGAAGTATCACATTATAAACACCACTTAAATTTAAACTCAGCTTAAAGTGGTTGGTGCAAATGGCCATAAGTGACCCTTAAAGTAAAGTTAAGCTTAAGTGCTTAGTGTAAATAGCCATAAGAAATTATTCTTATGTATCAACAAATCTAGAAAAAAATTAAGTTGAAATGTGAGCCTAGGACTTATTTAGAGTCTTCCAGAAAACCGTATAAATATTAAAAAATAATTAAAGCTGGTTCTTGTCCGATGAAAATTGTATCGAAGTGAAAAATATTTTTCACTTGTGACGAAGCTGTCGAACGACTGCGAAACGTTAAGTGTTTGTGCGCCATTTAGTGTCCGTTTAAAAGAGTTTGTGATATTAAAAAATAATTAAATAAATCTAATTTTCTCAGTAAAATTTATGCAATATAACACGTAGTGTTCCATTTTTTTCTCTCAATTTTAATTCACGTGTACACTCAATTTTTTTTAATCAAAATTTCCATTCCAGGAAAACTTTTCCTGCAAATTCCCGTCAATTCGCCATTATGTTCGTACAAATGAATGCACAAGGGCTTTTGACTTGTCAAAATACACAAGACTGACAAGTTACATTAATTAACAACATTATGATGTAATTATATAAAAAAATGAATAAATCAACATAGAAATAAACATAAATCAGTTCGTATTCAAAAATTCGTCAATGGAATAATGTTGTTACTTTAAAATTTAAAAATCCTTGTTTTTCATTGGAATTCACTTTCATTTGAAACAAGTCAAAACAAGAAAATGACACGAGATTGTTTGGTTTGATCAAATAGGTGGAGGTCTTGATTATTTATATCAGGCAAAGATTTTGTTGAAAATCCAAGAGTACTATCATCTGCAAGAAGAGTGCACAATCAGCCGGAGAAATATATTTTGAGAAATCATTGATATGGAGAAACAGTACAGGGCTTAAATTAGAACCCCGTGGTACTTCATATCTAATCCCAACGAATTTAGAGAGGTTTTCATTGTACTTAACACATAATAAACATTTATTTTTGCAATGTGTCTTTTGAGTTGGAGTGATGTTAGAAGAAGACATTCAAAAATAACGTTTATAACTAATTTACAAAATATTTTACAAAAATTAAAGCGTGTTATAGCCTACTTGACCGTTTTTTTTAATTGAACACACGATACAGGCTAATGATATTAGTACTGAATGAAACGTTTGATGATTGAATTAAGGATGAAGTAAAAAACTATTCGTTCATTCAGCTGACAGTATCGGTTTGTAAACCGAAACTGTCAGCTATAGTTTTTTATTTCGCCCTTAATCCGGTCATTAAACGTTTTATTCAATACTATTAATAATAATATTATTAGCTTGTATTTTATTATGAAATAGACATCTGTATGTGTGTATTGGTATCTATCTACTTTTACATTCAAAACCCGAGCAGTATCCTAGTTACTGGTTTATTTTGGCTTTATATTTCTTAAATAATTTAATAATTTTAAAAATAATGCGTTTTTCTCTTCATTATTCATGTTTCCGACAGCGATCCAAATGAGAATTAAGAAAAGGACCACGAATTAACCGTAAGATAGCCCATTGTTTAAGAAAGAATTTGCGAAAATGCAAAAAAAAAAATATTTTCTAAAATCAAATATGTATGTACAACCTCCGAATTAGTCCAAAAAGCTCTTTTATTGTATACATTTTATCAATTAAAATTCTGAATGAAAGTTGTGTAGGTTTCCATTCCGTATAATTTAAAATTATTTTCATTTTATTGCAGTTTTGGTTAACACGTGCAGAGCTAATGAAAATGATGTAACATTATACTTACTTATTTTGAGTATTTACCGAGTTATTTTTAGTTTTATGGAAAAATTGGGTCATATTCGATCGGTTGCCAAATCGTTTTTAAACATTTTTAACGATAAGACGCTCAATTTTGGACCAAAATGTTTCTACATATCTGTTCTTTTAAAATATTCAACATTTTTAAAAATCGAGCGACTAACAACTGCAGTACGGTTCAATTCGCGTATTGCAAGACGAGTCATTTTTTTCAAATGGAACAACCTAGTTATACAATTTTTATTTCAGATTTCTAAAAAAAGTGACAATAAAAAGTTATTTACTAAAATGATAACCTACCACCCTGGATCTACGCCACTGGTGAAGAATGTTCAGTTTTGCCTAAAACGTATCCATCCTTGTATTTCAGTTGTCTTGCATATCAAATTTCAACCTTCTGTCTTAAACCGTTCAAAAGATGTTTAAGAAAATATACTTTCCAAGTTGTCCCTTGAGGAGGTTATATCTCAGAAACAAAAATCTTTTGGATATACCTAATTTATCTAAGTATAGGCTGCTGGAAAAGTTTCTGGAATCTAGTAGTTCTAGTGGTGTTAGCGTTTTTCAACTGTCATATTTGAAAAATTTGACGTTTTTCACTTATAATTCTATTGACAGTGCGTACCTAAATGAACTAGTTCTATTTATACAGCATTTCAAGAAAAGAAATTTTGTATAAAAATGGAAATTTCGCGTGAAAATTTTCGTGCCATGATGCACCATCAAAGAGCAGTGTGTTTACAATTGGTTTACCGAATTCCAGCGTGGACGTACCACTCTCAGTGACGAATTTCGTGAAGGTCGTCCATCATGTTGTTGCCATTAATGTTGATGCTGTGCGTGAAATGATCGAGCGAAATCGGCATGTGACATACCGTGAGATTCAAGCAGCCTTGGGCATTGACATGAAAGCAATTCACGTGATTTTGCATGATCATTTGAACGTACGAAAGCTTTGCTGTCGTTGGATTCCTCACAATTTGACACAAGCGCAAAAACAGGGTCGTGTCAAATGGTGCGAAGAAATTCTCAAGAAATTTAACCGAGGTCGTTCAAATTTAGTTTATAACATCGTTACTGGTGACGAAACTTGGATCTATTCGTACGAGCCCGAAAGTAAACAACAATCTACCGTTTGGGTATTTCAAAGTGAGCCAAAACCAACAAAAGTTGTTCGTTCACGCAGTGCTGCGAAGCAAATGGTCGCTTGTTTCTTCGGTTTAACTGGACATGTAGCAACTGTGGCTTTAGAGGATCGAAGAACCGTAAACGCTAATTGGTATACTACGATTTGTTTGCCGGAAGTCATTGATCAAATAAGAAGAAACAACCGAAATCGACGAATTATTCTTCATCATGACAATGCCAGCTCTCACTTAGCATGTCAAACTGTTGATTTTTTTCCAGAATTAACGACTCATTTCCCATATTCACCTGATTTATCACTTAATGACTTTTTTTGTTCCCAAGTATCAAAAGTAAAATGCGTGGTGAGCGATTTTCGTCGGCTGAAGCAGCGGTTGAAACATTCCGGACACTGGTTTCTGAGTTATCACCTTCAGAGTGGAAAACATTTTGTACTATTTGGTTCGAGCGTATGCAAAAGTGTATTGACATCAAACAATAGAACTATTTACCAAATTTCATATGGTTTTTTTTCCATATTGTTTCCAGAAACTTTTCCAGCAGCCCACGTAGATAAATTAGGTTAAAGCGCAATATTTTGATGTCCTCTATACGTGGTATAATTATTGCCACCTTAATTGATAACATCCTGTATAGTGTTCCATTTAAAAAATTATAAGTTAAGTCTGCAAAGTTTAAATGAAATAATTAATAGTTGGAAATAATTGTAAATTATGCGGGATGAAAACCTACACAACTTTTATTAAGACTTTTTTTTTGATAAAATTTATAGAAAAGGGCATTTTCGCACTAATTCGCAGGTTTGGGACACACTGTACATTGGACGCCATTCTATGTTTACGTCTTTGATAGTACATATCTCAGTTAAGAAAGAAAACCGAAGAAAACTAAATAAGCATAATTGAGTCAACTTTTCAAGCTGGTTTCAATGATCCAATCAAAAATCTAAAAAAGACGCTCTTTTTAATAGTAACAGAACCAACTATGACTTCTATTTAAAAAATTGTATCTTCGGTCTGTAGCTCAGCTAATGTAGTGGTTGCGATTGTGTTCCTTTTCACATTTTGGACATCGAGGGAACTACTTGTTTTTTTCTATCTTCTTGTTTTTTGAAATTTTCTGAAAATTTTGCGCACGATTAGTTACATTTTGACGTTTTTTGTGATGTTTTGTTTTATAGATAGGTGTCATCGCATGTATTTCAGACTGTGATTCTTCACCACTTATGGTTCTTCGATTTTCCACGGTCGTTTCGTAATTTTTAGCAATCGAACAAACTTCTTCAAACGACGGATCCAAAAATTGAAGTGCTTGTGTCCATATTCTGTCATCCAGCGTATGAATAACAAGAATGTCACGTATCATTTGATCAGTGTATCATTTACAGCATCCCTCATTTTCACAAACAAACTTACAGTCTTGTCACAGATTAATGTCATAGCTGGGGCCCAATTCTTGAAATCACTCGACATCATGTCGTATGCGACATGACGTCAAAATGAGGCAATTCCCGAACGATTTGTATAGTTTTGTATGAGAGTCTACGTCATTTTGACGTCATGTCCCATACGACATTTGTCGAGTGATTTCAAGAATTGGGCCCCAGATACGAAACTGTTTCTCGGCACCTTTGATGTGAGTCGAAATTTTTTGACCTTCAGCCATTTTGAAAAAGGTGTGTTACTTTTTGATTGAAAATATTTTGCATAAGCTCATATATGTAGTAATGTTTGCCGATGACTTATTTTCAGTAAATCTGTTTTGGGAATGCGTATTAGCCAGTTTCCCATTACCCACTTTGCACAAGCAAATGAGCACAAAAGCGCAAAAATCGCCATAATAGGACTTTTACCTTTCGGAAAACTAAATAACGAAGTGGTTCCTTCTTTTCAATGTGTCCCATCGTTTATTACTGCATAACGTAAAAAATATCACATTAAAAGTTAATGTCAAACTGGCACACCTTTCTGCAAAAGTGACTTGTTAAAAATAATCAAATCGGCAAGTTTCGTATCTGCTATAATGTTAATCGTGGTCTTGGAGTTCCGTTATCCAATCAGCGTATGATTGACCGCGCTTCATTCGACACTGATTAAATTTGTACCTTGATGTTAGCACGTGTAGGGTAAATCGCCCAGTTATTGGACACGTGGTACTTCTTGGACAGTTTGTCTTTCATAATTAAAAATAAGAATTCTATTTACTTTATTAGTTTAGATACCCATTCATAGGTGTCACTAGCTGTCTTTTACCTGATAGCTTTTTACCGCCAAGCACGTACTATTCCTATATCGTCATAGTACGAAGTTTTAGTCTGACCTGTGAAAAGTGCTAGTGTTTCTTAGTATTAGCTTTTTACCGCCAAGCACGTACTATTCCTATATCGTCATAGTACCAAGTTTTGGTCTGGCCTGTGAAAAGTGCTAGTGTTTCTTAGTATTTGCCTAAGAAAGTGTGCGGCAAATTATTGTATTAGTTAGTGGATATAACAAAGACTGGTGGTACCCAACATTTAATGTGACTACAGTTATATACGAAAATCAGTTTTATGAGTTTGTTAATGTAGTAAATTTAGTTATTTGAAAATTTACAAGGGTGTCCAGTAATACAGTTTCTTTAGTTATTGGACTGCTGTTCAATTACTAATTTAAGCCAATTTTATGTGTAGGTACTGTGAAACATTTGGAAAGTGCCTTTACACTGTTTCTTTTGATATAAGTTTTGTTTATCTATCTACATTCCAACCTGTTTTTGGAGACATGTCCAATAACTAAATAACTAACTGTCCCATAACTAGACGTTCTATTTTATGTTTTAGTTAGTTCTCAGTCATGCCAAAGAAGAGTTTCTATGATGTTAGATACCTAGTTAGCTGTAAACCTTAAATTATACCTGTAATATGTCATTTTCTACCTTCTTCATAAATTTAAATCACATTTTCTTTGTGTCCAATAACTAAATCGTTCATGTTCAATTACTAAAAGAAATGTCCAATAACTGAAATTTTGCCATGAGTTTACCTTTTTGTATAGTACGAGAAAAATATTTATTAGCAGGTAAAGCTGCATACTGATACTTAAAGGCAAAACAAATTACCTATAATTTTGTTTTACACACAAGTCCATAGTCTAAAAATAAAATTTTAACATTAATTAACAAATAAAAACGCTTAACTATCCAATAATTGGGTTATTTACCCTACTGACTTTTTATAATGTTTTGCTTTTGTGGCTCATTTGGACCCAGTTTCTTCGAAAGAATATCGTAAGGTTCTTTTCCTAACCACGACAAAAAATATGCCCTTTTTTTTCTGTCATCTGTAATTTCATTAGCTTCGAAATGCTGATTCATTCTAGAAAGGTATGATTCCCAGCGATCTTGTGAAGCATTGAATCATGAAAACATTGTAGGGTTTGTTACACACACAGGAACAGTTTGGCTTGATGAAGTTATTTCATTTGATTCTGTGGTGTTTCTCTTCAAAAGATTTATTACCACTTGACGTTCTTCAGCCTGTTCTTTCAGCAATTGGGCAATAATTTTCATGGGGTCTAGAGTTTCTTCAGGACTTTTGTCTCCTTCCATGATATTCAGTTTTCTTTTTAGTTTAAACACTATTTGACTGCGCCAATTTTGTGCCGTTAATGTGGGGCACTAATATTAATTAGAAATATAACTTTAATGAATATAGAGAAGTGATTCTATATTTGGTAACAGCATTCAATTGTCTCTTACAACATGTTTATTTTATAACTTCCTAGTTACTCATCGCAATCTTAATCTGCAGCCGCAACAGTAATTTTTAAATTATTTCATTTGAAAATAACAATCTACGTTAAAAAAGGTCTTTTAACATTTTTTAGTAACTTTAAAAACGCTCTTTCTTTCCTCGACTGTACCAGGAAAATGGTAACACATTGCTAATTTTTGGTTGAACCATTGTTTGTTTAATTTTCTTCTGTTTTCATTATTAACTGAAATACCTATAGAATTTCATCCAATTTGAGATATCTGTACATAGGTATAAAAAACAAATTCAATACTTCTCGCATATTAAAAACTATACCGGGTGTTTGTAGAACGGTAGCCAGTCGATAACTCCATTAATAATAGAGGTGTTTTAGTAAACTTTGTTTTTGTTTTGTTTGACAGAAGGTAGCCTATATGGCGATATGCATTTCTCTTTTCCTAGGCCTACTGTGATTGAGTTATTATACACAACTTTGTTTTTCCAAAGGGAACACCCGGTATATTTTGTGATATTTGGAATCTACTCTGAAAACTCTATCCAATAGCAAAGTTTCGACTAAATCAAAGACTTGGTTTAATTTTTTCAATATTTTTTTAATTGTGTAGAAGTTGGCCGTGAATTGTTTAAAACTGTCAAAAATACTCTTACATTGATATAATAAATAAAATCAAAGTCAATAAAATGCTTTACTAAGGAATTATTGCATCTTAAAACATTAAAAAAAATATATAATTCATAAAAAAAACTCATTTTTTAAATGGAAACATATGAGTTTCAGTGCATATTTGACAAGTGCATAAAATTAGCTTTCCAACGCTATAAGACAAATTGTTTTAAACAATACTTTTAAATACTTTATTGCAACTCAATCACTAAAACTCACAAATAAACATTATATGAAATCATCGCAAGTTTTCGACATGTAAAAATCTTGGGTTTCAAATCTCATTTTATGTAAAAGGTTATTCATCGAATGCCACACAGAGAAAAATTTATTTTAAATGTAACACAATTGTCGCTAAAATAGGTCCAAAAACAAATTATATGAGATATTAAGACAAGTTGTTTGATATAATTCTACATTTGAGTAAAATTTACAATAACTGTTGCGTAAGTATCGAGTATCGACAAACACAGCAAGATATCGTACAATTTTGTTTCTGGAACCAATTGTGTGATTTTTTACTCTACCTACAACTGTTTTCTCTGAGCGCTAATGCTAAAAAAAATTCAATTCTTAATTTTCATATGTTGAAAATCTGTGATCGTGGTTCATGTTCATGGATTATGCCTCATGTCAACTGGGCTTCATACACTTGAAAAATTAGTACGCACATTACGTAAACTGCCTTGTTGAAAAGTTTTAACTAGAAATTCGATCGTAATATAAATCATATGTGATTACTGAAAAATTTTTGGGCTCGATAAATTACATTTTAGGCAATTCTAGGCACCTTTAGATAAAATAGACAAATAAATATTGAAATTAGCATTTAGGCAGAATAAAATATGTCTGTAATGATATTTTATGAATCAAATTTATATGCTAATCTCAATAAAATGCCTGCAGTATTTTTAATAGGCAATATGCCTAAAAATCCGCCCCCTAGTCATGACGTACTTCCATACACCCCGTATATTGTTACAATATTGGATTCCTCGTTCAATTCTACTTCTTTTGTATTCACACACACATCAGGGCTAAAATGTATTGTTTTGACGATATTAAATTTTTTGTAAAAATGTTAACGATTTCAGTGATTACAATAATTTGGAATATTTCAAAAACTAAAAAAGATAGAGAATCGTACTTTTCACTGTTCAATCACAAAGGAGAAGTAATATTTTTCTGATAAAGGATAAATAAATCTATACTTTAGATACAACTTACAGATAATCCACAGAAGTTGAAAGTTTTCAACAATGAATGAATAACTTGATTTTTTTAAATGACCACTGACTTTTTTCTGCACCGTCTGACGCCAAATAGAATTTTTCTTCGATTTTGTATAAACAATGTTTTGCTTATCTCTAATGGTTTTCGAGATATTTATGCAAAATTTATTTCGTATTAAATACCGATTTATGTAAAAAAAACTTGTTTTTCGAATTTCTTATGCATCCAACAGTTCAGATGCATTTCTGACTCTTCGTTACAGATCCTCCCGACTATGTACAAGGTTGTGATATACTTTATCTTTTAGTTTTACTCCATAGATAATCAACTGGAGTGGTCTAATAGGCCAAACCGCACCCTATTCAACGATCTTCGAACAGTTCATCCAGCATTATAAAAGTGCTTATTAATGAATGGATAACATTGTGAACAAAACTATGAAAAATTAGCTAAACCAGTTCCGTTTATAATAAAAAAAAATTGCATTTTTATAACGTCAATATTTAACAAGAAATAAATTTACATAAATATCTTGGAAACCATTACCATATCTATAACATTGTTTATACAAAATCGTGGTTGCAGTGGTTGCATTTAAAAAAATCAAGTTATTCATTGTTGAAAACTATTAACTTCTGTAGAAGGTCTGTAACTTCTACGTAAAGTATGCGATTTATCTTTTATTTGAAAAGTATTATTACTTCAGCTTTGTGATCAAACAGTGAAAAGTACAATTTTCTATCTTTTTTAGTGTTTGAAATATTCCAATTTATTGTAATCACTACAATCATCAAAATTTTTACAAAAAATTTATAACGTCAAAACAATGCATTTAAGCCCTGATGTATGTTAATGCAAAAGGTGTAGAATTGAACGGGGAATCCAAAAATGTAACAATATATGGGGCGTTCCATTTAAGATAAGAAAGTTAGTTTCGACTTTCGGTAGAACCGGAAGTACGCCGTGACTAATTTTGTAATATTTAAATAGTTCTTCATCGATTATTACCATGTGCAAATTTTCAACGATCTGCAAGGCGTAGTTTCCAATATATTCTAATAGGCCACTCACCATGAATATCCCTGTATGTTGCTATTATCTAACTTTATTATATAAGGTCACCTTTAAAGCCCCACACTTATCAACGTTCTCTGTGTACAGCGAAATGTTGACATGTGAGCGATATTAAAAGTGTCCGGAGAAGTAACTTAAAATTGTTAAATAAATTTTCAACAAACAGGAACCTAGTTTAATTCTAATTTGTTTATTATATTTAAATACATTTTAATAATTATTCTTCGAGCAAGTTATAAAATTCTTTCAACATTTAGATTCCCCTGTTCTTCGTCAGGTCCATTTTCAAAGACGCGAGAAACTACGTTGATTATTCTTAATAATGCTTTTCAGAAATTAACAAAGAAAATCGATATATTTTGACCGTATTTCAATAAATTTATTTATACAGGTTGATGGTAGAACCGTTATTACAAGTTTAACGCAGAAGAGAGACAAAAAGAAGTTAAAAGGCTAATTATTCGCCACAAGCTGATGTTTTTAAATGTTTCTTAAGACGTCATAATCTCGAGCTGTAACGTCATCGATGATTCTTTTAAATCGCAATATTCTTTTCTGGCGAAATTGATAGTATGTTTTTTTCTCTTTACGACCATGTAAAAATATTTTTAAAGAAAAATCGTCTTTATTGTTTGAGTCTTTGCTATTTGTAGAGTTTTAAACGCTCATGCCTTTATCATAAAAATTAAGATTATTAACAATTTTATAATTATTATTTGATTATAAAAGATGTTCAAGTTATAAGTCAGCGTTTGTCAACTTTGCAATATCTGAGACCCAATTTTCCACATAAGTTGCCAATGAATGTTTTGGTCCCTAATAATTTTTTTCTAGATCTATTTTTCTTTACACCACAACAAGCTAAAAACTCCTTACAATATATTTAAAAATTACTTCTATGAACGTATTTAGCTACTTATAATGGTAACATTTTATTTTTGTATTATCAGAAGGCTTTTTGATTTTTTTGTCACGTTATTTCCCTCGTCCCTCTAAGGGGCGGGGGGCACTTAAACTTATAATGGCTCTATTTTCGATATTCGTTACTTTTTATTGACTTTATATACAACATTTTCTGACTTTCATTTATTTCATTACAAAGTGAAACGTTAAATGAGCTGCTATTTTAAAAGTTTCCTAAATACTTATAGGGTGTAAAAAATTTAGTGTCGATTAAAGATTATTTTATCGACAAACCTTTTTTTAATGGATGGCCGTGAGATTGCTTGTGAAGAAAATATTAACATTTTTTAATATTCAATAAAATCTAATCTTCAAATCACTTTGTAAAAACTTTCACATAATATGACGTAATTTAAATTCCTCAAATAAATGCTAATTCAATTGCCTAAAATAAGTTCATGTGAGTTACTCCTAGCAACATCTAAACACAATTATATTTCTCATTGTCTGTTGTTCACATACATATGTTCCTACTTTTTTTTTAGTACTTTTACTGACTGACTGACGCCTTGTGAAAGCGTTCTGTTTCACAGGGAAACGGAAATATACAGGTTTAACCGATCCCGTAATCCAACAGACATCATGACAGTAATTGCAATGTGTAGCTCGCTATGAAATAGAGCTGCTAATATGCAAGCACTGTAATTCACTTAAGTGGGAGAGTGGCTTTTAATTTTGCTTTAACAAGGGGGCCGTCACTGTATGATTAAGGTTTGCCCGACGCCGACGTCCATGTTTGTCCAAGATATCAGGTTTCGAAAGCCTCGTAAATTAAATACTCGAAACGCAACACTCGATGCAAATTGTTTGTGTGATTAAAATTTCATGTCTTGTAGTCAGTTGGTTGGCATTCCATCTTTATAATGGGTATGGGTACCAACAAACTTGCGCAAACAACTTTGCTTTTCACAATAATGTGGAAAACGAAGGGTTTTCAAACAAGCTGAATAAAATATGTTTGATTGTGAGTTGCAACTGCGTTTCAAACTGTTTGTTAACAATGATGGCAGGGATGGAAAACATGGAATTTGCAATACGCGGATCATTTTTTCTTTAAATTGAAACTTTGCTTCTTAATAGAAACGTTGAACTTGAAGATTTCATTCAGAGTTGGCAGCATTGGCATTAAATGTCATTAATGACAGAGCAAGTACTAGGGTTATGGGAGTCACAGAGAACAGAACAAGGCACATAATTGTCATAAAAATAAATATCGGAATATTTAAGAAGTTTAAAATAAATACAAAATAGATGTAACAATTAACTTAACGTCAAGTGAAGTCTACATAACCTAGTTTTTTCTATATCACTAATGACATTCTGATATAAGTTCTACCAACTCTAAAACTAAATTCCTATCAATTTTCTCTTGATTTTGAACGTTTGATTATTATTTAAAAACAGAAGAAAACCGACGTTTATTTTAGGATAAGTCAAAGAGAATAATTTCCAAAGTTGCAAGTACCTAGAACTTGTTAGTTCGTAGATATGACGGTAAGAGACAAGTTAGAAAGTTGGCGAGTTTCTGGGACATAAAATTGATGAGGTGACGTGTATAATATCCAAAGGGAGAGGGTGAATTTAGAACTGCTTTTGAAGACGTTGCTTTAATCCGGGCCAGCAGGGTAGGGTGAAAGGTGGAGTACGTGATCCAAATACGCTCTGACGTCATTGGGAAAGAGTGAGACTACCCCCTGTGGGCTCCTAATCGGTCGGTCATATCGATATCCGCAAGTGCTAGTCGCATAAGGCACAATTGACCCTATTACGCAACCTATCTGTAAAATGTGAAATTTATTGAAGATGACACGGGGAAAGAAATTTTATGATTTTTTTCCTATCCTCTAAAAAAATCCTAAATAATATTAAGGAATCAAGAACTAGATTTTTTTTTAAATCTATTAAGGATAAATTATTTCTCTCGCGGGAACATATACAGAGTACCTTAATGAGAATAAATTCCCAACTTTTATCTCTTTTTAATACGTCCTTAATGAATCGGGGGGTTACTCTCGTTAATTTTACCGCCGCCATGAACGTATTAAATTATAATTTAAAGATCCCTTTAAACCTTGTAAAACGCCGGGCATAAACAAAGTTGGCTCGTAAATTATCGAAAGCAATCCGTATTAGGAAAAGTTGTAATCCTGTTTGCCTGTCAGGAAGTAAGGAGTCGCCATCCTGAACACGGAAAAACTTGGCAGGCGATAAAATCCGCGCGAATAATAATAATAAAAAAGCATAAGTTTAATTTATTACGTGACGAATTCGACACGCGTGTGGAGTTTGTTTATATTTACAGACGAGGGGTCGTTTGATTAAAAATTCATCTGAAAGTTTTAATGATCGCGAAATATCTTTTTAATTTAAGGCTTAAGGCTGTTTTAGACTACCCTATTTCTTGTATAAAATTTGATTCAATTGATACAATAAATATTTGGAACAAAAAATTTTTGTACGGCAGATATTGTTTGGAGATAGAACATGGTCTATTTTTTCGGATAGTTGATTCAGTTTCATTTTTGATACAATTTTCTATAAAATTTAAATTGTTCAAGGAATGAATACAGGCTCTTAAAACTTTGAGGAGGGGGGGTAGTATGGCCCAAAATATGTAGAAAAGTTTTAATGAACAAATGGACGGTTTCGGAGATACGGAGGATTAATCCTCTTTGTAGCAATTGTGCATTGTTTCACAAATTGCATGTTTTTATGGTAGTCGACATCGGTTCTGTCAAATATACAGCCTGTAATTGACATTTTTGAAAACTTTAGTGTACGCTACTCCTATAAGTGACTTCGAGGAGCTGCAACAACGAGTAGGTCAAGGATCAAGCGATTTTGAAAGAGATGTCGTGGCTCCTGTGGAATGGAAGGAGGGTACTTTGAATATCTCATTTAACTTATTGCAACTGTTGTTTGTTTATAAATATTGTTAGTTTGTTTGTACATAAATTTTAAAAAAATTGTGCAAAACGCAATTTTTTTCGTATCTCCGAAACTGTCCATTTGCGGACCCATGTTCATTAAGACTTTTCTGCATATGTATTTTGGGCCATGCTAACCTCCCTCAAAGTTTATGGCACTTTTTTTAACAGCTTGTACATTAGCTAAAACTTATCTTTTTCGAAGACGATCACACGTTGCAATTTTTATTGCAGCAAGACGCAATTTTTATCGTGCGCATGCGCATTTGCAATTGTGTGTGAACAATAATTGTTAATTAACTGCAATAAGACCACTCAAATATGAGGCACCATAAATATTTACATTCAAGAATTGGTACCTTTCATATCAGCTACTCAGAAATAGCTTAAATATAAAACCGCGAGCAAAAGTAATTTTTGTGTGCATTGCGTCCGTGTAAAGCCTGCTTTACAACAACAAAACGATTCTGTTCTTGCAATTAACCACCAATTCGTCATAAAGACCGTTGCGTTCAACAACTGTGGCGAGTTATCTGACCGAAATTGTGACCGCAGCATTGAGTTAATTAATCGGGGATGTTGACATGGCGGAACGAACGAACGCCAAAGTGAATCTTGAGGCACCAGGCCGACTGTCTGGGAGACCGACTCCGGGAGAGAAGGAATTATCCGATTGGCTGATGGGAAGTGCAGACGCGACAAGAATTCGGATTAAAATGAATTAGAGCATCGTAATTATGTCACTCGCTAGGAGACTGCTTCGTTGCCTACTGCTAATTTATTCTATTGATCAGGAATTGATCAGGGCGAGTCTTTTTTCTTTGTTGCTCTCGACTGCTTTACTGAAAAATCCGTTAAAGAAGGACGAGTGCATTTGCTTTCACTTAAAGTTGCAAGAAGCAAAGAAAAAAGGTGCAGTTTCGTAAAACACTGTATCTTTCTTGTTCCGAAGCATTAATAAATAATGTTTAAAATAAGTAACGTAAAAAAATTTAGTTGCATGTGGTAGTCATACTAACACAGAAAGTTTGATGAAGTTTCGGAGCGCGAGTGGTAAATTTGAAATCTAAGTCGGGGAGCTTAAAGCTTTTTGAAGAGTTGGCAGCGCAACGACCTGTCTTGCTAATTGGGTTGAAACTTTTTAATTCCCCTTTTGCGACGTTAAAGGGCTCGTGCTCCATCGCTCGTAAATTCCTGGCGCGATGACGATGGCTTCATAAAGCCCCGAGACCTTATAAATAACACAGATTGGCAAGAAATGTGTCGCCTCCGCGTCTCCTCCTCTGGATAATAAATGGCATTGTTTATAACATAATATGTAAGCAAGAAGAATTCAGTCACCTTATGCTCTCCCCGTTTATTTATTACGCATCTGGGCGTCAAAAGTAAATGTATTCGAGAAATTTTACAATGCAAGGCGGCGGCGGTTGGTGCAGGAAATTTTAGATTTATTGCTGCGTGTAAAATACACAAGTTTTCTCATAATTAGAATCCATTTTTATCAACTCTTGCCATGAAATTTGGACGGCATATCTTAGCTTAACTTAAAAATAAGTCATTTGCACTCCTTGAGGTTATTTTACACTAAAGCTCAAAAACGTACATAAAATTTGTGTTTTCCCGACAAAAATATTCACCTTGGGGTAAGTTTGGAGTGAATCAGAAATCCCTAGTTGCTAGAGTTTATTCCTTCATACATAAATACATTATATTTTTTATGTTGTGTAGAAAAAAACTCGCGTGATATAAAATCTGAATAGGAAACAGTGACCCTTAATAAACCATAAAAGTAGTTGGAAATGAATGGGCATTTTTATGTGATGACTGGTCACTTTTACGCCAACGTTAATTTTTATTATTTTCCTTTAATTTATTGTTATTATTATTTATGATTATCGATTTTTATTTCATCACAGGTCACGTCCATGCTGATAAACCACCGTCCTCTGTTTCACTAATCCCTTGAACGATGGTAAGTCCTCATTCATGCTTTATCATACTTCACTTAGCTTTTTTGTTTATGTTATATTCTGTTTTGTTGCGATTTATAAATTCATAGTTTTGTATTGCATTGAAATTTGGCGACGGCTCTCTATTTCACGAAACACTAACATGTTAGCATACATATAAAATAATAAAGTTAGACGTCAAATTGTAAAAGCAATCTAAATCGAAACTTTCTTGCAAAACTTTGCTTGGCAATATATTTATTTCGCGGGAGAACTATAACTATAAGATACACTCAAGAACTTATAGCACAAGCCTTAATTAGATGTTGTGACATTGTCTCATGTGTGATTATAGTTCATGAATTTTGAAGAACAAATTTTCTGTAGTCAGTTTATAAATTGGTTTATTTAATAAACAATTTCTTTGATAATGGGTCTTCCAAATACATATAATAAATAACAAAAAAAAATCGATATAAAGTTGAGTTGCCTTTACCTAATTTAATTTTTGTATTTACATATTTTTAGTTTCGCCTATTTGCTACAAACGATTTAATATTTAGATCTCATATTGCGTTTCAGGTGAAATGAAAATTAAAACTGAAAATATATTTCATGATTCTGCAGTTAATGTAAAACCGGGGAGCTTTTCCCCTTTTTAAGTAAACACGATGTGAACTGAGTACAAATAAAAATCTATTTTTAGCCACCAACCTTTTGATCTGTGCGCGCGATTGATCACCTCATTGCTTAATCATTCATCGAGCTTTTAATTATTTTACGTCGAAACACCGTGTGCCCATGAATTCTTTTAACGTTAGAAAAAACTTTGTTCAGTTTCCAATTTATTATATAATATAAATCGTGCATCAGTTTTGCTTGTTTTTAAAAAGCCTTGTAGATTATGCTCTGGTTTCATACATTATGCTTTGCTTTTTAATCATAATTTAATCTTAGTTTGCCTACGTTCAGATTTGGGCAATTGAAGAATTAAATTGAAGTGTTTTGAGTAATAGAAATACTTTTGATATTTGGTCCTGATAACTGATATTTCAATTCTTTTATCGGAAAGCTTGATGTTTGAAATATTTGCTTGTTGTTTTAATTACTTTTCAGTAATTGATTTAATTTTCAGAAAACGAAAAACTTTTATGCATTGACTTGTTTTTTTTTTTATATTTACATTACCTTTTAGTATTTGAATTGTTTTTGATTTTTTGATTATTTTTAGAATTACTTTATTTGGCTGCAACATTCTGGAGATTAAATGATTGCAGTAAGCCTTTTCAGTATATTTTATTAAATACAACATATTTCATACACATATTAGTAATTCTTAAACGTATTTAAAAAAAAAAAAAACTGTATTAATTATTAAATTGATATTTATTTTCTAGCTCACTTTTCGTTAAGTATTCGTTTAGCATAAAACGCGCCCAATAAATATACAGGATATATCAGCCTTTCGAGTCTTAAGTGCAAAAATGGCTTATTGTGCGCGTTTTACCAAAAAACTTTATTAATAGAAGTTGTGTAGGTTCGTATTCTGCACTATTTAAAATTTCAGCTGTACAGAATATTTCTTTATTAAGTTGCACACTAAACACCTCCCCGGAAGACTGTATATACACTATACTACATTTGTCTGTTACCTGCTTTCTGTACGTATTCTTTTAGTAATCACGCGTAAGGCCAGTGTTACACTACAAAAGATCTTTGAAAAAGATATTTTATAAAAAATATGACAGTGTAATAGCCATTCGTTTAAAAAATATTTCTTTTATTAAAAGTATCCAAAGATGATTACCTTTCATAAATTGATACTTTTACAATAATATAGCGTAAGGTACATTTCTATGGTGCGTTTCCTGCAACGAAATTGTTAATTATATTCTATAGATATATGTAAGCATTAAATTTAAATAAATTAAACAGATCCTATAAAAAGATCTCTGCCAAAGATCCTTTATACTGTAATACTGGCCTAACAGATGATAGCTATAAGCAATGCATAGTTGTGTTATACAGGTTGAATTTTACAAGTAGGCGGATATAAGTAAATTCGGACGAAGTCGTGTAGAAGTAGAGGGGATTCTAGCGTGTATCAGTTCACGCCTTCAGTTCGAAGCAAGCTGTTTTTTTAGCTACATTATTATAATTAATTTCTGTAATGCTTATGAAAGTATTTTTTAATTACAAACAATAATAATTGCGTTATGCAAATATATTGCGGCAATTAGAACAATATTTTACATGAATTATTGAAATCCTAGTTAAAATAAAATTATTAAATACGCGTTCATCGTTTCGCTTCCCAATGCGAGAAAAGGCCGGCCGTCTCGAATACATCCGAGGCACGCGTCGCCAACCTACTTGATTCATTCAACCTGTATGTGTTAAATTTAGTAGGTTGGGAACACTGAAGAATCGACAGTAGTACTCTTCATTATTTTCATAACTCGTTACTTTCGTTTCACTAGGGATTTTCTACCGAGCTAACTTTTCTTAACCACATCAAACTACAGTTACTCAAGTAATGACGTAATGAGTTATCTTTTTTGATGAAATTGGACAAATTGTGGTTATGTTATGTTTCAGGCACGTTCAGATGTATTCTTGTTGAAATTTTTGTGTAAATTATTATTATTACCTCAAATTCTTGGGACAACACGTTAAAAGTGACCACTTTATTATTTGTCATGAACCTGATGTCTCGTAAATTCATTTTCAGTACTATCTTTCCTTATAATGAAAATTCGTTGCAATGAACACGTCTTAAAAACGTCCAACAATACGAATTTTACCCTAGGTTTTGCCAAGTCGATGTATATTTTTCATTTTGCTATCCACACTGCTAGTTTATTCGTGGTATATACTACTTACAAAACTTGAAGAAGCTATTGACATGGACACTGAATCTTCAATAATTCAAAAACGGTGATACATTAATACACACATCACGAAACTGAAATATTTTATTTCGTATGTTCTTGGAAATTAAATAAAAAACGATATACAGTGTGTCCCAGATTGAGTAGGCTACCATGGGTAACTTTCTTATTAGTGAAGATAGAGATTTGGTTAAATGGGCAATATTTTGCAGTTTTATGTGCTGATTCAGATTCCGTTGAGAAAATTTGAAAATTCCGAATAGTTTCGATATTATCGTAGAAAAACTGAAAATCGCTATTTTCTTTAATGTCCAATAACTTCGTAATTATAAAAAATGTATAAACGTTACTATGTTTGATAAAATACAGCTGAAAATTAAGTCAAAATAAAATTCAAGATGGCGGCTGTCAAGATATTGATAGCAACTTTCTTATTTTAAATGAACGCCATATTGGATTTTTGTACGATTAAATAGCATTTTTTTTCTCGTTTCAACCTTGTATCACAACCCATATGTAAATAAAAAGTTATTTAAAAAATTTAATATTTTTATTTTAAATCAAGTAAGAGAGGGAGAAAATATTGGCAAGAGCTTTCTTGTGTTAAATGGCCGCCACACAAGCTAATCATCTTCTTCACCTGCCACATTGCTTCGATTTTTTTTTTGTAAAGATCCGTATTGCTGCATATTTACATCCAATCTTTTAAAAATCTTAACGTCTGGTTCTCTTCTTTCTGGGAAACTATTATAATATGTTTCTGCAGCAACACGAGAGTTCTTGTAACATTTAATGTAGGTGCAAAACATATCGTACTGGTCAATTGTTGAAAATTTTGCCATTTTTAATAATCATTTAGAAAACAATAGTTATTACAACACCGAATAATACACCACTCGAAAATTTAATTTAATGACAGGTGATTGCAGTCTGTTGTTTTATTGTTTTCTGATAATTCGTGGCTACTTGATTTAAAACTAAAAAACAATTTTTTTAAAGCTAAAACTCTTGACATAGCTTGTGGAAGATGGTTAAAAATATAAAGAAAATTATTAGATAACTATGTAAAATCCAATATGGCATCCATTTAACACAAGAAAGGTCTTGCCAATATTTTCCCCCACTCTTACTTGATTTAAAATAAAAATATTAAATTTTTTTAATAATTTTTTATTTAGATACGGGTTGTGATTAGGGCTGCGAAAATTTATCGATATATCGATATTATCGATAATATCGATAATTATCGAATAACGATATTTCCATTTTCAGTTATCGATATATCGATATTATCGATAATATCGATATTATCGATAATATCGATAGCGCCGATAATATCGGTAACATCGATAATATCGATATCATCGATATTATCGATAATTAAAGCTGGTAATGTCCGATGAAAATTGCAGCACAAAATCTTTTAAACGGACACTAAATAGCGCTATTTAGTGTCCGTTTAAACGATTTGATAATATCAATACAAATGTCTTACATTGGATAGTGACTGTGGCATTGAAATGATTTCTTCCAATTCGCACTAAAACTGTCCGAAAATGAATTTCATTGAAATACTAGTGAAATGATTTTATTTTTACGGCAAATAATTGTCCTTATTGGGGCTGCGGAAATTTATCGACACATAATTTATCGATAATTATCGAATAACGATATTTCCATTTTCAGTTATCGATATATCGATATTGTCGATATTATCGATAATATCGATATTATCGATATATCGATAAATATCGATATTATCGATATATCGATAAATATCGATATTTTTAAGTTATCGATAACCGATATTGAAAATATGATATCGCGCACCCCTAGTTGTGATATATTTGAAACGAGAAAAAAAAATGCTATTTAGTCGTACAAAAATCCAATATGGCGTCCATTTAAAATAAGAAAGTTACTATCAATATCTTGACAGCAGCCATCTTGAATTTTATTTTGACTGTATTTTCAGCCGTATTTTATCAAACATAGTAACTTTTATATGAAACATTTTTTTCATATTTTTTATAATTGCGAAGTTATTGGACATTAAAGAAAATAGCGATTTTCAGTTTCTCTGCGATAATATCGAAACTATTCGGAATTTTCAAATTTTCTCAACGGAATCAGAATCAGCACATAAAACTGCAAAATATTGCCCATTTAACCAAATCTCTATCTTCACTAATAAGAAAATTACCCATGGTAGCCTACTCAATCTTAGGACACACTGTATAGGTACCTACCTAGTGAGAGCCAAATTTCCCTGTGTTCAAATTCTGAACGTGTCCCTCCGGATGAGCACATGCATTTGTCTACAAACACACTAATGTGAGAGAGATAACGTTATTAACCACGCTTTTACCTATCCCAAGACTTGGGTAGTTCAATTTATTTAACTATGGTTAACTCTGACGTCATAGTTTGGCGTAGTTAGTCGGTAAAAATTGAAAGTTGACTGTGGTTTGCTGTGGTTAGGAAAAGTTAGCTCGGTAGAAAATCCCTTTTGCTTCGTTAATTTTTTGTTATCGACATTGTAAAAATATCGATGAGAACTTCAGATAAAATTATAAACCGTGATAAATACAACTTTGATTTGAAAATACCGAGTGATTTTTTAAATTTTTTATCAACTATAGAATTTGGATGGCAGGTTTTAGCTTTACAGTAAAACAGCATCAAGGAGTGCAATGACGTCCTTGTCACTTAATCTAAGACATGCCGTCCAGATTTCATGGCAAGAGTTGATGAAAAATTTTAAAAATCACCCGGTATTTCATGTATTTAAATTTGACAAATCAACATAAATTTGAAAAGTGCTGCCAATCTAATCAAATATATCTCAATCACTCGGTAGAAGTAATTGAAACATTTAAAGTAATTCAGTTAATTAATTATTATTAATGAACATCTGATATCATTACTACTAAATAAATCGGATTCTAGTTTTGCTAGTCACATATTGGACACATCTCGCACATTTGATTATTTTTCCAATACCAAATTTTTACACAATGTCCTTAAATGCAATAAACTTGATATAGAAGTATATCATTTTTTACCTAATACAGATCTCAATGAACAAACACTTTTCCGTAAGAACAATTTCTTTAATTCTATAAATTGGAAATTGTGTGTCTGATTTCTTAACACACATGCAGTAAACTACAGTACAGTAGCAGTTAAAAAACTAAACTAAATTTTTGAGATTTCAAATTGTATATTTATTTATTTATACATGTCGTCATTTACAAGAATTGTACATATCTAAGAATTTTGAAGATATTGTAAGTTTTACTAATATTAAGCATTCTAATGTATTCTACTTCAAAGTTTAATTAATAAATGTTCTACATGGTGATGCCATAAGGCGAAACCTGTCTAGAAAAAGAAAAAAATTAATAACATATTGCTACATTCGTTATTCACAAATTTTGTTTGTTTATACTTCAATGACGTACATTTTATGTCTACTTTAATGACTACATGAAATTCTTTTAGGTTCAGGACGTAACCTTTTTCTTTTATTTTAAATTACTGAAAATATATGAACGCTTTTGGGTCCTTTGCACGTTTGTAGATAAATACATACACACTTTAGGCGATAATTTAATTGCTGTGTTATCTCAGGGTATTTTGGACAATTCTTTGCTTTTTCTGATTTTTTTAGTTTGCCAAATTATTTATTTATTGTGTAAAGTCAGACGTTGGTGAGCCAATTGTATGCTGTGTAATCTGGGTTCTTTTAGATCTAGCTTTTGTTGCAAAATTTTTTCTTTCGGCGTAAATCTCAGGGTAATTTGTTTTTCGAATAATTAATTCCTTTTTCTTTCTTATTTTGTTGTTTTTCTTCTTGGAGGCTCCTCTTTGATGATGAATTTTGGAGTGCATCTTGTATACCAATTTCTTTGTTGTGGAGTGTGTTTTATGTGATAATTTTTGGATGTAGCTGGCACTCGCGAGCCTTCACATTCAAATACAGGGTGTTTACGGTCTCCTCTGTATCCTTTTAGGGGGCGATAGTATACCTCAGAAGGAGTCGATAAACCTTAAAACACCTTAGTAAAAGTCGTCTCCTAAGCGAGATAATAATTCTTTTATTTTTTACATTAAACAGTTAATTTGTTTTAAACTTTAGTAATCTACTACTTATAATCAGCATTGTCTACTACAAACGATGCTCGAAGTTATCACCTTGTTGTATAGAATATCGATGGGCCATCCCGATTTTTAAAGAACAAGGTAAAAAATAAAAATAATAAAATTTTTAGTCAAACAAAGGTGATATTTATTTATTTGACACGTAAAGTTATTATCAGTAATTCAGTTTTACTATCACCTTTGTTTGACTAAAAATTTTATTATTTTTATTTTTTACCTTGTTCTTTAAAAATCGGGATGGCCCATCGATATTCTATACAACAAGGTGATAACTTCGAAGATCTTTTGTAATGGACAATGCTGATTAAGTAGTAGATTACTAGAATTTAAACAAATTAACTGTTTAATGTAATAAATAAAAGATTTATTATCTCACTTATGACACGACTTTTACTAAGACATTTTAAGGTATATCGACTTCTTTTGAGGTGTACTATCACTCCCTAAAAGGATACAGAGGAGACCGTAAACACCCTGTATATCTAATGTTAGAATTGAGTGTGTGCGTTTGTGGGTGTATATAAAAAATGTGTCAGAAAAAAACGTAAGAATCAGTTTATTGTCTCGCTTAAAATAATTAATTTTCACAAACTAATTATTAGCACGAAGTTCTGTTTGATTTTAGGTCGGTTTTTCGCAAAACCTTCCCATTAGAATTGCTTCTCGCTTCTTGTTCCCTGCTTTTTTCTTAAATCGAATTCCGCGCGTCGGCGATTTTAAGAGCGTGACGGGCTACCATCTCACGCGATAACTAACACAGCGCCATCACTTCTTACTATAACCTACAGTTTTCTTTATCACATTGAATTATTATGACGGTAAATAAATTATCCTAATGTTTACAATTATAAACTTAATTCCTACGTATCTATGTTATGAATCTACACTTTAAAAATCCAAATAATTTATTTATAATAAATTGTTAATTTTAAATTGATTATTCCCAAAAGTATTTAATTAAAATTAAGAGATTTGGAAAAACAAACTTGAATTAAAGAATTTCTTAAACAAATCTTCTAAAATACGTTTAATAAACTAGCCTTTAATTTGTTTTATTATTTTCAAATTTTTTTCTTACGTTAAAGAAATTTTCAAAGAAATACGTATTGTTCATTAACCCCGCAATATTTATGTTTATAAATAAATCTAAATAAACGCTGTTGAAATTAAAATTCTTTGCTAACAATTTTCTCATCTGCAACAATAGTGACTGTTTGTTTAGTTGAATTTAATATAAATTAGATTCCTGTAATGGCCATTTGTTTAAATACGCATATCACGAAACAGTTGATAACAATCGAAGGCATAATAATTATTATTGTTATTTAAAAAGCAAGTTCTAAATTGTTCTAAATTTACAAAATTAAATTAAGAATCTGTTCAAATTCTTACGATTTTATTCACCAAACTAATGTTTACTGTCACTTCACCTTGCGTAATTTAACTGATTTGCGATCGTTGCACATTAATATTTTATGTCGTAAACTCCGATGCGTTCAAACTCTGTGGTTTACTAATCTCCTCACCAATTTAACGTTACTCGTATTTATAAGCTGCCTTTAAAAAAATTTCAACACGTCATACAATGATGAATATGGAAAAACAATTTTTTTGTGAAATCTAAAACATAACTTTGTAATAAATGCATAACTTTGTAATCATTCATATCTCTCGCATTCGTGCTTGGTCATAAATGAATTCCCATGTAATTCTGATTTTAGTTGTTAAACAAATGAATCCGTACATATCTTTACATCGTCCAAATTGGACTTGCTCCTGGTTTGAGAAGTTTGGCTTCGCAAATGCCTTCAAACCCTCCACGATGGTGTACAACCATCGGAACTGCTTTGAGACTGGTGTGTGTCAGTCCTATGATGACGATTGCATCTTTTAGTCGTTTCCCTCATGTTTGTTTTTCTTAACAAAAATTTGTGTTTTAGTATTAGCAACATTTGTGTAGAAATACCTTGGGATCATAATTTTCCTTTGATATGCAAAATTAAATTAATGTATGACAAATCACGAATTAAATTACTATTAATGCTTCAAAATCATAAATACAAAAATATTTTTACAACAAATTTCAAAACTAAAATAACATAGCAATATGTAATAAAAGACTTCTCGTAATTATTGATTTCAGTTAGTAGGTATTTGCTCTGTAAATACTTTTTGGTTTACTTTGTAATTGCTAATATATTGCGCACGAAAAGGACAGAGTAATGCCAATAGTTTTTTGAATAGTTGATACTTGTTACTTGAATTACTTTTTGGAAACAATTTGGCCCACTCAGACTACCTACGTTAATGTTAACAGTAAACAGTAATTCCAGTAAATACGTCATATTAGTGCGGATGCGATTTATTTTATAGAATATATCCAGATATAATGGATCGATAAAAAAAAGCTTGAGTAATTACTTTTCTAGCTGTCGCATCCATGTTATTTCTTCTATGGATGTTTCGCCTCGACCCAAAACGAGCAGAAATAACAGCCAGGAAGATCTTCGAGAAAACTTAATTTTCTTGAGAAGATTAGCGGAACAAGATAAGATCACATGAAAATAAGTCAATTTTTAAAGCAGACATTAGAATTTTCAGGTTTCCATTGGAACAACGAGAAACTGTACGCTTACACAAGACAATTTATATAACAAACAAAATAAGACAAATTCGTGGACGTGACATTTATGTTAATAACTTCGAAAGTAAAAAAAAATCGTCAATGCCATCCGTGGACACACTGGATATCGAAAATGTTGTTTACACATAAAGGCGGCTCTACATTACATGGCAAACTAGCCAAACGTTTGTGATGTGTGAAGGTTCGCCGAATAGTGTGTATGGTAGAGCATTTGTCAAACTCCTTCCAACGTTTGCATTCGTATACGTTCCGATAGAAGTCGGTAAATGAGACACTTAAATGCGATTCAACAACATCGTACACATTATTTGACAAACGTTTGGAAAACTGTACACATCACCAACGCTCGACATTCGCCTAGTTTGCCATGTAATGTGGAGCCGCCTTAAAGGCGACCACACATTACATGGCAAATTAGCCAAACGTTTGTGACGTGTGAAGGTTCGCCGAATAGTGTGTATGGTAGAGCATTTGTCAAACTCCTTCCAACGTTTGCATTCGTATACGTTCCGATAGAAGTCGGTAAATGAGACACTTAAATGCGATTCAGCAACATCGTACACATTATTTGACAAACGTTTGGAAAACTGTGCACATCACCAACGTTCGACATTCGCCTAGTTTGCCATGTAATGTGGAGCCGCCTTAACATAAAGAATTTGAGACCCTTGTAGCAGTTTTTACGTAACTTGTGAACCGAGGACGAGGAAAAGTTTTACGAAATTCATCTTAAAGCGTTTTAGATCGATTTTAAAGTTGCTTAAGAAAATAAAAGGTCTCTGCAGAGGAACGAGCGGTTATCTGAAAGTCCTCTCGTTTTGTGTGACAATTACTTAGACAGAGTAAATTGCTCTGCTAACCTTTACTAAGCGTTCCAAAATATTCAAGAAGTATATTTTAATGTATTGCGTGATATTCAACTTCTAACCGGAATTTTGCTAACCCTAATTGCTTCAACCTTATAACATGACGGAATGTTTTCGAACTTGGTGAGGCTTCGTCATCATCGTCTACAAAATAAAAATATCGGATGACAAATGTATTATCTAAATTAATGAAAATGAAAAGCAAATTAATTAAGGTGCTCCATTTTCTGCAATCAACTCTGAATGATTGAATGCATGTTAGGCTGACAATGATTATTTTCGATGACTTTCCCCATTCACCCCTCACCCACTTTACAGTTAATTACAACTGGGATCATCAACTTAAAAAACAAACTGATTGAGTTCGGCAATGGTTCGGCTTATTCCTAATTTTGTGGGGTTATTCGTAGTACATGGAGTTAATGTCCCCGTAAATCACTTTCCACTTTGTTTTCTTTAAAACCTTATCTGTGTAAACGCGTTTTAAATAAACGTGTACCGCTGTTCTGCGGCATGTTTTTCTCCCGTTCCGGTTCTCCGTGTAAGTATTTAATCATTAGAGTGGAATCGAGCTATTCAAGAAATTCTGTAATTTAATTTCGCCGAGAAAAACGGCGGCGGCAAAAAGGATCGCATTAATGAACACCTTAATTTCTTTATAAATTCCGACCGAGCTATTAAGATTATTTAGAGGGCTTTTTCATTATCCGGTGCAGTATCGCGATTAGCTGGCGTTTCACGATCCGCGCGCTCGCGTGACTCCAGCGTCTGGAAAATCCAATTCATTTCCAGCGTTTTCAATTCGCAGAACATACAAGAAAATTAGTCTGTTCATGTGTATTTTGTTATGAGAACATGAGCATGTTATAACGCCATCGCAGGCACGTTTTGCCACTTTGCAGCTTCCACGTGTAATTGAGTTTACAAAAATATCTCCTCCTTACGAGTCTAGACTTCTTTACTCTTTTACTGTTTCTACAATCCAACTTATTTTATTTACTACTTTTCTTCTTTGCTATAGTTTACTAAATTTTCAAATTGTTTTCTCTACAGGGTGTATGTAATATATGTAACTATAACTTCAGTTTCTTTATAACTCGTTTATTACTTTCTAAGTACCGTAAGTACTAAAGTACTAACGTGATAAATTGCTCTTAAATTTAGTTACTAGTCATTAGTACACATGTCATATACTCTCTTAGTTATTCAATTAAGCACGTATGTGCAGAGGGAAGAAAAAAAAAAGGAACGTAAAACGTGTCCGTCACTAAAGACTTTATTACATCCCGAGCCTAATTTGTCAGTAGGAAAAATTACATGTTCGTAGAGCCATGCGTTCAGGCAGTAAATTTTATTGTTAGCAGATTAATAGTCTCGGCGAAATCGTCTTTCAGGCAAAGCGAGGATGATAGATGAACAATAATAACAAGTTCCATTGTGCCATTGTGGCGGAGTAACTGGGACGTGAGGCGCACCAGCTTGCTACGAGCGATGCCCCTCGTAACTTCGTTATCAACGACCACAGCCAGCCTGCTGGCGTCACGGCGCACGAGGAAATTTAGTTACTTTGCAGTATTCTGGGCTAATTTTAAATTGACAATTGAGGGTTTCGTTCCCCTCTGCTAACCTTTTGAACGAACAAGTTCCTTTTTTTTCAGTTTTTTTCTATTCCTTTTTCTTCCTTCCACACAAAAATATCACCAATTAATATTTGATATAGACCTAATAGCAGAATCTTTCCAAAAGAATTAAAAACGTATGTTTCAAATTTAAAACTTTCATTCAAGTTCATGTCCCCATTTTAAATGCTAATTTCGCGCTGTTATTTTTATCTGCAACTTGTCCCGACAAAACGAAGTGGAGTTAGTTCATTTTGCATGCAGCAACGGCTTCCTCGTTACACAAAGTATCGATTTGTTGTTGTTCCGGTAATCAGAACGAGTTCCTTGCGCTCTGGTGGAGGTGGAATTTGTTCGCCGGGCGAAGATCGGTGGCTTAATTAATATTGTAACTTTGTAAGTTATAGAAACAGGTGCACCTTTAGCCGACTGGCGCCAGTGTTATCACCGGCGTCCATTACCTGTCGCCGTGACGCCCCGGATCAATCTCTGTCTGGGCCCAGGTGAGGCGCCGGCAGGTCTGCCTTCGATCCCAACGAGTCACGCTAGCACTTTGCTACACGTTCTTGCTAATAATACATATTTTATTGTTGTATGGAAATTTGTATGTAAACATTAGATATTTATTTTACCACAACAACATTTTTTAAATAAAAAAAGTTTTTGGATCATTCAGGAAATGTTAAAACCTTTTTGACTTTTTTAGAATTCCTTAATTTTCATTTAATACATTGATTTGCATGCTGTTTGGTCAAAATTAAACAATGGGGCTTTGAATTTGATAAGATTAAAATGATAATGAAAATTACATGCATTAATTCTACAAAGCAAATTCTTTTTTATTTCCCGACGGAATTGTGAACCTTGATGTCATGGCATATTGACTCTCTTTGGATGGTTCAAATGTGAACCAAAATTTTAAGTTAATAATAAATTAGAAGTTAGAGAAGTTTGCAAGGAAGCCACAACATTATTTATTGGCCACAAAATGGAAAACTGGAAAAAAAAATTAAAAATGGAAAAATTTCTTATACGAGATTTGTATTGAAGAAAAACTTCGTAAAAAGAAATTTAAGCGACAGAAGATATCATGGAAGATGAATCACATAACAAAACGATATCGATGTTTAAATTTTAAAGTGGAGGAAACCAGTTGGAGCTATTAGGCATGGCGCAAGGATATGAGAGAAAGAAGAGATATCAAACTGCTAATCATCAATTACTTAGAAAGTAGAAAATGTGAAACTAAGGGAATCGCTCTTTTTCTGTGACTTAAAAAATAAAGATACTGATTAAAGTTAGGTTATAGTAGAAGATGGAAAAACTTCTTAATGATAACTGAGATGGTCTTCACAAAAGGAAGAAATATTGTGTATCATGAAACATATAGAAACAGTTACAACAACCTTCAGAGAGAACAGAAGGAACATGTTTGCTATATTTATAGATTTCAGGCGACTTTATGATGAGACTGAATTTTCTTGAAAAATTTATTTCCCCAAAAAAAAATTATTAAATGTCGCTGGATAAGAGGAGGGAGAAGATAACAAGGAGGCCCTCTTTCTACAAGTTTCTTCAATTTTATTCTTCTTAGAAAACGCGATTAGGAAAAGATTTGTGCAGAGAAGGAAAACCATCTACGTCGATGTCTTACCTACATATGCTAAGGACTTGATATTGACGTAGTCAAGGAATGAAAAGTGTTAAGGTAAGTACAGAGGGAGACAAATCTACATATAAATGAGTGATTAAAGAAGTTAACATCATTGGAAAGGGAAGACAGAACAAGGACCGATATTGAAAAGTCCGTGTAGAATTGAGATACTTAGTGCTGGAGTGGAAAACTTCAAGTATTTGGAAACGATATTTGATTAAAGAAGCAGAAATAAAGCGACAAGATGCACCGGTAGAACTATCGCTAAGGTTAATAATCTACTTCAACTTGGACGATCAAAAAGGAACTCAACAAATGACTAAAGGTATGGGAGTGGAGAACATTAAAAATAAAAATTTGAAGCGCGGAATAAAAATGGAATAGACAAAAGCAGACACCGAGGTATTATACGAAATTAATGGAGAATTTAACACAGTGAAGACAGTAGAAGATTTAATTCTTTTCTAATCGCAAAATATAAGACGAAGGTCCAGTGGTAAGAGGACCGACCTTGCAATCGCATGGTCGACGGTTCGAACCGCACTCAGGATTTTTCTCGGGGGTGGTCGGTATCGACTTCAGGTACCCTTTAGTGTTGGGGATAAAATTCGACACTGCTTCCCCTTAAACGGCGAGAAGTTTGGAAATAACAAAACCATGGAACACTTTACACACACTCAAATACACTCCCGCTCCTGAGGTCCTGACAAGTCTTTGACTTAGGACCCCGTTGGGCAATCACCACAGATTTAAAAAAAAAGAGTAGAAAATAACGACGAAAGTAGTTAAAGAATGAAATGATTTGGCTATATTTTGAAGATGGAGAAATTAAGAAGAAGATTAAAATATAATAGAAGAAAGAGATACAGTGAAGACTACAATAGAAAGAGAATATGTAGGATAACAGTGGAAGAGAGATGTCAAACTTAAGACGAAGTCGTAACAAGTCAAGAAGATTTTGAAAGAACTTAGGATTAATAGTAGCTCTGTAATAACGAAGATAGTAAGAGGATAGAGGAGTTTACGTATCTTCAAGGAAAAAAATTTGAAATCAGTAAACGGACTCGCAAGAAATAAGACAAAGTGTACTTACGAAGTTCAGTCATATTTTTAGAAAAAATAAGGGTAGAAATGTTAACGATGAACAGAATACTATGGATAATACAAGAAAGAGGCTAAAAATATGATGGAAGCGCAGCAAACACAAAAGAAAATAAATAGGTAACGGAAGAAGAGAAGACCAATAAATACCACTGGAAAAGAACAACAAAACCAAAGATAGCAAGAGAACTAAGAGGAAAGCAACACTGTTAAGCAAACGGAATAAGGTTTTAAAAAGCTCGACATTACTAAACGGCCTAGAATCGCAAGGGATAAGATGAAATGATATCCCTAATAACGGCTATACTAAGGGCCGATCTTTCCATCTCTTGATAAACTAACTGACGGGTAACTACCATCGAAACAATTAATAAAAATATAGTTATTCGCCGGATAACTTTAACGGGAAGATGGAAAGACCGGGCTTATGAGAAATATATGGTTTTGTCATACTTTGAAAAATAAAATAAAATAAAGGAAGTGTTATGGATATACCTACTAGACAAAAGACTAACAATAGAGAATGATAGAAGAAGAAGACCAATAGTAAGGAGGAGGCAACAAAGAGAAAAGAAGACTAATAGACAACAAGAAAAAAGTCACTAAGAAACTAAGAAAAGAAAGAAACTAAGATTAGATTAAGAGTGGATTAGTAGATAGTGAACCCGCAGTTGGAAAGAAAAGAAAACTATTAGATAACAGAGTAAGACAAGACTAATAATAACGAAGGAAAAGCTTCACCCTTAAGGGATAGACTGCGAAATCTGCGATATTGAAGTTAAGAAGATAACTAAATGGTTTACATACATGAATCGCTAACTGAGAAAGGGGACATATCACATTTTCAATGGGATACGTGCCATTTGATAAACTTGACAGGTGAGCTAATTGGAAAAACACAAATCAAATAGATTCTACATCAACTCAAAGCAGCATTTGTAAAAAGGTTCTGCCAAAAATGTAGGCAAAAACATTTGTTTTAAACAAATTAGAGACTTTTTCGCTTCCTGAACGTGAACATTGAAAATGTGACGTATCCCCTTTCTGCAATTAGCGCTTCACATATTCTAAAGATCAAGGATGGAAGAAGTGTTAGGCAAAATAGAAGAGCGTTTGGGAAAGTTTAACATTAATAAATGGACATGAATCGCAAGGGATAAGACCAAATAATGAAGATAGTAAGAAAATTACACCATTTGGTCATACTTTACGAAAAAAATAAAGGAAAAAATGTTGTAGGTGTACATACTGGAGAGATCAGTAGACAATAAAGGAAGGAAAAAGTCAATAGTATGATAAAGGACTAATACATAACAGAGGTCGAGATTAAAGTAGAGAGAATAAATTGTTGTTCTTATTTTAACATCTTTTCATTCAAAGGAATATTTCGAACAAATATTTTCAAAACATATGCAACGATGTCGGGGGAAATACTCGGAATAAACAGCAAATATTTTGGTTTGCAAAGGAATCATGAAATATTATATTAATATTCTGTTTGTGTGGTCCAATGTGAGTGGCCAAATTTTTAAAAAACTATTCACACATCTCTCGCACACGTATCGAGAATAACATGCAAAATGCAACGCACATTCGTTCGACTACATTGCGATAAGCATCGTCGCATTTTTCGTCATTCGTATGCATGACGTTCGAATGCATTTCGACCCGTGTTTGCCGCATTTAACGGGGACTTTATTCGGAGTTTAATTATTTGCAGAAACGTACGTGTTTTCGTTGTATTTTCATTACGCTGCGGAGTACGTGCTTTATCGAGACGGGAATTTTGCGCCGATGAAATATCCGCTGTCCGAACGGGAGCGGACGGACTCATTTTGCAGGTCAATAACTTCAATTAATTTTATGGAAAATGAAGTTACAAATTCAATTTCAACTGAACACATTTCGCAATTTTCTAGTATGGCGTTGGTGTTTACTTAATTAGCGTGAAATAGAGTGTTAAAATAAGCTTAAACAAAAAGCTCATAGACAAAAAAATAAATGAAAAGCCTCAAGGAGTAAACCAATTTGACCAATAAATGTACAGTATGAGCATAAATGATTGAGAACAAGTTGAATTTCCCGCGTCTCTATCTAGTAATTTTTACTCTTTGTGTGTGGCCGTCCTGAGAAAATAATTTTTGTTCAGTGTCGCCTGTGTAAATTTTGCAACCGGCTTCAAGAATTCATAAGACAAAATGGGGCGCGTTTGCCTAATGTACCTGTCAGTAGTTATTGCCGCTTCTTGTATTTAAAATAAACAAATTACTTACCTATTTTTTTTGTAACCTATGCATTTGACCAACTTAAGAAAAATATTGAAAGGCGGGAAATTCAACTTGTCCTCAAACATTTATGCTCATACTGTATAGGTACTTGAAGCACTTTCGTGCGCGTTGAAAAATATCACAGGATAAAAAAACCCTGAAGAAGCTGTCAAGTGAAACGTCGACTTTTGGATTGATTTTTACAATCCAATCATTTCCAATTGCATATTTTGTTAAAAAATATACGTTGTAAATTCCTTAAGATAATGATTTAATTATGAAGGATGTATCTATGTATGTAGATTAGATTAATTATAATTTGGATAATTAGTTAAGTAAGAATTGATATCAGGGGGAGTAAAAGGTTAATCGTTCTTTTAAAACTGTTTAGTATTACGCCCTTGCAGATATTGTTTGTTTGCAAATTTATTTGTTTTATCTTGAATTGAAATCAACCGCCTAGAACTATAGTCTAATTTTGGATTATGCTTCGTGCAACTCTACAACCCCCATTATTATAAATAACTTTCGATTATGATTAGTTACGAGCAGCGCTTTATCGTCGGCTAAATTTAGCAAAAAAATTCTTTGGTGGTCTTAACCCTGTAAATCAATGTAGATAGTTAATCTGCAGTAAGTAATTAGTCCGTAACTTGTTGAAATACGAGCAGTTTGATTTTTTGTGCAAATTTCGCGAATATTTGCGCTTTATTACGTAATAAAATTTATTTTAACGCCTGTAGGGGGAACGCTTTATATCGACGCTCTTAAGCCCGGTTTTATGCTAACATTAGTTTGTAATACTTGCTTGATGGGATTATCGGAAATAAAGTTGTCTCCTAACATTTACGTCGGCCCCAAATTGCTTCGCATCAAATTTGTCATTCCCGTCCTATTTAGAGCGGTTTAATGCACTTCTCTGCTAATGGTTTTTTCCTCCACTTTACAACGTGCTAATATTTTAAGGACCTGTCCATATTTTTGCATTAAATATCAACCAATAACATTCCCTATTCTGATTGAATTTAATTTTAATTTTGTGATCCACAATACTATGGGGAAATTCCATCATAAATTACATAATAAATTTTGATAATATATTGGTGAATAAATATAGAATAAAATACTTACATAACTCTGACTATTTCTTATGGTCACGCAGGCACATGCATTTCCCTTTGTTTGTTTTTCGTGATCCTTATTAAAGTTATGAAACCAAAAACTACAAGAATCAATAAGTAGCTTATGAGTGTTCTAAAAATAATCGCCGAGTTTATATATAGCCCACGCAATGTACTGTTATAGAATATAATCCGAGAAAGCTTGTGCTTATAGTGGGTGTTTACTGTATACAGGTAGGAAGTAATGCTGGTTCTGCCCGGGGATGTTGTGTGGCGAGTTCCACAGAGCGCCCCTTGGTATTCATTTGAGCTTCTCGGACACCCGTAGCCCGTATTCGTCTTTGCTCGCTCTCCTCCAGGGCATGGCAGCCATTACCGCCCACGCCGCTCACGAAGACGAGGATATTTTTCTCGGTAAGTCATTTAAGATTAAATTATTTTAAAATATCTTCTTACCGCTTTAAATATTTACAAAGTACGAACAGTTCCGACATGTCATTGCTCCGTTACATAATAATTTTAATTTTAATCCAATAGATAGCGCTCTTGCCGTTTCAAAAGAACACTAAAAATTTTCTGAAACATGATAAAATAAATGAAACGAAACTCTTTTCCAAGTAAATCTCGCTTTCAATATTTCATTCAAGTGACAGTAGCAAAACGTAAATCTTTGAGTCGTGATAAAAGTACATGTAAGAATAAATTAACGTGTTTAAGTTACTTTCCGACAGATGACACTCTAAAGTCTTCAGCGATACAAGGAATTTTTGAAGTAAAGCTCAAATGTTTTTCACTAAACAATATGAACAAACTCAAGATTTCAGAGTCAAAAAGAAAACAGAAAAGTTTCATAATCTTCAAGTGTTTTCCTTAAAGGTCAAACTTTTGAATCTTCATTACTTAAAACCACTTTCGATCATTAAGTATTTGGTTATATTTTGAAGATATAGAAAAGAAGAAGGTTAAAAGGTAATAAAAGAATAGTATAATGAAGGCCACATTTTAAGGGGTCAATGGAAAAGGTGCCTATTCCACTTTGATGTAGATTCGAGAACAAAACGTTAAAACGTCAAAGAATAAAATGTAAAATAGATGGTTATAAAGAGAACATAAAAAGGGTCATTAGCAGCACCTAATATACTGTATTAAATGAATAGAAAATGTCGGATACAAGTATTTGTATTTATGATGTAATGGGTAGGGTAATGTACGGCGATTTTGTTAAATTTGTCGAATAGGCAACTTTTC
Source organism: Dorcus hopei (assembly GCA_033060865.1). NCBI lineage: Eukaryota > Metazoa > Arthropoda > Insecta > Coleoptera > Lucanidae > Dorcus > Dorcus hopei. Next base: position 37,848,613 of record CM065419.1, read on the forward strand.
CACTGACCCCTTCATTTGTAGGAGGATACAAGAAATAACAGTGGAAGAGAAATGGCAAAACTGAGGGCTTGCAAGTGAAGATTTTGAAAGAGCTTGCCATTAAGGGATAGCAGGGTTGCGTTCATAAAATATACTTTCGAGTGGACCTTGAGCGTGAAATCGTATCTCTCTTAATCACGCTCATGTGTTTCAAGAAGTCTTGTGTTTATATCATTACCATGACAACGGGCGCACGTTTTACATCCCACTTTTAAGTAGAGTGTAGAAAATGTGTTTGTTGCCATGGAAACCACGCCTGATTTAGTTTTTTAAGGCCCGGTTCCTCAGTCACAGATTAGCTTTAATCTCCTGTTTGTTGCCATAGGAACAATTATAAAAACAATTATTCCTATGGAAATAAATTGAAGATTAAGGTTAAACTGTGACTGAGAAACCGGGCCCAAGATTCATAGATGAGAAACTAATGGAGATTCTGCTCATATCTGTAGCAACCGTAAGATCTGTAAGCCTGTAAGTCAATTATTAAAAAGTGGAATTTTGAAGTTCTCAGTATGATATGATTTCTTGTAAGTTTATAAGATAATACCACAGAGACTTACGAGTAATCCTAGGGACCTAGGAGAAATCATACCTTCTACAGAACTTCAAAATTCCATATTTTAATAACTGAGTTACAGGTTTACAGATCTTACGGTTGCAGAATCGACACATAAATATATGAACTCGTTTATACGAAAGAGACTGCAATATTAGCCAAGAGCAACTCTAGACCCAGCAGTTATATTTTGAAGATATAGAAAAGAAGAAGATTTAAAGATAATAAAAGAATAGTATAATGAAGGCCATAATTGGAGGAGAATACATGAAATAACAGTGGAAGAGAAATGGCAAGACCAAGAAGAGGGCTTGTAAGTGGAGATTTTGAAAGAGCATGCCATTACCTTAATGGCAGCAGCAGATTTTTGAAAATGAAGGAAGAAAAATACTTTTAAGCAAGTAGACTGGAATCACAAAAAGTAACACAAAATGCACTCTGTAATAACTAAAGTACGAATTGACGTGCATTTTCAGGTCATGAATGATTCATTTAGAGAAAAATCCGAGGAAGAGGGAGGGCAATCCTCCAAGTTATAAAAAATTTAGGATAAAGAATATCTTTAGTGTTGGTTCGTGATTTATGAAGAAAATATGAAATTTTTTGAACATGATTACAATGTTTAAAGTAATAAAGACAACAAAAAAAAATAATTCCAGCTATCCCCTTTAATATTACTAAACCCAAATCATTAATCGTATGAAAAGAATAATAATTATAGTCCCTTCTTAATATAGTATAAATTAACCGAAAAGTATATGCTACAGTTAATCCTCTTGACACAAAATAAATTATATAGACATATACACCCAAATCTTCCGTAGAAACAAATTCTAAAATCAAATCCTTAGAATAAAATCCTGACAAAAAAGGCAATGCCATCACTCGTATACGCACAACTGAAAAGAAATCTCATGACCTAAGAATGCATTTAAATCCGTGCGTTGGTAATAACGAAATTTAAACATACTCTGAAGAAAAATCGTAAGGATGTACCTACTAGAGACCTGCACGAGTAAGTAAAAATGTAACCGATTAATAATTGCCGATTTCCTACGCGGCGATGCGAGTATGTAATCGTAAATGCAGCATCGTGGGTATCGTCGCATCGCAGGCATCGTAATGATACTACTCATTAGTAATCGTCGGTCATGCAATTTTTAATTGTGCAATTTAATAGCGTATTAAAGATTTATATGACAATGCGCACACATGCAACTCAATAATACCTCGAAAGGCCGCCAACGATTGTTTTTCATGATTACATAACTGAAAATTACCTGACGATGCCGATTACTATTCACAACGATGCCGATGCCGATCACTACTCGTCATATGCGTACATGATTATATACGTACGTATCACCAGTACACATCGTTGTAATCGTCAAATAAGTATTCGCATCGTACTCGGACGATTCTGTATGTACTTGTGCAGGCCTCTGGTACCTAATGAACAAAAGGGATTAATGGGCAAAAGAAAAATAGAAAGGTTAAAATGGTTAAAAGCAGCAATTTGAAAAAATAGGTGACAGAAGACTAATAGACAATACAGAAAGAGAGACAACGAAACTAAAGATGGTAAGAGAACTAAATGGTTTACATATTTTGAAATGAAGGAGAAACTGTTAAGCAAGCGGTGTAAGATTTGGAAAGACATGGTATTACTAGAATCGCAAGGCATAAAAACGGTTGAAATCTGTAATAAACACTAAGGCCCAGTTTTGCAATCGTGGAATAAGGGCGGAATAACTGATCGCCGAAAATCCTTTAACGTTCCTCCACATCTACGTCACACCTACGTCACGTTATTCTAAGAATAATGCTTATCCGATGACTGTCAAATCGGGCCTAAGAGAAATAAATAAAGAAAAATGAAAGAAGAAACGCTAGGGATGTACCCACTGAACAAAAGACTAACAATAAACAATAAAGGAAGAGAAGTGCCAATAGTATGGTGGACGCAAAAGAAGACTAAGAGAAAACAAAGAAAAATAAATCTCGAGAGAAATGTTTTAAATAAAAAAATAATAATGAAACAATAGAGTAAAAAAATTGTAAATTATGGAAATGCTTTTAGATGTTCCCCTTTTATATTTTGCTTTGCAAAATTACCAAAAGTTTTAAGTTACTAGTGTTGCTTGGTGGAATATTTTGGTAAACGAAACAACTAGGGCCAGTGTTATTTTTGTTAATCATGATTCATCGTTGACAGAGCAGTTAAATAAGTTGCGAAGTTTTTTGTTCATTTAAAAAAATATATTTTATTGTTTAAAGTGCAGTTAGTATATCATCTATATAACAATCAGGCCTATTCTGTAATTTTTTTTCAATCGAATCGGAATCTATGACAAATCGAAATGTTTTTAAATGAAAATATTCAACTTCTATTGTATTTCTTGAATATGGTCTCTGGTATTCCGTAAACAAAGTAGAAGGGATCAGCTATTTATCATTCTATAAAATCTTTTAATATAGAAATCGAACAGAATTACCGCCTACTAATTCTACTACATTACGATCTGATCTGTCAAATTCATTGATTTCGATTCGATTTGAGTTACAGAATAGGGGGGATTATCTCCTATCTTTAAACAAACGAGATTTAAAAATACCTGAAACAATTTAAAAATGTCTTTTTTATTCTACATAATCGTTTATATCTGATTCAACATAATGATTTAAATCACAATCTCCAGGAAAAGAGACGCAGTGACACCGGAAACCATAAAGAAAATGGACAACGCTCTGCGAAAGCCTTCAAGTTAATCCCTTATACAATCTGCGTAAAGTTAAGTTTGCTTAAATGTATTTGTTTTTGCTCGTTTTTAATATTACACTTTCTAAAAGCAAGAAACGTCTTTGGGCCATGCTCATAAAGTTACACTAAATTTTAGTAGCGCTATTAGCCATTGCATTCAAATGGCTAATAATGCTATTAAAATTTAGTGAAACATTATAAGCATGACACTTTGTATTTATAATTTAATAAGGTGATAGTAAATGCAACTGACTTTAAAATCTATATACAGGATATTACTGAATTTGAGTCTTTCATTGAAATTACAAGAAAGAGTCAAAAATTTGTTGCCGTAAAGGCAAAAATTGACTTAGTGCAGAAAATTAGTGGAAATCGGTACTGCAGATTGGCTGTGCAAATGTTTGACAGATGTATTTTGATGTGTCTATTCACAATCAACAACGTTTTGCACTAAGTTGATTGTGAATAGATACATCAAAATACATTTGTCAAACATTTGCACAGGCAATCTGCAGTGCCGATTTGCGCTAATTTTCTGCACTAACATTAAGTCAATTCTGAATGATACTTAATACTTCGAAAAGAGTTTCTTTTTAGTGGCAGAAATTTTGTTCCCAATAATTTGTTTGGTATTGTTTATTTCAATTTATTTCATAATTTCTTTTTTTTTCACAAAAATCTGTTTCAAATGTCATTAATTGTAAAAAGTTTTAGAGTTCATAAGCTAATATACAGTGTCTTTCAAAAAGTATGCTGCAAATGGGAATTTTTTTTATTATCGGTTTTTATAAAAATTTGTTGCTACAGAACGCTTCTGCATCCCTTAAAGTCAAATTGGAAAATGTCAGATGAAATTTATCTTGAACGGTATACAGCGTGGACACCGAGAAATGAAGACGGCTTAAGAGTAAAGTACCCTTATTTTACAAGATACAGCAAAATGTCATAAGAATAAGTTGTTCAGAATTAAAAGTTATAGCTAAATATGAAATTATAAGCTTCTATCTCAAAAATAAGAAAATCACAATTTATTGTGAACCATTCTTTATACACACTACATTAGGAAATACTGGTTGGATTAAAGTGTCCGCCAAAATAATATGAATAAGAAAACATAAAATTGGTTCTTATTTCTCGATTATTTCATTTGGTTCTGAGTGGTTATTTCAATGCGTTCCGAAACTCTATGCTTTCTTGTAGCACACTTTTTGAAAGACACTGTATGCTCACCGACCGTAATTACATGTATTTATAGTGGTTCGGATCTACCTGCTAAAAATTGTTATCGTCATCATTATAACTGTTTTATGCAAAATTGTATTTTCAAATTTTACGAAATAATGTTTACAAAGTGGTTATGGATCAGTGACAATTATTGATCTATGAGAATCTACCGCAAGTAAATACGCATTTATTTTATTTTTAGAAAACAACGAGAAGATGTGTTTGTTGTTCTAATTTTCGTGTTATTAAGCAGAACGTTAAAATAACGCTAAACTAATAAACATTTGACATCTAGCTTTTGTTGGTACAGCCCAATTTTTTTCGGTCACTATTTGGTGTACCAAAGTCAGTACAATTCTTCATTTGATAAAGACATTTACGATTATAGTGAATGATTCGAGCTTAGTAGCACCCTGTATATGAGGTAATAAGAATAAAGATATTATTAGTTAATGTGGAAAATGCCATCAAATAAGTGAAATACTATATTCTAAAGTGAGAGACTTGTATGTATACCCAGCAGTATACATTGTGTACTTCTGGTTATTTTGTTACTACCTACGTAGGTAGCCTCTCATACGTTGTGCCAATAAAATGTCGCCGTATATTACATTCTAATCCTGAAACGCGAGGTAGTAAACAAGCTTTCTTTATTCCTCAATTAAAACAGTTGACACGTTCGGCAAACAACGTAAACTTCCTTATCGAGAGCACATAGTGCACGCGGAAGTGTGTAACATTTTCAAAACGATCGTTAATTTTCGAAATGCGCGCACATCTTAAAAGAATCCTGCGCTGCCGGATAAACAGGAGGCAATAATCGTTAAGACTCAAAGGGTTGTGATAACGCCGCTGTGCTGCGGTTGTTTTGAGTACTTGACCACCGGTGCCTATCTAACATCCTCTCTACTGTTATCGTCGGTTGAATGGATTCGCGCACTATCATTGAAACATAGGTTTTTCGTTGTAATGTGCCCGCAGTCAAATCTAGAGGATTAGCTTTAGACAATATTCACGAGAGTACATAATGCTACATCAAAGAGTTGGGACTAAGAGCAATGCAGAGGATGGAGATTAATTAGGAATAGAAATTGTGTTATCATTTATTTTTGGTACCTTTAGATCTAAACATGTAGAACATTGGCCTATCTGTATGCATGTTGGCGCACCCTTCGTCTTGTTTGTAAAAGACCGTTCCAAAATATACCACTTAAAATTCTTATAAGAAAAAAGGAAATCTTCAACTTACAAGGACGGATTAAAAAGCACTAAATTTAAATTTCTCCCACGACCATTCGGTCATATTTTCTTATTACGTATTATATTAAATATTAAGGGGTGAAATTTTCGAAGGGAGCTTAAATAACGAAATGCTTTTACTTATTTACGCATTGCCCGAATTTAAGGCGCACACATACATTATCGCATTTAGCAGATATTGTTATTTATTCTCCTTTGTTTAAAACTTACAACACGTTCAGAATTTATGAGGTATATAAACTGAAACAACAATGTAAACTAAGTTGATAACTTTCGCGTCATAAATTGCGAAATATGAGTCGCCCATTTCGGAGTGAAATTCAGTTATAATCCCATAACGTCACAAATTATAAGTTCCGCCCCTGCTTTGGAGCTTTCGGTTTCCAGTATTGCCAATATCCGGCGGCGACGAGAACCTTCCTGCGCTCTTGCTATAATTTTCAATCAGTTTGCGATGCTTTTCCACGTTAACTGGCGAAGTATTAGCGTAAAAATGGGAGGTTCTCGTTTCTTTTTTTGCTCTTGAACTGTAGCAACGAACCGTAAATGGAGATAATAGAAAAGCTCGGGCTTTCTCTTGAAAAACCTGACCGCGGCGCGCAGGCGTTCAGCTAAATTGGTTTTGCTTTTCACAGAAATTGGATAATTTAATCAGGATTTTATCCGAAGGCACTTATCCACGTTACGTTGTCATAATATTATATGTTTGCGTTTTATTTTTATGCTTGCTTTAGTTTCTGAAGTCGGTTAAGCATTAAACACATATTTGCCCTTCGCTATAACTGCGTAAATAAATTTGTTTCATTTTATAAACGAGTAATTTTATTTTATTTAACCATCGCGGTCAACTAAATAATACATGACACAAGAGAACTAATATAAAATTACAGCTTAACTGTATTGAACTGTGCGCTGAATGTTTACTTGAGCGTACGATTTGAATAAAACCTGCAGTGGTTACGTAATGCCCTGTAATGAATGGCATATTGTTGAATGCATTCTTTTTGCTTACTATTTCGTCTGTATGTTACATGGAGGTGTGTGCGTGTACAAGCGGAGAATAGAACTGCAGTTGAATATAAAATAGTCAACTAGTCGAGATTTTTGCTCGGAGTTAATTCATTTTGAGTCATTGTTTTAATTATTAACGTTAGATGCTTTTCGAATCAGCACTTCAAAAAACAAACACAATAGTTTTTGTTAATTAATTAGGGCGTGCACTACTGAAAACGTTGGAATCCGTTGGCGTGGTATGATTCACCTTTTTATCGTTTCTTTATAAAACTCTTCGTGGAAGCTTCAGTAAACGTGAGTAAACGAGCAATTTTAACCTGCTTCGTTGAAAACGTGAAATAATGTAGAGTTTCTAAGTATAATAATCTAAGTGAAAAGTATAAAACACTAATATCTAACTCATTGTTACATCAATAATAGCGGTAATTAAAAAATATTGCTGACGAGAAGTTCCATTGAATTTTAATTAGTTTATTGCTAAAAAGTACTATTGTATTAAAATAATACAATACATACATACATACTTGTTCATTTAATCTCAGGACTTATAATTATATAAAATAAATAATGAAAATAATATCGTAAAGTGTGAATTTTTTGTTTCTATCTACCTCTTCGTTCTAAGTTTTTATTTCCCTTTTATAATTTTTTGTTGATCTGTCTTCCTAGATTCAAAACATGCTAATGACGTTTCTTATAGCGGAGGTCCGCTTATAGCGACATTCAAGGGAAAGGATAATTAAGCCACACTAAACAGACGACATTATAAGAGTAATGAAAGTACTCTATATGAAAACTAAACCACTGGGTACAAGTACGTGATAATAAGCGGTTTGTCACTACATGCGGAGTGATTCTAAGCGAACTCCACTGTACTTTATTTTAAATAATTTTCTGCTTTCCTGTTATGTTCTTCTGTTAATATAATACTGCATTCGCCATCATGAGGAAACACATCTTTCGTTCTTCGTTCTTCGTATTACTCTTTTACCCTGGAAGGTATTTTCCATGACATGACTGTTTGTATCATTTTTCCATTTCTCATTAATATGTGTCTTCGCCGAATAGTTTCTATCAACGTGCCTAGATAGATAGATTGAACAATAAGTTCTCTTTCAATTTCAATTTGAAAAACATTAGTCTCAATCTTATTCGATTTTTTCCTTTTCATTAAATTAATTGTAATGAAAGAGAGCACCGTTTGGTGTATGAAAGCACAAAGTATTGAATTGCGTTTCATTTCTCAGCTTAAGAAAAAGCATACTTTAAATTTGCTCGTGTCCGCCTGTATGACCTAAAAAAGTAAGTACAACGATAATTGAAAAGAAGATAGTACAGTTAAATTAAATTAAATTTTTTCATAATTTTAAGCTGAATTTAACAAGATACAGTGAAACCCCGATTATCCGAAATCACAATCTATTGAACAGGAATTCAGGGAATACCCATTATACGTTTCTGCAATTATATTGTGATGTCCTGTATTTATATTTTCTTGATGTTATACGCGAATCCACGATTTTTTATATGAATGTATGTATTTTATACGTATAAATATTTAATTTCTAAGCTACACTTTATGTACAATAAAATTAAGCACACTGAAATATTACAGTTTAAAGTGGACGTAAAGAAAAAATATAAATTTGTCAAATGAAAATACGAGGCAGAGTCAAATGAAAATACGAGGCAGAGTCAAATGAAAGCTTTACAAGTGCCCTAAAAACTGTACCTAACGAAACCGTGATTTAGAAATATTATTTTTGGCAGAAGTATTATTTTTGAAACGTATAAACTATAAAATATTTACTGTGCTTAAGTTTATTGCACAGAAGTGTACTATAAATAAGTATTTACTATTATTTTATTCCCCCTTGTCCAAGTTTTTAATTATTCCAGAGGAGGGTAGCCCATATTATCTCAGGTAATCGAGGTTCTGCTGTATACAATAAATGAAATGAAAAATACGTTATAAAAAAGTATTCCCCGTTCACTTTTGTAATGAGTAACTAACTGTGATTTTTTTAATTCTTATGTTGTCTTACAAAAACGATTGGTATTGCATTTAAAGTTTTGTCAATCAGATTATCGTTTGTAAGAATTTAATTGTCAATTGCAAAATGCAATTTATTTCCTGAAATCCATTACAAAACAAACAAAGAATCGCATTAAAGTATATTTGCATTCAATAAAATATTGTGAAAGCACGGAGAAATGGCCTAAGATCTAAAATAACAGCGCAAAATTGAAACCAACATAACCTAAAAATCAAAATCCCATTTACAAGCTAAGGGAACTAAAAGAAGTCGGGTTTCAACAGTAAAAGTTACAAAATCGTGTAACTTATTAACATTACGTTTCGTTTATTTTTTCAAAAAATAACAAAAACATTAAAAATAAGTCCCCCAAAAACGTTTTTTCCGTTGAAGAACCTTCAAAAAGAGAAGTGTTTAGCTCTTGACTTTGATTCCCATAAAAATAAAGTATATCAAGCTTCTGAGCATTTTCAGTTGATTTTCAATTTTGCCAAAACATGAAGGACCAGATTTCTTAGTAAATATTGATCAAATTGAATTAGTTCGTGAATTATATCACAAAAGGTAAGGCCTTGAAGGTATTTATCTCTTGATAAACTAACTGACAGAAAATCACCATGGGGCCAGTTGTACAAAGGAAGGTTAAACTGGCGTTCAACTGAACCGGGTTCAAAGTGAACAAAATCGCATCAAATTTTATTTATGAATGCATTAATTGCCATATGTCATTAAGGGCCACTTTCATAATTGAATTTAAAGGAAACTTTAAATGTAAAGTCATTTTCAGATGTCAAAACAAATATGAAAACACATTTGTTTACACATCTGAATGTGACTTTAGTTTTAAAGTCTCCTTTAAATTTGATTATGAAAGTGGCCCTAAGATCCTATGCGAATTTGTTTACTTTAAACCTGGTTCAGTTAAACTTGAGTTTAAACTTGCTTTGTACAACTAGCCCATGGAAACAATTCATAAAAATCAATGCCAAATGGAGATGAAATACTAATTATTAATTTGTTGGCATAACGAAACTACTCTGAAAGTGCTTTAGAGCACTCAATCGAAAACGCTATTTGATACTACAACGTATTTGTAAGTCTTGATTGGTCAAAATATGTCACTTAACGACTGTCGTTGATGAGTTACAGAACAGGGGGGTAGTCAACAAGCACTGCCAATGCACTGCCATTTATAAACTGTCAAATGTGTATAATGTATAAGTAAGTTCCCAGTTTAAAATAGTCATAACTTTGGACAATTTTTAAATTTGACGAAAATGACACCAATTTGTTCAAAAAGAAATAGGATTCTATCAAAACAAAAAGAAATAAGAAAAGTTAAATATGATCGCCACCTTGGTGTTCAATAAGAACTAGTCGTTCTTCTATGTTATAAATGGTATTAGTAAATGTACTTCTAGGAATATTTTCAATGACAATGACAATGTTTTCTGGTATCGATTGTTTCAATTCCTCACGAGTAGTATGTCTACTACCCTTTCTTTGGGGTAACCCAACGAACTGTAATAGAAAACCATAGAAGGGCGAATACGTTCGGGAAAAGCGCCCCCAACTGTGATTGAAGATATTAGCATTCACCATGACAGTTGAGGTCAAAGCGACCAATTATGTGATGATAATTACTTATAATAATAATAATAGTAAACTTTATTTTCCATAGAAGAACAATTTCGTATACATTATTAAATTGAATAGGATTCGATATTATGGAAAATCCTTGGGTGGAGTACAGATTCCGGTACCGTAGTACCTCTGATTTTTACTCAATCCATAAATTTTAAAAAGAAAAAATATTAAAGGCGATAACAAGAAAACAGACAAATAAACAGGATTCACAGTTCCATAACGGCGCTAGTGATTATCATAAATTTATTCTATCATATGTAGTTTTCAGTCAAATTCATTTATTTCGTGTTGAAAAAACTTCGAATTTGACTGAAAACTACACATGTTAGCTTTTAGAGTAACTCCGAGCAATACAAACAAACAGACCTATGGTGGATTTCACAATCGTTACTTAAATTTAATCATCCGTTAAAAGTAAACGTTGCCATGGTTACATGTGTTGAAGGTATAGGAATGATTATTCTTAATCGATGATTAAAGTTAAGTGACGTTTGTGAAATCCAGCATTAATGATTTTATGAAATAAGCAACAAGCGTGAAGAAATCTTCTGTCACTCATATTGATCCAGTTACTCAGTTTTAGTGTATAAGAAATTCTGTCGAATTTCCTAATACCATGGATCAATCGAAGACATGAACTTTGTAAAATTTGTATTCTTCTTTGTGTTAGAAAGTCAATACAAGGCCGATAAACTACATCGCAGAAATTAAATTTAGAAAGCACTAGTGAATCGCACAACATTTTTTTTACATCTCGCGATAAATAATTTCTGTTGCTGTATATGATTTTTAATGCTACGTATGCAGAACGAATACATTTGGATATATGCGATTTGAAACGTAAATCTTTATCCAAAATTAATCCAAGATTCTTAGCTTCTGGGACAAATTCAATGGACGCACTATTTATTTTTAAATCAAATGAATTATGCTCTAGTTTTCTACTGAACAGTATGTTTAGCTGATGATTTTTCAGGATTAATAAGTAAAGAATATTTAAGCGAAGCAGCTGCAAGGGAAGACAAGTCTAAATTAATTAGATCATTTGACATTTTATGATTTTCAGAATAAATCCAGTATAACAATTGCGTGTCATCAGCATACATATGGCACGTGCAAAATTTTATGTTAGAACAAATGTTACATGTATAAATAGTATATAAAAGAGGTCCTAACACGGAACCTTGCGAGACACCTCGAGATATTTGTAACTTCCGTGATTCTTTTCCTTTGATTACAACTTTTTGAACACGGCCTTGTAAGTATGAACGAAAAATGTTTATAGCATTCTCCGATAATCCGATATAATGCAAAATTGATAATAGCAATTGATGATTAAGCGTGTCAAATGCTTTACTAAAGTCTAACATAACAAGTATGCTATCTTTACCACTATCAGCTCCTTTGAATATTTCATCAGTTACTTGAAGCATAGCAGTTTCACAACTGTGATATGGTCTGAATCCACATTGATTTTGAAGAAGAATGTCAACTGTATTCATATACTTACGCAATTGCGTAGCAACTATGTTTTCTAAGATTTTTGATATGGTTGGTAGTATACTTATCGGACGGTAATGTGATAAAGAAGTGGGATTATTTATTTTACTTACTGTCAAAATTATAGACCGCCGCCAACAAACTGGAAAATAATTATTTAATAAGCAAGAATTAATGATGTGTGTAATGAAAGGTATTATATGAGGACAACAAAGTTTCGACATATAAGCATTAATACCGTCCACACCAGTAGCATTTGTTTTAACATCCGATATTATTTCAGCCACAACTCTTGCATCAACTAACTGCAGACTAAATAAATCATTATTTTTAGTTTTACGGTTACTAGAGTAAAATTCAATCATATCAGTATGATTGACATCAATCATCGGCACACAATTTATGAAATAATCATTAAATACATCTGGATCTTGGAGTGTTTCGGGAAATGGAGTATCTGGTTTATTTCCGATACTAAGTTTTCGAAGCTCTTTCCATAAATTGTTTGTATTTCCAACTCTTATTTTATACTCAAAATATGCCTTCTTTTCGTGCCTAATTGAATTGGTCGTCAAATTTCTGAGAGACTTATAATAGTTCCAATGATCGATATTCTTCGATTTTTAAAAATTTTTAAGGCATCGTCTCTTAACTTCATCATGTACTTAATATTTTCAGTCAACCAAGGTGCAGGTTTTTTCGATAAACGACTAGTTTTATATGTTTAACCTTATTTGCTGATAAGTACACAGGCTGTCCCAGAAAAACTGTTCCTAACTTTCAGAAATAGTGGAGGGCATGTAATTAAGCAACTTTTTCTAATACAGGGTTGCGTTGAAAAACTATAACGGGAGAGCACTCTGGGGGTTTAAAATGAAAAGCAAAATGTACAAAATCACTTACACGAGAGAGAAAGAATATTATCCAGAGCGCACTCTTTTTAGTTCCTGAACGAGCTCCTGTTGTGGCCGGAAATGTTTCCGCGTCAAGTTAAAACTAATTTAAAAAAATGAAGAAAAGAAACAATTTCGATATAAGAAGTAACTTTTCTATATGTATATTTTTATTTATTTATTTATTAAGAAAACTTGAAAAATTATAAGAAATCTTCAAAATTAAGGCCACCATTCCGAATGCATAAGTTATGACGACGTATGATTGAACAACGAATTCTTCGAAATATCTGAGGACGATTACGAATGGTGTCAAAAGCAAGAAAAAATTGAACCACTAATTCCTCTTCTATGTTGGCAGGTATTGCATTGATGTTCGATTTAATATAACACCAAATACAAAAATGAATTGGAGTCAATCTCACGATCGTGCAGGCCAAGGAATAGACCATCTTTAAATGTACAATCGCTGGATTGGGAGAAATGGTACTCTTCCTTGTCCTGCACGATCGTGAGATTGACTCTAATTCATTTTTGCATTTGGTGTCATATTAAATCGTACATCTATGCAACACCTGCCAACACAGAAGAGGAATTAGTGGTTCATATTTTTCTTGCTTTTGACACCATTCATAATCGTCCTCAGATATTTCGAAGAATTCGTTGTTCAATCATACGTCGTCATAACTTATGCATTCGGAATGGTGGCCTTAATTTTGAACAATTCTTATAGTTTTTTAAGTTTTCTTAATAAATTGAAATGAACGAAAATTATATAGCTACAAGAAATAAATAGAAAAGTTACTTCTTGCATTGAGATTTTTTGTAGTCCGCTTTAACTTGACACGGAAACATTTCCGGCCACAACTTTGCTTAATTACATGCCCTTTACTACTTCTGAAAGTTAGGAACAGTTTTTCTGCGACACCCTATATAGTTTAATCCACAGACTGAATTGTTTGCTGATTAATTTCTACAAACAGAAAGTGCCCGCTGCTTGTTCGGTTATAAATTGTAGCAATAGGAGAAAAAAGGACGGGAATATAACATTTTACAAGTAAGGATTGTACTAATATGTGTCCAACAATTATTGTAGCCCTGGGTGGCTGTGGAGTCAAACATGAATGTCGATTCTTACTTCGCATCGTTGAATTAACGCCTCGAATATTTTTATTGTTTTATTGCAACTTGAGACAATAAATTAGTTCAAGTTTTTGATTCCACAGCCACCCAGGACTACAATAATTGTTGGACACCCGTTAGTTCGAGTGTAAAACACAAATTAACGACAAGAGTGTTTCATTTTTGTTTTCTGTATAATAAACTGCAATTTAAAAACTTCTCGCAGTGTGCCATGAAAGACCGAAAAAGGCATATCTTAGCTTATTATCTACATGTTTGCGTTGTCAACTGACAGATACATTTTGGCGTTGTTAAAATTTAATTTTTGTCGTACTGTCCTGTGAAATGGTTTTCATGTTAAAGCAGAAATCGTTTTTGTTTAAATCCTATTTTCGTAATGAACATTTTCACATTTTTTATAAATACAACATTTGAAATATCTGAGGAGTCTTCTTTCTTCAAAAATAAGGTTATATTTCCCTATTACTTGTGCCACATACGCAGACATACGTTTTCGACATGCTAGAGAAGTTTTTTATTTGAAAGCCCTTTATAATAATTAAATAAACATTCGGTTTATTGTAAATTTTTCATTAAAAAATTAATAAAATTAGTTTGTTTATATTAAAAAATCTATCCTTTGCGCTGCGAGTTTGACCTCAACTGTCTTGGCGCCCACTTGTCACAGTTTTGAAGCATCTTACAGCCGTTTTATGGTTTACTATTAGAGTTCGTTGAGGTAACCCCATGATCAGTAGTCAGCCGGATTTATGTCTGGCGATCTACTCGTAGAAGCCCAACTGTTTGGAAAATGCTAAGGTACTAACTACACAGTTAACAGAGCAACGAAAAAGAAATTAATATCAAAAAACCCAATCCCTGTAAAGCAAAATTTTAAACTGGGAATTTACTTTAGAATAACCTTATACTTAACTTAATTTTGGTAAACGTTTTAGCGCCAAAAAGGGTAAAAATGTCTTCTCTTTCTTTCGCTTTGCGCAGCAATGCTGCTTCATTGTCTTACGGCAATCACCATTCCAGACAATTTTCTATGTTTGGTAAAGCTGGTTCTAAGTTCATGCACAGCACAAATATCCATGGCTAATTGTAGGATTCGAACCTACGCCACCGAGCGACACGACTTACTAATGGCCGATTTCTTCACCATGTTTAACCTAAGGTTAATTTATCTAACAGTTGGAATGTGACGTACAGTTGGCCGTACACATGCTATGTGTCACATTCTAACTGACAGATAAATTTAACCTCAAGATAAGGCGATGAAGAAATCGGGCAAGTCGGCTAGGCTACCGCTGAGCCACCCGGCAACACCATGGTAAAAATGTCAGTTGAACCATTGTATTATTTGCATCTTTATGGTTCTAACCCCTTCAATTATAATTGACCACACAATTTTACTTTAAAATGCTTGTTTGAGTCTTCCTAAATATATCCCAAAATAATGTTTTACAAAAATTGCCCAAACCTAAGTACTTACTTGTACTTACCATGCATTTTCAATGCTACCAAAATAGGTGGCTCATTTTACAACCGCAAAATATTTACAAGAACTTTTTTTCTAAATTGTAAGGTAGAAGACTGCTCAAGGAACAAAATTTAATCAAGCTTTTACCTTCCCTCCCGCTTAGAAAGTCCTTACGAGCTCAATAAAAACTTAAAATTCCCTTTTTTTGCATTTGCGATGAAATACAGTGTAGACAATATTTATTAAATGTATTGCTGGTTTCTGTTAAATTGTCGTCAATTTATAAATAAACAATGGCAAATGTGATTCATCGATCGGCGGAGCCTTGTATATCCAGTGAAGGGTATTCCTTTGAAAATTTAGAAGATCTCGGGAGATATTAAAAAGCGACCTTCATAAAAACCTCTCATTGTTAAAAAGAAAGAACTGTATTCCATTGAGCGCAGGCATTCCATGAGATCGCTAAGCCAGAGTTCCGGGCGAGACTCAATGTAATTTCCGAATGTGGAGGTGTTGGAGATGACGTCACTCCTCGTCGTCGCAATTGGACCGTCAGTCCCGAGTGGAACCAAAGGCGCATTCTCCATAGCGGTGCTCCATAGTCTCCATACAGTTGACTTGCGTTCAGCAACTAGACGGATCACTTCGCTTAGTCATACGTGTCTGTGTGCGCGTTTTTCAATTAGCTGCATTTTGTTGCGTGCTCCTTCAAATTTGCTTGCCCATCACTACTTGTGATATGTTTAGGCGTTTTTAACCCCCTTCACAAGACTGTACGTTTCGTTTTAAAGCCATACAATCGTGGTGTGTTTTGTTATTATTTATATCGCTTTTATGTTATTGTTAATTTTATATTATAGTGGAAGAGCAGGAAATATGAGTATCCTTTGATTCGGTTCCGTTTTGTTTGTTTTTTTCTTTTTGTTATTACGAGTCTACACCATGGTTTACCATCGAGTTTCTAGCAGTAAGTTGAATACATTCTTTCCTAAAATTTTTTTGTCTGTATGAATTAACCAGATACCTCAGACTCAGGTTAATGATATTTTTTAATCTCTAATGGTTACGTAAATGTTATTATGTAGATCAAGTTAGTCATCGTTTTATTCAAACCCTATACTTGTATAAACTTGTTAAAGCTCTTACTACAAGCCCAATAATTTTTTTCTTGATTTAGGCCCAATTTACAATCGTGGAATAAGGACGGAATAACTGTTCGCTGAATATTCTTTAATGTTCCTCCATATCTACGTCACGTTATTCTAAGAATAATGCTTATGATGATTGTAAAATCGGGCCTTAACCTTTTAAATATTTAAAGTAAAATATATTTACAACTAACTCTCCTCGCGCAAAACAAGGAACAGAATCCTTAAACCACTACGGGTTAAAAAAGACTGTTTCCTGGTGCTTTACATTCTTTTTTTTTATTGTGCCTTTGTTTCCGCTATTCGCCGCCACTGCTGTCGCGTCGAGCTGCCGCCCCCGTTGCATTGGGGTCGACGCGATGCTAGGGGTGGATGAAGGACTTGGCGACCGCATTGTTTTCTCTTTCTTGATGCAAGTTTCGAAGTGCAATCGATAACTCAAGTTCTGAAAGCAATTTTTTTATGTCCTTTTGTGTCACAATTTCTAAATGTGGTTTCGTCATTCCTTTCTCAAACTGTACTATTGGGTTTCGTTTTTTGAGCAGTGGCGTTGCGGCGGAATTAAATAAAAAACTTTAAAATAGAATTTACCACTTCTTCTTTGGGGAATTACAGGTATCAGAAAGTTTCTAAAAAAGAAGTAATCAGGAACACACCGAAAACTAGTTGAGACAATACAAGTAGAATTTTTTAGAACCCTTTTTTTAATTTTCATTTGTACGTATTTATTTAATCATGATTCGTATTACTATTTTGGCTTTGGCTTCCATTTCTTTGTTATTGTGAAAATTTCATAATTTTTTTAACGCAAAATTCACGTCTAAATAAAATAAGTGATAAATATTGAACGATGAAGAAAGAGAGTCCTCGAAATATCTTGATCAATGTAAAAACTAAATAGTAAGCAAAGGCGGGCGAAATCCTATTTAACAAAAAGAAGATACAAGGAAAAATTAAGAATTACGAAATTACGCTATAGAAATTAATTTAAAAACAAAAAACAAAACGAAATGGTAAGGGTGTAGCATCGAACCATTGCAAAAAGCAAAGAAATTCAAATTAATTATCGGTACTTCCCAGAAATTGAGTTGAAAACAATAGTTTATGCGAAAAGGTATTTTCTTAAGTACATTTTTTTAATATGTAAGTACCAAAAATGTCTGCAGTTTTGGCTTAGCTTGAGCATGGAATACCGAATAAAAATTGATGAAAAATGTGTTTCAAAGTGTCCTTGAGTCATTTTCAAAAATATATTGGGTGTCTCATAACGTACGGAGGAGATTGAAAGGGTGAATAGAACATCAAAAATAAGGTAACCTTTTCATATAGATTTTTTCCAAAAGACAATTATAAGGGAGTTATAATTCCCTGAAAGAGGGATGAAACGTATTTTTCTTTTGGCAACATCTGAATTCTTTAAGTTATCAAACTAATATTTGAAACTCAGATATAAGGCACCTAACTAAACATTTACATCATTTGTCAGATCCTTCCTCCCTTTTAATGGGTAGTTTGAGGGGACTACTTTCAGTATTTTATGGTAACAAAATGCAATGGACGTATGCTAATTTTTAGGCCTCAATTACTCGAAAATGGTTCGATTTATCGAAATGCAACAAGAGAGCCTTCTTGTGCCAAATAATCTAAAGAATATTCTCTTCGTAAATTTTTGATGAAATATGTAAAAATGAAAAGTTGGGAATAAAGTATTGAAAAGTTATCCCCTAAAACTACTCTTTAAAAAGGAGGAAGGATCTAACAAATACGTTGTAAATGCGCAGTTAGGTGCCTTATACCTGAGTTTAAAATGTTAGTTTCATAACTTAAAAGATCCAGAGGATATTGCAAAAGATCAATATTTTCCACCCCTCTTTCAGGGCTTATAATTCCTTTATTGTTGACTTTTGGAAATAAAATTATACGATAAGGTTATTTTTTGATGTTCTATTCACCCTTTCAATCTCCTCCGTACGTTATGAGACGCCCTTACAATGTAGATTATAAAGTGGTTAAATAACTCACGAGAATTAACGAAAAGCATTATCCTAATAGCGTTTTCGATTCACTCCTCCAGAGCACGCTCAGAGTACTGTCATCTTGTTTTAAATTTATGTAATAGAAGGAGATGGAAATACTCCAGACCAATGAATTGAAAGCACTATAAGCTTCGAAGTTTTCTATTCTACCATTGCAGTAAGAATAAATTTATTCAACACTATATTAACAACCTCAATTAATAAAGCAAATATAAATTAAAAAACGAGAATTAAAGCTGAGGATTATTAAAAATAAAAAGGTAAATTTAAAACTGAATCACGTTTAATAAATCGATTGAAGCTCCAGTGCTTTTAAAACACCAGTAACAGGATCTTTTTAACCCTTTAACTGCGGGTAAATTTGTGCATTTCCTATTGCTCAAATAGGAAGGCAAATAATTTGGTCCACAAACATTACAGTAAATTTCGCTTAAATAAATGAAAACTGTAATTACACCAGTACGAAGCCTTCATATAATTTTAAATGAGATATTCCACGTCTCTTAATTTATACAAGAAGCTCGAAAGGTAGTACCGCATACCTCTTCTCATGGTAAGCAAGAAAAAATTGTTTATTTTTAGTTTTAATTTATTATATTATTAATGATCTATGTATCATTATCATTAATGACAATTGAGAATTTCAATTTAAAAACTACAATACTACATCACAGAATAAAAATTGTCATAGAAGAACGGAGTTTTCTTTAATTTTTTTTAATTTAATTAATAATAAGTCCTGGAATTTTTTTTGCTTTTCTATTTTACATTTAGTATTTCATTGCAAGGAAATTTTAATTATAGAAAAAGATCGCTTTGATCGTTGTTTGAGGCAATAATACCGGATTTTCAACAATTGAAGCGTCACGTCGAATAGAGATCTATGTGTAAAAGTCAAAATTTTCAGTATGGGCAAAAAACACGTTTTTACAATACCTGTAGGAATTTCTTGTTTATTTTTTTTTTGTTACATATCAGCAGGGTTTGAGGATATACATATATCAATTAATAAATGTATATCCTCATCATCCTATATCAATTGATATATGTATATCCGATATATATCGTGATATATATCATAAAAATCCGATTTTTTCAAACCTTAGGTTTGAGGATATACATTGTTTTTCAAAAAGTGTGCTACAAGAAAGCACAAAGTTTCGGATCGCATTGAAATAATCTTTCAGAATCAAATGAAATAATTGAGAAATAAGAACAAATTTTGTGTTTTCCTGTTCATATTATTTTGGCGGACACTTTAATCCAACCAGTATTTCCTAATGTAGTGTGTATAAAGAGTGGTTCACAATAAATTCTAATTTTTTATTTTTGAGATAGAAGGCTGTAATTTCATATTTAGCTATAACTTTTAATTCTGAACAACTTATTCTTGTGACATTTTGCTATATCTTGTAAAATAAGGCTATTTTACTCTTAAGCCGTCTTCATTTCTCGGTGTCCACGCTGTATACCGTTCAAGATAGATTTCATCTGACATTTTCCAATTTGACTTTAAGGGATGCAGAAGCGTTCTGCGTCAATAAATTTTTATAAAAACCGATAATAAAAAAAAATCCTATTTGTAGCCCACTTTTTGAAAGTCATTGTATATCGATTGATATACAGGTTGCCCGGATTTCGTAGGGACAACATGGATAACTTTTGTATTTGAAGAGATAGAGACATAGCTCATTAAGAATTCATTTTCAAATTGTACTTATCATGGCCATCTTGGTTAAAATTAAAAAAAAAACAAATCTCATAATTTCGTAACTTGCCGTAACTTTTGCCGTAACTTTTTTTTTACTTAAGATATTTAGATGCGGTTTGAACTAATTTGCAGTACTTGAGACATTTAACAGTATTCATGGCAATACTATCCGTAAAGTCATTAATAGTGTTCAGAAACGGTGCCAACTTTGCATTGCAAACAATGGTGGCTTATTTGAGTAAT
The DNA here is from genome assembly GCA_033060865.1 of Dorcus hopei. Lineage (NCBI taxonomy): Eukaryota > Metazoa > Arthropoda > Insecta > Coleoptera > Lucanidae > Dorcus > Dorcus hopei. Next base: position 37,869,289 of record CM065419.1, read on the forward strand.
TTAATATTTTTGATTATTATTATTGTAATTCAGTTTGGTTTTGTTTTGCCAATAAAGATATTTAAATTACCATACAAATTATTGCAAACCGCATCTCAATATCCTAAGTAACAAGAAAGTTACGGAAAATAAAAGAAATTATGAAATTTGTTTTTTTTATATATTTTAACCAAGTTGGCCATGCCAAGTAAAATTTGAAAATGTATTCTCAATGAGCTCTTGAACCCGCACCTTTTTACTAATTCAACCTTCTCTCTATCTCTTCGAATAAAAAAGTTACCCATGTTGTCTCTACGAAATCCGGGCACCCGGATTACGTATATATCACGATATACATATATCGGATATATATCATAAAAATCCGATTTTTTCAAACCCTGCATATCAGACACAGTCTATTCTGTTCACAAAGCGAAATTTTTATTGATTCAATTTAATACTAGACCTGAAAATAAAATCAATTCCACAAAAAAATTAAAACATCTTTTTTGGCGGATAGATCCCTATTCGACGCAGCGCTTCAACTTCCGATTCCCACGTGATGGAATTAACTATTATTCTTGAAAAATTTGTTTCGCACAGACTGGCAACACTGTAACTTATTTTCATATTACTAAAGAAAGAGGTTACCAAAGTGAACATAGGCGTGCATGGTCTTGCTTGTTATTGATTTTATTTATAAATTATTTCCTATCTATGAACCATTTGTTTTAATTCTTAACACATTTGGTTAAAAACGTTAGAACTATAGTTTACATTTTCGGTCAAAATTAATTCTGTTACGCCACTGATTTTATTTTAAGTATTACCGTAAGTTTGAGTTTGGTTGCCTAATTTGGGTGAACATAAAATTAGAGGTCGAAAGTATTGTAAAGCCGGTATATGTACAGTCGCAAACATCATTCATGACGCTTACAGAAAGCTTACAGAACATCATAACCATCTCATTCAAAACTGTGAACGTCGAACTCTTACTACTTAAAAGCGAATCCGGGATGTCGTAAATTATTTTGTGCTTGGACACCACAAATAAAATGTCCACGATGAGTTTTTCTGTAAAGGTTATGTCGTGAATTGTGAAGCAATCAGACAAAAGCAGATAAATCCATTTTTCGTTTTCAAAATGAGTTAGATATGATTTCATAGTAGGGTAAATCACCCAGTTATTGGACACGTGGTACTTATTGGACAGTTTGTCTTTCATAATTAAAAATAAGAATTCTATTTACTTTATTAGTTTAGATACCCATTCATAGGTGTCACTAGCTATCTTTTACCTGATAGCTTTTTACCGCCAAGCACGTACTATTCCTATGTCGTCATAGTACCAAGTTTTGGTCTGGCCTGTGAAAAGTGCCAGTGTTTCTTAGTATTTGCCTAAGAAAGTGTGCGGCAAATTATTGTATTAGTTAGTGGATATAACAAAGACTACAGTTATATACGAAAATGAGTTTTATGACTTTGTTAATGTAGTAAATTTAGTTATTTGAAAATTTACAAGGGTGTCCAGTAACTAAAACCTGTAATACAGTTTCTTTAGTTATTGGACTACTGTCCAATTACTAATTTAAGCCAATTTTATGTGTAGGTACTGTGAAACATTTGGGAAGTGCCTTTACACTGTTTCTTTTGATATAAGTTTTGTTTATCTATCTACATTCCAAGCTGTTTTTGGAGACATGTCCAATAACTAAATAACTAACTGTCCCATAACTAGACGTTCTATTTTATGTTTTAGTTAGTTGTTAATCATGCCAAAGAAGAGCTTCTATGATGTTAGATACCTAGTTAGCTATAAACCTTAAATTTTACCTGTAATATGTTATTTTCTACCTCCTTCATAAATTTAAATCAGATTTTCTTTGTGTCCAATAACTAAATCGTTCATGTCCAATTACTAAAAAAAATGTCCAATAACTGAAATTTTTGCCATGAGTTTACTTTTCTGTATTGTACGAGAAAAATATTTATTAGCAGGTAAAACTGCATACTGATACTTAAAGGCAAAACAAATTACCTATAATTTTGTTTTACACACAAGTCCATAGTCTAAAAATAAGATTTTTACATTAATTTGAAACAAAGAAAAACACGCTTAACTGTCCAATAATTGGGTGGTTTACCCTAATAGGAGTGAGATAAATCCATTGGTGAAGTCAGTATCAAGCTAAACAAGATTAATCCTATTGAAAAGTATGCAACATCTAGTGAATTAAACAAAAGTAGATAAATCCAAAGCAACAGTATTTTAAATTTATGATTCAACCAAAACAAGATACTTATCACCAGGGATCATATTTGGGGTCACTTCCTGCGGAGAAAATACGAAAACTTGCTATTCAGAGTGTACACAGGAACAATAGATCGAAGAGTGGGAGGATCGATCGCCGATTGCGCTGCTGCCTTAGACAAGGTGGGGACGGCCGAGTACAGTCAAGTTAAAAGTGCGTGGCCAGTAAGTGGTCTCAAATATGATCCTTGCTTATCACTTACCTGGCTAGAAACTAAAATGAATTTTACTTTCTTGTTTCAAGCAACAGCAATAAAACTAATTTTCTTGTTCTATTTCGACCAAAATCAGATATATCCATTTCAACCAAGCAAAACAAGATAAACCCATTTTAAGTTTATTGATAACTCGTACTAAATGAGTTGAAAAGAATTAAGACTTATATTTTAACTGTATAATGGCCAAGCTTCATAGAATGATAGATAAAGGTTTTTCATTAATAATTCAAAACTGTTTAAAGTGGATTTATTTGCTTTTGTCTGATCGCTCCACAATTATGATCGCGACTGTACATACGCACGTACCGTAATACATAGGTCACCTAGGCCCAAATGACCTTTTGAATTCATGTCACTTCATTCACCTGTACTTAGAATATAATTAAGTAACAGATGTTTGAATGATTTGCCTGATTGATAATTCATTTTCTTAAGTGAAACCAGGATAACTCAAACTGCGGAAGATTTGAACAATATTTTACATCATTGAGTGAACAATACACACCGAATCCTCTTGTTAATTAATTAGGGAAGTTAATTAAAATAAAATAATAAATTATGCAATGAGAAAAAACGTTGTGAGAGTTTAACATGTGAAAACGTATTCCCATAATAATTAACGCTTTCGGAAAACACCAACCTAATTAAATTTTGATTTGAACTTTGAATGATCCGCTTGCGTCACTTCGTCTAGTGCAATTGAAATTTCCCATTTCTAGAATATTGCCTTATGTTAATAATTCCCGTGCCTCTAAATAAACATTACAAACGAGCAACAGTCAGGACATGTAATAATTTCAATTTAATGCACTATTGAGATCTAAGCTCATAAAATACAGCAAACTTGACGTTGTAGCGTGAGGTCATGAGAAAAATGAACAAAGGCAATAAAATATTCGCTTCACTATTAAATTGGAAGATTATGGGAATCGGGCTTGTTAAGATCCTGCCGGGTCATGCAAGTGGAAGAATGGGGCTTTAAAACATTACAATTAAAATTATATTATCTTGTTTATGGGCATTGTACTCACCGGTAGATTATGCTAAATCTCTTTAGCATTTTCGTTTTTTTTTTATCTGCAGATTTTCCAAGCGTCGTTCTACTTCTCAAGGATTTTTATGCTCGACGAGATTTATTTTAATGCACGTTATCGTATTTTTATGTTACGCTGACGTTTATGATAAGTTTAATAAACGTAATAATTTTACTTCATTGTAATTTAACAGCTCTTAAAATAACTTGGAAATCGTTTCAAATATAAAAAAAAAACTTAAATAAAAGTATACTAAGAAGTATTCTTAATTTTTTTTTTACATGTATACCTATTGAACCTGTTTCATCATAATGTTGTTATTTCTTCATTTAAATTAAATGATAATTAGACATTATTGTCATTGAATGCAGCAAATAAATATAACAAAAAATTGCTATTTTTTTTTTATTGCTGGTTGTATGTACTCTGACAGATTTGCTTATATACAAGGATCATATTTGAGACCACTTACTGGCCACGCACTTCTAACTTGACTGTACTCGGCCGTCCCCACCTTGTCTAAGGTAGCAGTGCAAGTGGCGATCGTATTTTACGGCTACATTTAAATAATTTTTCATTATCAGTCGGTGAATATATGCGTTCAGTAAGACTTCGACTTGCGACTTTCCAATTATTTATATATTAATTTAACAAATATTATCGTTGTAATTATCTGTTGCTAAAAATAACACGGGCGTGATGTTTCTATTGCCACCGACGCCGACGGTTCCTTGCACACCTTACGTAATGCAGTTTTATACAAATGCTCACTCCGCTCACTCGACTCGATCCTCCCACTCTTCGAATTTCGATCTATTGTTCCTGTGTACACTCTGAATAACAAGTTTTCGTATTTTCTCAGCAGGAAATGACCCCAAATATGATCCCTGCTTATATACTACTTCATCATAAAGCCACAATAATAATTGAGAAGTAAAAAAAATGAGTAACCCAATACGCGATGGGTTTGTTCAGAAACATATACATTTTTCGTTCTATTTCACCCACTTTCATCTTGATACTTTGTATATTTTTCTTTCAGTAGAAACACGGACGAAATTAAACGCCAGAAACGTATCTAAGCGAAGAGTTTCGAAAATATTGTTTCCTTGATTAAACCGAGCACCGCGTTGAAGTTCATTGCGCCTTAACATATATAAACTGGTACGGATAAACACCGCTTTTAGTAAATATTTAACGTGACATGTTCTCTCACCTCGTGTAAATGCTAGTATATTTTTCCTTATTTATGTGCGGAACATTAAACTTTATTACGTTCTCCTCCTAACTCCGGCGTAAGTAAAATAAAAGTTAATTCCTTCGTACTCGTAAAAACACAAAACACTGAACAAATATGCCTTGCAACGCGAGGAGAATACGAGGAATTAAAGAGAGCCTTCTTTGGTGGATGCATTTTATTAAATAATATTGTTATACCAGAAAATATATTTTAATGACTAAAGGTTAAAAAATTAAAATATATTTTATGTACTTGTCATTCACTATAAATATGTGGGATAAATGAAGTCACGACATTTTATTTTTGCCTAAATTAAGTCCTTCTCCTGTCGATTTATATTAATTTACATCCATTGATTTACCGTTAATATTAATTATTGACGGGATTAAATTAAATTCCATTTAATTGGATTATAAAATATGTATATGTACCTACCTACCTATAAGGGGTCTTTAAAATGAATTTTATTTTTCCTGAAATGAAAATAAAAGTGAGAGACACTTAATACATTGTGTTGGATATCAGGCTTAATGTTGGCTATCGCTGTACATATAAAATGCAAACATTAATTGCCATCTTCACATATTAATTACAGCAGCACGTAAATGAAATATACGCAATTAATTTTAACGTAGATAAATCGTTATGAATGGACTGTAATGCCACGTAAATACATAATACCGTGCAGGTAAGGACTTATTAATACCATAGTTTCATGAAAATGCATGTTTCACATCCAATGCCTTTAATTTTTCAATGATTATTTATATTAAACCATCGTAATTACAAAAATTTTTAATCCATCATCAACTGATACAGATGAGTTGAGCAAGTAAGCACGTAATCCACATATTTAATTGGTTGATACCATGCAAGTCTTCTAATTTAAACAATGGAACTGACTTCTTTTTAGTTAATTGAATTTTTTTATTAAAGATTACGCTTTCCCCATTAGAGCAATTTAATCGATCGATTAACTGCGATAATTTTACTTAATTCACTCATCCATCTTGCAATTAAAGAATTATTATTAATCATTTAATAAAAATGCATCGCGCACGCTCGCACCATTTAACAGAGAGGATTTTAAAATTCCCGTCGAGTACGAGAAAGTGTCATCGTAAAAAAAAGTCTTAAGAACTCTTTCATTCCACAATAGCTACCTACCTAGAGTAGCATGTGAGGTTGATTTAGCTTTCGCCTCAAATATATAATAAAAGTTTTCGAATTAAGCCAACTTTTTAGAATCAAAAGTTTTAAACGAGCGCCTTTTCGGATGGCGTTTCGCGGCTGACATTTAAAAAATGACGCCTCACGTCACGACCCATCGTTATATGTTACGTTACATCATCACCGTATGTTAATGTGTAATGTATTCAGAATCTGTTATTCTAGCGTGAAATACTGTGTGAGTCAGGACTTTATTGAAAAACAGTGTTATGTAAGCTTTGTTTTACTCCCACTGTCGCGTCGACAGAAAAAAACAATTAAACAAAACTTTTACTTTTTTGGAAGTAAATTGCTTATTACCAGACTTCGGCGTTTCTTAGGACGCTTCAGAGCCGGTCTTATTTTATCTCGTACACACATTTGAGTTTTTAAAACATAAGATTATGAGTTCTCCGATAATATTCCAGGCGGTTTTTATTACATCCACAAAAAACGAATATAAAGCGCCCACCGAACCTGTTAATAACTCGTAACTTGATCAAGATGACATCATGATAGAGGCCTATGAAGAAGAATTGTAGTTAATTGTTTATACACGACTATTTGTCAGATTATTAATATTATTATACAAAAATGTATATGTTGTAAACTGCTGTACCTAAATTAAAGAAGTGTAGGTAAATGAATTTAGTTTAAAAATATTATTAATTGTTACTATCAATATAACACGTGTTAGTAGCCATGAACGAGAACGATAGACATAGGAGTCACGTCGAAGCTAAGCTGTATGACAGACGTCAAAATTCGTGAAAACGTTTTACGCAAATATGGAATTTATGTTTGCTGAAGAACAAAAACGTCTTTCAGTCGAAATTTATAAAATATATCTGATATTTTAGATGCTTTGTACAATTAGGGAAAGATGTACGTCTTTTTTTCCTCGCCCTGCTTAGGTGAGGGTTTTTTTGAATGTCTCGATATAACTTCAATTTAGTTAATTGTTAATTCATACACCCAAAAAAATCAATAATGCACTCTTCTCGAATTCTACATTATGGAGAATGCATCTTCTTCCCCGACATCAACACGATGTTTATGTCCGCCGCCTCCGTATCATAAATATCTTAAACTATGTGGCTCACGGCGACGATGACATCACTAGCGGGCGGGATCTTAATGTAATATTAGATTATTAACACACGTCACGAAGTAAGTATAACGATTGAAGTTGGAAAATATTTTTAAATACATCGTGTTTTCATTGCTTATTGTAAACTTGTGCGGATGAGATAAAACAAGTCCGGCTCCGAAATATTCTAAGAATCGCCTAAGTCTGCTTATACGTAATTATTCTCATTTTTATTTAATTAAATGGTGTTTTTACATTCCAGTAGTGGAAAATATTATAAGTATTGAGCGGAAATATTATACTTTCCAAGGTTATCGGTCAGAGGCGTACTGTATTGTACACGGTGCGAAAGACGCATACCATTTCTATTAATTACAAATTAGTTGACGACGCCGCTGACCGGCTGGATACAAACATTTCGCTAACCGGTAATCTTGAAAAGTATAATATTTCCGTTCAATAGTTATACATAATATGAGGGAGAATGATGCCAGTAAATCCAACCCTACATTGTTATGTTGGTTTATAATAATAGTTTCTTTTTGACAAAAGTTTCGATTAACTAAATAGAATGGGCATTTCGTGATCAGAAAAGCGTTTTACTTTTTACAAAAAAATATATATATTCAAAATGTATACAGTGAGAATCTTGTAACGCTGCACATAGTCGAAAATTACGTGATCAGATAATACATTTCTGAGTTATATAAAATTGCACATAGGGGTTTTAACATTACGTTGCTATGGTTACTACTCAATTTTCAATGCTGAATCATTTAAAAACTGCACATAACATATGTCCAAATAAATTTCTGATAAAGGTAGGTCATGGAAGATAAATAATTACATTTTTTACACTAAAATATTGTCCACTTCTTGAGTAGTTAAGTAAAATTGAAGTTTAATTGGCCATATCTTACAGGTTGATATGTCACTAACTTCAAAAACTGCTTTGTTTTTTTTACATTCCATGACCTACCTTTATCAGAAATTTATTTGGACATATACAATAAAATTTTTATCCAAAGTTGGACAAGTTTACCATTTGCACATTGCCTCTCTACATGATTGGATTTGCTTGTCAAACTTCAAAGATAAAAAACTTCGGCCAATGTGTAGCGAATAGCTACCAACGTTTGTTAAATTAAAAAGATATGGAGAACGAAGAATATGATACGGTTGTTGCAAGTGCTTGTGTAGTTCTTTCTTGTGCACAGTAGTTATTGGCAAGAAATAATTATAATAAATTATGATTGCTTTCTTTCGGATCCCAAATAACTGAGTATTTTTCATAAAGACTGAGGAATTCCAAAATTAACTGGTTATTCCATACGGTCTTTGATGACGACTTTTTTCTGGTCAAATTTAAGAAACAGTAAACCGAAAGCAGACCCACTTTGCCACCAAGTTAGTACAACTCAACGCGCATGATATACAAAAATAAATAATATTCTAGAAATATCGTGTGCAAACTGTTCAAGTCGTCTGGACGTAAAAACAAACGTGATGGCATATGAAGGCCAACGTTAGTTAAACTCTTTGATGTGTGTCGAAAAAACCGCCCTCATAGCGAATGCATTCCAATGCCAACATTGGCGATTGGTTGGCGTTCATTGGCCATGTGTATTTCGTCCACACGGCATGGCAAACTACCCAATAGCCAACACTGGCTAACGTTGGCCATGTCGTCTGGATGGGGCTTTAGAATGAGCACTACAATATTATTTCTTTGTTAACGGTGAATGAGAAAAAAGGACGGAGTTATGATTCTTAAGTCTGATGATGCAACACTAGACAATGACGCAGAGCTCTTCTCTTTTGAAAACAACAATATGAAGCGTTTACAATGTTGGATTGTTATGTAAGCTACCACTATAACTGGAATAATTACAATCCGACATTTCGCGCCAGAGAATTATCTGTTATCATCTTCAGGGCGTTGCCTTGAGAAAATAAAGTTTTTTTTAACCAATTTATTCTGTATCCTTTATATACAGTCGCACCTCTATAACTCGAACCTCCACGAAATTTACTGATGTCCCTGCACATTGTGTATGACTGAAATGTCTTTCTTTAACTCGAAATTTCTATAACTCGAAGTAATTTTTCGGTCCCTTGAGATTCGAGTTATGGAGGTTCCACTGTATATATTCTTTTTTTCTTATGAATTATTAGTGCTTGCTATTGTAATACATATTTATTTATTAGAAAAACATGCATTAATCAGCTACACCTAATGTTATTTTCATAGGGAATATTAATTTTAAAACCGAAAAAAAAACACAAGGCCATCATTTTCATTGTACTGTTATTCCGGGTTCATTTTTAGCACCTATGTATTAACGCGAGTACAATACCGTCGATGATTTCATAATGCAAATTTACAAACGGCTACACAATATGCATCCTTATCGATAAATTGTTCTCCGCAAATTATTCATCTCGAAAAGCAAGCTGTTATTGTGGCGTTGCATAATAGCAATTGTAACTGTGGTATCTGCACCAATAAATAATGGACTATCTGAAAGCAGTGGTGGATATTTTGCGTGAAGACGAGAATATATGTCCAATTGACATTACCACATAAATAAACTTACGCAGTCTGTTTCAGATAGATTTTTAATTTTAAATATTATAAACTTCCATAAACTTAGATTAATTGACCTTCAGACTTGATACAAAATTGAACTGTGCACTGACGTAACTATACAGGGTGTAATCGAGTAAGTTTCACTTATTAATATTGTAAGTGCTTCATCACATAAGATAATAATTCTGCAAATATCAATGGTCTAGCTCAAAAAAAAAAACTGACCTACCACAAGAACGCGTCATCTTTTGACTGAAAGCTTCAGCTTGTTCGTGAGATATACGTGCATTATATGTCACACAGTTAATAAGATCGCAACAACTACATGACTGAGTTGTGCTGGTTGGAAAAAAAAACAACTAAAGCTCAGTTTAAAATGGAGACAAGCAATGGAGATCTGGCAATCTGAATCTACGAAACTTTTTCTTCAATAATTTTTTTGATTTTTTTTTTTTTAATTTGATATTCTTTGGGAGTATTCCAAAGGTTTTTAAGTTCTATTTCGTTTAACAAATGCTTCCTTATCTGTGCAGTTGGTATATGTGCAAGTTCTAAAACTAAGTGTCCCTATCCTCATAAAGGAACAATCTTAGTCTTAGTATCGCAGGAATCTCTTCTAACCTCTAACCCCGGAATTGTGTCTAATCGCGAAATTAAAGTAATAAAACTAATTTTACGGCCCAGTTAAGGTCCGTCCCGGTGCATCTTAAAAGGCATTTGCTCCTTCTACCTTTATTAGTTTATAAATCCGGGGGCAAAATTGCTCGCTATACCCAAACGAACGCTGCAATTGAATTACTTCGCTCTTTATACATTTCGCAGTGCCGGGGGCTTTAAAAGTAGTCGCGCCGCGAAATTATTAGATCTAACTGAACTGTTCGCCGTTTACGGTTGTTTTCTGCTGGTGCTCGCCTTTTGTTTAGTGTTTGTTAACACTTTAAATGCCATTACAAACTCGAGCCGTAATCATGTTGTGGCGTTGTAAAACGTTTGGTGACCCCTGAATTTAAGCCGGCTAAATGATTCGGTTAATAGCCCGCTTGTTGAATATGTCTGTATGCTATTAACTAAAACGTTAATTCTTTTTATATTCAGTTTTACAGTTTTTAGTTAAACCAGGGGAGACTGCACGAAAAAGTTTTTAATATCATTACAACCATCAAGAAAACTCTTTATTTTAAAGTTGTTTTCCTTTTTTTTTACTTGTCATGACAATAACTTTAGTATAAAGGAAAGGAATACATAGAATTGATTGTAGACTGCATGATTTTGATTTAATCCAATCAAAGCCAACTTTTTTTATTATTATTATTGAAAAGTTTAGTATTTAGAATGAAAATGTTAATGATCACAAACTTCTTTCCATCGATAATCACTTTTACATTTTATGTTACATTCAATGAATTATTTATGTAATTTATTGTGACACTATTATTAAAAAGACATTACTTCGAACCCACAATACACGTATATATTTGATATTCGAAAAGGCTTAATATCCCACCGTGCATTCCTAAAGAAAAATGTATTCGGTGGAAAATTCGACGAAAAATTTCCATATAATGGAAAAATGCCGTAGTATCGTCGCCCCCTCGTTTTCATTTTCTAATTTTCCACGGCTTCGCGGATTAACGTAAAGCTGCATTATTCAATTATTGACGCAGTGTATACGCTGTCGGTCTAGCGTAGGCAGGATTATCGAAATCCGATTAAAGCCTTTACCGAAAAGAGTCGGCGACACAAATTCTAAAACGTCGGTTGGGGTGGGCAATTTGATTTGACGCTAATTTTGGGCACACTTCCGCCAAATAAACACCGTAATTTGCGGCAAATTGTACTTGAGGGAACAGTTAAAACGCTAATTGGGCGCCTAGTGCATTACGTTAGCACACCTGCGTGGTCTCCTGTTAAATTACTGTATCATGCTCGTTATGCGATTAATAAAACACATAGTCTTTCATTACACTCTGCGTAAACATAGCTAGATTAATTACACGTTTACGTTTTCACTTTTGTGTAGACGTCGCTCACAAATTGTCGTCTGTAAACGTGGAAGCCATCCGGACCCTAATTAATAACTTTAACATTTATTACACATAATTAAAACTGAAATTACAACTTCAATTACTTAACCGTCGGCGTCGTTTTTAATATAAAATCAGCTCAAACCCATTCATTCTATAACCGTTCTATTTTTGTATTACATTAGAATAAATTTGTGTACCAAAGGAATTTAACTCATTGTTAAATGATTTTAAGGCCCAGTTTTACAATCGTGGAATAAACATGGAATAACCGTTCGCCGAATACCCTTTAATGTTCCTCCATATCTACGTCACACTTACGTCACGTTATTCTAAGAATAATGCTTATCCGACGATTGTAAAATCGGGCCTAAGAGAGTCTAAGAAGTTCGAAGTCTCTGTATTAAGTGGCTGAATTATGTCCAAAGCTCCTGCAAATTCTGGAACGAGAAACTCGTAAATACAATTAACCGGAAACTAATAACACTACTGCACTGCAAATATTACCGCATTCGAAAATTAGCCGCCGCCGTTTGTTATGCGCTTTGATTTACTAATTGGAAAGCTTTAAATCCCGACCTTAATAAAATAATGGTGCAGGTGGACGTGTGCGCTTTTGTATAAAATGGGCCGTAAATTAGTGCCGAACGTTTAATTTAGAAAAATTACAAATTTGGAATAAAACTTGCGCGAGAATTATTGTAAAATCGACTCGTTTTTTCTGTACTTAAAATCGTAGTGTTATACCCTAATTGACTGAAACTGAATTCATACAGAAATTCAATGAGAACAAATAGTACTGAGAAGTAAAGATTGAAAGGCCTCCTCCATCTCTTTTACGTTCCTACACCGCTTTCTGGCTGTTACCATTGACTTTGTTCTTACTTTCAAACAATAACCTGTAGCGTAGTTGGTAGGTGAATAGAATTATTTCTTCGAAAAAGAAACAAGGGAAAAAGCGATGGAAAATAGATGATTATAACTAACGAGCGGGAGAGTTATGTTTTCCAAGGTTATCGGTTAAGCGAAATGCAAAGTGCAATGTATCCAGTCGATTTGGATGTTGTTTTAAAAACTCTCTTTTAGAAGTAGACACAAATAATTCTTTTTAATAAGTTGCATTTTTAACTATAACAGATACATGACTAGGATACAGGTGAGAAGTTAGCAACAAACCTCCAGCAACAAAACTTCAAAATTTAAATTGGCTGCCAAAGCCGTCCTAATTATCACAGAACTATAATTTTAACAGCATTGTGAAGATCATTAACTATACATAGTTTGTCCCTGGTGTAGCACACTTAAGAACGAAATCCAAATTATTTGCAGTAATTAATGCACAGTACCTAATTGCATAAATAACTTTTTAAAGAAACTGTTTACGATGAAAACTTTCACGTAATCGGATAGCAAATGATGAAATATATCGAAAGATGCCACCAGTAAGTTTTGGCCGATCGATTTTATTGATTACTGATCGATTGAAAATAGTTAATATCAAGCACTTAAAAGAGGCCAAATACAATTGCACATAAATTTTTGTACAAATGTAACATAAACGAAATTCTGGCAAAATACGAAAGAAAACATTCAAATCTATCGATTTATGGTACTTCTGAGTTTTGGCCTATCGACTGTATTGATTAATTATCGATTGAAAACGGGTGCACCCACGACTTCAGATGTTCAAGACAGCGTCAACTATAAATGCACATAACTTTTTGTGCAAATGTTGCACACAAACGAATTTCTTACAAAATATGAAAGGGAACATTCAAATCTAACGACTTATGTTATCTCTGAGTTTTAGCCCTTCGATTTTATTGACTGATTATTGTTTATATTTAGGCATTCTCAGGGTATACGTATTTAATGGAAAAAAAAACTATTAGCGATCGCCCAAAAGTTAGGATACGTGCACAACGGAGCTGCGTGTAGCTGTGATAGTAGATCATAGCAGGGATGATTGCTTCTAGAGTACAGAGTAAAGCGCTGGTTGGTGTGCACAACGAAGCGTGATTAACAGCTAATGTTTTCCAAAATGTCGGTGAGTGAGGAACAAACACTATTTCTGTTCTGTGGCCACAAAATAGTGTCGCGATGAAGGACGGCTGCCTCCACCATGTCACGGGCCCGGGGTTCGGTCCATTTAGGGGCGTAGGTAGCAGAGGTAATAGATGGTAGAGCTTGAAACACAGGTGTTTTAGAAAAAAGGAATTAATACCTCTTTATTAAAGGAAATTTAAATAAATTTAGTTGCGGGGGTTCGTCTCGAATTGTTGGGAATGCGGTCCGGGTGTTCACGGCGACGGTTAGCTCACGTCGTTCCTTTTTCTGGCCGGAGTGGAACAAGATTCTTCCCTGACGGGTTGGTGGACTCGGGTATCGTTTCCCTTGGCTGGCGGGGAAAGATGGTCCTCGTTCCCGGGGGTCGGTACTGTAGTCGGCCAGCAGGGTTGCAGCAGCTCGATGCAGTAGTGTTTAGTTGTAGGACAGCGTCTCGGTGCAGTGGCGTCCCGGTGTAGGAGAGCGTCTCGATGGAGTGGCGTTCAGTTGTAGGACAGCGTCTCGGTGCAGTGGCGTCCCGGTGTAGGACAGCGTCTCGATGGAGTGGCGTTCAGTTGTAGGACAGCGTCTCGATGGAGTGGTGTTCAGTTGTAGGACAGCGTCTCGGTGCGTGGCGTCCCGGTCCATCGGCACTAGTCGCCACGGAGTCGGTTCGGTAGCACGACTGCCTCCTAATTTTTGGCTCGTATTTTTATACACCGTTTTTGGCTAGTTTGCATGTTGCATCTCTATCACATTGTTCTTGCCCCGTGTTTCGCCCATCGATTTCATATGTGCGCGGCCTCGTTTATCGTAATTTTCGCTGAGCTCTATCGTTGTGGAATTTGAACCGATTACCTGTTTATTTCGACACGGTTGCGGTGCCCTCGATTACACATGTTCGTGTTTAAATTATTTGTTTGTGGAATACAACCAGAAAGCCCCTCGTGGTTTTTTAGAAAATCCCTTTCGTGACAATAGTATATTTTGAATCGTAAAAAATACCTTTTTGGCCCAATATATCATACGCATCTATTAAATAAATTTCCAACACCGAACACACTCCCTCCCATTTCTTTTCTAAATCGTATCGGTTGTGGTGATCGGGATGAGCTTGATTCCAAAGACATTCATTTTCAAAAATTTCAGAAATAAGCATTTCAACGTTTATATTCATTTTGAAGTTATGTGTCAGCAGAGCAGCTCGCAGAAGAACGGTAAACACCATTCTTGAAATTATAAGCGAGTGTAAGATGCTCGATGAATCGTTTATTCACAGCTCCGATGTGCACGCTTCTGTTTAATTACAGGGCACATTTTTATCATCGCTTAAGAAAAACAGCCATCATCTCTGCTATGATCTAGTATCACAGCTCCGTTGTGCACGTACCCTTAGAAACATCATAAATCGATAAATTTGTATATGTTCTTTCATATTTTGCAAGAATTTCATTTGTGCAACTTTTGTACAAAAAGTTATGTGCTTTTGTATTTGGCGTTTTTTAAGTGCGTGACATTAAGGCCCAGTTTCATAAAACGTAGTTAACCACTCGATCAAGTTAATCGTGTGATTAAGCAATATCATTGGAGGAAAGTTTAAATTTCCTCCAATGATATTGCTTAATCACGCGATTAATAAAACGTAGTTAACCACTCGATCAAGTTAATCGTGTGATTAAGCAATATCATTGGAGGAAAGTTTAAATTTCCTCCAATGATATTGCTTAATCACGCGATTAACTTGTTCGAATGGTTAACTACGTTTTATGAAACTGGGCCTAATTATTTTCAATCGATCAGTAATCAATAAAATCGATCGGCCAAAACTTACTGGTGGCATCTTTCGATATATTTGCTATCCGATTACGTGCAAATTTTCATCGTAAATAGTTTCTTTACTACCAATAATTTGGATTTCTTTTTTTTCTCAATTGTGATACGCCAAGGACAAAGTATAGTTAATGATTTTCACAATGCTGTTAAAATTATAGTTCTATGATAATTACGACGGCATTGGCAGCCATTTAAATTTTGAAATTTTGTTGCTGGAGGCTTGTTGCTAACTTCTCACCGGTGACTAGGGTTATAAGAAAATTACTATGAATAACGTATAAAAATTCCTTTTTATTACTGAAATTAGTTTAAAATAATAACAATAGCAGATGTTTTGGAAAACAACAAACCTCTTGTACCTCGATTTGTGTCCACACAAGTGTCCAGATTTAGGACGTTAATATTTTTTCTAAATAACTTTCTCCTTGTTTCAAAAAATTTCGTTCTTTTCTGCATGCGTCTTCATTTCTCGAAATTGCTTCATTTGAATATAAGACGTGTCCTGCTCAAATAAAAGTGATTGGAATAGGAAACGAGTGCTGCTTTTATTCTTCCTGCATTCCTCCCGGTTGGATCGTATGTATCACTTCAAAAAAGTATCACGAAAATGTGGTTTTCTTTCGAATAAAAAAATATTTACAATCATTTAGTATTTTTTTGTTCGTGCATTTAATTTATAAATAGATATAATATGTTTACAAGCGAACGTAACGACTGGTAAATCAGGACCGGTCTTAATATTTATTTGCCGAGACATATAAGAAAAGAACCAGCGCAAGTTTTTAATTAAAGCCCGCCAATTCGGGTTACATTTTATGAAACATAAAAGCTTGGCGCCGCCGCTTTGATGGAATTTAGTTGCCGGTGAGCTTTTCAGGCGAATTTATTGCTCGGAAAGTTGCGTTCGCGGCTGACAGTTTGCGGCCTCTCCTATGAATAATATTTTCGTTCCATCATTCGTCAAATTTGGCTCGATGAAATTTGCATTTGCATTAATTGCGCACATAAAATCCAGGTGACTAATGATCTTGTGTGTTTATATTAAATTTGCGTGATAGCGCTGTTGTCGGTAATAACAATTATAAATATTAAAACGTTTTTTGTTGCAGTTTGTGTGCAATCAAATTGAAATATATTTTCGTGAATTGAAATAGGAATTAATTTATTGCTCACAAGAGATGTCGATGATTCAGATATTCATTCCAAAAATGTTTATTTTTATGTATTTATTTATGTACATTCCACAACGCATCAAAACGTGTTTGGCTCATACAAACGAAACCACCTCGCATTCGCCTTGAATTATTTATTAATTTCGCCGCGTTTTAATTTATTTATTTGCGATTTTTTTACCTGTTCGGAATTCGAACGCCGATAGGCATTTAAATGTAGGTACTATCCTGGTCTGCGGCACGTAAGCCTGTCGAAATAACTTTCTCCTTGTTTCGAAAAATTCCGTTCGATTATGCGTGCGTCTTCGTTTCTCGAAATTACTTCATTTGAATATAAGACGTGTGTCCTGCTGTAAATGAAAGTCATTAGAATAAGAAACTGACTGCTTTTATTTTGCTAGCTGAACATCGTGTTGAGGGAGACCGCAAATGATGATGACATGATCCTTGAAGTAAAAAATATTTGAAGACTTTTAAAAATGACTCACGCTATTTTATTGTTTTATGTTAACCGCAAGGTTACTTTAAACATAAACAAACTTTTTGAAATTGCTTATTTTTCCTAAGTATATACGAGGGTGTATTGATGTATTGGTAATCAGCCAAGTATAGAGTAACCAAAACATGAAATTTCGAAAAGAATTCGAATTCCTTTCCTTTATTCTTTTAGTTTATAGATGTATGTAGATGAGGTGGTTTCCACATAGGTTAATTAAATATCAGTATCAAGTAATGAAATGGAAGCTATTAAGTTATTGATTTTTTTTAATTCGTTTTAATTTTGATTTTTTTTTCTTTCAGAAAACGGGCTCCTTAGTTATGAAAATCCAAATTATCACCTTGATCCAGCACGGTTAGACGATGCACTTAACTCTAATACAGATGAGATATACGAGGACCTCTATCAGGAATTGGATGACATTTGCAACTTAGGAGTTAAAGGACCCATTTCAGGAGGCACCGGAAGGAAGGCGTACGCCGCCCTAGATATCGGCTCAATGGGTGTCGACATTAACACCGGTCCCGTTACCCACCTAGATTCTTCAAATTATACCGATAATCGAAGGTAAGCGCGCGACATTTTTCGACATTCCACGCTTATGTCATCGCCAGAGCATTAATAATTCCATCTTTTAAAGTTTACTGTGTTAATTGGCCGAGCTTGCTGCATAATAAAATCATTAATGCGCGTCGGTTTGGAGCTAAAAATATCGCGTGCATGTGTGCTTTTAATCGCGATACGCACTTCAGAATTGCGAAGTGGACGACGACTGTTAAAAAAGTATTAATTACTCTCGTCAGAAACAAACGGCAATAAATGCATATTTATGTCGCAATAAATCATGAATTTTCGCGGCTGTCACTGTATTTAATCTAGCACAATGGGTATGCTCGGACAATGAAATCAATTTATGTAGTTGTTTGTACGTTTATGTTTAGTTTGAATGAAAAAGTGGATTTTAATTTTTTTATCCGATTGCATGCATTTATTGCCTAATCGTTTTATATCAACCACGCGATTCACCTAAATATTCTAACATGTGCTCATTCAATAATCCGGTAGCATTACCTGTGGAAATATTTTGTTTTGGAAAACGTATGTCGCAATGTTCAAATTGAACCTCCAGTTTCACGATAAACTCCTCCAAGCAATTTCGTACTCGGTATACTCATGCCCCATCGATTTGTGAACTATTACGAAAATAACTTTCAGTCACAAATGTTTTCTGCTCTAATGTAAACACTATTTTGTAATGCAATAAATGTAAAGTAACTGAGTCCTGAAAATAACTTATTTTTGTATAAAACCAATCAACAAGACAAACAAACACGAAAACACTTACTCGACGGTTGACAGGACGAATGACATTCTGCATACGGCAAGCTTAAGCTACGACATGCGTTTAGGAAAGCAAAATATTTCCATAGCCAATGCTACCGGAATATTAAATGAACACATGATAATACTTGTTTTTGGTGAAAAGTGTATGAATTTACAAGAATTGATTTTTATTAGAAGGCAAACAAGTATATAAAACAACAAAAGTAAATAATCCCGCAATGTTTACAAATCACAGTTCAAACATCCACGTACTTTCTCTCTGCCTATTAAAATCACCACCACCACGAACCATTGAGGTAGCAGCCAGCACATACACTCCATATATCTGAATAACGAACTCGTTTAAGCGTTCATTAGCGCTGCAGCTTTGTAATTATTATTGCCGCCGTGCAGCAAGGAAAGTTTGTCGCCTGGCAAAGTTAAGGGAAAACGCAACTCGCATCCTTATTCACACATTAGAGAATATAGACACTAATTGGTGGCGTTTCCATGTCGCATTTAATATAGTTAAGAGGCGCTTTCCCGTGAAATACCGCCCCACTTCGCCGTGAATTTGAATATGTTCGTCTTATATGGTACAATGAATTTTCGTTTTCACCGGAACTTCGCAAATCGCCTAATTTATACTAAAGGTTTTCCATTAGTAACGTCTCCTTGAGGCGACTCTAAAATTTAACCGTAGTTTAATACTACTACTTAATGTTCTCCGTGGAATTCCCGGCTGCATTTTCCACATAAACAACCGTTTTATCGTCAGTTATGTCGTAGATAATCAATACTTTTTACAAACATATGGTGCATGCAACCTTTTTGTTGTACCCTTTTTTTTTCTATCAGAAATTGCCCGAGCACTTATGGTCCGTTTTTACGCTCAAGTAATTTGCGCAAATGAGCTTGTGCACACAAATTTGCACGAGGAAATCGTTGCATGAAAACTGCTTGCATTTGCGTATGCAAATTTGTATACGCAAATGCTTGCACAAGTCTACTTGCGCAAATTGCTTGAGCGTGAAAGCGGACCATTTACAACTGACATCAGATTTAACAAAAAAAAAAGTAACTTCAAGTAGAGCAGATTAAAAAAAAACATATGCCTAAATCTTTCCAAAAGATTAAAGTTCACGAACAGAAATTTGAAAAATCTAACAATGGATAAATTAAATCAACACGCGATTTGTAATAAATATACACAAAAAGGACACTACTCAAAATTACGCCAAAGCAACAAGACGTTATGCAGTGAAAGATCCAATACCGTTTATCAGAGCGGTCCATTTACATCAGTTGTCCAAAACGAAAATAAACAGATACATCAAAGGAAGTCGATCCTTTAGCTTCCCTTCATAGCAGAAGTTCATTCACTAAATATATTTCTGACGTCCTTCTTCGGAAAATGGAGCTTTCACTGAACAGTGCTGACAAAAAGCAATTCAGAACTGTAGTGTGTAGATATCAAGGAAAAAATTTATATCAACATGTATTAAAAGAAAATTTAAAAAATCATATCAATGAAGATTTTGAACATCATGGTTAGTATTGCGTTCATGCTTACTTTCACCTCCCGTTATGTTCTTATATATCTCTTCGTTTTCGACCTTACTATTTAAATGATATTGATCCTATGAATATACAGACTTCGAAAATATCGAGTTTGATTCATATATAATTCCTACACCCGAAATAAAAAAGTCTGGCTTCCGCCTTCTAGAAGTACGTCCCTTCCAATGTTTCGCAAAATTCATCTTTAACGTCGTCATACTTCTTTTCTGTAGGTGCGTACTGATTCACGATTTCTATGTTTACGCTGTCTTTAACTTCAATACTGCACATTCTATCTGACAATGGAAAGAATCTTGTAACCCTTTTTTGAATTTCGGGACTCACCAGAAAACCCACTCCGTACCTTCTCGCCTTACCTCCACTTGTAGACAATGTATAATCTTCTACTTTTGTTGTATTCGTATCTTTGATATGTGTTCCCTGAATTGCTAAAATGTCTATATTTAAATGACTCGTGTCTTCCTTTTTATCCCTTGTATTTATATCTTTTCCTTTCTTCTTGTTATATTTTATTTTCTGGTTAGACTTTTTCACCGTAGGTAATCGTTACCTTTGTCATTGCGATCTCATCAATCATTTTTCCCAATAGAGATTTGTACTTCAGTTTTTTGAAGAACTACCTGCTCTATTCTTATCGTTAGTTCTATCTAATTTTTCTGTTTCAGCATTCCAGTCCCATCTCTCTCCATTCAAGATTAATTTCTTGTAGCCTACCTTAACTTTCGTTCCTCTCTTTCTTTCTTTCTTCCTTCGCTATCTCGTTAATTATTCTTTGTACCTCTCTTTCATCCTTAGAGTAATCATCGTTTATATATGTATACTTTTTCTTCTCGGATATCTTTCAATTTATTTTTTTCTTCATTACTTCAATCTTATCTTCTAAACTTCCTAATTCTATCACACATTTTTTTGCTCCAATTCTAAACGTATTATTTATTTTAATTTCTGCTCCGTTATTATCAATCCTGTAGTAATTACATTGTTTCTTCGCTTATCACTTTCTAGCTTCACTACAAGTGCAGTGCAGATATACATAATTAAATTACATTCAAGTATTACGAAAAAGCCTTTATTGCGATTCCTCTTAGCTTAAGTGCTACAATTCGACAATTCTGTGAGCCCTGTAACACAAGATTTTAAGGCTAAGGTTTGCGTGTAGGCGGTGCATTTTAGGTGCGCATGACTATAACTATACACCCAGTGGCGTACTGCAGGTATTTGAGGCCCCGATGTTTTAGCCTGTTGCAGTTAAGCTCCGTCCTGTTTCACATTATTCAGGCAACAAAAACCTAAAGCTCCGCGTGTGCTTGATGTGAAAAGCAACGAAATTCCAGCCGTGAAAGCTCACGTCAGCGAAAAGCTCGAAGCCTCCACTACTAGCATGAAATTACCATCCAAGTAGCCCAGTGGAAACCACATGGAATTATTCGAGAGCTTATCAAGGCCTCGCAAAGCGAGATCCGCCAGGCCTTCGAAGCGAATCGAAATCGTTGATGTCGATTTACAAAGCGACAGGTTAATGCAAGGACTAGATGAAAGCAAAATTAAAGTGCAAGTGACTGTGAAAGAGAGACATGAAGAAGAAGAAGATAGTAAACCAACATCTTCACCTTTACAAACCGGATTGCAAGATTTTAACAGATTAACGGAAGGTGAAAGCGAAAGTAAAATGCTACCTACTGTAAAGAGACGTGAAGAAGAAACCCTGAAGTTGATGGAACGTATACCTCTAAGGTCACGTGTGATCCAGTAAACCTGTACTGAAAAGTTTTCGAAAGATTAGAGAAAGTTCAAATTGCATACGTGATGGGGTACTTCAACTGTAAGTAAAATTCCTGCCACCTTGGTGAAAGAACTAAACTAGACTCTAGGCATTTGGCATCAGTGAGTGTGATTAGAACCAGTCAATCGACGATTGGGGAAATTGTATTAATTAATAATAGATTGGTCTCTTCTTCAAGAAGAATGAGAGAAACGGAACGCTTTGGATCCTTAGGAATAAACTATGCTATAATAGCAATTGGACTTTGAGTTTCATCGTTACTTCCCTTGAATATAGAGTTCTTAAGACAGTGAATGCATAAGATTGAATAGTAGCAACAGCTAGCTGTTCTAGTGGCCAGGTCCTACTCTACCAGGTCTCGAACTTTCATTCTTCAATAATAACAATTCAAGATCTCATTTTTTTGCGCGATTATGATAATAGTTTTGAGCCCAAATGGCAGTCTAACGGAAATTTATTAATTTTCAACTAAACTTTGGGCAAGAAACCGACTCATTTTTTCGAAGCGAATTGTTTTAGTCAACCCTTAAAATTTCGAATGCTTTTAAGCTTCCTGCTCTGCTATACTGTATTCGGCTCGTCCTCTTGGTGTTTCTCAGATACTTAACCTTAACAAGTGGAGGGATAACACAGCTGTTGAACTGATTTCACTGGTTAATCAGGTTGCTTCCGTATACTTGAACTTGGAATGGTATTCCATCTAAACCAATTGGATGTTCCAGCAAAGTAATTATTTTTGGATGGTTTTCCTCGAATCATAACAAAGTCAGACTTTCAAACCATTCAACTTGAATGAGTGGCCTGGAAAAGAAAAGTTCGTATATGTATATTGTAGTTTAATCAGAGTAGAACGTTAAAGCATTGTCATAAGACTACACCATGAGAAGGAAGCACCAGGAGAAATATTAAGGATTGATGAGGATGACCCATCAGAACTACACAAAGCATAAGGATAGCGGCAACTGAAAGTTTAGACAATTCCTAAGACAAGAGGACTTATAAGGTCTGCAAAATGCAAAGCCTCCAGGAAGATTAACTTTGCAATATTATAAATTGTAATGTTTGGAGACGAAGCATGGAACATTGGGGCAAGATAAAATGTATGCAGAAGACATTGATAATAAAACGACGAATAAATCTAATCCCACTAGTATTTGAGCTTTTAATTAAGGAAAATTATAAAAAAAAATACCATAAATGTATCAGCCTAATCGAGGATCTCGAAGATTTGCCTACTGCCTTTTTATTTTAATTTTTTAGTACAGTTTGCAGTTTTTACTTAAAAAGTACTTATTCAATTAACTACACATTTAACTACTTGTAAAAAAAATGATTTTTGGGTCGATTTCAACAAGTTGAAGTTGACTTAAACGTAAAAAAAATTCTATTTGATGCTAGAATAACAAATTCGTAGTGAATTTCAAAGTAATTTGCATTTCACCTTTTCTCTTGATTTACGTAACACACGAAGGATAAAACTAGTTTCCGTGTTTGCCTTTACAATCAGAGGTTTCCACCGTGACATGATTATTTATTAGCGCGTTTAATTTTATTTCGTTTGCAAGTAATAGAAGTAATAAGAAGTATAAATTAAACCCACTCAGGTTCAACGTTCCCAATCTAATCTCCTATATTAGGCGAATGCAAATCGCGGCCAGTCCACAAAAATACCCCGCTCCTTTCATTATTACCTTTCTGCCTTCATCCTCCCGCTATGCGCGAGCCCCAGCGAAAGATTTAGATTCTACACAACATATAAATAAATTAACAATACATGTCACTTCTAGGGCCCGCCTTATTTGCATGCCTAATGCGGAGGTACTCCTCGGAGGGAGTGCTGCGGTGGGTGCTCGAAAAATGCGTGGCGTTCGTTTTAAATTTTCAAATAACATGAAGAGCGCGGCAGTTGAGGGGAGGGTTTCTCATTGCATAAACATGGTCTGTGCTGCGGGCGCCGCAATTCTAAGGCTAAAATCAATCTTGAGGTCAATTCCTTTTCCATCTCGGTGAATAGCAGTGACCAATTCCGGTCGAAGTTCGCTTTGATCAGATATTGCTTTCATCGACCATCATATCCACCTCCTATATTACGACGGCCCTTTGCGAGTGTAGAAACCTCGACTCCATTCAATATTATATCTGCACTTAAATCGGACCACTTTGCATGAATGGTGGGTGGCTTCGCTATCAATCCTTTTCTGAAAACAAAAATAGAAAGAAACAGCACTTCGTGGGGTTAAATGCTTATGGTATAGTTTCTTCACACTTTTCTAAAATAATTTTCATTTTGATTATGAATATATTTTAATTAATAATTTATTAAACTTGTACCCTTAAGTCGTCACGCCTTAAGATTAGGAAACCAATCAGTTATGGAAGTTGTGTCTGGATTGCTTGATGTGTTGCCTATAGATTACGTTGTATAGTACCATTTTATTTTTCCAAAATGTTTGTGTCTAACCTTGTTCCATAAATTTAAAATAAATATTTTTCGCCTGTTCGATATTAGAAGTGTTGTAAGAGCGAAAGCGTTTACTTCACCATTCAAAAGCAACGACCCTTTTTGAATCGATACGTTTTTTTTTCTATACCCCAGTGTTATCTTATTCGAAAGACCTAGATAGAAAGTGTTATTACTTTAGAGTTCAGCTAACCCATTCCGTGGATTAGAAGATGTTGTTTACGTTTCGTCGTCGTTATCCTCCTGCTCCGCAGACTTGTCAGATCGTTTTCGGCGTCGTCTCGTTCGTATAACACGCATATCTCCATCTCCTCCATATATAAACTGCGTGTATTCGCGACTTTATCTTTTAAATTTGCTCCTCGGAGATTCGAATAGTCTAGGAACGACTTGTTTAGGCGTCTTCTGAGAGGGCATTGGCGCGCCCTTAAGTTTTCATACGTCTAGCTTTATTAACCAGTGCACCGTGTTTTATTGCTTCTGAAATGGGTCTCCTTAATTCTGCCGCCTCTCTTGTTTCCTGGTGACGGAAATAAATGCGAATGCGTTCGTGTAAACCGCACATGCACTGCTGCTCTCTGTATTCATTACTCGTTGGAAAATGCAGAGAAGGAATTCGTTTATAAAGTCAAGTGTAGTTATTTTCCATGCCACTTGATGTCTGACGGGGTCATCCATTCTGGTTTCGCTATTCTCATGCTTTCCGAGTCATATGGTAGCTTATATTGATCCAATCTCCCCTATTGCATCTCTTCTTGCTACATTTATTTACTGCTCGTCTACGCTCGTAAATGCGTGAAGTCGCACTGGCATTTCGTTAGTCTTTTGGGTAGTCTTCGACGTAAAACTAACACTATGTCAGACTATGTAGTCTTTATTTTGGCGTTGAAAATATTTAGCGTGCAACGTAACAATATAACAAATTTAAATAAAATAAAATAGGATTACTTCGGCATAGTCCAGGTGAGTCATAAAATTATCTAACAATTTTTGTCAGACAACTCGAAGTTGTCTTGTCAATTTTTTCCTGACATTCTATAACATGTTGGTTCAATAAATTATGCTCGATCTTCGAATAATCTATGACAAAGAATTTACCTAATGTTCTCTGTCTTTTATATTAAAAAAACTCTCTCGTTTTGCAATAGTTTTTGTAGCTACAAATGAATAAATTAAATATGCCTATAAATTTATTTATCAAATTTAATTTAATTGAGCTACACATTTTATAACAGACACGGTATTAAAAAATGAATCCAATAATTGTTATTTGATACTTGCGCATAATATTTTAATCGCGTTTTAAATCTCCCGTTACCGGACTTTCGCATTTATAAAATAAATTGGTTTCAAATGAATTCAATGTTGTTCATATTTTACGCACGGTAATTTCAATTTGGTCCGGCTTATTATTTATTTGTTGCTAATTTTAATTTGCTTTGTTCATACATAAATAACGTGAACGTGAAATTAAAAATGAGACTAATTATATCTGCAGGCGATTTATGTTTTTATGGCAGCAGATATCTTGTGTTGCGTTACGTAATTAAGCTTGTTTTATTACTACAGCATAAAATTCTGCAATTATTTGCTTTTTAATTAATTTGATTTTCCGAGCGGAAAACGGCGGAAATTCATCCGTTAATCGGCCACTATTTACATTAATAAATTTATTTAGTATAAAAATAAATATAGCTCAAAATTTACACGCCCCTCTTCTTAAGTTTTGCAGTCGTCAAGCTCGATATTGAAATTGCATCCCACTGACGAGAGTCAATAAGCACGAAACAGCTAATAAGTTTTTGAAATACTCTATGCAGTATTTTGGAAAAATTACGGTTACGTTTGTTCTGAAATTTATAATAACTTGAATAGTCATTAACATCCTTTATTTTTATTTATTAATTTTTCTTCATAAATTTTTATTATAGTAATTCATTATTTGTTCGAAATGTCGAGAAGTTGTTTTAATTTTTCTGTATGCTAATAATGAATATCATTCGCTGTTATTGCCTGTTTCAATCTGTACCAGATTTTCTTACCCTTCATCCATAAATACCTGCCCCTTTTCTATTACTTTCTCAAATCTTTCGATTTAAATTTCATTAAATAAACAGGGTGCCCATTTTAAATCGTGACCCCTAAAGACTCTAGAGTAGGCAACCCATCAATCAAATCAGAAATAACTTCGCGTTTTCATAATGTACTAAAAGCACGGAAGTAGAATGGGTTGCCTACCTTCAATTTTTAAGGCGATTTAAAATGAGCATCCTGTAGAAGTCGGACTCAAGTTATTTATTATTTTTATTTCATAAACGTAAAATTTTTGAAATTTTGCTTTTGACAACAGACAACAAGTTACCACTCACTGTACTTATAATAAAAGTAGCCGTATAAGCAGTAATAAATTCCTGTTCAATTACAAAATTTATTTAGATGGCATTTGACGCTTTCATATTCTTTATAATTGAACTATAAAACTTATATTAGAAAATAATAATGAGTGTGTTTGTTATCCTGCACTCGTGTACACTAGTGTACACTTTTTTGCAAAACATGCTTTATTAAAGCCTAAATTCTTTGTTATTGTGTCACATTCATATTGGCTAGTATTCTTTAGATGTCAACGAGGTGATAGCGTTCAACTGAACAACTGAAAGTGAATACATATTCAGTTCTCTGTAGGTACAGTCACAGAATACTAAACAATCAGAAGTGTATCTCACGTATGTAAAATAAAAGTCCGCGCTTAGGAACGGCCATTTTCCGGGGC
The DNA here is from genome assembly GCA_033060865.1 of Dorcus hopei. Classification (NCBI taxonomy): domain Eukaryota; kingdom Metazoa; phylum Arthropoda; class Insecta; order Coleoptera; family Lucanidae; genus Dorcus; species Dorcus hopei. The sequence goes on from CM065419.1 coordinate 37,896,455, forward strand.
TAGTGTCAAAACCTCAAAACTTCAAATAATTTGACGTTACTTTAATTTAATGTCTGGGGCTCGACAAGTTAGGTGGGATAGAGCATTATGAGTGATCAGAAACGTAAAGGCGGTCACGTTTGCGCTGCAAAAGATTCTAAAAACGATCAACTAAATTGTAGAAATACTTTTAGGTTTCCTAAAGATATTGAAAGGTTAGTGGTTCATGGTATTTGAATTTAAAAACATATTATCAGACACATTTGTAGAGCCAAAATTTGAGCAATGGAATGTAGAAGGGAAGACTTACTAATGAATCCTCAACATTTATACAGGAGCTATCGAGTGTGCGATTTAAGGAACCGATTGTAAAGACTAGATTGTCAGTGGTGGTTATGTTGATATTTTTTTATAATAATTTGAAAATATTTACATTAACAATTAATCCTGTATATTTATAACTTTTTTTAATGAAAAATATGAAAATCATTAAATACGTTTCCGATTTTGGGCATTTTAGTTTTATTCCAGTCCTGCGTTCTAGCCCAAGAAAATGGCCGCCAATCCTAAAAACGGATTTTAGACATCAAAGGTACCGACACTGAGAGTCACTTCTGATTGTTTAGTATTCTGTGGTACAGTTGTGGACAGAAAATTTCGGATGTCACTGTCATTACACTGACATAAAAGTTAAGAAATTCCTATATGCATACGTCAGATGAGTGACAGTGACGAACTGATCGCCAAAATTACTTATGCGGTAAAAACTGAATGTAATTACTTATTTCACAAGAGTGGGGTAACTGAACGCCAACTCAAAATACGATCAAATTGAATATTTTAACGTTTGCTGATCACATCCTATGATCACATCACTTCGTTCACATCGAAAGAATGCACTTAGACACACCACATAAACATTTCAGGTTGTATTAAAACTTATTTTGAGAAAAAGTATGCCTTGATGTACACCTGTGCATGATGGCAAATACACCTAATGTAACATTAAAGATTACTGTACTTCATTCATGGATCGTGCTTGTGCTGTGGTCGTTCCTGTCAGGTTCCATTCTTTCTGCGCCGCACGATTACACCCAGTGACACGTGACAAGTTCAAAGAGAACATAATTATGGGCATTATAAAGGCAAGGCCTATTGCCACCAGGATGGACAAAAACCATATCTTTTTCGCCGTTTTCCCCATTGATATAAGTGGTTGTTGACAAATGGGTTGACAGATTTGATAGTAATTGTTTCATTTCCTGAGTCTGCTTTGTGAACTGAATCATCACGGATTTGGGTAACATTCTTTTTCTCTCTAACGTATTCTAAATGCCTTCAAATTTCACAAATCAAAATCACCAGGACGATAACGAGAAGGATGTAATTGTCACGAATCTATAGACTACAGAGGTCGGCTATTCGCAAGAATTGCAGCTTATGAAATACCAGCGTCACTTTGATATACTGCGCCCCCCCCCCCCTCCCACAACTGGAATCTAGAATGACCTCGAATCACTATTTTCTTCCTCTTGTTTGATGCGCCCCTAGGAAGCCTGAGCCCCCACGCACGGCGGGTGTCACGGGGGCGTTATTTACGCCAGTGAACAACACACTGTTTCTTTTAGAGGCCGTTTTCAATTTCTTAAACAATTTAAATTGTGCTGTAAATTGTATCAAAAATTAGATTGATTCAAAAATTGTCTTAAAAAAATAGAACGTGTTCTATAATTCCAAACGATCAAAAATTTCTTCTGTCGAATATGGTAGAAATTGAACCAAATCTTGCAGAAGAAATGGGGTGCTCTAAAACGGCCTTAATAATATTTCAACATCCGTACGTCACACTATAATTGTTATTAATTAAATAGTAAAAAAAATAGAGTAGAAATTTAGCACTGTTTCATAATAACGTTAGTTTGTGTCCGTATATATCATATGTGTGGTTATCCACCGGATAAATGCAGTAGATTGGAAACTTCTAATATTCTGCATTTTGCTTCCAAGTGGAGCACTTAATAATAACAGTAAATACCTCGGGCATTAAAGTTCATAATTGCGAGCGAATCCATTGCTTTTACGTTAGCCGACATTGCTTTGATAACATGCTTTGCCTAGTTGTTCAGCTGCGCTTTATTGTTGATAGTTGGTAGATTTTTTTCTCGGCCTGGCTTCTTCATGTGTTACTTACAACAAATTCTTTGTTGTAGGGGCGGTGAGAACAACGGCAATCCCATGAGTCCGGTGGATAATAGTTCTGTCACCCCAAGTCCCCGAAAAACGTACGTACACTTTAAATCATTTGCAATCTTCTATTTTCCAACGATTTAATTCATTAGTAATTGTGGTAATCTCAATTATTAAAAATTTACTTTCGCCGATTTCATTGCGAGATGAACAAGGTAAAGCGGCAAGTGATTCACGCTTTAAAATAAAGTTGTCCATATATTTCCATAACCCGTTTCTTTTATTTACATTTGCTTTAATAGCAGTTATTTTCAATTTAATTACTCGCCGGGCATTATTTTTAAAACAGTGTGCGCGCAGATGTTTGCCGTGAAATGTTTGTGTACACAATGACATGAGGAGCGCAAATAGAAACTCATTTTTCCTTTCGAATTTGAATAGGATGCGGTGCAAGTATAAAAGGTGTGTTCGTTATTTTGTTTTTGTTAAATTTCCATTCGCGATCAATGCTCATTATCCATTGATTTATCCTTCATCTCGATAGTCTTCATTTGATAGTCCTCGAATTGATTTCTTCCGTACTTATATCATTCTGAATTTCATTAACATTTATCTTATTTTTGTGTGACCTTCAATTTCATAATCAGGAATATGTAGAAATATATTTAAGGCCACGATTTACCATTTATTTAATTTTGGCGCCCGTACTGACAGCTAGAGCTGTAATGATTTGCCTTTTTAATTGTTAATTTCTGTAAGATATCGAAATTATTTGCATGAGTTCGCGCTTACGTCTTCCATCTCTTTCAGTCTGTGCGAAAAGTATGAGAAAAATATAAAAGATAATCGAGACGAAGAAGAAATGGGCGTTCCGCATATAGCGGGACAGTTAAATAATGATTTATACGCAATTCCGGTAAAACGTAGGACACAGAAATCTCTTGACGAAATTGACTCCATTTCGCCAGATAAAGAGAGAAGCGACGAATCCGATTTGCCGCCCGGATGGGAGAAGCACGAAGGTTTGTCATTTTTAGCTAAATTTGATTATTTTAAAGCAACTCGTTTTGTCTATCACAGATAACGATGGTCCTTATTATTGGCACATTAAAAGCGGTACTATACAAAGAGAAGTGCCTGTGATGTTAAACAGTGAGAAGATGGACATCAAAAATAACTATAGCAAAGAAACAGATAGTCTTATATGTAAATTCGAAAGCGGATTGATCAGTTCCGTAACGAGGAGCAGCACCAGTTCGGCCCTCGACATGGAACTGGATGACCGCAAGAAAAAAGACGAACTCGCCCTCAAGTACTCAAATTAAAAAAAAAATGAATTAACACTTCAAACTGAGCATATAATTTTAGGAGACGTAGTTACCCAGCTAGACCAGAACCCGAATCGAAAGAGCGCCCCATCAGGTTTGCGGTGCGGTCTTTAGGGTGGGTGGAGATTGCAGAAGAGGACCTAACACCGGAGCGAAGCAGTAAAGCCGTAAACAAATGCATCGTCGATCTATCTCTAGGAAGGAACGATCTCCTAGACGTAGTCGGAAGATGGGGAGATGTAAATTTTCAAATACCAAAGGCACGCCGAGTTTTTAACCCTTGCTGTTGCAGGGGAAAGATTTGTTCATGGATTTAGATGAGGGAGCCCTAAAATTAATCGACCCCGAAAATTTGACGGTCTTAAACACCCAGCCAATCCACACAATAAGAGTCTGGGGCGTCGGAAGAGATAACGGAAGGTAAGCACCTACTTTACATTTAGTAAGTAGATAAGTCGTTGGAAGTAGATATAAGTAGTATACAATTAGAAGTAGCTCTATTTAAGTATCGTATAATAATTCTTTTTTTGTTGTTGTTTCTATTGCGAAACCTTTTGGACCAACAGAGAGAGGTAAATGTTGTATCGTTGCTTCTGTACTGCATGTTAAAGAGCATGCCACACCATCCCCTCCCCCTGATGATTTATTTATTACAGAGTATCCGCATGTTTAGTTTTATGTGTGGTATAGCTATACATTTGTTATTAATAATAAATCTTTTGTATTAACACATTTTTGCACGGTTTATATTACGGCTGGATTTTCACTGGATTCTTATGCCGGGTGGACACGCTTTCATTTTTCTATTATTGATAAGAAAAGTAAAGATTTGATTAGATTGAAATTAGCATGGAAAAAAAAGATCCCCAATTATCTTCAGATGATTCAAAATTGCCCATCTTTCGTCCAACGTTACATTAGAACCACTTTGGAAGTGTTGCTGTGGTTCTGGTGAAGACCAACTTTCTTAATCATTAAATTGACGAGTACAATTTTTGGGTACTTTCTTTTCAAATTAATATTGGCTGCACAAATGCCCAGAAATTACAGATTCCATTTGTTACTCTTGGATTCGGATGGCTTGTTAAATTACGAGTTGAAAATCGTTGGAAGTTGTTTTCTCTTTTGGCCCAATTACTGAAGGATAACGAAACTAGTGTCCATCCGGTACTATTATAATTTTGATTAACATACCAAAAGACTTTGTGTTTACATACAGGGATTTTGCGTACGTGGCCAGAGACAGGAGTACTCGTAAGCACATGTGCCATGTGTTTCGCTGTGACATGCCTGCAAGAACCATCGCCAACACACTTCGAGACATTTGCAAGAAAATCATGATCGAGCGCAGTCTCCAGCAAAATCTGGCCAAGCCTCTTGATATTAACGGGAGAGGCTTAGCCACGCGACCCACCAATCTACCCACAGAACATCGGAGGTCTAACAGAAACGGTCAAACTCTAGTCAGTAAGTCTCGATCGAGGAAAAATTTTGATCGCCGTTCAATTTCGACGTGTTTTAGCACAATCTTTCCCGACTCCAATGGAGGAACCTAAGAAAGTCCTGCGGGCCCAGTACTTAGGGTCGTTACAAGTTGCACAAGCGACGGGTATGGATATATTAAACGACGCGATCGAAAGAGTGGTAACAACAGGCCCTCAGGATCAGTGGCAATCCGTCAATGTTGCAGTCGCCCCCTCTATGATCACAATCCAACAGCCTAACGTGAGTACCGCAATTATTTGCCTGAAATATTAATGCAAACCCATTTTTCCCCTCTTACAGGATGACAGATTAATAGCGGAGTGCCGAGTTCGATATTTATCATTTTTAGGAATAGGAAAGAATGTAAAACAGTGTGCATTTATCATGCATACAGCGCAAGACACGTTTATGGCGCACATATTTCACTGTGAGCCGTCATCGGGTGCACTGTGCAAAACTATTGAAGCGGCTTGCAAAGTAAGGACGTGGAGCTCGCGTTCGAAGCAATTTGTTTCTAAATTGCCGTGTTGCAGCTGCGGTACCAGAAATGTTTGGACGCTCACCCCCAAGGTCTCGGCAGGAGTCAGTCGAATTTGCAGACGCCCGGGAAGAGTTTCGGAGCTGCCCTTAAGTCCATCGTTGGATCTTTGACGGGTCGTAAAAGCAAAAGCACAGAATCCTGAGAAGAGGCTCAGTCTCTGCAGGTAAGGCAGACATCAAGGTTTTAATCCAGTTTTGCCATTTCACCTCTGCTATGTTTCGATAGCGAAATGCTCGCTCCAAGCTCAGTGAATCGTCAATGTTTGTTTTGGTGCAACAGCAAGAAAATCGTCTAATTATTTCTGCCCTACCCTGTACAAACAACTCATGCCAAAAAACCAACTTGTTAAAAATAATAAAAATTACAAACACTCGGTGTTTTCGACTGACTGTTCAACAACATTCTATCTTATTTTAACCTCATATAATAATAATATGAATGGGGATATTCTGAGAATGCTCTAGAGAGCTAGAGCAGTCAATCGAAAACGCTATTAAAGAAAAGGTTAGATTTAGCGTGCACCAAGAATCTAAGTGCATATTTCATAATTTCTGACTTCTGGCCAAATAGATTGGAAACAGTTCGACGAAGAGCGTCGCTTGACATTTAAAGTGGTTTACAGTTCATCGTGCCCTTCCAGGAAGTAATCGCCCCCTCTAAAATGTCAACATCCTATTCTTGTAATCGTCAATAATTAAAAGGGTAATTTTATCAGGATTAAGTGATGTTATGTTTTTAAAATTGTTGTGATTTTTATTACCTTTTCAATAATTTGTGATTTCATTATGCGTTTAAAAGTGTTTTCAGGTTTAATTAATTCAAATTATGTATTAAATTGGGCATCGTTACTTAAAATGTTTCAAATGTTTTAAAATCAGTTTAAACGTCGGCGTTTCGCTGTTCCCTTGCAGCTTCTTCATTCTGAAGAAGCGGTCAACGCAAAAAATGAGGTACAGTTCATTCTTTTACTATGTGCCGATCGATCGATAAGTCAAAGATCTTTTATGCAGCTACCTTCTTCTAACATTCGCGAAACAGCCTTGCGGCTTTCGTCATGTCACGTCATTTCGTCGTATACAGAAAAAAAATGATATGTAGTTTACGGTTCATTTTTTCCATATGCCGATCGATCGCTAGATAAGTCAGAGAATATTTGTAAAGCTATCTCCTTCTAACTTTCGTGAAACAGACTTGTGACTTTTGTCAAGTCACGTCATTTCGTCGTATACTTTCTTAACTTATATTTTATACAATCGGCATGTAGTAAAAAATAACCAGTAAATGCTTCTTTATTGTTATGTGTTGATAGCGTCTTCAGAACAGCGAGGCGTCGATATTGAAATCGACATTAAAAGTTGTCCGACAATAAGTATTGGGTCATTCCATATGAAGTGATCCAATGAAGGTCGCTTGACCATTTTATATATTTTTAATTTTTTTATATATTATTACCATATGTACTGGAAGTACAAAAATGATGTTATTAAATTTTTATCTCAACCCGTTTATTTGTTGCGACCATTTTTGTTTTGCAACGCGCACTAATTAGGGAGTTTGCAGATGTTAACGTAAACTTATTTTTCTTAGGACTGGATTATGCTAGAACACTGCAACAAAGACCATTTTATTCAGCATTTCCTCCTCTTTAATTTTGTGTCCAGCATAAACAGCCTTGGCAACGCAATTTAACAAATGCCACTTTTTGGAGCCTAAGTTTCTGATGAAGGGGTGGTATATCACAGTTGATTTTTTAATTACAATTACATATACTACTGTATTCACTATAGCTAAAGTCATAACACTGATAAATGTGTCCTTTAATTTTTATGACTTTTTAAAAATTGAAAATTTGCGATTTTTTCAAAGTTTGAAGCATATTTCTGGTGGGACATGGATAAACATCTATTTTTTTACAGAGTGTCCACTTGTATAAGAGGAAACTACAGTAAAAATTTGAACTTTGATATTTTACTATAGAAAAAGTTATGAATTTTCAAAAAGTGTAAAGATATTAACATGGGATTGTGTTTAAACCGCATTAAAATCAAAGGCTTTCAATTACACAGAACAAAAATTTGAATTCCTATTTTCACAGACATTTCAAAGTTATATTTTAAAATAAAAGGAATCCACAACTCAACACAAGAAAAAAATTATTATTATATTTCGATTAACCTAATGATCTTAACAAAATTGAGAAAAACTTTGATATTTTGTTTAATCAGAATGACTGTTAAGAAGCACGCTTATTTCTTCAGACAGATTTTGTGAAATGTTATGTCATCTTCCAGTTGCAGTTGTAAGTTCAAGAAGTGAAATTTCTCTTAATATATTTTTAGTGGGCACCCACATTTTATCACTAGCATACTTCTTGAAAGACGTTCTAGGCCCTGCAGGATGGTAAAAGTGTACATACATATCACTATTTACCAAACTTAGTTGCTCAACTTCTGCCAACCACCACTGTCCATCATACACACATGCCACTAATTTAAGTCATTTGTTTGTAAAGTCAAGGGCACAATTTTACAGACACAGTGGTCTTTGTAAATGTCAGTTTTTGATGTTGCAAAGCACCTAATTACGTTTTTCGAAACTCCATGAAATTTATGATAATTTCTTGTTTTCCTCAATTTTATTAAGATCAATAGGTTAATCCAAATATAATAAAAACTTGAGTTGTGGATTCCTTTTATTTTAAAACATAACTTTGAAATGTCTGTGGAAATAGGAATTTAAATTTGTGAAAGGAGATGTGGTCACTGGACGATTAATAAAAAGCAACTCCTTTTTTTAAGGCCTCAATATTTCGTTGTATTTTTTCAACTTCATCAGGAGGTTTACTACAATGGTTACAAACAAGAGTTGATTTTACCATCTAATTCGCAAGATAAATATTGCTTACAACTAGAGGTGGATGAATTGGTCAACAATTAAACTCATTAAAATGAGTAAAATGTAAAATCAACTCTTGTTTGTAACCATTGTAGTAAACCTGATGAAGTTGAAAAAATACAACGAAATATTGAGGTCTTAAACAAAGGGAGTTGCTTTTTATTAATCGTCCAGTGACCACATCCCGTTAGATTTTTTAATCTCCTTTCTAATTAAGTTTGGTCGTGACTTACAAAAGATTATTTAAATTTGTGTTCTGTGCAATTAAAAGCCTTTGATTTTAATGCGGTTTACACAATTCCATGTTAATTTTTTTACACTTTTTGAAAATTCATAACTTTTTCCATAGTAAAATATCAAAGTTGAAATTTTTACTGTAGTTTCCTCTTATACAAGTGGACACTATGTAAAAAAATTAGATGTTTATCCCATGTCCCACCAGAGATATAATGCTTCAAACTTTGAAAAAATTGCAAATTTTCAATTTTTAAAAAGTCATAAAAATTAAAGAACACGTTTATCAGTGTTATGACTCTAGCTATAGTAAATACAGTAGTATATGTAATTGTAATTAAAAAATTAACTGTGATATACCACCCCTTCATCATAAACTTAGGCTCCAAAAAGTGGCATTTGTTAAATTGCGTTGCCAAACTTTAAGGAACATTTTCACCTATAAAGAAACAAATAAGGCTTTTTATGCTGGACACAAAATTAAAGAGGAGGAAATGCTGAATAAAATGGTCTTTGTTGCAGTGTTCTAGCATAATCCAGTCCTAAGAAAAATAAGTTGACGTTAACGTCTGCAAACTCCCTAATTGGTGCGCGTTGCAAAACAAAAATGGCCGCCACAAACAAACGGGCTGAGATAAAAATTTAATAACATCATTTTTGTACTCCCATTATATATGGCCATAATATATAAAAAAATTAAACATATTTAAAATGGTTAAGCAACCAAAAATATTTTTATTGGACCACTTCATATGGATTGACCCTATTACAACATGTTTGATAGATTTTAACGGACCAGAGAAACACCCGATTTTTATTAATAAACCTTTGTCTAATCCATTCCACTATTTTTTGATATGTACTAATTATTTAACTTCTAGAAATGTCATTCTATGTACATAATTAATGTGTCAATTGGCGGGTCAATTAATACGGCTTTAATTCTAATTTAAATAATTTTCCAAACTTTATTGGAATTATTGGAAAGTAATTACTAATGTTTAATTAAACATTTCATTATACAAAGTGGTCAAGAATCACTGTTTGAGTTGGCAGAGCTGAATTTTATTTTTAAATGGTACAACTGGAGTAATTTCCGGTTGTTGACACTGACAGCCGTCATTTAACAAGCATCATCTCACATTTCAAATGCAAATTAATACGCTAATTTTTATTTACATAACCTACAGTCTGTTCGCTGTTCAGGTTACGTCAAATAAACCAACAAAAAATATATCCAGTTGCAGTGTTGCAAATAGCCGAATAAAAAATTGCTCTTAATTGTATTACCAACTCCAACAGTTATTCTTGACCACTTTGTATTTTGGTGCAAGAGCGCCACCTACCGGACAATAGCTGTACTTTTCTTAAAAAAATAAGTACCGCAATTCATTAAGCCAATGTAAATCTAAATTTGACTCAAAATGGCAGTTAAACGCACCAAATTTTGACGCCGTGCCTCGTTTCTTACACCTTGATGGATTCTAAATAATCGAACTCTCTTTTCGGATTGATTTTTTTAATCTTTAATGTTGCAGGCCGGCACCTTTAATTATTATAAGATGTTTTTTTTTAATCCGTCAATCAGACAGAACCTGAGGGAACGTTTAAAATTGCGTTTTCAAGGTTTCGCGCGCTTATTTTGATTCAAAATGACATTTAATTGCAGTACTTTATCTGTCTATAGTTTGTTTTTAAACTAGGAGGAGTAACTGTTGTAGGCAGAATGACACTGTAATACTAAATCAGAAATTAATTTGGCTTACTTAGGAAGTTTACACAATCTTCAAATAATCAGTTTTAGCAACAAATTTGCTCACAAGTTTAAAACTGACTGAAATTGTCACATGAATTTTAACCTAACCTATGTTAAATGCGCAGGTCAGCCAATATTGGAGTTTGCAGCTAAGTGTTCGCCACCTGATGTCAACTAAACATACCCTTGTATGCTCCACAACAAATCGTGTTTTGGCGTCGATCCTGAGTGTATGATGCATCAGGATTGTGTTATATGTGACATTCACATTATATCAACTTGTGTATTTGTATTAATACGCACTTAAACATGTGCATTACAAAAATTCCGTGTAGCTTACAGAGGTTCAGATTTATCCACGGTAGCGCTGCGATCTTAAAGTCAAACGCCTATATAAAAATGACAGTTTGCTTCCAAATCCTGCCAGACATGTTAAATGTCAATCAAATCTAGGGCCTCTAATCAACGTCAAGTTACATTCCATTATAACCTAGTTACAGTATAAGAATCTACACAGTAGCGTCACTTGAGTATAGCTGTCACATTTGCCATTTTGTTTGACACCTTCCCATCTGCAAATTACGTTGCATTTCCATAAGGGTATCAAACAGTATGGTCGCTTTTTTTGACACTTACGTTTAAGTGACGCTCCTGGGTAATTACTTATACTGTGACCTAGTTTTTTATTTAGTGACATGTTTAAGTCAGTGTTCCCAACCTTGAAACTGTTAACGTGAACCATTTTTTCTTTGATCGCATGTTATACAGGGTGTTTCATTGAAGATGCACCAAACTTAAGGGACACGTTTCTGACATTATTTCAAACAAAATATCTTAATAAAAATTTTTAATCGGTGCAACTTGAAATTTGCATAATTTGGAGCCGATGTTTTTAGAAATACCGTAGTGATTTAAATTTCTGCAGCCGTGAAACAAGACGAGCGATTTAAATTGTTTTATGAATGGCACGCGCCTGCAAGAAGACAGTAAAAACTATCGTAAATGAAAAAATTTATGAGAAGCTTTTAAGTTTGGCCTTGACCGCAAGACGTGTTAAAGACGAACACTTTGAAAAAAGCGTGCATTTTCATCCCACTAACATTTATGCAAACCGTAATTACATCAAATTTGCCGAGTCTTAATAATGTACGATAAATAATTAACGCTTGTAACGTTTTTATTTGTTTCTGTATCCAACAATTACTACAATTATGTACAATTAATAAATTGGAATTGTTGAATAGAATTGTTGCTTCCGCAACGCCGGTCTGTTAAATTATTTGCCTATCAGACTGAACTTGATCACATGAGGAAGAAACAATTTCGGAAGCGGGCGAATTACGCAAATGGCAATTACCTTACAACATGTGTTCGAATAATCTGCGTATTCTCGAAATGTGTAATTGCCCATCGCACCACCAACACACCCACACACACTTACATAATAAACTTAAAAATGAAAAGTATAAACTACACCAACTAATTACTCGCCACTACAACGTTAGTGAACGAACGGAGTGAACGAACTAAATGTGTTTCATCATATTATCTGAGACGCGACAGTTTATGGGGTAATAAAGTAAAAAACCGAACGTTAAGGTAGGTTAAGAATTCGGGCCGCTCTCATCTATTGTACGTTTTAAAAATATACGATTCTCCTTTCCCTTCGATTATCTCAAAACTTATTCATTTAAAAAAAAAATATTATAGGAAACTTTTATTTCTTTTCATGATATCTACCAACATACCGAGTTTGGTGCATCTTCACTGAAACACCCGGTATGTGACGCCCTAAGTGGAAAAAAAGGAATAATACAAAAGCGACTGCTTATAATCGAAACCTCTTTTCACAAATTAGTTACTCAATTTGAGTTAATTCGAATATCTTCGAATTTTGTATAAAAAAGAGGTCGAGGAACTTTTTTTAAAACAATCTACACTATGAAACTCATTCAGATTTCATAAAGTAGCTCATTAAAACACTCGAAATTTTATTTTGTCTTATGAAATTTGTTTCTTAATATACTATTAAATAAATAGTTTTGGCTGAAAAATAAACGATACTTTGTCTCATTCAAGTGTACATAATTGAAAGCAATCGTCTTGCGGATTAACAACTTTTATAGTCAATGTTAAAGAAAAACTTATGAACTTTCAAGAAATTATTATTTTGTTGATGTGTGCCTTATATAATGTACTATTTTTCTAGCAATATCGAATGTTAAAGTTTTTGTATATATAATTTTAGATGAATTGCAGGAACTCTGGCCACTATCTGCAGAGCGAGAAGTAATTAAACATAGACACCTTCAATCACCTCTCACCGTGAAGTATTTCAGTACTAGTCTGCCTTCTGCTGACCTTCGATCGTTACTTTCACCCACCCTTGACTACCGTCGAATGCGTCTGTATCGTTGGGACTCGTCCAGTTAAGACAATGAGCCCTGCGTACGGCATGAAATAGGAAAATTCTGACTAAACAAAACATTCTCACATACACAACACACGCGCATAAAGAAACCATACAAGACTTACAGTCTCAAGGAGATTATTCCGTATTACAAGCAAGAAACGTACTATGTGAAATCAAAATTTAATTAATTTCATTATTATTAATATTAAACTGTATGAATGCTGTAATTATTAAGTAATGTTTATCGAGTAAGTAGCTATAATAAAGTACAATTAGTGAAAAATTTAAATTTTACAACACTATGCTACTTATATGTGCTTGAAAGCCTTACACTTTGTCGGCAATGTTGCCTACATAGTTCTAAGATATTTTATAGAATCGACGTACAGTTTTTTTCTCCTAGCAAACTGCTAAGCACCAATATATTAAACAATAATTGTGTCTCATGTTACTACGGTTTTTGTACATACTTGAAGGCTGTTAAGACTGCTTAAATATTGTATAATAGTTGCTCTGTGTAATTTTTTCTTATTTCGGTTTATATAAGATGTATCTCAGAAAGTTTTGGTTTATTTATTTATTTGAACTGTATTTGTCTCTGAATTAATAAATTATTCACAATTCTATGTGTAAAATGTGAACCTAATACATTTTTAATAAAGCATGTAATTTTTGAGCAAACCATAATTATGAAAATGCAATGCAATTAAGAGTATATTAGGTTGGAGGAGATACATAAATTAATTTATTTATAGTTCGATATGATATTGACCACACACTAATACGTATAAACAGTCCTTAAACACCAGCTTTTAATGTAGCTGCTGTTCTTGCACTGAAAGTGCTTTTTCACTGGTTCGCAGACCAATATTGTTTGTATATATATAATATAGTATTTGTCTGATTTATAAATATAATTAGTTGATTGGGATTTAGAAAAGAGACATATATTATCGCCTTGTGAGAGGACTTTAATCGAGGGTTTTTGTATTAAGAATTAAAAAAGAAAAAGAAACAGTACGAAGCAGGGAAGTAAAGTGTGTTGATGCATTTCTGGGTGATCCATTAATGAATAAATGGTTGCTTACAATTGGTTGTTTTTAATAAAAGTGTTTGTTTCCAATTGGTGGTTAGTTTTCACTGGATAGTTTTTCTTGTAGTAACAAAAAAGCTGTTGCTATTAGATTTAAACAGAGTTAAAAACAAAATCCACCGGTCAACTTTGCAAATTCAGGTAAAACTATGTAAATAAGCCTTTTATGTACGTAAATATGTAAAGTGCTAGTTTTTGGGACTTTGTTTCAGGTGACATATCCTGTAGTGGTTACCTATTTTACTGTAGATAAATTGAAAATGTTGCTTTTCTCGTTACGTATGAATGATTGAAATTCCTTTGTTTCGTTCGGACGTCTGTAAATTTTTTATTTATGTATAATAATATTTTTATAAAACTTAATGTACGCGGTGAACTTTATGTGTAAATTTGAAGTCACTAATCGATGTAGTGTGCAATGGCAGTATTATTTTTCACTTGTGGTATTTACATTTGCTGTAATTTTAGCTTTAAAAATAATAAATGGCAAATGTGAACAGAATTTTAATACTCTTACAACTGATGAAATATGAAAATGCTTGCAAGTTTACTTTACTACATAAATTGCCTAAATAAACTGCATACTCATTTATTTAATTATTGTTTTCTTCTGCGTCACACCTCACCTAGTTGTTCATTTACAATTTGACTTGGAAATTGAAGGGCATGCAGCACCTCTTTTGTCCACTAGCCAAAGTAATTTTGTAGAAATCTGCAATTACGGGAATCTACCAAATTCCCAAGTAAAGATAAATGTTTTATTTCTCTCAAGAAGTCGTCCCTTTCATTACAATTGGAAATCTTGACGAAAACTTCTTAATTTACGAAAATTTTTGAGCTGAAATTTTATGAAAAAATTAAATTCGAAATTGACTAAGTTTTACAGAAACCTGTAATAATTACCGAAATCTGCGATCGTTACAGAAACCTGTAATAATTACAGGAATCTGTAGTGCTTCTAAGTTATGCGTGTAAAGATTAATTTTATAAAACCAAAGAATTTTTCGTCCGGCGCCCGCAGAAACGTGCGACGGGGGGGGGAGAAAGAACTTTTTCCTCTGGAAATCGTCCGGCGCTTTTATTCATCCAAAGGAGTTTCTCTCCACCGGGGAACTTCCCTCCCCCTCATAACTAATCTAATAAAGAATCTCAACTAAAACTTTATACCACAAATTAGTCTTGAATATAGAATTTAGACCGACGCTACTTGTACCCCCACCCACCATCCCCGGAGCTTGTAGCCTTAATATACCCTTTTCGGTGGTGAGTTGTAGTGAGAGGTTTGACGTTACAGTCTGCTTTTTTCACAACTTTGTCCAAGTTTTGCAGAAATCTGTAGTACTGCTAAGTAACGTGAATACATTTTTATTACTTTTCAAAATTAAATGAATTTTTTCGATAAATTTTTACCATTTTCGAATGAACTCTTTGTTTGTCGAAGATTCACAGAGGGCGTTGCAAACTATCTTTTTTACTAAGCTTTGTGTCTCGCAAAATAGCGAACTCCTGTCTGAACGATGTGGTGGCTCTCAAAAGAGCCGTTTAAAAAATATGTCCTTTCACCGTGTGGAGGAAATAATAGTTTTGGTAGCTCTGTGGTTTCCGAATTTGTTCTGGTATCAGTGTTGCCACCAATCGGGTCGTAAAAATTCCACTACATCTCCTCCCTGCTGGCGCGTTGCGAAGACCGTCAATTACCGCTATTCCAGTTTCAATCGAACGGAGGTGTAGCGGGCTAGTTGGCGACACTGTCTGGTGTAAAACCTGTAAACCAATGAAACGTTAGAGAGGCGGGGACCTATAAATTTGGCGGGAACGCTTGAAATAATCTTTTGGCAAGACTTTCAGATACGGCAGATGTAAAGATAATAGCCACAGACGCATCCACCAAATTTCAAAATACCGAGTGATCTTTTGAATTTGACATCTAGTCGGCTGTGATTTTTTTAGAGACAAATTCAAATAAAAAACGTAGGGTGTAGCTCATTATAGATATTGACGATTATTTTGATACTTACATTTAATCTTCGATTTAAAACGCTTTCAGGAAAATTTGATTAAATGACAAACATAATTTTTCATGAAAAAGAGTTGACAACTTACTACCTACCTTACAATATCTACCTAACTGACCTTGCGTGAATTGCGAACGCTGCGCTGGGGGAAACTCGTCGATGTTGGCGAAAACCTACCTGGAATTATGCCCAGCTCAATGGAGACGGGATGGACTACATTAGGATTGTGGATAGCTCCATATCTAAATGTTAAATAAAAGCGTTATGTAAGTTCCAACCAGTATGGTGAGACATGTGACACCGCTAGAATTGCACACGTGATTAAAAACGTTTAGGTATCCCTCAGGTTTGATTTCCACAATAAAAGAAAATGTTTGTCAGACAGCCTGTATATAACGCAACTATCAGTCACCCTGTACATTGAAGAAAAAAATTCGTCAAACGATGGTACGGGGTTTATTAAACATCGTGACGAAACAGCGTTCAATTATAAGGAGCAGAACGCTCAACAAACGACAAATAATGGGGGTTACGTTAAAATGCCCCAAAAATAGTCTCGTTAAAGTTAATTAAATTGGAATTTACAGACCGTTAGCAAATGCGGACAAGGATATCCTGTACGGCTCACAAAATAACGTACAATAAATTCTGTCAGAAGGACAGTAGACGCAATTACAAGATCAAAAGTTTAAGATCGCATACTACGAAACGCGGTTCTTAAGCAGGCAAGAACGGTATCTCAAGGTCCCGAAGGTAATAATCAATTTAGAGACGCATATAATTAAAAGAGAGGGTTTGTACAATACCACTCGTGTCCCACCAACTCTACGTAAGTTCGGATAATCTGGAGAGGGCTACAGCTTACGATGCTGGCTCGATCCCAATTGGCAGCTCCTGCAAGGGCTCCAACTACGAACTATGATGGTGAAAGTAAAGTAGGCTCTCGGACTGGCGATATCCACATCGAAACTCGTACGGGGAATCCAAAATGATTACGTCAAGGTCACGAAAAGCGACACGGATTTTTCATGAGTTTTCGATCCTCCGCAACTCTTGCTAATAGAAGAAACATGAAAGTAAGTAAAAGAGTTTAACGAATTTAAAGCTGAACCAAAAGACTACTCCTTTTAAGACAAGGACAATAAGTAACTGAGACGCGTCTGTACGAACACGTACTAAACTTAGGCGGAATTCGTGGCACAGGTTTTAACTGCTGTTACTGCACTGGATTATGCTTTCAACAAGCGTTCACGTACGAAGGAAAATCCCTAAGATTTATTAGGTGGCTAGATTGAAACCCAAACTACAAAATCATCTTCTACGACGATCAAAAGCGACCAACGCCCATGAGTGCCGTGAATTCAACCCGGAACAATGATCTTCTTTTGCAAACCGGAAAACGCCGACACGCCCCTTTTCGCTCCAAATTCAAAAATAGCCAATTTACACGCAAGAAGAGAAAAAAAAAACAGGACCTTAGAATTTGTAAACAAATAAAGCGATCACTGAATCCAAAATAGGACCTTAGAGTTTGTAAACAAATAGAGCAATCAATGAAACCAAAATTTAGAAATAACCTAAAATGAAAACGTTAAAGCAAAAGCGAACTGTAACAAATTGTGAATGTAATTAGCGAAGCGAAGATAAAAATAATCGCAGGGCATCAGGCAGCAAAAGCAAGGTTATATTGAAACAGTCAACAAATGCAGCAGGCGTACAATCTACGCCAATCTACGGCAGCATAAGTGTTGACGTCAAAACTTTTCCAAATAGCAACGGCTGCTAGAGTAAACAGTAAACATCCAAGCATATGACTATGATTTTTGACGTTTGAGGTTAGGTTTGTGTGAACATGGTGTAGTATGCCTAAAATAAGTTAATTCATTCGTACTAGATTAATGTTTCAATTAGAATCTTAACATGATCGAATCAATCCATTTCTGCTCTATTTGATTGTTACGTGGAAATGAAAACATGTCAAAACCATGTGTTTTTGTTTGTTTGGAAAAGTTTCCCACTCCAAATACGTCACACTTATGTCCATTGACATATTCCGAGTACAGCAGACGTTACGTAGGTCAGATCAGGTGAAACCGCATGTTGTATAATTTATCAAGTTTAGAATTTAAGAAAGTTTACGCATTCTCAATATATCCGTAAAACACGAGAACAAATACGAACGGGGTGCGTCTCACGTAGAGGGATGGAAGGAAAGAAAATAGCGGGCAGTCTCCGGGCGGGTTTTGAGTGGTGAACGTCTTGGTAAAGTTGCGCTAATTACGCAGACGGGCTCGCGAGTGTTGGAATGAATTTCAATGACATGTGATGAAGGAGTTGTGCAAGAATTAAGGCTTGCTGATGATAGATGGTACTCTGAGGTAGAGTAAGGTGACAATCTCGCGGTGTCCACTGATGACTAGGAGAGAGAGCAAGAGATTGGGTATTCTATCATATCACTCTGTATTCGCCGATAGTCGGAGAGAGTAGGGGATCACTCCACCTGCACACGGCGGTGAGTAAAATGTTCCACATTGTTGAGTAGATGCTCGTAAATAGTTATTTGTAATTTTGCATGACATCCTTATCGAATCGGAAAGCGAAGCCCAGATGTTAAGACGTTTACCCTCAGCTGCGCAGTGGTCGAGAAAGAGAGAAAGAAAGCAGGGAAAGAGAGATCTAACCGAAGGGTGAGTGAATGTTTATTGTAACTCCGTTCTCTGACATTGTTATCAGTCTAGGATATTTAGCAAAGAAAAGAACTATTCCTACACGCAGCTTATCAAAAACATGAAAAAAAGAAAACATCCGATAATTTTTGTCCTCTCTGTATATTAGCTGAAAATTCAGTTAGTGAGACAGAGATACAAAAAAAAGAAAAATGATGTCACATGTGACCGAAATGGGAATCTTCCATTTCTCGTTCTCTTTTATTTTGATCTTCATTGCTAAAATTGCAATTGGCAACCAGTAAATTAATAAAACCAAAGCAAAATTTCTGTTTATTTATAGATTTTATACAGAGAAATAAATTTGCGTCACACTAATTTAATAATTGACTCATTTGAACATTGGACAATGCGTAACATTTAAAGTTGTTTGACATAAGCATGATTCAACCTATTTTTGTTATAATAGTTAAAGAGAAACGTCGTACTCACAAACATAGTTAGTAGTTTTTACTTCAAGTATAGTAATGGACAAAAGAACACTTAAAAACAAAGGCCCAAAAATTTGTGCGCTTGAGTGTACAACGTTGTATTACAATTATAATTATGAAATTTAATTTAAAGTCGACGTTTCGCTCTAACGTACGATAATAATAAATAAAAAGGTACTTAAGGGAAATTAAGATAATCCTCTCAATACAAATATAAATGAAATGAAATAAATTTACTATTAATCTAAAATTTTATTTTATTAACCACAATTCTAAAATTATTGATTTTCCTGATAACCTTTTACGCTCAGCTGCAAATACATAACCTAAATTCTCGTACCGTTTCCTATACTTGAACACGTTGAACTCTACATAAAATAATTTGTTTAAATTATCGGTGTCACTATTAGTAATACATTGATTCATTTTATTCGAAAATAGCTGTTATCGAGGAAATTCTCAAATTGCAGTCTACCGTTTAGATTTTAGATAAAAGTGCAATTCAAAATTTAGTACAAAACGATAATTATCTCAACTGTTACTGCTTGTTTGTTTTTATTTCACATTCGTGAGTCAGAAATTGTGATTACAAGAGTAGTTCGTGGCCGCATAAAAACGATTGAACTTAATATGTGAAGGCTGTGCGGTGTCAACATTCACGAGTCAGCGGTTCTCGACGATCATGGATTTTCGCGTTTTCTTTGCTTTTTCGTCATTGCTTATCTTGACTTGTCAAATTGTCGTGTCAGTTCATGGAAGATGTAAAGGTTCGGCAAATGGCGACTGCGACTTTAACCCGGATCAATATTTATCTACGGTAAGAAATTATTCTAATAGCGTTTTCGATTGACCGCACTAGTGCGCACTCAGAATATCTTCATCTCGTGTTATTACATGAGGTTAAAAGAAGATGCAAATACACTGAGTGCAACCGGTGCAAGTGAATCGAAAACGCTATAAAATAACTACATATATTTTTTACGTTTCTTTTGTAAATGTATTCTTTTTAACTTAAAGTAGATAAAATAAATAAAATGATACTGGAAAACATTAAAGGTAAAGCAAAAATATTAATTAAAAAAGAAACTATACCTACAAAAAACAAGAAAAAAAATTAAATTATTAAAATGAGCAGATGCGTACAACTTGGAATAATCTCGAACAATTGTTTCGAGTTTATTAGCTCTCATCAACGAAGTGTAGCAGTAGTTGACGCAACTGCTGAAAGCCATCCGTGTATACGGACCCTAACGGTCTTTTGGTTTAACTAAAAGATTTTAAAAATATTAAAATAAAAGCAGCTCCTAGAAGATATGTTAAGTAAGGTAACGCCGATAACACATATAGAGTGTCTCTAATATAAGGTCTATTCCTATCACTTTGACCGTTTTGAAACCGTCAGAATCAGTTGCCCACTAAAATAATGATCGGTTTTGACAACTTATTATAAGTGTAAAACTTTGACGAGTGCATGGTTTTGAGGGTTTCGAAACCATCAGAAAGTGATGTAGGAACAGACCTATAATAAATTATACAGAGAAGTTCACATAAAAAAATTAAAATTTGTTGCAAGACGGTTTTGATTGTAATGGAAACCTCTGTACCTCTGTTTTGGCCCTATTTGGGGCCTCGTCAGTAGAAGCGTAGCTCGAGAACTCCACTGCAATACTGCAATCAAACCGACCTGGCCTAGTTATCCGCAATTGCGAGACATTAGTAATGAATAGTTTAGGTTGCGACATCCTGCGATGGCTTTTTGACCTAACACTGTGTGAGATTTGACAGATTGCAACCGGTTTCAAATATGCTTCGGTAGCAAGCTTGGCCGCCGTATTAAGCAGCAAACTGGTTGCAACTTGTCAAATCTCACACAATGTTAGGTCAAAAAGCGGTCAGGCATGATGTCGCGACCTAAACTATTCAGTAAAAAATAAACATTAAATTAAAAACAAATCTATAAAAAAATGAAGTTCATTTGCACCCAAGATTTAACTTTTAGTATGGCGTTGGTTGTGGAATTCACTGAAACAGGGTTCTGTACCGCTTTCCCCAAATAAAATGTTAAAACCCCCTAAATCAACAAGAATTAAAAAGCACCCCAGGTTAATTTTATTGCATTCAACTTAAAAACAAGAAATATTACAAAATAATTAAGTACGTCTACAGTGCAATTTTTAATTTTTGAGAATATTTTGAATTTGACGCCATATTTTTTAGTGTATTTCAAGTTTTAAATGTGGCTGTTTGGTTCCTCGCAGATGCATTTTTGATTTTTTACTTCGTTTTATTTTACTACAGGTTTGTTCATGCAGCAGTTTCTGACTAGTTCAATACCGTAAAAAGTATGCATTCATCAAAGTTGTACATTTGATGATGCTGTCACAATCTGTCACAATAGGACCTTTTTACTGTTCTTATCTATCACAAGAAACATGACAAAGATGAGCAATAAAACCGGGTGTTGCCAACGTAATAACAATTAAGTATGGCGGTAAATTCAAATCATCAATCATTAAAAATTACTTATGAAACGGACGGGGTTAGACAATGGGAATATCTTGTAAAAAATTGTTGTACCAAAACCATTTTTTTATTTGTCTTCATTATTTGACGTTTATTTTAGACTTACTTAAGTGTTATCAGAAAACAAAAAATCAATTTTCTTTTTTGCTTTATCAAATTCGAATTAAATATTATCCGTAAAAAATATAAAAAATTGAAAATTAGATCCTGCCCTTCCTCCCCTAATGGAGATACGATTCTTTACCTCTGAGGTACAGATATACAAATTCGAAAACTGAACATTTGTCAGAAACTATTTGCTAATTCCGAAGCTCATTTTGCTCATTTACCGCCATATGTAGCTTTTAAGTAACAGAAAAATAAGTTTAAAGTGGAGCCAGGACAAGATAATGTGACGTACTGTTAATTCTTCTTCTGAACTTTGCATCACACTTCTTAGTTACAGAATTTATTTAAATGTTACTTATATTACAGGTTTCGGTTTTCCACTCTGCTAACTATTGTAACAGTAGCGCCACCACATATTTGGTGAACTGTCTCCAAATTAAATCGAGTTTATCTCTAAATTGGGGTATGAGGCCGTCAAATTTAAATGAGACGTCTCGTCTGGCTAAATATTTGGCAAGTATTTGATGAGCCATCTGGCTAGAATCTCCAGACGGCTGCGAACAATGCACAAGTGTGAGTCTGGGAGATTTTTTCAAATTTCGTTGAAAGTAAAACTATGTGTTACTTCAAAATTTAGTAAAAATTAAGTTGTAAAACGAAGAAAAAATTAACCAAAATTAATTTAAAAAAGTGATATGTGTGTAAAAAAAATTAAGTTGGGAAAATAGTTTGCGCTCAAATTAAGGAATTTTTTTTATTAAAAAAAAAGCAGACAAACATTGGACATTTTCCAAACAGTGACGGTCTGTTACG
This sequence comes from Dorcus hopei, assembly GCA_033060865.1. Taxonomy (NCBI): domain Eukaryota; kingdom Metazoa; phylum Arthropoda; class Insecta; order Coleoptera; family Lucanidae; genus Dorcus; species Dorcus hopei. The sequence continues at coordinate 37,918,982 of CM065419.1, forward strand.
TTCTTTAAAAAATAAAATACTACCATACAAGTCAGTAAGAAGAAGAAAACTGAAACAAACGGCGAAATATAGAATTAGATGAACAGAAGGCAAAAAATATCGACTGGGAGCGATTGAAAATCAAAACACTTGCACTACGCAAAAGAGAAGAAACGAAAAATCGTCGATTTTTGGCGTCAAGCTTTTGAAAATTAAGTCAAACTTTCATTAATTTCTTTGTATTTCATTGTTTTTTTTTTTGTTTCTTCTTGTCGCATTAATTTATCGTGTTCTACTATAGTTTCTTTTGTTTCTTGTTGGCGATTTAATTCTCTTAGACTCCGCTGTCGTATTCTTCGTTTTTCCACCTTGTTCGTTTCGAACCTTTTTGGCCGAATTAATCTTTCATTTTTTGTTTTTCTTTTTTTTTCATACATATTTCTTTACCATTTACTCGTTTTTTATAATCAATGTTTATTATTTAATTGCTTTCCAAGTAGATCCTTTACGTGGATTGCGTAGTTTCCTTCTTCCATTCTTTTGTCTGTTTTTTTCTCTTTTCTAGTAGGTTTTCCTTCAGCATCTGTGTCAATTTCTTTATCGTTTCTTTCTTTTTTGTAAAGCAAATTTTTGTTCCCCAAACATCTTATAAATTTCAATACACGTACCTTTTTCTTTTTTTAACTGTGGTTTCTTTAATTGACTGGATGTTTATTCCATCATTTATCTTCAAAATTGTCACTTCTTGTCTTTACTGTCTTTATAAAGGACTTTGTTCATTGGACATTTTTAAAAAAGCATGTTATGCTACTAAGCATTTCTAGTTCACACCACATAAGCATTCTTTTATTCATTTTGATAATATATTCGAATTTATTGCTTTCCAAGCCTATACGTCCATTACTTAATGATCTTGTTCCCTTCTCTTTAGTCCTTCGTCTTTGTCCTCCAATTTTTCATCTGTTTCATGTTGGTTTTCCATCACCTCCTATGTACATTTCTTCCTCGGTCTTCTTTTCTTCTTGTCGCTTTTTCTTTTCTAAATAATACATATCTTTTACCAACTTATAGTTCTCTATTCTTTCTAAATGTCTGCTTCTTCGGGACTTGAATGACTTGACGTCTGAGGAAATTCTTTTGTAATTAAGGACAAAACGTCGGCACAAGAATAATAAGTGACGGATTCCACCGGAAACCACAGAAAAAATGAGCAACGACTGTGAGAACCTTCAAATTAATCTTCTGTCTATATTTCTCACACTTCCATTTTCATTTTGACTTCTTTAGGACCCAGACTTCGCATAGGTATTCTAGGATTACAATTTGGTTCCGCCCCTTGTAAATACAGGAAGCCAGGAAGAATTAAAAAAATTATTAATTTGCAATTTAAACATTTTCCACTTTTCAGAACGCGATGATGATGAATCAGAAGAGATTTCGTATTGTTTTCATTGTAAAGCAAAAATAATACATTTAAATACGTTTTATTCATAGCCTCAAATAATTCGAAGACATGGATATCCAGCAGAATCCCACGTGATCGAAACCGAAGACGGCTACCTCTTGACGATGCACAGAATTCCAGGCGCCAAAAACGGAACCAAAGGACACCAGCCCGTATTCCTACAACACGGCCTACTTTCAAGCAGCGCAGATTGGGTCGACGGAGGAAACGAATCTTTACGTAAAAACCACACATTTACATCCCTTGCTTATAAAGCTACAATCCTCATGTGTTTTCAGCTTTTATGTTAGCGGATGCTGGGTATGACGTTTGGCTGGGAAACGCTCGGGGAAATGTCTACTCAAAAGCTCACGTGTCTCTCCCAATAGACAGCGCACAATTCTGGAATTTTAGGTCAGTTTTTCTTCTTCTTCTTCTTCATTTTCCTTTTGCCCATGTGGGCGTCGGCTATTCTTGTTCATTCTTCCACCCATCTCTTCCAATTATTCCAGTCATTGGCCAGTAGGTCAGTTTTTTAATTTTTTTAATTTTTAACATCAAGCATGTTTTATTTCGACAGCTTTCATGAAATGGGCGTTTACGATTTACCATCTGCACTAAACCACGTCGCCAACACCACCGGGAAAAGTGGCGAAATTTTATACATCGGCCACTCTATGGGTACCTCAATGTTCTTCGTCTTTTCATCACTCCTACCCGAATCGGCCAAAATGATCAAAGCCATGGTCGCCTTGGCCCCCGTTGCTTATATGACACACATCAAATCCCCCATTCGATTTATAGCCCCGTGGGCCAATGACATAGACGTAATTAAGTCCGAATTAATTAAATAATTCTTTTCTGTAATGGCGAATTTTCAGTGGCTCTCACGTTACGTGGGGATCAACGAGTTCCTCCCGAACGGGAAAATCTTGAAGTTCCTTGCGTACGAATGCAACTTGTGGAAGTACACCAAGGAAGTCTGCGAGAACATCATCTTCGTACTGTGCGGTTTCGATAAATCCCAATTCGATCAGGTGATTAAATTCTGTTGAGCTTCAGCAAAAACTTTTTATAGAAATTATTGCCCGTTGTTTTAAGCCACGCACCTGCGGGAGCTTCCACGAAGACCATTGTGCATTACGCCCAGGAAATTGCAAATAAAGGAAACTTCCAGCGTTTTGATTACGGAAAAGATGGAAATATGATCGAGTATGGAAGGCCTACGCCGCCTCTGTACAATTTGGCCAGTATACAAGTGCCTGTCTACGTAATGTATGGAGATAACGATTTAATGGTTAACAAAATTGTAAGTTAATTTAACTTGAAGGCTTCCGCGCCCGTCGTCCATGTTTGAATTGGCTTCCGGTTGGAACCGCGTCACGCTGACTTCTTCTACTGCCGACCTTTCGTTCTCCATTGCAAAAGAACTTCCTCGGGGCTGCCGCTGCTGCTTCTCGTTAGTCGTTAGTCTCAACGACCCTGAGGAAGTTCTTCTGCAATGGAGAACGAAACGTCGGTAGTATAAGTCAACGTGACGCGTTTCCAACCTGAAGCCAATTCAAAGAAAGTTGTAATTTGTTTTTGTTTGGTTTAAGGATGTCATGAGATTGTGGTTGATTTTAAGTAATAAAATTGGGAAATACGAAGTTCCGCTCCCCTCGTTTAACCACGTGGATTTCCTGTGGGCCAAAGATGCGCCTAAATTGGTTTATGAGCCTTTAATGAAAGTTCTGAGCAATTATACAATTTAGGTGAATGCTAGAAGAATGTTTCGTCAGTTTCTAAATAAATTTTTGCTTTTCGTAAACTTTTATTGTTTAATTCAGTGCTAATTATGTTCCCAAAGTATTAACACGTCGAGTTCGAACTCCGGTAAACATGTTAACCTGCACCGGATTTTCCGGTCGAGCGATCGCTGTATGGTACCCTCGCTTCGCCACATACCGTTCACAGAGGGCGCTCGCATGAACGACGCAGGATTTAATTCGATTTAAATTCCTGAAACAACGTGTACGGTGAAGCTTGGTTTCAATGAGGTGTTATATTATGTCACTTTCAAGCGGACAGGGCAGGTAAGTGTGCGGTTGAATTAATTTGAATTCGCGTTAACGCTCCGAGGAAAATATTGCGGTATTTATTGTAAAGTCGATTTTACCATTGCATTGTCTTGATGCTTTTATAAATCGTGACCTCCTTACTCGGGTGAAAGCCTGTTATGAATGGCATTGTTGAGCGAGCGGTTATCAACAATGTCTGGAATTTTATGGGGGAAGCACTAAGCGTTTGAAATATTTGCGCTTTAAAATTTTAAATTGCAAATACGTTAACTTCCAACGTTGAATGTATTGTTAGTTAAGAGGATCATACCTGTTCAGATTTTAAAAAGGACTGACGATACTTCCAATATCATTTGGCAGCTTCTTAAAACATTTTGCTTTGGAATGCTCTTCCTCAATAAAATACTCATGAGATAAAAATATAAATATCTTTGTACAGACCGACAAAGGAAAAATGTTTCTTTCTTTCTTTCGCTTTGCGCAGCAAAAATTGTCTTTTGGCATTAACCATTTCAGACAATTTGCAATATTTATTTTTTGCGGGGTCTAAATCTTAGACAGCACAAACATCCATGGCCCTGGTGAGATTCGAACTCACGCCGCCGAGCGACACGACTTACAAAGTCGGCTAGGCTGACCGCTAAGCCACTGGCGACTCAGGAAAAATGTTGAAATCATAAAACAATTTTATACGACGCTGGTTAAGAAAAAGAGCTGATGATGAACTTGACCTTTGAACAGATTTGATGTGATCTTAACCAGTTTGTGGATAATGATAGACTAATTAATTGCCTCTTCTTTTCTGCTTGCTTTTCATTAAGCAAAATGTGAACCACAAATTTAAAAACCATGCACAGGTATTAAAACAGCGACGCATTAAAGACGAAATGGTGGTCTTTTTTTTATGAGTATTTTTAGGGAACAACACAAAAACGCTTTCACAACAAAGTCCTAAAACGTAAACACACATGTAAATCAAACTGTAGACACCCCGAGGATTTCATTGGCTGCATTTTGTCCGTAAAGTTGTGGTATGCAAAGCATTTCCGATAGGCGAGTTCAAGGCTTCATCTCGTACCAACTTTACGCTGGCACGTAAAATAAAATCTCTTCTCCATTTCACCTTACCTGCTAGGTGTACCTGTCCGGCCATCTCCGTCGCACGCCATCCGTCTCTTTCCCGTGCATTCTGTAACTATAGGCCCCGTTCGTACACCTCAACAACGCAAACCAGTTTATGTACGTAAGTTTAATAACTAAACAAAAACATAAACAAAGGTTCATTTTGTACTGTATATAGCGCTCATATGTATTCAAGGCTGGAGAGAGAAGTAATAGGACGTGATTAGCACCTATATTGTACCTACTTGTTCCTATTGTATGACTTGATTTGATCTGCATTTTTACGCAGTAAATCCGCCAATACAAAAATTATTATTAACTCCCGCTTGTTAAGAATAAGCAAACGTGCTTGCATGCTTAGCCTTTTTTCATTCTCATCTTGTATGCAGATAGGTGTGTGGTAACGATGTGAAAGTATTTTCTTTCTGTATGAATATGTGTCTTTTATTTTAATCACGTTTTTACTTTTAATGGGAAACATGTATGTAGTTACTAAGTTAATCCTCAAACAACCTTTTCTTTTCTTTTTATAACTCATTGTCAAACTACTTACAATTAGTACTACATGTAATCCCCATCGGGCTTAGTTCTATCGTAAACCAAATTAAATCTGATTAATGCAGGCAATATTCAGCGTATGAGTCACGCTTTTAATTAAACACATCACAGGGAGGGAGATGATCACCCCATACATGCATCCCTTATCGCATCACATCATCCTCCAAGCGCGTGTGGTTTAACTATTTACGGACCTTGTAGCGGCTGCCGTTGCTTCAGTGCTTCAAGCATCGACAAATTGACGTCTGCTCCCATCCGGCTCCAGACGTTTTATTTTCTTATCGATTGGACGTGACTTACAGCAACGGAATGTGTATGGGAGGCCCTTCGAATAAAACTGGCGCCCTACATTAAATTAATTAAAAACAAGTTCCTTTTCCGAAAGTGGCTTAAATATTATATAATTTGGGAAAATAAATGAACTTGAGACGAGTGTCCATTTTGTAAATTGCGGTCAACTCTGGCCACTGTGCTTTATCACTGACCTGGTGCGGAGTTGAACAAACACTAATTAATTAAATTTTCAGCGGTGGTAACACTGAAATATTGTGTGAGGATAAGGGGGATTAATCAAGGCAGTATGCGCTCACATCAACGTACAATGTCATTCTTTAATAGAGTGACAAGGAGAAATGAGAAAATTTTATGTATTTTGGATTTCCACAAATAATTCAAAACGACGATAAGAGAGAGAGCAGCAGGTGACCGAGATAAATACAGTCGTAAAAATGTTTTATAGTTTTATGATTGTTGCGGCGCTGCGTCAGGCGTCAACTTGACTTTTACAGGGAATTGACGTGATCAGCTGAAATACGAACTTCAAAATATTTACTTGAGAAATGGATGCAAATCACCTGAAGTAAATTATTCCGTACAATTTAGCCCCACTTTAAATGCCTGCTTTGACAGGTAAACAAATAAATCACTACAACACGAAAACAATTAATCCAAATCTCTGTGTTAAGAACTCCCAGTATTTTTGTTCAATTTTAATTTAAATTGTTTTGCAAATGAAGTTTATTCCGACAAGCAAAGTGTCCGTCATTCTTTAGTCGGTCTATTCAAAAATCATACTGTATATACTTTTGACTGAGACTTATGTGTAGGATAGTTTCTTTTTCTGTGTTAAACATAAATATAACATAACATAAACTGATAACAATGTCAGAGAACAGAATTTCAATAAACATTCACTCATCCTTCGGTTAGATATCTCTTTCCCTGCTTTCTTTCTCTTTTTCTCGACCACTGCGAAACTGAGGGTAAACGTCTTAACATCTGGGCTTCGCTTTCCGATTCGATAAGGATGTCGTGCAAAATTACAAATAACCACTTACGAGTATCTACTCAAGATTATAGAACTTATTTACTCACCGGGGCCTCTCCCGGCCCCGGCCCCTCCAGCGGCGACTCTAGATGCGGAAGCTCCCTGCTGGGACGCGAATTCACGGAGAATGTCTCGAATGTCCATCTTCGTACTTCGCATGCCTAAAGACAATCCCCAGGTGGATATTAGCATACCTTGCCTTCTGAGCGTACGTTCTCAGAATCATTGGTGCTACTGTCCCCTACAGTGTTGCTACACCGGCCCAAGAACAGTCAACACCAAGTCATGACCGTTTTTGAAAGCACAAGGCAATTCAGGTGGTCAGGTATACAACTAGTTGTGTCTCCGGCATTTACTACTCACGCTTCTGCAGTTAGCGGATAAGGTCAAATGCCGTATGCAGGTGGAGTGATGCCCTACACTCTCCGACTATCGGCGAATAAATAGCGATCGCCCTTATGATAGAATGCCCAATCTTCTACTCTCTGTCCGAGCCATCAGCGGACACCACGTGATTGGCACCTTACTCTACCTCAGAGTATCATCTATCATCAGCAAAAGCCTTAATTCTTGCACAACTACAGTAAACCTCGGTTATAACGGCCTCGGTTATAGCGATCCACCGCTTATAACGAACTACATTTCAAGTCCCGTTATTTTTCTCTATATTTGTGGCATTATCGCTTATTACGAACTTTGGATAAAACGAACCGATTTTGATGGTCCCTTGAGGTTCGCTATAACCGAGGTCTACTGTAGTTCATCACATGTCATTGCAATTTATTACAACACTCGCGAGACCGTCTGCCTAATTAGCGCATTTTACCAACAGACGTTTACCCTGCTGCATCTACGCGGAGACTGCCCGCTATCTTTCCTTCCATCCCTCTGCCTGAGACGCACCCCGTATCGTATTCCAAGCCATAAGATAAAATAAACAAACGTGCTCGTGTTTTACGGATACATTGAGAATGCCTAAACTTTTCTAAATTCTAAACTTGATAAAATATACAACGAGAACATTATGGCACTTTGTTAAATGAAACTGAATTAATGTAATGAAAATGTAATTCAATTGCGTTTGCAGCAATTAATTTTAATTTTCCGTGGACGTTCCACTTACAATTAGTCAAAAGCATTTCTGTAATATTGCTGGGATTTCAGCTATATGTACCCTTTGTTCGAATACCCATTTCACACGGTTATTCGATACCCAGTTTCGCGAAAGCGAGCAATTAAACTTTGAAACCATTAAATAGAAAGTGCCGTATAAGAGAAATTACGCTTCGCCGTCGATAATGCAGATTATTAAATTCTATCGCATCGGAAATTCTCACGATACACAAACTACGTGTGCACACAAAGACTTCTGTGAAATAATTGCGGCAATTATACCGCGCGGAGAGCAATGAAAATAATCGGGATAACCGTAAATCATATGAAAAATAAACGTAGCAGCAGCAACTCACGTTCTGTTTTGTCCTAGATTATTGATGATATGTGGTACCAGCTTGTGCTAGCCATTGAACAGTGAAAGGACATCCCATTACGCATGCAACGCCGTATACACATCCCGTTTGTATTTATTTATTTATTTATTTCAGAAGTTAATTTGCGGTTAGATAAATTTAATTACTTCGGATTTTATTGACGTCTCTATGTGATTACGTAAAATTTTTATGGATATGTAAATTACGAAACTTGGAAATTATCAGCGTTGAATCTGTTGTTTTCCAACTTGCATGTGCGCTTGGGAAGTTTCCTTTCGCATCATTAAAATGAAAAAGTTGTAATTGCATTATTATCTTGAGTAAATTACTTTCATTGCTATGTGATAGTCTCGGTTGAGTCTCACACTTCTTGTCGTACAAAGAAAAAAAAATGCTCTTCGTTACACGTATTTGAGATCATTTCAGAAGAATGTTCTATTGTAGGTACAAAAAGAATTCTACACAATAATTTATAATTAATTAAAAATTTACCCGAAATGTTTGTTACGTCCATACATAAGACGAGAACCAAAAGTTTACATCAGTGTCGTTCAGTCGTAGAACTTGACCGTGAAATAATAGCAGCACACAGTAGCACAGCTGATGATGAATGCATCGTACGAGTATAATAACTGCTATGAGATTAATTAAAATCAATTAAGGTTTCAAAGGTGAACAAAAGTTGTAATGCGCCGCCCCAATTAGACGTAATGATTGACAATTATTGACAAGTAAACAATAATAAATATGTTCCAACAAAACCCCACTTAAGATTTATGACCGTTTTAAATAACTGTCTCAGGCTTCCGAGAGTTCGCCCAGCGGGCGATTAATCTTATCTCTACTAAGGGTTTGCTTGTTACCTGCTGTGTCTACTGCGGCCGACCAAAGGTTATTCCTACTTGCCCAATTGTTCTGTTTACAATTGAACGAACTTCCTGAGGACCCGATATACAGAATAATATCTTTAATTAAAGCTTACGTGAACTTGTTAAATAGGACACTACGCCGTGAAAACCTGGTTCTTCTTTTGGTGCGAGCAGAGTATAAATCTTTATAACAAGGAACTTAAATCAAACGCAACAATTAACTTGGATTAATAATTTATTGAAAAAGAAAAAAATTGGGAAAAAACTCCTGCTCTCCGCCTCCGTGGGATCAGAGAGCTTGAGTGTAAAAACCCTGGCGTTTAAAATCAATACAATTAATCAAAAATTACGATTTTCAGAATGTACAGTATAAATCGTTTAACAGATTTCATTTTCGGATATCAGTGCGACCTATTTTCTTTCGATGGTACAATGTTTACAGAGATGTTTGTTGGAGAACTCTGCTCCTCACATAGATTAATAATGAATTGAGTTTCAAATGAGTTCGAGTCTTGATACAGTATTCGTCACTCTGACTGTATTCAAAGACTTGTTCGATTTAATAAACCAACGCACAAAGTGTTTCAGTGGGACTACAGTGTACTTGATTAATGGAGTTGATTCATGAATTGATCAGATGTTTTGGGCAAAGTATGTGATACAAACGCCGCCCTCAGCGATCAACTTGCAAGTAAATCAGTCGCAATCGTCTGTTTTTCAGGAGCTCCCGTGGGAGTTGTTGTTTTAACGCTATCACTATCTAACCTAATTAATAGTGGTGCGTGTAGTGAGCCGTACTACTGCTACTCCGCACCTGAGCGTTAGTTAATGCCTTGAGAGTGGTGCTTTACCCAAAGCCTGGCCTTTCAGGACTCTCTGTTTGTCGCTCTTTCGCCGTCTCCCCTAGCTAATTAATCTAAAAGGCGCAAGGACCTAGATTGACTGTTTTTCGACACTACGCTATGTGTGTTTATGGCCACTTCAGTCTCTTGGCAAATCACTACTAATTAACCTGCAAATTTTTGGTCGGCAAAGACCTCCATTCGGCTCACACACATACACAGGGTGTGAGAAAAGACCTAGTTCAAAGGAGGGCTACGAACAGGTAGTTCAAATTGTTTGGTCTCGTGATTTCACGAAAATTCGTAGAGGCGATTTAAATGTCTTGATTGAGATTGGCGATTTCCCTGTACAAATCGAAACCAACCGCTTGTGTGTTTCCGACTTGTCGGAGAAATTACCCCAAGGGTAGAATGATTCCTCAGAGCACACTGTATTGGATTCCACGTTAGAAGTGTTGAATCGCTAATTGCTGTTGGTTGATTAAGTTACAGAACTAGTCTAATAATTAAGGAAACAATGAACAACAAATCTTGCTAAGCTGAATGCCTCTAGCAAGTGTTTTAATACTCGCTTCAATGTAAATAAAATTAGTTTAATTAAAGTTATCTAAGTGCAAGGTAATATGAACTTGACTGACTCTTTAGTCACTAATTAAGGTAAATCCAATTATTACTACTCAATCTTTACCACCAAAGATGCCCTGAAGAAATCAAGTAAATGTCAATTACCTAAGCAGTATAATCCGTTCACTCGCACCGTACCCTGGATTTAAGAAACACTCGCGTCGCGTCGCGGCGCCCACGTCTATGGTTTTAATTGACTTTCTTATCACTAAATTTAAACCGAAGCGAAATAAATGATTTAACAAACAACAAAAGAAATATAAAAATACAAATTTGAATAAAGACTACAAGCGCCTAACAATCAAGACAAATTGGAATTCAACTCGACCGTTCTCGCTAGAGCTTCAATCTTATCTGCCGTATCTTCCCGTTCCCGCTTCCCACGAAAACAATTACAACACCCCCTCGTAATTGCAGCAAAATTCTGAAATCCATTCGACCAATGGCAACCGTAGCCTTAAGTTCACACGCCCGCCTCTCACAGATGCCAAAATGTATCAAGAGATACTCCATTAACTCATCGGAATGTTCGCTGTTCGCGTGTCTTAAATGAAACCCCTATAAATTTTACTATTCAAGTGTGGAGTTGACATTTTTAAAGTATCCGTTGCCTGACTGAAACGAGACAGACTCCAGCGACGTTTCAACTCGCAATGTAACTCGATATCTTCGACCACTTGGCCCGCTTGTCTGCAATTTTGACGCGGCAATGTATACAAAAATTTAGAAAAACAATTTTAAAACGTCAAATGGATTTGTTTATGGTGCCTGCGTGGCTCCATTGCTTCGAGTATCGCAGGTTTCGAGACAGAACAGATAATCAAACCACTTTGACTTACGCATAATGTTTTCCGCTAGCGTACAAGCATCTGTGATTTCTGCGTGACCAGATTTGTACAGACATGCGAAATACTAAGATACGGTTTGGGCAGATTTACGGCTTTCTGTGTGGTCTAACATTAATCGAAGGGACGCACGTCACTTTGCTGCTTGTCGCTTGAAAAAAAAATTACACAGGAACAGGATACGAACCGGTGTTTGTTATTGAAATAACACATGCAACAAAAGTTTTATTTTGAAAGCAAATTTAGCGACCGCTTCAAAGTGAAGTACATACATACAATAAGTTACGACAGAGAAATTCCGTCGCTTTAAAGAATAACACACCGAACGCACGTGTTGAATTTTGTTAGATTTTCTACAAATTTGTGTTAATAATTCGTCTTTTATAATAATCGAATTTGTTTCTCATTGAACGTCGCGCACAAAACGAAATTATAATAATCAACAAACCAAAGAGATTACGAATGTGTTTACTGATTATAATGTTTTAAATTCTGGTTGTCAACACCATTTCTTTGTTGTTATTATTCAAACATCAGCGATAAACCGAATGAACGACATAAAGAAAACCGACCAATTAAAATACAAGGGAAGGGCCACATGTTTATGACGAACTTGTGGGAATAAACTTTATTTACAGTAAATTTAAATTAAATGTAAGGCCGGCCGAAATTACCAACATATTTTTTTTTTTTTTTAGAATTATTAAAATGTGGTAATGCGTATACATAAATGTAAGTAATCAAAACGCTCACCATTTCCTTTGGCTACTGGGTACAGTTCGCTACCATCACCTCCCATTGACATGATGCGTTCATGCAACAATAACATGTGTTTACAATCAATTGCAAGAGACAACAGTTATTTACTCACCGGGGACCCCAGTCCCCTGGCCCCAACGGTCTCAACCCCTTGGTCAATTCACAACTCAATCTAGTGCCTCTGACATCGCTCCTGATGATGTCCAACCTTGGGCGTTTATTATCATATCTATTGCTCTTTCATAAACTATTGCTCTGAAATGTTATTTCCAGAAGCACACGCCACATACAACACAGATAGCCTCAATGACATGCACACATACTCTGCCCTACGTCTTTGTCATCTCCGACCCGTGGATTCTCTACCACCAATCCACTCTTCCGCCAGGTGGCTGACATCTCGCCACGGTGACTCACTTCACCTCCACCTGACACGTAGGGGTGGTGACAATTACATAATAACCTTAGGGGGGCTTATAATCCTCTACATAGGGGCCCTAAGGGGTCACTCATGGGACCGTGAACAGTACGTCGTTCACCCTCGGCTGCGCTTTTACCCTGTTAGTACGATTTCCTTCAGGATGGCCACCACCACACTGCTTAACGAACAAACAATATGTCCAGCAAACTGACGTCACAAACCCTACGTCAGCATGGCCACCCCAGCCAACCTCCTAGTCAGCGGTCAAGTGATGTAGCACTTGCCACGCTTTGCCGAGCCTAACCCAGGGAAATCGCTCATTCGTACCATGCAAGAAATACTTCAAGCTAATTCTCTACATATCATGCATTAACTACAATTTATAACTTATCTCTAGGTACCGCCTTCCTGCTTCTACCAAGGTAGCGCACAATACTTTCCGAACACACCCTGTATACGCACGCCACGTATATAATACTCGCGGATATACAATTAACGCGAGTTGCGAGTTGCAAGCGCGAGTTATAAGTTGCAAGTTGGCCAACTCGGAAGTGCGTGTATTAATTAATTACTTGCCGCACGTTTCTATCATATTAATTGACACCGCAAACTCTTATTAATGCGCCTATCGATTACGTATCATAAACTCGACTGTCCCGATTCCCAAAGCAAACCTTTCCTGCCCGAAACACTGTTTATTGTTTATATAAAGTCAAGAGCATTCCAGCATCCTAAAACGTCTGGGTGAACGTAGATAAAACTCGATGCATTGCAGGCAAACGTTTATAATTCTTTAATTCTAGACGCATTATATTTTTGCTTAAAAATGAATAGCTAACATAAAGTTAAAGAAAAATACTAGGATTTCTTAACACGGAGATTTGAATTGTTTTCGTGTTGCAGTGATTTATTTGTTAACTGTCAAAGAGCATGTGTTCAAAGTGGGGCCGTTGTTATGTTTATTTTATACAAATGTACTAAATAATTTACTGAAGGCGAATTGCATGCATTTCTCAAGTCAATATTTTGAAGTTAGTATTTCGGCTGATCTCGTCAATTCCGTTTAAAGGTCAAATTCACGCCCGAGGCTGCGCCGTAACAATCATCAACCTATAAAAAACTTTTCTGAATGTATTAATTTCGGTCATCTGCTGCTCTTTCTTAACTAGGGACGTATCGTTATTTTGAAGGTATTTCTTCATGTATTTTGTATACATACATACACACATATATTATCGGTTTATTCCACAAAAGAAAGCGAGTATTAAGGATCCCGTTACGTCCGCGTACACAATAGTTCTTTGTGTACAACACTTCGGCGTTATAAAAGTTTGAACCCCGCGGAATGCGCAGTCATTTAAAAGGCCATTCAAATAACTCAGCAGCCTTCAAAGATTTTATTGTGTCCGTTGATTAGATCTCGTTCGAGTCAACAAGTGCTGAGTCACGTGAACCGAACGAACGTGAGAGGTGGTGTCAAGTTCATGAAAATTAATCAGCGAATTCCGCATAATTTTCACCAACGCTCGCGCCACGTGTAAAAACTGAATAGTGGCGGCGCACCTTACCGTGCATGCAATTCCGTTAGCGCATTGCATGCATAAGTAATCGCGTGGATTTTATGGGTTCGTGGATCTTAATTGCGAAAATCAATCGGATTTCAGGTTTGGCTGTGAGAAATTGCGCAAGCAATTTCCTTTGTTTTGTTGCCAGTAAAAAATGTTCGTCCAATCATCTACATATCTTTGGCTAATGGTATGTGACGAAACTCAACTTGAAATATTCCAAAAAGAACCTTATCCGTAAACAGAAATAATTAATGAAAAATTATCCCAAAAATGACGATACGTCCCTGGTTAAGAAAGAGCAGCAATGAACGAAATAAAACAGGAATGAAAGTGTTTTATAGTTTTATGATTGTTACAATGGCCACACTTTGAATACCTGCTTCGACAGGTAAATAAATAAATCGCTACAACACGAAGACAGTTCAAATCTCCCTGTTAAGAATTCCTAGTATTTTTCTTTAATTTATATTTAAATTGTATTGTAAATAAAGTTTATTCCTACAAGCAACGTGTCCGTCATAAACATTTGGGCATCTTTTTATGGCCCAAAATTACGCGTTACTCTTCGCTTGCATTTTAATCAGTCGGTTTACTTTATGTCATTTGTTCGGTTTATCGCTGATGTTTGAATAATAATAGACATTCCCAATAACAAAGAAATGATGATGACAACCAGAATTGAAAACATTTGTAGGATAGTTTTTTTTTGTGTTAAACATTTTCGACTAATAACAATGTCAGAGGACCGAGTTACAATAAACATTCACTCACCCTTTGGTTAGATCTCTCTTTCCTGCTTTCTTTCTCTCTTCCTCGTCCACTGCGGAGCTGAGGGTAAACGTCTTAACATCTGGGCTTCGCTTTTCGATTCGATAAGGATGTCATTCAAAATTACAAATAACAATTTACGAGTATCTACTCAAGACTATGGGACTTATTTACTCACCGGGGCCCTCTCCCGGCCCCGCCACTCCAGCGGCGACTCTAGATGCGGAAGCTCCCTTCTGGGATGCGAATTCACGGAGAAGGTATCCTCGAATGTCCATCTTCGTACTTCGCATGCATAATGACGAACCCCAGGTGGATATTAGCATACCTTGCCTTCTGAGCGTACGTTCTCAGAATCATTGGTGCTAACTGACCTCCACAGTGCTTACTGCACTGGCCACAGCCCAGTTAACACCGAGTCATGACCTTTCTTGGAAAGCACAATGCAATCACCTGGTCAGGTATACAACTAGTTGTTTCTCTGGCATTTCTGCAGTTAGCGGATACGGTCAAATACTCTCTCCCATTTATGGGCGAATACAGAGCGATCACTCTTCATGATAGAATGCCCAATCTCTTACTCTCTGTCCGAGCCATCAGCGGACATCACGTGATTGGCACCTTACTCTACCTCAGAGTATCATCTACCATCAGCAAGCCTTTTACTTTTGCACAATTACTTCATCACATGTCCTTGCAAATTATTATAACACTCGCAAGCCCGTTTGCGTGTTTAGCGCAACTTTACCAAGACGTTCGCCCTACAAAGACCGCTGCCGGAAACTGAAGTGCTTTCGTTCCATTCCTCTACCTGAGACGCACCCCGTATCATATTCCAAACCATAAGATAAAATAAACAAACGTGCTCGTGTTTTACGGATATATTGAAAATGCGTAAACTTTCCTAAATTCTAAACTTGATAAAATATACAATTATAATCAGTAAACACATTTGTAATATGTTTGCTTTGTTAATTATTATAATTTCGTTTTGTGTGCGACGTTCAATGAGAAACAAACTATATTATTATAAAAAACGATTTATTATTAACACTAATTGTACAAAGTCTAACAATATTCAACACGTGCGTTCGGTGTGTTATTTTTTAAAGCGACGGAATTTCCCTGTCGTAAATTATTATATGTACTTCATTTCTGTACGCCTTTGAAAACGTAATTGATTATAATTAATCTCATAATAGTTAATGTTAACACTTGTACGACGTATTCATCATCAGCTGTGAAACTGTGTGTTATTAGTTCACGGTCAAGTATATTGCACGCTTTTAAAAATATAATTTTTGGTTCTCTCGTCTTAAGGCCGGTCCAGACGCAACGACTTATCCGACGACTTGTCGTATACAGACAAAACGTATCAGGCAAAATGGACCGTGTGGAACGCAAAACGTTAGACAAGACGTACGTTTTGCGGTCCACACGTTTCATTTTGCTTGATACGTTTTGTCTGATGCGACAAGTCGTTGGATAAGTCGTTGCGTTTGGACCGGCCTTTATACATGTTGACTTTCGCTTGGCCTTGGTACACAACGTTTCATGTTTAATGCCGGGGCATGGTGCAATACTATCTTTGTAAAAAAATATTTGTTCAAGTATCTCATTCAATAAAAAGTTTTTTAATTTACATTTGTATGTGCAATGAACCTGGCACACGTAAAAAACACATTCACACACCTTCTACAAACGATTTACTGCATGCGTTTCTTTTTTTGTAATTAGTTGATGACTTGTTGAGATTACGCTTACTTTTTTTAATTAAACTGAAAAACATACGCTCCTGCTACTTTCGTATCTCGATTTCACCAATTTTGTTTGGATTTTACTAGTCGGTCAAAAGTACTCTCATAACTGGATTATGCAAGTTCAGACAACACGCAAATTACGCTTCATTTTGCAACAATAAAAAAGGAAATTAAATTTAATTTGTTCTTTCGGTGCTTGTTATTATACAGTGTGTCCCCGGATGGACCTAACTATACTTGTAAACTTCCTTATTTCGCAGTTTAGGAAGAAAAGTCATTCTTCATAGATAGTTTTGCTTCTTCCAGCAAGTCCTCAGCTACTACCACAATTTCGAAATAATCTACAGGGTGGTTAGAAAAGAGACAAGGTGAAATTTAGTTAAGAGTAAAGTACCTTTTATTTGAAAGGATAGTAAAAGTATTACTGGAAAAAGATATTTGTAATGTTAATGGAAGCTCAAACATCTAATCTGAACGTTGTATCTTAAAATTGATTTTTTTGTCTTCATTTTGATTAATTAAGCAATAGGTATAAATTTAGTCAAGGTGATTATCTATGACAACAAATGCAACTAAGATTTAACTCAAATGATTGATTGATTGAGATTAGTAAAAAAGTTTGATAGAACAGACACTGTAACAGATTTAAGGAAGAAAAAACACATTCGTGACGAAAATGACGCCGCAACATTGATCGCTATTGATTCTGTAAGAACTTTCCCGAGGAAATCGTTACGAAAAAAGGCACTTGATCTCTATCTGTCAGTGAAAGTCACTTACAGAGAATTCTATCAGAAAATAAAATTCATCCTTACAAACCGGGGTGAGACTACATAAACTTGAAATTGATGAGCTTCGTTTAAAATTTTGTTTGTTGATGGAAGAACGAATTATGATTTATGTTGGACAGATATTTTTACAGAAATATTGTTTTCTCTGATGAAGCAACAACATTCACAACAAATGGAGACGTCAGCAGAAAACAACGTAGGTATTGGTCGGAAGCAAATCAAATTTTCGGTAATGTACAGGGTGTGCCAAATTTGACATTTTTAATAGGAAACACCTGTTCTTAGAAGAATTAGAGAAAACTAACCTCGCCTTCTAGCTCAATTTTTAAGACAAAATTAATGCTGAAGACCGCATTTCGATATCTTGTACCGCTTAGGAGCTACAGGGTGTATTTCAAAATTCTATGATTTCTAAAAACCTTTATAACTTTCTTGTTTATAAAAATTTTTGACTTCTGTAAGAACTTCTTTGAGGCACTTTTTCATGCAGAATTCATTACTATAAATTACTTTTCTCTAGAGTGCTCAATAGTTGAGGTATAAGCTAGAACTTTGATTTTTTTATAAGGAACGCCCTATATATTTTAACATTTTTGAAAAGAGCATAAAATTCTATTTACAAAAATATAAAACACTTGATATTTTATACAAACAGTTTTTGAGATATAAAGCTTCGAAATTTTCATTAAAAATTTAATTGTTTCTGCAGCATTCAAGTAGGCTGTGGATGACGATAACTAAACAATTTAAGTTTTTGTAACATCTTGGTAGGCCGCTGTCAAATTCGACACAATCTCTTACAGTGTTTGCAGTACTCTTGAATTTTAGTGTCTCTGTAAAGTACGCTTAGGAAGATAATTAAAAATATATGAAAACTACAAGAAATACGACATGTTGTAATATTTATACCAACCAAAACCTAATGAAGTGCTTTTAACTTGTGAGTGTATGTGTAGCTGTACTGAACACTGTATCCTTTACTAGTATTAGATGTTATATAAAAATTGATGAAAACGCAAAAGCATCAGCAATTAATGTTTATCATGAGTGGTATTCTAAAAGAGGACAATCCTTTCGAGATATCTTCTTGAGATTTAAAAACAATTTAATAAATTCTAAGTCATTTGAACTGCCAAAACCCAAAAATTATGAATCTCAAAACAGATATAAAGAATTAGAGGACATCATAGTTTTGGAAGAAATCGAAAATAACCCATGACAGTTGGAACAAACATCTGGCTTAGCAAGAACTTTTGCAAGACGAATTTTACAGGACCAAAGATTCTGACTTATCGAATAAGAAAAATGCACCACTCTCCGCCCTTGAATTGGTGAACTCAGCTCAAACCATAAGAAAACGGTGCCGTTTATGTTTAGAACAAAATGGCCGACAACTTGAACACTTTATGTAATTTTTGTGCAATTTCGATTAAATTAGCCTTTACTCGTTATAATTACGTTATATTTATTAATCATAAAGCAATATCGTCACCATAGCTTACTCGAATCTACACTAAACATTAAAATTTTTATTAAAACTTGAATGCTCTATATCTCAAAAACTATTTAAGTAAAATATCAAGTATTTTATATTTTTGTAAATAGAATTTTATACTCTTTTCAAAAATGTAAAAATACATAGGGTGTTTCATAAAAAAAATTAAAGTACTAGCTTATATCCCAAATATTGAGCACTCTAGAAAAAAGTAATTTGAAGCAATGAATTCTGCATGAAAAAGTGCCTTAAAGAAGTTTTTACAGAAATAAAAAATTTTCATAAACAGAAAAATTATAAAGGTTTTTAGAAATCATAGAATTTTGAAAAACACCCTGTAGTTCCTAATCGGTGCAAGATATCGAAATGCGGTCTTCACCATTAAGGCAAGCGTTCACAGGCTCGCATCGCACGCATCGCATAAATGATCTTTTCTATAGTTTTATATGACGCTGCGTTAACTAGGCCGCATAGAGCAGCGATCGCATTTTCCTAGCATTCTCGAGAGAGCAACATCTGCGATTCTTGCGATTCGTGCGTGCGACGCGTGCGATGCGAGCCTGTGAACGCTTGCCTTTAATTCTGTCTTAAAAATTGAGCTCCAGAAGTCGTGGTCAGATTTTCTCTAACTCTTCTAAAAACAGGTATTTCCTATTAAAAGTGTCAAATTTGGCCCACTCTGTACACTAAAATTATTGGTCCTTATTTTTTCGACATACTGTAAATCAGAACGCATGCATAGAAATGTTGGAAAACTTGTTACTTCCTGCTCTGGATGAGGTAAACTTGGAGAAGAGACAGGCGCTTCATTTTCAACAGCAAGGTTGTCCTAGTCAAAGAGCAGTTCGTGTTAATGAGTGGTTAAATAGACATTTTCCCAATAAATGGATTGGACAGTTCAGTCCTATTAGATGGCCTCCTCGCTCTCCAGACATTACTCCATTAGATTTTTTTTATGAGGACATCTTAAGCAAAAAGTTTCTGCGATTGATTTCCAGGATAACGAAAATATTTTAAAACAGAAAATTACAGAAGCTGTAGCAGACATAAATCAGACATTGTGTTCGAAAAATTTAGTGTAGTCGTTGAAAAATGTAGGAGGAGGTCAACATGTAGAATAATTTTTCTTTGTTTTTGTATTTTGTTTTAATTGTGTAATAAATTGCGAGTTTTGCTAAATTTGTAATCATTATTACTTTGATCGTAATGAAGACAAAAAAAAAACTTTAGGATACAACGTTCAGATTATATATTTGACGTTACAAACATCTTTTTCCAGTAATACTTTTTCTTTCCTTTCAAATAAAAGGTACTGTGATGATTCAACACCTCTTGATCCCAGCTACATGCGTCACAGCCGGCACGCCTTAGTCTGGAAATTTCCCGAGAAACACTAGAATAAACACCAGACATTCTGTCGCCTTCCAAAAGCTTCGCGTAAATGATTCCCGGATTATAAAAGCAAGCGACCGGGGAATGAAAATAGTTTGCATTAGACTTTCAAACTGATCACTCGGCTATTGAAATAAATTACTGTTATAATGTAACTTTGTAAATAAATGAGTGTTTTATTATAAGGCATTAAAATAAATTAGTTTATTAAGTATATCGTGTTTTGTTTAAAAGAAAAATTAATCGAACCCTAAAAACGTATCAGTACTTTATTCTTAACCAAATTTCACGTTGTCTCACTTTCTAAGCACCCTGTATGTTACTTCGAAATTTTGGTAGTGATTTAAGGATTTGCTAGAAGAAGCAAAACTGAAAATGCGAAATATTGAAGTTTACAAGTATAGCTAGGTTCATCCGGAAACATGTATAATTCCTCTTCTCTCTTAGGTCCAGTTGTACAATTCGAGTTTAACGTTAAACCAAAGCTTAAACCCTTCACAATAACATGGTTGTAATGGACGTTGCTATGGGTTTAAGCTTCGCTTAAAGTTAAACTCGAATTGTACAACTGGGCTTCACTACCTTTTTAAAAATAGAACTCTGTTACTTAGTTGCTGCAAGTTCTATTATGATGCAGGCAATCAAATTATTAAACCGTGATTGGTGCATTATATTATTTTATCAATTGCTTTAGTCCTTGAATGATGATGCACTTGACGATCATTGTCTTAAGTGCATAAAAGCGGATACTAAAAATAATTTAACTTTTTTAATACAGGAAACCAAAGACTAATTTAAGAAAAAAATAATATTGTTATTAATATAGTCAGTAAGTTTAATTTTCATTTAAGTTTAACGTCAAAAAGTTAAGATATTTGAATCAATATCTTTACAATTTGCATGCTTGCTTGCGTATTGTGTTCTACATACAAAACACACAGACTTTTTGGTTATACACAGAAAAAGGAATTCCTGTTGACGTAGTAAACTTTGAAAGTTTTTGTTTTTAAAGCGGAAGAAAGGAGTTTCCTCGTTTCTGAATAATAACGTGATATTACGATTCTTTCGTTGTAGTTTGCGTCTTTAATTGAGGCTGTAATTTTCCAGATAAAAAGTGTATCGAATTTGTTGAATAGAATTTAAGGATATCCTGTTTTAAGAGAGCAGTAATTTCACTCGCTTCAGTGAATTAGCACTTTTATTTTTGTTTTGTCGATTTTAAATAAAAGTTGCAGTTTTAGTTGAATTTAAGAATTAATTCACTTTTAAATAATTAATTTCTTTTATTATACTTTCTCTGTAAAATCTCAGTAACTTTATTACACACAAAATAAAATAAAATACGTAGTACGTATCTACTCTAGATTTTAAAATAACGCCCTAGGGCATTATTTCATTGCGAACGTGACTTAAAACTGATCCATTACACGGCCAATATGCAGTACCGATTTGCACTAATATTCGATTCTGAACGAGCCTTTATTTTATTATACTTAATAGTCTAGTCGGACATTAAAGAAGTAACGAAATTTAAATATTCATTTGCACGTGTATGATCTTTAATTATTTTATGTAATATTTTAACTGCATTTTATTTTTGAGACAAAAAAATAATTGCATATAAAATTTCTCTGATAAACAAAACAATAAATATTTCAGCATGTCATGTAAGAGCTTTACTTGAACGTTTCGAAACTTTCGAAATTTACGACGTCGTTTCATAAGGCACGGGAGTGAATGAATCCATTTAAATGGAGAACGAAAGAGTTGCTCGAGCTTTTAAGATGTTCGATGGAAATGTAATGAAATGAAATTCAGGGGGAACGTAACAAGCAAGACCGAACCAAATTACTCGAAGACACCAGATTATTATTATTGATTTCGGCTTCACAAAGTGAATCTCTGCAAGGAAATTTAAAATGAAAAGTACACGCGTCCTCCCTTCGACGAGCATGTGTGCCAGGCCAATTAAAATTCTTTTAATTTGCGTAATTAAAACTACGCGCAACTTTTAGCCTGGGAAAATCGTGACACCGCGTTGCACTCCGTTGCTTAATGGAACGCATCCTCGGAGAATGTCCACAGTTTTTAGACGAACGAGAAACAAGTTAATTAAGTGTACTCGGTGAATGTCAATAATTAATTTTCGTGTTTTTGCGCGTACTAGAAACTATTCATAAAGGAAATGGAAAAAGCAATTAAATCTAATAATGTTGATTCATTTGCAAAGTGTAGCTTTTTTGCGATAGCTACCCGGATTAAATGGTTTAATCTAGTTTATATCGTTACACATTTAGATTAAGTCGAATAACAACATTCATTTAGTGCGTAAACAAACGTTTACTGAAGGTGAAGCAATTAGCCAGAATCTCTATGAAGATATGTACAACCCCAACCAGAAATAATGTCAGGGAAACTGAATTTAAAGGATTTCAAACGATGTTGGATGTTTTTTCTATTGACCGTCTTTAAATACAAGGTAAATCCTTCTTTCTGTGAAGAAAAGATTTCGACTTACTAATCAATGACCTCTTCCGTGATCTTCCCCATATTCTTCTTTGTGCTGCGCTGATACTCTCTGTTGTTACTGTTGCGTAAAAGAAAAACACCACGCAAGTTAAACTGAAAACCCTAATAAAAATGGGAAAAGGGAAAAGCCTGCGACAGTTGAGATCTTAGCAAGAAAGGGAAGAATCCGAAACAGAACGGATTGTGGCTCAAATCACAAATCAATTTAAGTAGTGTGAATAGTCCTTTGCCTGTTATTTCGCAAATCAAGGCAACCGATAAAATAATCTTATATAACATCATAGAGCGAAACGAAATTATAGGAAACCAACTCTGTGTAAGAGTTATGTGTATGATTTACGGTACCTTAAGAGTGTACGTGAACCTGAACCTCGCAAAAGTTCATTTCGTTACGGACTTGGCTATAATCATTGGTATAAAACAGCGCAATCTATTTTCTGAGAACGTGTTTTGACGTCTGGTGAGCCGAACATATTTAAACCGTGTTTACGCCCCGCTGAATTTGATATATGTACGGTTCTGGACCGCGACGTGACCCCTTGGCCTGTTTGCGTCTGTATTCGTTGGTTTCCAGGATTCGGTTATCGCCGGCGTATTATCAACAGTTCCGTTTAATATTAATGTGGAATAAATCACGAACCAGTATTTACATATTCGGCTCTAATGTAATTGTAATTCTTAGTCTAGAGTCTAGACGTTTGTTTATCAAAATTTATAAACGAAAACGTGTACTTTATCACCAGAGTGACGCGTCAAATTTACGATTATTTCTTGCGGTTGAAAAAAGGACATGCAAATGAGATTACCTGCATCGTGTCATTAAATGATATTTATTGTAAATACGAGGAATTCTATTTATAGTGTTTGCTGGGGGATATTCAGTCGAAAGAAAGCGCTTAGCCAAAATTTAAGATACCACGTCTCATGTGATTTACTGAATGTTTATTAATAGGTAGTGATTTTAAAACTTTAAAATTGAAAGAAATCTTGAGTGCAATTTATTCGTGGATTTTTTTTAATCTTCTGGAATATGGTTAACTTGAGTAAAAAGAAAAAATTGAGCATAGTTTATGTTTCGGGTTCCGATTTGAAATTATCCTTGAATGCATTTTTTTAAAATTCCATTCGCGATCATATTAGGAAAAAAATGGCCGCATTCACGCTCTTTCTACACATAGAAATTCACGCTCTTTCTACACATAGAAAAGAAATATGTTAAAACAACCTAATTTTTGGTTGGATACGTTCAATGCATTTATTTATTTGGAAGAAAAACATTATGTACTCAATTTAAGTAAAAAATGTTTGTATCAACAGAAAAATATTTGAATCAATATAAAATATGCTTCCGTTAAAAAAGATAAACGCATTGACTGTGTGATACCCAACTCTACACTGGGAAAAATAAAATGTTTAGTCAACTGTAAGGTCGGCCGAAATTACCAATATATATTTTTTTCAGTATTATTAAAATGTGGTAATGCGTATACATGAATTTAAGTAATCAAAACGCTCACCATTTCCTTTGGCTACCGGGCACCGTTCGATACCATCACCTCCCATTGACATGGAGCGTTCATGCAACAATAACGTGTTTACAATCATTTCTAAGAGACAACAGTTGTTTACTCACCGGGGACCCCAGTCCCCTGGCAAAAACGGTCTCAACCCCTTGGTCAATTCACAACTCAATCTAGTGCCTCCACCATCTCTCCTGATGATGTCCAACCTTGGGCCTTCAGTATAATATCTGTTGCTCTTTCATAAACTATTGCTCTGAAATGTTATTTCCAGAAACACACGCCACATGCAGCACAGATAGCCTCAATGACATGCAAACATACTCTACCCTACGTCTTTGTCATCTCCGACCTGTGGATTTTCTACCACCAATCCACTCTTCCGCCAGGTGGCACAAATCAACGTCAACGTGGCATCCCACCAGGTTACGTCCCCTCCACCTGGCACGTATGGGTGGTGACAATTTAATAACCTTAGGGCTCCCAATCCGCTGCATCGGGTCCCTAAGGGGTCACCATGGGACCGTGAACAGTACGTCGTTCACTCTCGCTAGCGCTTTCCACCTTGTTAGTACGATTTCCCTTACGAAGTAACCACTAATCATGCAAATGACGTCACAATCCCTACGCCACCGTGGTTACCCCAGTCGACCTACTAGCCAACGGTCAGGTGATGCAGCACCTGCCACGACAACCGAGCTTCACCCGGGGAAATCGCTTCATTCATACCATGCAGGAAATACTTTAAGCTAATTCTCTACATATCATGCATTAGCTACAATTAATAACTTATCTCTAGATACCGCTTTCCTGCTTCTACCAGCGTAGCGCACAATACTTTCCGAACACACCTTGTATACGCACGCTAGGAATATAATACACGCGTACCATACAATTAACGCGAGTTGCGCGATGCAAGAGCAAGTTACAAGTTAACAATTAATACCGCAAACTCTTATTAATGCGCCTATCGATTACGTATCATAAACTCGACTGTCCCGATTCCCAAAGCAAACCTTTCCTTTCCTGCCTGAAACTGTTTATTATTTATATAATCTCAAGAGGACCGAGCATTCCACCGCGACCGTAAACAAAACTCAATGCATTGCAGGCAAACGTTTATAATTCTTTAATTCTAAACGCATTATATTTTTGCTTAAAAATGAATATCTAACACAACCAAAAACGCATTCAGTGAACCAGTCTTTTCGTTTACCTATTAGAAATCAGGTGTGATCCTTAGGCCAACAAGTAAAAAAATGTTAAACATTTCGGATTGAAGGAATTAAAAGTTTGGTTTGGTTTGGTTGGACTGACTAGAGAGGAGTTTAAAGCTTTGGCTTTTGATTGTGCAAAGAAAAATGAACTGGCATACCTACCAAGTTGGGCTAAACACAAAAAAACTGAAGACGATGGGCTTGCAGGTTTCTTGTCCCGTCATAAAGATCTATCTTTGAGATCTCCAGAACCGATGTCGGTTGCCCGGGCAAAGGGTTTTAAACGGGCTGAAGTAGACCGTTCTTCCGATAATCTGGAATCTCAAGTTGATAAACATAATATTGATGCATCCAGTTTGTACAATACTGGCATATCAACAACTACAAATAAACTACCAAAAATTCTATCGGTGAAAGGGAAAAAGCAAGTGGGCATAATTGCCAGCAACGGGGCCAATTAACAACAGTCATCGGTTGTTGCAATGCTGCGAGCTCCTCTCTCCAACCGTTTATGATTTTTGCACGGAAGAAGATGCAGCCAAGACTTCTCGATGGCGCACCACCAGGTACTCAAGGTACTTGCATTCCAATCGGTTGGATATCGGGTGAAGTTTTTCCACTTTGGATGCAATTCCTTGCGGAACAAGTGCGACCTACCGCTGAAAAGAAGTTCTTGCTTTTGTTAGACAACCATAAAAGTCATAAATATTATCCCGCCCTTGAATATGCAATCAAGAATCACAGAATTATAGTATCTTTAGCCCCACACACTCATAAAATGGTCCTTTGAAGACCTACTTCGAATAGGCAGCCAAAAATAGCCAAAAATCTCATCCTGGTCGGATCATAAACCAGTATGACGTAGCAAGACTCCTTGCAACAGCATATCAACAGCATATGTCAAAGGATTTAAATGCCCTGGTATTTGGCCACGCATTTAGTGATGAAGATTTTGCGCCATAAGCAGCCATTTCTGGCACATCAGAATTGAGCATGAGAAGTGTTGGAGTATCAGAGAGACCGTCAACAACTGGTATTCGACAGGATAAGTCGAAGGATGCTCCAGGGACAGGAAGAGTCAATGTAGTACTTGAGTCTACCATTCGAAATTTCTCAGCAGTCGGGCTTGATATCTCTACACTTGAAGAACCTCCGTTCGATAAATTTGCAGATACTTCACCAATTACTCCCAATAACAGTAAAATTAATATAATTAATTCTAACACTGGGTGTTCCACAATACATTTTAGCCCTTTTGAAATAAGGCCTATACCAAACCCTCTCAAACCTGTTACTACACGAAAACGAAAGCTCCAGAAGTCGGAAATATTAACTAGTATTCCTATAAAAGAAGAGCAGAAGCAAAAATTTCAGTAGAATAATGCAAGGGCATTGAAAAGTGTAACTAAGAATCTGGATGTGAATTCAAATCAGTACCTAAGAAGACTGCCAACGAGACTAAGAAAAAGAAACGTACAAATAAAGAAAATGACATAACTTGCTATTTTTGTAGAGAGCAATATACAGTGAGAATTTTTTATGCATCCTTGCTACAATATTGAAGGTGAGTTTTTTAAAATCGAACATAGGCTTAATATGTATGTGGGCTTCGTTACTATGGAAACCATTCGTACTTGTTTGTCTAGCACTGAAGCTCTTTTTCCGAAATAGATAAAAATAATCGTTAATCAGTTTTCTGGAAGTTTGAGAACATATCCTAAACGGTCATAAAAATTGTTAATTGCCTTAAACTGATCCTGCTCGATACCAGTTGTAGATTTGTGTCCTTTCATTCGTTGAAAATATGTCAAATTGCATTGTCAAATGTGTGAAAGAAAAATAATGACAATTAATGTTAACCATATCCATGGTTACCACGTACTTTTCGGTCTATGTTCGATTTTAAAAAATTCAGTAGCACTTATGTAGTTATGTTCTACGTTAAAAAATTCTCACTGCAATGAGATGAACGGGCATCCTATTGGCGACTGGATTCAATGTAATGGATATCATCAGTGAAGTCATGGGCAATGTACGGCCTATGAAGGCACTGGTCCTTTTATTTGTGATATCTGTTCTGGATAAATACTGATTATTTTCCTGATTGTTTCCTAAGATTATAATTTGGTTATGTTAACTTCTGCTCCTCAGTTCATGATTAGATTTTGTTAACGATTATAGTCTTTTATTATTTGATAATCACTTTGCCCGAATCGTGTATCCACTTTACCCGAGTACTTAGAGCAAAGTGGATAATTTTCCATTTTTAATTTTTTTATTTATAGAAGCAAAGTAAGGTAAATTGTTAATTCCAATCCAAAGATTAGTAAATGAAGACTGATTTATAATATTTGTTGCATTTTTACCTTTACTATTTTTCCTGGAATAACCATCTAAATGTTAAGGTTTCCCCTACTCATTATAGACCGAAGGTACAGTCAACCAAGAAATATGGTATTAGAAAACTATTCCATTTCAGTTAAATTTATGTATTAGTATTTCACATTATTTATTTGTGTAGGAACGTCATAGAGCGAGGACGCGATCCGATCGTTATTATAAACTTTGTTTTTTTGTTAGGTTTGATGTGACGCTCGTTCGGGTGTTGCGATTGCGACCAATTAACAGAGATAAATTAATAGAGATTAGTTTTACACTTCTGACGAACAACACGTATCGTCTATCGGAAGTATCGGAAACATTGTAGATTACAGTACATACTAGTTACATTACTTTAATAAAGTTAATTAGGAGTAGTCGTGTTTCACTTTAATTTCGGTCGCAAAATTACCATAGTACAAATACTAACTGAATACAAATTAGATGGTACTGATAGTCTCCGCATAAATTAGAACAAAAAAGAGTACACTCGTAACCAGGAAAGATGAAGGCTCGTCAGCAGTCCTAAAGCTAGGAAAGTCACACTAATTTGTGTACGCGCAACTGTTTCTAAAGGTGGCTACACACGTAACTGCATGCTTGACAAGCATGCATGATGAATCTTTTTGTACAAGCACGCACAATTTCCCTTTGCTACCACACGACGCATGCATGCTTGACAGCGCTTGCTTGTGTTTGGAATATGTCGAGCTTGGACGACGACGATACGCTCGCTTCGGTGCTTTTGTCCTTATTGTACAAAGAAAAATGAGTAAGAAGAAACGTGGCATGTGGTGTGAAGATTGATGAATGATAATTTTATATAGGGACTTTTAATGCCTTAGTAACAATTCTAAAAACTAAGGCATTAAATTGTAGAGTAAATTTATCTTGTATTTATAAAATTGAACCTTAAACAGCTTAATTAAGTTTAAACTTAACTTAATTCAATTTTAGAATAGAATCCGGCAAAGAAATAACAATGTAATTGATATAAAAATGAAGTAATTTTTAACGTAGTTTATTCAACATAATAGACGTAATAAACAAAAAAGAAAAACTACGTGTAGTTTTTAACGTAGTATTTTGATTTATTTACTACTTCCGAATCCTGATCACAACAGAGGGCTCACGACTGACATTCACTTGCACAAGCTTGCGAATCCTTGGTACACACGTTCCGTGTTACTTGCGCAAGCGCAGCTTGTCCAAGTTTGCATGATTCAGTTTCAATCCATCATCAAGCGGCTTGTACAATTAAAATGCTTGCGCAAAATTATCCTTCAGACGCTAAAGCCTACTTGTACAAAAAGATTGATCATGCATAGTTGTCAAGTTTGCAGTTACGTGTGTAGCCACCTTTAAGGTCCGTTTTCATGTTCATGCAAATTTGCACAAGAAAGTCGTTGCGTGAAAACGTAAATTTTTAACTTGTACAAGTCAGAAATTTTGGCAATCTGACCGTGAAATGGATTATCAATTCAGTTCTTATTTATGCGCAAATACATGCACAAATCCATTTGTGCGATCATCTCTCCTGGTTACGACTGTATGTATGTAAGAGATTGTTGTTGATTTTTTTCTGCAGTGAGGACCTTATCTATAGACAAAGTGACCTATCTTATTATTAATTCAAAATTTAATTATATATATTTGTTTCAAGGCCTAAAGTAACGTTAAATAATATTTTCAAACTTTCATCTTTAATTGTACAGCGTTGGGCAATAATCCGTGGCCTCTACCAGATAATGTGATTCAATAATATCGATATTAAAATCAATTTACTATAGAAAAAGCAATTGAGTTATTGCTGGTCCTTTTCTTTTTCAATAAATCAAATTCAAACTATCAGCAAATTCATTTCGAGCGTACGGAAAAAAGGAAAGAAAGAAATCGACTGTAAAAAAAAGTGCGTCACTTTCGCACTCGGTCCTCGACAAATATCGACGACCCTCATTCTTCTTTCTAATGGCAAGTAATTTTTAGCACGAAGTAATCGTTTCCGGGGGTCAAGTGAAATATACGTTTCGCATTCCGGATTTAAATTCAACAGAATGGAATTCGCAGCTGAAAATTGTCTCCACGCTTCGACGTAAAATAATTCCGCAATTAAAGACTTTTCGAACGTTAATTGCATGGTGCTTCTCAAGAACTAATTAAATACACTTAAGAAGTTTGGTTCGCCAAGTTTTCTATAAGGGATGAAACGAGTTTCGCATACATATTTTATTTCAAGCGACTTGAAATAGTCTTCCTTCGTTGGGTTGTATAGATATGATTTGCAGAACGAGAGTAGTAAGTATGTAAGTAAGTACGTAGAGTATAGGATCAGGTTGTGCTGTAAGGTAACATTATCCTTATTGGATTCCAACAAGCCATAATTTACACGCCGCGAATAAACGTGAAATATCAGGTATTCACTGACCATGCAGCTGTTAGGCGTGAATAATGGGTTCAATAAACACAAAAGTACATTAAAAGTCCACGCGCATTTTTCAGTTTTATGTGTATGCGCGCGCGCACGAAGTTGTTTATAAAAAAAAATGAAATTGCTGATTTGGAATGTTAATGTTGAGAACTTGGGCACATTCCACATTTTATACACCATAAAGTTATTGTTTCGTGAGGTGGCATTGGATTTGTTCTTTTGTGCTTTTATTACCGTTCTCGGAATTGTTATTCTGCACTTGCCTTGCAATCTTTGAGCTGAGTACCGAGAAGAATGGGATATGTAATCAGTGATTGTGTTTCCAATAATTTTATATCCTTCTAGATTTTTATATGAGTTACGTAAAGCAGCATCATTTTTCAAAACTTGTAAATATCAAGGATGTTAACGTAAAGTAAGTAAATGAATTCGATGCAGGTATGCATACTCGTTATAGCGGCAGAAATGATTAATTTTTTATTGGGGAGACATTGCTTTTAATTCTGATTGTACATCGGCTATTTCTAAGAGCGTAATAAAAATAAAAAATGTTTTAAAGAGCTTGCGTCACTTAAAATTGGTGCAGCAGAAGATTTCTGGAAATGTCACCAAGCCTCCAACAAATTATGAAAGTTACATCCACCTCAGATTTTCGTAATTATGTAAATTATTTCAGACCGAGTAATTTTATTCGCCTCGCTCGTCGTTTTATCTTTTCCGTTCAAGCTGGAAGACTAGTATGTACAGGGTGGATCAATTTCGATGTCTCTTATGGGCATCTCTGTAACTATTAGAGATAGAAAAAAACTAATGGCCAAGTCTCGATCTCTTTTTTAGAGATAAGGTCAATAGACTAAACAAAAATTGGCTATCTTCTTTTGTTTTCGAGTTATAAGCCAAAATTCAGATTTTCGACTTTTCCTCAATCAGTCATACCTCGTTTATTTTTGCAGATATTAAAAAACTGTTTTGACATTATTGGGACACTTTTTTGAATGCAATTCAGTGGTGTAGTTGGTTTCTTGATATTTAATAAAATTTTCGAGTTATAACGTAAAGTTATATTTTCTTGAATGGAAATCATAGTAGACAATGTCACCGTTAAATGGAGATTTTTTTTCTGTTTTCAAAAATATATACTTTGTTGGGTTTATTTGTTACAATTAATAGAATAAAACACCTTTTTTATTATTCTTGGGTGCATTCTATTCTTAGTAGGCTGGTTTCAACAAAGGCCGACAATTTTTTTGTTTGTTTTTATTACATATCACCTCTTGTTCAAATATTTTGATAGTTGCAATCGCATAAAGAGAAAGAAATATAGAACGAACATCATCTAAGAGTCTCAAAGATTACAACAATACTGATACCATGTGGTTTCGGTAAAATTCGAAATTATGTAACTTCATTTAATATTTAAGTTTAAAAAGCATTTTTTTCGATCAAATATGCATTTCATGGGATAATGAACTAAATTATACGTATAAATTAAAAACATCTTAAAAATAAGAAATTATTGCAGAAAAAGTTAAAGAATATTGAAATGTAAGTAGATAATAAACACAACTCTTGATATATCACAATAAATAACTTAAAACCCAGAAAATAATATCAAAATAATGTCACAATTTAAACACTGCCGCGCTAAAATACGCAGCCAACTCATGTTGTAACCCAACCCAGCTCTATCGGCGCTAGCTTTCTATCTCTTATGTTCATCGCAATACCTCTCACTCTTGTGCTACCCAATCATCAAATCTTTGTAAATATTTAATAAAAACAAAAGAAAATTGTCGGCTTTTGTTGAAACTAGCCTACTAAGAAAAGTACACCAAGAATAATAAAAAAGGCCTTTTATTCTATTAATTGTAACAAATAAACCCAACAAAGTATATATTTTTGAAAACAGAAAAAAAATCTCTATTTAACGGTGGCATTGCCTACTATGATTTCCATTTAAAAAAATATAACTTTATGTTATAACTCGAAAATGTTATTAAATATCAAGAAACCAACTACACCACTGAATTGCATTCAAAAAAGTGTCCTCATAATGTCACAACAGTTTTTTAATATCTGCAAAAATAAACGAGATATGACTGATTGACGAAAAGTCGAAAATCTGAATTTTGGCTTATAACTCGAAAACAAAAGAAGATAGCCAATTTTTGTTTAGTCTATTGACTTTATCTCTAAAAAAGAGATCGAGACTTGGTCACTAGTTTTTTTCTATCTTTTATAGTTACAGAGATGCCCATAAGAGACATCGAAATTGATCCACCCTGTACAGTCAGAATTTAAAGTAATGCCTCCCCAATGAAACCTAAAGAATATTCTTTTGATCACCATAACAAGAATTCGATGCATTATAACATAGTTAACTGGGGATATATTACTTTTATTTCTGACTGTACATAAATGAATTTTAAAAAGTTCTCATAAATGCGACTGTCTAGGTGTGCGACATAAATCTGCATAATTTATTCTCAGTCCTCCAGACTCCTACTTGCGAACCATTTACAGTTAGACAGGTAGCGTCTTTTAAAATATTTAATGAGTCTTCTTTTGCGCCAATTTAAAACCGCCAACTTGTTGCCATCATCGTAAAAACTAATTAATATCCGGGTGCAAAGTGAAATATTTTAACTCGATTTTATTCTAATTAAGCTTTTTAGTTTAATCACGAGCTCGAAACTTTATCGGTACTAAAACATTATAAAAAAAAAGTATTGACATAGTTCGCGCCTCGTTCCTAATGAAACCCGTCATGTGACAAATCCTTGAGAGACTGGCTCTAATTAAATTACATCTAACGCTCTAATATATCATCTCTACAGACGTTGGACTTTTCAATTTACTAAATGGTTTCCGTTTGTTAGCGTGCGAAATCGCATTGCAGTCTCTAACAAATTGGATGTGGAAGTTCAAAGGGGTTCATTATTAAAGAAAACTGGACATGAAATGCCAGGCTTGATTTATCTAAATAGATCTGGAGGTGTCTACAACACGTGACAATTACACAAGTCCAGACAGTTGATTAAGTTGAAGCATTGAATCGCATTAACCGACCTTGTTTGTGATTAAAACCAAGGTTTTATAAAACGATGCGTTAAATATTTTGTTGAAAATTCAATTGAATTTTCAACAAAGGAGTTAACTTCTTTTAAATCACTTTCAGTTTCTCTTTCATGAAGGAGCATTATAATTAGTTATCAGCGATTATTCTAATTACTTCACGTGGGAGTCCGAAAATTCTTTTTTCGAATGTGAAATGACACCAAATAAATAAACCATTAAAAAAGAGAGGTTTCAAACCAGCCATGATATACAGGTGTTCACGGGAAGCTGCCACGATAGCTAACTTTTTTATTTCAATGAGGACTGTAATTGTATTGTAACTGGAATTGTAATTTTTTATGAATTAAATCGAAAATGTTTCATAACTCAAAAACTGTTAAAGTTAGGAATAGGGAATGCTAGTACAGTTCCAGGCAGCATTTGATTCCACATACGATGGCGTATTAATGGGTCTATTCCGCGCATCTCTGTAAACAAATCTGTATCTTTCTGTAGGCTTAGGGATGATATGCAATTCTGCGTTCCTTATTGCTTCCAGAAAACCTTACAGACTCGTAAATATTTACGAGTGAATTTAATGGTCCCGGAAAGTTACAGAAATTGTTGTAATTAATAAATATAATAAATAATAATCAAAATTAGTAAAAAAAAACATGAACGTTTTAAATAATAATAATAATTTTGCCTTATTCATTGTATTATTATTAGAAGAAGATCATAGTAGGTAAAGATATTCAAGAGTAAAGAGTATATTTTTGACTTCATAAATATTTCAGAAACTTTTTGCGAATTCAACGGAGACAACTGCAGATGAAATGAATCCTTTCAATATGTACAATTCATTGCATTATTTCGATTAAATAAGCAATGTGTAATAAATTTAATTAAATAATGCCTCACATACCGAACAGAAATATTAAATATGTATTAGTAACACATAATAATAAACGAATAAAAACAAATTTCTACAATTTTTCTGTTTTTTATGTGAAATTGAAATTTATCCCACAATGCTGTCTGAAACAAATATTACAAAATTTGTTTCATTTTAAGTCAAACTTTTCTTTCTCCACACATACACACTTTTACTGCAGCCGATTTAAGCAACAACTTTGAGGTTGTTGCTTAAGTCGTTACTGTAAATTTTACCGTAAATTTGACCTAAAGTTGCAGTAGTTCCTTTGAACCATCGTAAGTGCGATATTTATAGGAGGGAACCCAGAATTGCAACATTTAAGATTCTGTAAAATGTCAGTTACAGGATAATCGTAAGCTATATTTTTACAGATTTACAAAAATCTTACGAGTAAACGCAGAATAGACCTATAAAATATTGGTCGTTCCATTTGAAAAAAAGTATTTTTCTGCGTTTGAATATCTTCGAGTGGAACGGTGCGTTTTAGATACCCTGTAGCTTAATAGATTATTTTTAAGAACCTTAAAACTTCAGCTACAATATCAGCTACCTATTACATATAAAATTGTTTCAATCATAGCTGTGTTATAATTTTTTGAAAATCAGATTGCAGAATCCAAATTTTTAAGAAAATTCAAAATATCTCAAAAAAGATGCATTTTAGGGATAGGGAAATGTATTGCAATTTTACATATTTTTACATGTAGAATTCAAAAACGTGATAAAATGTAGCATTCCATTTAAAATAAGCGAGTTGATAGCGACTTCCGGTACAACCGGAAGTGATACAAAGACTATTTTATTTTATTGAAAGAGATCTCTAGTGGAAGCCCTCGCTCCTTAAATTTCAAATATCCACGTGAACTGCAACCTTGAAAACTTTTAACGAACGGTTTATATGGATAACCCTGTATATTATGTAAATAGGTAGTATTTTTTTTTCTAAAGTTTAAATAAAATTCCATGGAATTTGCATGGCGCCATCTATGGAAAATTTTCTCTGAAATTCAGCTTCAAATTTTATCATTACAGAAATCGAAATTGAAGGGCACCATCTAAATATGTAATAATATTTTTTTCTTATGGTCTGTTTTCACGCTGAACATATTTACACAAATGGATTTGTGCAAGCGTTTGTGCAAATGCATGCTGTTTGCCAAACTTTCCAACTTGTGCAAGCGTTCTCATGCAACGACTTCCTCGCACAAATTTGCGTGCACAAGCACATTTGCGCAAATTGCATGAGCGTGAAAACGGACCTTTAGGGTTCAGTTTTAGACTGTCATAAAAACATATTACATTTTTTAACGTTTTTATACAACCTTAAACCTTAATTGAGTATTAAAAACAGGGCCGCGACTGTGTACAAAATTTTAGTTTGCGCCCCTCTACTCCTCTCTAATTACAAAAACTTACAACTCATATCTTTCTGATTAGTGATGCGATACAGTGTGTACTCTGTAAGAACAGGATACATATAGAACAAAGTTAAAAGTTGCAGATTTTCTTATACAGGCTGACTGGTGATTGCTCCATTAAAAAAGAGTAAGAAAATGAACGTTATATTTTACGGAATAAATGTCTACGGAACAGTTTATAATTAATTAAAAATTTACCCTAAAAACATGCTGCGGCTTTGCGTACGAAATACAACACCACGTTTTATAAATGCAACGGTAAATTGGAATGTAACTTTTTATGATAACTATTTATTGACTACTAGACTAGACACCATGCAACCTTGACACACGTGTCAATTTCGGTTGAATTTAGTTTCTTTTACGTGATATGATTATTGAAAAGTTTAAGTCGCGACATCCTGTGACCGCTTTTTGACCTAACATTGCATTTGAATTGGTAACATCTAAAATAACTGAAATTGCGTATTAAATAAGAGCTAAAGAGTAAGTAATTGACAAATGATTGTGTAAAGCGACAAACCGAAAACAATTATACTTACTGCTGTCTTGTCAAAGAAGCTGATGAAATGGCAATGCGATACTCGTACGATAAACTATGAATTAATTAAAATCGCTTATGTTATTTAAACTCGAGAAAATGGTTCAAAATCGTAAAAATCATACTTACGGTGAGACGAGGAACGATTTACAACCAGTGCGCTGAAAACACACGTTAGAGTTTCAAACGCGTCTTGAGTTTGTTAAACTTTTTCGTAATCCTTGAAGGTTATTTTATTATATCTGCACTGTTTCCAAGGTTGTTAAGATATCCATAACGGCCGAGGTTGTTAAATTTAACGGCCAATATAATAGATTTGTGATAATAATTCGTCTTTTATAAATAATAGACATTGTTTCTCATTGAACGCTGCACACAAAACGAAATTATAATAATTAACAATCGAAGCAGATACGAATGTGTTTGCTGAATATACTGTTTTAAATTCTGGTTGTCAAATGACGGACACGTTGCTTGTGGGAATAAACTTTATTTACAATACAATTAAAATTAAAGAAAAATACAGTGTACTCGCGCTAACGTGAACACTGCTTAACATGAACTCCTGTATAACGTGAACATCTAAATTTTAGCATTGGCCACTGTCTAACGTGAACAGTGCACCTCGCTAACATGAACAGCTACGATATGTATTACAGAAATTTAAAACATAAGTCCAAACAATCACTTCTTACTTCATTTTTTTCCAAAAATATATAATATGTAGTACATGAATAAAGGTTGAAAGTGATGTATCATGTTTTTAATTGTTTTTAAGAGATGAAGGCTGCATCTCGGAAACTTGAACAATCGCGCAAACATGAACACAGCCAGTTTTAATTAGTTCACGTTAGCGCGAGTGCACTGTACTAGGAATTCTTAATACGGAGATTTGATTTATTTTCGTGTTGTAGTGATTTATTTGTTTACCTGTCAAAGCATATGCCAAAGTGGACCGTTATTATCTTTTGTACGGTATAATTTACTTCACAAAGCCGCACCTTAACACTCAGAAATCTATAAAACACTTTCAGGACTGTATTTATTTCATCAGCTTCGTCAGAAGCTGTCAAACAATAGCGAAACGTTAAGTGGTAATGCGCATTTTCGGTGTCCGTTTTAAAGAATTTGTGATACAGTTTTCATCGGACAAGAACCTGCTTTAATTGTATTTATTTCGTTCATCTCCTCCCTTTTCTTAAGCAGAGGGCAGGGGCACACCGCCCTTAATTTTTGATTTATTATTTCTCAAAAACTAAAGAATTTTTTGATCATATTTCCCATACTCTCGGATTTCGCTTCTTATTGTGGTTTTTCTGTGGCGAAATGATCAATCACCCTGTATATGTTTAGAGTAAAGGCGAAAGCAAATTCAAACGCGTGTCATCCTGTAAACAGTAAACTCACGCAAATTCTAATTTTTTACTTTTTTACTTTAAGATCTTAAAGAATAATAACAAATAACGCTGATTTGTTTAAGACAAATCTATAAAATATAATTTAAAAAATTTGATTTATTTTGAATTAATTAATGATGAAAATGTTTTCTTCAAGTATTTTCTCCTCAACTGAAACCTTTATTATCCTGACGCCTGTGTGCGTCGCACAAATTGCACACTGTACTGGCGCGCCCCTCATTAAAAAAACAAACAAACCGAAATTGTGTTGAATTGTGCCATCTATGTAAATTTTGTTGAACTACAATTTTTCGACGCGAAATTTGAAGTTGATTTTTCGTAATCACTTCGTTCTTCGCTAGATGAAAATCGGCAACTTTCTCTTGTTCATTACTTTTGTATTTTATTTTATTATTGTTTGTTTCAGTCTCTCTTTTTATACAACCTTAATTGGGTATTAAAAAACAAATAAATCGAAATTGTGTTGAACTGTGCCATCTATGTATATTTTGTCGAACTACAATTTTTCGGCGCGAAATTTAAAATTAGTTTTTCGTGATCATTTCATTCTTCGCTAGATGAAAATCCGCGGCTCTCGTGATCTCTGTTCATTATTTTTGTATTTTATTATTGTTTGTTTTTATACCGAGTGATTTTTTTATCAACTTAAGGTCAAGCCATGACATCTGGATGACATGTCTTAGGTTAAGTGAAAAGTACGTCATTGCACTCTTTGTAGTAAAGCTAAGGATATGCCGTCCAAATTCCATGGCAATAGTTGATAAAAAAAGTTAAGAAATTACCCGGTACAATCTTAATGGGGTATTAAAAAAACAAACAAATCGAAATTGTACCGTCACTAAATAACTACAGGGTTGCGTTCATAAAATATACCTTCGAGTAGTGTCGTGAGTCGGTAATTTTACCACGTTATCTTACGGTAAATTTCCAATGTTACCGATAAGGTAACATTCATTTGTTACCGGTAATTTCTGGCAAAACGGAAAAAGCTGTAATTTTTCCAAATGATTGACTCGTAAACTTGCAAATTGTAACTCAACTAATGAGTAATGAAATAAATTGTCAATAACATTTAATCTTTACGTAAGTACTAAATAAAATAAATAAATACTTGTTACATTTAAATGGTTACATTTAAATGATTATTTTTGACTATTTTAGCAGTTGTCGTCAGAAATTAAAAAAGAAAAAATGCCAAGGAGTGAAAGTATGATTTGGAATTTAAAAAAAAGATATATGTTCGAAGAAGAAAACTGTAAAATGTGACACATGTGAGTAATGCAACTCGGATGAAAAATTATTTTTAACAGAAGAAAAAATGATGTGCACTTGATATCAAATTACTCAGAAAATTCTAATTAAGTATAAAAACCTAATTTTTAGTTAAAAAATGCAGTTGGCAATATTACGGTAACATTACCGGTAAGGTAACATTAAAAATAAATTACCGGGAATTTAACAACACTACCTTCGAGTGCACCTTGGGCGTGTAATTGCATCTCTCTTAATCACGATAATTTGCTTATTTTGTGTCTCGCTCAACTATTTCAAGAAGTCTTGTGTTTATACTATTACCATGACAACGGGCGCACTTTTTACGCCGCACTTTTAAGTAGGTTGTAGAAAGTGTGTTTGTTGCTATGGAAACCACGCCTGATTTAATTTTTGATTAATAGATGAGAAACAAAATACATAAACTCATTTATACGAGAGAGACTGCAATATTAGCCGAGAGTAACTCTAATGTGTCTTTTATGAACACAGCCCTGTACCGCAATCAACCGCCATTTTAGTGCATAATATTGGCGGGAAATGTAAATGTCTAACACTAACAATGGCCGCGTTCAGGTAACTGCAGCAGCTGAGTTGCTGACTAAGCAATCGTTTGTGATTGGTTCAAATTAAAGTAATAGCCAATCACAAACGATTACTTAGCATCTCAGCTGCTACAGTTACCTGAACGCGGCCAGTGACACACTCGGGCATTTAAATTTTTTATTTGACAGGCGTTAATTTAATTAAACTTGCCGGAAAGAAAATCACTAGAAAAGTCGGCCGGAAAGAATATCACTAGAAATGACGGCCATTTAAACTTGCCGCAAAGAAGATCACTAGAAAGGTCGGCCATTTTAGTGCAAAAACGTGGTTTCTTTATCTAACACATATGGATTGCGGTACTGTTTTTATTTAGTGACTACGAAATTGTAAGGTTACTGTATTTAGAAGATACCGCCATTCATTTCCGCGGCTTCGTCCCCCAAATTAAAAAGGAAGCGATGAAACGCTAAAGAAGAAAAAGGATATGTTCATAACAAGTTGCCGTTGCTAAGGGGTTTATGAATGAATTTGATTAACCCCAAAGTAAAAGAGATAGAAAGTTGGCGCTACCTTCTCGATACAGGAACCTTACGAAATTGTGTTGAACTGTGCCATCTATGTAATTTTGTTGAACTACAACTTTTCGGCGCTAAATTTAAAGTTAATTTTTTTTAATCACTTCATTCTTCGCTAGATGAAAATCCGCGACTTTCTCTTAATCTCTATTCATTATTTCTGTATTTCATTGCTTGTTTCAGTCTCTCTTTTTATGCAATCTTAATTGGGTATTAAAACACAAACAAACTTAACTTTTTTTTAAATCGTATCGCATTGCTTCCGCCTTCTGGATGTCAAATCAAATAAATCTCTAAAATATCTTCCAAAGCATTTAACATAATATGACGTTTTTCAATATTTGACACAAACATTTTTATTATGAACTAACTTTAAATAAATGATTAATCAGAACAAAATTTTTACAGTTTGAAAACAATAATTTCAGACAATGCAATGAAATAAACACCTATAGAACAGCACCTAATGAATTTTGCAAATTTTTATTCGTTCATTAATTGATTACCCTAGAGCAGTGTTTTTCAACCTTTTTCATGACACGACCCCCCTAGTATCAAAAAATATTTCGCGACCCCCCGACCCTTCTTTTTCATGTACGAGTACTCGAAGATTTTATTTTTTTGTTAATGTGTTTGTATAAATAACATAATGAGTATCATTTTGTTAACTTTTTTGTAATATATATACCTTTTTAAAATTTATTGATTTTTTTACTGAGTTCTCTCGACCTCTCGCGAACCCCCTACAGAGGCTTCGCGACCCCCCAGGGGGTCGCGACCCACAGGTTGAAAAACACTGCCCTAGAGCAAAGTTAACAAAATTTGGTTATAAAAAAAATAACTGAGTTTGGTTTCCTTCTTTTTTTTAACGTTCTGCAAATTCAATCGTCTTGTTCACCTCGTCTGCCCGGAAATTAAAACTTTCCGAAAGCACGTAACACAATTCAACGAAAACATCATGAT
This sequence comes from Dorcus hopei, assembly GCA_033060865.1. Lineage (NCBI taxonomy): Eukaryota > Metazoa > Arthropoda > Insecta > Coleoptera > Lucanidae > Dorcus > Dorcus hopei. The sequence continues at coordinate 37,959,896 of CM065419.1, forward strand.
ATTCGGAATCTATTATTTAACTGATGAGTAGGTATGCAAAATTATACGGAAAGAAGCTTCGTCATCGGGGCACGAAACGATTCGTTTTATTCGTATTCGAATCCTTGGTACACGTAATTCAGCTTCCGCAAAATTTTCCGCTTGTTTCGATTAAATTAAGTGGCGTCCTGCGGTTTATGAAATGTCTTACTTTCAGGCAGGGAGGGTTTATGCACTTGTTATTACATCAAGCAAGTGTTGTTATTTATATCACGATAAACAAACGAATGTTTATTAATATCGATTACGTCACGCAATCAGTGGGATTCAAATTTAGATGGGGGACTACTGAATTAAGATAAATAGAAAAGGGGCCTGCAAACGTGCTTAGATGTTCAATGACTTGTTTGGAGCTTGACATGTTTCATGTGATATCAAATAGGACTCAAGCAACTTTACTCTTTTAAGAACCTTGATTAGATAAACGTGAACGTAGTGTTTTTTTTTTCATTTTTGTCTAAAGTCGTCAAAATACTGACGTTGACAACTGTCACCATAATTTACATCATGATCAGTCATCACGTTACAAGTAAGTCATCAAACATCAATGATCGATTATGCACATTTATAGGCATCTTCAAATATGAGTGAGACTATTTAGTCTACTAGAAGCGCATTTCTTTTTGATGACGTAAATTTGACAGTTTTATGGTAATATGACAGCTGTCAATGTTTAAATCTTGTGACTGTTAGTTTACAAAAACTTTTGATATATTGTAGACTAGTGTATGAAATGCAAAAGAGTTTTCGTTGTCATATACATTTTTGTTACAGATTTGATAAGTGGCTGTCAAATTAAAACAAAGCTTATGTAAGATTGACAGCAATCTTTCCTCTTTCTGACATCACGTTTGACTGTGCTCTAATAAACATTATTTGTTAAGAAACTCTACTACAGATGACAGGTACGAAAACAAATCGTCTAATCAAAGAAGTCATCAAACATCGCGAATTCTTTAAAACTGATTAAAAGGGATTATCACTTGACCAATAGAAACACATTTTATTTTTTAGTCATAAAATGATTGTGAGAATGTAAGAATAAGATCTTTTTCCAGTACAGAAGAAGCTTACAATTAACAACTGAAGATCACCATTAACCTTATCTCATCAAATAAATCATCAAACATCGCGTCAAATCTGTCAGGACGTTTCTGATCCTTATAAAACACGAAGTGCTAATGATATGAGATTATTATTAATAAGAGGGAAGTTTTCTGTGTTACCCTGATTAGGTACTTATCAAAGAAGTCATCAAACAATGTATCAAACATGTGAAGGTGTTCGTGGACTTCATAAAACACGAAGTCGTACGGACATGGGCTTAATAGGAAAACGTTTCACCTCGATGAGATGAACGTCAAATTAGTTCTCGCATAACATCCACTGAAAACAATAACGGTTTAGTTATTTTTGCCTGAAGGCGTCACGACGACGTTGCCTAGCAACTTGCTCCTGTTGTAGCTACGTCGACTGCGGACTGCATCGCAGCGTAGCTTACGCAGTACCTAGCTCGCAGCAGGACGGTTTACACACTCCTGCGGCGGAGCGAACCTGTTCATTTAGAATTATTTATGAATTGTCGGAAATTCCGCGCGATTCTGGACGCAGTGCCGATCTTGTATGATGTTTCTTTCATGATATTATTGAAATTTTGATTTTGCAACTCGCGTAGTGTTAGTAATTTACTCAAATTTTCCGAACGAAAACCCCCAGCTCTTAAGGATTTGGTGAGTACCTCATATTTTTTTTGTATTCCTCCCAAAGAGAAAAAAGTGTACCACTGTAATTAATCCATGCAAATAGGCAACTTAATTCTACTGGTAGAAAGTAGCGATTTACTGTGTCACTGTTTTATTTTATTGACGTTCTCGTTCGCTGAAATAATAGCCGGTAGAAAGGATGAAACACTTTCTAAAGTTCGGTTTTTTTCTTTAAATTTCTGCTTAAATTGCTGACGTTTTTATTAGTATACAGAATTGCGAAAGGCTTCCGTTTTTTGGCGAAATTAAAAAAAAAATATTTTGTTTATCGTTATCGCGTTGTTCAAGCATGTTAAAACCTATTAATTCACTGATTAAACAATCGCATTGTTTTTATGTTGTGATATCATTTTATAAGGTTGGAAAATTTGGCTCGTACAAAAAAAATATAACCCACTTATCACGTATTTTATTTAAAAAAAGAATAAGTATTAAAGTCTATTAAGCAAGAATTTGAACTTGTAATCCATGTTTATTTTACGCTAAATTCTTCTCGTTTTTTTTAATGAATACAATAGAAAACGAAGATTCAAAATTAAGAGCACAGTAAAATTCAGAAGTTAATATAATTCACTCGTGTTACTCGTGTATAAAAAAAAAATAATAATTTTTCCAGGGCCTATTTATTAATGTGCAGAGAAGAGCCTAAATATTTTCAAGTATGTATGTCTGTATTTGTATTAAGCGAAAATAAAATGGATCAAAAAAGATTTGAAAACCCCTAAGAGTAAATAAATAAAAGATAATAGGAAGTATTGTTGAGGAAAAATTTTGAACTCACCTCAACAATTTGGGAAAAAACAAAAGTAAAATAAAATGTCTGAAAGTAATTACCACAATAACAGAAAACTATAACTCTAAGGCCCAGTTTATTCATCTCTGAGTAAGTGGCCAGTAAAATACTTGATGATTAAAGATAGGGCAACGCATTATGCTAATCCGCCAAGTTATAACTTGCCACTTACTCAGAGGTGAATAAATCGGGCCTAACAGAGTTAGAATCATCTTGAAAATAAAAATTAAGTCAGAACTTTTTCAACTAAAATCACAAAATTTTAATTTGATTTTAATAGATGGTAGCATCTTAAAAATAAAACAAAACTTAAAAAGTAAAGATGAATATGTTCGAGAAATAATTACAAATACATATAACAGAAAACGTTTTATAAGAGTACAATAAAAAAGCGTGAAAAGTGGAAAGAATTCTGTCAAGAAATGTTGAAATTAGAAGTATCATTTTACTAATAATTTAATTATCACGTAAAATAGTAACATTTATACACGAAAAACATGATTAGATGGTGAACTTATAATTAAAAAAAAAAAAGAACGAAACAAAGTGCCTCTGGGTATTAATTTGTTATTGATTCCAACCCCCAAAGAAATTTTAAATTAATTCTCTATAATAAAATAAAGTGTACAAAAGTACAAGCAAATAAATAATTATACATATATCGGAATAATTCTTTCAATTAGAAAGAAAGAAAAAAAATGATTTAAATTTAGAATGATACGAAAATTTTAATATTTTATTTCTTCTTCTTCTTCACATTTTATATTGTTTGTTCAGAAGGGTTAAAAGTGCGAATCAAATCTGTCACACATTTATGTCCATTGACACCCCCTTCATTTATTGTCTTCCCTTTGTTGCACCATGCCTCTTCTACTTGTACAAACACTTTTGCTTAACTTTTCCTTTTTTCTTTCTGTGCCTGTCGCATCTTTCCTAATCTGTCCTGAACCATTTTGATTACATTTTCGTATTCCTCTTTTATTAAATTTTTGTATTACTTATCAGTTGTAGACGTTTAAATTATCATTTGAAGTTAGGGGCACGATTGCTTGTTATTAAAAAAATGTATATGAACTTCTTTTTCACATAAATTCCTTTTGCCCAAAAAAGGTAGGTTGAATAATATTTAACGAAGTCATTTATCGTCTTTCCTCGGCCTGTTCCTACCAGTTTACCTTGCCTTCTCATTTTTATTTCTTTCTAAACACTCTGCTTCCATCACCTGTTATTAATCTATCTTGGTTCATTGTGATTACGATTATGATTACGCGAAGTTCTACATGTTTATTGAAATTATTGAACTAGCGAAAAGCGTTTCCAGAAAAAGCGAAAATTGTAAAGAATAAAAAGATAAAAATAGAATGGTTTCATAAGATCTAAATCAAATGAGAGAGGGCTTGTCTAATCATGGACTTGATGTTACGGATATAATTAAAAACTGTCCTAATATGTACAGGAAAAAATTAATAGAAGGAAAGAGAGAGGCGCACGATGAATATACAGAAAGGTCTTGTACTGCTAAAACCTTGTGGAAAATAGTTGCAGATCAACAGTAACGCAGAAATGGATTGCCCAATATCTCCTGATAGTCCTGATGAAATCAACTAATATTTTGCAGGAGCTGCGGAAAACATAGTAACAGGGCTCCCCGATAGTAACCGAGATAGTCTCAGTTATATATCTAATCATGATCAAAATGTGAAAAACTTTGACTTCCAGGAAACAACAATCAAATTTAAATTAAAAAATAGCAACTCAAAGGACGTCCACGGAAATCACGAAAACGTTAAATGTTTAAATTAAAAAATGGCAACTCAAAGGACGTTCACGGGATAAACACGAAAATTGTTAAAACCATTGCACACCAATTGGCAGCTCCATTATCAAAGCTTTACAGTATCTGTATAAAGAAGGAACTTTTCCAACAGCTTTAAAAACATCTCGTGTCTTTCCCGTATACAAAAAAGGGTGTCCTAAAGAACCTGTGAATTACCGTCCGATCTCTGTTTTCTCCATATCGTCCAAAGGCTTTAAAGCAAAGAATATGTATTTATTTAGAAGACCATAAACTATTTCCTGGATCATAATATGGTTTTAGGAAATCCTTCTCAACAACGGATGCAATAAATCAAATGGTGACCTTAATAAATAATGCTTTCGATAACGAAAATCATGGAACAGCTTTATATTGCGACCTGCCACGAGCTTTTGATTGTGTCACATTTGTAAATTTTTATGGTTTTGACGAGAAATCAAAAAAATTAATAAGTTCTTATCTGTACAATCGTAAAGAGTTTATTGTACTAAATGATAATAAATTTGATTTAATCGAAATGTGTTACGGTGTACCACTAGGATCGGTGTTAGGCCCGGTGTTATTCCTGTTGTGTATTAATGACCTTCCATACGGAGTTCCTGATATCTTATGCACACGATACGACTGAAATAAATGTGAAGCGTATTAATACGTAAGATAGAATCTTCTCGTTTAAATCTGGATACATGGTTTATCTCAAATAAACTAAAACTAAATTAACATAAAACGCAAACTATGTTCCTTTCATTACAAAATATTGATGCTAGACAAAATTCAACCTCAATAAAATTTCTGCGTGTACAGCTGGATCCCAAGCTTTCGCGGGAGTGCCATACTGATTATTTGGCTAAGAAAATTGCATCCAATATATTTTTTCTTCGAAATGTTTCTCGAAAGTTCACTTGACTTTTAGCTTGGGATCTATTTGAGTATTATACTTACTTATTTTATATTGACGAGTGTAAAACTATCTATATTGACACCAATAAAAATTATTATAATTATTCTTGTCCTTTATTCAGAGTGTTGTTTCTTGATTTAAGTGGCTCTTTGTTAACCTCAAATCTAATTCCATTCAGGTCGTGTTTACCCGTATAAGTTTTACTTAAACCGCTGTTATATGTATTTTTGTGCCTCCTAATACGATTAAGTGCTGGTACCGTGACTGTATCGTAAACCTAGAGTTTTAGTTTTGCATGTCTTGGTATATTTTGCTTCGTTTATTATCTCCCAAGTTTATTTTTCCGTTCACTTTTCACATGTTTCATTTTTGTATAGGCAGAAATTCTGCAAATATCGAACAAGGCAAGTATTAAACAAAATAAAGAACAAAGTGTTAAACATTTCAAAAAATAAATGGCCAACAAAAGATTACGAATAATCTAAGTATAGAAATACATACAAAGAAAATTACAAGGTCTACATGTGTTGCTGCCCGAATGTTTTATACGTTTTCAATTTTATACATTTTGCTTTTAAGTTTTCAAGAGATTCCTAATAACACACATATTTAATACACAAAGTGATTTTTTTTAAATAATGAAATTAGCGGTATATACAGCTTGCGAATCGCTGCTAAGAGTATACCCATACTTCGTTCTGTAATGCGGAAGGAGCTTCAGTTTATATGAAAAGCTTGACTTGTGCAGATGTAACTGTTGCGTGGCCCATTTGTTGTTTCTTTACAACTTCTCTTGATATTTAATGGGCTAGATGAATAAAACGAAGCATATGCTTTTACTTCAAATTTTTCAATGAAAACTACAAATATTTGAAGAAAAATGAAATTCTAAATATTTCTGCCTGTAACCTAGTAAAAATTTCAGTAAATAGAATTGTATAATGATTTGCAACGGAAATTTTTCCAAGTATTTAAGCTTCAAAAGAAATTCTAACAGAAGTAAAAGCATTTGCTTCGTTTTATTCATTTGGCTCCATATATTATTTTGTTTCTTTAAATAATATTAACTTTCTTTATTGTAATTTGTTAAATTTAAAAACACTGTAGCAAAGGAACAGCACTGCGTTTTTTTAATGTAACAAGAATAACATAGTTGTTTAGGTACCTGAAATAATTAAGTAACAATGAAAATTTCAATAATGCAAAAGTTTATTATTTTATTTTACTGAATTTATTGTTGATTTTCTGTATTTGACTTATCATCAGCTTTTAAGATATATTTCAACACAATCATAGAAAGCATTTGATACTCGCATTTTCACGAATCGCCTACAACACGCCATGATGAGCATCGCTCGTGTGCGGTCGGATAATCTTTTACTGACTTCAGGAGCTGTTCGCAATCTGTATACATATACAGTCCTTAGCCGTTGAATTAGAACCACCTTGATAAATTGCTTTATTTTATACTTTGTTTAATGTTGGCTTCCTTTTACCAATTTGAATCTGATTAACTTATTAAATATATTAAATATAAACACCATTTTTCTGAAATCAAAATTATTTGATATCCATAGTCAATTGCTTTCAAGACCAGGCAATCTATATTTACCAATATGTTCTCTCGGCGAAGAAAGAATTTAGAAATATATCGAAGACCTGTAGTGCAAGAGTCCGGAAATTAAGAAAGCAATTTATACTTGTATTAACATACAGCGTGTACTGCTGTAATTGAGTGATTTTAATCACTTAAATTTTTTCTTTATTTTGAATAAATAATATAATATAAATAACCTTGGTGGTCCTAGTTTAGTTGCCGGGAACTGTATTAGACGATTCATGGTTTAATAAATTATGTAACGTAATTAATAAGTAAGCTGTGCATAAAATTATAGGCATAGAGTCTGGAATTAGCGTTGCAACTCTCAACAAATGTGTTCGAGGAAAAAGCAAAACGCAACGCTAAAAATAAAGCACACCGCACATGTAAGCAATTTGAAAAAGCAAACAAAGTTAACTACTCATCCAGCTGACTGAACACATTATCAGATGTTGTGCTAATTATTTGAAATGGTATTTACATCGTAAATATAAAACTCGGTTGAAAGCTAAACCATTAATGTATTCGCAGACATCGCAATTAGGACAGTAAAGATTTTTTTAAAAATTCATACACAGCCTAGATGTTAAGTCGACAAGAGGCAGCTTTTTGTTTATTTCTTCCTTTCTGGACTTTCTAATTTTTCTCCTTTCTTTCTTTCTTTTATTTGTTAACTTTACAAAACAGAATAAAAATGTAACTTCTCGTCATTCTTTCAGAAGTAGATCTTCTAGTTCACCCACGCGCATATGTATTTAGTTTTGTCTGCTTTTATCATGCCGTTTTTGGTTGTGTCTTCCGTTAGTTCGTGTTGTCATAGTCTTCTGCAAAGCGATTTATATAAATATGATCTCATACTCCTGCATTTTTTCTTCGATATCCATTTCAAGACTTGTTCTAGATAATTTTTTTAAAGCGTCGGCGAGTGACAAAAACATGCAGCACCTTTAACTGTACAGATCATTTTTTTATTAAATGCCGATGTTATAAATTTGAATCACAAAATCTTTTAAGCGGACACTAAATCGCGCATTATACACTTAACGTTTCGCAGTCGTTCGACAGCTTCGTCAGAAGTGAAAAATAGTAGACAAAAAATGCATACTACATATTTTTCACTTCTGACGAAGCTGTCGAACGACTGCGAAACGTTAAGTGTATAGTGCGCGATTTAGTGTCCGCTTAAAAGATTTTGTGATACAAATTTCATCGGACAAGAACCAACTGTAAATTATAAATTTGAGTTAAGAAAATATACGATGAAATGACATGACACGACAAAAGTTGCAAGGCTGTTTCACGAAAGTTAGAAGGAGACAGTTACATAAAAGTATTTTGACTTATCGATCGATCGGCATTTTTAACACAGTAAAAATGCAGAGGATTATCCACGACATTAGTGACTAACCGAAAGTTGAAATTTAGAAAACGAAATGCAGTTAAAGGTTGTCACGTATGGTAATTTTATGTCCAAATTTAAGAATAAACTTGGGACAAAAAAATAAAATAAAATGAAATTCTGTGATTAATAAGAGGGGAAAAAATGATGACGTTAACAGAATATGCAAAGTATAGGCTTTATAAGAAGCAGTTGCCTAAGGATATCCAGGAAGCATCGTAATAAAGCTAAGAAAGTAGAGTAGGAAATGGCCATGTTATACATGCTATAAGGCAGATCCAGGAAAGACACCAAAAGTAGAAGACTGATGTCCACAACTCGATTTCTTTTTCATACGTAAGAGGATAACAAGAAACCAATGACACGTAAAAGTCTGATTTGGGATCTGTGTAACCAAAATTGATTCAAATAGGCTATCACGAAAAGCAATGGTTTTGGGGAAGAAGAAAAAGTGGGAAAAGAGACAGATATAAAGAGGACTTGCCTACAGAAAAAAAATCAGTTGGCAAAAGAACTGGGAAGATCCTGTTATAGAGATCTTGCAACGAGAGAAGAACCTGTGGGCGGAGCTTACCTGCTTATGCTGCACAGGTCGCGTGATAGGTTCCTACTTGTAGAAATAGAAAAACGGCGTTAGCTATTTTTATTAATCCGTAAAGTCAACTGGACTTCTCGATCACCTAACTACTACAGTCTTAATTATCTGAGTGACTGAGGAGAAAAGATGACCGATTTTGAATCTTCTAACTCCGAACCTAGTCTATTCTTCAGCTTCCAATTCAAGCTATTCTTTTCATCAACTTTCTTTCTAGCTTTCCATTGGGTGCCTGGTGTAATAAAATTTTGCTAATTGTAAGTGAAAGGTCTATTATCGGACCTCACTTAGTTTAAGTAAGCAATTTACATTTTGCCGTACAAGCAAAAATTATTAACGATAGTAATTTTTGTATACTTACTAATCAAATGAAAGCAATAGTGTATTTCCTGTATAACCGCATAAGCCTTTGATTTGCAAAATGTTATACCGGTTGTTGAATCAAACTGAGACCATAGAATTTCAGTAAGAAGAAGTAGCGCAGATAATTGAAGATTGAAACTGCTGTATTGCCTGTTCTCACTTTACAACAACGATCGGTATAAAAGACGACGGAAACTAATTTATTAAAATACCGAGACAAATTAAAAAAAAATATTATTGCATTAAGTTATAAAAATTAATTCAAATTATTTCTCAATTAATCATAAGAACATGTGTATGGAGAGGAAATGCATAACTGTGTTTGCAATGCGAAATTGCATCAATTAATTATAAATATAGACCGTGCGAATGCACATTTAATTTCAACGGTGCTGTACATGTATGTACATATTTGAATAATCTCTGGGTTAAACCCTGATTACCGAGTTTGTTATACAACTTCATAATTCATAATTACAATTATGATAATTTCGATTTAATTAAGAGGAATTGCGAAACCCATGGGCGGCGGATATTCGCGGAGCAAACTTAACGATGATTACATGATTACATTTAAGTGTTTTATAATTGAATGGAAATGCCTATGTAATTGTGTCTCTCTAAAATAGATTTGTATAAAAGTTTATCTCTTTGCCTGTGTATTCCACGGTAATTTAGACTACGTCACTACACGCTCTGAATAAATAAATAAACTACTGTGTATGTACGTACTTACATAAATAAATAGATTTTACGAAACACTTTTGCGAAAGTTCAGTTTACTTCTTTAGTGTGTTTTATTTTACACTCGGTGTGATTTATTTAGATTTGGTACTTCAAAAATTTAGCACGTTTCAAGTATTCTAAGAATTTTACATTGTCAGGAAATTCATTAAGACAAATAATGTCTTAAATGGCATTCGAATACTTGCAACAAAATGATTCATAATACATACAATCTGACTACATACTAACTTGTTAGGCTCGCGAGGAATGCGGTGCTTTGAATTTTCATTATTTCAACGTGTTCTAAATCCAGCCGAATATGCAAAAGAAAGCAAATGTCAAGAACGGCGTCGGAAATACTACTAAATTATGTACAGTATTAACATACTTCGGGCGTACGTAGGCCTGTTTACGCAACCGCCGAGTAAAGTTGAGTGCAGGACGTAAAGTTCATTACGAACTCCCTCCTAATTAGGATGTTATTTGCGTCCTAATTAGGGATGTTATTTGCGTTGGATACCCTGACATTCAAATTGGATTTGTATTTACAAAACGGGCGAGCTAATTTCTGCAAGCTTTAATGGGCGTGTTGACACCTGCTCAAAGAAGCTATGCTGGGTTTTACACAGTTACATTTAATTGTAGGGTTAAGTACCTTGAAATTTATCATTTGCAAATTCTCACTTTGAAATACTAACATATCAATATGATGGAATGAAAGAACCAAGTTTTTTTTTTAACTTGTCATAATTTCGAAAGAACATGAAAACAAAAATAAACAAAAAATAAAAACACCTATTATGTTAAAGTGCTCAAGAATAATCATACATCATTGCTTTTATGTTATGTCTGATAAGTAGAGAGCTGTAGTGCTATAAAACCAGACGATATATTAAATAAAATTTTGTTGGACAAAATCCCACCGCTGCCACCATTTCTTAAGACGTTGTCTTTCGAAGAATGCGTCCAATCATTAGAGACAAGATATTTCTGCGAGGACACTTCGTCTCTAACGCTGTGTACACAACACTCACTACATTTTGTTATCAATTCGTCATTGTGTAAGATGATAAAGGGCGATCAATATTTTTATTTTATCCCAATTCTGAGTACTCACTTAGAAACAAATCAAATTTCTCCGAGTGATTCATTATACAACAGAACAATTTCGTTTCAGATGCGTTTGTCAAAACAATAGGAACATACATGGGTTTTATATTGTCACAAGGATATGAGGCGGTGGCAAATCGATCGATTATCGCTAAAGTATTAAAACGCGTGTACTTCAATCGGCCTTCCAGATTAGATTCCAAAGTGACTTACATGTGATACAGAAGATTAATCACTTGACTGTGACGCTAAATTAATTACTACTTTGTATTTCAAGCACTTAGTAAATGAAACAGAATGTTGGTCGAAGAAGGATTAAACAAATTCAAAGGTTATATTGTTTTTGGTTTAGTATTTTTTCTTTCAGTTGTTTCTTTAGTTCTAACTCTAAAAGCTCTTGTAATCAAGATTAAAAAAAAATACTAACAATAAGTTCATCAAATGAGCTCATGTTTTGAAACTTGGGCTCTTAGGGAGAGATTTCCCCCATCGAAAATACGCGTTCTTTTCATAGTCTTTCCGGAATTGGCGGAATTGCTGTAAAAGTAATATAGAAACTGCCGGAGAAAATCATTTTTTTTTCTCAGGAATTATTTTTCTGTCTTCTTCTAATAAATTATTGTGATTTACTATAGTGGTCCCAGTTTGGTAGCGGTTTTATTGCCCTGCCAAAAAAAAAGCGACAGAAAGGTGACCGCAGGCCGGTCTCTTTGAAGTTGTTTTTTATAGCAAGATCATAAAACCGATAGAAAACTTGGACGACTATACGTCAGAGTTTTTTTTACTGAGAAAAGAAATTTTCTGTAAATTCGGTTCAGAAGAAGATTGATGTGGGAAAAAATTGTTATAAAATGCATAAATTCCTTCACGATAGTTTCTAACCTTTGTCTTACGCTAAACGGAACGGGATAGATCTTTAATAATCATTACTTTGATGACCTTGAAGTGATGAAAGAAAGGTGAATTCGCATTTTCAAGATTATCATACTTATGTTTTCTATCAATTCTGACAAGCGTTTCAAAGCATTCAATTTCTGTAATTATTGTTTAAAGTTCTTAACGATTGCAGTCCGTTGCCCTTCATACATTTTTTTTTCTTCATTCTTGAATAAAGATGCTATGGTTTGACTACTTAATTGCAGGCCAAGTGTTTTTCTAACTATTTTTCTCCGTTCTTTCCTGCTGTTTATTTTAGTTCTTCACTTTTTGAATCCATTCGCTTCCAGGTCTCTCTCGACTTCCTTTTACCTTTTTTTCCCCTTCATGTTTTCTATTTATAATATTCGTCCATGGTCTTCCTTGTGTTAGTCTTTCGAGTTTTCTGATCATCCTGTTTTTTTGTAATGAATTGTCAAAAATGTGTTAAAATTCTTTGTTTAATCATCCTCTCCACTTTTTATTTTCTCAACGATTGGTTGTCATGCTCATAAATGCTCCTTTTGTTTTGTCAAATATACAGATCAATGCAATGTTGTGGTTCATATTATTTGCTACGACACATTTATATTCTTTAGAAGTTTATCCGTCATTTCAATCGTTTGTCTCTTTCTAGAAGTCTATCTTTTTAATTTTAATTCTAAAGTAAGTGAAGTTGTCTTCAAACTTACATTCGTGTCCGTGCTCTGCAATTATTTTTCTTTTTTCTTTTCGTGACGGACAAAATGAGACGATCGATCTGAAAGTGACAAAACTCTAATTCTTTCTAAATTAGCCTGGCCTATACGTAACGTTTTGTCGTCAGTCTTGCATGATCATGCCAGATTTGTCAAACATATCGTTACGTGTGGACAGCAAGTTGGACGTTTTGCATGAGCTGAATGAGGTTTGACAAACTCGCAAAAGAATGATGGGCTGGAGCTTTGTGTACAAGCAAGACGACAGACAAGTCGGTGCATGTAGACGTGCGTCAGTCTAATCGGTCAAACTTCGCTCACCTGCCATTCTGCTCTCAGATGCAATTATCGTCACTAATAACGCGTGATCAATATCTTTTCTAATCAAGTGACCTATGGAAAAAAAATTGTATGTCTTTGATTAATTCATTTTTTCAAGTGTCATTTCAATTATTTATAACTGTCAGTGTCGGTAAGTTTAATTTATTAACAGAATCTTTGTTCATAAGACTTTATTGTTGAATTGTGAACAGTTAAATAGCAATCCAGTAATCCTAGCGAATGTTATTGATAATTTAAAATGCAGAATTCGCGAAGAACGGTGGACATTTTAGGCACTTTCTATGAACCAGTTTTTCGTTGTTCATTTGACGTCTTTATCTTTATAAACGTAACATTTATTCTAATACATTTTGTTGCACTAAATTTAATTAATTCAAAAACATAGCAATTTTACTGAATTATCATAACAAAACTCATGCACCGAACGTAACCTTAAAACTTGTCGTTGCTACGAGCTGCGGCTGCGTATATGCTCTTGACGCGTGCTTTCTTTTTAAGTGGAAAATTTGAATTTGGGATTTAATATCCAAATTTATAAAAAAAACATGTAATACATAAAAGCAGCAGTTAGATTTTGTATAGGAATGCAATATAAATAATTCAAATGGCATTCAAAATAATGAACTAATCAAAGACACACGATTTTATTTTCATAGGTCACTTGCTTAGAAAAGATATTAATCACTCGTTAGTTCTTCATCCATGTCGATTTCGGAACGACTGAGCCAAAGTTTGACGGAAAGTTTGAGCAACGTACCCGCACGATTTGTGTTAGTCTTGAGTCAGTCTTTCCAGATCATGCAAGACTGACGACAAAACGTTACGTATAGACCAGGCTTTAGGTTCGTCAATTAGGATTTTAGCTAAAGATTATAATTTGGCTAAAAGCAAATAGAATTTTGATTTCTTTAAACACTCTCTGAAATTCTTAGTTTTAAATTCACATTTTTATTGTCTTGAAATAAGACTTCGAGATTCAAAAGAGATAGACTTACATTGTCAGAAAACTCTATTTTTCTTGCATGCGTGCAGCACTCCACGTTTATTAAATTTTATTTTAATTTTAACATTTGCCACAACGCCATTAATTCATTGACTAATTCTATTTTATCAATTACTTTTTAATTAAGTAGAAAGACTTTGCAGAAATTAAAAAAAAACCAACAGTTTTAATCAAAAAATTACACTGCGAGAGTGTGACACTTTTTATCTTTCTGTGTTAGGATCCGAGATAACATCTGGATTATTTGAGTAACCTTGCAATGCACTTTTTTTTTAATTCGGTCGTACGCAAAGATAAAATTCATAACACGTAAATATAATTTTGCAAAGCAAGGGAACTCATTTCGCATTTCACCGCTGGAAGTTTCGGGAAAGAAAATGATTCATGTTCATGATTTCCTAATGCAAAAACGCACTCGAAACGCTTTTATTTTCGCCGGGCGGAAATCTTTCATGTGCTTACTTCCAGGCAGCACATTCATTTCGCATTTTGTATTTTCGCTAGAAATATGCTATGCCGCCGGAAGTGTATTTACCTTCGTTCTATGTCTACTGAAAGGGAACTTCTTGCTTATCGAAGAAACATTCTGAAAAATGTGTGGTTATTTTATTGTACTTAAAGCAGGTGAAAACATTGTTAAACGTTACGGTAACTGCGTTCAATTTTGTCGATGAAAAATATACTAGGCCAACTATTTATCAAAAGTTCTCCGTACGTCTGAGGAGTTCCTGCTTCAATAAACAAACAAGTACGAGGGACGCATAACCAAGTGAAAGGATGAACCCTAGAAGTCAATTTATTGCTCGCAATATTGATTTCTTACGTTCAATACGCAGGCAATAACTTTTTCCCTTTTTCCTTTATAAAAACTTACAAGCGCATTTGGGTCCGCAAGGGACACCACAAGGGACACATTTATTTGTCAATTGTTACGTTTTATTTAAGTATACGACTTTTCTCGCTTTCCATACTCGCGAGTGCAACTTTCGCTTGTTGTTTAACACAAAAATTCCACTCGTTACGATTACGTTTCGTTTAATTGCAAAAGTAGGTTGCGATTACTTTGTGTTGAGAACAAAAGCGACTATGCTAAACATTTTATCAAGGCGTTTGCTTACATCTTTGTCGTGCGTTTTTTGAACCGTGAGAACAAAGGTGCATAAATATGATTCGCAACGTTTACGCTTTGGAACACAATGGGCCATCGTCGTCGGCGTATGAGAAAATAATCTTTTAAAACGAGCCTACACACTTGTGCACACATAAATTTTCGCTTTTGCATTCGCATTTTTCGCGAAAACTTTGTGTTAGCCTTTGTTCATATTTAAATAACAGTATTCGCACAACCCTTAGAAAGTTTACAGTTCATTTCTAATTTCAACTCTGATAATCTGATAGAAGTAATTCTGGTATTTGCTTCCTATGCCTTTAGTTAGGAACACAACGAGATTATAAGGCGAAGGAACTTTAACGTTATGCATCGAACAAATGTAGGAGTGGTATATCAATCTTGGAAATATATCTTCTACGTTCTTGTCCCGCGAGCATTGTGGCAATCTCAACTTTTAAATCTATGTGTGGCCAAATGTGACATGGTTTTACATACGAGTAGAAAGAAGTGCAATTTTGCTTGCTTGCTTTTTGCTTTGCGCAGTACCCGCCAACTCTGGCCGAACTACTAAGGCTCATTTTGCCAGTCACATAGTGTGATAAAGCTGGGTCTAAATCCTTGCACAGCACAAACAACCATGGCTAAATGGTAGGATTCGAACCTACGCCGCCAAGCGATACGACTTTACAAAGTCGGCTAGGCTGCCGCTAAGCCACCGGGCGACCCTAAGTGCAATTTTGTCGCTGCTGAAGTCACAGTTCTTGTCGTACAATACACTTCTTGTCGTAACAATTTGTGGCACGTTCCCGTAGAAAGCCCAATCTGCTGTGACAAATGGCGGATAGAGGTGTGAGGAGCACTTTTCATTACGTCTTGCAGTTTCGATAACCTCGACAGTACATTTAAATCCTTGTTTTTCTTCGGCAAAGACCTCCAGTTTCACGAAACAACTGTACACATCAATGCAGGTTGTCTTCGAGTGTTTTGTGGTCAATAACAACAAATTCAACTGTAAACTCTTCCAAGCAGTTTCGTACTCACTATACCCATGCCCCATCGATTTTTTAACTATTACGAAAATAACTTCCAATCATAAAATGTTTTCTGCTCTAATGTAAACACCATTTTGTAATGCAATCAATGTAAAGTAGAACAAAAAAACAACGCAAACAAACACAAAAACACTTACTCGACAGTTTACAGGGTGAATGACACTAGTGACAATTATGTTTGCGGCGAGCTTAAGCTACGACATGACTTTACGAAAATAAAATATTTCCGTAGCCAATGCTACCGTAATGTTAAATGAACACATGATACTTCAGTTGCACTTTGAAACAAAAAAAAAAGAATTGCAATTTTAATCAACGAAGTACAACTAAGTAAGTAACCAAGAAGTCAATATTACAATTATAACATTTTTTTAATTGATTAGCTAAATTTTAATGTAGCGTTTTTATGAGGTTGTACAGAATTAATTTAATAACTTTCAAACATGACGAAAATGACGAAACTTTAAAAAACATTAGTTCTCTTTTGATCAGGACTCTTCTTTAAAGGATAAATATTATATTAATTCTTTACTGTATTCAAAAATATCTTCGCTTGTGTTTACATTTAGTAAATTAATGATTCTTAAATATTTTTAATTTTGCATGCACACCCTAGCAAATATGATCAAATGAGGCAATTATAAATATGTTGCGTCTTATCCCTGCCTTACATCGAAAGCTAAGAAGTAAGTGCAGGAAGCGAACAGGTGCGATTATATCGCCTTATCTTGTCGACTAAATAAACATTTACACAGGATGATAGTTTAGGGGCAGAAATTTTAGACGGAAATAAATACAGCACACTTTGAACAGCTGCACGCGAATGAACGATTGCATTGTCAAGAACATGTCGGCGACTTATTTGTTTGGACAATTTTTTTGACACAATCATTTATCGAAACCGAAAATTGTTCACAAAATTCACAAAACAACATAAACTATTTAATTCGTATTTGAAAAGCGTCAGTAACGCCCAGCTGTACAATGCCAGTTTAAATTTAAGCTGAAGTTTAAACCCGTAGCAACGATTATTTCAACAATTGTTGTTAAGGGTTTAAGCTTTGGTTTAAAGTTAAGCTGGAATTGTACAACTTGGCCTAAATAGGAAAATTAAGAGCGCAGTGTATTATGAAGAAGTTTTTTTAAAGAAATTATTATTATTATAAAATTATTCGTGTAATTACACTCAATTGAATTGCTTTGTTTTGTTTTCGTTATAAAATATCTAATAAATTTCCCAACAATTAAACAAAGAAAACAAATTAACAATAATGGTAGTAGGAAACGAGACACATTATGACTGACAGAAGCAGGAAAAAAACATAGAAAAAAATTGAAATGTTTAAACATAGTGATAAATAAAGAGAGGAATTCAGTTGATGAGTTCATCGAAATAATAATTGGAAGAATATATAGCAGTATCAATCTAACTTCTTAAATAAAACGATAGAAAAAAACACAAAAACAAAAAATAGATTTAATAATTAAATTAAAGTGAGATAAACACTAATACAAATATTTAAGGCAGAAAAATTTTTCCGCCATAATCGAGAATCGAACTCGATTCTTTTGGATTGATGCCAAACGCTAGATTTAAGATAAGGTTTCTCTAGAACAATGACAATAATTGAGACCTATAATGATAATGAAAGAAGACGGACTGGTAATACAAGCATTTGAAGCTAAAAAAGAAAAAGGGAAAGAACCTATTTGAAACGCGAATCTAATAAATGACTCAGACCTAACATGGAAAAAAAGAGGAGTACAATTTTTTTTAAATTATTTTTATAATTAATTATTTTTGCAAAACGTACAATAAGAAAGATAGAAGGCAGACCGATAAGACAAGTATTTGAAGCTACAAAAAAATATGTGGAAGACCAATAGGAACGGATTGAGATGGTAGGAAATATAAGAACTAGCTGAGGTTAGAAAGAAGCTTAACATAAAGGAAAAAGGAATACGATTTTTTTTAATTACTTCATTACAATTATTACTTCGTGTAATTAACAAGTTCTATGATCAAATTCATTTCTAGAATTTTCGAAGTCAGTAGTGATAGGTGATGAATGGCATAAATTGTAGAGTTGTACTGTGTTGGGATCCTTAAAATCAACCAGCAAAGTCCAAAAATACTGTAGGTAGCCATAACTTTTTTCGTTGATTTTGCAAGTCTTGCTTTTGTTGGACGTTTTTCATCCGGACACCTCCATTTCATCGATACTCTGTTAGATAGTTGTAAGTAACTAAATTTTGATAATGAAAGTCATTTTCATTTAGATTTTAAGGTTATCCCGAATAAGTAAATCTTGTGATATTTTCTTTTCATCACGAGGTGTATTCACTTCCAAATTCACATATATAAATTGTAAAACGTTTCCCTTCACTTTTAATTTTGGCTGTATTACTTTTCAAGTCTGTTTCGAATCTATTTAGTTGATCTATGTGATTTGAAGTGTCACATTTTGGCATGTTATAATGACATGAAATCAATGGACAGCATAAGTGCTGACGTCAAAACCTTTCCAAATAGCAACGGTTGCTAGGGTAAATAGTAAATTTCGAAGCATATGTCTACGGTTCTTGACGTTTGAGGTTAGGTTTGTGAACACGTTGGCACAGTACGCCTAAAATAAGTTAAAAAAGCATACCTAATTCATTCGTAGTAGATTAATGTTTAAATTAGAATCTTAAGATGACCAAGTCTATCCATTTCTGCTTTATTTTATTGTTACGTGAGAATCACAGATCATATATAAGAATGAAAACAAATGTCAAATCCACGTGTTTTTGTTTGTTTGGAAAAGTTCCCCACTCCAAATACGTCACACTTATGTAGTCCATTTGTCTAATTTTACTATAATAGCCAACCTAATAAAATAAAATCACAACCTACTTGATGGTAAATAAAAAAAAACAGATTATACATAAGTGTTTCAAACAAATTGTTATTTTTGAAATTCCATATCTAGAAAGAAGTTTTGTAAATATTGTTAGATATATTTAGAATACTTACACGATGTATAGAATGTAAGAAATCCGTTTAAAATACCAAATTTGCACAAAAACATACATGACGTGAAGCAGATGTCAAAGTTGACAGTTAGAGTAAAACAGAGGCGTTCGTGAAAACTTATGACTGCCATGTAGATAGTTGGCACAGAGAATAAATAGGAAATTTTGATAAGAAATAACAGAACCGAGTAAAAATCGATTTTGCTCCTCTAACAGTCAACATTGAAACTTGAATCTTTGCCTTTGGTATACATTTTTGATTAATTGAATTTTTAAAAGTTTTTAAAATCATATCAGATATTTATTTATGAATAGAGAGAATTTCCTGAACCCTGAGACCAGAAGATCACATCTAGAACAATGTGTAAAAAATGTCACAGAGTTTCTCATATTTAAAGCTTCCTTGACATTAGAGATAAAAGAGATATTGACAAGTACATAATTTTATTTGAATATGACAGATATATCGACACATGCAAGGGAATGTTAATTCAGTTAATGAATGTTTTAAGGACGATTTGCTGGGATCGTAATTAATGCATTCAAACCTACTGACGCACAGTGGGGTATTTGTCCGATCTAGCTGGCCAAAATTATTTCTGTTGCATAATAGATTCAAAACGTGTTTAATAACTTATATATGGTATTTAAAGGCAGCAGGAACAATGTCGTGAATGATCTAAAAAAATTCAAAAATGGCAAAAGTTACAGCATGCCATTAAAAAATAAGCGAATAGATGGAAATAGACTTCCACATGGTACAACCGGAAGTGATTGGAACTAATTTTATTTAAAAAGATCTGTAGTGGGAACACCTCCATCACATAAATTCCAATTTCTAACTAGAATCGTTTCTTTAAAGGTTTAATGAGTAGTTTATGTAAGTAACCTCTGCATTTTGTTTCAGCTAATAAGCGAAGAACCGCGTGATTCACGCAGCCACTTTTTAATAACTATAAGCTAGAACTTTTCACTCTTTCTACTTATGAATTAATAAATACCGGGAGGACACGTCTGAAGTATAACAAATCCTTCAAGTTATGTTGATGTTGGTTTTAAAATGTCTCTAGATAAAATGTGCTTCTTTCAAAGTCAGTTTAACTACGTTAAAAGCAATGCAATTGTAACTGAAATCATTAAATACATTGCTCTTACCCACTTCAGGACAGTGCATAATTAATTGCTGTCATAATTTTTTCGTAAAAATATAATTAATTTTTAAGTCTAGTACTGCAAAATATGCCGAGAAAAAAGCGCATGCACTTTGCAGACGGTCCAGATCAGACTGATAATAATAAGTAAGACATAAGATAAGGGGAAAACAAATTGTGACCTGTTGTTTCTGATACATTCAAGATTGTCACATAACCATTTATTTTTATCTGAAATAAATTTGAGAAATTGACTTTTGGCCAGCTAAATCGGGCAAATACTCCACTGTGTGACGTAAGATTTATATGAACATAAAAGATAGTTAATAATGAACGGGTATAGTTTGCGCTGAGGCCGCCACCGCGACCGCTACAGTTTGTGGGCCTTCTTTCGCGTTCGCATCCGCGGCCGCGGCCGCTACAGTGGCCGCCACCGCGGCCGCTTCGGTTTGTGGAACTCTTTAATTCAGTTAATGAATGTTTTAAGGACGATTTGCTAGGATCCTAATTAATGTATTTAAACCTACTGACACGCATAAGAATTTTATTTTAATTAGGGAATGTTTTGAAGACGATTTGCTGGGATCGTAATCAACTTATTTAAAATTATTGATAAAATTCTGAAATAACACATACACAAATAAAGAAAGGAGGGAAGGACTTTCTTAAGTAAAAAAGAAGAATCCAACATCCCGTAACAAAAACAAAACGAGCTTCAAAATTACAAAACATTATATAACTAACGTTAAAAATAAGTTATAAAAATAAAAAGAAAGAGCTCGTAGCTAATATCAATGGCACTGAAAGTAGAGCTATACATAAAGTATCCACCTATTATTCATCCATAAATGATCTTGTTTACATTGCTGGTAATTCCTTCACTTTTAGGCAATTATTAGAAAGTTCTAAATCTTCAGTGGTGATAACTGTTTCTTCCACCGATCTCATCTTCCTGTACGAAAAACTTTTCCCGTTCTTTAGAGGTAAAAGATAAACTAAACAGAGGTAAGTCGCCATATACTACATCCAATTTATTCAATTCTTCTTCAGTTTCTTTCGCAGAAATAAATACATGCATATATTTTAACAAAAACGTTTTTTTTTGTTATTCAAAATGGAATAAAATTTCAGATCAAATTTTTATCGATGCCTTTGTTGGTCTACTTAAACTTCGGAAATCCTTTTCTTGCGCGTAATCCACGCTTGGATGATTTTTTCGAAATAACTTTCCCCGTTTTACCGGTTCCATTACTCGCCGTTTTGGCGACGTAAACACTTTAATATCACGTTACGCGAGTAATTCGAAACACAATGCGTTGTCACCGTCGACGAAATTATCCTCTTTACTGCACGGTCTACTAAATTGACGCGACAACGGGTAATAAAAAGAAGTTCCCTTTTTTATGGAAGGGTTTAGACAGGGGGCTGTAATTTCATATTTTCATCCTGGCGTGAATGCCACATGGGATTTTCGTTATTTCATTTTTTTATTTCCATATTTTTACTTGAATGTTACACATAGTCTTAAAATGAAATCAGCAGAGAGAGAGAGAGACATTTGTTGGAAAAATTTTGTCATCCATTATGTTATTCACGAAATTTCTAAATATTTTTACTGAAAATTGTGTGTCAGGTCTATGTAGATTCCTAATCTAGTCTAGGAAAGGAGGGATTTGGAACTTCATATATTTTTGTTATGCTTATCAGAAACTGTTTTACAAACATTGCGTTGCATTAGCATTATTTATCAACATAAGATATTTGTCCTCCTAATCACTTTAGAATGGTTTGTACGTAATTTATCTTATCAGCATACTCCGAGAAAAAAAATTAACAGCTTCCCATTGTTAAAACCCACTTCATAATCTATCACAGACAGGAAATTTTTTGATAACTCCGTGTGGGAGTGATAGAAACACCAAATTTACAACAATAACGTACATACATACATGTCTTGAATGTCGTTAACGTTCTCAGTATCAAAATTGAAATCACGGTCAAAGTATTTAGTCTGAACTGAACAATCAACAAATCAGGCGTGTTTTAAAACGCTGCCTACCTGCTAAATTATACCAGGGCCAAATTACGACACGCAACAACAAACAACGCAGCTGATTGATATAATTGAAAGCGCTCACCTCAAGGCGTTGGTTTCGATATTTCCCAACATCAATAAACTCATTTGTTTAACGTTAAAAAAAATTGGATTGGGTAACTATTTGGAATTTCAGCAAAAATTTTCCATTACTTTATAATACATGCAAGCGTTAAATTACTATTTAATTCTCAGGTGTAAAATGAGCAAAAATAAAAATGAAAGGTGAATAATTTCAGGAATGCAGTGGAATTTTTATTTGCTGATTCAAGTTCTCGAATGTCTCATAGAACGCAATTATTCCGGGCTTTTAATGACCGGCTTCCTGTTGAAAGGCGTATTGGAAATCAAAGTAATCGAAAGGTATTTCACCGGAACTGTCGATGCTTTAGTGAGGCCCGGCTCACATTTCGACGCGCCGGTTTTAATTATGTCGTAATTAGAAATTTCTAGAGTTTCCTAATGAGAAAATTAAAGAGCGCCGTGCTTTCATTCTCTCTCTTGCCGTAAAATAAATCCGTGGCGACGTTCACGTGCAGCAAATGAATTCCCTGCTTACGTCCTTTTTGTTTCTCATCATCATCAGGTGAGTTGAACACATTTAATTCTGAGTGCGGTATTACATCTTCAACATACAGGTTTCAAAATTAAACACATTTTGTAAATATGTATAGATATACGTGTAAATCTTTAGAATTAAGTGGTCATTAAAGATTGGCCAACAAAAACCATTTGAAGGTAACTGAACAAACGAAAAGAAATTTTAATTCGGGGAAGAGAAACGCACAAGCGTTTATAACAAGAGGGACGTTTTTAATTCTGAAAACTTGAGAAATAAGGTGATGGCAAAAAGAATTAATCCAAAACTAAAGAGAAAAATATATAAAACATTACAGAGGAATACCAGTGAGGGTTTAGAAGAAATTTATTTACTACTGATGAAATGATTATAGAGGCTATTCGCTATGAAAAATCACTCGATATACAGGTGCCGCACGATACAACGGCCATAGCTTAAGAGTGTGTTGCTTATGTTATTTTAAGTCAAAAATGTCTAACGAAAATTATGCTGTAAACTTAGTCGTACTAAAGCTATGGCAATTTTAAGTAAAAAGCCAGATAATTAATAGATAGAGAATTATTTTTATAAATGAATAGAAAACGCATATCTTCTCCATTTTCACAAGTGATATATTTCATTTATTTACCCAAAACTCCATTATGAGTTTACACACAAATGGGTCCACCTCTTTTTTTACCTATTTTTTTATTTCAATTCAAATAACATACTAAGGAAAAAGTTAATTTGGTATTAAATTTAAGCCTATTGTGACAGAAGTTGCTCAAAGCGTACACATTTTAGCTCTCCTGATAATTGAAGAAGTAACAGAATATAGTGATCAACACAAGTAATACCTGCAGCGTTCATAATTCTAACAATAAGCTCTTCTCTAGTGTCATAATTTTTGGCTTAAACGAGGCTTTTCAGATGTCCCCAAAAGAAGTAGTCGAGAGGATTTAGGTCAAATGACCTCTTCTCTTCTTTCAATCGAAATAAATAGATACTATTCTTAGGCCCGGTAATTATTCGCCGAATAGCTATTAATCAGTTTATTAAGAAATAGAAAGACCGAGCCTTAATGTAACTTTTAAAATTAAAAATGCTTGTATATCCGTTACGAATGAGTTTTGGATATGTATTTATAAGATATTTTTAACTTAAAACGACCTCAACAACACGTCCTTAAGCTATGGCTATTATGTCATAGGAATCCTGTACAAGTCTTTAACGATTTTACACAAGTCATGATTAAATAAATACCGGGTGTTTTTTTAAGTTTTTTGCCATGAAATTTAGACGGCATGTCATAGCTTTACTGTAAAACAGCATAAAAGAGTGCAATGGCGTACATTTCACTTAAACTGGGACCTGCCGTCCAGATTTCATGGCAAGAGTTGATAAAAATTTAAAAAAATCACTCGGTAGAAGAGCCTATGATAAAGCAAATAGAAAATAATTGCTCAAAGCAATGGCCAAACTAGTAAGGATGGTAAAAGGCTATTCAGGACTTTTAAACGAACAAAACGTTCTGAATAATAACACGGCTACAATAAGGAGACTTCTTGGCCTTTAGGGTAACGAGCACTAACCAAGAGAAACTCAAATTAGTGTATTACTAAAAGAGTGGAAAATCAGCGACTATAATCACAGTTAACACTAATGTAGTATGTCACACTTCCGTAGTTTTTTATTTCAGGAGTATTTTAAATTTCTCTTTAGAGTTAATGTACGATAGTGTACACCAAAGTAGAGTATTTTACTTAAATAGAGGAAATAATGTAAATAAATACTCCTACTCACTAGTAGGAGTATGTGTGACAGTGTTGTGCTAGAATTAAGTGGCGTTATTGCAAAACTCCAGAAGTACAAAACTTCTGTAATATTATACTTCTATAGTAGTAACTACAGAAGTGTGCATTACTAGTAAAGTATTTTTAACTGATTTGGTGCTCGCCACCCTTAGAGACGATAATAAGAAGATAAATTTCTACTTATCTTGGACTAATGTACGATAGAAGGCCTGGTCCTTAGATGACGTCACAATTATGTATCAGCAAACTGAAAATGGTAATGAGAGAATTAATTGAAAAAGCAAAGTAATTGGGACTAAATAGGGCATAGAAAAATAAAATGCACTTGAGTGAACACGAAAAAAAATACTCGTTGTCATTAAAAGTGACACTGACACAAACGAATTAAACCAGAAAAAAATTAGTATACTAATTTTTTTTTAATGAACTGTACGTATTTGATTTTAACAATTGAAGGGTACGAGGAAAAAACAGAATGTCACAATTTGTAAGAAACTGACAAAATTGGAAAATAAGTCTATTTTCATTACACTGTAAAAAATGTTACAGCGATAATCGCGGGCAACTTTATGACCCGCGATTATCGCTATAAAATTACACGTTAATATTATGTATTACTAATGTAATGTAAGGAAATATACTGCACATTTTAATGTTTTTTCACAAACCGAATGTGATATTACCCCGAAATACTTTGTATATTTACAATACCTTTTTCCACATGGCTTTTGCTGTAATATTACCATATTTATCGCTGTAATATTACCATACTTGTCACTGTAATTTTACCCCCATTTTTTACAGTGTATGACTATTAATAAAGTTTATATGTTTTCTGACTTGAATTAATTTTGTATTAATTTTTTTACAGTTGTGATGTAGATACCACACTTTGGTATCACTAAGTTGCTAATCAAAGAAATGCAATTACCTCAAAATAAAACAAAGTAACACTCCTTGTTTTTTCCCCATACCCTTCAATTGACATCGTAAAAATACTATAACTATTCATGTCGCCGGAAACTAGTTATTTTTAGATGTAATGTAAAGCAAGAATGCAATGGCACGGTTCCAATAATTTTATTTTGCAATTTCCCTTCCGTTCAAATAATATTTTTGGCGAATACAAGCCGGAATTCTAATTCAGTATCGTATTCCGTCCTATACATATACAGTAGACTCCCGTTTATCCAACTCTTGATTATCCGTAGGTCACTTTAACCGACCTTACAAATCCATTGGTCTTAACAGGCCTAGGTCCGGTCCACTTTAAGTCAGATAATCGGGAGTCTACTGTATCTACAGGATCTCGAAAAATGATCTACTGATTTTGAATCGTAAATAAAAAAAAGACGAACGAACACAATGCTACTCAAGGCCCATACACGGAAAATTTCTTGTTGTTAATTTCTAGAAAAAAAATGTACAGAAGGCACTTCTTGCATCAATACAAACAAAAAAGGGCACAATCACATTTAGTTAATCATTTTATATACTGCTGTCTGTTGGAAAATAAATATTTTTGTTAAAATTTGGCCAAAATCTTGAAAAACAGAGGTTCTTAAAAATTCAGTATTCTACATACCATGAGAGCAATAAAAACACAAGCACCAAAGATACCCTTGAAATATGAATCTATTGTCTTTGTTAGCTTTATACATTAAAAAGTATTAGCGTTTTATATATGTTACATTCTTATTTAATCTAAGACAATACTTCAAAATTCCATGGTTATCTTTGACTTGGTTTTTTTACACGGTATATTTTATAAAAATGACGACCGAAAATCTATTTTTTTTTAAATTTTATTTGATGTGGTTTTCAGATTAAGATATTATCATGAATCCTTCTTGAAAAATAAATGTCGTCTCATTCTTTGGTTTGTATTCAATCAAAAAAATGTTGACTATGTGTCAAAATATTGTCTCAGGTACGATGTTTTTGCAAAAAATATACATTACACCTTTGATAAACATATTTTTTAAATTTCTTTTATTATTGAAATTCAAGTCAGTTGAGTTTTTAGAAAAAAAAGGGGAATAGTAGATCAATTTTTATTTTAAAGAGAAATAGACAAAAGAAAATATCGATGTAAAGATGACGTGGTGATCATCCTCTTTTTGGGGGAAAAAAAAACGGAAGAGAAACGACATCAGCTGAACCACATTAGCCTATTAATAAGCGAGTACATTACAGGAATAACGAAGAAGACTTAAAGAGAAGAACGAAAAAGGAACAAATGGTGAGCACAAATGTGAACCTCATGGAGGTGAACAATTTTTTTTAAGTAGCAAAAGAGACTGCAATGGTTTACCCTTGGCACTTTGATATGTTATCGAAATACACAGGCCAACTGGAGACAGAAAATAAAAGTACAGAGAAGTCTTGTGAACATAGCACGAAAAAATACTTGGGACTAAACGAAAATGAAATGAAATACAGTAGACGCTCGTTAACGTAAACACCCAATACCGAAAACATTACGCTAACGTAAATACCAAATGCATGTCAAGGGATCAAATGGAACGCCCGATAATGTAAACAACCTGTACACCTATACTCTCGATAACGTAAATTAGCAACAAACATACGTCAATTTATGCGGGGGATTTCCCTTAGCGCCGCCGTTAGATGTTCTTATTCTCTCACTTCAGTCGTTTCTATAACGCAGATGAAAGTAGTCTTTATTGGAAATTTCTACTTGAAAAGACGCTTCATTTGAAAAATCTGCTCCAGGGAGAAAACCCCAGAAAATCAGCGAATTACGTTTGTGGCATGTACGAATTCTAATGGCACACATAAAATCATGCCCAACCCTTATTCACCGTCTTTTTGTATAATATTCACATTTATAAAGTTGCACTCGCTAATGTAAATAATTCGATAACGTCAACGTGCTTGGTTTTAATTCGTTCACGTTATCGAGCGACTGCTGTATATGGTTTGGGCAAATGCGAACTTCATAGGAGGTTGACAAAATAAAGAAGGCCACATATAAACACATAAATTTTTATGCAAAGGACCATGAATAAATACCTTTAGGCCCGATTTTACAATCGTCGGATAAGCATTATTATTGGTATAACGTGACGTAGATATGGAGGAACATTAAAGGATATTTGGTGAACAGTTATTCCGTTCTTATTCCACGATTGTAAAACTGGGCCTTAGTCTTTTAGAAATATTGTAAATTTGAACGCGCTTACACATATCACAGATTTTAAGGTTGCCATTGTTGTAGATGTTACTACAAATTTTATAATTTTTATATCATTATATGAGGGAATAGTATTTATAGATGATTTTTTTACTCTATGCCGATCGTATAAATTTGATTTAAGAAAATATACGACGAAATGATGCGATGACATGACAAAAGCCGCAAGGCTGCTTCACGAAAGTTAGAAGGAGATAGCTACATAAAAGATCTTTGACTTATCGATCGATCGATCGGCATATAATACTAAAAAATGATCTCTTAAGTATTATTTTTTTTTTATTATTATTGCCACCACTCTAAAGTTTTCGCTTGCGTTTTTATAACGAATAGCATCTTTCAGTTTGTCAATAAATGAAGTATTGCAGTTTGTCAATGAATGTAGGTCTGCGGCCTTAAATGAAGACCACCAAATCCTTTAAATATCCCCAAAGGTGAGCCAAGCCGCCCTCGGGATGTCACGTAGTGAAATGAAGGATTGTAAAAAAAAATCTCTTAGAATCTCCCTATAATCCCTTGCCGTATATTAAAATGACTTATGGCTTCTGCTGCTCAAAAATATTATTAATATCCGCCCTCCCCCACTAACCCTGCATGAAACGATTTAAGGGAAAACGCGACCCGTATGAAAGCAAAAGCTATAGTAATAAAGAACGATAGTGCAACATTCAAAAAGAAATTACCATTACCTAGAAAATTAAAATTGATGGCGTTTTCAATTCATTGCTCTAAAGCACTCTCATGCCCCGGCCACATTTACGTTTAATGTCAAAGTCTAATTTGACTAGTTTGGTGTAGTTTTTATTCGCGATAGGATAATATTGAAAAGAAAACAAATTTATAACGAGTAATTTAATATTACGCTTAAGTGTAACCGCAGATTTAATGTCAAATTAGATGTCAAAAATCACGTTGAATGCAAATGTGACCGCGGAATTAGAGTAACTCCATCTCCTATTATTCAATTAGGTTAAAATAAGATGCAATAGAGCAATTAATCGAAAATGCAATGATGTTATGTAAAATGAAACGAACTGGTGAAATGACATTTGTCCTAAAACGCATAAACCCGGATTATTTTCTTCGCTGGCACAACACGAACTTTAAAATTAGCCATTTGGCATCGAATTTTCCGTGAGTCATTTCGCGAGCAACAAATTTTCCGATATTTCGTGTCGAGCAAAAATAAAATATTTGGGACGCCAATCCCCGGAGCCAAGTTCAAACGCGGATGGGATAATCGTGAAATTACGCTCCGGCACGACTAATAAAATCCTTGACATGCATAAACGTCACGTCTATGCAACGATGGGACGAAATTAAAAATTCACAAAGACTCGAACGTTTCCAAGAACATCCATTTTCATGTACCGAAAGATATAAAATTTCGAAGAGCACAAAGAAGTGGGCGTTGTTATTAAAATGTTATATAATTTTTTTGTTACAAAGAACCAGTGAAAAACGACCGAAAATAGAACAAGTATTATTATTACATGTGTTAAACATTTCTTGCAATATTTTTAATTGGAATATTTTTTTTTTGTGGGTAATGAACGAAAATAGAAATGGCTACGTGCGTGCGGCAGTTACTACATATATATTTATGAATAAATTAACGACTTTCCGTATTCATTACATTCATAATTTCGCCATGAATCAATAAATAAAAGAACCCACGTCCAAAAAAAACATGCGAAACAAAACCAGTCGAGAGTGTGAAAATTGGAAGACTTTATTTCGAAAGCGTTTCATAACTGCAGGACATGTTCAACAGCCGCGTGTAGACGGCAAAAAGTTTATTTAGTTTCATTTAGTTTCTTAGGAGCTGTTTTCATGGCTGTAATTACGTTTTAGTATCTACACTTGTCGTGAGCGTACATGCATCCTGGTGGATTAAACTAGACTTTCCAGTTTCGAACTACGCAGCCGGGCACCGAACTTAATTTTCCTAATTTCTTTGGAGTTAGTTCTCTCCAATTCCCCCGAGATCGCTCGGTCCTACGTGAGCTGAATTCGGCGTTAATTTAATTGAAGAGAATCGGGGCTTTAATAAAATTCGAGTGTTTATGGTTATTATACGGTTTATTGTTTCACCTAATTAGACTTCTTGTTGTTGTTGTTATTTAAGTTTCATCGCCGTGTAATTACAACTTTTGCGGGTTTCTGAAGCATATCGCGGGTTTTATAATTACAGAAGTTTTAAGAATCTTAAGAGGACTCTACATACAGGGCGATTCTCGAATAGACCGATGGAACGTGGGAAAATTTATAATTAACTAAAAATTTACCCGAAATACGCGTTACGCCCAAGCAAAAGACGAGAACCAAAAGATTACATTTCAAAAGTTAAATTACGATTAGATAAATTTAATTACTTCGGATTTTAATGGCGTTCCTTTGGATTACGTAAAATTTTTATAGATATGTAAATTACGAAACTTGGAAATTATCAGCGTCTGGAATCTGTCATTCTCCAACTTGCATGTTCGCTTGGGAAGTTTCCTTTCGCATCATTAAAATGAAAAAGTTGTAATTCCATTATTATCTTGAGTAAATTACTTTCATTACTATTTGATGGTCCCGGTTGAGTCACACTTCTTTTCTTACAAAGAAAAAAAGAATGCTCTTCGTTACATGTACCTATGTGAGATTATTTCAGAAGAATGTTGTATTGTAGACGCAAAAAGAATTCTATACAATAATTTATAATTAGTTAAAAACTTACCCGAAATGTATGTTACGCCCATGCATAAGACAAGAACCAAAACTTTACATCTTTAAAAGCGTTTATGGTGTTACGCAGTGAATAATATAATAATATTGATTACATCCATTAGACCAAAATACATGGTATTGGATTAGTCAATTGTATAATATAATATAGACAATGAAGAGAACAAAATAAATAAATGTACATATGCGTATAACAAACATACAAACAGTTAGATTAATTATTCAAACAAATTCATCAAATGTGTAATAGCATTTATTAATTAAAAGTTTAGCAATAATTTGTTTAAATTTTTTGTCGTTTAAGGACTTATAGTGGTTTGGAATTTTATTATATGATATGATGGCTAGATATTTTGACGATTTTTTGAGAAATTGTAAATTATGATGTAGGATTTCTAAGACAGATTACGAGTGTTGTAACAATGATGGGAGTTCAATTTAGACATTTTTCTTGGCATATAAAAGTAACTGGAAAATAAATATACTTGTCACCGTCATTATATTCCATTTCCTAAATATATCTCGACAGCTTGTTTTATTGTGTACACCTTCCATAGAACGCAAGGCTCTTTTTTGCAGGAGTAGAATTCGCTCGATATCTTTTCCTAATCCCCATGCTACGATACCATATAACAAGGAATGAAAATTTGCAAAATAATATGTTCTTAGTATGAATGGATTTACAGATCTTTTAAGATGTTTTAATGTGTAACATAAAGGCGCTAATTTATTGCATAGCAAGTCAATGTGTTCTGTCCATTTGCATCTATTGTCAATAATAATACCTAAGAATTTAATCTGTTCAACTCGCGCTATGCTCTTTTTGTTGTAACGCATCAGTAAGCTGTGGTCTACGTCGCGTGACACAGTAAAACCGTTTTTGCTGTATTTAAAAATAAGTCGTTTTCTAAATAGTAATTTTCAGTGAGAAGCAAATTTGAATGTGCCTTTAATGTTGCTTGATCACTATTTGTGGCCTGAATAAAAAAAAGAGGTATCATCTGCAAAAATTACGGCTTCCTTCAACGGAATGTCATTAACGTACAGAATATACAAAAGTGGTGCAAGGACAGAACCTTGAGGGATACCTCGATTTAGTGTTAGTGTATTCGATTTAGTTCTGTTCACTGTAACATAATGTTTCCTGTCCTTTAAGTAACTCCTGAACCACTCCATGACGTGCCTCTTATACCGTATGTGTACAACTTATTGGGTAACATCTTATGATTGACCATATCAAAAGCCTTACTCAGGTCCAGAAATAAGCCCAAACACGTGTTGCCTTTATCTAGATTGGCATACAATTCATCTAAGAATTTTAGAATAGCCGATATAGCAGAGAGACCCTTTCTGAAACCGAATTGAATACTATTTAATAAGTTATGTTTTTCCAGAAAACGCATTAATTTTACACTAACAATTTTCTCAATAATTTTAGAAAAACAGCTTAATAAAGAATAAGACCTAAAAAGAACGAGAAACTATTATGTATGTGATATGTTTCCTACAGGCACATGATTGTCATTTCTTGGAGACACATTGTTGTCATTTTTTGTTTGGCTTAAAAAAGTGTCGATATTATTGAAATATAAATTGAAGTGATTTGAGACAAGAGATGAATGTGTTATTTTTTCATTATCAATTTTTAGATGTATATCATTCTGTAGTGCTTCGTTTTTATGAAAGTTTATAATTTCCCATGCAACTTTGGATTTATGTCTGGATTTCAATAATAATTCGTTGTTATTACATATATTTGTTTGGCTTTCATGATAACATTTTTATAAATTTTCTTGTATCTTATATAATATTCTTTGATTATTACATTACCATTTAATTGTAAGTAATACAAGTTTTTTTTTAGTTTTTAGACGATATTTTTATGCCTTTCTTAACCATTTTGGAGTGTATGCTTGTTTATTAGTTTTATATTTCAAGGGAAAAGATTTATCATAACTATCCAATACAACATTTATAAATTTGTTATATCGATCGTTTACGCAAGCTCTACTCATCATAATATTCCAATCAATCTAGGCAAGCAACGTTCTGAAATTTTCTAAATTAAATTTATTTTTTATTTGACGATACAGTACTGTTTCATTTGTTGTCGTACATGCTGCTTGTGAAAATAGACTTAGCATTTACGCTGCATGGTCCGATATACCATTTTGAATGATAGAACTCTTACAGAGGTCAGCCGGATATGATGTACAAATATTATCGAGACAGTTTTTACCTCTAGTAGGATTACTAATTGTATATGCAGTGTTATACGAATGTAACAGATATTTAAGATATTTATGTTAAAATCGCCGCAAAATACAATATAATCTTTATTTGATTTGTTGGCAATTTGTAATGCTTGGTTTAACTTACTCAAAAAATTTCGAAACTACCGTTCGGACTTCTATACAATACAGCAAGAATAATCAAGTTAATATGTTCAATAGTAAACTTAGTTGCTGCGCATTCAAAATGCAATTCAGTGGACTAATTCCTTATAGCATCAATGTTTTTGCCCTCTATGTAGTTTTTCGCCAAAATAGCAACGCCACCATGTATATGTATCTGAATCTGAATCGTGCAGTCGTAAAACTCGACCGCGAACTAATAACATACAGTTGCACAGCTGATTATGAATGTATCGTAGTACAAGTGTATTAACTACTATGAGATTAATTAAAATCAACTACGTTTTCAAAGGTGTACAAAATTGAAGTACATAACGATAATTTGTCAGGGAAATTCCGTCGTTTTAAAAAACATATCGAACGTCTGTATTGAATTTTGTTAGACGCCAGAATACTCCTCAGCATTGTGATTAGAAAAGCAGAATCAGAATCTGACGTTTGTATGTACAGTCGCATTTAAAAATAATGTCTCCCCAGGTCTAATACCCTCCCTATGAAATGAAGTTGCTTTCTTTGTATTGTTACTACCTAAAAGTTTTATTAACTATGTGTTTTATCAGATGTCAGAAAAATAATATGGT
Source organism: Dorcus hopei (assembly GCA_033060865.1). Taxonomy (NCBI): domain Eukaryota; kingdom Metazoa; phylum Arthropoda; class Insecta; order Coleoptera; family Lucanidae; genus Dorcus; species Dorcus hopei. Next base: position 37,993,701 of record CM065419.1, read on the forward strand.
ATTATTTTTTTTATCAGTTTTGATGGAATCGTTCTATTAAATGCTAACTCGTCAAGGTTTTTAGTTGAATTTCTGAATAAAACTCCCAAAAAACAAATAAATCATGCCCAAGCACATTGTATTTCTTTCCAGGCCATTAGCTTACTTTTTATTCAGCGTTACGTTATTGACTTTATCTCGGTCGTACCACTCAGTGCAGTTTCTCCGTCCTCTCAGTGTTTATTACCATTCACGTTTAGAACACGAGATGCGCACATGCCGTGCCACGTTAGTGTGTTACAAAGTCTGCGGCAATCATTCTTTTTTTTTTTCTTTTTTAGAAAGAAAGCTGTTTTCACAGTAGACTTGAAAGTAGCCGACTCGCTTCATATTTTAATTAAGTGGTAATCAGAAAGGCAACGCAAATTAGATGTTTGGCAGGAAGACGTAATTCTTTTTGGTTTGCTGGAAGGAGTAAAAGAAAGTTGCGACGCTTCAAGGCAAAGACTAAATAAAACAAAACAAAAATTGAAATATACGGGGAATTCTCATTGCAATTTACCGTATTGCGTTACTTCCTCAAAGTAACTTGCATCACAAAATAATGAAATGCAATTTATTGGCAGTTGAATTACGTGATCTGGCAGAATTAACAAAACCACCAAAGTCGCAGGATGCAAATCCAAGGACTTATTGTTGGTAAAATTCAGTCAAGTGAGAACGTCTACTACAATCATTCTTCCTTCATTATCTCGCTATCAGTATTGACTATTTAAAGTGACCTTCACACAGTCAATAAAATACTGCTAGTAGTATTTTGGATACTGATAATAATACTGATCGTGTGTACTAATAATAATATTAAAGTCTGATGACAGAATCGCATAAGTATGTGCCAGAGACGGGAGATACTGAAGATAATGCTAATCGTCATTAAGGGAATTAGACCGGAATTTAATATTTTATTGGGAAGACATTACATTTACTTTTCACTGTACTTGAAACTATGTATATCATTTTGGCGTGTGTTGCAATTAGCATTTAAGAAACTGGACATTGTATTATAATCAGGCACGTCTCGCGATGACATTTCGAAAGTGAAATTTAAAACGCTTGTCACTAATGACACTAAATTATACGTTTATTTACCGAACACCGAGCCGAGCCCAAATCCTGTTAGATTTTTAATGTCGCTTATTAATCCTAAGATACCGTATCCAATTTAAATTCAATCCTATAATGTGCGAGAATTACAGTTAAACATATTTCACTTTACAATAATTTCATCTCCGCTCGAAATACCGTTACACGCTTTTCCTATTCGGGTAAAATTCCTGCGAGATTTACTGCCGCATCATAAATCATTTTTTCTTTTTTAAGTAACGGCGATTAGCTTTTTCTTACGAACCCGTTTTGTTTTGTTTTGCAGGCGATGAAAATTGTGATGGTGTGATAGTACCTCGAGGAAAAAATGAAAACTGAAACTATGGAACCCGAATGTAAAGGTGTGACTGTAAGGAAGGGTCTCCTGATGGCCCCGAACACCGCCGGCTATTCGAATTTAATAAACAAACACAAAAGAGCAGGCTCGACGGGCACCACCGGCGATGAATCTTATACAACAGACGAAGAAGATAACGTCGAACCCGACGAACCGGACTGTTCTATCAAAGATCACGTCACAAGCAAACTATTTAATCATGACCATAGTGATTTCGGATCCTTCTCCGACATAGCAACGATAACCGACAAAGTCGGGCATTTATCTGTGATGCATAGGAATAGTTCGGATAGTTCCGTGTACAGTGATTTGGGGCTCGAGAAATGTGACTTGGATCTTCCTTATGTGAAAAACGCATGTGATGTGGTGAACATTGAGAGTATCGCGAACGTCGTCGGGGCTAGTGGTGATCAAGCAGAATGGGGTAGAAACGTCGTCGAAGCTAAAGAAGCTGCGTTCGTTAGGCTACAACAGGAACTCAAGGAGGCTCACCAGGAGCTGAGGCTAAAGGACGAAGAAGTGAATAAACTCAGCAGAATCAGACGGGATGTTGAAACCGAGTTAGAAGACTTAACAGCCAGTTTGTTTCAGGTATAATTTATTCATTAGTTTCGCTTATTAATTATTTATAACACGCACTTCGTTTCATAATGTCAAGAAATTACTTTTATACATTTGATTAATCGTTTCTTTCTCTCTCAACATTAATAAAAATAATAATAATAATGCTTACTTAGTAAATAGCTTTTTTTTAATTCAACGGTTAACGTAAGCATTCTTGTTATAGAACCGAATTTATCAGTGTATTCATATTTAAGAATATTAATAATAATATGTAATTCAGAACCGACCAAAATAGGAATGACCGATTTTAACAGTGCAGCGCCATAAATGAGTGGCAAGCTTTTGACGTTTCGAACTGTGATGGAACAAGCCTATTATAAACAAAAATACTGATTTTTTTACTTCGACTTAATTACGACTTTGCAGTTGAAATTAAAAACGGTTAAGGCGCAAGGTTTTGTGTCAGGGTTATGAATGTATACAACATCATAGAAAAAGTAACGGCGTAATTAGATACAACTCGGCACCGCAAGAAACTGGATTTTACTGACGCTGACGCTCGTTTGTAATTTAGGAGCAATTTGTCCAATGTCCCTGACGACATTCTTTAATTAATTGCATTCAGGCCGCAGGAAATGATGCATTTCGGCCTGGAATGCAGTCGTGGGGGAGTAGATGAAGACAGTCAGTGGAATGAGCACATTAAACATCCTTAATCGCTTAATGAGATGTAAATTTTCAGAACGAAGCATATTTTTGCATAAATTCTAGAATTTGAGTAATAGTAGGTTAATGTGTTTTGTTTCCATCACGTTAATTTTATTCCCATAGTAACAATTCAGATCACAATTGTTACTATGGGAATCAACCGAAAGATAAAGTTAATTTGTGATTGAAAAACTGGGTTTAGTGAATTCATAGTTAATAGTGAAAATGTATCAAAAAAGACGAATGTCAAGGGGGGCTAAGTCTTCTTTGAATGAGACGCCAATAGTATATTATTATACAAGTTTCACAAGAAGGCTTATTGTAACACGAGTGGGGTTGGGGTACGACTAGCGAAGCGTAGCGAGCTAGGAGTGCCCCAACGGAACGAGTTTACAATGCCTCTTGTGAAACGTGTATAATATACTATTTTTTCTACTTTGCGTCACTTATTGAACAAAAAAATGAAAAATACTGTCAAAAATTTGATCTTAATTTATGGGGAATTTTAGTTGTAATGCGTGGCAACACTGAAAACCTTTCATTTTAATCAAAAGTCACATTAACCAGTTATTAATTTGTCTTATCCAGCTTCATTGTGAGTATTCTATTAAGTAACAAATAAATAATGAGTTATTTTGTAAAATCTATTAAATATTTTCAATTAAAAATTAACTAAAATTTCCCCAAAAACAGTTTCACAATGAGTTTCATTGTGAAACTGTTTTTGGTGTCACAATGAGTTCATTGTGAACGCAAAGTAGAAAAAATAAAATATGTACTTTACAATTAATTTTCAATCAAGTAGGTCGATGGGAATGCCAAGTACTAGTTCATTTTTTTACTATATGGCGATCGATCGATAAGTCAAAGAACTTTTATATAACTATCTCTTTCTCTCTTTCTAACTTTCGTGAAACAGCCTCGCGGTTTTTGTCATGTTATGTCATTTCGTCGTATATTTTCTTAACTCGGATCTATACGATCAGCATATAACAAAAAATGAACTTTAGTTAGATTGTATTTAACTACCTCAACGAGGGGAGCTTGTAAATACAGTGGAACCTCCATAACTCGAATCTCAAAGGACCGGAAAATTACTTCGAGTTATAGAAATTTCGAGATAAAGAAAGAGATTTCAGTCATACACAATGTGCAGGGACATCAGTGAATTTCGACTTACAGAAAATTTCGAGTTATGGAGGTTCGAGTTATAGAGGTGCGCCTGTATTTAATTCATACATTATGTAAATAATTTACAATTTACACTGACGAAACAACAAATAAGGTTGTAAAACGTTTCTATAATAATTCTTCAATAAAAGGCTGTTAACTGAATAATTCTCCATAAATTTACAACTGATTGTGAGTTAAGAAAATCAAGAAAAGTTGAAAAAATTACAATAATAAAGAACATATTCCAGTAACAAAATAATATAACAATTTACATATGTATTTAACTTTTGTTTTTGTTCTCATGAAGAGTTTGAGCAATTGAATGTAAACCATAGTGCAGATTTAAGAAGTTTTAGAGAAAGCTTGGATCTTAACCACTAACTGTTTTACTCCTGTACCTGTTCAGAAGAATTGAAATGGTTTCTAGAATTTATACGTTAGACGTTACATAATTCTTCTTCAGTTACCTCAAAGTATTGAGGTTTGACATCTATTGGTTGATAAACACTTTCCGTTTCTCTTCTATACTAGCTGCAGTGCTTTCTTCTTCTTTCACAATGTCTCTGTGACTTTTTTATTCATCACTTTTTTATTATTTCCTACATTTCCCATATCAGCTACACATGTTTGTTAGTTTTTGATGAACACTTTCCGTTTCTCTTCTGTACTAACTGCAGTGCTTCCTTTCTCTTTCAGAATATCCCTGTGACTTCCTTATTCATTACTTTTCTATTATTTCCTACACTTCCCATATCAGCTACACTTGTTTGTTAATATCTATTTGTGTTTAATGGCCAGTTAAGTGGTGTTTATAATGTGACATTTGAGCGAACACAACATTGTGTACCTAAGGCCTAGTTGTACAATGTCAGTATACACCGTGTCCACGGATTGGGTTCACAATAGGAAAAACTTTTTTATTTTCGAGTTTTCGAGAAAAAGTAATTCTTTATAAAAGTTTTTGCTTATCCTAAAATCCCAAGAAATTTTACAAAAACTGTTAAATTCTGATGAATAGCTGAGAAAAATTGAAAATTCTGTTTCTGCTTCCATAAAATATGGCAAATTCCGAAAATATTTGAGTAAAATCACATTACCTGGTAATGTCAGTCACATACAAACGTAATAAATTTAGGAGTAAAATCTTTGCAGTCAAAATGTCAAAAATGTTAACTCTAGAGCAGCGAATTTATTTAATTAAATGTTAGGGCATTGGAAATGTTTCCTATAACTTTGCAATTGAGACTTTTCATGAAAAATTTGCGGATGTGCCAGTGACGGTAAATGCATTGAAGAAATTGTTAAAAAATTTTGACGAAACAGGGTCGGTGTTAAACAAAAAGAAAACGAAGAAAACTTATAATGAAGATGATGCAGCTACAGTATTGGCAATGGCTTCCGTAGCTGAAACACCGCGCCTGTCTTTACGCAGAAGAGCCGTTGATTTAAATCTTAGCAAGTGTTTGCTATAAGCCATTTACAAGGACCAAAAAATTCGGCCATATAAACCAAAATTCAAACATACACTGGAAGATGCAGATTATGCTTTTCGATTAGATTTTTGTTTGTGCATCGGGGAGAAAATTTTAGACAATAACGTTTTTCATCACAAAATTTTGTTTTCGGACGAAGCTTCAATTTCAACGAATGGTGTAGTTTCTTCTCAAAATTGTAGATGCTGGGCTCATGAAAATCCAAATTTCACAATTCATGCGAAAAGTCAGCGATATAAGAAGATTAATGTTTGGTGTGGGTTATTAGTGGACAGAATTATCGGACCATACTTTATGGATAATAATTTTAATCAATTTAATTACGTGGATCTACTTCAAAATTTCTTGTTACCGGCTCTTCATGGTCTAAATACGGAAGAAATTTACTTTCAATAAGACGGTTGCCCCGCACATTCAACAAATTTAGTCAGGAAATGGTTGAACATAAATTTTCCCGATAGATAGATTGGTCGTTTCGGACCAATTCATTGGCCGGCTAGGTCTCCTGACCTAACACCCATGGACTTTTTTTTTTGGGGATATGTAAAACAAAAGGTTTATGATTTTAATTTTGGAAACAACTTAGAAATTTTGAAACAAAGGATTCGTAATGTTATAGGAGAAATTGATGTAGTAGTTTTAAGAAATGTTTACAGGGAATTTAGAAATAGAGTTGAACAATGTGTGAATGTGGGTGGGACTTATGTAGAATAGGAAACCAAATTTTTATTTAATTAATTTGTAATAGAGAAATAAATTCGTTAATTAGATTTCTGAATGTTTTATTGCGTTTCTGGAGTTTTGAGAACACGCAGAAAATGACTTTCTCTGAAATTCAAAAATAAAGAAGTCTGTTTACTTTCAATTAAATCAGCATATGTAGATGTAAGAGAAAGGGATGTGTTAGTTTCGAGTAATGCTCTTTTACAACAACTTTTGAAATAGGATGGATGAGTGTGTCTCTTGTATAAAATAAAATATTTAGTTAGTAAAATAAAATGTTTGTGAATTGAAATGTCAAGTTTTACAGCGTTTTTGGAATTTTGACAACAGACTTTCAAATTGATGATACTAACAATACCGGCTAACATGATTTTACTCAATAATTTTCGGACTTTGCCATATTTTGTGAAAATCAAAACAGAATTTTCAGTTTTTCTCAGCTATTAGTTGGAATTTATCATTTCTGGTAATATTTTTGGGGGTTTTAGGACAAGCAAAAACTTTTGTAATGAATGACTTTTTTTCGAAAACTTGAAAATAAAAAAGTTTTTCCTGTTGTGAACCCAATCCGTGGACACGGTGTATAAGCTGAAGCTTAAATCCATAACAACGATTATTTCAACAATTGTTGTTAAGGGTTTAAGCTTTGGCTTAAAGTTAAGCTGCAATTGTACCACTAGGCCTTAGTCACGGCCCTTAGTCATATTCTAAGGTCCAGTATTTCATTCGGAGTTTAACTTTAAGCTTCGTTTTATTCCCATTGTAATAATTGTAAGGACAATTGTTTCGGTACAAACAAAACGAAGCTTAAAGTTAAACTCTGAATGAAATACTGGGCCTAAGTAACGCTTAAGGTTAAGCTGAGCTTAAGCGCTTGGCTCAACTGACCATAAGTATCCATGTCATCTTAGTTTTTTTCTTCTATTATTTCAATTAAAAGTGTTACTTCCAGTTACTTCTGAGTTCTAGATTCTTCGTTTTATTTAGTGTCATTCTGAAATACTTTTCTTTTTTATACCAATCTTTTAAATCACAGCCATAATGTGACTACTTACATTGCTTTGTAAGTGGTCATGGTCATGGTCATTTTATTATTGCTTGCGTTATCCTTGCCATTACAAATCTTCTGTAGGGCACAGACAGGAATTTATTTCAGAAAAAAAGCCTCATTTATGTGAATTTATTAAAATTCAACACAATATTTGGAAGATAAGGAAGTGTAGATCGTAGATAAATATTTTTTAAATATGTACTTACATATTGTTAGATGGAATAGATGAGGCTTTCTTTTATCTTCATGAATAAAATCGAAAATTCGTCTTTAATTTTTGAATAGGTAATATTTAGGCCGTAAATTTTAATGTTTTCCATTTTTTTAAATCAAAGTGCAAAAAATTATTTTTTCAGCGCAATTTTCTGCGATTCTCCTAAAGTATTTAAACAAATTTTGACTCAAAACTAATGTCCGACCGGCAAAATTAATAAAACTAATCAGTAGAGCATTATCTCTGGCTCGAGACAACACTAATTAAAGGCTCGAATGTATAAAAAATGACTCAACTGACGTCTGCAGTTATGAAAAGCAAATGCCAGTTATCTGAGAGTTATGTAACATACAAAATCATTAACAAAGTAAACCGGATGTGATGATAATAATAACAGCATTATTTACTGTATTTTAAATCTTTCTAGAATTCCAAATAAATTTATTATTATTATTATTTTTTTTTAATGTACAGTAACTTATGCAACGCAATGTTCTAACGTATTATAAAATTTCTACTTTTAATAAATGTAAAATCGCGGCATTTATTTTTGCACGTAAATAGAGGATGAAACAGTTTGGAGTTTCACAGAAAGAAATATCTATAAAATATTCAAATTTGTCCGTCAATCTCATCTGCTTCTGAAAAATGAAGCAAATCGAGCAAATCTCTCACCCTATGTCATTTCCTCTTCCTCTGACAAATGCTCAAGCCACGCGACCTTTTTTTTTTTGAAACATTTCTCCTAGATTTGTTTGTTCACAATAATTATAATTCTTTCATAAAATCAGAAATTAATATCACCATGTATTTTCCTAAAAAAAATAAATAAAAACGCACATGTACGAAGCCATTAATTTGCCATTTCCTTTTGTACGGAGTTTCATAAAGCTACCTACACATATTACGGGCTTAACGCAGTAACATAAATAAATAAGATTTAATTCACCCGGCTCGGTTATAATTTACAATTATTACTGCTATGAATCCTGTTTGTGTATTATAATTGGATTAACGGACGTAATTTAGGAGTTTTCTGGCACATTTGCAGCAAGCCATAACGAGCAGAATTCGGATTATTTAATTACACAAATGTGCAAATAAATAACACGTAAATTAACAATTTAGAGGAAGTATTGCAATAACTCGTATATCTCTAAATTATTAATTTACGTGTTGAGACTAACAACTACTTTTAAATATATTTGTCCTAGTTGATAACATTTCAACATTTTCGGATGAACCGGAAGGAAACAAATGTTTAAAATAGTCGGGAGGTAACTTCCTGTCGAAAGTTTTTAATAGTCAGCGGCATTAAGTTTAATTACCACTTTAATGCCACTTAATAGATGTCTTTCTTTTAATATTTTTTTTTACTGTACAGTTAACAGTCACGCACAATTTTACAGAAATGCTTGTGTTTAAATCCAACTTCACTTGTTCGTGTTTAATTAATAATTAAATAAATTAAAATCTGCACAACTGTAAATATTAAAAATTATAAATTCAAATGCATTTCAATTAATTTTCTGTATTTCGTGTGGTTGAATTGCTTCACTATGTTTCAATCTTCGTTATAAAAGAACTTCTTTAGGACTATTGCTGCTGTCACTACTGAACGTCATAGAGAAGATGGAATGCGTTTGATGGTAAAAGAGTAAAGGAGTTGTACGAGATATTGCTTCATTTTTTAATGCTATCCGAGTTATTTATGGTTTAATAATACAACCATGTTTTTCTACGGATCATTAATAAGAGATACATGACTTTACATTATCTGTTCTTCCTGTAGTCTCGCGATTTTCTCGACAAGATTAATTCGCTTCCGCGTACTCTGTGTGAGAAACGAGAGAATTAATGAAGTATTAAATTACGAGTAATTATATGCTTAGCAGCTTGTCTCTCTGCGAGAAATGATCCATTCCATTCGAAATTCTTGTTTTCAAGCATCATTGCGCTCGTGAGCCATACATTCTATGAAACGAAACAAACGTAGAATATCATTAGAGTCGTAATTTAACAAGCAAACGAGGCATGAAATAAATAAGCATTTACAGTGGTGCTGTGCTTTGCTTAGCCTGGTACAGAGAGAACATTTTTTTTTTGCTAACAAAAATCATGACATCATGCACTGTGATCAACAATGATTGAAGGTTTGATGTAAGAACTAATAAAACATACGTATTAAACAATCTAGTAGTAAAAACCTAACAATTAGAAATATTTCAGTCTTTGTTGATCACAAGGTGGAATTAAAAAAAAATTTTTCATTATTACTTCAGACGAAAGATTATTAAATCTGTTAGATCTTCAGCGTTCTTTTCCTTAATTGGAATTAATAAAGTTTAATTGCACAGAAATACGAGAAATACCACTTTTCTATTGTCATTTATTTGCAATTTATTTATTCGATCTTTATACATTTTTTGTATTAATTCATTCTTCTTGCTGGTAAAAATTAATAAAACGAGTCGTGTTATTTAATCCAAAAGTTTCCGTGATGCAAGCGAAATTATGAAACCTTATGAATATCCCCACGTCACACATCCTTTTTGCAAGCGACCTGGCAACAAGTAAGCTGATCGATAAAGATGACTTTGTAAAAGCAAGTTCCAGCAAATCCACCATTTTTCCAAAAAAGAAAAATATGATCTGCGAATCCCTATAATAGCAACAAATAAATCATTATAAATAAAGATCCCTATAGAAACTGAATAATAGGAACTAGAAAGTTAAAGTACAAAGATTTGTATGAAGTGGAAACATTTGTTGTCCTTAGAAAAACCGCCCTGCATATTTCAGACCGTATTGATCTGGATGGAATGAGGGGGTTAATTACACAAATTGACCCGTCGAACACATACACGTAAATCACTGTTATTTTCACGTGCAGTTTCGCCGGGAATGAAAAAATTAAAAATCCACGCTCAATGTAAAAATGGGAGTGAATGTAAATGTCCTATTATTATAGATGTGCTTGTTAGTGTTACAGAATAAATCAAAACTTCAATCAGAAAAAGTACATGTTTTCAAAACTTTTTGTTCAACATGAATTCAGAGTTTATTATCAAAAGGGATCAAGTTTTTCAATTGCATTAGTTGATGGAGACTACTGCAAGCATTTTGGTGTTTTGGATTACTAAAATAACATCTTTTTATTTGACCAAGGTGTTATCAATTAAATTGGATCCTTGATTACATCCCACGGCATCACAAGAGACAAGATAAAGAACCAACAAATGTTAAGATGGTGTTAAGAAATGATTGTCCCATTGATTTCAAAACTTAATTATCACAACCTTTCGGTGTGTTTAGAGATTAAATTTCTCTGCAATAAATATAGGGGCAGCAAATACCAACACTTTGACTAGCAGAAAATATCTAACATGGTTAAATTTATAAAACTTTCTCATTAAAAGGATTGCAGACGTCCAGAATAAACACAAGAAAAATTCAACATTCAAATATTTTTCCTCAATTTCTGGATTGGCGAGGGTCGACAAACTAGGAGGCAAGCAGAAAGCCTAAACCTCCCTAATTGGGGGGGTGTAATTCCCCTAGATTCGGCTAAATTCTGGCAGGATTGGCAGTAGTTGGAACCTAAAGGTACAAAGAGTATTCAGCGACCCGATACTTTGACCATTAAAGAAAAAGAAACAAGATCGGTAGAATACAGAAATGAAGAAGACAAACGATCGACTGTACTAATTGGAAGAGATCGCTAAAGGTACCCAAGGTTACTACTGAAGGGATACAGCACCATGCGAAGAAAACGAACGAGGGCCAAGTCAGAGAGCCAAAAACGTGACGACGAGAGACAGCAAGTTAGAAAGAAAGGAAAGAGACCTAAAAAAATTGATGTACAAAAACGGTGAAGAATGACAGATAACTTGAAGGAGAGCACTGGAGGAAACCAAGCCTCTTAAAGGACTGTAGAATCATAATAATGATGGGCAATAGCTAACCATACACGAGCATTCATTCCCGCCGGAAAGTGCAATCGTGAAGGAAAGAACGTGTGTTAGTGAAGTACGAGATGACTAGCCAACATTCTTACTTCCTTCGAGAATCATGTTAGGGATGTTCCGACGTTCCTGACCGACACGATAAATACTTGAATCGCTAACTGCAGAAAGGGGTCATATTCATTTGATAGAGTTGACAGGTGAGTTAATTGGAAAAACACATATCAAATAGATTCTACATCAACTCACTGCAACAGTTGTAAAGAAAGTGCTGCCAAAAATGTAGCGAAAAAACATTTGTTTTAAACAAATGAAGGGTTCAGGGGAAAAACGATGAGGTTCCAATTTTAGTCGAATTCGAGAAAAATGCATTAAAAAGTTTCCTGACAACTTGTTTTACTTGATATGTTTATCTCGGTGATTTTAATAACTAATAGAGTTCCTTATAAACAATTTAGATGCAAATAAAACCATTATAGACTAGTTCTGGACCAGGCAATGAATAAAAACACCAAGTAAAACACCGTTTTTCCCCTGGACCCTTCAAATTAGATCATTTTTCCATTTCCTGGACATGAACATTGAAAATGTGACATGTCCCCTTTCTGCAGTTAGCGATTCACTTAGTTTCGTGTAGACTTGTTTATACTTCCACAATTTCCAAGATTCAGTTTGTGTTAGTGGGTTAGAACAGGATTTGTTTCGTTTCAGTTTCTTGAAGGAAAAGATTGTCGAAGGAAAGAATGACATGAATGAATGCTGGTGTATGGCTAGCTAATTTTAGGTACTAGTGGAAGATTAACTACGCGAGAGACATTAAAGTAAGAAAATGGGGAAGATAATTGGAGGAAGGCGCTGGAGGAAGTCAGGGTTTCTAAAGAGCAGTAAAACGATAATGATGACAAAACCCATCTCTAGTGGATATAGATGGATGGTTAGCCACATGAAGAAGATTTTGGGACAGAAACTTTGAACAAATGAAGGCCAAGTCGGAAGGCCAAAAATCAAACGAAGAAGATTTTGAATCAGAAACGAGGGTTAAGACAGAAAGCCAAAAACGAGACGACAAGGACCAATAGGTAAACAACAAATTAGAAAGCGAAGAGAAAGAAAGAAAAGAAACCCGCAGAACGTGAAAGTAAGAAAATGGAGAAGACAAGTGATAACAGAGACAACTGGAGGAAGCCAGGGTTTCCAAAAATCAGTAACGATGATAAAACACATCTTTAGTGGATACAGATGGATGGTTAACCACATGAAGAAGATTATGGGACACAGAAACTTTGAACAAATGAAGGCCAAAAATCAAACGAAGAAGGTTTTGGATCAGAAACGAAGGCTAAGATAGAAAGCCACAAACAAGGACCAAACAAGTAAATAACAAATTAGATAGCGAAGAGAAAGAAAGAAAGAAAGAAAAGAAGCCTGAATAACATTAAAGTAAGAAAATGGAGCAGATTATTGGAGGAAGGCGCTGGAGAAAACCAAGGTTCCTAAAGAGCAGTAAAACCATAATGATGACAAAACACATCTTTAGTGGATATAGATGGATGGTTAGCCACATGAAGAAGATTTTGGGACACAGAAACTTTGAACAAATGAAGGCCAAGTCGGAAGGCCAAAAGTCAAACGCAGAAGATTTTGAATCAGAAATGAGGGTTAAGACAGACAGCCAAAAACGAGACGATGAAGAGCAATAGGTAAACAACAAGTTAGAGAGCAATGAAAGAGACCTGAAGAACATTAAAATAAGGAAATGGAGAAGACAGGCAATCGATAGATTGTTGGATTGGCCTTCGCGAGCTACGGAAATTATTTCATTTCGTTCGTTCTCTTTACATGAACATTGTCCCATCTAATTATCTCATTTGTTTAACACATCATTCTCATTTCGTTTCTAACTCGATCCCTATACATTGCTAACATTCTTTTTTGATATTCTTAAAGTCTTTTTTAGGAATGTTGTTTTCATTTCGTATGGGCCACATATGATGTGAATAAAATGAAAATTTGTTCATGTTTCGGAATTTATGACTTGTCCTTGTCCAGTACCTCGTTTCACTCGTAACAAAACAAAAATTCACATAATTTTACTTGTTACGAAAATACATCTACGCGCAAAAGTGAAAGTCCTTACAAAACACGAAACAAGGAACAAGGTGTACACAACATTGTTATTATCCAACCTTGCATTTCTAGTTTCAGGTGAACGACCTGCAATTTAACCTCAAGACTTCGAAAAAATTAAATAAAACAATAATACGCGCGCTAACAGTCCCATTTCGCGGTGTAAATGCGTTTACTTAAATGGCGGATAGGAAGCAGATAAACGCTTCCGGCGAACGAGTGCGAACGACATAATTCGCCGTGGATTATTTAGTCGAGGTCAATTAACAGGGCGGAATGTCTGAAATCCTTAGAGCTAGACCAGTTTTCAAGAAAGGTCTGAGCTTCAGCTTGCAGGAGTTGCGCTTGGAAATCGACAAATTGGAGACGAACATTGAATACGTGAGTAGATTGGATTTTTCGTCGACGTTGATTTGGAAATGCTAATTTAATTAAGTACGTAGTTATCGGTTGCTAGGCTTTGACTCATTTATGATAAATCTTTCATGGAATTAAAATCATGTACTTACTTATTTAATACATTTGGTTTTTATTTAAACTACTTCACAGAGTAAATGAATTTAAAATTGCGAAAACATACATATAAAATATAGACAACTTTTCCATGCAACTTTTTCGTATATTTCATATCACAATGTAGACATTGAACTTTGCCACATTACGTGTCACCCAGTATCTACATAGAACAGTATTGTGTTATCATTTAAAAATAAGGCGAAATTAAAAAAAAAATTTTCTGTAATGCTTAATTATTTAAAACTTCGTTCGACTGAAAGTAATGCGAAATATTTTAAATATGTATTGCAATAGCAAATATGCTGTGCATAAACAAACATTGCGCGCATGTGTGTGTGCAACCTTTCAAAGTTTATTCGATGTCACATTTCCAACGTAATCGTTCCAACTTCCTAATTCGTTTCATATGAATATGATGATGTAACGGCATTATGTTTGCCTCAGCAATTAGCCATTTCGTACGTACGCGAAAATAAACCTCGTTATTAATCGACGGATCGTGCGCTGAATTAAAAATTCGCGATGCAAAAACAACGTTACTTTATTTAACCGAACCGGATTTACTAGATTAAGCCCGCGGAGACAGGGCCGTAATTCCCGAACAATACGGAGCTATGCAGAGCGAGCTTAACGAATTAGGCGCAGCAAATTTCAGAGCTGCTCGTAAGCCCGGTATTTCCAATTTAGTTGAACTTTGCTAAACCTTCTTTCCCAATTTAGGCGATCAAGTTTAACCCAAAACGACGAAAGGTCTGCGTCGCTTGAAGGTTTACTTTGATGTCCTGACATTTATTATGTTACGGCGTTGTCATGAAAAACACATTTTCCAACGCGTGTAAATACAGAACGTGTACAGGGTGAGCCAATAGTGCGTATTCGGAAGATTGTGTCTTTATTATCGCAAATTTTTGAAATCTGTTTTCGCTATTACTTACATATGGTATAGGTACATGATTTAAAATTAGTTAAAATTGTACAAGTTATGCTTTTTTAAATGGAACATATTGTATATTATGGCCCATATCGATTTGCCTTTAACAGTACATCAATTTATTATAAGGGTACTATGTACCCAGGACTAATAGTTTTTAAGATATCGATAATGTAAAAAAAAATGGTGTACTTTTTGGTATTTAATAGATCAGATGTTTATTAAAATTAGGTTTTTAAACTTTACAGTAATATTATCTAACCTGTCTGGATCAGAAAATAGCATTCATTTTGAAAATATTCCTCTTAGTTTGTACAGGGTGATTCAAAACGCGGATGTTTATTTTACTAGGTTATTTTAAATGCAACATCCTATATATTATTATTAAATTTGATACGTCTTTGACTAAGCTTTGCAGTATTATAAAGGTTCAGTATGTGTTACACATCAAACTTACGCACAGTAAGACCTCAAGTTCTAAAAGCAGTATTTATTCCAGCTTTCAACCTTTGACTTTTTTGTTTATATCAATAATTAAAGCAGGTTCTTGTCTGATGAAAATTGTATCACAAAATCTTTTAAACGGTCACTAAATATGCGCACTAACACTTTACGTTTCGCTATCGTTTGTTAGCTTCTTCAGAAGAGAAAAAGTATAAACAAGGTTTCAAAAAAACACAATTTAATTTTAGCTAGCAAATCTGTAAACACTTTAAATATTATTTTCTCAAATTTAAGAACCGAAACCAATACTAAAACAACCTAACGTGGTTTACGAAATTAAGGGTGAGTTTACAGAAAGAAAATCAAATATTTAATTACAATTAACTATTTGATTGAGCTTAAAATTCGCGTCGCCATGGTTTAACAATTTGATTTTTATGGCAACATGAATTTTAAGCTCAATCAAATAGTTAATCATAATTAAATATTTGATTTCCTTTCTGTAAACCCACCCTTAATGTTTAAATTGTAATTCATGTTATATTGGAGAAACAAGCCAAAATTTAAAAAAACGTCTAGACCAACATAAATATATCCAAAAAAATAATCAAAATCATTCAATGCTTGTAGAACATTCACTAGAAAATGGCCATAATTTTGATTTTGAAAATACTAATACATATTTTATACTGTGAGTCAAAAGACGCTTTATAGAAATGTGTAAAATAAAAATGTCATCGAATTCTATTAATAAACGTACAGATTTTGTAGTTTCTAGATTCTTTAAATAGGATATAGATCTGTCAATTTTTAACATTTATTAAAATAAAATATTATACCTACTATGTTTAAAAATAATTTTTAGACTTTATATAAAAAAAAAAGATCAATTACTTTTTCAGTTTCTATTAACAACCTTGTTTCCGTTGACAACCTTGTTTATTTTGACAACCTTGCTTATATTTTTCCACTTCTGAAGAAGCTATCAAACGATAGCGAAACGTAAAGTGTTAGTGCGCATATTTAGTGTCAGTTTAAAAAATGTTGTTATACAGTTTATATTATCGTTGATTTTAATTAGAAAACCAGTACTCAGTCTGTTTGTAGTTGTTAGTCTGTTAAAAATTATACTCATTTGATTTGTAACATAAAAAACGATATACATACAGTCGCACCTCTATAACTCGAACCTCCACAATTCGAAACTCTCTGTAAGTCGAAATTTACTGATGTCCCTGCACACTGTGTACAATTGAAATCTCTTTCTTTAACTCGAAATTTCTATAACTCGAAGTACATAATTTTCCGGTCCCTTGAGATTCGAGTTATGGAGGTTCCATTGTAGTTAATTTTTTTTAAGCAACACTGCTCGATTGTTTTAAATAAGATTACGTAACACAACACACACACATACACCAATATCAAAAATAATAATGCGAATAACAATAACAATTGACTTAGCATTAAAATCAATTGATTTAACATTAAAAACAATTAATTTAGCAAATGTTGTTAACGTTGATCGTGATGTTTTTTACAAAATTATCTCCTAAACCTAATTGTAATAAACATCTGATCTATTAAATACTAAAAAGTACAATTTTTTAAATTTAAATGTCAATATCTCAAAAACTATTAGTTCTGGGTACATAGCACCCTTATAGTAAATTGATCTACTCTTAAAGGCAAATCGATATGGGCCATAATATACAGTATGTTTCATTTAAAAATGCATAACATTGGTTTGGCACAGTCACACAAATCACCCTGTACTAATTTGTGTACAAACTAACTACAACTGTAACTAATTTTAAATCATGCACCTACATCATACGTGAGTAATAGCGAAAACAGATTTAAAATTGTATTTGCAATAATTAAAATCGCTACCTTTCGAATACGCATTATTGGCTCACGATGTATGTATTTCAGTTTTCCAGAAATAATTAATCAAAAATTATCCCCAATATCACGATACGTCCCTGTTTAAGAAAGAGCAGAAGATGAACGACATAAATACAATCATAAAAGTGTATTATAGTTTTATAATTATATACGAGGTGAGTTTTTTATGTTATCTACCTAGCTATGAAAACAACGAGTTAGAGAACAAACAAAATTTTATTTTTCAACGTAAGAACAATTAACACTTAACACACTTATTCCAACGTTTTTCTAGTAGCGCTATGCCTTGAAAAAAAAATTCTACAACCGTGCGTAAAGTAGATACTTTAAAGGTTAATTTTAGTTTGTAAAGTGTCACTTTTTACGCACTAGTGCGTAAAGTAAAATGAATTTTGTTTAAAATGCGTGCGTGCCTTCCCTCGCTTCCCCTGGCTCACTGTTGTAGTCTAGGTGTCGCGTCGTAGTGAAATTTTTTCGGTTGTAGAAAAAATATTGTATGCAACACGTGCGTAAACGTATTCTTTTTATCTCGTGCTACTATTTTCGCACTCGATTAAAAAGACTTACTTTACGCACTTGTTGCATAATAACTATTTTTAATGCTGCAAAATAAGACTCCACAGCGTTTTCCAAGTCATCATTGGATTCAAAGCGACGCCCTCTCAAGTGTTTTTTGAATTTTCGATTATGACAGGGGGTGAGGTCGAGACTGTAAGGTGGATCTTTCATTCCTCAAAGCTGCATTCATTGACTACTGCTTGAACAATTTCTGCTTTATGCACTCTGCAATTGTCGTGCAGAAGCAGTCTTCTACTATTTTCAGTTCTTAATTGTGTCTTTGTGGACATTTCCGGTTATTGTAATCCCTTTTGGCATATATTGAATTAAGAGAATCCCCTCCACGTCCCAGAAAACTGTGGCCATCACTTTTCAAGCAGAGGAGAGCCCTTCTGAACCCATTGCATGGACTCTTGTTTCGTGGAAGGGTCCCTGTGGTGTACCCAGGTCTCATCTCCAATTACAATTTTATAGAAGAAATCTTCATCTTGGGATAAAACAGGCAAAAATGTCTCCTCATAAATTTGTCATCCGCAAAGTTTTGTTCAGGACTGAGCAGCTTGGGAATCCATCGTGCCGACACTTTGTTGCTCAATCCCAAATCTTCGTGTAGAATTTGAAAGCACTCGTTTCTGATATTCCTATTTCTCTAGCAATGACTGAAAGGTTTACTCGGCGGTCAGTCAACACCAAATCTTCAATTTTGTTAATGTTTTCGTTAATTCAGTTCGTGTTTCCAACCGTCTTCCACACTTTGGGTCATCATGAATGGATTTCTTGCCCCATTTGAACTGCTTGCACCAATGGAAATAGGACGGACTGTTTTTTCCATACACAGCCACCATTCTCTCATGAATATTCTTCGGGCAACTGCATTCCTTCGATAGAAATTTTATGACGCTTCTGTGTTCAATTTTCAAATTACTCATGTGCACTTCTTCAAATTGACATGAAAATAGCAATTGGTAAACAACTGGAACGAAACTTCAAGATGACACAGAAACTTGACATAAGAAAATTGTCCCGATAGTTTATTGTTTTCATAGCTAGCTAGATAACATAAAAAAAACTCCCCTCGCATTATTCCATAAAAATTGTACAAAATAAGGAGCCACTTTGAACACCTGCTTTGAGACGTAAACAAATAAATCACTACAACATGAAAACAATGTAAGTCTCCGGGTTAAGAATTCCCGGTATTTTTCTTTAATTTTAATTTAAATTGTATTGTAAATTAACACGCAACGTGTCCATCATGCACCCTTCAGCATTTTTATGGCCCCATATTATGCGTTACCCTTCCTTCCTACGACCTTAGGTCGTACATTCGGTTTAACACATTATAATCAGTAAACACATTTGTAATCTGTTTGGTTTGTTAATTTGTTGTAATTTCGTTTTGTATGCGACGTTGAGTGAGAAACAAATCCTATTATTATAAAAGATGAACTATTAATACACGTTTTTACAAAGTCTAGCAAAATTCAATACGTGCATTCGGTGTGTTATTTTTTAAAGTAAATTATTTTTCGCTTCGATGTGTGTATTACACTTTTGAAAACATAATTGATTTTAATTAATCTTATAGTAGTTAATACACTTGTGCGACGCATTCATCAGCTGTGCACCTGTGCGTTATTAGTTCACGGTCAAGTTTTACGACTGAACGACTCTGATTCACTGCGTAACACCATAAACGTTTTTAAAGATGTAAACTTTTGGTTCTCGTCTTATGGATGGGCGTAACATACATTTCGGATAAATTTTTAATTAATTATAAATTATTGTATAGAATTCTTTTTGTACCTACAATACAACATTCTTCTGAAATGATCTTAAATACATGTAAGGAAGAGCATTTTTTTTTCTTTGTAAGAAAAGAAGTGTGAGACTCAACCGAAACCATCAAATAGTAATGAAAGTAATTTACTCAAGATAATAATGGAATTACAACTTTTTCATTTTAATGATGCGAAAGGAAACTTCCCAAGCGCACATGCAAGTTGGAAAACAACAGATTCCAGACGCTGATAATTTCCAAGTTTCGTAATTTACATATCTATAAAAAATTTACGTAATCCATAGAACGTCAGTAAAATCCGCAATATATAATTAAATTTTTCTAAAATAAATTTTTAGTTAAATATAAAGTTTTTCTTGTCTGCATTTGTTTGCCGGTCTATTCAAGAGTTACCCTGTACAGGGATTTTGTTTATATTTTGAACGGTACCTACACCTTTTATTATTAGACATACAAAAAAATGTTAAATACAAAAGTTTTAGGGCTTTACCTGAACCACCAGAATTTATTTAAAAAAGAAACAAATGACGATTGGACACCTAACAAATGAGTATCAACTTTGTTATTTTAAATGGAACACTATGTATATTTTCTCAAATTAAGAAAGACATTTATTTCCTAATTCCAAAAATATGTAGTTTGTCTATATTTGGTTTCATACTTCTTGTGATATTTAAAATTAAAAAAAAATTCATTTACTTTGATTAATAAGTTTATTATGTATGGCAAGTGTTAAACTAATTAAAAGTCATTTTATAAGTAAAAATGCTAACATCTAAGGGAAATTATCAAATTATATGAAATAAATTAATAAAAGTATACCAAAACAATAATAATTTCAAACTTATATATCACAAAAAGTATGAAACCAAATATAGGCAAACTACATATTTTTGGAATTAGGAGAAAAACATCTTTTTTAATTCTACAAAATATATTGAGTGTTCCATTTAAAATAACAAAGTTGATTTGTTAGGTTTCCGATTCTCATTTGTTTCTTTTTAAAGTAAATTCTGACGGTTCAGGTATATCCCTAAAACTTTTGTATTTAACATTTTTTGATATGTCTAATAATAAAATGTGTAGGTACCGTTCAAAATATAAACAAAAACCCTGTACATTGCGCTTTTATTTTTTATTTTTTGACAAATAAATTTCACACTCAAAATTATTGTGAAAAGGATTTAGACGTGTTGTATTTTTTTTCAACATGATGCCTGTTTATTATTTACTTCCCCCCCCCCACAGTGTAACTTCACATTCCTTTGTAAATTTAGAATTTCGATTCTTGGCACGTACTTCAGCCTGAAAATTTATGCATTTATCAAATCTAGTTTAACATAAATGTCGAGGTCAAGCTTTGAATTCTAGAGCGTATTTTTTTGTGTAATAACTGGTACGAGTTAAACAATTTTGTTTATTAACGTTATATTATATGAATTGAATGTGTGCAGTAGGTAATTATCACTTATTATGCAAAGAATGCAACCTCGTGATTATTAAATTTTAGCAAAATGCCTTACGTGCCGCAGTTAATTATTTATTAATTGGCACGTCGACTAATGATTCTAATGAATGACGTTAATATGAGACGACAAAGTTCAAGATTGACATCCTTGGACAATGTTCACAAAAAACATGGCGAAACAAAAAATAAATATTCGGTAATTTACCAACTAAACAATTTAGACGTTTTTATACCGTCTACAGTGTTTTAAGAACAAATATTTCTTTACAAATTGAGAATTGTATGTTTATTACCAAACAAACTTTAATGACCTTTAAGTATGTGGCGCGAATGAACAAATCAAAATGATTTTGTGACAAGATCAAGATAAACTTATTGAACAATAATGAGATGAGATGAATTTATCAATAAATAGAGTGTACAGTTAGAATTAAAAGTAATGTCACCCCAAATGTAAATGCGTGGTCTTATTAATTCTGATTAACCTCACAAGAAAGCGGTCAGAAGTGGTTAGACTGGGGAGACATTTTTTTAATTCTGACTGTACGTGTGCCATTTGAAAGGGCGCTAACTCATTTTCTTCTTAAAAGCAAGAACTAAACATTAAGAATTTATGTTTAATACAAGAGCGGATCAGAAAAAAATCAATTTAAAATAAGTAAAGTATAAGTAAAGTAATTAAAGAACAAAGTTTTAAATTTTAAAAGTAGACGGGAAGTTTGTTTAATTTACTGGCAAAACTAAATGAATTGCCTGACATTTTATTTATACTCAGTTTCCAACTTGGTTAAATTAAACGCGGGAGTTAGATATTCTAGATGCCCCCCCATCTAATTTTTCATTCGCGCCTTATAAATTTTAATCAAGCGGCAGGCAATGAATGAAGAAATCTTCTCCGGAACTTTCTACAATAAATTGATGTCATTAAAGTCGGTTCCTTATTTCTTGGTGTTACCTGTGCGACCCTAGTCTTTGAATTAAATTAATTTCACGTCGTACAAGGAAAACGAACGAGGCAGTCGGATATTGCAAAATGTTTCCTGCAATTGACATTTGATAATTAATACGGCCATTTTTCTTTTCCTTGTATCCAAGCATAAGATTAATCCACGTTTTCCTGTTCAATTAAACCATTAATCTTTCAACAGTTGAAATCTCAATTTCCTTTTCGTTCTTTCTTTTTTTGGTAAGTCGAATCATTCTCGTATTTATTTACTGCCTCTCGAACTTAAGGCGACCACTTATTTGCTTTGCAATATCGACGAACAATTTGCGTAATGAAAGGCAAATATTGGAAGGAGGAGTTCGGGACGAAATTACTGTTGAACAAATATGTCTCCGGTTTCCGGTGAAATATCCAATATCGAAACCGCAAATATTTAAATAAGGTGTGAGGAGATGGTTTTAATGCAGAAACTGATAAGAATGAACGTATGCAAAGTACATAAAGCATTTAAATTTCACATTTTTTGTTGTATTTACAGAACGATATTATGACAAAATTCTATATATAAGCAGAATCACCCTAAATCTATAACAATATGACAGACACTTACTCACGCATTCACAGGAATAAAAATATGTATAAATAGTCAATAATACTGTTGTATCGCTAACATCTGCTACATTTCACAAGAGCTATAGTGACAATCTTCCTATGTATGTATTTCTATTAAGAGTCACAAATTTACCGAGTCGTATCGTTTTAATCGAGCACCACTGTACACATACGTTCGTGGCCGCCTTGTTTGAAATAAACCGAGCAAAAAATACAAAATTCCGTTCCCTAGTTAAATATAATCAACTAAGGAAATTCGTGTGTACATGTATAATTATAGATTTCTTCGAAAATACTCCTAAGAGAATGATGATGATTATGCTTGACGGTGATAAATGCCAGCTCATTAATTCCTTGCGAACGGTCATTACACATTACGAACACTGTGGTAATTTTTATGCGGCATAATTTCATATTTAAGTAGTTTCTGTGGCTGGTAATGATGATAATAACACCGATAATAATGGCGATGTTTTCTTCTTGAATGCCCAATACAGGCGCAAATAAATACCTACTTCCTGCTCACTCAACCACAGATTTATTTTCTCTATAGAAAATGAAACAATTTTGTTTAAACTTCCTTGAAAAAAAAATATGTCTTAAAAATCGATGACCTTTTGAAAATTCTCTTTTGCGTGTCTGTAAATTTAATTTAATATTATTAATTTATTTCCCAACATCGAAAATACAGGGAAATCACAAATGATTTCAATCCACGTGACCTGCCGTATAGGCAACACATTGTACTCTGTTAGTGGCAATGCAGTGCTGTGTGTTGTAATGCCTGCGATTTACAAAGTAATCCTAATTTACATCGGCATCTGGAATACTTGATTAACAGAACACCTACGACCATGAAAGTTAATGACATGCTAATTTGAAACAGCCACTTCTAGAAAACAAAAACTAATTCAAATTGGTCACGTGGATTGAAGTAATTTATGATTTCCCTGTATATGTACTTGACGTTTAGAATTTTTTTTTTCTTTTAAATCAACATTATTTAGAGATCGTGGTGAAAATGAAAATGTGGCTTCCTTTAATCAAAAACTTTTAGATACATTCTGAATTCATGTTTTGTTGAGGAATTTAAAGAGGAAAAAAAAAACATCCCGGAGATTTATTAACATGCATGCTGCTTTGTCTGCTGTATTATTTAGAATCCGCCCGTCTTCGCTTGAGCGGCTTTTTCTCATTTGATTTCATTCTGAAGATGTAATGCCATGAATAAAGATTAATAATCTTCCCTAGACGCTCCACCTTATTTCATCTTTCAAATATTACAGAGTAATAATTTAAATAGTATTTTCTCAAATTTAAAAACCAAAACACCAAAATTAAAACAGCCAAACGTAGTTTATGAAATTAAATGTTTCAATTGTAATTCATGTTATATTGGAGAAACAAGCCAAAATTTAAAAAAACGTCTAGACCAACATAAATATCATATCCAAAAAAATAATCAAAATCATTCAATGCTTGTAGAACATTCATTAGAAAATGACCATAATTTTGATTTTGAAAATACTAACATTTTATATTACGAGTCTAATATTTTCAAAAGACGTTTTATTGAAATGTGTAAAATAAAAATGTCGTCGAATTCTATTAATAAACGTACTGATTTTGCAAATTTAAACGATACATTTTGTAGTTTTCTCGATTCCTTAAATAGAACATAGATCTGTCAATTTTTTAACATTTGTAATGTTCAAATTATTTTTAGATTAAAAATAAATATAATATACATAAAAAAAAAATCAAGTTACTTTTTCAGTTTCCGTTGACAACCTTGTTTATTTTGACAACATAATTTTCACTTCTGACGAAGCAGTCGAACGACTGCGAAACGTAAAGTGTATATTTGCGCGATTTAGTGTCCGCTTAGAAGATTTTGTGATACAAATTTCATCGGACAAGAACCAACTGTAAATTACAGAGTTAGTTTTCAAATTATATTTAAGTATATTCTCGGGTCGTTATTCGGTTGTGCATGACCTTATGCGTTATCTTTAGCCAATTATCATTTAGCCGTAGGGATAAATAGCAGTTTCCGGGAGCCTTCAACTTTACTCAGACTTTACCTTCACCAGTAGTGGAGGCGACTTACATCTTACTTTAAAACACGATGGAAAACAGAAGTACAGTTTCACACAAATGTATAGTGATGGACAACATTAATGAGACTTCTTGTTTCCTGTCTTTTGTATATTCGCAGAAAAATTAATGTTAAGAACTAAAATATTTTTAATAAATATACAGTTTGCTTTATTTTTTAATATACTTTCAATGGTAATCCTGCAGTTTAGTGCACCCAAACTGCGCATGCGCTAAATGTACGCTGCGATGCGCTGAAAACTAACCGGCAAATCAACTTTCTTTCCATTGTTGTCAAGTTGTTTCATTAATGACGGGTACTAAATTACAACCTGTTACTTCTTTCAAATGTAAAAGACGACTTGTAATTTCGTGCAATGTTATACATATAGAACTAGAACACTAATAAACGTACAATTAAATTGAGTATTGCTGCCACCTATTTACATATAAAGAAAGCTGCACTTGAAGTGCCTACAGAAAAATTTTAGCTAGAAATTTTTGCAATACTCGTAGATGTTCAAATTTCAAAGTTCGATCAAGTATAAAAATGGAAGGACGTGCACCAGTTATAATTAGTGCCGACTTATTAAATGAAGACGCAATTCGTTCTGAAAAAGAAAATATCAGTGGAGGTGTCAAATTTATAAAAAAAAATAAGTGTACGGGCAAATTTTTTCTTTTTTACAAGAAGTCATGTGAAACTAGATCAAATTTTAACAATAATTTGTGGGTGGTCTCATAATATGCTTCAAAAAAATACTGCACATGAAGCGGAATTAGGAGACAATTGTACTCATGCAATTGTAGATTGGTGCAGTTTTTGTCGAATTCCTTATGGAAATCCTTCTGTGATTGGTGGACTCAATGAAGATTTAACAGCTAAGGTCGTGGAAATAGACGAATCGAAATTTTTCCATAGGAAATATCATAGGGGACAATGGAGAGAAGGCCATTGGGTTTTTGGGGACATAGAAAGGGAAACGGGTAAATGCTTTCTTGTGGAGGTGCCTGATAGACGCAAGGAGACTTTCTCAGAAATTATTCGTAGACGTAAGATTTAGATTCACATCCATTAACTTTGTACAATAACTGTAGTGTACAATAACTGTAGAACATTCTAAGTAATTATTTTTTTACAGATATTGCGTTTTCGACTGATCGCTCTAGAGCGCGCTCATGGCATTTTCATCTTGTTCTAACCTCAAGTAATAACGAGAGATAGATGTACTTTCAGAGTGTTTTGGAGTAGTCAGTCGAAAACGCTAATACATTCTACCAGGAACGATTACTGTTTCTGATGGCTGGTGGGCAATAGAAATATAAATCAGCTCGGGGGAGGTATTTACGAACATAAAGTAATTAATTATACACGAAGACCATTTCGTGTCGTGGACCCCAACGATCCAGATACGCACACACAGAATATTGAAAATCTGTGGATGCGTGCAAAAATGAAGTTAAGGAAGTAAAGGCAATTTGGGACATCACAAAATTTATTTCCCAATTATGTGCACGAATTCATTTTTCGAAATATGAATCGCGAAAATTTCTTTTCAAGATTTTTATTAACAATTAACAGGTTGTAATTTTGTACCCGTCATTAAGGAAACAACTTGGCAATGGAAAGAAATTTGATGTGGCGGTTAGTTATCAGCGCATAGCAGCACACATTTAGCGCATGCGCCGTTTGGGTGCACTAAACTGCTGGATCACCATTTTCTATTATTGTATTGTTTATGAATACTACAATAGTCCTAATTAAACATCCAGATTTAAAGGTAATTCTTGAATAGACCAACCAAGGAAAACTGGTGACATAAGCTGCGTTCTTGTTACAAATCTTACCTCAGATCAAATAAACGTCATTTCCGTTAGCACGAACAAGTAATTAAGTTGGAATGGACATTTCTACCTAACAACTAATGGGAATGTTCGAGCGGCAAGGCGGGAGCTCAAAATCTCAATTCAAACACACTTATTCGTGCTAACGGAAATGACGTTTATCTGATCTGAGGTAAGATTTCAGGTAAAAGGAAAACACCTAATGTTAGAAATTTTTTGTGTATTTTGGTTTCCCAGAATAATTATTGGAAAAGAAAGAGCAGCAGATGAACGAAATAAATACAATCATAAAAGGGTCTGATACTTTTTCGATTGTTAAGGCGCGACGTCAGGCGTGAACTTGACCTTTAAACGAAAGTGACGTGATCAGCAGAAATACGAACTCCAAAATATTTACTTGACAAATACATGCAAATCGCCTGAAGTAAATTACTCCGTACAAATTGTATAAAATAAGGATAACACTTTGAAAATCTGCTTTTACAGGTGAACAAATAAATCACTACAACACGAAAACAATTCAAATCTCCATGTTAAGAATTCCTAGTATCTTCCTTTAATTTTAATTGTATTGTAATAGTTATTTATTCCCACGTTTCCGTCATAAACATTTCGGCATCTTTTTGTGACCCAATATTACGCGTTTTCCTTCCCTTGCATTTTAATCAGTCGGTTTTCTTTATGTCGTATATTCGGTTTATCGCTGATGTTTGAATAATAAAAGACTTTGTTAATAAAAAAATGTATCACAAAATCACAGTAATTTACGACAGAGAAAACCCGTCGATTTAAAAAATAACAAACCGATCGCACTTGTTGAATTTTGTTACTTAGACCATTTGTGTTAATAATTCGTCTTATAATCATGGAATTTGTTTCTCATTGAACGTCGCATACAAAACGAAATTATAATAATTAACAAATCAAACAACGAAAGTGTTTAGGATTGATTATAATGTTTTTAATTCTGGTTGTCCTCACCATTTTTTTTTGTTTTTAAAGTTGGTTCTTGTCCTATGAAAATTGTATCACAAAATCTTTTAACCGGACACTAAATAGCGCACAAAACGAAGCTGTCGAGCGACGGCGAAACGTTAAGAGTTTTGTGAAAATTGTATCACAAAATCTTTTAACCGGACACTAAATAGCGCACAAAACTCTTAACGTTTCGTCGTCGTTCGACAGCTTCGTTTTGTGCGCTATTTAGTGTCCGGTTAAAAGATTTTGTGATACAATTTTCATAGGACAAGAACCAACTTTAAAAACAAAAAAAATGGTGAGGACAACCAGAATTAAAAACATTATAATCAAGCCTAAACACTTTCGTTATCTGTTTGGTTTGTTAATTATTATAATTTCGTTTTGTATGCGACGTTCAATGAGAAACAAATTCTATGATTATAAGACGAATTATTATTGACACAAATGGTCTAAGTAACAAAATACAATACGTGCGATCGGTTTGTTATTTTTTAAATCGACGGGTTTTCCCTGTCGTAATTTATTGTTCGCTTCGATATAAGTATTTCACTTTTGTACACCTTTGAAAACACAACTGATTTTAATTAATCTCATTGCAGTTAATACACTTGTACGACGCATTCATCATCAGTTGTGCAACTGTGTGTTGCGGTTCACGGTCAAGTTTTACGACTGACGATTCTCTCTGTCACACCACCATGAATATTTATTGCACGCTTTGAAAGAAATGTACACTTTTGGTTCTTGTCTTATGCACGTGCGTAACATGCATTTAGGGTAAATTTTTAATTAATTATAAATTGTTGTATAGAATAATGTTCTGGGAAGTATCTTCTTTCGTCAGTCTATTCAGGAATCATTCTGTACATGTAATTTTAATAACGAGGGCCATGGAAATGAAATCTGTGATTAGGGTCTAGAATGCGGTTTCCCTGGAGTTTCTTCATATTACTTCAAAAGCAAATTAGTTCTTATTCACCACTTCATTCGGTGCCAACAATTACGTAAATAATTTCAATAGAACGTGCTCTATATACATACTTCAAAATCTGAATTCTGCAGCTTTCAGTCAATCACTTCAAAAGCCTCTCGTTTAAATTAGCTCCTAATAAATAGGTATTCAGCGCTCACGAAGTACTAATTTGACGGTCAAAGAAGTGCAATTACGTAAATCACGCTAACAACCGGATTTCTCTTTTCCAGGAGGCCCATAATATGGTGCGCGAGGCGAACGAGAAGCAAGCAGCGGCCGAGAAAGCGCTCAAAGAAAGCCAGATGAAAGTGGACGTTCTCACCGCCGAAGTTTCCGCTCTTAAAACATTGGTATTGACCTCAACTCCGAGCCGGCCTAACCCACATTTACATCCCCAGATCGATTTGCGTGGAAGAGAGGAAGGTACGCATTAACGACGTTGGAATTTTATTCCGTCGATAAATAACGCGTGCGGGCCTTTGTTCCAACTTAAGCGGTCGTAAACGCTTTACAAGCCGCTCTCACCGATATTTTTAAGCCAAGGCTTGATAAATTATTTTCTGGTGAAATTAATCGCGCATGAAGTCACACTTAATTTTGTATGTCGCTTGTTGTTGTTTATTTTGGATAAAATGCTTGCGTGCTACATTTATATTTTAATACAAAAGGTCACAGATGAAGATGTTAACAATGCTGAGTAACTAACTAATCAATAATCATTATTTGGTCGTTACCAGCTACCAACGGTTCTTCATTTATCAACACTATTAGTTCAAAGCTATAAAAATAAACGATAGGAAAAAATATTAAATTATTTTGCATTGCTACCAAGAAAAACAATAAACACTAGTGTAAAATTCTTACAATTTGGAAGACATGTATAAAAAAAAAATAATACTAGTGGAGCCTCCTTACATTTTTGCTTAATTAACAATAATTAAAAATTGAGAATTAGAAAAATCAAAATTTTTATTTCAGGTACAACAATGTTCTCTAAAAAGCACCATCGTCGATCCCCCTCGCACTTTAACTTGAAATATGGGCGTGAAAACTCACCCCCGGAATCACCAGTGAAAGAAGCCCTACCCATCCTCACCTCTCACCTAGACATGCTCACAAAAGATGGACTTGAGGTACGCAATTAACAAATTTGGCATTAATCAGTAATAAGAGTAAACGTAATTTTATTCCAGGTCGATCCAAACGTGCACGAGGAATTTTTAGTTTGGAAGCAAAACCCCGTGCTCGATAAAACTAACCCGTTTATCAAACGAGTGTACAGCGAAGATATTAACCTTTGCCTTAGCTTTAATAATGCCGAGCTATCTAAAAGAGTGACAACGGCAGTCGAAGCGGGGACTATATTCATAGAAGCCATAGGTGATAAAACAAAAACAATATTTCCTAAGTAAGCATTGAATCAATTTACTTAGTTGCGATCTAAATTGATTTGGTTTGCAGGAAATGTGCATTATTAGAGGTGCCGAGGCAATGCTTTTATCGAATGAACATCGGTGAACCTGATGTATGGTACTCAATTTCACAAATATGCCGTAATAGGGTGAGATTTTTTTTTTTAAAGCGCAAGGATAATAAAACTATTGTATTTATTTTCTAAGAATAAAGGCTAGTCAAGGATAAATTTGAATGCACCTAAATGTTAATTACATTCAAACAACTTGCTATTAAGTTTATCTTTCTTTTTACAGATAATTGCTGTGTGTGATTTTCTCAATTATCTCAAATACATCGAACGAGGGCTAGTGAAAAGTTCAGGTAAAATAACTATTACGCTGCTTATAATTAGTTAACTAAAATTCTACTGCTTTTTTTAGCTCATGATGTTTACTGGGAGATTGCCAGATTAAGAAAAGATATGGTCATAGCAAGATTAGGGCTTGGAATAAGTTCTTGACATTACTGAACTTATTCCTGTACAAAATACGCAGTGTTTTTCATAAATGTACTAAATCGATTGTAAAAATGTGCCAAGGTATTGTAAAAAAATCTTTAGTGTAGATTTATATACTCAAACCAAAGACTTTTATTTGTATTTGTATATGTGAGACGACCGTACTCATGTTTGTATGCAAAAATACAGATTAGACTCCTAATTTGATATTTTTATTATCAGTGCGTAATGCACACTCATTATTTATAAGGGACAGTAACTGTGTAATTTTCTTTTCTTTATACTTTAAGTCTTACTGTATTTTTGTGTAAGTGGCCTATATTTATACTAGATGATATATTAAATGTTGACATAACTGAATCTCGTATTGTTAAGTAAAAAGTTTTAAGATCTAATCACCGGACTTTTAATTAAAGCACCATCCACTTATTTTAGAAAGGGGAGAATGAGACAAAACGAATCCAGTAAAGCAAATCTATTTGTTACATCTTAGAAACTGGTTTAAGACCTAAGATATAAAAGCACTTACTCAGAATGAGAGCAGTTGCTTCGGCTAATAAAATTCGCCCGTTATTAACTTTCACAACATCACCAGAAGAATCTTTCTCAACGCAATAACATGAATCATAAAACTCAGTGAACGACGTAGAAATTTCATAACAGTACTCACACAAGTGATGCAAGCACAGATCCTTCGTTATTTTCACCAAAACATCGGGAAACCTCATCAGCACCTTACACAGTTTCCACTCCTTTTCATGATCGACGGAAACCGAAGTCTCCCTTGCGATTTCCTTGATTTTTTCCGAAGTGTAATTTGCAGTTCGGGCAATCGATTTAATGCGAGTGTACGCATACAACAAATACACTGCAGTATTTCCTTTATCCTCGAGCATCCTGTCGAAAGAAAACACGTACTCGTGATTCCTATTGTGTGATAAATCCGCATATTTAATGCAACCGTAAGCCACAGATTCTTGAGCTTGCTTCAACTCTTCCGAAGTCAAAACTTTATCACGTTCTTTTTCCGTCAGTTTATCCAAGGCACGTTTCAAACCCTCCTCCAGCAGATCTGATAACCGGACGGTTTCACCCGAGCGTGTTTTAAACTTCTTTCGGTCCTCTCCCAAGACCACGCCGAATCCGACGTGATCAATGCGATGCTTCGAGTAATCCAAGATTCCAGCACGCACAGCACATTTACAAATCACTTTAAAATGCGTTGCCTGCCCCTCGTCGGTCACATAAATCACCCAATCGCACTTTTCTTCTTCTAACCTCTGTTTAATCGCCGCCATATCAGATGTGTCGTAAGTAAAACCACCGTCTGATTTAACGATGGTTAAAGGAATCCCATCGTTAGGTTCTCCTCCCCACATTACCTTTCGGCCTTCATCGTTTTCTAAGAAGCCACGCGCTTCGAGTTCTTGAACAATTTTCTCCATATGCTTTTGATAGAACGATTCTCCTCTTTCTGTGATTTTTACATCCAGTTTATCGTAAATTTTTTGAAATCCTACGAGAAAAAAGAATAAGTAAGTAGCGGAAGTTGTTAATGGAAACAAACCTTTACGTGACACATCGCAAATAAGTTGCCAGCCTTTGATGTAATCGGGATCGAACGTTTGTAATTTTACGACGCACGCGTAAGCCCTCTGTTTGAATTCGGGGTCTTCATCGAAGCGTTTCTTAGATTCTCTATAGAATGCTTGCAGGTCACCGATCGGTGGTGACTTGATTAAGTAATCTGGAAATTGGTCTTGAAGGTGTGCTATCAACATTCCGAATTGTGTGCCCCAATCTCCGATGTGGTTGATTCGAAGTACATCGTGACCTAAATATTCGAGTAAACGGCAAATACTTTCACCAATAATGGTTGACCTAAAAGATTTATACTATTATAATCTAATCTAAGTATAAAAAATCCTTTTAAAAAATAAAAAAATATGTTTAAGATATTAAGCTCTAATTGTAATGAAATTATTAGATTAAGGCCCGATTTATTCACCTCCAAGTAAATTTATCTGGTCATTTATTCCCATAGTAACAATTGTGATCACAATTGTTACTATGTGATCACAATTGTTACTATGGGAATAAATGACCAGATAAATTTACTTGGAGGTGAATAAATCGGGCCTAGAACTACTATTATAATAATAATAACAAACATAAAACGAACTTTTCAAAGTCTTAATTAACAGCGAAATTATAAAGAAGTATAAAGAGAAGTTTAAGGGTAGGTTTACAAAAAGCAAATTAAATATTTAATTTCGAATTAAACTAATCACGACTAAGTTGCCATAAGAATTACATTACGAACTGTCAAATTAACAACGTCATTAAAATTTGATTGCAATTAAATTTTCTGTAAACTGGCCCTAAGTATTTTAGTTATCAGTTAATTTTAATCTTTGCTTTATTCCCATAGAAATAATTGTCTTTATATTTGTAGTCATGGGAATAAAGTATTTGTTAAAGTCAATCAGTGACTTAAATCTTTAGTCAGTTTACCTTAGATGTCCTACATGCATTTCTTTTGCTATATTTGGTGAAGAAAAGTCGACCAAAACCCTCAGCTTCTTCTCCGGTGCTGGAGGTTGGACACCGTAATCAAAGATGGTGGCCAAATTTTTTATGCTGAAACTCTTGCTTAAAAATATGTTAATGAAACCTGCCCCTGCAATTTCCAGTTTCTCCACAAGATCTGAAGGCGGGACGTTTTCCAGTATTTTAGTTGCAATTTCTCTTGGGGGAATTTTCTTTCCTAAAAGCAAGTAAATACTTGTCAATCATTTGTGCACAGCACGATGTTTACAACTTACCCAATTGCTTATAAATACTTGCTATGGGCATGGCCGAATTGCACTGGTAATCTCCAAATTTCGGATTATTTGCTAAAGTTATAACAACTGGTGCGTCGGTTATGTCCGGAAATGCTTTTGATATTGCGATGGAAAAGATATTATACAAAGTTTCTTGAATACACTCCATCGTGGTAGTTTTGACTGGTTTCGAAGTCCTTGCACTTTCTGCTGAAATAGCCTGAATAAAAAAATTCAATCAATCAGGAAACAAGTTGGTTGGCAATTACAGTATTTACTAAATAGAAATGATCAAGAGAAAAAAGACAGGATCAGAAGTCAGTGGAAAAATTAGAGGGCAAATAATTTCGATGACTAGGACAGAAATTAATGAGATGAAATAACTAATGGGAATAAATGAAGTCAAAGTACAGTGAAATAAAATATGTAAAAGAAATGTGTGTTGTACTAGGGTTGCTACTCGTCCCGGATTCATCGGGACTATCCCGGAATGTGATAATGGTAACCTGTCCAGCCGAGAAAGTATGCGATCCGGGATTATCTCGAAATTCTCAGTATCAGATTTTGCGCTATTATTATTATTGAGAAAAATTTTTGGTAAACAGCGAAGTTGAATCAGGACCCTCAGGTTCTTTGCATTAGGATTAGGGTGCTGCTCATTCTCATAAAGCCGCATCCAGACGACATGGCCAACGTCAGTCAACGTTGATGAATGCATTGGCAACAAAATTTTTAACCAACGTTGGGCAAGTTTACCATTTGCACATTGCCTGTCCACAGATTGGATTGGCTTGTCAAACTTCAAAGATAAAAAAGTTCGGCCAATGTGTAGCGAATAGCTACCAACATTTGTTAAATTAAAAAGATATGGAGAACGAAGAATATGATATGGTTGTTGCAAGTGCTTGTGTAGTTCTTTCTTGTGCACAGTTGTTATTGGCAAGAAATAATTATAATAAATTATGATTGCTTTCTTTCAGATCCCAAATAACTGGGCATTTTTCATAAAGACTGAGGAATTCCAAAATTAACTGGTTATTCCATTCGATTTCTGGTAACGACATTTTTCTGGTCAAATTAAAAAAAAAAAAACAGTAAACCGAAAGCAGAAGATCCACTTTGCCACCAAGTTAGTACAACTCAACGCGCACAATACCCAAAAATAAATAATATCCTAGAAACATCGTGTGCAAACGGTTCAAATCGTCTGGACGTAAAAACAAACGTGATGGCATGTGAAGGCCAACGTTGGTTAAACTCTTTGATGTGGGTCGAAAAAACCGCCCTCATAGCGATTGCATTCCAATGCCAACATTGGCGATTGGTTGGTATTCATTGGCTATGTGTATTTCGTCCACACGACATGGCCAACCACCCAACAGCCAACACTGGCTAACGTTGGCCATGTTGTCTGGATGCGGCTTTAGATACAGCGATTGTCACAATAGTAACAAATTGATTCATAAGTAAAAATGGTGTTTTTCTTTAATCTAATGCGGTAATGCTCAAAGCAGATTTGACTGAGCACTTTACTTGTAATAGAAAGTGTAGTGCAGTGTTGCCTATAGCATTTTGCAAAATGTCTGAATACTTAACTTATAATAATCACTAAAATGTCACTAGAAGCAGACAGCAATTCACAAATTCCAAAAAATTGAACTCTGTCGCATGCCCGGTTGCTCCAACTTTTTAAGCAGAGCTTAAATTTAAGTGGTGTTTAGTAGAACTGGCAACGGTTAACCGATTTTGGATATTCATGGTGTACAGCATGTCACTCATGCAAATAGAGTTGCATGAAAAAATATTTTTCACCTAGATTCACATTCAAGTTATGCAACTCTATTTGCATGAAAATGTTAGTCACATTCTAATTGATACTTAAGTTGAAGTTTAAATGTCAATCAGAATGTATTTGACATTGTACTGACCATACGTAAATGTTACATTCTAAACATAACTTAAATTTAAGCTCTGCTTAAAAAGTTGGTGTAACTGGGCATTAATACACAGTATAAGAATCACACAGTAGCGTCACTTGAGTATAATTGTCACATTTGTTCTTTTGTTTGATACCTACCCAACTGTAAATTACATTGCATTTCCATAAGGGTATCAAATAGAATGGCCGCTTTTTTTGACACTGACGTTTAAGTGACGCTACTGGGTAATTACTTATACTGTGATTAATATATCAATATTCTAATATGTGCATGGTCATTTGGTGGTCATAAAGTCCCGGCACCCTAGTAGGCTTTGGAAGTGTGAACGCATGTCTTTTCTTAAAGTAATTGATTAATTAGAATGACATTTCTATTTAATCAATCGACACATGTCAGTTGTTTACTAGTTATTATTAAATAATAAAATCACTAAACTGGTCACAAAAGTCTGAATTTACTAAATTTGTCTGAAATTTCAACAGAAAATAACCAAATCTAGAGAGAAAAAAATCTACAACAATGGTTCAGTCTTCAGGCAGGGGTATGTTCCGGGATGATACTTCTAAAATTTATTTGAAATTTCAACAGAAAGTCACCGGATCTGGAGAGAAAAAAAATTTGCAACAGTGGTTCAGTGTCACGGGCTGAACTTCTAAAAGGTGGTAGGTAACTTTAGTTGTACAAAAAAAAGGAAAAAGAAAAATGTAAAAAGACAAAATGAATATAAAGTCAAAGATATGAGAGCAACTCAACCCAACTATACAATTCCATACCTAGTAATACAAGAATTCAGAATTAAGAAAATATGAAAAAGTTGAGAAAATCGAATATTTACAAAACATTATATTATCCCAAATTAATTCTTCCAGTCAGAATTATGTTTGTAGTTAGAATGAACAGGAGTTAAAATAAGCTTAATTAGGGTAAATACATTTTCAAATTTTGTTGCATACTTACAGTGTGATCAATAATATTTAATGACTGTGTGTGCCCCTATTTTAATTTATAGGGTACCTACTACAATATGTCACCTTCTAATAATTCTAACATTAGATTAGATTTATTTTAAATTACGAAATAAGTAGGATTTTAATGTAAAGCAGTTTTTAAAAACAGCTGATTGATTTAAAATAACTTTGCACAGCATCGAAGTAAATAAACAAATATAGAAAATACAGCTAGCGATTGTCAACGAACAGAAAGTGAATTAGAGTAAACAAAATTCACTAAATTTCCCCAGAATTCTCCAAGTTCTAATATCAACTTATACAATTGACGTAACTCAGACGTAAAAATTGATATAATACTTCTTTATTAATCACGCTGCAATAATGATTCACCATTACTAATCCACCTATAAATAATTTAGATAAACTTGTTTACTTTGACCTTACCTTATTCTGCAAAAAATTGCATAAGATTGTTTTAAATTTCATCATCTATTTATTATGTCATTCAAGGAATTAAAAGTTAAATTTGGTTTGTATTGAATCAAACTTATAATATTACAAAATTAACTTAAATGGAAAACTCATTCAATAGTAAAACAAAATATGTATTAAATTTCATTTGGGAGTTCTTTTTTTACAAAGAGACTTGAGCCTCTTAAAAATAGTAAAGTCAAAACCGCTCGAGACGAAAAAGAGGAAAGTTCATTAGAACAAGGGAACTGAAGAAAAACACTGAAATGAAATCTACAGCCTGATATTTCAGTTACAGTTTATATTTATTCTTCAGTTTATTCCCATAGTAACTATTCTTCTGATAATTGTTACTATGTGAATAAAGTGACTGTGACTGAAATATCGGGCCTATGAAAACAAGAAATGAATATACTTACAAGAATTTAAATATTAAATATTTGCCTTTTTTTTACTTCTTACCCGATTTAGGATAGTCAATCGATGTTTGAGCTTAATATTTTCTGTTGCTAGGGCTCCCACTTCTGGAGATTCCAATGGTCCGGCAGTGCTATCTGCAATGGCAGTCGTTAATTGCGAAATTTGAAACTGCAGGCGTTTTATTTCCTTCTCCTAAAAGCACACGGACACGTTTTCCTAACCTCAAAATCCTTACCTTAAAATTATTAATGTATCCTACTTACCGCAACATCGGCTTCCTTGGTATAGTGAGAGACAACATCACTTTCCATTATTAAACAAATTATATAAATTAAATTTTAATAAATAAAGAGAAAATTACCGGGCGCGTTATCACAAAATATAATACGGATTTAACGTCTCAGTGTTGCCAATAGATGAAAACAAAAAAAAAGACAGGCAACCAGTGCCAACAGTGCCATTTCGGTGTATGTTCAAAGTAATCTAATAGATGGAGCAACATGTGATTGAAATATATTTAAAATTTCTAAAAAATAATTATTAATGTAAATTAGTAAACTATGTATATAGCAAAAAGAGTGTAGAAATAATATACAACCTAATGAAAAGCATCAGGTTAAAGACAATTGAATTATTTGGTATAAAAAATGTAACAACTACAATAGAAAAATGTGTAAAATGATAAATAAAAAATTATCTTAGTTTTGAATTCAATCAGTTTAATTTTTCAAGCACAATTCTAGTGTCAATATAGCATTGGTTGAGAACTATAAAAAAATTAAATGTGTATAGGTATTTGAGACTTTTAGATTAAAAGCTGCTAGTTACGTCCCCGTCCCTCTTACCATCGTAAGTTACGATTTTCATTTGCGTTGATAATTCGGTTCCCAGTTGCCATTAGACTCACAAAACATCTGAAAATTTAGCTTAAAGAATCACTAAAAAGTCACTAGAAACAGACATTAACCATGTTCGCGTTTTCAACTGACTATTCCACAGCAGTCTCAAAATATCTCCATTCCTTATTATTACATGAGGTTAAAATGAGAGTATTCTGAGAGAGCTACAAATCAGTTAATCGAAAACAAATGCCGAAAAAATCAAACTTATTATTTTTCACTTTATTGAATGTATTTTCAAAAATTCACAAATCAGTTAATCGAAAACAAATGCTGAAAAAATCAAACTTATTATTTTTCACTTTATTGAATGTATTTTCAAAAATTTACATTCATATAACATTCTCAGAGAGTGTCGCTGGCCAATTAAACTACTTAAAAGATGTTAAATAGTAGTAAATAAAAATAAAAGAAGTAAATAACGGCCTAGCTGGCAAGGAAAAGTAACTGTCGACGTACGTTTCGGTCTTATTAGACCTCATCAGGACAGTATAACCAAGGTGTAAGGTGTTGACACTTGGAGATAGAAAACAACAAATGAAGCAACAGGCCAGGAGACCGAATGCACATTTGCCGCAACCACTGAGAAGACCCGCATTTCGTTGCTATACTGTGATGTTGCCCTCGAAATGCGGGTCTTCTCAGTGGTTGCGGCAAGTGTGCATTCGGTCTTCTGGTCTGTTGCTTCATTTGTTGTTTTCTATCTTCAAGTGTCAACACCTTACACCTTGGTTATACTGTCCTGATGAGGTCTAATAAGACTGAAACGTACGTCGACAGTTACTTTTCCTTGCCAGCTAAGCCGTTATTTACTTCTTTTATTGTTTTTTTTTCCTGGCAATAACTTTTCCGTTATTAGTAAATAAAAATGTTCTAAGTTTTTAAAAATACAAAATTTGAAGAATGAAGAACTTTTATTTTGATGAAATAAACATAGTAATAAAAAAGGGAAATTTGTAATAACAAATATCATCTGGTACATTGCTATAAAGTGTATCGTCGCAGTCAGAAAAAAAAAACAAAGTATCTGTCACTTTTGAAGAAAATCAAGCAAATTTTGAATAAAATTATTCGGATAAGTACGGCATTTCTCAGTATAAATTATTTTGACGGGCAAAAGTCATTAATAAAAGCCCATTTTTAACTGAAAAATATTTGCTTGTTCCAGTTTATTTTGGCCGCCATAGTACCAGAACTAACAATATTGTTCTCAGCATAAAAAAACCGACAAAATTACAAAAAAGAATGAGATTTGAAAGTTATCAACGATTTTCTGTGATTAAATAAAAAGTCAATAGATTTGACAGTCCATGAATGTATTACATTGATTATTAATTCAGTTAATCATAGACATACATTTTCTTTGCACCGCCTACTCTAATCTGATTTTTATTTGCTCACGTTTTGTAATTTAGTTCATTATCCCCCGAAATGCATATTTAATCGAAAAAAATGCGTTTTGAACTTAAATATTAAATGAAGTTACATAATTTCGAATTTGACCCAAACCACATGGTATCAGTATTGTTGTAATCTTTGTGACTAGAGGATGCTCGTTCTATCTTTCTTTCTCTTTATGCGGTTGCAACTGTCAAAATATTATAACAAGAGTTGATATTTAATAAAAACAAACAAAAAAATTGTCGGTCTTTGTTGAAACCAGCCTAACTAAGAATAAGAATGCACCAAGAATAATAAAAAAGGCGTTTTATTCTATTATTTGTAACAAATAAACCCAACAAAGTATATATTTTTGAAAACAGAGAAAAAATCTCTATTTAATGATGCCATTGTCTACTATGATTTCCATTTAAAAAATATAACTTTATGTTATAACTCGAAAATTTTATTAAATATCAAGAAACCATCTACACCACTGAATTGTATTCCAAAAAGTGTCCTAATAATGTCAAAATAGTTTTTTAATATCTGTAAATAAACGAGATATGCGCGATTGACGAAAAGTCGAAAATGTCACCAGTTCACCAGTGAACCAGTGAACGAGTGTTCAATCGAATGAAACACTGAACGAGAGCGAGTTTCTAACATTCTTTCAATTCGTTGTATACAACTAGATGATTCATGCACATTTGACACGTCAATACACGATGTTTCAACATTGAAATATGTTATTCAATCGCTGCTGCTGGTGTGATGAGGTGTTATTGTAATAATAACAAACATTTGTCTGCATTCGTCTTCAATTTCGTTGTTTCAATTTGGTTGAATCATCTAAATTGTTCTACATATTTAAAAAGATGATGGGTTGTGTGTGACAATTAAGGCGAAAACACATTATTATCACGTCACGTGAACTCACGTGAAGACACGTGAATCGTAAATTTGATGAGACCCGCTTTTCCATAAACATGCATTTATAGGTAGGAGACACACTATTGTCATTTCACTCATTTACGAAATATCACATGTTGTTACATGTCGGCACGCGTTCAGATTTTCTGTTTTCGCATAAATTTCGTGACACTTGAAGGCGTGAAATATGAAGAATTAAAAAGGATGATAAGAAGTTTTAATTGAAAAAGTGCGAGAACAGAAGGTATTGTACAATACCTGCTCTTTTCTCTTCAAATTAATTTCATGCACCCATTTCTTACTTTTGTTTTCCGTCATTAAAAGCAAAGCACAGGCATTTTCTAAATCATTTTCTTCTTCAAACTCAGAAGAGGAGGATGAACTATCGTTGTTTATTTTAAACATTTCTTTAACAGGTAGGTACTTTTACTCTAATTTCTAATTGCATAGGTAATAATAAATCTTTATAAATATAGAAATCACGAGAATTGACGTGACATGGCTCATGACAGTAGTGTGATTCTACTGTTGATATTATGCGATTCATGTATGGCGTGATATCACGTGAACTCACGTGACGTGATAATAATGTGTTTTCGCCTTTAATGTGGGAAACAAAAAATATTCGACAATTTGTACATAAAAACCTTCGTTTTCATTTTTACGTGAAAAAATAAACAAAAGATGTTCGAATTTGCATTACAAAAAATAAAATAAAACACAATAAATTTAAGTACAAGTGTTTCAAAGACGTTTTGTAAAAATGATACAAAAAATTCTATGTTCGCACGTATTGTATTGGAAAATAAAACTTGATATTTGTGGTTAATAATAATGCAAATTATACTTTATTAACAGATGTCATCGCAAAGTGATAGGATGAAGTGAAATAATTACATATTTATTTTATAAGTTTGGTTAAAATTATTTTCAAACGAAATTGCTAAATTTGTCACAGAAAATCACCAGATCTAGAAACAAAATCACTATTGCTATTAAAAAAATTAAATCGACCTGTACGGAAGATATTTGTCGAAAATGCATATTTCCAAAAATACTCAAATTTAATCCAGACTTTTTTAAACGCACTGTATATTTTAAATCTAACGTGATTAAAGAACTGAGGCGTGCAATTAATTGATTAGGTACTTAAAAATCAGAATTTAGTTAGGTAAGTTAATTTTATCAAATTACGTTTCAAATGCTGCGTTTGTTGTTGGTAACACACTATTTAACACAACTTTAAAATAATCCTACCTTAATATATGTACGATGCCAATGCAATCCAAAAGCACCGCAAAGCACAATTTATTTTAATTACGAAATAAGAGTTTTATTTATAATTAAACAAATGTTTAAACAAATATGAAAACTTTTTACACGCACCGCGAGGATACGTGCTATCCACATTGCATCTTATTGACTACTGATAGGCTTACGAATTCGGCAAAACAAAAAATTAAAACGTGGAGGAACACGCACCTCACAGCCTACTTTTTTGCAAGTACTTTTGTACTCAAGCATGACTGGTAGAATCAGAATTTAGGTACTTTTATGTTTACCTGAAATAATTGAATTATTTATAGCGTTTTCGATTCACCTGCACCGATTGCACTCAGTGTATTTGCATCTTCTTTTAACCTTATGTAATAACACGAGATGAAGAGACTCTGAGTGCGCACTAGTGTGGTCAATCGAAAACGCTATTTGATTTAGAAATGCAAGGAATTATTATTTTATTAAAATTAGCACGATATTTGATTGAGTGATTCTTTAAATATATTTTGACGACTTGAAAATTGTAATAAATTTTATAATGTACGCAGATAAATGTGGTGCAAATCAGGGTTGTCACATTTGTATGCTGAAATGCTGACCGTTCACCTCAGATATGCAGGATGGTTTACAACAGGAGACGAAAATAAAATTCGCATATTTTAAGTAGAAAATACGAAATAATTTTAAATATGTAGGTATTTTGTAGACCACCAAGGAAAAATTAAACAAATTTCTGACGCTGAAATATGTATACAGGCTGTTTCAAATTCGACCCTCACCATTGAGATCTCGCTTATTTGAAGAGATAGACGCTACGTTTAAATTTGGCAAAGTAGCTAAATTTCATGAGCATTAATTATCCGCAGAGAAATAATTTCTACGTTAACTCTTATTCGAAATAATTTTAAGAACTAAAAGGTGTCATTTCCTTATTTTTCCTCTATCTTCTTTATTTGAAGAGATATCAAAAAAATAAAAGTACTTCTCTACACACTGATGAATACCATTTTGCTATAACACGTTTCGTCAATTTTATATCATCAAGTTCATTTTTTCTTACGGGCGCCATATTAAAATTTAGGCGCAGAGGAATGTCCCCCTTCCTATAACATGTTAT
This sequence comes from Dorcus hopei, assembly GCA_033060865.1. Lineage (NCBI taxonomy): Eukaryota > Metazoa > Arthropoda > Insecta > Coleoptera > Lucanidae > Dorcus > Dorcus hopei. The sequence continues at coordinate 38,036,401 of CM065419.1, forward strand.
CAAAATTATTTAAAATAATATCAGAATTAAAAATGTTTGATATGATATTATATAATCAAAAATATATAACTGAAAAACTGTTAAACGGCCGGTATTACCAACATTTTAAATTTAATTCGTGTTTAGAATGTGATTGATGATATACAAAACAAGAAATGTCACAATCTAAACACGACTTAAATTTAAGGTCTCCTTAAAACGTTGGTAATACCGGTCGAAAGTAATGTATAGGGAATGCTAATACTATTCGACGCAGCATTTAATTCCACATACGATGGTGTATTAAAATATTGGTCGTTCCATTAGAAAAAAGAGTATTTTTCTGTGTTTGAATATCTTCGAGTGGTGCAGTGCGTTTTAGACACCCTGCAGCTTAATAGATTATGCTTATGGAATTTTTAAGAACCTTAAAGCTTCAACTACAATATCAGCTATTACAAATAAAATTGCTTCAATCATAGTTGTGTTATAATTTTTTGAAAATCAGATTGTAGAATCCAGATTTTTAAGAAAATTCAAAATATTTAAAAAATGATGCAATTTAGAGATAAGGAAATGTATTGCAATTCTTCTTATTTTTAGGTGTAGAATTCAAATTCGTAACAAAAATGATAGGTTGCTATTTAAAATTAGCGAGTTGAAAGCGACTTCCGGTACAACCGGAAGTGATACAAAGACAATTTTATTTAAAGAGATCTCTATTGAAAACTCTTGCTCCTTAAAATTCAAATATCTACGTGAACTGCATCCTTCAAAACTTTTAACGAACGGTTTATGTGGATAACCTGTATTTGAACACCTGTCATCTGTATACAATGACAACTTTGTTATGGGAGTACCATGGAACATCTTCCTGTTGACTTACCTTAACAAATTCGTTTCTGTATTACGAGACCTAACAACTAAATATTTGGACGAGAACTAGTTTTATAAAAATTGTTTCCTAACCCATAAGAAAATGTTTAAAACTTTTAATATAAAAATAATAAACAAAGGGAGTGATTAACAGTAACTAATAATTTATTCAAAACAAGTTTTATTTTAATAACAAAAGTATGTAGAAAGCAGATTTTTAAAGAAAAACTATAAATTATGCCAACAATTTCATGTTTGGACGAATCTAACATTTAATAAATTAAGGCAGGTTACATCACTTTTGGCTTTTATTGCACCCTGGATTCTTTCTGGCATAATGTACACTAAGGATTCATAATATTGCGGGGTGAAAGAATAACATACAGTCGAACCTCCATAACTCGAATCTCAAGGGACCGGAAAATTACTTCGAGTTATAGAAATTTCGAGTTAAAGAAAGAGATTTCAGTTCTACACAATGTGCAGGGACATCAGTAAACTTCGACTTACGGAGAGTTTCGAGTTGTGGAGGTTCGAGTTATAGAGGTGCAACTGTACTTCTTGTATTTTAGCCTTTGGTCCGGAAATTGTTGGTTGGGGACTTTATTCGCAAGATCTTTTTCATGTCATGTTGCAGGGTTTCGATGACATTTATTTAAGTCGGGGCTATTTGAGGGCCAAGCCAACACTAATATCATTGTCCCTGAACAATTTTTTTTTGTAGCTTTGGCCGCGTAACACAAAGCCTCGTCCTGTTGAAAAATGAAATTTTCTATTCCGAACTGCAACCTTGCAATCTGCAGGAGGTTTCTTTCTAAAATACCTTAACTTTTTCTGCGTTTATACCAGCAATAAACTCTAGTTCCCCGAACCTTTGCTGTACATGCATCCCCAAATCATAACCCCTTGTGGGATTTTATGGTTAGTTAAAACAGTTTTTATAGAAAGCCCCGAATTTTGTTCTGATCATTCTCTTCAAATAATCACCAATACAGACATCAAACCCTGATTCATCACTAAAAATTATTTGGCTCCACATTTCTTCGGTCGCATGTAACTTCAGATTTTGCCCAGTTCAGACGTCTTTTCTTTTGTGCTTCGATAAGCAGTCGTTTTTGTTTCGGCTTTTTAAAAATAAAGGGCCAGTTTACAGAAAATTTAATTGCAATCAAATTTTAATGACATTGTTAATTTGACAGTTCGCAATGTAATTCTTATGGCAACTTAATAGTGATTAGTTTAATTGGAAATTAAATATTTGATTTGCTTTCTGTAAACCCACCCATTATGTATTAAAATTTAGGTTCTCAAATTTAAATGAGTATTGAGTGCTGTAAATGATATTTACTTTATAAAAACCGTAGCCGAATTTGTATAACCATTGTTTGCAACATTCCCTAGATACAATTAGACCAGTTTCTTCATTCCGTTGGGACTGAATTTCTTTTAAATTACCCTGTCTTTGCCGTTTGCAAATTTTAGTGAGAATTCTTCGTTGTATTTCTGTTACAATGTTTGCTTTTCCAGGACTTTTGATGCGAATATACAACGCCCACTTCACATAGGCCGAAGTTAGATAGTGGGGAACATCGAGATTTCGGGGGACTCCAAGATTTTCGGGGGACTCGGTCAGTATGCGTCTCGCCGTTGAACTTTTAGCGCGTACGTAAATGCGCTTACTGATTAATTTAAAATGGTCACTTCATGTTCAGTACCACAGTGTGAAAGTAACTCATCTGTTTTAATTATGTATTATTATTACACCTCGTATTTAATTATTAAGAGAACTTATTTTTTAACATTATTAAAAATTTCCTTTTTTTAAGAATCATAGTAGTCCTCGCTGCGACTCCTAGACAATAGTAGTTAGAACTATTATGTATTGTATGTAGTTCAGCTAACTCTGCTATATCGTTCATATTTCCAATTGTTTCAAATGATTTATTTCTTTTTTTAATTTAAAGATATTGGAAACAACAAAAATAATTAAGTACATTATTTTTTAACTCGTGAGTTTACATAATTATATTCCACCACAGATAATAGAGCTTTACAGATAGCCCGAGACATAGACGTGTTTGGACGCTCCAAAAATATGTTCAAATTATATTCAATAGATGACACCCGGATACGTAAAAACATAAAGTTAAATTTCTTACGAACCGTACATAATCAGCGCATGCGAAAGGCTACTAAATAGTAATTCGGAAAATATCCGAATGATGTCACTAATGAGCTGTCAAGATAGAGGGCGTTAAAGATGAATAGTTCATAAGGACACTGTAACAGTAGAGAATATGAGTGAATGAATAAAGAACTACGGGGATTACCCGGGCTTGTGTAGATATTCATCAATATGAATGCTATCAATTTATAATCATTTTTACGCAACATATAAAAAAAGAACGCACGCTTGCTGTTCGCAGGAGTTTGAAATTTAATTACAAAAAAAACTAAGAGGGGTTCCATCGCAATTTTTTTATATGTTGCGTAGAAATACTTGTAAATTGATGCTCTGCTGGTTATTTTCAAAAATTTTCACGTCAACCATCCATATATGGGATTTTTTTGTTATCTATAGTTATCGTGTTTATCTATAAATATCCTCGGAAAAAAAGGAAATAAATATTCTTTAATAGCATTCATATTGATGAATATCTGCCGAAATTTGTATAATACCGTCAATTTATTAACTTATTTTTATGCATTTTGGTGATAAAGTTTTAGAATTTTATTGCTGAAAATCTATTGCTAACTTCACGTCGGTGAATTTTTACAGATCAATAATAAATTATATTTGCGTTTGTACCACTTCTTTTCGTATCATATTGTTCTGTATGTTTTTGTAGAATTTGTATTTGTATAAAATTTCTATCTTTTTTTATTTAGAAATACATTTTAAAAAAAATAATCTGTAATCTGCTTCTTCAGAAACAACTTTACTATTAAAACTTTGAGGCTGATTATCTAAAATTTTTTGTTATGTAATCAGTCTAAAATTTTATACGGTTGATACCAGAGCAAGAAATCCTACCAAAATACTAAATAAAAAATGTAGGTTGTCATTAAAAAAATATAAACGACGTTATAACATCTGAAAATGACTTCTTCATATGTATTATGAAGAGTACAGGGAAAAAACCAGCTATGTCTAACTTTTAGGTTAAAATTTATTACAATCTTTTACTAAATTGATGTTAAGAACTCGCAGCTTGATAACATAAGTCCTTATCATGTTTTATACATGTTTAAAAACATCAAACCCGTAGGCTGCATAGAGTACCAAATGTTTACACAATTCAAGGTTACGACAGACATGCGTGTGACTTAGCCGGTTTTTCCCCTGTACTCTTCATATGCGCTGTAATTTGAATCGCTATACCCCTTTTATACTTTTTCATTATCACAAGTATTAAGGGAATTATGGATTTTATCCGCTACTTAGTTTCCAAGCTGTATTTCGCCCTAAAAACGGACACGCAAAAACTTAAAATTTCGTACGTTGCAATAACATGATGTCTTTCCCTTCGTTTCTTCGTAACCTGTGTTACTAACCTCTACGGATAATTCGTAAATGACCGCAGTAGTTTTCTATACAAATTATTCTTGATGGTCTCTTTTGCACTTAGGTTCTGACACATACTAGAACGTGAATATTTTATCAGCGCCAAAGTGTGTCGTTTCCAAACTAATGCCTCATTCGTTTCCTAATTTGGAGCGTCACTTTACTTATACGAGGTGGGCCATCTGTAAAGCTCTATTATCTGTGATTCCACGCACGTGCATTGTATATATTTTAACATGTTGGAATTAGTTTTATGAATAAATTTAATTTTACAATAATAAATTTATGGTCAACTCTGACTCCGCATTACACATTCGGCATTAGATAAATAATATGTCAGGTAACGGCGCGGCGCGCGCGGCATTGTCTTAAGTTCTCGGGGTATTCTCCCACTGCTTTGAGCAGGCCTATTATTCAGTGGGCGTTGGAATATATCAATGTCTGCCGTGTCTCCATATTCTTTATATTATATCGTCAATTATTGTCAATTTCGAGAAATTAAATTCATTCGCTATTTTTTTATGGTTTTATCCGTGGCATATTGTAGAATTATAATTTCACGTACTTCTTTATGAGTTGGTACACTGCGGGCCATATTTTTTCTAAACATTTTGTTCTTAGTAAAATCAACAATTAACTTGTATTGATAACGATTTATGGTTTTTGTTTTCAAGATTTTCTTGTTTTTAAAGCGTAAAAAAGCAGACGTCCGAACAATTAGTTGCCAGCAAATTTTATGAACCAATCAAATTAATTGTATTATGTAGACACTCGTAAACGATAAAAAAGTCACACAAAAGCAAATAAAATTTGTCTTTTTTTATTGAAAAAAGGAAAAGTATTACATTAAATGCAGTTTATTTTTTATAATTGTAAACATTTTACAGTGCTTTTACTGGTAAGTAGAATTCGATATGCTAAAGCACATGAAAATTAGTATTTCACTTCCTTCCATGTAATAATACACAAGATTGTAATAAATCAGTCAGCTATGATTATATTATTATAAACTAGAGATTCACGACCCCATCAAAGAAGTCCATTATTATTTTACTCTTGTCACATATAAAACCTTCACATAATACTGTTAAAACAAACCATGTGCTTCTATATCACAAGAAATCTTGGACAGTAACTAAACCTTGCTCCGAAACAAATTAAAATTCTTATTTACAATCTACAGATGATGCCAATAAATACTATTCCGAAATAAATTGCACAGTTAAAAATCAATCCTTTATATATTTATTTAAGATGGGAACTGTACTTTAACTGACCTAGCTTAGTTTAGAAGCATGTTTACACTAGTAAATAATATAAAAATAACAATTAGGCTCTTAATACCTAAAATTTGTACACTGCCACTTATTTTACACAGTAAGTATTTTTTTATATTCACACACATCACTGGTGTTCGAAAAAAATAAGAAAAACTTAACACTTTATAGTCACTTGCGTTGTGGTCACCTGTGACTCGACCCTTCATTCATATCGTAAAGAACTTGTGCTATTGTCCTCGATGATTCAACATTACTCAGAGCTACGTTCGCTAGATGCGGTTCGTAATGTTTTAAGTACCTAAACATGAACATTTACACTTTGCATTACGCTCAAATACATTCAATTAATTTCTCTCACCTTCTGCAATTGCTGCTATAAATTACGAGATTCCTAAGGATTAAAGAAGCAGTCAACCTTATGCTTTTAGTTACTGGACCTTCATTGTCATCCTGTTTATAAAACACACACTTTAATATATTATATGAATCTCAAATTAGAAAACGGCAAGCATAAATAATACTGGCCCGGAAATTAACAACGTCTTCAACAATTGTTATTAAAACAATTATGAATTTTCTACGAAAATAAAATTAAAAAATGCAATACGTTTATTTAGGTGTAAGTAAGAAGAAATAAAGGAGATTTTCATGCTACAGCTACGAAAACGAAAATTATTAAAAAACTCTTTATAACGTAATAGGCATGCATTCAAACATATCACCTGTTCCGTGGCAGAGGGCCCAGGTCTGGGCGGAGGTGTAGCAGTGGAAGTTACAGTAGTACCCTGTTTAGATGATCTCTGTTAATAACAATTTCTGGTGTTAAAACCCAAGCCAGTTTAAGCAAAAGGCAAACGAGAAGGAAACTTTCATCTTACTAATGACTACAGTTTTTAAAAAATTAAGCCGCTGCCACCTTCAAATATTTCAGTAAGTAAGGAAATTTGTTAGTAATTTAAAAACAGTAGTTAGTTCTTCATTGTTCGTTATTTTAAACATTAAAATGAGTAACTGTCATTGCTACCAATTTACAGGTGCTAGTAGATATAGATTGGCAGATAATTTTGATCATAGGTACACAGATTTTTAAACAAATTTCGTTTCCAAAATTGTGGCTAACATTCAGTTAAACTCCTCTCAAAAGTTTATTTATGAAATACCAATTGGCAGTACTGGTCTATTACTTTTATTACAAACTTTTTTGTATTTTATTATAATTTTTAATGTCAAAACATTATTATATTATATTTTCTAACTTTTGCAGAAGTTATGCAATGGCTTACAGCTGTCAGAAAGTGAAGAGATGTCTTATTTATTCATTCACTGGCTAATTGACCCCATGACCTCATCTGTAAACCTTAGGACATGGTAATATGGCCACATATTTTTATAATATTAAATTTTGATGGCAGCCAAAATTATGCAATGAAACATAAATTATCTGCCAATTCATATAAAACATCCAATTAAATCCCACAGTAAAATTTATTAAATCATTATTATTACCTGTAATTCTTTAGGATTAACAAATTCCAAAGCATGACGCTTGATGGCGTGAAACGCAGCATCAGGTGCGTAGCCTGGATGTGGGGTTGCTGATGTTGGTGCGGGGGGTTCAACCTTGCCGGCATGTGACATCTGCCTCCGCCGAGTCAAGCTCGCCTTCATAGCCTGCACAATATTTTTGCATTAAATTTCGAAAGTCACGCAGTAATTAATGGCTCACCTCTGTGTTACAGTGTTTATCGTTGAGATGAGTCATTAGGGAAAACCGTTTCCTTTTCATATTATCACATCGATCCCACTGACACATTATCTCCTCCGTACCTTTAGGAACATGTGCTTCGCAAACGTGTAAAAACACCTGGTTTGCAGAACTAAATTTAACATCTCTGGAAGCAACGCAATTAATTTTTGAATGCAAAATGAGCGAGTTCGCAGACTTACACTTGACAATCGCCCCACTCACACACGAACGGCGTGGATAGGTCACGTATTACTTTAGGCCTCGGTGGGGGTTTAGGTTCTTCAAGTTTCTTTTCCACAAGGCTATTTCCAGCAGAAGTAGCGACGGTCTGCGTCGTCACTGTAGTTCCGACTGTTTTAATGACGGTGGAAGTCGAAACCGGATTGTTCGTGACACTCGACGATTGCAAAATAGGCCTTTGTACTTGCGTTACGACTACTTGTTGACCTTGCGGAGTCACAACTACTTTCTGATGATGCGTTGCCGTATTAGTAGTCGGTTGTTGTTGAAGTATTATAATAGTCTTTGTGCCTGTACCCTGCTGTTGAGGTGTCTGAGCCACCAATACAGTCTGGGGTTGCCCGTGAACCATTGCAGTCTGTGATTGGGCCACAACGTAAGTGCCTTGCGCACCACCTGTTTGCAGAACGTACTGCCCAGGCTGCGTTGAACTAGCCACTAATTGTACTTGGCCTTGCAGTCCTTGCGACAACAAAATCTGCCCGGCATTCGCTTGCTGCAAAACCACCGGAGTTCTTTGCTGCGCAGAATTCTGCACTATTACAGTTTGGCCACCTTGCGTTTTTATTTGGGCACCGGCTGGAATGACGACTTGATTCGTAGTTTGTATCTGCGGTTGTGACACTATGATCTGCCTCGATTGCGTAAGCAGCACCTGTTGATTTCCATCAACAAACATTTGCGGTATTGGATTGCCTTGCGTCGCTACTTGAATCACGTTGCTTTCTTCAACATGTGGCTGTGCTTCTTGCATTAATTCGTCCTCATCTTCATCTTCTAAAATATCAGCAGCCATATCTGCAAAGAGTTTCGCAGCTGCAGTCGATACTTTCTCCGTGGGTTGATCATCACCTATTGAACTCGAAACCGAATCAGGCGCAGGTGAATCAGCGTTACCATTTAAATTCGCAATCAAATGAGGCTTCTTGGCTTCCGGCTCGGACAGGTCTTCACTGGCTGACCTTTTCAAACCCGCTTTCGCTTCGGCTTCATTAAAACTCGACGTGTCCATACTACTATTTTCATTTAAATTATTCTCTTTGCTCAAGACTTTCTCAATGTGGTTCTCAACTAAATCCAAACCTTTCTCGCCCAGTCTTAAATCCTTCCCTAACACACCATTTAATAAAAGCGGGTCTTTCTCAATTTTCTTTTCTAATAAATCCGCCAACATCAAAGGCTTTTTCATTGCGACTGTCGTAGTGGTATTGTTACGTAACGAATCTTTGGAATTACTATCATCGTTTAAATTCAAGGGGTTATCCACGCTGGGTATTCCGTTTAATAAACCTTCGAAGCTCGTCAGTGAGTTATCACCGTCTTCAGTTGATGAGACGCATCCCAATCCGATGTGCCCCAGCCCCGTACTCGATGCCAGGGAATTGTTGCCGGTCGAATCGCTGTCTTCATTTTCTATTTTAAACATTTTGCTTTTCGTATTGCTCAACGGAGCCAAGGGCGGAGGTGGAGGCTGTGGGGGTTCCCTTCTGTTCTTCATCGAGTTTGTTACTTGTATGGTGGATGAAACGTCCGAGTCTATCGTTTCGGGTTCAGAAAATAACTGTCGAGCTCCGTTCAGTCTTGAAGCTTTGGGTGTGATGGTATCAGTGACTTTCGGTGTCGATTTAGTATCGGAAGATTGGGTGCTGGTGGTTTGTTGGGCTAAAAGCCTTTGCTGTTGCTGCCTTGCTGCAACCTACAACAGAATAAATGTTTTTTTTTTTTTTGTTAAAGAATTTATGATATCAATGCAATTTTGTGACTCCACAAACATATTCTGTATATTTTATTTTTTTTATTACAACAAATTACAATAACTAACAGAATAGATTTGTTAAACACTTATGTATACAAGTGTCCCGCTTATAAATTTTGTTTCAAGTAAATTGAAAACGAATGGATCGGGAAATGTGTATCATAAAAGGTAAATGCATGTTGTATTTCGCTTCTCACAATAAAGTTGCTGATTAATCTATAAAACTTTGTGGTAATTCGATTATCTCTTCAAATATAAATAAATAAGCTTTCCCTGTTCATAATTTAAAAGTGGGACGCCTTGTAGAAAACAAACAAATGTTATTTTATTAATTTCAGTTAGAAAATCTCAAGAAAAATGAATTATGCAGCCCATGCTGTGCCACAACAAAAATTAAAAAAAAGTAATTGCTCTTGAAATCAGGTTTAAGGTACAAAAAATAAAAAACTTTTGGGAAAATTATTTTGTATACGAAGGCATCGCAATATAAAACACACATTCTATAGTAAATCAAATTATTACTAAACGAGCACAAATTAATTCGAATCTAATAAATATACTGTACACTGCTTAAAAAAAATAAATATACTGGGTGATCTATGACGTCGGGAAAAAATTTCACCTGTTGATTCCTATGAGTCATTCAAACAACAAACTTCTAATAAACATGTGTCCGATAATGCTTTTTAACGGAAGTGTAACCCTTCAAAGTTTATTACATGTTGAATGTTTACAACTTCAAGACGATGTTAAGATACTAATTTTTGTTTTCATAGGTAACAAATGAAATACGAAATAAGCCTACTGCTATTGCTTTGATTGATTGACGTTACATGTTATAAACTTTGAAGGGTTACACTTACACTTCCGTTAAAAAGCATTATCGAACACATGTTTATTAGAAGTTTTTTGTTTGAATTACTCATAGGAATCAACCGGTGAAGTTTTTCTCCGACGTCATAGATCAGCCTGTATAATATAATTAAAGGGGTGACGTTAGAAGTTAGTGATTAGTGTGTTACCTGAGTAATTACAGATTGGCAGTCTGTGGCAGTCTTCATGCTAACTGGCGGCATGCACTCGTTTACCTTTGTTGCGAGTAAACTCTTTATGAGAGATGTGTTGCTCTGACCTGGTGGCTCCTTACTTGACCCTGCAGATGTCGTGTTAGCACTTCCCAGCAGTGCCTGACTTAAGTGAGGATGTGCCATAACCTTTGGTACAACAATCGCACATGACAAAATAAAATAAAACGAAATTCGAAAAGAAAAATGCTGTTTAACGAAACTCTATCAACAAGTTATGCATGTTATTTCACAAATGCTCAGTTAGAAAGTTAGTCTCTAATCAATTTCATTTAAACAGCATCCTAAACACTTGCAATTAACACAAAAGGAAATCACACGAAATACTAAGGAGCAAGGATCGAGATCGATAGAAAAGCAGAAGAATTACCTGACTTTTCAAATCGCCTTTATTAGTGACAGCAACAGTTGTTGTCTCTCTAGGTTTGGGAGGAGCACTAAGCTGTGCTTTTAGAATGGGGGATGCGGGAGAAGCAGGCGGAGTGTCTGCATTATCCGCTATTACGGTAAGGGTGGGTGATGCAGAAACGACAGTCACTGTTTGTGGCTTGCGTCTGCAACTTTTTACAGGAGTTTGCACCACAGGGGTTGACACTGGCTGCATATTTATCACCAGAGGTTGTGCTCGCACCTTGATACCATCATAAAATTGGGGCTCCGAAGAGTTCACAGGCTTCACTGGATTCGGTCCGACAGTACCACCAAACACCGACCTATAAAAAATCATTTCATTTCACATTCCCACTTTAAATAAATAAATATTACCTGACGCAACGTGGAAAATGCAGTGGTGCTATCACCCCTCTTCTTCCAATTTTGGCGCAGGAATTTATGTAATGTCTGTACAACTCTTGGTGGTCAATTCGTCCAGATGAGCAAGGTTCGTAAGTCGCTCTTAACCACGCAAGAGCAAACTGCTCGTTCTCTTGAATGGCCTGTTGATGGGCATGTTGTTGTTGAACTAGTTGTTGGGGGCTGACTACTTGTGTTAGCTGGGAAGATGATGTAGTTGCAGTGCTAACAGCAACAGCTAGGCATAGAAAATAAACAAAAACATTAACTATATTTTTTTATTAATACGTATGCATTCATTAAAATGTTTAGCCAAAACTTATTTATGAATCTACTTAAAAAAGAAGTTAGCATAAAAAAGCTAATCCTCTGATGTACGTATTTATTTATTAAATAGCGATTGTTTTTATTAAAAGTTGATGTAATAACATTACATAACTAACTCATCAATGTCAATGAGCAATTCAGATGGACGGTCATGCTTCGTATGTGTCACATTCATTTTGCTAGCAGTTCTCATTGTAACATTCTAATTGTGAATTAGCATTAAAAAACTCGCAATTGAAAGATGCAATTTAGACTACAAAAATGTGTATGCAGAAGTAATTTGTTATAACACACTACAGTAGGTACACTACTCAAGAAAAAATCTGCTAGTAAAAATAATACAATGTTGCAGTTTGTTACTACTAATTAAATTAAATATTTATCTAGTTTTTAACTAACTAACATAATCATACGTGATGAAGTTTAATTCTATTTTTATTTAATTCTGTAATGAAGTAAAGATGAAATAAATTGAATGGAACTTTAGACCCTAAATTCACGATTGGCCAAATAAGGTACTCATCCATTAATAACCAGACATGGCCATAATCGTTTGAAAATGAATCACATACAAACGGACTGTGATGTTATAAGGTTATCATCATAGCGTCTCGGTCACTTAATTATATTATTTCTTGTTTGAATGAAAAATTAAAATCAAAGAGTTCAGAACCTAAGAGAGGACTTTAATTCTAAAAAACAGACGCATTGCTTTAATCTAACTAACGCACTCATCAAGATTAATTAAATTGAATTATAGTAGTTCTGTTAAATAATAATTAAAAGTGTAATTACAATATTCTTCAAAAAGCAAAAATAAAAGAAAACGCATTCGTTCTTTAATGATCACGGTCATCAGAATCACATTACGTAGTTTTCATAAATTATTAATAATAAATAATATGATTGATATTAGTCATCAAAAAATGAAATGGTTTAAAGGTATTATGTAAAAGGAAACTTTTATTGTGGAATGGAGTCAGTATTTGAAAGTTATAAAAAAATTCCTATGCCATACCCCTTCGCAGTAAAATATTTTTCACTTCAATAATTAATTGTTAGAGGTTCTCAGAGTTATATCACCTACAAAAATTATTGTGGTTTAGACAAACTAAAATGTTTCAACCGACAATATTATTTTTAACGTAATAGAACGTATTCCAACAGCTAAGATGCCATCCTTGGTACACAAATAAACATCTCATGGGTTCTATGGTTGATAAAACCAGAGGATATTCTCCTCACCAACTCTCCAGTGGAAGTCATTGCGAGTTGAAACTTTTTAATTTATGAGCTATATCAGTTTAAAATTCCATTCCTTAAAATTATGCTATGTAATGGATAAATTGAATTAAGAATAAAAATAATTAATTCATAGCAGACTTATTGAGCATATATTTTTATTAAATACATAATAACTTTAATTTGAACAAGTATGTAAAACAATTTTCAATTGTGAAACAGAGGCAGTTTATGTATACAGATTGCGAACGGCTCCTAAGGTCGGTAAGTGATTATCCGATGGCAGGCGAACAATGCTCATCTCGGCGTGTTGCAGGCAATTAAATATTTCTATGACTGCGTTGAAAGATATCTTAATCGCTAACGCTACTTTAAATATGTAAATACAAAGAGTCAACATTTAATTGAGAAAAATAAAATAATAAATTTTTGCATTACTTAAATTACTTGAATAGTTTAAGTAAAACGCCGTTACAGCGTTTGTAAATTCTATTTGAAATATACGTGCAATTTCCCTGATTGAGTGTCAGCGGTGGGCAATATATTTTTTTTGTTCATGTGAAAAAATGTCCACAACTGGTAAATTTTGAGGGCCAGTTTCATAATCGAATTTAAAGGAGACTTTAAATTTAAAGTCATTTTCAGATGTCAAAACAAATATGCAAACACATTTGTTTACACACCTGAATGTGACTTTAGTTTTAAAGTCTCCTTTAAATTTGATTATGAAACTGGCCCTGAAACTGATAAATTAATAAAAAATAATTTAATATTTAAGGAAACAAAATAATATAAATGTTAAGAGAAGTTGTAAAAAAAACAATGAATAGGCCACGCAACAGTTACATCTGCACAGATCAAACTCTTCGTACAAGCTAAGCTAAAGCAGAGCCCAGGGCAGCGTTGCCAGATGCTGTTAGTCACATTAAACTTACGTCTTCATGAAAATAAGTACAGTGATGGAGATTCTAAGTGAGATTACTAAGGTAATATGTATTTCAGCGATTCTCAACCTTCTTAGCTCCGCGACCCCCCAAAGAGTAAATATAAATAAAATTAATATTTCGCGACCCCTTTCCTATAATTTTATGTCACTGCATTTATAGCGACGGGTATGAACATACATGTATGACGTCATAAAATGATTTCATTATTGTTTAGACTATTTTCGCGGCCCGCTTTAATATCACCGCGACCCTAAGGTTGAGAAACGATGATGTATTTGTTACGCCCTGTTAGGACAGGCAGGATCTTGTTTCAGTTGTTGAAATAAATGGGTGTATGGTAATAAACTATGAAGCTTGGACGCAGAAAAACTCAAAAAACTAAAAATGATTAAATTACGGGCATTTGAGCTATTGTTTTCTTTTTGAAAATATTTGATTTACAAACTCAGTTTACATTTTTCCCATCCGACTGAAATTTCCCCATTTTGGAGAAAGAAATCCTCATCTGACTGGCCCAGACCATCATCTAAGCCTTCCCCACTACAGAACGAAGTAAGAATATGACCTTAGTAGCTGTTCGCTAGCTGTATATTTTAATCATTGTAAAACATTCTTCCAAAATTTAATAAATTATTTATCATCATTTACGTGGTTATATTTTTTCTTGTTCGAAACTGATAGAAAATTGAAAAGCCCATCATGAAACTTTTAAGGTACTATACGTTGAACTCTGCAGGACAAAATGAAAGAATTAATCATCCCGGAAAATTTTAGAAAGCAAATTCTACCATAAACCCCCATACAATTAGTACGTAGAGGCAGTGATAGTAATCTGAAGGAAATTTCCCTACATATTGTAAGGAAAAACCTTCCAAATTTTACATGTAAGAGAAAGGGAGAGATTGTTTAAATAAGTTAGCCCGTATTTAGAACAAGTCAATAAATGAATTTAAAAAATGCATTCAGAGCAACATAACGAAATTTTTTCATACTGAAAATAAAAAGAGAAGGAACATTTAAATGGCGTGAGAGGAATTGTAGGAAAATTCTAACAAGTACGTAGGAAAATTCTAACAAGTACAGTAGCGGACAATAAAATCCGGGCAAGAATTTGACATGTCATGCATATTTCGACAAATTTGGTAAATCCGGCTTTTATTCTGTCAAAATAAATAAATAAAATTTGAATTAAACATCAAAATTACTAGTGACATGTATTAAACGTCAAAAATATTAAAGTGAGGTTTACATTGTGCAAATGGCTTGCCCGGATTTTATTGTCCGCTACTGTACGTAGGAAATTAAAGATTCAAAGGTTACCATTACTTGCGTACAGATGACTGTAAAAACCTAAGAACAAAAGAGAAATAAACATAACACATTAAAAGATGATTGGTTGCTGTAAATAAGATAGTCAAGTTCTGTTTTGCTACAAGAGATAAAATAAGTCATTCTGTTTTGCTACAGGAGATAAAATAGAGTTTAGAATATTGCATATTTATAATAACAATAAAAAAGTTAAAGTGGAAAAAAAAGTAGAACGTAACTAGCAGAAAAAGGAAGTTGAAACAAAATTTTATAGGAAAGCGATTCTGAAATTGAAGAAAAAATTTAACTCTGAAAATAGCCGATTAGCCGACTTTAGATTTTGTTATACGAAACTTAGGGAAAAATATTAGAGATATATGTACGTAAATAGAGTATTAGTAACCATAATGGAATGTTTCTGTTAGGGGTAAATGTAAATACAGTGTAATATTTTAGATAAGTTTAGTCAAAAATTCCTAAAATTTCTCAGAAGTTTTCTATAAATACCCTGAATATAAATGTATTTCCCTACTCTGAAAAAGAATTAGATTTGTTTAAATTATTATTAATTCACAGTAAGAAATCAACTTTACTTTTTTTTAGTTCCTTGCCTTTACTTGTATGTACAACAATGGTAAGAAGCAGGGTCGGCCACCAGGTGTAAAACACTCGGGCCCCGGATCGCACAGGGGCCCCAATCAGATCCTAACTAGACAACCTAGCGCTTGGGACAAAATTCTCTTCTTCTCAAAAATATACAAATTTGTCAAAATCTAAATTATACATCCCACGAAAACACATCCAAATATATGCAGGATGTTTAAAAAATATGTTCGGATATTTTACCTAGTTGTAGATATCATTAATGCAAACACAAAAGTCTTAGGGCCAGTTTCATAATGAAATTTAAAGGAGATTTTAAATTTAAAGTCATTTTTAGATGTCAAAACAAATACAGTAAACCTCGGATATAACGAGGGCTCAAGGGACCACGTTTATTGCTCGTTATATGCAAGTGCTCGTTATAAATGAAAAAAATTAAATGCATATGTGATATGTACTATGAACACCAAAAGAATCTGGGACAACTATACTCCTGCATTTTTGTGTTTATTTTATAAACTAATGAGTTTGAATTCAATTTTAAACAATTTATTTTGCTTGTTTTATGGTAACGTAAAAAATACGCAAAAAAACAAACGAACAATTTTTTTTAACAATTAATTCGTCGCATTTAGATTTTTTTGTCGGGCATAGTACGTACTTCTACATCAAATAAAAAAATATTTTCAAATTTTTTGAAATTAAGCTCGCTATATGCAAGGTAAAACAAAGAAAAAATTACAAAATTGGCCTCTAGTTCTCGTAATAAACAAGCTCGTTGTGAACAATTATTTTTATATGTAATTTACAATTTTCAATTTTCTCGTTATAACCGTGTTCTCGTTATAACCAGTGCTCGTTATAAGCAAGTTTCACTGTATGAAAATACATTTGTTTACACATCTGAATGTGACTTTAATTTTAAAGTCTCCTTTAAATTCCATTATGAAACTGGGGGTTAATAAACAAAGGTACGAAAATCAACCGTTTCCGAGATATAGTCGATTCTGTAAAAATAAATTTTGCTTGTTAACTCTTTAGTGACTTTTAAATTTAAATTAATATCAAGTGTTCACTTGAAAAGTTCATCGAGTAACTTTTGAATTTTTCAGAACATTTTGAAGCAGGTCTTGGATTAGATCGATGCGAAATGCCACTTTACATTATGTCACGTTTAGATTTTATGCAAAACAGTATAATTGTTGGACAACTGTCATCCGTTAAACATCAATTGGTTTAGGTAATCATCCCTTTTTCGCTCTTTATTCTTTCATCAAAAAATCAAAACCAACTTGATGAACTTTTCAATTGAACAGTCGTTGTTTTAAAAATTTCGATTAAAATCAATTACAGTGTTCTATGTTCTTCCATTCTACGCATGATCATCTCTACAAAAATGAAATCAATTGTATTTTAAACCACTCCTATAGCACAAATTATTACTACCAAAATTCAATGCACACTGAGCGTAAATAAGTTTCAGTTCAAAAACTCAAAAAATCTCTGAATTTTCGGACCTATGTTCATTAAGACTTTTATGTTTGTATTGATGTGATCTAGGTACCTATAACTGGGTACAATTTCCAAACACGTGTTTTAAACACCTTGAAGAAATACAAATCTTAAAGATTTACAATATGTAAAGAAAACGGAATAAAATGAACGAATGTGCAGGGTGTCTTAAAAGTATCGCCTGTGTTTAAAGGATTCGATTCAGGAAGCCGAAACAAATCGAAATGAAATTCACTGAAATCCACTAAGGTGCCTCTGTTTCGCTTGCGCCGCGCCGGTGGCAAGCGCTACCTTCGTTACTTCCTAGTTACGGTCCTGGCTCCCGTACTCCATACCATAATAATATGCTTTAAAAAAGGGCCCAACAATTCTTACTACACCCAGGTCCCGTCATTTAGAAGGCCGGGCTTGGTAAGAAGCATACACAGAATATTCAGAAAGCTACAAAGACATAAAATTAATTCTATTAATAAGAAGTCTACCATTTTGTAAATTTAAATTACCAAAGAAATCTTCTATATTTTGAGAACTTTGCCTATTAATATTTGGACGAAAAAAAAAAATGCCATAAGTAATTAAAAATTCTTGAGTGAAACTTTATAACCGAAGCATAACATAAAATAATTATCATTGTGAGATAAAATCACTAGGAGTATTTAACTAGATTTCATCAAATCTTATATTTTGGAAGGACCATAAAGATAGTTTCAAACATAAGAGTATGAAGCTTTTCTAAAAGGACCCCAATAATCAACAAATATTTTCTTATTTTTAATTTCTTAAATTAAATTTCATGAATATTTAAAAACAAATAAATAAAAGATGTCCTCCCGATTGAAACTTGCATGATAAAATTATTTACTCGCCCAGTGACCTTCACCGGGTATTAAATAACAAATTGTAAATCAGCTTTTGCTTACATTTGCATGTCTCACAACGTAAATTTTCTTCACACTTATGAACGGTGATATTAAATAAATTGTTTTTGTTTTGTATAGAAGCTATGTTACTTGAAGTAACTGTACCTACCCCTAAATCTCCTTAGTGGATTTTCGACAATAAGAAAAAGAAAAACAAGCAAAGGTGACTGTAAACATTTCAAACTGTTTCCACAGAATCTCTAACGTATTTTATTATAATAATATTATAATTGCTTGCCTTTAAATAACAAAAGTTGGGAAAGACGTTTAACTCCATTGACATGGCGTAAGTAGATATGTCAAAATCTGAATATACTCTGGTTCAATACTTTTAACAAGAAATAAATACCTTGATTTTATTAAAACTTCCAAGTCTAGTTTGTAGATAGCTCGCTCACTTCTTTGGACCTCTCTACCAATTGTATATGGTTTTGCACTTACCCCCCCTTTTACCCTACCATTTTTACTACCAACCAAAAAGTTTTTTTTTGCAACTTTAACAATTTGAAGACAAAAAATATTACTTACGTGTTACTGGTGCAGGTGAAATTGCAATTAACCTCTGTGGAGCAATTTGTACAGTCCGTTGAGGGGTGTTCGGTGCAGAAACCTTACTGGGTGTAGTGGCAACCGTCGTCAAGATAGGAGTGGCAGAAGTTGTAACTGTGCTTACAGTATTCGTAGTTGTTGTAGCTGTACTAGATAAGGATGACGTTGACGTTGTCGTGGATGTAGTAGTCGTTGTCGAAGCACTGCTTGCACCACCACAAGGCAAAGTTTCCACGAGTTTCATCCCAATGCAAGCCTTGGGTCCATAACTTTTCCCTTCTACAGTAACAAGAGACACAAGAGTATCGATAACACCATGATTATTTACAATATAATTACACGCCCGTTCACCGAGAGATGACAATGAATACAGACATTCGAGAGTATATATTAAAAGCATTACATCATGAATAGTGAGAAACGAACACACTTTTTCATACACGCAAGATTCTAAACACCGCGAAAGAGCGTCTTCGTTAGCCTCGTTCTGGCTGAGTTTATTTAGGACGTCCAATGATGATATGCAACAGTTCCTATCATCACTGAGTAAACACTTCGTAACGATTTTAATCAAGTAAGAGGCAAGTTTGTCGTTTTGTAGGTCCTTCACCAGAGACTCGGTGGCCATATTTCCGAGCATGTCGAGTCCCAAATTTTGCAACTGGTTCCATTTCGAACAACAGCACAGCAACATGAACCGCACGAACGTTTGATTCTTCACCAAAAGCGGAACGTTTTCCTCAATGAAAGTCAGGTTCCTTAAAATCGTCGCTATCTGCAAGATTCTCTGGCCAATATAATCCTGCGTCCCTAAGTTTCGGCCTAAATTAAAAAGTTCCCGATCCGACGGATCGGAAGTCCACTTTAATCTTTCACTGTCATCACTGGCAAACAAATCATTGTCACTATCCGAATCAATCACTTCAGTTACTACCGTCTCTTTACTACTTTTGCCTGCTTCAGGTGGTGGTACAGGATTGGGTGGTATTTTCTGTTCGACCACTTCAGCAGGAACAACATCAGTTACAGGCGCGCTATTTTCCGTCTTAGCATCAGTTTCGGCTGGCTTCGTCACCTTTGCTTTAATAAAATTCTTCTCGTCTGTGAGATCCAAGAATTCCTCTTCCTCAACCACATCTTTCCAAAAATTATGAATCGGATGCTTCCTTACATTACTATAGCAGTCTACAAACACTTTCCTGAGAGAGTCTGAAAGCAATGCGCTATTTAATGTGCGAAGTTCTGGGGGGAGGGGAGGTCGATGGGAACTTACCATGACTGAACACACTGGCGTGTGCCACAAGAAAGTCTATTATTCTCGGGTGTTTCTCGATTTTGAGGGTATGTTTGCCATCGTTAGAGAGCAACGTGCATACGTTTATGGCAAAATCTTGTTCATTTGGCAACGGGGACAGAAGAGATAGTGCCAAACGATCATAATCGGAAGCTTTGTACAATTCAGCTGACAGGTGATTATATTCCCTTGAAGCATCTGCAATAAACAGAGGGCACTGTTAACTTTGCTACCATTTGGCCTTATTTTAAGGAGCGTATACATTCCATCCTCTTAAAATATGTATAGCGTTAGCATGTATAAATATAATTAAGCTAATTTTATAAATTTTGCAGTACATAAAACTCTCATTCGTTATTAAATTCATGGCGAGAGAATGACATCACTTTATCAGAATAAAAGCTGTGAATAGTACTAAGCAGGAAATCATTATAAATTCATGAGAAGAATTTGATAATAGACCAATTCAATTATTCCCCGCTTAAGAAAAATTTTTGACTGTAAAACAAAGTGAGTTTCGTTAATTCGCCAACATTTTTCATGGTTTTAACGAGTATAGTTTTGTAAAATAGTTTTCCTGGGTTGGTATTCTCTTTGTGACAAAAAAATTAGATTAGATAAAAACTTATCTTAATGGAGGCAAACAGTAACGTTTACTTGCAAATGAAAACATATTTCGTAACTGTTTTGACTGTTAAGTTGTTTTTAAAGGTAAAACAATCATGGAATTAATTTATTTTCGCAATTTCTGTTTTTTTGTTACAAACGCTTATTTCCTTTTCATTGTTTAATGTATGATGAGGTTAGAAATGAACGTAAGATACTGTAAGTTATCTAGAACAGGCCTTATTACATTCTTTTTGTTCATCAGTGTACATACAATAATAAATTATAAAATGAAAACGTTCACAAGAAGTTAAACTTTTTGTTTAATTTTCATCACCAACTAACGTTGCATTTATGGGAGAAATTGTTGAAGTTAATTATTAGCACCTGTATTACTGTTAACGTAAAATAACATTTATGATCGCTATACCTAGTATATGTATGTGGGACCAGAGTTTACATATTTCCAAGAACTTATTTTTTTTAACAAATTCAGTGAGTTTAAATTTGTAACGAGGGAAAAAAGTTTTCTATAATGAACCCAAACTTATAAATTTCATTAAAATTGCTTTGTATGTTTTGCATTAATGAATTAATTTAAATGTGATCTATGATCTATGAACCTGTTTAATATAACGTCCAGTATTCATTTACATAAATTCCTGTGGTGTAAAAAAAATCCTACAGCAACATAAAACACGAAAATACTCAATGGAAGCAGCAACAATAACGTAAAGGGCTTGTCAAGCTAATGTGAGCCAACGTTGGCAGATCAAGAGTGTGCTTCAAGGGCCATTCAAGTGAGTAGTTCTTTAACGTTTTGCGGAGGCGAGGTAGTTATATGACAGGCAGAATTAAACAGCTGGATAGTGCTTTAAATTCAATAACGAAATAAAAATTTTCTTTCACTCTGCAATGCAATTACATGTACAGTAAAATCCCCCATAACGGACAGCTCTCTTAGCAGGACAGATTTTAATCCCCAATTATGTAATTTATATGTATTTGCATCTCTATTAGGCGGACACGTCTAATGGGCGGACAGTTTGCTGGTCACGGTCAGTGTCCACCTAAGAGAGCTTTCACTGTATACGATTTGAAAGTGTACAGATAATTTTGAAGCTCTTTTTTTAAAAAATTCAAATGAAAAAAGGGATTGCAACTATTGCTTGCATTTTTCCCAACTGACTTTTCCTTTTAAACACACTGCAGTGTTATCTTTTAATTTTAAAGAAACTTGAGAACTGAAATAATTTTACACAAGCGAAGTTAAACAATCGAGACTTCTTAAGGGTGGTCACTATCTTCAAACTTAAATCACCGTTGGAAAGTTTGGAAGTAGGTGTCAATTTCAAAAATTACAATTTTCTTAGTAATTTTATTGATGTTTTGCTATAGGAAGAATAAAAATCGAAGGAACAATACGGAAAGATTTGAAAATTCGCCAAGAAAACGTCATATCCTCTGGCCTAAGCATTTTTGGTCAGAACTTGGTTTCCAAGATGATGGTCCTAACATTCGTCCAAAATTGTTCAAAAAGTTCATTCTTCCGAAACAAAAGCGACTGAATTCAAAATAATGGACATTCGTCCAAAATTGTTCAAAAAGTTCATTCTTCCGAAACAAAAGCGACTGAATTCAAAATAATGGTCTCGCCCGACTTGTCTCATACAGAGAATTTGTGGAGCAAGAAAACCACAAAACAGCCTCAAGTTATGGCAACATAGGCAAGAAGCCATGGCAAGGAGTAAGCCCCGATTATTTGAAGAAGTATTTCGAAACTGGAAAGGCGTCAATGTTTCCCTTAATTACAGCGACAAATATCTAGGTATATTAAAATGTTGTTACTAAAGTTATTTAATTTTATCCTTCGTTAAGGTAAGAAATTCTAAAATCAAGTGAAGATATTTAAAGAACGATCGTCTCTAGCATTTGATTAAAATTAAATAAGCCATACATAAATATATTTATTGCAGCAATCAAAATCAATACTTTGGACGTGCGAACATCGGCGCATTTCATATTCAATGCATAAATGCAGCAGCGATTTATTTGCCTAGTATCCTAGCTCGTCATAATACATCAACTGAACACGGTTCTGTAAATCAATATCTGCGAGCCTCGCTCCTAAAAATGCGCAACATTTTAAAAAAGGCGTGTCTGCACACACGACACGCTTTTCCCTTTTGCACGAGGAGCACCCATTGATTTGAGAACTAAAAGCCCCCTCCAGGTATGTAGTTAAAGAATAAAACGCCGCTTCCGGTGTTAGTTACCCACTACAAAACGATTTGCGTCAAAGATCTATATTTTTGCACCACCGGTCAAGCGCCCCGGGTCATAAATTCCTCTGGGCAAGAGTGGAAAAGCGACGCACCGCGATGCTAACGTTGCAGAACGGTATTCAAGATATTCATAAGCGCATGACCCAGGAACCAAAATACCCTACAGATGTAGTAGAACGAGAACGTCCGGTCCATGTGCGAGGAGCGCATTTGCTGTTTCGGATCGAGACAGCGCAGTAAAACAGAAGCTATCGATTCTGAGCTTCTCCTCGTGTCGACCCGACGATTGCATTTGTCATCGCCGCGGTAGACGTCGACACACATGCTTGCTCCCGCCCATTAACGCAATCTGCAAACATAATTGGGCCGCAATGATTTGATTAGAACGGCCGCGGCCCAATTTTTACGGGGGCATCGAGAACAATGTTACGTTCAGGACTTAAATAGCTCATTTGATTGGTAGCCTGGGAGTTAAAAACGTCGTCGGATCGATTCAGTCACTGATACCTAATTTCTTTATTGACGAATCAATAAAGACGTAATCACATTTTCCGCCTTGAAAATTATATTTAGCGAGAAGCGTGAACTTTCAGATTGATCCAATAATTTGAAAGCTTTTTTGTATCTCACTGGCTAGAAAAATGTATTCAAAATATATACACATCTTAAAATGTACATAAAATTCTTTCTCTTTTTATGTGTTTAGTCATATTTGAGAAATTGTAATTTTAAGCCTACTAAAATTTATAAAGGGTTGGGCAAACGCCTTATACTGGGTGTTAATAAAAGAAACTCTACACACGTTGACAGGCGATAATAAGAGACCAAAACAAGAAAAAAATTCTAATAAACCCAGATCCAATAAAATTCTCAATGGTTTTCGAGATATGGGACTTTGAAATTTTGAATTTGAATGAATCTTTTAAGGACGTCTTGTTGATCGTCGGGATTGTAATGGAGTGCTCGAGCTAGTCTTCTACTGATAAGGCCCCAATTAAGGCCGATATAGCTATACAGAGGATGCTCGGGGTCCCATTGCAATCCAACCGACTTGCAGCCAAAATTTGTGAATCTATTACAATAAAAATATCGTAAAACAAAAGTTGTCCTGTTGTGACAAATACTGACAAGTAACATTACTTAATAGTAAGCAAGATTAGTTTTTTAATTAAAACATATTTCCTTTTTCTCTGAGCCAAAGGTTGACTTCTTGAAAAGTTTCATTCTTCTAGCTTTACGCGAACTTTGACGAGTTTCGCCGTAACAGAAATACATATCGGCGTATTCCGCTAAAGTAAATGTAACCATTGCGAAACTAAACTTACTTACCAACAAGCAATTTTACTGTCAATATTTGTCACAACAGGAAAGCTTTCGTTTTACCATATTTTGATTTTAATAGAATCTTTCAAATTCAAAATTTCAAAATCCCATACATCGAAAACCATTGAGAAATGGACCTCGGTTTATTAGAATTTTTTTCTTGTTTTGGTCTCTACTATCACCTGTCAACGTGTGTAGGGTTTATTATTAACACCCTGTATATTAAATTTACAAAAAATGTATAAAGAAATTAAAAAAAAAATTAATAGATATTTTCTTGTCAACTTTTAGCCTGTTTAGTTTTCACTTTGCTCTCAAAACAAAAGTTCAGTGATAATTATGTCAATTTTTTTTTAAATGGTAATCCTAGTTCGTGTGATACATCATTAAACAGGATTTTTTTCTTCTCTTTTCAACGGAAGTACATTTTTCTGGGCATAAAAAATTAACTGAAATTTAATAAAAATTAGTTTAAAAAGCAAAAAAAAATTCTATGTAAATATCTACATATCACACGACCTATATGTATTGCCAGGGGAGGACCGTTAATTTTGAGGGTTCTGGATTAACACAAACAAACAAAAAAAAAAACCATACAGCAAATTCTAAAATATGAAAAAATTTTGTATAATTTATTTTTCTTAAATTTTTGATGTAAATTGTTCTCATTTTTATTGTTTTGATCGCAAAGGGAGCCCTTTAATTGAACGGTGCCCTGGTTGCACCCCATAAATATCATGCGTAAATCCGCCCCTGCTATTTGTTATTTAAAAAAATTGACCTAATTGTTCCGGTGCTTTGTTTTGAGAGCTAAGTGAAAACTAAATAGGCAAAAAATATCTACTAAAAATTTTTTTTCCATAAGATTAATATTTACAGTTGGTTCTTGTCCGATGAAATTTGTATCACAAAATCTTCTAAGCGGACACTAAATCGCGCAACTATATACTTTACGTTTCGCAGTCGTTCGACTGCTTCTGACGAAGCAGTCGAACGACTGCGAAACGTAAAGTATATAGTTGCGCGATTTAGTGTCCGCTTAGAAGATTTTGTCATAAAATTAATGTTTAAAGCGTTAAAAAGCTACACTTTTTGTATCTACGAGTAGGTGCGTTTCATTTCTTAAATCATTACAGTCATACAATTTAATGTCGACTACTAGTCGCACAAAGTATGTAGTAATGTGACATTTGATTTACCCAGTTGACGAACAAACCCAGCGGTTTTAAAAAAATTGTAGGTACAGAAATTTTCTTTCGTAAATTAAAAAAAATATTAGAAAGAGTGCTGTGCAGTTTATAACTCGACTTCAAAACTTTAAAGAAGAAAACTAGCAGATGTTAATTTTTCTTTACCAGTAACCAATACGGTAGAACCGTTAAGATGAGCCTCAAGGCCGAATCAGTTGTCTATCCCTTCAGGGTTGATAAATTAAGGATCTTGTTTGCTTTCTAAAATCTAGCCTATGTATCTAAACCCTCCAGTTTTTTTTTATTTCTGTTTCTGACACTTAACCTTAGACTAAGTATGGCACATACCATAACAACTTGTCTTTTAGAGCAGCCAAAAGACATAAAAATCTTTAGGGTAAATCTTCTAGCGTTCATCTTTTCCTTTCACAAGACATGAAATTTTCAGTACGAGTGTTTGGGGCTAAATTAAAAAAAAATTGAATAATTTTCTTTGGTAAATTTTAAATTTTGTACTGGAGTATTGCAAAAGGTTAATCAACTGCAGTTTCTGGAGATGGGTCGAAGAGCGGAGAAGACGATAATCCATTTGAATTTTTTTAATAAATTTCTAGTGTACTTTTCACAAGCATAATGAAATTTTTCATACAGATATTTGGAACTAAATAAAAGAACTTTGTATTTGGATCTAAATTAAAAAAAAAACTTTGAAAATCGCTTTTTTTTTAAGTTGAAGTAATTTCTTTTTGTAAATATTTTGACTGTATTATTGAAGTATTGTCAAAGGTTGGTCAATGTACAATTTCTAAACATGGATCGAACAGATGAGGATGAGAGGAATTTTTTAAAAAAATTTTAATAATTTTTTATTGTTTTTACAAGTCAATAATTTCTTTTGATATGATATTTAGCGTTAAAAAAATTGCATCTCTTAGAGGCGAGAGCGATCTTTCTTAAGGCCGCAATAGACAATCCTAAATTTGATGTACTGTACTATCGGGACCTTAAAATTTCGCACGATTTTTTATCAAGTAGCCAGAATTTCGCTAATTTATAGTTTTGTAGAACAGGCTACTTACTCAATTTTGACACTAAAGACATTTGACCAAAAGTCAGATTGTTTAGTTATATTTTAAGAACAGCAAGATAATAAAGTATTAGGTCTTTTCGCGGAGACGTTCCGAACTAGTTAAAATCAAATGCCCATCGAAATAATGAACGATTTTAACACGCTTTCAAGTGTATAACTTTCATGAGTGCATGGATTTTAAGGTTCCGAACTAGTTCGGAACATCTCCGCGAAAAGACCTAATAGAACTGAAATAATAGAATAAAAGTAGCGACCAACCATCTTCTAATGTTGCGATTGCGAAACCCTTCTCTCCTTCAGAAAGCACGTGATTTGGCATTGTGATGCACAAGTTTAGCATTACATTTGAAATCTGACGTTTAAAATGATTATTTTTGACAAGCCGTCAAAGAAAGCCAAATTTACAGCGGAAAATTAAATCGTGCGAAATTATAAGGCCGCGATAGTACATGTATTTTTTGACAAAACGTAAATTTAAACGTGTATTTTTGTATTATAAGTAGAGAGTCTACATTTAGCTCAGATTTTTTTATGTGCGGTAGTGAGAGCTTAAGCTACGACATGCCTTTACGAAAACAAAATCTTTTCATAGCCAATGCTATCGAAATATTAAATGAACACATGATAGATACAAGAATTTCATAGAATTTCATGAATTCTTACATGTAAAAAAATCTGAAGTAAATGTAGACTCTACTTATAACACAAAAATACACGTTTAAATTTACGTTTTGTTAAAAAATTACATGTAAAGTTATTTCAAATTTTTGATCGTCTATTGCGGCCTTTATCAATTTCCTTCAGAAAAAATTTTTAAATATTTCACTGGAGTATCGCAAAAAATTGATCAATTGCACAGTTTCTGAAGATGGAAGAGACGGATTAAAACAATTTTTCTCATCAATTTCATTTGGGTAAAATTTTGATTGTTTTATTAGAGTATTGCAAAAGGTTAATCAATTCCACAGTTTCTGGACGTGGGTCGAACAAATTACATCAAAATGTAGGTAAGTGCCTGGGACCAAATTAAAAAAATAAATGAAAACATTGAAAATAGTTTTTTTTAAGATTAAAATAATTTTTTTATCAATTTCTTTTGGTACAAATTTTGGATTTTAATTCAATAGATTTTCGTTAGGTAACTCAACCAAACGCGCTATAATTTCCAGCTTTACCACATAAATTGGTTACTATCATAAACAGTAGCTACATAAAAGTGGCAAAAATGTTTTTCCCACAACACTCTGCAGTTAATTTAAAGTATTTTTATTTTATTAAGTCAATAAGTTCTTTTATTTTAGAAAATCAATTTTTTTACAAATTTTAATTTAATTTTTAGTTTTAATTAGGCATCAAAAACGAGTTACATGTTTTTGTAAAAAGTGAGTTTACAAGGAAGTTAACTCATGCAAATTCTTAACTATCAATAAGTGGTAATTAAGAACCAGCATGAGTTTACCTTAAAAACTTAAAAAAATGGATAGAAATATGAAACAAATTCTAGGAGTTGAATGGAAGTTTAAAAACGATTGTTACATACAGAATCGGAAATTTGAGTACTGGACATAGCAAGTTTGCTTCGATTCGGTTCGCGGTGAGCTAATTGCTAATGGCCCGGCGGGGCAGGCGGTGACCGCTTGGCATCGAAAACAAGTGGGCGTGATTAGTCAAATTTCTCGCTTTATTTTTCTAGTGTGTTCCCTGTCGCACGCATTATAACAGGCGTCCAGTTGAACATTTACCGAATCTGTATACGTAATTAATATAATTGCATGAGTTAGTTAAAACCTAATTTCGAAATCGAATCTATGTCGTTAGGATCAAAGTTAACTCTAAGAAAAAAATGATAAATCCACCAAAAATAAATATCACAAGCTCAACAAACAAGTAAATATATCAGCGAGTTTTCTAACTTATTAAGAAATTGCAAAGACGTAGAGATAAACTTAATTGTATTTATCTCCGTGGAAGATGTGGCAAGATGTTTATTTTGCATAAATATAAATGCACTTCACTTCAAGTATATATTAACAACGAATTAACACAACGCAAGGTAAGCGAAATCTAAATAAAAATGAAAAATGGTTACTCGTAGCAAGCAGGAATACACATTTAAATTTTTTTCCTTCTTACGTAAGTACTAATCGATTTTAAGGGCTGTTGCCTTTGGTTTCGCAACGATACACAAAGATAATCCTGATAATGTTCGGTCAGGGCAAAAAGAAAAAAAAAACAGGGGAAGCGAAAACAATCGCGAGGGTTTCAAAGTGTGTGTAAATAACAAAAAAATACAGAGTTTATTTTCTTCTGTATTGGTCTTTCACGCATTTTCCAACACAACAATTTTTCTCCTCGACTACTGTATAAAATGCACAAACAACTCTTTTTTTAATACCGTGCTTTCGATAAAAAATAATTCATCCAGTCAGTTTGAAAGTTGGCAGCACTTATGCACTAATAGAAAATGTCTTTTATAACAGGACCAAAATGAGATTATGTTTCAATGCCGCTGGACGTTAACATTTTCATTCAAGTCAGTATTCGACATTATGATATTATGAATACAAATTCTTTTAAATGCTGAGTTTCATTTTTAATAAAATTGTCTGATCTTGTTAAGTTACAATTTAACTACTTAAACCTACTTTTATTCTGTCACTAATAACTAATGGCATTCTAATGACACTGATGCCAACACTAAAATAACAAATAAAATATACAGTAGACCTCGGTTATAACGGCCTCGGTTATAGCGATTCACCGCTTATAACGAACTACATTTCAAGTCCCGTCATTTTTCTCTATATTTCTGGCATTATCGCTTATTACGAACTTCGGATATAACGAACCGATTTTGATGATCCTTGAGGTTCGCTATAACCGAGGTTTACTATATATACATATTACAACAGATTAAAAGTGGTAATTTTGAGGCAAAGTAATTTTGAAAATATATTTGAAAGTACTAATATTTTTATTATATACCTACGCACCTACGGTTATAGATAATATTAATTGCTATCCATATTTAGGTTATTTAACCAGTCTATGCGTCGCTAAAATAATATTTACTGAAGTTGATAGTATTATACACACATATAACATGGCGACATAAATACGTCTACAATTTCTTTTAACTTGCAAAGTTTTATTTAGTCACCGCAACGCGCATAATCTGATTGCATAAAGTTGACTCCAAATTTAAAGTTAGATAATTTTAGAACAGGACTGATTAAATTTGACGTATTATCAGAAATAGCCGAGGTTAATCATTTTTAATTTTAATCGGGAGCGATATAATCGCTTAGCTAAAGTTTAGTGCTAAGTTTTAACCTTGAACGGAGAATAGAAACTTCAAAGGAACCAAAGTCCGGATGAAATTGGTAGTTACCACGGTTAATGAACGTGTCTTGATTACGCCATTAATTTTCTACAGGAACAAAAACTGCATGCAAATGAACCAAGTGAAAAATAAACTATTTTAACAACAACAAATTTTTAAATTCATTGCGTTCAAATAACTAAGTAATCGATTTTATTTTTACAATGTTATAAATAAACTTTGTCATGATATCGCATGCAATGCTTTTATTCCTGATGATGACTGAAATTCAGAAGGAAATGCGCGCCGTGACTATTTTTTAAATTAATCAAAAATCAATAACAAACAATTATGTAATAGAACAATGCGAATATAAAAATTAATGTTTAATAAAATGTTTTTAAATACATATCAACTCTTTTCATGAAATTTGGACGGTATGACTTTGCTTGACTGTAAAGTAACGTCAAGCTAAGACATACTGTGCAAATTTCATGGTAAGAGTTTACAAAAATATTTAAAAATCACCCAGTATTATCCTATTTAAGAAAGTCTCCTGTTAGATTTATGAGTTAAGCAACAGCAGGAAATGAACAATTTCACTGCTTGTCTATACTTTATTAAATTAATTAATTAATAGTTTCCTGTTACTAGAAAATCGAGTTTCATTGACTGTAATTAGATTTTATTAGTCAGAAGTAAACTGTAGCTTCCCTATATGTCGTTCTGTTTGGTCGTAACTTCTTTTTTTAATAAACGACGTCGTTTGGCAGAACGTATTAAAATTTACGACGAGGCGAAAAAATAGAAAAGTAATGTTATATGTATATTGACAGAACGGTGAAAATAAAATAAAATTTTCGAAGAAACGAATTCCTGATTCATGCGGTGTATGTATGCCAAGTTGTGGTTTGGTTATAAATTCTTTGAATTTGTGTGGGTAGAGCTATATTTTTGAACGGGAACTATTTTCTAGTGCCAAATAATAGACTTTTAGAATCAGATGATAAACGTGAACTTTGGAGCTTAATGACACAAAAGTTTTTATGTAATGTAGAGTGGGTATTTGGTGAAACTTGAATATTATAAGAAAAGGCAAAACAAATAATAACAACGAAGTTTCGTATAAATAAGGAAACTTTACGCTCAAAAAAATTCTGACAATGTACAGAATATTTCCCATTTTAAAACATTTTCTTTTAAACCAATTTAGGAAGTTCCTATTGGAATATTCAACAAAGTAATCTGATAATAAAAAGCTGTCAATTCTTCTGCTCTTAAAAAGATGATAAGCAATTTTATATAATTCACAAGTCTACATAAAATATATCTTTATACCACTTCCCGTGGTATCATAAGCAGACTTCGGATATTTCAGAGCGTTGCCATGGCTACGCAATGAATGGGCACTTTTTATTGGCTCTCGTATTGCGTAACCATGGCAACGATCCGAAAAGTCCGAAGTCTGATCATAAGTCGCAGCTTTATGAAATTTTGTGATGTTTGAAATAATTGCGCCTCAGCACAACTATTTTCCGACTTATAATTCGTGTCGTGAAAGCAAATAGCAACAATGCCGTTGCCTCATAAGTAGAGAGTCTTGTTTTTAATCAGTTTGATTTATCACGAGCGTACGCTTGGGAAGAGTGGGGTCGTAAGCAGTATACAATGCCACAGGCGAGCCCGACGACGCTGCGAGTGAACGGAGCCGAACAATGCGTTACTGCATCGAAGCTCGCGGAAAAGATATGTCGTCTCCGCTTGGTCGACTAACGCGCATAAAAAAACTGATTTTATTTTAGACTACCTACTCATAAGCTAACACGCACGAGATGGCAGTCGAAACGGACAAAACGTGTCATCGTGATGTTATTAACTTAAATTATGATACATTTAATTTTCTAATCAATACTGCAGTGTTTCGACATACAGAAAATCTACGGTTCTACAAACTTGTCAAAAAAAAAAAAAAAGTTCAAAGTTTGATGAATAGTACAGTGACAGGGTTACCGCACGTAGCTGAAGCTATGAAGATAGAAGAATGAAGAATTTAAAATCTGAGCAACAGTGTGACTGGTAAAAATCAGAAAACAATAGACAATTTGACAAATAAGATCAGAGTCAACAATAAATTTATTACTGATATGGAAAAATAGTAGGAAGGGAAGTTCTAGGTCCTACATCAAAATGGCTGAGGGACCTGACAAAAAAATATTAGCAAATGACAAAAAAATATGCCAAGTGGTAAGAGAAAGTACAGAGTGTACATTAATGATTGAAAGGCGTTTGAATTTGGCGCGTTGTCGAATTAGTAATTTTCGTCTTACAAGATTGGTATTCATGCTGGATATGTTGAATTTCGTCAGTAGCGTGCGTGTGTTGTATTGTTTACGTTTTGATTTCCTTATTTTATTATTATTGAGTTAGTATTAACGAAAAGGTTATTTTTATTTCCACTTTTGCTGTCAGACATTTTTCATTGGTAAGTACAGCCATATAACAGGAAATAAAAATACACACAAACGTTTTAGGTTAGCGATGGTTTTCACGGACCTGCACAATAAATTTATTGTTGAGGCCTATTTTCGGTCGGGGATACGCAATGAACAAAATGTGTGGAATTATTCTTATCAAAGTTGTCACCAACAATTTCAAGAACAGTTCCCTGAAGTGGTATTCACATATGATTCTTTATGCAACACGTCCGCCGTATAATTCAGAGATTTCGTGAAACAGGCAGTGTTTCTAAAGGAAAATCTACAGGGGCCCACTGTTCTCACCGAAGAAGTCATCGCAGATATTCATCAAAGAATGGATGTAAGTCCGAAGAAGTCTTTACGGTGTTTATCGGCTCAAACGAATTTATCACTTGGTACATGTCAAAAGGCTTGCAAGAAGGTTCTACATTTACATCCATATAAGATAACTGTAACTCATGAGTTGCTACCTCTTGATTTGCCTCGTCGAGTGCAATATTGCCAATGGTTTAATGAGTTCTTAAATAATGACGATATGTTAGACATAACTTTCTTCAGTGATGAAGCATGGTTTCATCTCAGCGGTTATGTAAATTCGCAAAACCGTAGAATATGGTGTGCAGAAAACCCTCATATTTTTGAAGAGACTTCATTACATCCTCAGAAGATCGGTGTGTGGTTGGCAATGTCAAGAAGGAGGATCATTGGACCTATTTTTTTTTCAACACAATATTAATGCACTTGCGTATCAAGAAACAATTTTAAATCCTTTCATTGAAGAACTTCATGACGATGAATTACAACGGGGTTACTTTCAACAGGATGGAGCTACAGCCCACACTGCACTGACAACGTTGAATCATTTGCAACAGTTCTTTGGGGATAGGTTAATAAGTAGGGACAGATGGCCTCCTCGGTCACCAGACTTAACCCCACTTGATTTCTTCATGTTCGGTTTTTAAAAATAAAGTGTTTTCAGAACGTCTCCATACGTTAGAAGAATTACAAAATGCTATTACAGAGGCTGTCAACAGCATCACTCCAGAAACACGACACAAAGTTTTCGAAAACATGAAAAGAAGAGTAAATTTGTGTTTGGATTCAAATGGGGGACATTTTGAACAGATGTTATAATTTTATTTTATATCTGCTTTACTTTTTATATTCTCCATATCAATGTATGTAATTAATAAACGTAAAATAATTTCTAATCACTAATAAATTGTTTTAATAATATATAATTTTATGTGCCGCCCATGGTAAAACAGAATAGTATGCAGTACCAACTTTTACAAATAATCTAATGGGCGGGAAATTCAAACACCCTTCAATCATTAATGTACACTCTGTATTTGGCGGATTGATTTTTCCCTCACTTTGTGTAAAAGATTCCGCAAATATTACACAGGGTTACAACTAATTAAAGGCTCACCATCTCGTAAGCTATAAGAGATACAAACTCGTTTAAATTACAAAAAAAAGTTGCGCTATTTTGGGGTCTATAAAAATGTGCAAATATATCTCTTCTATCTTCATTCATTTCTAAAATATTTTGATAAAACTGAAACTTCCCAATTTCGACAATCTTAAACATTTTGTTTATTCATTAAGCTAAAATCACAAAATTTGGTAATTCTACATTAAATTCGATGGACAATCTAATACAGTCAGAAGAGATAGGTTAGGATTGACAGTTTCGCAGATACGATTCTCAACGGTTTTTTTGCTCTTATGGACGAGGACTTAAGATATTCATACCATGTGATACAAAAGTAAAATCTGAATACGATATATGATACACTTAACGAAACACCCTCTACTTTATTGTGGTTTCTTGTTCACAATAAAAAAATCTGAATGAAATACCTATGAATTTTACACGGAAAGCTTATTTCTTATTTGGTCACGCATTAATTTTCAGAACACTAATTATATCTAATTAAAGCTGGTTCTTGTCCGATGAAGCTGTCGAACGACTGCGAAACGTTAAGTGTTTGTGCGCCATTTAGTGTCCGTTTAAAAGAGTTTGTGATACTAATTATATCCTTCCCCAAAAATAGGCTACTGAACTTGGTGAATCATATGTAAATTTTATAGCAAATTTCCGATAAAATTCTTCGGATAAGTAACTTCTAAATCGCTCTGTAACAGATGTTTCGTTGTACATTGGCAGCTTACTCAAGATTAAAAAGAAAACTATCAACTTACAGCGACTACAGAACGATTTAAAAGACGTCGGGATAATCATATTAGAAATTTGTTGCTTGAGTGTTGACAAGAATTTATTTTAAATTGTATAAATTTTGTACATGTGCCAAGCCAAAGATTGCAAAAATGCGCCTTCTTGTATTGAATAGTTTTGTTTGTACACTGTACTCTTTTATTTCAGGATTTCCACCCAACGAAATCTTCAAATACGAGTATAGGTATTATATGATTTTGATAATCAAGAATACTACGAGTGGGACGCAAGAAAATAACATTAATATGATCCCCAAGTTGAATGATTGCTTTGTTATCATTCGACTAGGGCCTAAGAGCTGTAAATATTCTTAAATAATGTATATGCAAGATTCTTTTGTAGTAACTCACAAAGCAACATAAGATTCTTCAGTGTTTCCTTCGAATGCACCTCAAACCGCAGTATCTCTTCAGTTTTAATGAAATTGCCTCGTCACGCTAACCCCAATAGTGAGGGGTGGTGTCGTAACCTCATTATAAATCACAAGGCCCCCCTTTCTACTGTTAAAAGGTTATTCAGTAAGTTGTGTGTGGCAACAGTCATTTGCATATAATTATTACGTAAATCGTTAGCGCAATCTTGAAGACAGTGCATTTAGAAGATAGAAAAACATTGAAATGCTAGCAGCTCAAATGAAACAGTTATGCTAAAACCGCGGACTTACGTCATGTTTCTGTGCAGAGTACGAGGGAATTTTTTTTTATTGTAGGATAAATGTTAAGAGTTTAAAGCTCTGAAGATTTTTGGCTTAGGCCGGGTGTCCACCGGATCGGGCCGACCACAGTCGGCTCGATTGGGATCGTGCGATAAAGATCGTGCAAATGTATTTGTATTGTAGCCTGTCCACTGAAACGATTTCAGTCGCGTGTAATTAGACGCTACTGAAATCGTTTCAGTGGACAGGCTACAATACAAATACATTTGCACGATTTTTATCGCACGATCCCATTCGAGCCGACTGTGGTCGGCTCGATCCGGTGGACACCCGGCCTTACGTGATTGATTAACAACTGAGTGGATAAGGGTTTATGACAATTCGGGGTAAGTATAAGTACCCAAATATGACCAAATAGAATCTCTTCTCCATTTCCTAAGAAAAAATGCAAATGTGGAGATAGAGAGACAACCGTGATTCCTTTAAGGATTTGGCTTAAGCGATTAATAAGGTCTGTATGTTTAGTGACGAGGGTCGATGATAATTCTGGGTAAGACTATTAGGGGAAGGGGATGGGTATTTGATAATCAAGTGATATCTGAGTTTCTTGCTTCCTGATGCATGAAAAGGGATGAGAGGGTTTTAGAAAAAGTTTTTCCTTACCAGCAATATTGTGTTGTGTGTAGTTGTAGCTGAGTGGCACAGAATGCAATGCTCTTGCTGACCACCGTTTGTGGCGGCTCTCTTCGTCGTCGTCGCTTCCACGGTCGGCCTCTTCTCCGAGGAAATGTACTTTCTCCCACCGGTCCAGGTACCTACAACAGTATTTTGGGGTCACGACACTGACCTAGGCTGGGCCGACGACCATGTGATCGGGCGCACCACGTGAGCGTCTCGCGACGCCAACAGTGAATGGCGTAGTGAGAGGGGCGGGTGCACAGGGCCACACGCTCATTCAACAGCGGCCGGGGTGTCAGTACTCGTCCAAGCACGGGCCGTCATGCACTAAGCTCAGCTAGACAACACCAGTACACATCTAAGCCATCACACGTTTTTCGTATGACTCACCTGAGGTAAATCTGCTTCAGAGCGATGCTTCCGTTTACGCATTTCGTGGGCAAAGCGAAGTGTCCGAACAGTTCTGGCCAAGCGTTCCGAGAGTTCACCTGCGAAGAGACCAAGAATAAAATCACTAAGTTTTCAGAGCAAAACAGTGAAAGTGCATGTGGGTTTTTTTTTGTGAACGCAAAGCGCACGTGTGCAACGGTACCATTTACTGTCAGTCAGAATACGTCATAATTTCTACAGGTCATTGGTTCAGTAGTTACTCTATTACTTTCCATATTCAAATCACAGGTCATTACGCGACTAATTAATAGTCAAAGACAATTTGCCGCAGTTAGAAGGCAACTGGAAATTATTTAACTGGCGGCTTTCCTTGCTAATAAGAAAGTAAACCAACAAGATTTACAGCTAGCATAATTAATTTCTTGCACGTGATCACTGATCATGTAAGGTTTAACGAACTGAAAGTATCGCTTGCTGAATAATAAGCTTTGCAAAAGACTTTGGGGGCCTTTACAAAACATATTAAAAATGATGGTGTCTCATAGGTATGCGTCAGAAAACAAGCAACACTTACAATTCAAACTGTTTTATTACATTTCACAGTCTAATAAATTTAGTGTTACACCCGCTTTTTCTCAGATTATTTTGCAAATACAATTTTGATTAAATTTTACTGGCAACTTGGTTGACAATGTTTGGAAACAATTCAGTGAAACTCTCAATTGTCACACTACATTTCAATCTTCAAACTCACTTGCAAAAAAGCTCTCGATATTTATTTTCTGATAACATGTTGGAGCTGGAATTTATTCCTTGACATCGTGATAGAAGAGAAAACAAACTTTAGTTAGCAACTTTAAACCATCTGTTTTTATTGCAAACAAGAAAATTCATCCGTAATACAAAAGAAAGTGATGATAATTTTCCTAAATGCTTCATCAGACAATTAATTTTTTTTGTTTATGCAGTATTATAAACCCCAAAATATGTGAGCTTGTCGTGGAGACTTGAAGTTACTAGTTACTGCGGCTGTGACTGACTTGTAAGTTGCAATTTCTACATCGGCATTTGCTGTAAGTGGAGAAATTCAAAACACCAAGTTCTAAAAAGTTGGTATGATTTAAGAAATGAAAATTAAAACATATAAAATTTAGGGATTATCAAAATTCAAGAACAGTGAATTGGAGTTTCTTTTTTTTTCGATTTAGATTTTAGATAAAATAAAGTTTAAATTTTTCGCTCTGGTTACTGATTCTTCAATACATTTATGTGTAAAACCATGAAGTCAAAATCTTGTATCTCCAATTTTTATGTTTTTAGTCTTATTTTAATTCTCCTAAACTTCAACAAAAAAATTGGCTAACACTTAATTTGAGAAGTTCTTTTTTCCCTGAAAACCTAGATACGAAGTTATGACTCTCCCGCGATTTACATTTATTTCCGGTAATAATAACACATTGTGTGGAATTTGTCAGCAAACATAAACTTAAATTTCCTAACTAAAACTAATAGAAAATGTACATATGCATAAGAGGTGCATACAAAAGTCACCATGGTGTAACTGAACAAAAGTTCAATGTCAAATTGATAAGACAAAGAAAAGATACAAAAGAACAAAAGATCTAAAAAAAAATGTTCAAGCTCATAAGATGCATCACACAAAAAATGCTCTACACCATTTCCAAGTGTAATTCAGAAAAGATCAAATTTATTTCAGAAATTGTCAAATGTAATTCAGAATTGTTAATTTAATTTCAGAATGTATCATTTGTAATTCAGATTTGTTAATTCAGTTTCAGATTGCATCAATTATAATTCAGATAAATCAATATAATTTCGGAATTCGTTATTTGTAATTCAGATTAGTCAGTTTAATTTCAGAAAACATCAATTGCAATTCAGAAAGCTTTCTCTCCATTAAAAGTGACTATTCTGAATTACAACTGATATAATCTGAAATTCATTTAACGCTTTCTGAAATTAAACTGATTAATCTGAATTACATTTGACGAATTCTGAAATTAAACTGATTAATCTGAATTACATTTGATGCAATCTGAAACTGAATTGACAAATCTGAATTGCAACTGACGAATTCTGAATTACAATTGGAAATGGTGTAGATCCAGAGTCTAGTATTTATTTAATAAAGCTGCGTTCGTTTATTCAACTCTTTTCACTCTATCTACTCTTTCGCACTCTAAAGAGTGAGAGCGAATAAGTTTTAATACAAGTGAGAATGAGACAAAAGTACGAAAAGATTAAGTAGACTGAACGGAGTTGACTTATGGCCGATTTCTTCACCATGTTTAACCTAGGGTTAATTTATCTAATAGTTGGAATGTGACGTACAGTTGGCCATACACATACTATGTGCCACATTCTAACTGACAGATAAATTTAACCTCAAGATAAGACGATGAAGAAATCGAGCATAAACGAGCGTAACTTAAATAAAAATATTGTCTTCTTTAGCACTATTATGAAAACGCCCTAACTAAATTAGAAACTTGTATCACAAAATCTTTTAAGCGGACACTAAATCGCGCACTTTACGTTTCACCGTCGTTCGACAGCTTCGAACTTTCAAACCTATATTACCAGGGAAGTTATTAATTACACAAAGTTTTCCAAACGGATTATGGTAATCGTCTTTACTTTCGATATAGTAACAATGATAATGATTTTCATTGATCAACAAACAAACAAAAATATTAGGCTTTTATAGAAGCTCCTTTACAATGTTATAAAACTAAAGATGTAAAGGTCCTAACATAGAAAACACTAATTATTTATTTAAGTAACAAAGCAACTAGAAATATCTTTTTTTTTGTTAATCCAAAGTTCTTCGTTTCGCTTCGAAATATTGTCAGCTCGTAAGACTTTTTTACATTTAATTTTTAAGAGTTTCATGAATTTAATTAATGTAAAAATGAGTCTCAATCATCAATCATTGATGATTACTCACTGTGAAGAGTAACTCCAGATCTATCTATCGTTGAGAAAGTTAAAAATATGTATTCCTAAGCTAAAACAATTTTAAATGAGACGATATTAAAATAAGATAAGAAAAATAACAATTGTAAAAAAACGATAACTGAATTAATTAATTTGAAAAAAATAACTTCTTTGAAGTTAAAATGCATAAAAGTTAACATCTGTGCAGGAGTTTGAATTGTCCCAAATGACATATTAAAAGAGATTTTTGCAACACTCTTAGGCCCGGTATTTCAGTCATGGTTTAACTTTAACCTTTAGTTTATTCCCAAGGTAACAATTGTAAAAACAATTGTTCCTATGAAAATAAACTAAAGGTTAAAGTTAAACTATGACTGAAATACCGGGCCTTAGACTAAGTAGGTATATACAAAATCATTGTTTTCATTACATCATTATTTTTATTACAATATTCCATTGTTGTCTTGTACAGTATTGTTTTGGTTTGCTTAAGAAATACATTTGCTGAGCTTTCTCAGCACTTTCTCATTTGCTTCATTTTAATAACGAAAACGTATTGGGACATTGGGAGTCATTCAAGTTTCAAAGCGAATATGTCATATCACCCCGTAGAACATAACCAATTTTGTATGCACATTTTATCAATACGTACTTTAAAATAAAAATTATTTACAATATATAATTTGATGGGTGCTACTGTAGTGTGCGGTCTACCTGCATGTTTCTACTGTAGTGTGCGGTCTACCTGTATGTTTCTAATGTAGTATGCGGTCTACCTGCATGTTTCTACTGTAGTGTGCGGTCTACCTGTATGTTTCTAATGTAGTATGCGGTCTACCTGCATGTTTCTAATACCGGGTGATTTTTTAATTCTTTTTATCAACCCTTGCTATGAAATTTAGATTAACTGAAAAATAAGTCATTGCACTGTTTTAGGTTATTTTACAGTCAAGCTACGACATGCCGCTCAAATTTCATAGCAAGACTTGATAAAAACATTAAAAAAATCCGTCAACATACTATGCGGTCTACCTGCATACCTGCTACCTAATTGTTCTTCCTGAAACTTGCAAACAAAAACAAATTAATCCTTTATTACGCTAAGTTGTAACAATATCCCTCATCTTAATTAATATCCCTAATTTTCATAGAAAAACATTCATACCGAAACAAGTTCGTCACAAACAAATAAGGTCAAATTAGAGATTAGCATGTTTTTCAAATATATTTTCAGAGTAGAACGCACTTTACAATAGGTAGATCTCAGATTCGCAGATACACTGCACACTACAGTAGCACCATTTGATGATTAATTAATTTGTACTTGTCAGTTATACAGGGTAATTCATGATTAGACAAAAAAAAATCTTCGACTACTTATGAAGAACATTGGATGACCATTTTGTGTTGTATTAACTCAATTCATATTTCTATCAGTTAAATATTTTTATCAGCTACAAGAGATCAATCAACATTAACTTTAATTGAATTTTGAAATTGCGTGTCGATAAAATGTCAAGTTTCAAATATTTTATGGATACGGCAATGTTAATGCTGTTCACAGAAATTTCCAAACATACATCAATCTATGACATGATGGCGTAGCTTTTACACACTTTGCACACAAAAGAAAATTGACTGTAAACTTCTTACTGGAATACATGCTTTTAATACATAAACACATAAAAAGCGCCCCAGTAAACACACACTCCACAATGAATTTTTAAGCATTGGCGATAACAAACATAAAATTCTCCAAGATCGGTCAATGAACTTTTATTCGCAACTTGTCGTAAATAAAAGTTCATCGTTCGACCTAAGCTTGTATTTGATTACATCAAGGAGAGCGACTCAATTTACCAATTTAAGATAACAGAAAATAATCTTTGATATCTCTAAAGCAATCCATGTAATATGTAGACACATTTATTTTAT
This sequence comes from Dorcus hopei, assembly GCA_033060865.1. Lineage (NCBI taxonomy): Eukaryota > Metazoa > Arthropoda > Insecta > Coleoptera > Lucanidae > Dorcus > Dorcus hopei. The sequence continues at coordinate 38,077,574 of CM065419.1, forward strand.
TGTTGAAATACTTAGGTAGGTATATTCAATTAGTAGCGTTTCTTCAGAACCTTTAACGTGACAAAAATATTTCTTGTAATACAGAGTACAGAGAAGAGATGGTATTTTTTTAAGGTAAATGTTCTCTGCATGGTTGTTATAATTTCTGTTATACTGCCGTACTTCTTAAGAGGTTGTAGAGGCCGAAAAATCCAATGGTAAAGTCGAGTACATACGAACAGTATGAAAACAAACCGGTTCAGGTCTTTACATTACAACTTTTTGTTGCGTTACATTAATCCATTATACATCCAACAAGGCTAAAGACATTTCCAAACCGTGAGGCGCGCTGGCCAGCCGCCAATACGTTATGATTTCGCCAATCATCGACTTGGCATTTAAAAATATTTGAAACACGGCGATGTTTTAAATACGACTTATTTACAATATCTTTATTTATAGCGGAAATTTCCGAATAAATTCAGAATTCGTTTAGAAAGCTTTCGCTCGAAAAAACAGGAGTACGTCGTCAAACGAGGCCACGGATTTGTGTCGGCATCTCTCTCAAGCGAGGTAGATTGTCGATAAATAAACGCGACACATTCCGCATTCGCTGCTAAGGAGCTAACGACAGAGGGTGCGGGTTGGTAGTCGGGGGAGATGTGCTTTGTCAATGTCGTAGGTCTAAGTTACGTTTCAACCCTCAGAAATGCTCAGACCGAGACGGGTTAACCGTAAACTATTGATTTTTCACTGGTTTGCACTTGTAGCCCGGGGTTTATCACGAATAGCCAAAGATTTGTTAGTTACGACGATTGCCTCGGGGTGTCGTTCACACACGAGCACGATTGATTTATTTATTAAAGAGGAAAACAAAATAACAGCTGCGCGGTTCCTACACGTGTAGCCTAGCTATTTTGGAACATATCCGCAAAATCAGGAAAATGTAGCCTGTTATTACTTCGATTGCTTTTGTAACATAGAACTCTGAACTGAGAACAACCTATAACTTAGCTGAGTTGGTGGTCTGTTTGTATGCAATGCCTAGTTAGGTATTTATACAGTAAATACAGAGAGAGTAATGTTTCGTAGAACAATTAAGTTTGTGGCTACTTACGTAATTATGTATTTGAATTTCGGCGACGTCATTTTACAAAAACAAATTCAAATGCTACAATGGAGATTATGATCGAACTCTAAATTAATAAATGGCCGAAGAAAACAAAAAATACCTGTGTTGGTAGAAAAATTTTACCTAGTTATACAGGAAATCTAAGAAAACAAGACAAATTAATGATTACGTTCATATCTGTAAAGACCGTAAAATTTCTAAGCGTGTAACTCAATTATTAAAATATGGAATTTTGAAGTTCTCTGGAAGATATGATTTCTCCTAGGTCTCTAGAATTACTCGTAAGTCTCTGCGATATTATCTTAGAGACTTACAAGAAATCGTATCAACTTCAGAATTCGACTTTTTAATAATTGAGTTACAGGCTTACAAATCTTACGGTCTTTACAGATATGATTAGAATCGACCCATAAATTTTAATTTTATTTAACGGTGTACGTGCGTTATTTTGATGCCAAGTCTGGATTCGTGCACTGTAAACAACTTCGGGGCATTTATAATCAAAGTTCATTAGCGCGGAAAATACTTCAAAAAAGCTCATTGGTGCAGAAAATTATTCAAAAGTAAAATAAAAAAAAAATTTGGTAAGTTCACAGAAGTTTGTTTACCCAACTCTCTAATTCGATCATTCATAGGAAGTATTACGCCAGAAACAAAAAACAAAACCGATGCTATTTTATCACAAAATCTTTTAAGCGGACACTAAATCGCGCACTATACACTTAACGTTTCGCAGTCGTTCGACAGCTTCGTCGAACGACTGCGAAATGTTAAGTGTATGTATAGTGCGCGATTTAGTGTCCGCTTAAAAGATTTTGTGATACAAATTTCATCGGACAAGAACCAACTGTAAAGATGCTATTTTAGGTCAGAAAATTGTGCTGTTCATTAAAGCACAATCTAACTTTTGCATCCAAGTTAAAGAAGAAAAAAAAAAGACAGAAAGAAAACAAAAACCTGAAAACTTTGAAACTTTTTTCAAATCAAAATAACTTACAGTGGAGTTTGCTTAGTATGACTCCGCATATATAGTGCAGTCTCTATAACGTGAACGTCCCCTAACATGAACAGCCCTAAACGTCAACACCTGGTTTAGGTACTCTGCATGTTCTAATATTCTAAAACGTGAACATTGGTATAAATGCACTTAGATTTATCAAGTTTCATCAAGTCAGTAAGTTAGTTCTCAGCACCTGCTTACACTCCGTAATTGTAACATATTGTAGTGTTGCTTTCTTCGCAGATGTGGTATTGAATCGAAATTGTTTAATTTCTCTTTATTCTAATCGTTAAGCCACATCCACTACACAATTACGTAATCTAGTAGTCTTTTATGAATTTTATTTTTAAAATGTTAGTGACAGAACAGGGTGGGAACTCTCAATGTCAATTGAAATCCATTTATTTATTATAATTTTGAAGAAAATTCTTTTGAAGATAAATTGGTGAGTAACTTAAATGTTTAATTTTGTAATGTATGTCTAAAAATTCTAAAGAAACACAGGTAATTTCGTATTTGCCACGTGTTGCTACCTGTTACGCCCAATTGCGAAACAAACAATAAAATTCCTATGATGCCTTAGAATTTTGTAACGTTTAGATGTAGTGTGATGTTGAATTAGAATTTTATTATTATAGATAGAGTCGTATTTGCCAAGTGTTGCTACCTGTTATGCCCAATTGCGAAACAAACAATAACTCTTCTATAATAATGAAGATTCTTTGTATATGTGTGTGTTGATAGTTCAAATGATTGATGAATGACAGTATGTGTTATATGTAATGTGTTTTTAAAACCAAAAGAATTTCCTTAAACCAAAAGAACTTACTTCAGCGTTATGCTGTAAGACATCTCTGAATGGACTTCTATTAGCGTTGTTAATGAATTAAAGAAAGTTGAAATTTTACAAAGTATATTGTGAATTAAAGTTTTATAAGAGCAAAATTATTTTGATGTTGATTTTATGGTTGCTATCACGTTGCTATTCAAAGATTAACGTTTTGTGTTTATTTCCTCCCCATTACACCTCGGTTTGTTTATTCTCCTTGGTGATCAACCCCTCCATCTTATTTATAAATACTTCAATACGTTTTGTGTTTATTTCCTCCCCATTACACCTCGGTTTGTTTATTCTCCTTGGTGATCAACCCCTCCATCTTATTTATAAATACTTCAATCAATTTGACATTTCTTTAACACAAAACGTCAATCTGACAGTTAACTTAAATATCTCAAACTTCAAATCTAATGTTAAACTAAATAAGTATTTTATTAACATTTCAATAATATCTTAAATTAATTAACATTACAACAAATTTTTAATTTATAGAACGCTGCATCCTGAAGTACGCTCCATTTTGTAAGATGTCTCATCCCGAAGAACACTGCATCTGGAAGAATGTTACATCTTGCAGAACGCCTCTCAAGAATGTTTCATCTTGTGAAACGTTGTTGTTTTTGGGAATGTTGTTATGAAGAAAATTACTTCTTGAGGAACTTTGTATTTTTGAGAAATGTTGCATGAAGAACGTTACTCTTTTGGAAAATTTTATAAGATACGAAGTTTGTTGGAAGCAGCATACGATGAATAAACTTCTGGTGGTAGATAAATATCACTGCAATATACAGGGGTGTCCGTTTTTCGAGGACAACCATGGGGATGGATCTGTTATCTGAAGAGACATGGTTGAATTGGAGCAACGTTGCACATTTTTATGCTGGTTAAAAAGCTGAAAAGAAAATTCACATATCTTTTACGGTTTTCAAGATATTCGGAGAAAACAAAAAATCGCGATTTTTGTTTTTAATTTTTTTAACAAAAATCGTTAAAAATATATATTTTTGCTCATTGTGAAACTGTTTTTGGGGAAATTTTAGTCAATTTTTAATTGAAAATATTTATTAGATTCTACAAAATAACTAATTATTTATTTGTTATTTAACAGAATACTCACAATGAAGCTGGATAAGAAAAATTAATAACTTGTTAAAGTGACTTTTGATTAAAACGAAAGGTTTTTAGTGTTGCCACGCATTACAACTAAAATTCCCCATATACCAAGGAGATCAAATTTTTGACAATATTTTTCATTTTTTTGTTCAATAAGTGACGTAAAGTAGAAAAAATACCATATTTTACACGTTTCACAAGAGGCATTGTAACACTCGTAGCCCAACCTCACTCGTGTTACAATAAGCCTTCTTGTGAAACTCGTAAAATAATATACTATTCTAAATTCGACATTATTAAGGCATTTTTACAAGAAATTTAATTCTGCTATTGCATTTATCATCACAACAAAAATGGCACAGAAATGACATTTAACTTCCTTTTTTCTTATGAGCGGCATCTTGGACTTTTGTATTTTTAAATGATACAATGATATAGCACACTAGTTTAGGATAGAACTTCAAAGACGTCATTCTTGCAAAGAGTGTCTTAGAAAATAAGCAATAATTTTGTTTCTAAAGAAAAAAAGCCTATATTAAAGCTTTTATTAGATCCTTTTCTGTAGTTTTAAAAGATGTTTTTATTTTTGGTTTACAAGACCAATATTTTAATATTTAAATTATTAAACAAATAAAGGATTGGGGGTAAATTAGTTTACTTTAAACATTTCGTAAGGAATGAGTTTTTGTTTATATCTTTTTTAATAAGGATTGTTTCGATGTTTCTTCAATACATACTCTGTGCAGGGTGTAACTTTAATGAGGGGACAAGCTTAAAGGGCTAGTTCCTCACGCCGAAACATGAAGAAAAGTATGTCCGCAAACGCATAGTTTTTGAGATACAGTGTGTTTCATTTCAAAATCCAAAAATTAAAAAAAAAAAGAAAACATAGTAGGCGTTGTTTGATCAAAAAAAGTTATTAACATAAGTTGTTTAGAATTACGAGATATCCCCGATTTACAAATTTGGGAGAAATTTACATTGTAAATATATTATTTCGGCTAATTTAAAATAATTAAAAATTAGACATTTTCACCCAGATTTGGGAATCGGGGTTATCTCGTAATTCTAAACAACTTTTCTTGATCACTTACTATGTTTTTCTAATTTTTTGAAATTTGAAATGAAACACACTGTATCTCAAAAACTACGTTTGTGGACATATACTTATATGAACTTTTTTTCATGTTTTGATGTGAGCCCTTGGAGTTTGTCCCCTCATTAAAGTTACAGCCTGTATATGTATAATAAAAATATACACATGTATTGTAATACAAATATGTAATTGACAATCCAAAACGTGAACATTTCAAAAACGTGAACACCACTGTTCTTAATTAGTTGATCAGTGACAAACCGCTTATTATGACGTACCTACTTGTACCCAGCGGTTCGGTTTTCATTCCGCTTATAATGTCGCCCGTTTAGTATGATTTAATTATCCTTTCCCTTGAATGTCACTATAAGCGGACTCCACTGTATACAGACTGCACTGTGTGCAACTAATTAAAAGCTCACCATGGGGATCTCGTAAACTATAAGGCTGGGTTACACAAAATATTTAAGTCAGGATTAAATTTAAGCCTACGTTAGAATGTGACACACGTTATGCTGTACGTCATATTGTGTGTAACAATCTAAGTTAGGCTTAAATTTAATCCTGACATAAATGTTTTGTGCAATTCAACCTAAAAGATACAAAGACGATTAAATTATAAAAAAGTTGCGCTATCTTAGAGTCTATAAAAATGTGCAAATAAATCTCTTCTATTTTCATTCGTTTCTGAAATAACTTCAAAAAACTGAAAATTCCAAAAAGTTATTTGAATCATTTTGGACTATACATTATGGACTATACATTATGGACTATACATTAAAAAAGTGTTTAAAACTATTCTTTGAAATTGCAAAAAGGAAAGACGATGAATATTATTAGAACGCAATACCTTTTACATAATAAATGTTAATATTACATGACGTCATTTTTGATATATCAGAAAAATTAATTATAAATACGTTATGTATTCATTAAATTTAAATTGCCTCGCTTCGAACTCATACGCTTTCAAGACGGCGTAAAATAATTTGTTGAATCACACATTAGAAATCTAAGACGCATATTTAAAAACGACGAAAATATCATAATATGCAAACGTCACGTCGTTCGGCGTTTTTCTAAGAAAATTAGAACTCCACATTAAAAAGATGAAATTTCCTGAAGTTACATAAAACTCCGCAATAAACTGAAATTAAATTAAAATCGTTCACCAGCAATTAAGCAACACTCTTAAAATTTGTAACATTCGTTCCAGCTTCAGCGTAGTGGTGCTGATGCCTATAATGAGTAGTCGAATCAGTTTACGAAGTCGTATGAGAAAACTGGTTTTCGAACAGAAGTGACTGAATAATATCCACGCAATTAGCCGAGCGACGCAACGGACCTTTTGTCTTTTAATGTCTGTACAAATTGGAATTCTTTAATCAATACGATATTTTGTTGCTTCGGCCGCTTGCCGAGACGTGAACGTTCTCTTTTTTATGACCGACAGTCCCGTTCATGTGCTGCTCTCAAACTTGTTTCATACAAGTCACAAGATAATCTTAAACCTGCTGCTATGTAAGATTATTACTAGGAACTGTTAACTTATGTGTAGGATGAAACGACGTTATTCTTTTTGGAATTTCTTTAGAATATAATGTAATGGTAATAATTAACATCAATTTGAAAGTAGAATGTTGGTTAGTATACTTTTAGGATTATAGAAATGTGCCACATTTATTACAATCAGACAGTGTTCTTGAAAATGTGACTCCAGAATTTCATAGAATATGGACCTACAAAAACAAATGACCTGTAGCTACAGAAATGATATTCCCTCATTGGGAAGGTAGTATTCACAAGCAAGCAGTGAAGACAACAGTGTTCAGCTCTTTTAATGTGAACTACATTTAAAGCAGTTGATAAAATCAAGACGGACGATAATCATTTTGACTAGTTATTCAATGGTCAGCAGTGACGAGAGTATAATGAGTCAGTCTTCATTGAAACTTTTGTTACAGCCTATACATTATGTTATTGTTCAAGTTCCATTCTTTTAGAATGAACGACATCTGAACCAATTGATAAAATCATGAAACACGATAATCAGAGCAGCCAGTGCCCTGTATACGCTGGATCACGCGAGTTGAAAAGGTTAAATACTTATAACGGAAATACATACTACGCGGTGACGTGATAGTTGTTATCACTATCGAAAGTAACCGACCATTCATAGACGCCAAAACGCGGTCCCCTACCTCAATTAAAGCAGTAGTATATTTATACTCGACGAATGCACAGTTCCACACAAACGTGGCTGCCTGTAGTGTACTCATTCTGCAATCTGCCTGCAGACGATCAACGCAAGTTGCTATGCGCGCGATTGAACATTCTCGACGACGTATATTTATGACCTTAAATTGTAAAACTCTGTACAGTTCAACAACGTTAGTTCTTTGACCTTACGGAGTAAATGTCTAAATGTAGGATTTATTACCACACTGTAGAGTTTCTGAGAAAATGGTCTGAATAATCGAGATCAAACGAGTACGATAATTTTAGTATTTAATTGCCCAATGGAACACATGTTAATATAGTTTGCGTACAGAAATTTTCCAATTGAAACAACGTCCGTCAATAAAACGTAAAATAAAAATATGGATGAACGCAGGCTTAAATATAGAGTATTACTACATTTTTAGTTCCTAGTAGAAATCCTATGGCTTATTGAGATCAAACGGAACAAACAGAATGCTAATTTGAAGATTTAGTTTCGAGAAATCAGAACGGGGATTTAGTTTCGTACTTAACGCAGCCGTTGCCTATTGAAATGTAAATTAAAGAATACTCAGAGATATTAGCTAAAATTATGTCAATTTATCAGAACCATATCGTAACGTAACAATATCACTAGAACATTTATTTTTTAATTATGATCGTTTTCCCACAAATATATTTGTCTTTTGATTTCTTTAAAGATGGATGCCATTTACGTAGACTTCTTTAACCACAATTTGCACTTTTTATTTTAGTTTTAATTTTAAAGTTGGTTCTTGTATCACAAAATCTTTAAACCGGACACTAAATAGCGCACAAAACACTTAACGTTTCAGAAGTGAAAAATATAAACATGTTGTCAAAATAAACAAGGTTGTCAACAGAAACTGAAAAAGTAACTTGATTTTTTTTTAATCTAAAAATAATTTTAAACATTATGAATGTTAAAAAATTGACAGATCTATATTCTATTTAAGGAATCGAGAAAACTACAAAATGTATCGTTTAAATTTGCAAAATCAATACGTTTGTTAATAGAATTCGACATTTTTATTTTACACATTTCTATAAAACGTCTTTTGAAAATATTAGACTCGTAATATAAAATATTAGTATTTTCAAAATTAAAATTATGGTCATTTTTTAACGAATGTTCAACAAGTATTGAATGATTTTGATTATTTTTTTGGATATGATATTTATGTTGGTCAATACGTTTTTTTAAATGTTGACTTGTTTCTCCTATATAAATAATATGAATTACAATTTAAACATTTAATTTCATAAACCACGTTAGGTTGTTTTAATCTCGGTGTTTTTGTTTTTAAATTTTAAATTTATTTAGTGTCCGGTTTAAAGATTTTGTGATACAATTTTTATTTTAGCTAAAGTACACATCTTAGAGTGGGTCTCTTAAAAACAGGCGCCAATTCGGTCCTGGGGGTTATTCATGAAAAGTTGATGTCATTCGTAATTCCCAAGTGGATGACGTAATTTTCCGCAGACGAATACTTTCTGACATTTGCGAAAATAAATACCGCAACACGAACTCGTAAGTGTACATATTTCGATTTTTGCTGAATAATGTACTAATCAGTGTTTGAATAAATAACGAGGGCCGGGCGATCAAACTGAATCGACGAAATCTATTTTTAACAAATTCAGATTAAATATTTATTGTATACATATTTCGGAGATTAGATTTGCAAAATTCTCACGGAGTCGGTTCAATTTTTTTAAAATTTATCGAAAATTTCTGTATAATAAAAATTCGTTGAAAAATACGTTTCTTTTCTACCGTATACAGTGTGTTCACACACGAGATAAAGTTTCGAAGTTATTAAACATAAGTCAACCAATTTTACTTGTGCCTAAACCCCGTAAATTGTGTAAAAAATTATAGAAATTTGTTGCAAGTTGGTTTTGATTGCAATGGATTCGTCGAAGATCCTCTGGACAGCCTCGTCAGCAAAAATTGGTCGCAAGGTGTCGTGACCTAAACTGTTGGTAAAAAATTTATTGTATTCTAAACTTAAAAGCTAATGGTTACTTATAAAAAAAACGTTAGACATCTTCCTCAGCTGCTTGGTTAAAAATTACTCTTAGGCACTTTATGAGAATGAGTTTTGGCGAATGATAGTAGACACAATTTCCACTTTGACCTATTTTTCTATTTCCACTCCTTTGCATCCAAACAATACAATGCGATCGAAAACGATTGAGTATCCTTGAGAAAATAAATACCCGAAGGTGATGTTTGAATTGGCTTCCGGTTGGAACCGCGTCACGTTGACGTTTCGTTCCCCATTTCGTTGTCCATTCCTCATAGCTGCTGCTGCTGCTGATGGTGTTGTTGCTGCCTCTCGTTAACTAACGAGGAGCAGCAGTAATACCTGAAGAAGTTCTTCTGCAATGGAAAACGAAACGTCGGCAATAGAAGAAGTCAATGTGACGCGGTTCCAACCGGAAGCCAATGACGGTCGCGGAAGTCTTGAAGTTAACCCAAAGGTGATCAAAACTACCTTCAGCGTAGAAAATTTTCGCGTTTTTGAATACTCAAGATCAGTTGACAATCAATAGCGTTCGTATGAGTGTACACAGTTTGTTTATTATTTGAGTTTTCTACGAGTTTTTCACGTCGAAATTAGCACTTATTTTTGAAGGACATTTGATCATTTTCGATCGCATTGTATATTATGCATGTATACAGTTTTATTATTAAAGTTTTTATCCTTGAATTTTTTACTTATTTCCTTTTTAATCTCGTTCTCTCAGAAACACTTACAATACATATACATATAAATTTTGTATCTCCGAATTTTATTTATTTTAATTCCCAGTAAATTGACTTATTACGTCACTGGTTCCCAAAATTTTTGAATATAGGAAACACGAAGGCTGACAAGGACATCAACATAATAGAGTTACTATTACATACTACCAATGAAAACTCAATTCACTGTAAATGTAACATAGTGTGTGACCTTTCCTTATTTTTTTTTATTATCATTTCTTATAGGTATTTGTGACACACATAACCACTTTTTCCAACATGCCATTTGAGAAATGTTGAAAAACTTTCTTTTAATAGACTTACGTAATAGGTGCATTAGCAAAAAAATCTAATACAAATGTATAAACATAAGAAACTTTCATATTATTGAATAGTGTTCGAGCCCAAATTAACTTTGAGTGAAATAACTTTGAACATTACTCGCAACATATTTCTGGCTGTAAGCCTTTTTTCATTTCACCTTCTGTCTGCATCCTTCTAAATATAAACGTAACTTTTGGCAGATCTGCTTTTAATGTGGCAATTAGTTTGTTACTGCCTTACGTAAATAGTTTACCTACTTTCGCGGGTTGGTACGTCATATAAAAATCAATTCTGTAAAACGAACCTAAGCCGAAGCGACTATAAAAAGACGTGAAATCTGGAGAGAAATATGCAAACGACTTTTTCTAAAGTTATTTCGAATAAAAAAAAAGTCGAGAAATGTGTAGCATGTAAACATGATAGATGATGGGAAAGATTTTGGCAGTTTCAGTCAGTAAATCTTAAATAAAACATATTCTTACAGTTCTTGGTGAATTTTTTTTTTTTAATTTCACTTCAATACAATGCGGTCCACTAGGATTAAATACAAATTATATATATTTTTTTACTTGATCTTAGAATTTTTGATTCTTAATTAGCACACAAGTATTCGTGTCAGTTATATAACTCTACATATGTAATACATTTTGCTTGCATATACGAGAACGTCTAGAAACCTAACTCCCACTTCGCCGTCTCATTTGAAACTTGGTGTCCTTACTCCTTACCTCACTGCACGGGGTGGACACTTATATTGGAGAACTTGGTACCTAGCAAAATGAGGTAGTAGTATTTCCCCTAATTGTAGAGGTCGCAGCAGTGCATAAATTTAAATTTGGCGCCTTACTTCCGTAACGCCACCGACCTGTCCAACCAATCGAATGCAAGTTACAAGCGTTTTATGATAGCGTTATGCGATTATGCTCTTTGTGGCATGGCGTTGTTGTGGTTTGTGTTATTTTAAAGTTATCGTTTATTTTTAAAGTTTTATCGTTTAAACATTTTATGGAAAACTGTTTCGGCAGAAATAATATTTTACTTCGTACAGCTGTTCTCACTGAACATTTACCAGGTAGTAATCTGTCTTAAATTTTGGTAGATAACTATTATTATTAATTTCAATTATGTTATTTAGAGTCTCTGCAAATAGAGATGATAAATGAAGAGATCCAGCAATTAGATTAACCTGTTCCGGAAGGTAACAGTATACCTGTTCCAGAAGGTGAGAATATTTTTGGATTCGTTGCCCTGCATTTAGTTTATGGTCAGTACTGTCGACATTGTTTAGTCCGTAGTAATTTTTTGTTTTGTTTGAACACTAGCTGTTTGATTGTGGAGGTTATAATTTGATATGAAAATTTGAAAACAAAGGTCAGAATCTTTTATTAGCATAAATCGATTTGAATGTTGAAAAGTGATGTATCAACAGCTGATTCTCTCACAATTGTTAACCTGAACGTTTTCACATTTAGATGATGAACTGATGAGCATTTTTTATTTTTATTAAAACTAAGCAGACTATTAAGTCGACCTTGTTATTTCAAAACGATGAACAGACCAATGAACCATATTTTGAGAAATCACAGTTTGTAGTTTTAGTGTAGAACATATAATAGGATGATCGTGAATTTTACTGATCTGTTTGTCCTTTTGGAATTATACGGTCCAATTGTAGACTACATAAAAATTATAATTTCATATATTACTCTGACGTTAATTCTATAGTGGTTGTATGTATTATAATGCATTGTACTTATTTTAAATGTACTTAAATATAATTTGTTTTATGAAACTGTGTTTTATTTTCGGTTTTACAAGTTATTGCTGGGTTTCACCAACACTAAATACATGTAATCATCGACTAAAAGTAAATATTGCTATGGTTACACATGGTAAAATCATAACAATATTTATTTTTAACGTATGATTATATTTATTTAGTGTTGATAAATGATAAATGAAAATTAAATATTGAAATATCAAAGGTTATATTTGGGTTTGGAACTACGGTTACTTTTTCCCCTAATTGTAGAGGCCGCTTTACAAGGTACTCAAACTTTCTATTGAGTGTCCCATCTATTTATGTATTATCTATGCCTCACTGTCATGCAGCTTCTGCGGTTCGTGCAGTTAGAAGTGGATCAGAGAACAGCTAACTACACCTTCTAATGCAATCATATTATAATTCGAAAGGGAAAAAAACTATTTTAAATTATACATGAACATAAAATAGTACAATGAAGTGATAAATTAAAATGCACAGTTTTTTACTTTGTTTCGTCACTTATTTGAAACATTTCAACATTTGAAACAATGAAGTGATTTGATAATTTAAAAATAAAGAATACTAAATACTAATTAGCAACGAATTTTATGAACAAAAAAAGAAGTGGCCTATTCAGTGGTGTTACCAAAAGAAACATGTTTCCAATTTGCTTATTATCGTGCTCAGTTAAAATTATACAGCTCGGCAATTTCGTGATCCTTATAACAGGTGATCAATATCTTTTCTAATCAAGTGACCTATGAAAATAAAATCATGTGTCTTTGATTAGTTCATTATTTCAAATGCCACTTGAATTACATATTTATATTGTATTCCTATATAAAACGATAGGAATGCAATAAAAATAATTCAAACGGCATTTGAAATAATGAACCAAACAAAGACATAATTTTTTTCCATAGCTCACTTGATTAGAAAAGATATCGATCAGGCGTTAGTAATAGTTCATAAGGTTTGCATGCAGGAGTATCGTTTTAGGTGGGCACTGCTATACTTTCGTCAGTTAATCTGAATGTCACATAACGATAGGAGATCCCAAGTGGAAGATTTGTTACTGTCTGATAATCAATTGTAATACGAAAGTTAACTTGATCATAACTGAATTGTAATACGAAAGTTGATTAATCATAGTCAAGACAATTGCGATTTAATATAATTCTTTATTTAATTTCACCTCATTTTCTATAGGTACAGTGTTGTAGTCCCAGTAATCAACGGAAATCAAGATTTATTTGATAATTCTGTGGATCGTTGAAGTGCACTCAAATCATAAAGATTATTTTTATGATATGTGATTTATCATGAAACGTAATTTTACGCCTGGGTGTAAGCCTGAGGTACTTCATCTATTTCTGACATTATCTGAAATAAATAAATGTATAATTTATCAGTCGGTTGTGGGGCCGCACGTTACCACATGTGAGAGTAGTCGGTTTACTTGCGTAACGTACTGTACAGAAATATGACATAATGCAGATATAGTATATATCACAAGTAATCGTAGACTATTCGAACTATGTATGATATACTCTCTTCGAAGATAAACTTGAATGTTTATACAGGCTGTCTTATGAAAAACGCCCCAAGCCGTAACTCCGTTATTTATGGACTTATCTTAACAAACAAAAAGGCAAATAAAATGAGACTAAAAATACTATAAAGTGATTCCAGTTTCAATTTTTTTTTAAATTACCTTCTAGGTCAAACGACTGTCAACTTTTATTTTTCAAATGGCTCTGTATATTTTTTATTATTATATCTGGTAGAGATTTTTTTTCTAAATCCAATAATGTGCAACACTTTGATATTTAGAAAACATTTTTCGTAAAAAAAGAAATGAACTGGTCTATTATGCAAAACGTGCTTTTCATAAAAATGTTATAGTTTGTCGTGAAAACAATGTCACTGAGGTTATTTTTCACAGTTGTTTTAAACTATCAAGTTCTTCTACTTGTACGACTTATTGTTTCTTAAAAAAAAACCGATTATGGATAATACTCAGTTGATTGACTTACTCCAAGCATATTTTGAATGCAATAAAAACACAAGCACTGCGTCTCTATAGACAGGGATTTTTTTCCCAAAGCAACTTACACAGTTGTAGACTTAATTTTAATTATTTCTTTAATGTTTTCTGTAGTGCTTGATTGCTGTTTTTATTGCATTCTAAATATACTTGTAATAAGTCAGTTAGGTGATTGTTATCCATAATCGGTTTTTTTTTAAGAAACAATAAGTCGTACAAGTAGAAGAACTTGATAGTTTAAAACAACTGAAAAGCACGTTTTGCATAATAGACCAGTTCATTTCTTTTTTTACGAAAAATGTTTTCTAAATATCAAAGTGTTGCACATTATTGGATTTAGAAAAAAAATCTCTACCAGATATAATAATAAAAAATATACAGAGCCATTTGAAAAATAAAAGTTGACAGTCGTTTGACCTAGAAGGTAATTTAAAAAAAAATTGAAACTGGAATCACTATATAGTATTTTTAGTCTCATTTTATTTGCCTTTTTGTTTGTTAAGATATGTCCATAAATAACGGAGTTATGGCTTGGGGCGTTTTTCGTAAGACAGCCTGTATAACCGGCCATAATGTTTGCTCTAAAAAAAATTACACTTGGAAGTTTCATCGTAGACTATTCGAACTATGTATGATATACTTCTCTTCGAAGATAAACTTGAATGTTTATATAACCGGCCATAATGTTTGCTCTAAAAAAAATTACACTTGGAAATTTCCTCTTTATTTAATGGCAAAATACATTAGTTTTATTACCTCAAATGCAGACAAGTCAGTTTTACCTTTTTTATTATTAATTTAATTATTACATATTCCTCCATGTCAGAAAATCAATTTTTACAAAAAAAAATAATAATAAGTACGACGTCCAGAAAATTATCACTGAAATATCAAATAGTGCCTTTGCCTAATGGCTGCCATAATTTTATGGACACATCAATAAACAAAATTTAGCCTTAAATTTAAATTTAAGTTAATTCGTTTTTAAATACTAATTTTTTTATTTATGTTTAATTATGTATTTTGTTATATTCATTTGTAAAAGCCGGTTTACACTACCCAATTTTTGTACAAGATTTGGTTCAATTGAATCAAAAACTATCTGAAAAAATAGAACGTGTTCCATCACTTCTTCCATCTGCAGGCCAAAAATTTCTTGTTTCAAATAGAAATTTAACCAAATCTAGTAGGAGTACAATAGGATACATTAAAACGGTCTTAAATCAATTTGTTTTGATAATATGAAGTAAATTTTTGTATTATAAAAACTTCGAAAAAAATATGAATATACGTACTAAACAGTAGAGGCATGGAAAGAAACTCAAGAACAAATTTATTAATTCAGACAATTATGACAATGTTTAAAAGCACTTACCACAAAACAAAAATGTAACAAGTTCTTAATTGAACTGTATGCTTTGTCGTATTGTAAAATTCCTATTACATACTTGATAAATGTGTCTGGTAGTAATTTTCCAGTGGAACTTTGAGACTTCGAACATGACTTCGCAAGATCATTTTGAATTCAGTTTTGTCCATTGTAGCAAATACGTAGATACAGTTAGAGCCGTTTTACACTTGTTAAATTTGATAACAATTTTGTTACAAAGAGAGAGATAGGCTACCACAGTGAATGCTGATTGCTTGAACTGGTCCTTCTCACTCACTTTGTAACAAATTTTATACAAAAAATATCATAGTGTAATACGGCTCTTACACGTGTACAGGCGGTTTTTACACTTAAAATTCTAAAATTGCTTATTTTATTTATTATGATATTACATTATCTTCATCATTAAAAATATTGAAACGAGGCCTAAGCCAAAACAAAGCATGAAATAATGTACACTGAGAGTTAAAAGTCTCCCCTAAAAAAAGATTAAGTTGGATTTTATTTGATGTTTTTATTTTGTGTTTGCTTACCTGCTTGCTCGTTTGCTTGTCCGTTTACTTATTACAGTGGTCAGAAGCACAGTAATTTAACATTTACAGGAGAGACATTGCTCTTGATTCTCAGCTCACACACACATCTTTAAACATATACAGAACGTGTCACGACCCTACTATCAGATACTTCAAAATCAATTCATTTAGCGAATTTTATGCGTGGAGCGCTTTTTGTCACGTAAACAGTACCACCAAGTGAAAGTTGATGAATACATTCGAAATGCTTTAAATATGAATTGTAAATATAAAAGCAGTTAATATTTTAAAGTAATAAAAGTAATTCTCTTCGTAATTAGATGTTAAATATGAAATTCGACGTGGCTCTTATGAATTTAAATAGAAAACGTTATGTGAAATTAATTAAAAGAATAACGACTGACATGCGTTTAAATAAGAAAATACTTCTGTAAATAATAACATTTTTTTAAATAATAATTCTAAGATCATAAGCTTAAAAAAAATCAGAAACGAAATAGAATAGCAAACCTCGCAGCGCACTGAAATTAGATTTCAAACTGCGGTACATCACGAACATTAACGATGTGACAGCAGACGCATGGCACTTACTGTATACAGACTTTTATGTCAAATTCGTATAACGTTTTTCATAAGAAACTTTCATCCCTTCTTATTTTTACATTAATATTTCGTGAATGGATTTTGAACATCGGTAAATTCATCTTGTTCCTCTTTTGAGTACTCAGAGCGACGAAAAACAGCGATTCAAACATGAAATGGACAGATTCTTGCAGTTATTAATACGTTTCACAACACTCATGCATGTTTAGTAGTGATTCGATCAATAAAAAAAATCCTTTCATAACCTTTCAATTGTACAGGGTTTGATTCTTGATAACTTCTCAAGTGAAACCAAAATTAAATTAAACTTGACGCCACTTTTCTTGGACATTTTGGACGTAGTTTATTAAAGAAAATCCCAATTATTTTGAGAAAATTTAGCAATTCCTGAAGTTATCAAAATGAAACCTCAGTCACCTTGTTGTATATTGAACATTGAAAATATTTCATCTTTGAAT
This sequence comes from Dorcus hopei, assembly GCA_033060865.1. Classification (NCBI taxonomy): domain Eukaryota; kingdom Metazoa; phylum Arthropoda; class Insecta; order Coleoptera; family Lucanidae; genus Dorcus; species Dorcus hopei. Next base: position 38,094,845 of record CM065419.1, read on the forward strand.
CATCTACATAAATAAAAGCCTTCGCTGTGTTCCATACATATTATATACTTTTGAAATTAGATTTATTCCGAAACATTAGCAAATAACCATACCATGGCGAACCATCAAGATCTTCATTGATGAACAATAGATCTAGAATTTATAGAATTCATTAAAACTATTTTATTGTTTCTTCAGTTCCAGTAAAGTGGCTTCAATAAGCAAATCACGTTTCTACGGAATAGATTTGGGCTTGTCAATAAAAAATTCTTATGATAATTGCACTATCCCATTGTAGATTCTAAATTTTTTCTCTTTTGTTATAAGCTTACATTAGTAAATTCTTTTTAAGTTTTACCATTTTGTCGAGAAATTGACTTGTTAACTGGAGTTATTTTAAGTTAGAAGTGAACAAAATGACACCGACAACTTTTATGTAAGTAATTACATAACGAAACTGAGTTTCCGACGAGTATTAAAACCAAACGCTGCTAACCGAATCGACCTTGATGATTTGGGCCTGTCGGCAATCAGTGCCAAAAAGCAAGCAAGACGGCATTAGCACTCGATGTTAACCCAAGTGGGGGAAACGAGACAGATGGGTCAGCCGCACCGGGTGTCGAGAGTAGGCGATCAAACCAGCAGAAAACACGAGAACTTGAGACAATGCCGCGCGCGCCGTGCCGTTAACTGACATATTATTTATCTAATGCCGAATGTGTAATGCGGAGTCAGAATTGACCATAAATTTATTATTGTAAAATTAAATATATTCATAAAACTAATTCCAACATGTTAAAATATATACAATGCACGTGTGTGGAATATAATTATGTAAACACACGAGCACGAGTTTAAAAATAATGTACTTAATTATTTTTGTTCCTTCCAATATCTTTAAATTAAAAAAAGAAATAAATCATTTGAAACTATTGGAAATATGAACGATATAGCAGAGTTAACTGAACTACATACAATACATAATAGTTCTAACTACTATTGTCCAGGAGTCGCAGCGAGGACTACTATGATTCTTAAAAAAAAGGAAATTTTTAATAATGTTAAAAAATAAGTTCTCTTAATAATTAAATACGAGATGTAATAATAATACATAATTAAAACAGATGAGTTACTTTCACACTGCGGTACTGAACATGAAGTGACCATTTTAAATTAATTTACGTACCATTTACGTACGCGCTAACAGTTCAACGGCGAGACGCATACTGACCGAGTCCCCCGAGAATCTTGGCGTCCCCCGAAATTTCGATGTTCCCCACTATCTAACTTCGGCCTATGTGAAGTGGCAAGAGAAACTCGCTCAAACAATGCCAGCGATTATGACGCTCTTTATTACACTTCCTAAAGCAAACAATTGAATGCGGACCGCTTCAGAAACAAAAGAAAAAAAAGCCGATAAATTCCGACTCCACACGGAGCACAGCAAAATGGAATCGTCCGTGACATCCGTTCTATATCACGACTACAACAGTTTGTTCGGTTCCATAGTGAAATCGCCACTTTACAAACAAAATAACAAACAACGTACTGCTGAGTTGTATTGCTTAATAATCCGTGCAACAAAAACGCGAGGATTAAAACGCCTTGGCGTTCCTCACTCACGAACTTGCCACAGCTGTACGGAATTTTAAAGGACTTTCTAATACGATTCATTGAAAAATACATACGAATCGCTTTTTTAAACTCGATATCCTCGATCTCAATTCCTCTGTCGTACGCAGATTTCTACACACGTTTATTAAAGGACAGTCAGGTTTTTGCGTTTTGAACAACTCCTTACCAATTCAAATTCTATCTTCAAATAAAGTATCTATCGATGTACTGAAAATTGAAAAGGCAAGTTCTGTATTATTGGGTTTAGCAAGAAATATCTTATCCATGATAAGATATCAATTTTGGACCGCCAATGGTGATGACTTCGCAATGGGAAAAACGCATAGAAGTAATCCAAGGCGCAAAGTTGTGGGCGTAGCTGACGAAAATATGCTTCTGCTTCCGCGCCGCAACTTAGTTTCCACCGCCCCCGTTGGAAGTGTACTGAGCGGTGCTGTGCGATACCGCGCGTTGGACTAGGTCAGGGTCTGTGTATTCCTTTCCCCCGCCACGCCATAGGACACACTACGTACGCTATCGGAGAAGGCCTCGGTCACCGCTGGCACCCACGATACTCACTTGGTCGCGATTTCCCTGAACTAGATAACGCCAGAATTTCTAACGTCTTGCTACACTTTGGGCCGACCGACTTTGATCACATCGGCTGCATTTTGCAATTATTTTGTTAACTGGACTATTCAATCTACTTTACCAAATACAGGAACCAATAAGCTGCAAATAGGATATCAATGAAATGAGGAAACTAATGAAACCAGACTTACTTTTGAAGGATCTTCAAAGCACCTATACCTCCTTTTCCAATTTGCCAAAATCTGCAAGGGTTTCAATCTCAAATATTTTATGTAGGGCAGACTATTGATTCGAAGAGAACTGATTCGATAAGAAATTGCTGTAGTAACAGAATTATTTATTACCTACTTTATAGGGGAAAGGTTCATGCAGCTTCTAAAGCATTAAACTCATAAATGAATCAAAGATAAAAGAAATTATGTTGTGCCAAGCGACTTGTTAACGTCGATGTATACCTATACCTATCCATTCGACGGGAATGAATAAAGAATCGATCCAAATTATAATTGGAGCAATTTAAATGTTAAAGTTTTAAAGGCCAACTGTGGAAAACCAACTGTCTCGAAACGCTGTTATAGAGGAAGATGTATAAGGTCACAACTTATGACCCCCTACAATGTAGCCAGAAAAAATAAAATTCAGAATGTATTCGATAGTGACATTGTTGAAAATGTCGAAATAGCAAAAGTACATATCGAAGAAAACCAAACAATTTTAAAGTACAAAGAGGCAAATAAACGTGGAGATTGAAGCATTATGAATATATTAGACAAAGATAGTTCTTCGTTGACCAGATTTAGTTCAATATATTTTGATATGTAAAGGTCGTTTTGGACTACCCCATTTTTTTTACAATAAGTAACTAGAACAAAAAGTATTTGAGCTTCAGATACTGTTTAGAGCAAGTTCTGATTCAACCTCATTCAATTGAACCAAATCTTGACCAAAAGGTAAAGTAGTCTTAAATGGCCTTAAATCTAAAAATGTGTGAAAATAAGAACGAACAAAATCAATTTTAAAATAACTTTCTGATTTTGGAAGGTAGAGCAAAGTCTTTAAGAAAAGTCTCATTGAATGTTGAAGGCCTAGAACTCCTATGACCTCGGCCTTAAATTGTTTTGAAACGGCCACGCCCTCTTCATTTCTTTCTTAAATAATATGGTGTGCTTTTTATGACGAATTTTAATAGCTATTTAACATTTTACCCCTACAGATAACAAAAATGTCGAGAAAATTGCGAAAAAACTGTTAGAAAAGCAAAGATATGCAAACACTTTGCGTGTCGTTCATGGTCTACCCTGAAATAAACTGTTTTTTTTTTGCATTTTTTTCCAAATTTTTGTGATCTGTGAGGGTAAACTTTTTACAAAGGTAAACAACGAAAAACAGGTATAAATTTTCTTTAAAATTAATTTATAGTTCAATTTTTTTTAAAGATCGATGTCTTAGAAGTAATGAGGAATTGTTGCCTTTAACATTCAATTCAACTTTTTTTTAAGACTTTTTGCTCTATCTTCGAAAATAAGAAAATTGTTTTAAAAATACAGAACCGTCACTCACACCCTGTATACCCTGCATTTTTTGCCAGAACTTTGACAAGATCATAAACGATGTTTTCAAAATGCTGAAAAAGAACATTTGTAGGAAGCCAGAAAAATTGTAGAAAATTGGGAATCAATTCGTGTGATACATACAACAGCAGCACTGCTGGAAATGTTCCGTGTGGTCGAGGACGAAACGTCGCTTGCTCGTCCAGAGGATGTTATTGCGATTTTAGACCAGGAACCAAGAAGTACGAAAATAGAATACATTAAAACACGTTAGTAATTAAAAAGGGTTTTCTTTCATATTAATGGAAATTTGTTTCTAGTTGCTTTTGATTGCAATAGATTACTCGAGCATCCTCTGTTTCAGCATCCTCTGGGGCCTCTTCGGCAGAAGAGTTGCTCGAGAACTCCACTGCAATCAAACCGACCTATCCTATTTATCTCGCAATCTATTGTTTAATATTAAAATTGTATAAGAATATCCAATATTTCAATTAAAGATAAAAAGAACAATTAATCTACTTTTTAAATTCTACCATTGCAAAAAAAATTGTTACATAAAATCAGGAAGCAGTTAGAAATTACATAAGATGTAAATGTTATTAATAAATATAATATTGTAACTTGAAACGGAGAATCATAATGGACAGAAACGATACAATAAATTAATTAAGTTCTTTTTACAGAAGTCTTCAATTGCACAGATAAATCGATGGCATTATTATATTAAAATATTAATGAAACCTTGAAAAGAATGTTTTAAAAATAATCAATTACTTTATATTTAATTCCAGAAGCAATTAGAAAATATTCATACAGAAATAACGATTTCAGAAAATAATTTAATTTCCAAATTATTTGACCAAATAACATTTAATTTGTGCGGAGAAGAAAATATTTTACGCCAAACGTCGTCATGTGGCTCAGGAGACGATGAAAGTATAAATTATATAATTTACTAGAATTTTTCATACCAAAGAAAAAACTGTAAAAATATAAAGTACTAAATAAACACTATGGTAATTTTTTTTTATTACATTTTTCGTTTCATAGTGAATGTTTAAACACCGTTACGTTGCATTCTTATACGTCAATCGAATTTAATAAGTTCCAGAATTAAAAAAAATTTACTTACTAAGTTCAGATTGAATTTCGAAAGATTATATTACAAAATATTAAGTATAAACAATTAATTACAATTTGCTTGTAACTAACTGCTTGGTGTAAAGTTTGCTAAAATTATTAACGTAAGCATAAAACAAAAATCAATTTTACGAGACACGTTATGTTGTAATTCCTTCAATTCTTTACCTTAAACTCATTCACGAAGGTCATTTTTCACTTCTTTGTAAACATGAGACTAAATTAAGAAAACAATTGGCCAATTAACGTTTACACAGAAATACTTTACCAAATTAAATTTAAAAAATATAGACTCAATAATTGCAAAGAAATTCATTATTCGCAGAAAAAAATTAAGTATGAATGTATTGTTTTAAATTCAATCTACAATCTCTTAGATTTTGTATGTTTTTATAAATCATTGTTAGTCTAGAAAGTTATAAATTAAACAAAAATAGTTTACTGTGTAGTAGTACTGACTTGGAACATTCGGATGTGCTTATTGCGTCGCTAAGTTCTACTAATTAGAAAAATTAATGTTCATGTTTCAGCAGCTATTTGAGAAAATCGTATTTTGGTTAGTCACACCATCGTGTCCGAATAATAAACACCTAAAATATCACAGCTTGAAAAAAGTTACAATCAATTCATCTAATATAAATGTCATCGCATAAACTTGTTTTGCACAACTCGTAAATCGAAAAGTTTCTAAACATGTTTTCGAACGCTGTTAATTATTTTTATTCTCATTGGTGTAATTGCAATATTCAAGTTTATTACTCGCATTCGTTTGAGTAATAAAATCCAGTTTGAAACACACTTTCAATTTTTAAAACAGTTCTACCTACATTTTAATTGCGTTAAGTCTGAAGGATCGACAGACTTGCTTAAATGTACGTTACAAAGTTTCACGATTTGCTTGTTGAGGTGTGCTTAAAAAAGTATGGTCACTAATTATAAGGAAATTCATCAACCACTATGTATTTTCTTTTTATAATTCTTTTGAATTATAAATTACAAAAGTTAGACATTTATATTTTTTTTTACTATTCCTTACCTCAATCGAGTCTAACCCCCCTATTCTGTAACTGTAACTCATAATGATAATCGTTAAGTGACATATTTTGACCAATTACTACTTAGACACAACGCATTTCTATGTACTGATTGCTCAAATTATGTCGATTAACGATTGTCGTTATTCAACCCCGTCGTTATGAGTTACAGAATAGGGTAAGCTGGTTTATTCCAACAGCAGTTTGTGACTAGTTCGAAACCGTCAAAATTACACTAATAGAGTTGTCAAAATCGATCATTATTTACCCCTGTATTTTGTAACTCATAACGACATCGTTACATAACGATAATCGTTAAGTGACATATTTTTGACCAATCAGTACATAGAAATGCGTTGTATCTATGTAGTGATTGGTAGAAATATGTCGCTTAACGATTATCGTTATAATAACGATGTCGTTATGAGTTACAAAATAAAGGGGTTAGGCGGGTAACTGATTTTGACGATTTCGAAACTGCTGCTGGAACAAACCTTGCATTAACCAAAATTATTCGTTAACAGGCTGTAAACCGTTTTAAAGTTGTTTGTTTAATACATACGAGTAATAAAAAAGTAAAAATTCATCATGAGTGCCAATAAAAACAAAAAAAGGTTTATCTAGCACTAGCACATTTCAAAAATGATTTACGCAGTTTCCAGCAATAAATTCCAAAAACTATTGCTACCTGAAATATACCTAAAATAAGGATATCATGTTTCACGACCAAGAAGTTGAAAAGTATTTGCGCAGCAGAAATTCATTCCGCTAATTGACTAATTTAAATTAACGGAGAGAATCATTTTTATCTGATAACAACAATTTTTGCACAAAGAGCGAATACGTATTTCAATCGCCAAACTACCATTTTCAGTGCTTCATATTATCCTTAGCATATTCACTATACAGCCTCTGATATTTAATCGGGTTTCTTCATTAACGCCGTTCCTATTGAATATATGGGAAAATGTTTTATACCTACAAAAGTATCATCCTTTCAAACTCCGCACAGTTTAAAATTATTTTCAAATATAGAAGCTATCCCAAATTGGCTATACGATGTGTAACTTCGTTATTTTAAATGGAACATCCTATGTTTTATAACGAATTTGAGCATGTCAGGTTATTTTAGGATAAGTTTGATAAGGGTTCCCAGTACCTAAGTCCTATGGTTTTTAAGGTATTAGGCTTTGTTTAAGGTTTTCTGAAAATACAGATGTAACTTTTATAATTAATATCTAATTAACGAAGAAAGTTAGAACGCAGATGTTGTACTGTTACAAGCTAAGTGGAAGGTATCTACCGCAGTAACAAAATTTAGTTTTCATTAAACAGGGATTCAGTAAAACTATTTCCATTTCGACAATTGAAATATGCGGAGTTTGAAAGGATACTTTGTATAAAACATTTTCCATAGATTCCATAGAAACGGCGTTAATGAAGTAAATCCGGTTAAATGCCACTGGCTGTATATGAATTTGTGTGGATTAGACGTAATAATTATTGTAATTAATTATATTGGTCCAGTGTTTTGTAGTCGTTATATACTTATTGTTATTTATTAATTTAATGTTCACCTCATTTACTGATTTTTTATTAGATATAGATAGGTACAATAGTGAAAAGTAATTTTTCGATCTAGTAGCTACATTTCTTGTTCTATATAACTTCTTCGAAATGCTTTTCCTATCAGTTTCACGCGCTTTCACTTGTTGCACGCACGCAAAAGTAAAAAACATTTCTTGAAATTAGATTTCGCAATTTAATAGCACTTACCGGACTGGCAAAACCAAAGCATCTAAATTCCATTTGCATTTCAAATTTTCATTTCGCAATACCACATGTAAGTACCTACAAGTTTTATTAATTTCCGTGAGAATTGCGAAAACTCGGAATTTTTAACATTTTTTTTAATACTTTCCTGCTCCAGTCCATGAACATATGGTCAAATTACGTATCACTTTTTTGCCTCGCAATAAAACGCCAATGGAATTAGTTACTTTTAACTATAATGTTATATAACAAACGTGTACTTGCGAAATTACTAGCAGTACCACTCTAGTTATGTTACATTTTGCCTGAGTTAGAACTTCAAACATTGTTTGTACGACCAGAAATGCCCTCCATGACCTGTTGAGAAAAAATTAAACCAATTTCACCATATGATTAATGTTTTCAGCAAATGATTTTTTTTTAATACTTTACGACGTAACAGCTTCACATTAGTTTGTTTTCAAAAGTAAAATACTTAACTCCTACAGGGCAATTTAAGCCTTAATTTACTTTCTTTATAACGTTCATTTATCAAATTCATTTATGGAAAGTGAGTAAATCGTTTCGGTAAAAACAAAGGTGAGAAGCCCTTACACGGTATATTAAACTAGTTCATATTTTGCTGAAAGATTCTGAAACTGTAAACACTTTGCTACCGAGGACTCGGATAGGAAAGCCAGTCTTTTAGTATTTCCAATTTAACACAGGATTTCCTTTATCGCATCCGCCAACGCAACACCCTGTACAGGATCGAATAACCTTTTCTATATCGTCGTGCATATGCTGGTTGTTAAGGTTTGTTTATTGATGTGCGTGTTTACGTAACAAATAAATGATTTGAAAAATAATTACATTTATTGCCTTATTATCCAGTCGTCTAATAGTAGTTTATGTATCAAGTATGCAAAATAAGATTTTAGGGGACGAATCGTAATTAGATGAGTCCCCCAAAACCATTTTGCGTACGTGGTACATACAATATTTTTTGGTACACGCTCGCCAAATCACTAAAGGCGGCGCTACATTACATGGCAAACTAGGCGAATGTCGAACGTTGGTGATGTGTACAGTTTTCCAAACGTTTGTCAAATAATGTGTACGGTGTTGCTGAATCGCATTTAAGTGTCTCATTTACCGACTTCTGTCGGAACGTATACGAATGCAAACGTTGGAAGGAGTTTGACAAATGCTCTACCATACACACTATTCGGCGAACCTTCACACATCACAAACGTTTGGCTAGTTTGCCATGTAATGTAGAGCCGCCTTAACATTAATATTAAATTACTCGAATTTCGAATTAGCAAGTCTAAATTGTCCCTCTCATCAGACATGGCAATGATCGGTAATCACAGCAACGAGTTGAATTTTATACTTACATTAGTTACTTGATTTATTTCATTGAAATTTGCTCAAAAAAAAATCCGCTAGAATCCGTCATAGAATCCGCTAATAGTAGTTTATGTATCAAGTACGCAAAATAAGGTTTTAGGGGACGAATCGTAATTAAATGAGATGAGTCCCCTAAAACCATTTTGCAAAAATCGTGGAACAGGTAAATTTTTAATTTTAAAAAGTCACACTTTAGTGTAAAAATCTTTTCTTCATCGTGATTTGTTTTTCCGCTGTGACGTTATCATCATTTTTTTTTAAATGGCAACCCTAATTTTTTTATGCATAATTTCTTTTATTTGCCGCAACTTTTTTGTTACTTAGGATATTTAGATGCGGTTTGAATTAATTTGTATGGTAATTTAAATATTTTTTTTGGCAGAACAAAACCAAACTCATTTAACCATCTTTCTATCTCTTCAAATACAAAAGTATTTGTCCCTACGAAATCCGGGCACCCGGTATATACTCCATCTCAAAATTCTAACCGCATCAACAGCTTTACAGAAATTTACGTTTCACTAAACTGTAGATATTTTTGGTTTGTTATATTTATAATAATAATTACATGCTTTATCTGATGGTTGCAACAAAAAATATTTACATTTTAGTGAGACATACATACATTTGTTTAAAACTGTAGATACGGTTATAATTTTCAGACGGAGTATACAGATCATTCTTTTACTATATCCCGATCGTATAAATCTGAGTTAAGGAAATATACGACGAAATGAGGCGCTTATTTGCAAAACTCGCTAGTCGACAAAAATTTCAAAAATGAGTTTTTGGCGCCATGATGTTCTATTTTAAAAGAGGAATCGAATGGTGAAGATAGATTTCTGCAAAAGTTGTTCTTTAGTACCTAAAAATCGAAAGTTGGAGTTGGCTTTTTTACCAAAACTTCAAAATTCATTTACAAAACTCGCTTATTGCAAAATTAATTATTTATTTATAGAGAAATGGTTCAAATATTAGGTTGCAAACTATGATTTTATTATTATCCCTTAAGCGTAAAGAGATCAACCCAAAAAAAACAACAAAAATATATTTCACTAAATTGAAAAACGTTTTTCTCGTTTCCTGAAAAGTTTGTCACCAAGCAAACAACGAGTTCTGCAAATAAGCGCCTCAATTGATGTGACATGACAAAAGCCGCAAGGTCTTTTCACGAAAGTTAGTAGGAGATAGCTATATAAAAGTACACTGATTTATCGATCGGTCGGCATATACTAAAAAAATGAACTGCCGATCGTATAAATCTGAGTTAAGGAAATATAATCCATTCACGATCTTTTTAGACTCAGAGTAGGCCATGTTAGGGTGACATTTCTGTTGGTACCTCCAAGTAAATATGTTCCATTTTAATTTGATGGTTATAACGCCTGATTTTTTAAATTTTTGATCAACTCTTGCCGTGGAATTTGGACGGCATGTCGTAGCTTTACTGTAAAGCAACAAAAAGAGTGCAATGACGGGCTTTTCACTTAAGCTAAGACATGCCATCCAGATCTCATGGCAAGAGTTGATAAAAAATTTTAAAAATCACTCGGTATTTTTGAAAACTGACGTCGAAAAACATTGTTGATTTTTAGCATTTAGTATTAAAAAATCACAAGTAATTACTTGTTTTAATGATATTATTTTATTTACAATTGGTTCTTGTCAGATGAAATTTGTATCACAAAATCTTTTAAGCGGACACTAAATCGCGCACTATAACACTTTACGTTTCACCGTCGTTCGACAGCTTCGTCTCGCGCACTATAACACTTTACGTTTCACCGTCGTTTGACAGCTTCGTCAGAAGTGTTATAGTGCGCGATTTAGTATCCGCTTAAAAGATTTTGTGATATTATTTTACTTTCTTCATGCCATCATAAGAAGCAATATAGTCGATGGGGCTGACGTTAGTTAAAGTGTCAGAATTTTACATCTGTCACATTTTGAGTTGTATCAAAATTCATGTACAGGGTTAGTTTTATTAATGTTAACCCCCCTTTATTTTTTTTGTTATTAACCGATTCAAAAAATTTAAAAATTGATCTTATATGGATTTTTATGTAGATTTCACTTATACTATCAGTTTTGCGGTAGCGTTTTATATATACCGAGTGGACAAAAAAAATATATATTTTTTAAATATAACACCCTGTATATTTTTGCAAATTTTTAATCCTTGAATCACCCTGATAACAAACATATATAAATATCGTATAATTGGTTTACTAGTTCTTGTGTTATTCGTCAGTTATTGAAAACTTGATTGTCGTTTTTTAAATACTTTTCAGCTTACCTAGAAGTATTATTTTAAGAGATAGAGCAAAACTTTAAACACAATAGTTATGGGATTTTGTATGTAATATCATCTTTTAGAGCTCTCACAAAAAACAAAAGCGCATCGCAAAGTGGAGGAAACATTAAATTTTTGTTCTAAATCTATTGTTCAATATAATGAAATATCATTGTTTGCTAATTTCAGAAACATATAATATATTGATATTTCGACCAGCTGTTTGTGACACATTTGAATTTCAAAAATCAAAATACATGTTAACATATTTAAGGAAAAAATGCTTAAAAACTTCTAGATCACTGTTTTAGTTAGCAAATGACAACATAAATTTGAATATTTGAAACGATACAAAATTAATTAACAATAAAAACATTTCTCCAAGCCCTGATTTTTTAAATATCCATTTATTGATATTTTAGAATCAAACCGCTCATCCAAGTATCAAAATATTATATATTTTTCAAATCAGCAATGATATTTCACTATATTGAACAATGTATAGGTGTTCCATTCAAAAAAAAACAAAAATTGTAATTTTTTCTCCCCTTTGCGATGCGTTTTTGTTTTCTGAGAGCTCTAAAAGACATTATATACAAAATCCGACATCTGTTGTATTTAAAGTTTTTCTCTATCTCTTAAAATAATACTTCTAGGTAAGCTGAAAAGTATTTAAAACACGACAATCAAGTTTTCAATAAATTGATGAATAACACAAAAACTAGTAAACCAATTACACGATATTTATATATCGTCGTTGTGCATGCAAATTGCGCTAAGTGCTAACATTTAAATTTTGCAGTAGGAACAAAAAACTGTATAAAATATTAAATCATATCTTTTTGTGGTAAAAAGGACTGTCCTCTACTTTTTTAAGATATCCAACTATTAAAAATACCCAATTAGGTAGAAATGTCTTCAATAAATTATTTAATAGCCAAAAATATATTTTTATTACTCATTTTGAAAAAAAAGTGCACATTGCGCATTTTGCATGCACAACGATGATATGTTTGTTATCAGGGTGACTCAGGGATTAAAAATTTGTAAAAATATATAGGGTGTTCCATTTAAAAAAATTATATTTTTTTCGTCCACCCAGTATATATAAAATGCTACTACAAAACTGATAGAGTAGGTGAAATCTACATAAAAATCCATATAAAACCAATTTTTAAATTTTTTGAATCGGTTAGTAATTAAAAAAATAAAGGGGGGGTTAACATTAATAAAACTAACCCTGTACGTAACTTAACGAAAAAAAAAAAGCATGGCCCTCTAGAGTCTAAAAAGATCGTGAATGGATATTATACGACGAAACGACGTGACATGAAAAAAGCCGCAAGGTTGTTTCATTAAAGTTAAAAGGAGATAGCTACGTAAGAGTTCTTTGACTTATCAATCGATCGGCATATGTATAGTAAAAATATGAACTGTAGTGTTTTTTTAATAACACCTGTCAGTGTCAAAATTCTAAGGTTTCAGCTGGTTTTATCAATAAATTTTAGAACACAAAAATTTCCTAACATTCAGGTAAGAAATACCAATATAAAAAACATTAGACAGGTATTACAGAAAAAAAATGGAATATAGTGTAAAACGATCTTTCTATCCAGAGAAAAGAGAATAGTAAAAAGTAACACAATTGTAGTTCAAATAGCTCCAGAAACAAATTATATTCACACAATTGTTTGACATAACAATATTCTTGAATTCAATTTCAATTCAATGTTTGGAATTTTACTACAAGAATATTGAAATGTCAAACAGGTGTATGAATATCTCATACAATTTGTTTCTGGGGCTATTTGAGCTACAATTGTGATACTTTTTATTATTTTTTCTCTGTGTAGTCAAAAACAAGCTGTAAGTACAATAGCGGACAATAAAATCCGGGCAAGCCATTTGCACAGTGTAAACCTCATTTTAATATTTTTGACGTTTAATACATGTCGCTAGTAATTCTGACGTTTAATTCAAATTTTATTTATTTTGACAGAAATATAACCTCAATAAAAGCCTGATTTACTAAATTTGTCGAATTATGCACGACGTCAAATTCTTGGCCGGATTTTATTGTCCACTACTGTACAATTTTTGATGACTTCCTAATATCTTCATGTTGATCCCTCATCTTCATCAAAAGATTGTATAAAATAATACATTTTGGTTGATATTTAGGAAATTCAAGCGTCAGGCGAAATCCTTTGCTTAAGCATAAATTTATTATTTATTGATATGACCTACGACATCATAACATTTCCCTGTTCTTAACCTCCAAAAAAAGGTGAAAATCTCTGATAGAAGTGAACAAATTTCGTGAGGTTTTTTGATACGACGGGAATTTTTTTCGAGTAAAACTATTTGGCTAAGCATGAATTTATTTATGTATTTATTTTCCAACGTGTTTTATGACGTTGGTTAATTTAATCTAATCGTTTTGTGCGGATTTTTCAAAATGAAGTACAAAGTAGAGTGGAGTAACTTTCCGTTGCACACAAGTGGTTGGAAGCCGCATTCCACCTTCATCTGCATAAATCACCGGCGGTGACATTTGCACTTACAAGTGTAATTCGATAGGTTGAGTCGGCGGCCGTGTAGACGTGGGTGTCGTTCTACTTTAAATCGTCTTCGGCGCTCCAATAAGAAAGTATTTGTAAAATATGCGTAAAGTTACAAACGTATAGCGAACGAATGCACGTGTAGTGTCTGGTCTCATCGGGAGGCGGGGCCACTCTGATAAAGACTTAACCCTGACCTTGCATCTTGCACCTTCCGCACACACGAGACTCCTCGCCGGCGCTACCGCTATTCGCGCCAAAAAGTACGCTCGAATAGTAAAAATTTGCTAAAACAAAAGCCGCACGTTCCTCTAAATACACTAGTTATTGTGTTGCCATCCGAATATAGCGGTTTTACAAAGTAGTAGTCAAGGTCGGCGAGTCATACACAAAACAATTGTACATGGGCAAGAAGATTTAAGTTATAGATATGTACCTTAATCCATCCTCCTTGAGCGGTGACAAGAGTGTAGAGTAGATAGAGGTCGATTTCGTGGCCACTTAACATGGGAGCTCTGCGGAATGGAGTCCTGCAACAACCAGGCGTTCGTTATTGTAGACACCACCGCCATGAAGCTTCGTGTGAAGTGACACTTTTCAGGTACTTACCCGCGAGTTTCGTGAAAGTGCTGCAGGTCCCGAAGGAATCCATCCCGCTCTTTGGTGTATGTAACCGGATCCTTCCCAAGAATTTTGGCCATAGTAGCACAAAACCCTTGTTTACGGCACTACACGTGTCACTGCAAAACATTGATGTTCGTCAACATGACCGATAGCGGGCCGAGCCGGGACGCTGATCGCCGCGAGATATCAGACGGCCCCGACGTCGGTATTGTTCACCTCCCGCACTAGGGATGCTCGCACCTCGCAGTCGCTGGCCAGGCAGTAGACGACTCCCTGCGCTAGCAAGACGTTGCACTCACTCTGACCGTAATAATGCGCAGAACCATTGCACCCGCGAACATTCAGCGTATGTTCAAACAGAACGTTCAAAGACCGAGCGATTTACGTGAATTTTCACTATGTACCGTCATTAAATACCTCAATACACATGAAAATACTGACAGCCAACTTTTCCGTGTTAACCCATGATGCTTGACAAGACCCATTACAACATGGCTGCCGGCTCGACGTTATTATAAGGCGCGAAAGGAGGGTTTTAATATTTATTTACACTTCCGAACCCTCCGTCTCAACAACGAACACCTACTATTATCACTTCTAACCCGAATTCCACGCTTTTTACACCTATTACACCTACTTTACACTTATGAGATCAATAATAAAAATTCATAACTTTTTGACAACACAAATAACAGTTCAAACGCCAACATCCACTCTCTTGCCATCTCGTGGCGAAACTCCCAACTATTTCATAAGCGACGCCTCCATCGATCTAAACGCAATTTTTTTTTCTTTTGACATTACACAACAGCACGTGTCTCAATTAACAGTTAAGTTTCATCATTAATAAATGGTTTACAAACGCAAGAAATATCACTACGGTGATACGCACTTGAAAAAGCAGTGGCGAACCAAACGTAGGACTAAAGATTTGGACGAGGTACAAAATCTAACCTCAAAATTAACTTACAGCTTACAGCTTTGCATAGAATATCCCGACAACTTTTAAAACGTTTAGAATCTCTACGTTGAAGAAAGCTGAACCGTTCACACGTTCATCAGTGCTAACTTTTTTATTTTTAGAAATAGAAATTCGGTTAAATTAACATCCTCTGATTTTCAAGCTAATTCTGAATTTCTAATCAAAAGAAGGAATTGCTAGTTATCTTACAATGCTGGGGATCAGAGGGTTAAGGATTGCGTTGCCTTAAAACATTTGATAATTCAAATTTTAATTGAGTTTATTACTCTTACAGATCGATGAAGATTTAAAGCCAACAAACGCAGGGAAATTACTAATCCAAGAGGTGGACTTAGACAAGCCTGGAAGCGCCCAATTCTATTGCATTCACTGTGCCCGGTATTTCATAAACAACAACGCATTAGAAGACCACTTCCGAACCAAGGTCCACAAGCGCAGGCTGAAGGCTCTAGAATTAAAACCGTACACGATTGAAGATTCCGAGCAAGCTGCAGGACACGGAAGCTTCACTTCACCCATCAAACGCAAAATAGAAACACAACCATCAAAGGCGGAGGAAGCCCCCAGCAAAATACAGAAAGTCTCAGCTTAAAAACATGTCGATATTCAAAACATTGATTTACAATAAGCAATTGTTAAGAAAATTTTCATCCGCGTTGTATGTTACTGGCGATAAAGCCAGTACTAATTTTGTAGTTTTAACCCCGTACATAGATTTCGAGGAGCGCTTGCAACACAGATCAGAGCTCCTCGACAACATCAAGTTGCGTAAAGTTGACATCGATTTAGAAAAAGTTGAAAAGCACTGGGACTTTTACAAACACCTTCAAGAACAATGCAACACTCTGGAGCAAACAAGAATGGTCATCGGCGGGGAGCTCTCGAAATTAATGAAAGAACCTGAAAAGGACGAGAAGGCCATTTCAAAACTGAAGGTGCAAGCTAAGCTTGTGAAAGGTGACCATAAAACTTTACGTGATTCCCTGTATGGGGTTGAAGAAACTGCTGCTTTAAATGCTCTTTCTTTACCTAATGTATTGGATAAGCGAACTCCGTGCGATCATGAAGTCTTAGTGCATCGTTTTTCTGAGAAGCCCACTGAAAAGTCACCACGTCATCATTTTGAAGTTGCAGAAAATAACGATTGGATTGAATATGTAAATCCAACTTTCGTGTTTCTGAAGAATGAAGCAGCCCTATTCGAATTTGCTTTGACCAATTACATCCAAGACTCTTTGATCGATGCTTCGTTCACTCAATATTCAAATGCCAGTTTTGTTCGTAGTGTAATCGTTGAGGGTTGTGGGACAGACTATCTCAACCCCCATGAAATCTTCACCTTGGAAAAAGATGGCTCAGATGAAACGATAAACCACTTGCATTTAGTAGGCGGAGCAACGCTATACTCATTTATGGCATATTTCACTAAATTTTCGCTGCAGTTAGGGTACCTTCCGGTAAAATTATTTGCAACTGGAAGACAGTACAGGCCTGTTATCTCCGAAGAACGTAGCTTATTTAATTTAGAACAAATCTCAGCCACAGAAATTTTTGTAATTACAGGAAACCAAGATGTAGATTTAAATATAGAGTTCGAGAGCATTGTGAGTAATGCAATTAGAATATATGAGAGTCTGGGATATCACTTTAGAATGGTTTATCTTCCTGCTAACGAGCTGAAGAATTATGAAAGCCTGAGGCTCTCAATACAAATGTACTCGGCTCATTCACAAAGATACCTCGAAGTGGGTCATTTATCTCTGTGTGATAATTTCTTGAGCAAACGTTTGCTGGTCACCTACAATGAGAATAACCAACGTAAATATCCGAAGGTCATATCAGGAACTCTGTTGAACGTACACAAATTGTTGGCATGTGTTTTAGAGTGTAATGTAATTAACGACGGATGTCTTTTATCAGATTTATTGAAGCGATATGTACCATAGTTTTTGAAAGGGAAAAAAAATTTGTATATTTTAAAATTGCTGTTTGTATAAATAAAATCATGTTTAGTAATTTAGGGCACATATCAATGCGACTCCTCGTTTAATCCAGTGACACTCTGGTTTATTTGTTGGTATTTCTACAGCTAAGACGTAGTTTGTTGAATGGCCTGTTGTTGATAGGGTGCCCGCTCTTGTTAGGGTCTTGTAAACGGGGCATTCGTAGGTTCCTTGGGGTTGGATGTGGTATTCTTCTGGGAGCAACCAGATGCAAGGCATATCTGTAATTTCAAATTTTGTTTTATGTATTATACATTTTTTCTTGAAGAAAAGGAATTAATTTTTAATTCAATAGTATTAGAATAAACGTGAAATGAAAAAAAGAGAATTTTTGTTTAGAAAAATTATAATATATTCTTTTTTTATTTCAATTTAAAGGCTCTAATTTAACTCCTTTATAAATCATAAACGCAAAGTGAATGTTTAAAAAAAATAGAAATTTATAATATTGTATTTCATATATAAAGTACATAAGCAATCAGGGCAATCAGCCATTGGTTAATTAAATTAGCTTGATTAATTAAACACGCAAAAGGAGTCCTGTTTGTATTAAATCTAAAATAGAAAGACGTACAGGGTGAATCAGTTTCGTTGTCCCTTGAAATTAATCCACTCTGTACATATGATGAAATTAATTATCACAGATGATATACCTGTGTATAGTTCTTTTGGATTCGATTCGTCTAATAATGCAGTGTTAGGATTCCAGCGGCATCCCTCCAAAAATAATCCCCATATACAGCAACCGTCACTTGGTCGTTCTTCAGGGCGTTTTGTTAGAACCTGCAAAAGTAATTTTTCCTGGTTAGGGCAAAGGATTGTTAAATTTAGCTATATTAATCGACAATCGTTTGCTTTAATTAATACTTGTTTATCTCCGATGTATAAACGTAATTTAGAATCGGAAGTTTATAATAAAGAAAAGTTTAAAATTAATTTCTGGGCTTTACCGCGAATAACTGTAAATTATTTCAAAATTATGGGGAACATGGGTGGTATGTATAGGTATACAGAATATTAGAGCGATAACTCCAACCCCCTTGAATTTAGAAAGAAATGTTTACATGAATTCTTTTAATGAAAAGTTTAAATCGGGACATCCTGCGCTCACTTGTTGACCTACCATTGAATTTTTTTAAGTTGTTACAGTTGTTTACGAAAAAATAATTGAAAATCGCATTAACGAAAACTAACCAAAGTTACCTTTTTTTAAATGAAATATTGAAACTGCGAAAAAAAGTAAAAGCGAGAAAATTAGAAAGAAGTGCAAAGGATTCAATATTGAGTCCTGAGGTACTCCAGTGATGGTGATTAACGTTTGATTTATTGGTTGTCATAAATGGAGGATCAGGATGTTCAGAAATATAATTAACAACACATTTAATCGAAGAGGAATAATTAAAGAAGAACAAAGGACTCAATACTCTGGTCCTAAGATGCTCCAGTGATGTCAATTAAGAATTGATTGGTTAGTTATCGTAGAAAAAGGATCAGAAAACTAACTAAAAACACATTTAGTCGAAAAAAATTAGAAAGAAGCACGCAGGACTCAATTTGGGCCCTCAGCTACTCCACTGATTATGATTAACGCTTGATTTCTTTGTCATAAGATTAACGCTTGATTTCTTCGTCGTAAGAGGAGAAATATAATTAAAAACACATTTCATTGAAAAAGGAAAATTTAAAAAGAACGAAGGTCTCAATACTGTAGTCCTAAGATGCTCCACTGATGTCAATTAACAATTGATTGCTTGGTCATCGTAAGAAAAGGACAAGACAAATAATTAAAACCCTATTTAGTCCAAAAAATTAAATAAAAATAGGAAGAAGCATGTAGGACTCAATGTTGTGCCCTGAGCTACTCCACTAATGATGATTAAATTTTGATTTGTTGATCGTCATAAAAGGGGATCGGGATGTTCAGAAAGACAGTGTGTCACTAGATGGGCTGAAAAAGAGGAAAAACTCTTTTATTTTCAACTTAAGAAAAAAATGTTATTCCTTATAAAAGTTTTCGTTTGTTCGAAAACCATTAATTTTCTAAACAAAATCCAGATATTGTTTTTCTTAAGTGAAATAAAGGAGAAAAATTTAAAGCGAAAAATTTCTTTGGTAGCTTTAATAAAATCATGGTATCGTTTGTCGCAAATGTCAGTTAATGTCAGAGTAATCGAGGCGCTTATTTCAAAAACAGCATAAGTCCAAAAATGAAGTTTTGACAAAATCGATAAAAACTATTTATCTTAGTAAACGTTGAACTTAAAATTTACAAACAAATAACACCAACATATGACTTTTAAAAAAATCCACAAGATACCGGTAACATCTCGATTTTGTCCATTTTGAACATATGCTGTTTTTAAAATCAAAGCCTCAATTGAACTGTGGTAAATTTAATAATTGCTGAAACAATGTTAACCCATCAACAAAGAATTTATCTTCTGCAGTGTCTTAGGACTGGAGAAGCGTTTTACATCTACAGAAATTTAACGCAAACTTTCCAAATGTGCATGTCTCCATATATGCTTCATGCAATCTTATTCAAAAGCTTAAAAGAACAATGTGCATGATATTAAGAAAGACAAAGAGAAAATTCTTTTTTATTTTACTTAAGAAAAACAATATCAGAATTTTGTTTAGAAAATTAATGGTTTTATAACGAGCAAAAACTTTTATAAACAATAACATTTTCCTCTAAAGTTGAAAATAAAAAAGTTTTTCCTTTTTTTCAGTCCATCTGGGGACGCACTGTATAATTAAAAACATATTTAATCGAAAAAGAAAAATGTAAAAAGAACGAAGGACTCAATACTCTGGTCCTAAGGTGGCCCCAGTGATGTCAATTAACAATTGATTGGTTAGTCATCGTAAAAAAAAATATGTAATGAAAACCCTATTTATGGAGCGATTCTGCTCATATCTGTAGCAACCGTAAGATCTGTAAGCCTGTAAGTCAATTATTAAAAGGTGAAATTTTAAAGTTTTCAGTATGATATGATTTCTTGTAAGTCTATAAAATAATACCACAGAGACTTACGAGTAATCCTACAGACCTCGAAGAAATCATACCTTCCTCAGAACTCCAAAATTCGATATTTTAAAAACTGAGTTACAGGTTTACGAATCTTACTGTTGCTACAGATATGAGCAGAATCGCTTCATTAGTCCAGAAAAAGGAAAGAAGTGCCTAGGACTCAATATTGGGTCATGAATAAGGCTGGGAATCATATTCGAATAATTCGAATATTCGAATACATGTGCACTCTCTATTCGAATACGTTCAAATTTAATAATTCGAATATTCAAATTATTCGAATAATTCAAAATATTCGAATTTTCAAATTATTCGAATAATTCAAATAATTCGAATTTTTAAATTATTCGAATAATTCTAATAATTCGAATTTTCAAATTATTCGAATAATTCAAATAATTCGAATTTTCAAATTATTCGAATAATTCAAATCATTCGAATTTTCTAATTATTCAGTGAATTGAAAAATTCAAACATTCGAATATTAACTTAATCCGATTTCTCGAATATGTTTTGTAACTACGTTTCTAGTTGCCTTCATTATCGACAAACAAAGTTAATAAAATCGTTTTACGCCACTCAGAAGAAGGTATCCCTGCAATCTTTGACACAAGAATGTAGACCCTTTTTTTACGAAGTCTGATCGGCAGCTACACGTTATAGTATTTCTCACATCATTTATTCGCAAAATATTGTCCAGAAGTGATGTTTGGAAATACTTTAAATTAAGTTTAAAATGAAAGTGAAAAATACAATGGCCGCGTTCGTAAGAACCAGCGCTCAAGTAGCATTCATCTGTGATTGGTGGATTTTTTGAATTTCTTTGAAATAAGCCAATCACAGACGAATGCTACTTGAGCGCTTGGTTCTTACGAACGCGGCCAATGTAAATTTTGCCCGTACAGGGCAATTTCCCTTTCATTATTCGAATACTTATTTAAATATTCGAATTTTTATTCGATTTATTTCAATTATTCAAATTAATTCGATTTATTCGAATTATTCGATTCATTCGAATTATTCGATTCATTCGAATTATTCGATTCATTCGAATTATTCGATTCATTCGAATTATTCGAATTATTCGAATTTATTCGAATTATTCGAATTTATTCGAATTATTCGAATTAATTCGAATTATTCGAATTATTCGAATTATTCGAATTATTCGAATATTCGAATAAAATTTCAATTGAATATTCGAATACCGAATCTGAGAAAAGTCCCAGCCTTAGTCATGAATTACTCCACCTGATGATGATTAATGTTTGATTTGTTGGTCGTCATAATAGGAGGATCGAGATATTCAGAAATATAATTAAAACACATTTAGGCTCGATTTATTCACCTCCAATTAAATTTATCTGGTGATTTATTCCCATAGTAACAGTTGTGATCACAATAGTTACTATGGGAATTAATCACCAGATAAATTTAATTGGAGGTGAATAAATAGGGCCTTAATCAAATAAAAAGAACGAAGGACTCGATACTGGGGTCCTAAGATGCTCCAGTGACGTCAATTAACAATTGATTGGTTAGTTATCGTAACGGATGGATGGGAAAAATAATTAAAACCTCATTTAGTAAAAAAGAAATAGAAAGAAGCACGTAGGACTCAATATTGGGCCCTGATGATGATTAACATTTGATTTGTTGTTCGTCATAAGAGGAGGATCGGGCTGTTCACAAATATAATTAAAAACATATTAAGGCGCGGTCTTTTCATCTCCAATTAACTTCGTCTGGCGATTAATTCCCATAGTAACGATTGTGATCACAATTGTTACTATGGGAATAAACCGTCAGATTAAATTAACTGGAGATGAAAAGGAGAAATTAAAAAAAAAAAACGAACTCAATACTGAGGTGTTAAGATGCTCCAGTGATATCAATTAACAATTGATTGGTTAGTCATCGTAAAAAAAGGATTAAAAAAATAATTAAAAACACATTTAACCGAAAAAAAAATTAGAAAAAAGAACGTAGAACTTAATATTGAGCCCTGAGCTATAATCCATTCACGATCTTTTTAGACTCAGAGTAGGCCATGTTAGGGTGATATTTTTGTTGGTGCCTCCAAGTGAATGAATATGTTCCATTTTAATTTGATGTTTATATTTTTGAAAACTGACGCCAAAAAGCATTGATGATATTTAGCATTTTGACTTAGTATTAAAAAGTCACAAGTAATTATTTGTTTTAATGCTATTATTTAACTTTCTTCATGCCATCGTAGAGTATAAGAAGCAGTAAAGTCGATGGGACTGACATTAAAGTGTCAGAAGTTTACATTTGTCACGTTTTGAGTTCTATCCATGTTCTATCAAAATTCATGTACGTAACTTAACGACAAAAAGCATGGCCCTCTAGAGTGTAAAAAGATCGTGAATGGATATTACTCCACTGGTGATGATTAACTTGATCTGTTGGTCGTCTTAAGAAGAGGATCGGGATGTTCAGAAATATAAGTAAAACACATTTAATCGAAGAAGAATTAAAAAAAAAACGAAGGATTCGATACTCTGGTCCTAAGATGCTTCAATGATGTCAGTTAACAACTGATTGGTTAGTCATCATAAGGATCAAAAAAATAACTAAAAGCACATTTAGTCAAAAAAAAAATTAGAAAAAAGCATATATTTGTAGACACGTACGCAAATTGATACCTAATGAAAATAATAAATAAAAAAAATAGGACTCAATTTGGGCCCTGGGCTACTCTACTGATAATGCTTAGTCCCGCCTTTTAAAGAACTTTTTGGCAATATACAGCAAACAATTAAAAGACATTTTAATTAACGATCACAAACGTTTTAAAAATAATTCACTCAAATGCGAAATACAGTGTGTTTAGAAATGGTTGCTAAAAAAGCTATTGCTACTTTTTTGATAGTTAGTATTAAAGTCTGTACTGTTTTACTATGGGCGTTACATGGGATAATTTATTTATTATTTTTCAGCAGCACGATAGTAATGATATTTAGGTCGAATTTATCATACTCAATAGGAACACCAACGTTGTAAGGTGAAAATTACTAATACGCAGTGGCGTAGATAAGGGGGGAGCTCGGGGGGCCCGAGCCCCCCCCCCCCGAAATTGTTCTAAAATATTATGTTCTGCGTAATTCATACTAAAGAAGTTTTTCGTATGACGTTGTTTTTTGTTCGCCGTTTTACATTTCATAAAAAAATGTTAAGTAGTCCGTACTCGTTAGATTTTTTTGTTCGCCCCCCCCCCCCCCGAAATAAGTTTCTATCTACGCCACTGCTAATACGGCAGCGCGCTAAAATCAAACGCCCTTCAATCATTTTTCAATGATCACTCTATAATCCAGAAATATGTTGCAAGTTGGTTTTAATAGTAGCATTCTTTTCACAAACTAAAACAGTTCTGAACAACATAGAACAACATAGTTTAATGTACAGACGCAATCATAATTCGTGACATAACCTTTACAGAAGTACTCATTTTATTTGTGGTTCCCAACCAAATATAATTTACGATATCCCGGATTCATTTCTAAGGCCCGTGTGACTATGATATTTCGAGAAGTGCCAATTCAACCAATCAGAATTCACTGTGGTAGCTCATCTCCCTCACTTTGTAACAAAAATGTTATCAAATCTTGCATGATGTCACATGGGCCTAAGTGTTAGTAAGATTTGGATGCATTTGATATTCATAGTTTCGAAGGATGTTCTATAAGATTTCTGTAAGAATCATGGCTTATGATTGCGACTGTACGTGCTGTACGGAGCTTGAAGCTCTTGAAAGGAATGCTACAAATTGCAATGGATTCCTCGAGCACCTTCTGTACAGCTATTTTTTAAAATTTATTTCCAAATTAAATTTAGTTTTTTTGAACTATTTTTTACTTTCATTCATAATACTCTCTGCTCCCGGTCTCGCCTTACTAAAATTAAAATCTGGTCCTCTTATGATTAACGTTTGATTTGTTGTTGGTCATAAGAAGAGGATCGGGATGTTCAGAAATATAATTAAAAACATATTTAATCGAAAAAAAATAAAAATTTAAAACGGAACAAAGGACTCAATGTTGGGGTCCTAAGATGCTCCAGTAATGTTAAATAACAATCGACTTGTTAGTCATCGTAAGAAAAGGATCAGAAAAATAAGTAAAACCCATTTAGCTGAAAAAAATTAGAGAAAAATACGTAGGACTCAATTTGGGCTCTGAACTACTCCATTGATGATGATTTATGTTTGATTTGTTGGTCGTCATAAAATGAGAAATATAATTAAAAACACATTAATCTAGAAAAAAAAAATTAAAAAGAACGAGGGACTTAATATTGGACCCTAAGGTGCTCCAGACCAAGAAATTTTAGCTAGCCAAGCAACGCGTACTTTATTTCCTTTATTTTATTATACACTCATTTCCGCCTTTTTCCAAATTTCGACAAGACAATCAGTAGTTTCTGAGGTACTTATATTTTACAGCGTTTTCGATTCACTGCTTTAGATTATACCCGATCTATTCTCATCTTGTTTTAACCTCGTGCAATAATAGGAGTTGAAAATACTCGTCGGCTGGGTAACATAAAAAATTTAAGCTTAAGCTAGAATATGACACGCATTATAAAATTAGTTATAAAATTGTTGTTGTGAACAATCTGCCGGAAGGACTTATCTTCTTCGGCTTTCAAAAGAAAACTAAAATCAATACTCCTCCGTGATCAAAATGCTTTAGATTACTAAATTGTAGTCATTATTTTTGTATACTTTTGTTTGGAATTTAGGAGATATTTTTGTATTATTATTTTTCCTTCCGTAAGTACCTAATTTATAGTTTACTTTTAAGAAATTTTTTTTTTCTTCCGTACGTAATTTACAGTTTACTTTCGCGCCTGATATTTATTTGTCTTTTTGTGGCCAGGGCCATTTAAGTATAGTCTTATTAGTTTTAGATTAGAATGTCTTTTATACTTTGCTGTGCTTAATAAACAATTTTATTATTATTCTGTGGTACAGCATATTGTATGTCACATTCCAACTTAGGTTTAAATTTAATCCAGGTTTAAAAGTTGTATGAAAGTGCTCTAGAACAGTGAATAGAAAACGCATTTAAATTCGATTAACTGCTCTAGAACTTATAACATGAGGTTGAAAGAAGATGAGGATATTCTGAGAGTATTCTTTAGAGCAGCGAATCGAAAAACGCTGTTAGATTATTCACACTTACCCGAAATGAGAAATTGATCGTGTCTATCGAGACCACGTATTTTCGCGCAAAATTCTGCAAGGTGCCCGTTAGAAACGCCTGAGGAAAATAAAAACCGGAAATCCAAAACGCCGGGGGAATCCCCTGATCAACCCAAGTATTCAAAAAGTGCACGCGCTCGTTTAAGTCGATCACCCAAGCACCTGCGAAACAATTTTATGCGTGACTACCAACCAAATAATGGAACCTACAGTAAATTACCCAAAGGTTTCAGTGATGGATATGCCTTGCTTGCCCAAACTTCCGGCACCATGTTTCTATGCAGACTCTCGGACATTTTTTCCAAGCTTTCAGACATCACCACTAAACCTTTGAGGGCTTTCAGTAAATCTCGCAGGGTCTGCTTCAAAACAACCAGCAATTTATTGTAACGAATCGCTTCTTGTATTATGACGGTATTGAGGGATTCTTCATAAAGCACTGGGTACCTACGTAAATAAATGAAGATTGTGATGACCAGGCTTACGATTTCGGCCCATTTCGAACATATTGGATTGTAAATTCCCCGGCTTCGCACAACACGGTAGGTAATGTCGGAGCCTTACATACTTTTCTGATTTATGTTAAACAGTATTTAATTATTTACTGCAATCGCGTGACCCATAGCAAATTTTTAATAAGTATGTATAAATGCCGAAATCGTAAGCCTGGTGATGACTAGCGCGTGCTGGTATTACCTAGATGATATCAGCTCCAAATTAAATTCCTTCGGGACTTGTTCTAAAATCCTATTTGCTACGTTACCGATTACCTCCTCTTGACTTGCTGCTGCGCCTCCCACTGTTTTCGGTTGAAGCTGCAATAAAGTCATAAGACAAACCGAAGTTAATGCCTGAGCGTAGCTGATGTCCGCGTTTGGGTGCATTCCGAAAACTAACGGGTCATCATTTAACGGGAAAGTTCTGACGTAGTCCAAATAATCGATTAAAACAGACTCTGGGTGAAGCTGTAAAAGCCAGAAAGACACTTTTAAGTCATGTCAAAGCGAACCCAATTGCTTCATCTTACCTGATGGTAATGGCCAGTCTGATCAAAAGTGTAATAATCACTCACGACGTTGATGTTGTAATAACTGGAGAGTATATTCATGAGGCATCTCCGGTCCCAATCGTCGGTGACTCTGCCGCCGTAATTAATATGCCCCGCTGTGTAAAGCAAAACTTTGAAGGGGATGTCATCGTATTCCAGAAGAAACATTTGCAATTGGGAGATGCAAATTTTTAAATCGCCGTCGGTAAACTCGTACGGTATATTAAACCCGAGGGGGCCAAACTTTCGCCTTTCCAAGAGGATGCTGTGGAAAAGACACAGAGCAAACGTCAGCCACTTAAAAGTAACAATTTTTGGATGTTGCGAATTGAAGAAGTCCGTCACATCTGCGACTTGATTGGTGAAGGCGCGTAGCATGTTAGCTTTGATGCCTCTTGGAGGTTCCACGGTCATCTTGCAACCATTTTGGAGGATGGCCACGGGGAAAAACGGTGATGGGACCGAGGTTAACCAAATTCTAAATTCCTTGTGCACAGAATCTGGAGGGATTTTTTCGATTAGACGTTCAAGACGGGGCATCCAACTAGGAGCGAGATGGCAATTCTGGATAAGTAAGAAAAAATGTAATGGTGATTTTCTAATGGCAAAAAAATAGGTACTCACTTGGAAAAACACCCAAGACCCAACTTCCATCGCCGTTTCAATCATAGCTTCAGCCCTCGGGCCTTGACCTTGCCCCAAAGAAATAGACATCAGTCTTTTGGCGAAACGCATTCTCTCTGCGAATTTGTACAAGTCAGCTGCGGGGTCAGTTCCAGCGGACAGTACAAAAATGAGGGGGGCAGTTGGTCCAGATTCTTTAAATATTTCCATTAAATCACTGGACTGGGGTTCTATAAACCTCTGGCCGAGATGTTTCATCAAGAAATCCTGCATTGCGTTCGTTACTTTGTCGGGGCGGAGGCACTTTAATATTATCATCCTTTGGAAACTGTCGAATTTTGTTGCCAGTTCTTCTGGTAAGCGCTCCCTACAATTTTAATGTCATTTATTTTACAGAAGAAGTTTTAAAGAAATGTTATCTTGAGGTGCAACAGAAAAAGAAATTTACTTATGAGGTTCGACTGATTCAAATATTTTCTTGTACGTATTTTTATGTTGGTCAAAGGTATCCACAAAGAGCACGAAGTTGGGCAAAACCGCCGTCGCCAAAATCTCTTTCCAGGATTTTCCAGATAACCACTCAGATGCGGGGTTTGGTTGCGACTGCGGAACTTACAGGGTAAATTAAATTGAACCAGAAGATACCCAGACTTTACCATCGGTGGTTCACCGCCTGCTAGAAAGTGATGCCATTCATGACCATCGATCTTTTTCTCATCCATCAGAATTCGTATGCAAAGCAAAAAGGCGAAATGCAATTTGTTTCTTTCAAACAGGCTCCTGCACACGTTGGAATATAAACTGAACGTAAAATAGTCATTGATGATTTTTACACGATCGTTTAAGTTCTCTGGAATAACAACCTTAAGGGTTTAAAGTTAAATCTTCCATGATTTACCTACCCGACTTTTCCGTCACTGCCATACTATTCACGAAGATTTTAATAAACCATTCTAAAGAATACTGGTACATGGGATCAACGTTGGATAAGTCGGCCAAACAAAAGAATAAAATCTGCCCCCGGTTTGCGACGGGGATATACTGAGCCCGAGTGGCGTCAATATCAATTTGCGTCACCTCGGCAGATTCAACTTTTACCTTTACATAAAGCAATGCACAATCTAAATGTATGCAAAATAAAACTACTTACCTTAATCTCGTCGCTAGTTGCTTTCGCAGCCTCCAAAGTTATTATGAAATCAAGATCGTCCAGGGGTGAACCCTCCAAGGTGCTCAGCTTATACAAAATCCGGTCTTCAATTTCCTTCAGCTCCTGCTTCATTTGCGCCAAACCCACGACGATGGCGCTTCTTTGTTCCTCGAGGTCTGGGCGTTCTTGCATGACGACCAGGCCCAATAACTGGTCTTCCAATCCGCTAGGTACAAGAGTGAAATTCACCAGCATTACTTTGACGGATATTTCGGGGGTGTAATGCGGATTGCCTAGTTTCGAGGTGATGAAAAGTTGGAAGTTGTCGTTGTAGGGTATGACTGCGTCGCCGAGTTTTATCATCCACGTGCCGGATTGCTTGAAGATTTGGCGTTGGAGAATTGGGTCTAAAGCGGGGTCCAGTTCTAAACCTACGTTCTCTATTAGAACTGGTTTGCCGAAACGGATTGCCGCTTCCAGGGTTCTTATTAGGTCTTTATCTGCCAGTTTGCACACGGATAAACCTGTTGATTTACACTACGAAAAAATGGATCATAAAACATCGGCCATGTTTTATTTGATTTTGGTTTTCAAAAAATCAACCCTGGCCGTGCCAAAGGCCCTCAGCCCTATGTGTTTGTGCATTTCTTTATTCTATATTACACTATACCATATCTAGAGCAGTTAAGGGTAGCATTCACTCCGGACGTTTATTACAGTTATAATAAAGTGAGACTTGAAGAATTGGGGATCAGATAGAAGAACGGAGAAGAAGATGGAAACTCTAAAGAGAGAGATTCTAAGAAAATTTTAAAACGAGGAAACCAGAGAAGCGTTGATAAATGTAGAGTTAAAAGCGGAAGAAGGGACAAAGGAAGTGAAAGACCTGCTCATGGAGTAAAGAATGGAATTACAAATACAATCAAGATTAGTAGTGGAAGGTATAAGAATGAAGTAAACAAATTGGTACAATACATGAATCGAAGAAGGGATGTCGACTATAGAACCGCAAGCAAAAACAAACTGAAAAGAAAGTAGGAATTTAATTTGAAATGCCGGAAAAGGGGAGCGAATTATTTTAGAGGAAGAGGAAGCAAAAGAAAAGAAGGCTTCTCTCATGATGGGGAAAGTGACATAAAAAAAATAAGGTAAAATTAACTGGATACAAAAAGCCCAATGCTAAGATAAAATAAATGGAAACGGAGGAGGACAAACGAAGAATGCAATCGAGGGTGATATCCAAAACGGGCAATAACGCCAAAACCAAAGCAATTATACGCGAGGGGAGATGAGATTGGATGAAGGAGTGGATAAAAATTTTGGCACATGGAGTTCAGGAACAATGATTGATAAAAAGGGAAAGGTTAAGGAGGAAAGGATGTAAGAGATTCAGTAAATAGAAATTACTGATTTCAAGAAAATTGGTGCAAAAATTGGTACAATCTGGTGGCTAGGCGAGAAAACGATAATGATCTGTTCTAGAAAAGCCATTAGTAATTTTTAGACTTTTTCATCGAAATGCGCGAAGTTAAAACCATTTACACGAGAACTGCGTGGATTGTGATTATACAGGTAAATTAGGGATTGGGGAAATCAATTATTTTAGAAGTCGAAATCATAACGTAGGCAATGAATGAAGTTATAAGTTAAAGTTCGGCCAAATCAAACGAAGCAAATGGACAAAATTTGATCAGATTGAATCAAGTCAGAAATAAACAAATCAGAGAAAATGGTTCGGACATATTAAAGAATGAAGGAAGACCCCTTGCCGAAGAAAGTCTTGCGAGCAAACGAAAGAAAAAAGTTGAAAGCCCATGATGTATTCAATAAATTGAGCGCATCGGGAAAAGCAAGAGAAAAAAACTTTTGAAGGAGAGAAAAACTTTGCCTCTTTTGTCCTTTCGTGAAGAAACAAAAAGAGAAGCAAAGAAAAGAAGATATGAAAGAAATGGATGAAGTTCACATCCAATGTTCGATAAGGACCTGGAGAAAATGATAATTTCCCTCATTTTTCATAAATTAAAAAAGAAAGTTTGAAGACGATGTAAGTCATAGTTAATGAGCAAAAAAAGGAAAAAACGCTTTGGTCAAAGCCCGAAATAGATTTAAGTTTTAAGTCTTTGACTGGAGTGTTATTAACCAATTCCAGCAGGGACCGAACCAACCAATCAAAGAAAAAACTATTTTATTAAGTAAACGTTGAACTACAGCAAAGATCGATTGACTAGCCAAAGCATAAAACATCTTTCTTTAGTTTCTTCGTTGACCAGTCACATTAGTCTCTTAGAGTCGACCGGAAATGCCCTAGTCAAAGCCCCCAAACGTTTTCAACTTTAACCAAAACGTTTGGTCAACTATGACCAAAACGTTTGTTCAAAGTATATAAGTAAGGAGTAACTTTGGTCGGGCTTTGACCATAATAAACCCCTATGAACGAAGATAATTTTTTTTCGTTATTTATGCACAAAAACATATTTTACTGGAAGGCAAATATTTTCATAAAAGTAAAACAGTCTACGAGGTATGTAGATTCAGGGATGTAGGGACTTTAAATAAATTTATTACCATGTTTTTAATCCATTTATTAGCTTGCCCTTGAGGATCAATAAACAATGGCCACCTTCGAGAACAGAACACCAAAACTGCGTTTTCCGTAGACAAATAATCCCGGGGAAGTCCATCAAGTTGCCAATTCCTGATCGTCACTGGTTCCCCGAGCACGGACACCGGGTTTGTGTTGGGTGTATGCGGTATTTCCTGGGTGATGAGCACCGTCAACCATTCCGAAAGAAGTCCCCTCCTATATTTATCGGTGAAAGGCGTCAGGTACGCCACGGCGCCTGAACTTAACAGAATATCCCCGGTAACGTTCACGGTGTTTTTCTGAATGGTGTCTATGGTGTGGAGCCAAAGGATTTTTTCATCGGCGAGGCCGTTGATTAGGCGCTCGGCTCTGTTCAAGCGTTCCTTGCAGTTCAAAATGCTCTTTTCTTTTTCTTCTTTGAACGCAATTCTGGCTTCCAGTTTTTTGTTGAGAGCTTCAAGGCCGTCGAGCACGGCTTTCATTCTGGCACGTGCCAAGGCCAAAGCCGCCTCGGTTTTGGCTAGTTCTTCCTTGGCTTTTGCTAGTGCTGCTTTTTTGGGGGCGACGGTGAGGTTTACGAAATAGAATTTATACATGGCCTGCACCCACATGCATAACGAAGTGCACGCTTTTGAAACCTATTAAAATTTCAAAAGATAAAATGTATTAAACGTTACTCAAAGTCATACTAAAATTTAGGCAGTACTGAAGTGCTTTTGTCAAGAGAAATTACCTAGGATTCCCAAATAACAAAAAACTTATTTACT
This sequence comes from Dorcus hopei, assembly GCA_033060865.1. Taxonomy (NCBI): domain Eukaryota; kingdom Metazoa; phylum Arthropoda; class Insecta; order Coleoptera; family Lucanidae; genus Dorcus; species Dorcus hopei. The sequence continues at coordinate 38,126,815 of CM065419.1, forward strand.
TTACACCACATGAAGGGATTTTGAAAAACAGAAATTCCTCATTGTTTCCCTTTTATTTGTAGTATCTCCTTTTATTTGTTGTATCTCCAGTTGCTATTAAACAGGCGAGGTATTTTTTGTCTCGCAGAAAAGAAACGTTAAGCAAAGACGAGATTGCGAAAATTTTAAGTCTTTCCTCCCTTCCCACCCTCGTGAAACAAAAAGACAATAGCTTATTACCTTTACGATTTTTTCTGGTTGAAATGCAGGATCAATCACGTACTTCTTAAGCTTGTTTATCATTTCTTCAGTGATGGAGTCTTTATCGAAGTTCATAAGTGACAACAAGAACTGGCCAGGGTCGGAAAGCATTCCTCGAGCGGGATCCCAATAATCGGCGACTTTTTCTCCTAGTTTTTCACCAGCGACCATCTACAAAATGAGAGGATGTCCACAGATAAAAACGGAAGAATGGATGAAGATATTGGACAGAGAAAGAGAAGTATTTTTGGGGAAAAAGAAGACCACACAGCAAAAGAGGAAATGGTTAAAAAAGTTTATCATATTTCCCCAAGACGTGGACACTTTCAGATGGAAGTGAAAATTGATTCCTTGACAAGATAGGAGGCAAAAGTCAGAGAACAGAGAGAACAAGATCAGGAACGTAATTAAGAGTAACTAAAATGCCAACAACTAAACTGGTTGAGACATCTATCAGAAGATAGACTGATGAACAAGTAACAGGAAACAAGAGTGTAGGGAAAGAATAGGGGAGGAAGTGCAGGAAGAGGAAAACGAACAGGAAGCGTAGGACTTTAACCCAATTATAATTGGATCATATGCCTTGATCCAATTATGTGCTTCCTGTTCCTTTTCCCCTTCCTGCTCTTCCTCTCCTATTCTATAATAAGGAAAGAGTGGTAAAAATTTAATTTGAAGAATTAGACCCGATTCGTATTTATAATTGAATACCTGACGGTATTTTGTTGAAGCTTGAAGCAAAAAACAAAACAAAAATATTCATGTTTCGTGTTACATGAAAACTAGTAATCTCTTCCAGTTGAAGGAACTCAATAATGATTGAGCGTGGTTTCACATGAACGTTTAAAGCTATTAATCAAATTTCATTTATATTACATAACACTTTTTTTCTCGTTTAACGCAATGAGGATCCTTTGGGATTTCGGTGATTTTCGCGAACCTTGAAAGTTGTTTGCGGGCAAAGTAAATTATTTCTAAAATTAATTCCATCAAAGAAAATTAAATGTAAACTAAAAATTTAATGCCTCTGCGCTGATAAAAATCAGTTTCGTTCGAGAGGCTTTTTACAACTTACATAAGATAACAAGCTTCAAGGCGAAAAGTTCATGTGATCGTTGACTTTGATGTAGAAAAAATAAATACGGTCTTTTGATTTTAGAGTCATCACCTTTGGTTTAATGCCCTTGACAATGCAAATCGCTTCGATTACGTAAATTACACCCGGTGGGGGGCGTTTCATCGAGCGCACTTCAACGATGTCGTTCTTGTTTAGGGTACGTAAGCTTTTCTCGGCGGCTTCCAAAGCAGGTAACGCTTCAGCTATAATTTATAAATTTATTAAATTTTCATGTCTGAAAGCGAAACAGTAGTTCAATTATTTTTACCTAGATCTCGTTCTGCATCTGCTGCAATATCTTGTGTTTCCACAGCTTTCTTGGACGCCTCATTTTCTTCCTTCGCCACCACCAATTTAGTCTGTTCAGCTAGTTCCTGCGTTCAAAATTAAAAGTTAATTGAGGGAAAGAATTATTTAATCAATCGGAAAAGTACCGTATCCGCAGCGATTTGTGCAATCATGACTTGAGCATCTTTCGCCGCAACTTCCAACATAGGCTTCATAAGTTCCAATTCCTCCTGCAACACCTTTACTTCAGCAGCAGTGTTCTGCAATTTTCCCAATCCTAAATCACCACTCTTTTTTAACTTATACATCTTAGATAAAGGTAAAAACGAACCTATTTTCAGTCTATCAACACCTTCCCCCAGTTCACTCTTTCTCTTATTCATGAGATCCGTGTAGCTTGAAAGAAGTTGTAAATACGAAGTAGGCGTAACGTAATTGTGCCTGGAAAGTTCTTGCAGGTAGAGATCGCTTGCTTGAACCACGGACGCATGCATGAACTGGCACATTATTACAATGCCTTGGAACACCTTGGGTGTGAGGCCCAAATCGGGGATTTCATCCAAATATTGTAATGCAACAGACTACGAATGGAAACATATAAAAACGAAAGTGGGGTTAAAATTTATTAACCTGAAGGGCAGAGTCGGGCCACGCACTGAACCAGTCGATGGTGCAACAGTTAACCAGAGCGGGGAATTGTCTGAGGCGAGCCCGGAATACTTCTCCAATTGGGCTGAAGGGAACCCCCGTGAAAATAAACAACTAAACACAAAAGAAGACTATTTTACCTCATGGTGATAACCGTGTGTAAGTTCGTGCGAATGAGCTTTTGGTACACGGAAAACATGTTGGACTTGGTTGCGGTCAAACCCATTTCCTGCAAGATGCCCTTCATGTTTTGGTAGATTTTATCTAAATCGTCCGGTTGGTATACGTTTGGAATGTCGCCGGAGTTCAGTACGTTGTTCAAGTCTTCTAGAAACGATTCTGATTTTATCTAAAAAGAAAACAATTTTTTAAATAACTTATCAAACAGTTTTCACCATTTTCATCGTATTTCACGACTGATAAGTAATTCTTTACTCCTTCTTTTTTTCTACTCTTTTGTCCAATACTTTTTTGTCAAATTGCAAGATTCGAGTCTTGATTCCCTTGTTAGCAGGTTTCCGGTTTGAGTGATTATTAGATAGCCAGGAAACGCTCTCGCTGTCTTTTCTGTCGCGGATGGAATTTGTCTTTGTTACTTATGAGTGTGAATCAGCGTAAACAAAGGGACCGATTTATTATTCAAGTTAAAGCAAAACATAGAGTTGAAACTGTAACAATCAAATCCTTGTGGTTAGAAGGATATACTCGCAGCTGTAAGCCTTGAGGAAAACGTTGATTTCAGCAAGCGGGTCACAAGGTGTGCACACCTGCATCGATTTGAGTTAGCGTACTAGAAACAATGGTGGCGTTCAGACGACCACAGCAGCTGAGTTGACTCAGGAATCGTTTGTGATTGGCTATTATCTTAATGTGAGCCAATCACAAACGATTGCTGAGTTAGCAACTCAGCAGCTGTGGTCGTCTGAACGCGACCATTGGCATGTCCTCCCCGGTAAATACATATTTTAAATTTGATTGTTACAGGTGATGTCGTTTTACCCCTCTTACAGACGCCGCACCTGGTAGTTGATTTATAGTGTTTTCGATTGATTGCTCTAGACCACTCTCGGAATATCTCCATCTCTTATTATTACATGAGGTTAAAATAAGATCGGAATGCTCTGGGAGTACTCCAGAGCAGTCAATCGAAAACGCTATTAAATACTGTGATCTAAAAAAAAAGAGTTAATTCCTATTAGGCGAGTTTCTATCTTCTCGTTGCGATTTTTCTACAGTTCAGTTTCTCGATAAATCAATTCATTTTCTCCTTAGTTTTATTTATAATCGGTAAGAAACATTAAATTGTTTCCGCGAGTGTTTTAGATTTAGGACCAAATTCAGAAACATCACTCACACTCAAATTGACAGTTTGATGTTAATTTGAAATTCAGAAAACCTTTAATTTTCAAGTTAAACATTTTTTCACTTTCTATCATAAATCACTGATGATCAAAGTACCTGTACTGACAATAAACTTGGTTATACAAGTAAAAATAAAAGCAAATTTCAATTTCAAATAACTTCTAACATCAAATCTGAGTGTGAGTGGTGCTTCTGTATTTGGCCCTGTTACAGTTTAATTTCATCGCAGCGAGTTCGTGACGCATTTGTAGCGAGCTGGCAACGTCACTTGTATGTATATCTTGTCTGAACATCCGACAACACTGTAAGCTGAGCCAGAAACGTCTATTTGAATTCTCGCTTTCACATTGGTTCTTTTATTCAAAACTCTTGGCGTCATAATTATTCTATTGGCTATCGCTTATGGCGTGTTTGCATCTTTGGCGCCCTTCCGTTTCGCTTTCGCCTTTGATTTCATTCCTCATCGACAAGTGGTGCTGTGCGGACGCGTTTCACCGCGTAGAAAAGTTTATCGTGGCCTTGCTCAGAGGATTGGGAATTTCATTAGTGCACCACCGATTGAGTTTTGGGGTATTTTAGCCCCATTACAAGCTTGAGAAAATTACAAATCTCAGGTAAAAATTGTGCGAATTGACTGACGCCATTTTGGACGCTAACGAGTCTGTTCTTTCTTTCTATTGAGGCTTTTACGTTTGGTTTCACTTCAAGCTTTAATGCTTCGTCAAATTCCCGCCTAGTTTTACCGTGCTGTCTCGGACCGAGTCGATTCCACCTTCGAGCGTACCTTCTCTACGCCGATCCCGAGTCTACGAGAAGCGTGTGTCCGCCATATTCGCAGTCCTGCCCACCGGTCCAAACCAGTTACCGGCTCGGACACTACCAATAGATGGCGTTGCGACTTCACACGTAGACCAGCGAATTTGATATTCCCGACCGTATACTGACAGAAAAGTCGTGAGGTTGATTATTTAATTTATTATCAAGTGCGTATCATCGCTTAACTATTGCATGTTTTTTTTTGGAGAGCGAATTTTCGGCTGAATGCAGATAGTTTTTTTGTTGTCATTAAGTAAATAAACTGACAACCATAGATTGTTCGCAGTTTATGTTTGAATTTTGTTTGTTGTAAACAAGCACCTGCATCACCTGGTGTGCGTTATAACCTGCATTCGCTTGAACTTCTGACTATCAATAAAGCTTAAATTTGTTAACTTTAAGTGCGTGTTTACGTTCCTTTCCTTCACGTACCAGTGAGTCAAGTGTAGCCTCTATTTTCGTTTGGCCTTCTGCACGATCAAGTCGGCTCGGGAATACCGACGAGGTTGTTTGTCTATCAGCTGGTTTCAATCCATCCTGGCGCCCTTAATAAATAATTTAACATCATATTAGACCCATCCCCTTCTCACTGTTGCTAGCCGAGGGGAAAGCTGGTGGAAGATACAGCAGAATTTGTCACCCGGTCAAGGTTGAGGCTGTCAAGTTTAAAGTAAAGACTTGGAAGACTTCAAAAAACTTTCAAAACTTTCGATCAGCCGAAAAACAATTCGTTTGCCTAGAGAAATTTAAGAAACTAACAAAACTTTAAATGTACAGAATATCGTTTCTTCTTTCCTCGAATTTATTTTGATTATATTGCTTGTATTTATATGATTGTATTTTGAATACATAAAGAAAGGGCGTTGAGAACCATGACTACCTAAAACTCAATTCAGAAACGCACAAAGGAATTGCGACTTGGATCTTTTACGCCTTGACAAAAATTGGGTAAAAAGAGTGAGAAAGAAAGAAAGAAAATAGTTTGTGTATTGCGTAAAGTTTTGTAGCCAGAGATTTTGGGGCTCAGATATTTCAATCTCTTTCTCATACTCGTCGTGGTATCTAGAGGAGAAAAGTTTCTCTAGAAGTCCTTGGGAAATTAATAATGTTGGAGTAATAGGTTTCTTTAATCTCCTTTCGTTAATCATTTATTTATACGTCCGTTGCAATTGTACGGATTATGGTTTGTACACCATGCCACTCCACGTCGCGTCGCGTCGTTGCACCAAATTCCGACAAACTCATTTTCTAATTTCTTAATTCTGTTCATCCTATTGTTTAATTTTGTTCTCCTCGAGTTCATTTTTTTAATTAGTTTGCTTATTGTGAGAGACAAAAATGTGAAGTATCTGGCGATAACGAATGAAAAAATAATGAACCTACATCAAAACAATTTCGTGGGGTAGGAGGAGTTCTGGTTACGTCTTATATTCAAGGTATTACGTTGCAATATATCATGTAGAGAACACGACACAAAGGGGAAGAAAAAGTCACACAGCATTATTCGTGCGGAACGTTTCCAAAATTGTGCCGTGATTAATTACGCCTCTGCTTATTTTTCGAAGGGGAACATCAGTATTTTACGTAAATAATAAAAAAAAGGGCAGGGAAAAACTCGTACTGAAAGTGTCTTCCAGGATTTACTTAACTTTACTGAAGCATTAAAAATGTTGCTCTTATAATTTGTAAGGAGAAGTTACAGACATAAATATTGTTTTTTGTCCAACGTACAAAAAATTCTTAAAATCATTGAGAACCACTTTTGATTAATTGAGGTTTAAAAATTAGTTATTTAAAACATCAAATATGTTTGCAAAAAGTAATTTCAGAAAAAGAAATAATTTTGCAATAACGTTTTTTTAATAAAAGTTATTCATTTTTGAGGAAAGTTCGTAGACAAAAGATTTGAGTATATTGTCAAACTATTTAGGATCACCCTACGTAATAGCTTAATTTTTTAGGAAGTTGTTCGTAACTAAATTTGTTAAAACTTAAGGGCCTCATTATAAATAATAATTTGATGCAATTTCATAAGATAATATAAAGCGCTCCCTAATTTAACGACGTAACTTCGTTTCCTTGTTTACCTCTTCGCCCCGGATTATATTTATGGCAAAAGAAAATTAAAGGACTCCTCAACGAGTTCCGTAAGTCAATTAATTCAATATTACATCAAACGAGCAAGCCCGCCCTTAAATTAAAAAAATTATAAGGCGACAAGGCGTTTAAAAATTGCGCAATATTTTCTCTTGATTAAAAAATTAATGTGGTGAAACTTTTTAAGGGGGCGCGCATAATTTAAATTTACCTGCGTGTCCGAAAATAGGAACACAGTTTCGCGGTTGTAAATCCCGGAATTCAACATGAGCCCCTTGACATCTTCCCTCCATTCCGAAGGGCCGTACGCCTTGCTGAGTTCGATTTGGAAGCAAAAGAACTCCGCCATGTGGGCCGCTAACCTGGTTAGGCTCTGCCGTCCTGTAATGCGATTTAATCTGTAATTTCCATTTTAAAAGAGTTTCCTGTTCAAATTCCACCACTTTAGAAAAGAAAGCAGCTTCTTTCTCTACCCCCCCCCTCAAAAAAAAACTCAGTAAGTCTCGAGGAAACACGATTCATTAAATACCGCTTTCTTTCTGCGAACGGGGAACTTTCTAAAACAATAAATTTGAAATCTCACCAAAATAGAACTATTGTATGTAAACGGTTGCCGTCGGAGTAAACGAAATGCAATTTTTCTATAGAAAAATTCTGTAGAATACGAATTGCACACGTGCAATTTATAATATAATTGACTTCAATGAAAAAGTTAATTAAAACTGTCACTCACTTGAAGTCAAAGAGAAAATCTAATCTGTGGAAATTTTATAATCTACGCGAAAACTCAAAGACGTTAAATTATGTAGGTAATCAAAGGGGTGCATTTAACTTTGAAGTATCGTCAATAATACCTGATCCTCCCATTCCCAGCAGCAGGGCATTGCCCATTGGTTGCCTTATAATCCTTGATATCCTGCAGACATGTGCGATTGCGTCCAGAAATAAGACGAGTTTCATAGGACGTGTGCTCTGATTGTTGTAATCTGTGAGGTAGTGGTCCAAAACGCGGGATAACTGGGGGGAAGGATTTGGTAGAGTTTGGTAGATTTGGAGGGGGGAGGGCTAATAGTACCTGTTCTTTGTTTGTGATTTGTGTGTAAACGCGGAAGTCAGTGGACGGGTCCAAGAAGTCTCCAAAAAGGATGAGGTCTGTCCCAAGAACAGATTGTGGATTACGATTAAAACTTTGGATTTTTTCTTTCAACATGTCGTCGAACCACTCCCTGTCCTTGTCGTTCACTAGACGGTCCTGGTAAACTCGGCAGCATTCATGGTACCAAAGTCGTAATATAAAATCCAAATCCTATTTAAATGTTATTATGTTTAAAAACGAGACATTAATTTTAATAAAGCATTTGCTTGAATCAGCAAATTTATTGAAGGATGAGTTTCTTTGTAAATATTAATAAAGCGTATTGCAAGTAATAACCGCGAGCGATATAAAAAGCAACAAAAAATTCAACCCCAAAGGAAATTGCCCTCCTTTTGAATTCAGTTTACATTCATATCTTTTTTTTTGTAAAAGTTATATGAAACGAAAATATAAAGTGTAAATGTTTAATGTTTATATAATGTGCATCTCTTATTTGCGACGTAAAAGAAAAATAATACGTATTTTCTGAGGTTTATTGCAAAAACATTCGCTTTTAGTTATTTTTTTTTTTAATAACTCGAGAAATTATTTTGAATTTCTCTTTTAATAAATTATGCCGACCGAATGAAAGTGAAGTAATTTCAACTTCAAGATATTCACGTCTATAGTTTCTTTTTTGGCAATTTAAAGCAAAATTAAATTTTTTGTAGACTACGTTAATAACAAAACTGCGGAATTTTCTTCCATTGTAGAAATCACGATTTAATGTAAAATATTTATAATAAAGGAATGAGTTTTTATTTCATACAATTTATGTCAATAATCTAGTTCTTGTTTAGTCTCCTCACAAATTAGATTTTCGTTGTAATTTTCGATTATATTCCAACCATGTGTAAAAGGTAGGCTATTTCACGTTCATAAATAAAATCAAAACTACCGTGACGTAGGTACAAATTATTATGTTCAACGCTGAACAAATAACAAAGCAACAATAAATTTCATTTCGCCTGAATTATTAATTGCTTGCCTCGATCGCCTTGCCCAACGAGCTTCCAATGGCGACGTAAACTGTAAATAATAAATTCGATGGAAAGTTGACCGTAAGGTTTATTTACACTTTGTGCTGGCAACAATGAACCGACAGGTCAGAATTGGTTTTATTCCGGTGAAAATGCTCGCTGACGATGGAAAAAGCTTTAAATATAGTGTGCGTGGGAGATCCATTTACAAATTAGCTCTAATTAGAAATCAATTTTATGTCACCCCAATACTCTCGCCGCACACGAAAAAACGGATTGGAGGAATCATTGCGAAAGGATAAAATTATTTTACCGTTACATCTTCCGGTTCCACCATCAACATTCCTTGAAATACTTTACTTAAATCCCTGAGATTAAAAGTGTAATGAGTTTTCGCCGGTGTTGGAAGAAGTTCCCTCAAAATCGTCACGTAAACCTCCAAGGTGACTGATAAAAGTTGATCGTAATGGACTTCCTGTCCTGGCGCTCGCCCAATCCAAAACTTCAAAATCGTCCCGAATATTTTCCTCTGCGCAATTATTACAATTTGATTCAAACAAATAAAAATCGTGCTAATTTTAAAATCAATACTTTGCTGGCCTCTTCCATTTCTAGGAAGGCAAGGTAATGACAGTGCCTCAAGAGTCGTGCAGTTACGGGGTTCCTGCCTCCTCCGGGTGGCCCCATCGCCACCACGAAATTCACGTCTATTATGGTCCGGAACTCGCCTATGTTTTTACGGTCGTACCATCCTGTTGAAGTGGGGATTAAAGTGATTAATTAGGGGTGTAATTTCCGACTTCACCTCCGAAATCCATCCACTGTCTAATTAATTCGATGGGTGGTTGCGCTCCGAATACCTCGAGCGCAGGCATGTTGAAGTCGTCGATGAAAAATACTTGTCGTTTGAGAACAGGTGGTCCGAAAACTCCTCTGCGACGTCTGTCTAATTTTGAATCTATGAGGTCCTTGAAAGTAAAAGTGGAGCGTGTAATTTAGGAAAAGATTTATTTAGTACTTAAAATATTGGCTATGTTTTCTTTTTGTTCTTACACCATAATAATATTGAATTTTGATATAATGAAAACTAGTTTGAGATATGTAACACATCCACAAGAAACCAAATTCATTGTTTCTTTCTTCCCTTGTTAGATAGTATAATTAATTAATTTGGAATTTGTTCCATTTACGTCCACACGAATTTATTCGGCGGTTTCGCAAGATGATCATAGTCGTCTTTACCCCAACAAACTTGCGTTATTAAATTAAACGGCGCAACTAAGTTAGCGCGCCCCTTTAGTACACAGGTATTTATAGTTTCCCCTAAAACGGAATGATTTATCTTTCCTCAGTGAGAATACCTAAGTTTCGGTAGCAACTTCAAAGGTAATAATACCGTTATCAAATTGTTTGCGCCTCGTGCTGTTATCCCTCAGCTTTAACATTTCAGACAGCTATCGCATTTGCTTTGACTTTATGAAGTAGGGGGTTGAGTATTACATAGTGCCACGACGAAAATCTTTGTTTACAAAGAAAATTAAAACATACAATATCAATTGCTTACTTGAGTTTGATTCGCCGATGTCCGTGCTGAAAACGTGATGAAATCACAGATGAACTTCTTGTGCATGTTTTTGCTCAATTTCGCTATGACGGTTAGAGTTTTGCCTGTACCAGTCGGCCCAACACACAAGACGTTGTCCTCATTCATCAAGATCATCCCAAGAAGTTCAGCGTTTCTTATGGTGTGAATTGTTGGCACTTCCATATCTGAAATCGTATACATTTAAAAAAAGTAAAATCTCCAGTAAAAAAAATTATGATTGATGAACCTGAATATTTCATATCCACTGATATCTTGTACTCTTCAACATTGTGCATCCAATTTAGCCAAGTGGGATACGCAGGATCACCACTGTCAGTTGGATCAGTAAAACCCCCATCGTGAAGTCTACAACAAACACAGCTATTCTCTAGAATTTAGGGCCGTTTTCATAATAGAACTAAAGGACACTTTAATTTAAAGTCACTTTAAGTATAGGAAATCTAATGTATTTTTATAGGTTAAAGTCACTTTAAATTTAAAGTTCTTTTAATAAAATGGCCCTTAGCAAAACTACTTATAAATTAAAGTCTTACTTATAATCGTATACTAATCCAGCTTCCGGAAACGCAGGCTCGTGAGCGTTGTCAAACATAGTCGCCCTTAACCAGTTCGAAAAGATATCTCGCCCATCTCCATTGCAGGTGCACCCCACCGACCACGTCAAAGAGAAAACCACCCAGGGTATCAACAAACCGGCTGCAAAATTTCTTTACTTCCAAATTCTGCAAGGTTTTTGGGGACTTACGGATTAGTTTCAGGAATGGGGGGGCTGGTGGGGGTCTGTTGTCTTTTCCGCTCAGAGGTGTCAGTCGAAAATCCAGGAGCCTCAGGAATGTTTGGAGCAAGGCTGAGTCTATGGATGTCAGGATCTCTTTTAGATGATTGCGTACGAGTTCTAAAGCCGGCAAGAGGTATATTTGGAAGAGCTCTTGAAAATCGTCTTTGTATGGCATTGCTAACTGTAGAATAAAAAAATTTGTTTTGTTTTTATTATGCATTTCACTCGAACTGCAATTCATGAAAATTGTCTAAGAAAAGTTATATTAGTTTTAGCATATAATTGAGAGTTTCAGAAGACAATGGGTGTAAGTGTGAAGTGTTTTGTAAGAAAGTGGGGTACTATATACTTTGAAATACTTTTCTGTTTGTTTCGAAACCTTTTGACATATTCCTCATAGTACTTTTCACCCGTATGCTCCCAAGTCCTTCCATTTCGTGTGTATTTACTAATTTTATTAAAAATAGTAGTGTTTTATTAAATCCTGAGATGTCTATAATGTAAAACTATATATTTTTATTTACCTACTTTTTCCAGACAAATTGACTTTGTATATAACATTAATTAGGGCACACTTACTTAGCGCCAACAAATTTAATAATGGGTGCCGCCATATGTTTGCTAATTACACAGAGCTTCTCCTTATATCAAGCTGAAATTTTAATAGCATTACTTTACGCTAATATAATAATTAGTTCGGCCAACTTATTTCGGAAGGCTACATTGTCATAAGCAACAGAGAGTAAACTTGAATAATGTTATCCAGAGTTTTGGAACAGAACATTTTTAGAATAATTTTTTGTGGTTGGAAATATTAAGGAAAATTGAAAACTTTGCGTATATTTTGACTGCCCAATTTAATCTTCACCTCTGATTATTTCATTTGAATTCATTAATAAGTATAAATTTATCAGAAACAAATTCAACAGATTAAGGACAGTTATAAAATAACTCTCCCATCATTATTCCAAACCTTTAAGTAGCAACAGGAAGTTCCATTATTACTACTGATTACTTGAGTTTACAAGGAAAGTAAAAGACGTAATACCGTAGGTAATCTCTTAATCCAGCAATTCAGGAACGGATCAAGGCCTAAAACCCCCGGCTCCAAGTACACCATTCCGCACCTAGAAACGGTAGCAGGAGAGGCAACCGCAAGGTCGGCGACCTCGAACATCATCGTCATCGTATCTCGTAATTTGATAATCTCTCCGCTGCTCAAACACAGCTTTTTGTTATCATCCAAAACCGTGTTCATGTTTTCGATCCATACCGCGTCCACCGGCCCATCAAACACGTACCAACGCTTATCTTTGTTCTCTGCACTCACACCCTGTCGTACTAAACACGGTAAAATACCATCAGTCCTATGCACAGAGAAAAATTGTTTCAAAAAAGCCATTTTTTTTGCAGATCTCCTATCATGCTTTAATTGAAATCTAACTTGTTCCTAAGCAGGACAGATAGAATAGATTAGATCGTCCTTGTGGCTTACCACTCATGAGTTTGCAGGTCAAATTCTCCGTATAACTGTCCCATTGTTATCGATTTGGGGTTCAAGACGTACGCATGAGCTGGCTGGAAAGGATAACCGCTGGGGGCTGGCGTGCCTTTCAAGGAAGTCATCGCATCCGCCAGGATAACGTAACACTAAAAGAGAAAACGAGGTTTAGATAACGTCACCTATTCAAGCCGACTCGTTCATGAAAGAAAGTCTTGGTGCAGAATGAAACTGCAATTATTTTATAATTATAATTGTTTTGCAAAAGCCAAACTCATATATAGGAAACTGTTCCTCTTATTATAATAATTGGGGGGCTTTTTTTTTTGTTTTTGAGGAAAATTGGTTAAAGTTCGCTGTACTGTTGATCTTCTTCGTAAATTTGGGTTCATATAACTTCCACATTGACCGCAGCGAATGGGACGCTTCATTAAATATTGATTTCGAAGCACTTCGCCCTCTTTTATATTTTAGCCTAAAACAAATATCGCTCGATTACTTATCGGTGACTCGTACATGTGATATTGTCAGAAGCTCTGTTCTATTAGATGTTACTTTTTGCGAATCCTTATTGATCACGCGGAGTGAAAAATTATGGGGGTTAACCTCGAGTCGATCTAGGGCAGGGATGGGGAAATAAAGTTAGTGATGGGCCATACACAATAATTAAAATATTTAGGCGGGCCAAACAGATATATTTTTTAATTTATTGTTTGGACATACAGGGTCCGTGTGAGAAATGAAATTTTGACTGTTCTTTAATCATCTCGTTGAAGTTTGGCTCCAAGTTACTAGAAATAATTCGTAAAACGCACTCAAGATGTTCGTCGGTCATCTTATTCCTCAGTTTGCTTTTACGGAGTTTCATAGTTGAAAACACCTGTTCACAGATGTATGAAGACCCAAACATTGAGATGGCCGCGTTGTTTAATAATCACTGACTGATTAACTGACTCGCGGCCGCCACGCTTAGACATTTAGGGTGCATTCCGAATTAACGTCAGGTGTACAACTTTTTACCTCGCGCATGATTTTGATATGGGAAAATGATGCGCGAGGTAAAAAGTTGTACGCCCGATTAAGTCGGAACGCACCCACAGTGGTCACATATCGAAATTTCTCGCAACGAACACAAACATACTAGACTAGAGAGTAAACGAAACTCCTTTGTAATCTGATGTAAACAACTCGATGTGATACGAATTTGTTTATCGAGGGCCGTATTTATACAGATGGCTGTTACGATCGCGGGCCGGATCAAATCGTGTCGCGGGCCGGATTTGGCCCGCGGGCCGCCATTTCCCCATCCCTGATCTAGGGTAAAGAAGTCCTACAGCATTTTCCCCAATTAATTTGGAGGTGAAGTGTGAATCAATCTTTACAGTCCTCTGGTAATTGAATAGACAAATTGGAACGAAAAAAGAAACATCTGATATTATTTTCGTCGGTTTAAACAATGGCAGGGAAAATACTACAAGAATGTACGAGGGAGTATTGATATGTAGTTAGCATAGACCTTCTTGTACACATTAAAAAAGAATTGGTTTCTATAACATTAGGAAATGAGTATTAGGAATGTGTCTTATGCCCGGTTGTACCAACTTTTTAAGCAGAGCTTAAATTTAAATGGTGTTTAGACTATGACATTTTTATAGATTTAACAAAATGTTAGTCACATTTTAATTGATACTTAAGTTGAAGTTTAAATGTCAATCAGAATGTATTTGACATTATACTGATCATACGTCGAAATGTCACATTCTAAACATAACTTAAATTTAAGCTCTGCTTAAAAAATTGGTGCAACCGGGCATTAAAGATATTGAAGCGTTGCAATTTCAAAGAAAGTATGTCGAATGTAAATGAGAAAACAAAAGGGTTCAGTTGTAAGCATGTCTACGACAATTTGTTTAATATACTTGGTGATCAGTGCCCTTCATATCTAACTGTAGAAAATTGGGTTGCATATTTCAAAAGGGGCAAAGTTTTTGTCGAAGATGACAAGGACATCTGAAAATATGCATGCAGTCCAAGATGTGATATTATCAGATTGTTGGATTGGATTGAAATGAATACCTGGGACACTAAGCAATTCGTATGAACGCGTATATCATAATGCGGTTCACGTCGTCGTCGTCGTCGTCGTCGTCACGTTGTGTATGAAAAATGAATCCCCTATTACTTAAACGTTGATCAGAAGCAGACAAGACTGGAAAGCAACGCGCTCAATTTGTACCCCTTTTCAATAAAATGGCGTCTTCTTGAGCCGCTTTTTACCACATGAAACCTGGGTACATATTTCTATGAACAAATAAGTAATTTATGAAATGGAAGCACCCTGATTCTCTAAGATCTAATAATAATAATAATAATAATAATAATAATAATAATATGTAATAATTTTATTCGCCCAGTAGATCAGACATGTGACAGTGGACAGGTCAAACTTACAAACTAAACATCTATACAGAGTGGAAAGTTTAACTGGAATAAATTCTGTAACTTAGAAAATTACGAGAGGTGGCGAGCAGTTTGAACGTCTGATACATTAAAATCGTTCTAGTCAAAAAATTTTTAAAAAATTTTTTCCCCTTTTACTGTTTAAGAAAAATTAAAAAATAAAAACGTAGCTGTATTCCCAATTGAACAAGCTTTAAGAAAAAAAATTACTCAACATACCCTTCCATTAAAAAAAAAAGTTAGTGGTAGTTTCACCCCTCCAAATAATTGAAAAGTTAAAGAAGTCCCTTTGTAATATGCGCCATTAAAAATAAAAATTGACCTGTTCCTAGAATTTTGCTACAAATGGTAATTTTCTGAGTTACAGAATTTATTCCAGTTAAACTTTCCACTCTGTATATCTTACAATTAGACAAACAAGACATTTACATACCGTACACATATACTACAAATTAACCTAGTCTAAGTAATCAGCAAGCCTATAGTAGCTCTTAGCAATAAGATGCTGTTTTAATTTGGCCTTGAAGTGGGTTAATGTCGCACATGCTACTATCTCTTTGGGGAGTTTATTGTACACTGCAACACACGAATAATGGGGAGATTTTTCGAATAGGGAAGTGTTGTGAGATAGGGATCTCAGGGTTGTGCGATGTCTAGTAGGATAAGTTATTCTTTTCGAATTCCTCTACATTTTCCCTTACAAATGCCGCACATTTGTAGATGTAAATACCGATAACGGTGAGTATCCCTTGATTAATGAATGTAGGTCTACAGGATTGTCTTTATGGAATCCGCAGGAGCCTCTTTTGAGCAATCAGCACACGATATAATAGAGAGATGCTTCCCTAAATGATTACGTTATAGGCAATGTGCAGAAATGCCATAGCATGGTACACCTAGAGCAACCCTGCAGTGTCAACTAAAGTTCGCAGTTTCAGGATAAGATAGCATGTTTTATTGAGTTTGCTGCAGACTTGGTCCACGTGGATATGCAACGACAGCCTAGGGTCAATTAGGGTCAATAAATAACCCTAGAAATTTATTGACCTCAGCTGGAGTGTCGATGTTAGTCGTGAGGTCGGGAGCTTTGTTTTTAATTGTAAGAGGTTTCGTGTTTTTAAATCAGCTGGAAAAGTTCTTGCCTCAGTTTCTTGAGATAGTCGTGGTGCATGAATATCTGGATAAAAGTACAGTCGTGTTCAAAAAAGTGTTATACAGAATTTGTACTGTGTAAACTTGTATGTGCATTCATGAAGTCAAAAAATTGTTGTACAAGTTGTTTTGTTACATATACGGTTTCTGGCAATAATAATATCATTGAACACAAAAATAGAAAAACCAACTGCCACTCAAAAGCAAGGATATTTAAAACGTAGCTGTACACCTTTTTGAACACAACTGTACATCAAAAAATGAACAGTTTTATTTTACATTGCGTACGAATCTACGAGAAAAAAGTAACGGAAAGTTGCCTTGATTTGGCAGAATGTATACAAATCACGTATTGTCATGAATACAATTCGCGATTTAGGCCCGGTTGTACAATGCCCGTTTAAATTTAGACTGAAGATTATTTCAACAATTTTATTGTTGTTAAGGGTTTAAACTTTGCCTTAAAGTTAAGCTCGAATTGTACAACTGGACTTTAGGGTTCGAATTAATAGAACACCCCTAGATCTGGCTCCCTCAGATTATTATCTCTGCCCTCAGCTGAAAAAGAATCTGAAAGGTCATAAATTTTCTTCTAAAGAGGAAGTTATAGAGGCTGTAGATTGTAGACCATGGATGGCCGGTTTACAAAATAATAAACTTTTTTTTGAAAGGTTTAGAGGCCTTGTAGGTTCAGTATAATAAACGCCATACATTAAGGCCTAGTTGTACAATGCCAGTTTAAAGTCAAGCCAAAGCTTAAACCCTTAACAACCATTGTTGAAATAATCGTTGGTATGGGTTTAAGCCTTAGCTTAACTTTAAACTGGCATTGTACAACTGGGCCTAAGAGGAGACTATGTCGAGTAAAAAAATATTTTGTTTGCTTCTATAGTAGGCAAAGAACTTATCAATATCCCCTCGTATAAGAAAATATATTTTTAAATATTTTTATTTAATTTTTTTATAATCTTTTTTGTTCACGTGCATTAGTATGTAAGTACAAAAAATATTACTGCAGCATACGAGGACACATGTTCTAGTTCCACCACTATTATTAGATATAATGAATATTTTTTTAGGACAAGATTATAAGAATACATAATAATTAATAAAAAATAAAATGAAGGTGTAGTTACTTTTGCAAGTTCGTTGCTTTCATTACATTAGTAAGCTGATATGAAACGCTCTCGTTTTAAGCCATTTGTATGCAGGCGCTTGCTTTCTATGAAAAATGATTCCTTTGTCGGAAATTGGAGTACGACGCTTCTGCAATAATTCATCAGAAATGAAATCTGCTCTTGGAATTACTAAAGTAACAATAATATCCGTTCTAAAGTGTACACATTACTATTTACGTTAAAAAAAAAAACTGCCTGGAAAATATCGACTGTCTCACCTGTAATTTGTAAGAAGTAGGCAAAATTTTACTTGTCGTTCAAATAGCTACTACACGATCCCTGTATTTTGGAAAGATTTTTCTTTTTATAATTTGCATCTTGTGTCAGAGTTGCCAGGAGGTTGTAAAAATGTTCACCAGACGTCCGTGCGACTGCAGTCGGAATAGCGGCAATTGACGGTCCACGTAATACGCAGAGTCAATGCAGCTTAAGCCTAGAACACAATGGATTTGCATAAAACATAAGACATAAGCCGTAAGAAACATATAAGCTTTGTTGTCGTTACGGAGCTGTTGTGTTACAGCACGCTTCTTTACATAGGTCGAATTACTGTTACGGCTTATGTCTTATGTTTTATGCAAATCCATTGTGTACTGGCCTTTAGATTGGAGGGAGAACTGGTGAAAATGTTTGCAACCTCTTGGCAACTTTGCCTTGCGTACACGTACAGTAAGACATCTTGAATTAGAATAGAAAAATAAGGCAGGGATGGAATAAGAGCAGATCTAGTTCAGAATATGTAAAGTACTATATTTATTTAAATATTCTAGTAGCGTTTTTCACTGGAACTAAATTGTGCACTGAGTGCGCACTCAGAGTATTTCCGTCACATGAGTTTAAAACAAGCTGAAAATATATACTCCCAATACACAATTTAGTCCCAGTGAAAAATGCTATAAAAATACACGATATCACTTGATAAATATCAAATATGCTTGAATCTATATAACATTATTTTATATTGTAATTGAGATAGCTCTGTGGGGGCACTTATCGCACATAACGATAGCTACGCCCCTGCTTCAGCAAACTTCAATAAAACTACATTACCACATTTCGTCAGTTTCAATGAAGAGTACCTTTAGCAGAAATGCCTGCGTTATTATTTTCATTACAGATTATTAAATAAAACGAATTCAAGAATATGAGACGTCCTGGAATGTAATCGAAGTAATGAAAATAACACACCCACCATCATTTGAGAGATAGTGTTCTATCTAATGAATTTCACGAAATATTATACAAAATAACACACTCACTTTATAGCTCTAATCTTACACAATGAATAAAAATTGAACTTGTATTGCAGAAAAGTTTTTTAAGAAAATTTTGGAGCAAAATACACCCAACATTTGTTTTTAATATTTATGGCGACTTTATTCAATCAAGCCAAATATAAACCAATTACACATATAGAGAGAAAATGAAACTGTATATCTCAGAATTAAATTGAAACTTTTGCTTTTTTCTCTCGCCTATTCGAAATGTGATTCCAAGTTATTACTCGTACTGAATGAGTTAGAGTAGATTGCAAACGTCGTAGGTGGTAAAACTTTCCGAATGAACTTGTTAACTGTAAAGGTAACTTAAAAAAGTTGCTGAACTGTATACCTTTATTGTTCAATTAAATTAGTAGCAAAATGAAGACTAAATCCATTTACGTACGTGAAAATTTAATGAAACATCGAGTACTTAAATAATAAATCTCCATAAAGAGATTGAAAGGAACACGTGTAGATAAATGCACGCGCATGAATCATTAATGGGTTTACTCATTTACCAGCAGATACCCTAAGTGGTACTCACTTAAATAAAGCAATTTTTTTCGACCTTTCCTAACGCATTCGTATGTTAAAACCAGTATTACATCTGGAACAACACTACCTATTTCTGCGCTCATTTCCATGATAATCGAGACCAGTTTTCTAAAGAGCCATTTCGAATCCCATTAAGAAACTTCCTGCTGAACTCTGCACCAAATTGTCATTCAAATTCGTGCTTAGTTGTGCAGTGGGTATTCACGTCGGACGCCAATGAAACACGTTGGTTCAAATAATGTTTACTGTAATAGAGCAGGAAATTACGAATCGCAGAAATTAACCCTTCAGTTTGACAAGCACAAACCGATTAATCTGCTAAATTGCCAATTACATAATGGCGGGCGTAAATAAATAAAAAAAATAAGCGCACTATGTATTTTGAGTAATTACAGGTGAACACAAAATAGGAGATCAAAACGAGTTTTTGTTTGTGCTATCCTTTCCAATATGTAATTTAAATAAACATATACCAGGTGATTCTTGGATACACCAAAAGGAAAAATGGTGAAAGAATAGACAGGGAGAAAATGTTTACCTTCACCGGCAGTGAAAACGGTTTATATCTTACTTTTAAATCATGACTATGAGCCTTTGACGTTTTAAAACAAACCGAGGTACAATTTCACACAAATGTATAGCGATGGACAAACATTAATGACACACTTGTTTACTTTAAAGAAACTCTTCTTGATATATCCATCTTCTAGTTTTCATTGTGATAGTGTTGCTTGCCGTTTCTTGTACATTCACAGAAAAATTAATATTAAAAATTAAAATATTTTTAATATAATGCAGTTTCTTTTATTTTTTAATATACTTTCTATTATAATATTGTTTATGGACACTCTAGACCGAATTAAATACCCAATTATCCCCAAAATGACGATACGTCCCTCGTTAAGAAAAAGCAGCAAAAGAATGAAATGAATACATTCATAAAAGTGTTCTATAGTTTTATGATTCTTATGCCGGCGTTGGGTGTGAACTTGAGCTTTAAGGCTCAAACAGAATGCAACGCCGTTACGCGCCGTTATCTGTCAAATTAATATTAAATACAAAGGTTCAAATGTCCTTGCACGTAATGAACAACGTCAAGCGGCGTTGCACGCGAAAAGTTGGTCAACTTCCAACTTTGACGGCGGCAAACGTCATAATACATAGCCAAATATGTACCACCATCGCATTTTCATCTAGTAATTTCTTGTATATGTGGATAATGCAACATACAGACAGACAGACAGACAGAGAGCCCCTTATCTACCCTGAACGCTACGAGTGGTACCTGAGCAAGTTAGCCCTTAACCGTCTCGGGCCCCGACCAGAGCCATCGGATTGAGATACGCTCAATCAACGCGCAGGGAAGCCCACCTCTCGGTGACTGACACTATAAAGTGTTGTCCTGCTACCAGACTGGTTCGGGGTTGCACGCCCCTCGCCCCTTCTGGTGAAGGGAGACCTATCTAATCTCTACTAGCTATCCAGGCTAGTGCCGGAACTGAGATCCGTAGTTCACACGTCGGGATGGGGTGGACATCATCCCTAACCCAGCATGCGGGCCATCAACCACTACCCCCGTGAGTCCAACCCAGTCGACCGGTGGAGGTCCCCTCTGCTCGCTCCACTCCAGAGGAGGGGAGGGTATCCTCCGGGTTAACCGGTCCCCACGGTACCAGTTTGCTTCACTGGTGGGAAGTTCGGCCACGACCGAACAAGTCAGCCGAGTCCTACAGATTAGGTTACATGCAACCCAGGCACTGGTGCGCCAACTGAGGACGGTGGGCTCGTCACACCCCTAGGAACTCTATCATACGTCCACAATGGTCACCAACGGCCGCAGCCGTTGGATCCACGCTTTAGTAAGCAGGGTTACCCCCCTGCCGGGAATACAACATACAATACATCATGTATAAAAGATACATACATAATACTATAAATAGTTGAAATTATTTTTATTTTTCGGTTAGATTGACGTCGCTCCACGCCGCTTTATCTGTGCATGTCTTTTGAAGTGACAATTGGCGGCGTTGCAACGGTGCATAACGGCGTTGCATTCTGTTTGACCCTCTAAAGGGAATTCACGTGATCAGCTCAACATGAATTCTAAATACTTACTTGACAGATGCATGTAAATCACTTGAAGTAAATTATTCCGCGCAAGTTGTTTAAAATAAGGATAACAACGGCTCCACTTTGAACACCTGCTTTGACAGGCAAACAAATAAATCACTACAACACGAAAACAGTTAATATCTCCGTGTTAAGAATTCCTAATATTTTTCTTTAATTTTAATTTAAATTGTAATTAAAGTCTATAACCACAAGCACCCTTTTATGGTCCAATATTACGTTCATTACATTTTAATCAGTTAGTTTTCGTTGTCGTTTATTCGGTTTATCGCTGATGTTTGAATAATAATAGACTTTGCTAATAACAGAGAAATGGTGAAGACAACCAGAATTTAAAACATTATAAACTGTAAACACATACGCAATCTATTTGGTCTGTTAATTATTGTAATTCGTTTTGTGTGCGCCGTTTAATGAGAAACAAATTCTATTATTATAAAAGACGAATTATTAACACAAATGTATACAAAGTCAAACAAAATGCAATACGTGCGTACGATGTGTTATTTTTGAAAGCGACGGAATTACCTGTCGTAAGTTATTGTTAGCTTCGATGTAAGTATTTCACTCTTGTACACAGTTGAAAACGTAACTGATTTTAATTAATCACATAGCAGTTAATGTACAGCGCATTCATCATCAGCTGCGCAAGTGTCACGGTCAAGGTTTACCAACTCTAATTCTCTGCGTAAGACCACGATAGATATTTATTGGATGCTTTTAAAGATGTAAACTTTCGGTTTTCGACATGCATGGGCGTAACTTGATTTGGGATACATTTTTAATTAATAATTATAATAAGCGTTATGGATTTTATGCCATTTCAGTTTTTATTTTCTAATTAATTAACATACGCAAGTTTAAAATGTCTAAAATGAATATTAATGAAATTAAAAATATTGTTCTTAATTTAAAATGTGAATTTGTTTGATTAAAATTCTGGCAAAACAAAAAGAAACGCATGCGTACATAAACGAGCGGCACGTAAAATGACTCGAATTCCAGAGCGTCGTTTCAGTGTGCGTCCTGACGCTCTTACATATATCCTGCACTGAGGATTACAGTATAAAACGCGGTGAAAAACACGTAAAAATGCATTTAGTACAAAACCTGGTTGCCCTAAATCGTTTCGTCTCGGACGCGGAGACTTTCTCCATGAAAAGACTGCTAAACATAAATTTCGAAAACTTATCCCTAATTAACGAGTTGGAATTTTACAACGATTCGGGTGGTTTTGAGGAAGAGATCTGCGGGCCGTTTCAAGCCCACCTTCATTTTTTCCACACGTATTACATTCCGCTGATAATTTTCATTGGATTGATTGGCAACCTACTTTCGTGCGTGGTATTTTTAACGACATACTTGAAAATGCGAAGTTCTAGCTATTACTTGGCGGCTCTTGCGATGGCCGACTTCGGTTTTCTATCTGTTCTCCTGGTGGTGCACTGTAGTTTCGCGAACGTCATGCAAATTTACCACCGCGAAGGTTGGTGCCAGACCTTTGTTTACATAAGTTCTGTGTCGAGTACTCTGAGTGTGTGGTTCATAGTGGCTTTCACGGTGGAACGATTTATTGCGGTACAATATCCTCTGCAAAGGCCGCACATGTGCACCGTTTCCAGGGCGAAATTAATAGTTTTAATCCTCACGGTGATTGCGATGTTCTCGCAGAGTTATGTGTTCTGGACAGCAGGCATGCAGATTCAGAACAACGAGGAACAATGCGAGATCATTCCCGAATACTATCAGTTCATGAAAGTCGTCAATTTCATCGATAGCATCCTGACGTTAATTGGACCGTTCATCCTCATCGTTGTCATGAACACGATGATCGCCAGAAACATATTTTTATTTAGCAAGAGGATGCAATCTGGTTCTTTAAACGAGTGTTTAGCCAATGAAGACAATTGGACCGAACAAAAAAATTCAACTCAGGTAAATTCAATTCACAATCAATTTTTTTTTTGTATACTCAACTCAACGATAAATACTTTCAAATCCTAACAAATATTTTAGAAGTGAAGTCGAAGATTGATGTGTTTCAAAACTTTTGGAGGAAACGGATAAGTTGACGTCGGTTTATTTTTGTAATTCATGTTAAGATAACTGGAGGAAAGTAAAAATATACAAGACGCAAGTTCGATTTAATTAAGTCGAGAATTCTTGGGGTTTCGATACTTTTCCAAACCAAATAAAAATTTGGAAGGCTTCGGGGCCCACATTTGCGTGTTTTCCGGGATGTTAAATTTAGGACGTTAATTATACACCGACAATAAATGCAAGGACATGCTTTGTGTGATAAGATGTAAATATGAAAGATTCCATATTAACATTTATAAACGTCACAAATTTCCTTTTTAGAGCGGTTTTACACGTACGAAAATTTTAACGAAAATTATGCCGAAAATTTTCGAGAGAATTCGCGCAAGGAATCTGTGACGCGTCATTTTTATATCGCAAGAAATTTTCACAATATTTCTGGTCATACGGCTTAATTTTTGTAAGGTTATTGTGATACCAAGCAAAACATTAATCAAAATACTTGCTTGATTTTACTTGCTGGCATTTCGGGTTGTTGTTGTTTTAGTGCGAAAATGTTCGCAATAAATTTCGGGGTAAAAATACTGTTTTACACATCAAAGGCTCTGTACAAGAATTCTTCCGAAAATTTTCAGCATAATTTTCGTCAAAGTTTTCGTATGAATTGTCGTAGGGTTGAAGTTACAAGCGTCTTCCTGATTTATGAAAATTTTCTGCTCAGATTTATGAAATGACTTACATACCGTGCAATTATTTTAAAATGCAACATATCCACAAGTTTATTTTTAAAATAATTACGTCAATGCATTGTATACCTAGCCATTTTACTTTTATTGTGTGTACAGTGCATTCATCTAATCCAATAATTATTTTATGTTGGTTGGTAGTACATATACAATGAAATGATATGATTATATTAAAGACAACGCAGGGATATGTCGTACTTTAAAATAATTGCATTGTATAAAATGTTCACATCTTAATATAGAGAGATCAGTATAAAATATAAAAACAATATAAAAATTGAAACGAATAGGAACGAAACATTCCCTTGTTATCACTATCGACCACATTTGTATTGCATATGTGTTGCATATTTAATTACTACTACATACTTCATATACAGGGTGCTGCATTGATAAACGCAACATAGGAAATCCCATATTAATTTATATGTGTTCAAATATTGGCTTCCCTAATTATTTTACAGCAAAATTTCATTTAGGTTTTTTAAAGTATTCTTCAAGATGAATCTGTCTGTACAGTTTGAGAACTTTTCATTTGCTCAGTTTCAAAATATTTTAAAAAGATTCAGCAAGCAAATTCCATTTATATCAAACTATCAGCGCGGCCTTCATCAGTGAATGTTAAAATTAATGACTGGAAAACATCAAGCTTTATTTCTGTCAAATTTTGGAAGTTGCTTTACTTTCTTTTAACATTCACTGATCAAGGCCGTGCTGATAGTTTGATATAAATTGAATTTGGTTACTGAATCTTATCAAAATATTTTGAAACTGAGCAAATGAAATATTCTCAAACTGCACAGAGAGATTCATCTTGAAGAGTACTTAAAAAAACCTCCTTGGAATTTTGCTGTAAAATAATTAGGGAAGCCAATATTTGAACACCTCTAAATGAACATGGGATTTCCTATATTGCGTTCATCAATGCAGCACCCGGTATACTTTATACAGCTTTATTTACCTTTAACAATCAACTTATGAATAAACACAACTTTTATTGTAAGTTAGGATTATATGCAGACATTTTGCCATAAAATTTTTTTTCTTATATTTTATTTTACAAATTTCCTTGCGCGTTTTTTTGTTGTTGTAATACTTCAAAAATTAAAAACACGCTAACCAAAAATAAAAGGCAGATGGCTTGCAGTCCTTGTTTCATCTTGATCAGAGTCAAAGAGTAGTTAACTTATAAAAAGTGAGCAAATACAAATCAGATTAGAGCAGGCGGTGCAATGTCTGTGTTTAACTGAATTAATTAATTAATGTGATACATTCATGGACTGTCAAATTTATTGACTTTTTATTTAATCATATACATACATTTTCTTTGCACTACCTCCTCTAATCTGATTTTTATATGGTCACCATTTACAAGAGAAGCCACTTGAACAAGGAAGTGCAATGCTATCGAGTATTTCCGGACAAAAATTATCTGATTGGTGAAAACTGTATACCACACCCTGCGCCATGCCAACGCCATTGTTGTTCGTTTCCTCCGTATTTCCTCTACGCCAATTTAGGTCCGATTTTACAATCGTCGGATAAACATTATTCTTAGAATAGTGTGACGTAGGTGTGACGTAGATATGGAGGAAAGTTAAAGGATATTCGGCGAACAGTTATTCCGTCCTTACTCCACGCTTGTAAAACTAGGCCTTAAAGGGACAACTGTTTCAAGTTCATAGAAACTACTCGGCAAAGATCAAACGAGGCGTCACGGAGTGGAATAAGTTATCTACATATAAATTAACTTCTCATCCGCAAGATTTCTTGGACAATAAATGGATAAACACTGAAGTCATTAAATCAAGTAATGAACTTAAAAATCTTTATTGGCTCAAACGTTCAATGAATTCTCCAATTATTGATGAAATCTACAAACACAGAAGGTACCACGCGATCATTTAAATTTATAATTAGAGTAGGCTATGAATTTTGAATTAGATTGGCAGCACTAACTGTTGACAGCTTAATTTGAAAGTGAATTGTCAAAGTGACGCTTCAAAATATTTAATTATTTGCCGGGGTTGAACACTCTGAATATTTGCTATGGTTGCCATTAAAACTGTTTCACTTCCTTTAAATTAAAACGGTTGAACCCGATGAGAATCCTATAAACGTCAAAATATTTACATAACCTTTAATCTACATAGCGAGTCGATTGGCAAGGTGCACAACCGTATAAAAAAATCTCGCCTACTTTAATTATAAATTTAAATGATCGCGTGGTATATTCACAAGCAACTGGTAATTCAAACTAAACAAGAGTTCTTCTCTAAAGCACTAGCAGCATCTAATAATAATAATTGCAAAGTCATCTGGAAACATGTTAATAAAGAAGTGGGTAAAAACAAGTCAAGGATATCACCGTCTTTGTTGAATAATGATGGCGAAATTATTGAAGATTCTCAACAGATTTGTAATACTTTTGGCGAACACTTTGCAAACATTGCAGAAATAAATTAAATGACCACTTCGGTTCTTCACCTCTCCTGTCGTGTACTGTGAGTGACATTCATGTACTATCGCGGCCTTGAAATTTCGCACGATTTAATTTCCCGCTGTAAATAAGGCTTCCTTTAACGTCTTGTCAAAAACAATCATTTTAAACGTCAGATTTGAAATGTATTGCTAAAGTTGTAGCATCACAATTCCAAATCACGTGCTTTCTGAAGAAGAGAAGGGTTTTGCAATCACAAAATTAGAAAATAGTTAGCGACCAACTAATTTTGTGATCGCAAAACCCTTCTCTTCTTCAGAAAGCACGTAATTTGTAATTAGTTTTATTGTTATTTCAATTCTAATAATTTACTATCTTGGTGGTCTTAAAATATAACCAAACAATGTGACTTTTGGTTAAATGTCTTTAGTGTCAAAACTGAGGAAAGAGCCTGTTCCACAAAACTATAATTTAGAAATTCTGCCTACTTGATGAAAAAACGTGCGAAATTTTAAGGCCCCGATAGTTTGTTTCTCCAGTTACAAGTGCTGAAATCAGAAGGACAATTTTAAGCTTCAAAAATCTGAAGTCCTCCGGACATGATGGCGTGACAAGTGTAGTATTAAAAAGTGTTGTGGATGAAATTTCAACTCCGTTAAGTAATATATTTAATAAATCCCTATCGTGTGGTGTTTTTCCTGATTTTCTAAAGCTTGCTTGCTGCCGGTGTTAAAAAAAATTGATACTTCATTACAGCTCTTCTGAGCATTTTTTCGAAAGTATTGGAAAAGATAGTGTTCAATCGAGTACTGCAGAAGTTCAACCTAACAGCCAACTCACAGCATGGTTTTAGACCTGGTAGATCGACGGAAACAGCTTGCTGCACCCTCATAGACAAAGTACACAGTGAATTAGATAAAAAAAACGTTGTGTTGCGGCCATATTTTACGACTTTACATATGCGTTTGACACGGTGAATCATACCTTTATAAAACATAAATTGTACAACCCAGGAATCAAAGCCAATGGGTGGTATGCATAAAACGAAGTAGATGCTAATACATCTCAAATTAGTATATTCTTCGAAGTATTTTCTATTACATAAAGTATCTACTGCAGCTCTGAAGCATATACTACGAAAGCAAAGTTTATACTACAGCACGTAGAAAATACTACGCTGCAGTAGTATTTACTATTAAAATGAATTTGAGGCTTTGAAGTAGATACTACTGTAGGTGCTTCTACAGCGAAGTAAAAACTTCTATGTGCTCTTGTGCTCTAGTATCTACTAGATCGCATAGTAAATACTACGTTACTACAGTAGGCACTTCACTTTCAAAGTAGGTGCTTCAAGTATTAGCATGTACTTCGTTTTATGCATACCACCCATTATCCTTGATTGGATTATGTCCTTCCTTAACTCGTAATAGAAGGATTGCTGTTAAGCTTAACAATTGCTATTCCGATTTACATAATATTAATCTAGGAGTTGCCCAAGGTTCTGTTCTGGGCCCATTAATTTTTCTCCTCTTCATTAACGATTTACCAAAATATGTTGATAAAGATTTTCTTTTAAACCCTGCTGATGATACCTCGGTTGTAGTTAATGGAAGCAATAATGAAGAACTCCAGGTATACACATTAACAATGCCAATAATGAGATGGATCGGTGGTGCGCAAGTAATAGAGTTATAATTAATAAGAACAAAACTCAATATTTGTTTTTACAACGCAGAATAGTAATACCCTCAGTGCCTGTCAAATTTTTGGGCATTCACGTGCATGAAAATCTAGATTGGGACGTTCATATTGACTATATCTGTAAAAAACTTAATTCAGTATTCTATGTCCTCGTGCAACTTAAAAAATCTATTACCAACATTGATGTTTTAATGCAGATATATTACGGATTAGTTTATTGTCACTTTTCCTACAATATTCTATGCTGGGGTAGTGCAATTGAAATTGGTAGACTGCTCATTATCCAAAAAAGGTGAATCAGACTTATATTTAAGATTCCTTATAGACACACATGCAAAAACACATTTATTCAGCAGAGAATATTGACAGTGATAGGAATCTATGTCTATAAATGTTGCTTATTTGTACATAAATTTAAGAAAAAATTTCCCAAAAAATAATTGTTATCATGAATATGCAACGCGCAATGGTACAGAATGTATTACTGTCAAACATAAGACGGCTTTTTATGAAAAAGCGGTTAAGTACTACAAGCATTTACCCGGTGACTTGAAAGACATTACAGAATTCAACAAATTTAAGTTAAAATTACGGGATTACCTTCTCCGTAAAGAGCCATATTCTATCTCTGAATATATTATGGAAAATGTTTAGGCTATTACTTCATTTTTGTTTTTTATCTTTTTCTTTTCTTTTTCGTTGTTATTGACTTATCATATGCCTTGCGATCTAAATGACTAATAACCATTATTATTATTATACTCTTTGTCAGAGTTTTGTTTGAGTGTTTCATTTATCTTAAAAATGGTGAAGGCCGAAACCGGACCTTGCATCATCTTGACTAGGGTTTAATTGAAGTTTGGGTTTCTGATTTATCTTGAAAATGGCGAGAGCCAAAACCGATCCTAAATTCATCTTGACTAGAGTTTAGTTGAAGTTTGGACTTCTGATTTGTCTTGAAATTGGCGAAGATCGAAACCGGTCCTTGTTTTCTTTTACTTTTACTGGAGTTTTGTTGAAGTTGGGGATTTATGTTGAAATGGAACTGGAAACTTGGAAGGAAAATATTCTCTGATTTTTACCAATCAAAGATTTCCTGAATTGCTTTTAACTTATGAAAGTGGCACCGTAATTGCCGAAATACCTATCTACGGGTATAATTAAAAAATATTTGAATTAAGTCATACTTGCCTTAAATCACTATGAATGTTCATAGTGATTAAGGCAAATACATGTTTCCAAATTTTTCTTATTTCAATTATTCACTAATGGATAATCCATTACAAATAAACTATTGTCATTTAAACTACATGTCATTTTTGATGTATTACAACAAAAGACGTTCACTTTTACAAACTGACATTATGGTTCCAAAAAAACAGACGTAGCTATACAGAAATTTATTGCCAAGGTTAAAAAAAACTGTATAAATGAAGCACTGTTCAATTTGAAAACACATTCGGTCGGTAACTCGTGGCGCTAAAAAATCCATAAAGTTTTATTACCAAGCGTATGGGGCAACATTTTTTGACATTCAGTATATGTAGACCACAACAAACAATTGTTAAAGAAGCTACACACTTATGTAAATAATAATTGTGAAAAAGCAAACATATAAAAGAATATAGAATATATATGTTTTTCAATAGCAAATGCAAAAGAATCTTACGAAACTAAATTTTAAAATGTATTCATAACAGTTGAATAGACGCTATTTTTTATTGATAGACTTTCTTACTTATCAACTCTTGGTGAGAAGGCCGTTCAAAAAATAAATATTTATTGATACTTAATTTAAACTATACATATGTACGTCTTCAGCAAATTGAGACGTTTTCAAAGTCAGATTCCACTTCAAACCATTTTGTTTTTGTAGGCACTTATTATCTAGAAATAAACGTAAACTTTTGGCTTTGCCTATCGTAAGTACTTACACAGACGCTTTTAATCTAAAGATTGAGAATTTGCTGCCTTCCTTTTAACAAAAATATATTTTTTCACTCGCTAAGATTGATTTTAAGAAGTGCACGTTGCAGTAGAAACGGGTGAATAAATAAAACCTAATTTTAAGTTTGGAGTTTCTTTGACTCAGCTTACCTACCTTATTTTGAAAAAATAATTAAAAAAATAAGCTAGGCAGATTAAGTTACGAAGTCCATTAATTTCGGTAACGATATTCCCTCTGGGAAAGGGAAGGTAAAATTACATTTTTTTTCTGGCGAATAAAAACACTTACCCACGTTTATTAGCTCTGCGAAAATAAAATCCGCAGTTCTCAAACAAACAAAAAATCGGAGATATCTATACAATAAACATCACGAATCATGAAACAGTTAATTACAGAGTACATTTTTTTCTCCTTCTATAGAAAATGTATTAATGAGGAACATTCGAATTTAATATACATTTTAAGAACAGATTCAACTAAATTCTTCATAAGAGGGAAGATGATTTATTGCTTACAACTTGTAATTTGGGAATGTTTTTAATTAATTAAAGTTAACGCTTTATATTATTCAATAGATGGCAAGAGAAAATCTATTATACAGGGTGCGCATGAACATCACACTGTTCAGAGACACTGGGCATGATAAAAATGTTTAAAAATTTCATCTTATAATTTCTTAAAGATATACAGCAATTCCGATTATTTTAAGAATTTTTTTGAAAATAAAAATGGTTACTAATTTGTTAATAAAATTAATTTAAATAAAACATATTAACGTAAAACGAAGTGATACAAATATTTTGCAAGAATGAAGTGTCAAAGGGTGAGCTGAAACATTGTCAGTCCAAAAATATGTACAGTGGTGGACAGTTAAAAGAGATCTCTCGGAAAATTGTTTAATACTGCTAATGCATAAAAGAGATAAGGTCGAATTTGGCGCAGTTTTTTTTGTTTTTCGTTTTCTTTTAACTGCCCACGATTGTATGTCAGGAATAAATAATTCCAGTAATTTCTACAAGTATTTTCGGGGACGAATTTTATTATTGTACAACAAACTTTGAAATTTAGAACTGTCCGCTACTAAATCAACAGATTATGTGTTAAACTAAACAAATCCAAGCATTTTATAACTCCCAACAATAGCTACAAAAGCAACAGTGTTTACGTTAGGATTAATTTCGCGTTAAAACAAAAATTCATCTCGCGTGTATTTTTTTAATGTTGTAAAGAAGATCGAAGTCATATAAATAAAAAGAAAAGTTTATATATCCAAGCGGTAAAAAGTGCTTAACTCGGATTTTGTTGCGCTTGCTGAGCACTCCCACCTCAACCGCTATAAATATGCCATTTTTTATTTTTACCCGCTCGAATGAACACGAGGGAAACAATTTTGATAAATCTGAACAAGAAACATCTGTAAATTCGTTCTGAATTAACGTGTGGGGGTAGCAGCGAAAAACACAAAACGAATTTGATGCGCCAATGAATCTTATTTATCGGTGAAAATGATGAAATTTTAAAGCGGGTGGAAAATTAATTAAACTGCTACAATTTAATAATGAGTATTTCGTCTATTTCGAGTTTTCCACAACATCACATCTCTTAATGCGCACAACGTTGCGATAAGCTCTTTCTGAAATTCTGAAAGGAACGTTTTCATGCATATCGCAGTTCGTGTGCGCTTTTGTTTGCCTTTCGATTTTATTTTTAACGCGTGTTATGCGAAATATAACATCGTGTTGAGATAAAAGTGATATACCCGTCAACAGTTTAATAATGTTTGCGCAACCAAACAGTCGGTCAATATCGCAAACACATCAGTTGATTTCCGTTTGTCAATGGTGGCGTTTTAAGAATGCAAGTTATTACGTTCTTTCGAAACGGAATGTCGGGGGAAAACAACAACAAAACGAATGTAAATAGGCCGCAATGAAATGCTAATTACG
This sequence comes from Dorcus hopei, assembly GCA_033060865.1. Taxonomy (NCBI): domain Eukaryota; kingdom Metazoa; phylum Arthropoda; class Insecta; order Coleoptera; family Lucanidae; genus Dorcus; species Dorcus hopei. The sequence continues at coordinate 38,158,941 of CM065419.1, forward strand.
TTTGACGCAGAAATTAAGAAACTCATTTTCTTAGATAGAGCCACCCTCCACCCATTTAAAGAAAAATAAAGAAAAAAACCGAGCAAATCAGTATCTTTTCACCACTAAATTTTTTTCTATCTTTTCGTTTATTATTATAAAATTAAATCATGTACACGTGTCGAAACATAAATATAAGAACAGTTTCGTTTTGTTAATGCTTGGGGCAAAAAAAATCTAAAAGCTTCCACTAACAGATTTAGAATTTTATTATGGTACCTAATATAAATTTAAATAAAAATAAAAGCAAAGTAGAGAACAAATAAATCTCTGTCAATCTAAACTATAAATATAAATATAATAAAAAGTGAATATAGGCAATTTTGAATTTTAGTACCTAGCATTAAATTATGTACATATAAAATTGTAGCAGTAGCAAAATTATTATTATTGAAAATAATTTACTATTAGGCATTTTTTTTTTATTTCCGCCCCAGAAAGGAAGAGTAAACGCAACATTAAAAAGTAACCTTACGCTAAATTAGATTAGGAGTGTACCAAGACATGTTTAAAAAAACAAGGGCTGTATGAAGAATAGGAAAACATAAGGAAAACGAAAATGGCAAGAAAAAAATTAACTACAAAAGGATAATTAAATTAGATCCTTGTTCGATGAAAGTTTGTATAACAATAATGTTATCATTTATCGCGGACAACTTAATATTTGCACAAATCTCTGCGTTTCATTATCGCTGAAGAAGCTGTCAACCGATATCGAAACGTAAAGATTTGTGCAAATATTAAAGCGTCCTTGATGAGATGATAACGAAACTGTTATACGAAAGTTTTTAAAATTATATGAATTATAAAGTATAACGATATTAGGGCCAGTTTCATAATGGAATTTAAAGAAGACTAAATTTAAAGACACTTGTAGATGTCAAAACAAATATGAAAACACATTTGTTTACACATCTGAATGTGACTTTATTTTAAAGTCTCCTTTGTTGTGCTGTAAGGTTTATAACGCCCGAGGTCGGCAGTGTACAACCCGAGGGTCTTCGGCCCGAGGGGTGTACGCCAACTGAGGGCGTATAATATTAACGCCCGTGGCGCCTTCAACGTTTAATGTCCGACTAGTTTTGTATTTCGTTAGATTTCCATATAATAATTTGATTAACGGCCGGTATTACCAATATTTTAAGGAAACCTTAAATTTAAGCCGTGTTTAGAATGTGGCATTTTATGTAAGTTCAACAAAAGTCAGTCACATTCTAACAGAAATTTAAAATTGAAGTTTAAATGTCAATCAGAATGTGATTGATATTATACAGACCCATGCATAAATGTCACAATTTAAACACGACTTAAATTTAAGGTTTCTTTAAAACATTGGTAATACCACCCGTAAAACCATCAAATCACTAGAAATCATAGATTTTTTTTTGAAATGCCGTATCTAAGCAACATATTTTATTTGTCAATGTCTTTTCATTTAAGTTCTGTCAGTTAGTTAATTAAAATGGAAAAAGAAGAGTTTAATCTCTCAGAAAAAGTACTGCTGAAAAAACAAACAAAAATATATACAGGGTGACTGGTAAGTCGACGTATTCCTTTGAGGACGTGTTAGGAGAGCTTATTTGCAATTATTATCGCTTTGACCATAATATGCATTATACCAAATGCAATAGTTTCTGAGATATTTTAATTTTTGAGTTTTTCTTATAAATACGCTCCCTTCTACCATTTATCTAGAATTACTCAGAGAGTTTTCCTGGTTAGATTAAATAATAGTACATACTACGCAACAAACATTAAATTAAAAACTTTGATAAGTTTCAAATACAATGACTGAAATGGCACTTCTCTAAAAAAACTCCAATAAAGTTTTAGTAAAAATCTTTTACTTCCATTAATAGTATAACTTATTACCCGACGTAGCTATGGATTTCAATCTCGACTTTACTAGACAGGCACTAGACTAGTAAATAAAATTCAATAAGTTTATTGTCCACATTTTTAATTATGATTGATTTTCGAAATGGTTCCCTCTGGCTCGTATGCAAAAACGTGCTCTTTTTCGTACTTCCGGTTCACTAACTCTATTAGAAATGTTATTCCGTAAAATTATTGTTGCTTCATGTATTCTATGAACTAATTCCTCTTGTGTATTTAAGTATTTTTGTCGTGTATTGTACGGTTTCTTTCATATGTCTCATATATAAAAGTCTAATGGCATTAAGTCAAGGCTCCTGGCAGGCCATCGTATTGGTCCGCCTCTTCCAGTCTACCGATTTGGAAACCACTGGTCCAATAAGTTTCAAATTGTGTGGTGACAATGTGCAGGACATCCGTCATGCTGAAATATCATCCTGTGTCTATTTGCTAAAGAAACATAGTCCAGTAACCCGACCAAGTTGTTTCTCAAAAAGTCCTCATAAGATGCGCCGCGCCGTTATAAGGTTATCAGATGGGCCTATTAAATTATTTCCTATCACTCTAAACCACACAGTCACACTAAATAATTTTGTTTGAAAACTAGTCTCTCTTATTAATTTTGGATTTTCTTCCGCCTAATAATGTAAATTATGGAGATCAGTGATCTACTAAATTTGGATTCGTCTGTCCATAAAATTCTATATGAAAACGCATCATTCATAGCCGCATTTAAAATGAATCTGCAAAATTCAAGTCTTCGTACAGGATCGCCCTCCTGTAGCCTTTAAACTTTTGTATAGTGGTAGGGATGTAGATCTGTTTGGTGTAGAACTGACCAAACTTTTCACTGAGATACAACTAGATCAGCAGCTACTTTCCTGGTACTGATTGTTGGATCTTCATCGAATCTTTCCAGGAATTCCTCTTTAATATCAGCCAGGAAAATAAAATATTAAGAAAAACTTTTATACTCTCTGAGTAATTTTAAATAAATGATAGTAGGGAGCGAATTTCTAAGAAAAACACAAAAGTTAAAATATCTCAGAAACTATTGCATTTTGTACAATGCATGTTTGGTCAAATCAATTGCAAATGAGCTCTCCTAACACGCCATCAAAGAAAAACGTCGACTTATCAGTAACCCTGTATAATATAAAAATATATTTTAAAAGCAAGCATGGGGAACCTATGGCACGCGTGCCCACAAAAAAAAATTACTAGCACGCGAACGACAGAGTAGTATAATTTTATACGTTTATAAATTATTAATTGTTATTCGTTACAATATGTTAAAAGCATTTTTTTTTCTACTTCGCACATCAGCAACTGGACAAATTTTATTTGTAAATTGTTGGCACGCGAACTTTAAAAAGGTTCGCCACCACGGCCCTAGGACATTATTTCAATGATAATGTGACTTAAAACTGATCCATTATTATGTTATAATAGTCTAGTCGGACATTAATTCCGTCAGGAAATTGACCCTTTGATAATATGAAAGTTGTCTAAAGGCTGTTTTACACTACCCTATTTTTTGTGCAAAATTTGGTTACATTTCTTGAACAATTTAATTTGTGCAGTAAATTACATCAAATTTTAAACTGAATTAGAAACTATGTATCTGGAAAAATGGAACATGTTCTATATCCAAACCGTACCCGCAGACCAAAAATTTTCAAAAAGTTTCATTGTATGTATTTCTTGAACCAAATCTTGTACAAGAAAATTTTAAACTGTATTCCCAAAAATTACATGTAAGGACCATGTCGAGAATTCCTACCCCCTTTAACATTTTTATTTTCTATATATTAATTAATTATGGATTAATTAATCTAATTAATCTAATTACTTAATCCATACTTTTGGCTCGTGTTCACAGAAAAACAAATGAGTATGGCATAAGTGAAATATAAACTGAAGATATGTTTTTTAAGGGAACACTCACTGTGTGTATTTTGGTTCTAAATTAAATTCTGATAAGACTTGTTTAAATAATATACATACATGAAAAAGTTATAAAATGTGTAAAGTCGATTTTTTATCAAATAAACGATCGAGTTGTTGGGCGTATGTGCAGAAACAAGATCACATCAATAAACAATAATTATTATTAAACAAATACACACGGAAACACTACAAAATATTTCAAACAATTATAAAAGATTGGGTTCTCGAGTACATGTCTGTAAGTACGAACAGGAACAAGATCAAATTAATGTAAAAATATTGAACAAATACAAACGAAAGACGATAGAATGTTTCTTAATTAAAAAATAATCTCTGCCCACAGTTAATGTTATATCCGTTGATACGTATTTCGGCAGATTAGCTGCCATCTTCAGTACATCTTAGCTGCCGAAATACGTATCTACGGATATAAAATTAATTGGCAGCGATTATTTTTTAATTATTTCTTAAACCACGCAGTCTCCTTTATTATGAATGTGTCTTATTGATTGAAAAACAATTACGTTCCTAGGCGCATGTGAGTACGAACAGGTAATAAGAAATAAAACAGCAATTACGAACAAGAAAATTAATACTGGCTTCACTAACGAATTTGTCGCCTTGAGAATAATGAAGAAAACAACAAAATAAATAGAACAAAGTACAAAAACATAACCTAAATTGGTAACCGAACGAGGAACGACAGTAAAAAAACCCAGCACCATATAATTTGCGCCCAACGAAATGGGCAAGCACACCACTACGTAATTGGCTTCCAACGTGAGGGCCAATTATTACAATATGTCATAATTGTTACGTGCCAGATGATTGTTATTCGAACGAAAATTTGGAAAGAATTTAAGTGGATGAACTTTTTAGACGAGATAAAAAGAACAAAATAAATACCATTTTGAATTACTTTAAATTAGTCGCCAACCTCTTATTTGCTATACAAGGTGTCAAAGACTCGAGTGCGAAGCTCTCGACGCCCTGTACATTTTCCAATAAACTATTTTAGTTTCCCTCGTTATTAAATTATATATTGATTCGGCAACTACAAACTACTATACATACACCGTGTCTACAATCGGATTAACTATAGGAAAAACTTTTTTATTTTTCACTTTTCGAAAAAAAATTCTTTATAAAAGTTTTTGCTTGACCTAAAAACCAAAGAAATATTACAGAAAATAATAAATTCCCACACCAATTCCTCCACGTTCTGAACCTGATACACCTCCAGTCGCTACAGCTTACCTACCTTACATTCACACCATAACAGATCGAATCGGCAAAATATTCAAACAACAAAACATCAAATCAATTTACTTATCCATGACGAAACTTTCAGACTGTCTACCCTCCACAAAAGATCACATCCCCTTACAATCCGAAGGTGTGTACCGAATTCCTTGTTCCTGTGAGCGTGTATACATCGGTGAAACAAAACGGTCTGTTAGTACTCGTGTTTCTGAACATGAACGCTGTACTAGTACTAGTACTACTACAAACAACTGGCTCGGCCCTAGCTGAACACAAACTAAAAACCGGTCACCAAATCCTATTCTCCGACACAAAACTTCTAGTCCGCTCATCTCATTTTTTCAATCGTAAAATCCGTGAATCCATAGAAATTCTCAAATTCTCAAACATCCCAATAATCTGAACCGTGACACTGGCTTTTACCTCCACAATGCCTGGAAACATCTCATTAACGATCCGTCACGCCCCAACAGACCAATCCCCGGTCACCGTTCCGACCCACTACCCCCACCGATCACTATAAATACCACGACAACAGACATACCCACTCAGTCTCAACGACCCACGAGAAGCAGCAGCAACATCACCAGCAGCAGCAGCAGCCCTGAGGAAGTTCTTCTGCAATGGAGAACGAAACGTCGGCAGTAGAAGAAGTCAACGTGACGCGGTTCCAACCGGAAGCTAATTCAAACATGGACGACGGCCGCGGAAGCCTTCAAGTTAAATTAATAAATTCCCATTAATAACTGAAAAAGTTGGCAAATTTATCTTTTAACTTTTCCAAAATGTGGCAAAGATCAAAATTCTGTTAAAAATCACGTCAGTTAGGAGCGGGCAGCATTATGAATTTGATGTCTATTGATAAAGGGCTCCATGATATTTGTAGGCAAATTTTAACAATAAGACTGATATGTCTTGCTACAATATACAATTTATTGATTGCGACCGGTTTCGTCACATTAATGACGATAATCTTCTGGCAATGAAAAACACGTAAACGCAGCAACGTGCTCAACGTGGTAACGCCATTTTAAATTGTATATTGTAGGAAGACATATCATGTCTTATTATTAATTTGATGTCTTATCACGTCTTAATTCACAAAAGTAATTTTTTTATTAAAATTCTCGCAGGTTCTTAAAATTAAAAAAAAATGAAATAAAAAATTTAAAACTTAATTTTTGAAGAGAGTTTATTTTATATGATCTTATTCTATATAACTACCACCCACATTACATTTACAGTAATTGATATTGCGTGACTTAACCAGTTTACGTGATTTTACTAACGAAATTTTTGAGCATTGCCTTATTTTGTAGTAGTGTAAATAGGATTTTTTTATTTTATTTTATTGTTATATGATTTTGTTTCGAAAAATGAAAAATAAAAATGTTATTCCTATAGTGAACCCGATTCGTGGACACGGTGTATAAGAAAAACCTTTGGAAAATAATTTTATATGTCATAAAAAAGCTGTACATTTTATGTTACTTTTAATTTTGTTATTATAAAAAGTTGACCTAAAAATTTTATATATCAACTAGGAAAGAATAATAGGAGGGAAGATACGACAGTGGGAGAATGCAATTACATTTGGCGGAAGTTAACACTTTGGCGTAGGTCAGTTTCTGCTATATGGTTGTTTGTTGACATCCGTAGTGGAAAAATAATTGCCGAATTTTGTGTTTGTATCTGAGTATAGTATACGAATCTATGTGTTTATTTAGCCACTGTGATTAGCAGTATGTACCGAATGTCCCAAAAAATCATCATCAAGCTTTTAGGATCTGTTATTTAGACAAAAACAAGGAATTAGAGTTTTTGCAAAAGTTCCGTTAAAATTTGCGTACGTTAAACGTTTGATCTATTTCTGATTGGCCAAATTCATAAGGTTGCTAAGCAAAATAGCCTTTAACGTAACGATATTTTTATCGTAAGGCATTGCAAAAACTCCCTAATAAGTTCCCATGAACATACACAGTTGGCCTGGCCAGCACTACCTATGCGTTTATTGTGAGTAAATGAAGGTTACAATAGTAGAAACCGCATGAGTAAACGAAAGCTACATACATCGACGTTGCCGATTGATAACACGGGCCACGCTCCGGCCGCGGCATTCCTACCTTCGCACGCAATATTGTAATGTCTCTATTTCACTTCCACACAAGTTTCAATGAAGCTCTCCTTCATTTACTCACAATAAATGCATAGGTACTGCTGGCCAGGCTAATACAGTAAGTCCGATAATGTCTAGTTACTGCTGCTTCTCGTGAGTCGTTAAGACTATCGTCTCAGCAGCAGCAGCCCTGAGGATGTTCGTCTGTAACGGGAGAATGAAACGTCGACAGATGAAACCAACGTGACGCAGTTCCAACCGGAAGCTAATTCAATCATGGACTATGGCCGCGAAAGCCTTCAAGTTAATCATTAATCTCTAATTGATTCTATCTCAGTAACTAGGTATCATCGGGCTTATGTTCATAGGAACTTTTTTCTTGTTTTGGTCTAAATAACATCCTAAAAGTTTAATGGCGATCTTTTGGGACACCCGGTATATGCAAACGATACGTTGATATGTTATTATAGACTTCAGTTAAAAAGTAAATGATATTTAGGTTAGTTTTGGAATGCCACTTTAAATTTAAGTTGAAGCTTAATCCCAAAACAACGATTATTTCAACAATTGTTAAGAGTTTAAGCTTTGGCTTAAAGTTAAGCTGGAATTGTGTGTTATAAACAATGATGATCTGATGGTTTATGGACGTTGCAGAATTTTGTAAAACGCTTGTGTGCGCCTATGACATACAGCTGCCACATTTAGTGACCAGTTTGGACAAGAAGCTACTGTTAGTATGACTCTCTCCTGTTATTCTTAACTCGTTGGTTTATGTACGTAATTTTATTATAACAAATAAGCAGCTTTCTTCTTCCATAATTACAATAGTTGTTATTTAAAAATTGTTAATTCCGTATACTTTTTAATTTCAGATTTACATACCTAAAGAATTACTCTGCTTTAGGCCCGATTTCTTCACCTCCTGTTAACTTTATCTGCCGATGAATTCCCATAGTAACGATTGTGACCACAATTGTTACTATGGGAATAAACCGTCAGATAAAGTTAACAGGAGGTGAAAAAATCGGGCCTTAATCTTTGAAAACAAAGTGATCTGAATTGGTTTTTCACATGCTACAAGATTTATTTAAACCAAACTAAATGCATCTTACAAAAAACTAAAGATGCATTAACATTTTTTATTTAATGGAAAAACACGTGTTAATAATAAATTAAACTGAATACTAATGTAGCCGCTCACAATCACTTAACGTAACGTAAATTAATAATTTGAATGCACTGTTTGTTAATGTAAACGAAGTAATTCTAAATTTAAATGATTTACTGTTCATAATTAAACACATTAATTAGTTTCAGTTTAGAATTTTAAGTATTTACATTAAAACAAAACGCTTCAAACCCGTATTTAGAGGTTAACTTTGTTACGTTAACCTTTACGCCATCAGGTACTATAACAGTAACATACATTATCAGGAGGAGTCCTACAGACTCTTGGGCTATATTGTTTATGCAGGCGTGATAACAGCAATATTAATGTTATTATAATTGTTTTTTGTTGTTAACATAAGAAAACAAAATGTAAAAGTAGGATTTAAACATTTATTTCGGGGTATAAATACATGAAAAAGCTATCTATATATAATTCAGCAGCATCAAATTAAACATGTTTTACTTTTTATCTAAACTTTTTGAGTTAAAGGGCGCGAGTATTTTGATGTATTAGTCATGTTTTAAAACTAAAGGCACACTCAAAATACAAAAAACAACACTCAAGGCAGTACAAAAAATTGTCGAGTTAACTATCAGGTGGAGTCTCTCGGACTCTAATACGTCTATACACGTCAGTGACTTCAATCTGACTGACTTCAAGACACATATCACTCCCTCAGCAGCTCTCCTAAAGGTACTGAAATGGGCGACGGTATAAATATAATAATTGAAAGAATACCCGAACAACATATTTTACCAGAGTCTCGGAGACTCCATCTGATGGGTTGAGGGTTAAGTCATTGTGAACACTGTTTAATAGTTAAAAATCGAAAATGTGCAGGTAGCCTTTAATCGTGCTTAAATGTAGCTTTCAATGTGCCTTTTGTTAGACAAAATGCTCGGTGCATTTCCGCTGCAAACATTAGAAAAATTATAACAACAATTTTGACCCTTGCTAAATCGATAACACTATCTTATATGTATTATCTTATGCTCAGCGGACACAGAAATAAATCTCAGAAGAAACTGGTACATTATTACTTTTTTATTTATAGTACTCAAGGGATAAGGGCTGTGTGACATTGAAATTTAATAAATATTAAAGCTCGGAAAATATTTCATTTCGAAAATCAGTTTTTTTTTTATAAATAAAATATCACTTTTTTTGTAAAATATCTCTTCTAAGCTTATGGGTGAAGAACACGACGAGGGTGTTCTAATTTACATATATGTGTTTAAGATAAAGCTTTGTTGATTTATACTTTAAATGCTCAGTTATTAAGGTGGTTTTATATTCGGCCCTGAAAAATCAATAAAAACAACAATTTATATCATCATCGCCGACAAAAAACTGCGTCCGTTTTTTAATAAAACACGAAAAGGGAACCCAATATGATTAAAGCCAGAATTTTCGCCGCCCACCTCATAAATTTATGCATTAATCGTCATGTTTTATGATGGCGGATCAAAGAATATTCCTGATATTAACCGAGTGCAGCAACATCACACTGAAATAGTTACATTAAAGAATTAATAACATGTATATTTATGCAATTTATTGCAGGTTTTCAATTAACACATTTGATGTTTATTAAATTGCAATATTTCATCCGATTCATTTTAAATAAATAAAATGGATTTTTTTCGATGTAACAGTTTTACATTCACGTCAGATAACAACATTTTTAATTCGCCAAAATTACATTAATTTAACCCGAATTAAAACGGGATAAATTTTGTATAATAAAAGAAACCTTTTGTAAGAATTTTTTTTCGATGATATACAAATTCGGTAAATGTTCAACGTGACATCCTGCGACAGGGAACGCACCAGAAATATAAAGAGAGAAATTTGCCGTTGGCAATTAGTTCTCCAGGAATCGAATCGAAGCAAACTTGCTATGTTCAATACCCAAGTTTCCGATTCAGTATTTGAAAATAAAAATACTTCTACGACTGTAATAAAAAGCAAAGACAAACAAGTACGTAATTATGCCCATCTTCCGTGTGGGCGCTGGTTTTTCGATATGCTTTGAAGTACATACTCGCAGCTATTTACAAAGAGCAGCTAGTTATCATTGTTTTTCCGGTTCCAGGACTGACATTCTCATTCCGTTTCACGCATGAATTGTTCTCTCGTCTTTTGTAAACTCACCTTTCAATTTATTATACACGTATGCACAATATTTTTAGTTTAGGATCCGACGTAATAAAAGTTTCGCGAAGCCAAACAATAAATAAAACAATCGTTTATTGACGTTCTCTCTGCCGCCGTTACAAATGTATAAAAATTCGACGGGCACCTAATAAAACACTTTAGTCTGGACAGTTTCCCATTAAAAATAAAAAAAGAAGTACAAGAGTTCCAATAAATTCGACGATACGAAACTGAAACCGACAGGACGCGAAGAATTTTATTGAAAACGGCCGAGACGTATGTAAGTGGCAAAATAATTTAAAAACGGATTGGAAAATTGAATCACACTGAATGGACAACGTATTTTGAGTCGGCAAATATAAATCTTGGTAACTGTAAATCAAATATTTACTAAAAGAAAAAATTCAAGTTTCTATAGAGGTATACAGACGCGCGTGCAAGTTCGCGAGCGTGTATGCATGAATGCTTTGTATTATAAGAAAAATAATATTAATAAAATTAACTGGTCTACCTTTTTTTTAATTAACACGATTTAGGCCCAGTTGTACAATGCCAGCTTAAATTTAAGTTGAAGCTTAAACCCCGAAGGCCCAGCTATACAATTTCAGCTTAACTTTAAACCAATGTTTAAACCCTTAACAACAATTGTTGGAATAATCGTTGTTAAGGGTTTAAGTTTCGGCTTAAAGTTAAACAGGCATTGTACAACTAGGCCTAACAACGATTATTTCAACAATTGTCGTTAAGGATTTAAGCTTTGGCTTAAAGTTAAGCTGGAATTGTACAACTGGGCCTTAGAAGAAGATATGCGATAGGGATTGCGAAGTTCACAATCAAGATCGAGGACATGCCTACGATAAATAAAAATCCGCGTGTACGTATATTTTAAATCGCGATTTAAATCCAAAAAAAGTTATCCAATAAAGAGTATTCCAATTATTCCTTTTATTTCTTTTCGGTAACTCACTTCGGAGGTGTTTTTTCTTGAATTCTAGGGAGTTGGAAATTTGAGAGAAGTAGGCAGTACTTTTTCATACGTGTCAAATTTGTATTCTTGAATAATGTTTCCCTTAGAAAGAAAGGAAACGCATTTCTTAAATATTTAACAAAGGAATATCAGCGTGTCCGATAGAAAATATTTGTAATAAAGGCCATAGAAGGTTCTGCCTTGTCAGTGTCAGTTGTGATTTCAATTTAACTTGATAATAACAAGAAAAGTATTAATGATACTTTAACGACTCGAGTCTTGAAAGAGGCCGTAGATGCTGCACATGAGGTACGACGACTGTTTCTGTCAAAGTAAAATATATTTGAAACTGTTAATCCTTCGTTTACAGACAGTATTTAATGAATACAATAAAGTATACCATTTACACCGTGTTTACTCCCTTGAAAATTCCTGATTGTTATTGTCTCATCTTAACAGGGTAGCGCACTAAATACATGTATAAAACCCTTCCAGTTCATTTCATAGTCTTTAAGGTGGAAGTTTTCTTTGCACTGAAACTCTCGATGCAGCTGACAATTGTGACTTTTCTTTCACTTCTGAAGGAGATCAGCTTTCTTGTATTTCAGAAGATTCCTTCCACCTGCAGAGTTGGTGAAACGCCGGGAGTCGAGGATGCCAGTGATTTGCCTTGCATCCTTGCATGTCAATTTTTTTATCCACGATAGGCTTTTCTACTTACTCTTTTTAACACGTCACTGGTTCATACGTCTTCTTTGAATGTAACTTATCTTACCACACTTTCTGCATTACGTTGATTTGAAACAACACGCATCTGCTTTATACCTGTGTAGTTCCCCGACTTGTTTTACCTTCGTGCTTGGATATTTCTTTCTGAGAGTTATATTTGACCAAGTAAATGTCTACCAATTATATTATTACACGGCGATCTAATTTATTTTTTCCGACCTGCAGGAAACTCTACAGTATTTGCACATTTATAAATTTTTTACACTCACATTCCACTTTTTTATTCTTGACAATGATACTATACAGAAGACAGATTATAAATGAAACACGCATTTTATCTTTAGAGACAAAGAAAAAAGCGGTATACTCATCGAATACTAGTTTTCGTTAGCTTCCATAAACCTTAGTGCCTCTTCGTCTTGTTTAAGAAAAATCACGTACATGCTCGCATATATGTCGTTGCGTTTGGCGGCCCCCTTAACATCAGCTTACAAGATTATATTAGCTTTTTCTCATTAAGGAAGCAAGTTAGTAATGTTCAGCATTTTAATAAACTTACAACAACCCTGAACAGCCAAGATGATTCAAAATACTTTCGTATTTGTAACATGAAACAACAAAGCTATTCTTACTTCTACTTCCCGGACATAAAAGGTTTACGAGCGCAGACATGAACATTTCAATTATGAAAAGAATTTTATTATTTTCGTCGTAATCATAAATTAAATCTAATAAAAAAATTACGTCAAACGTTCTTTACAAAAAAAAGCAAGGAAAACTCTGAAAAGCGACTGCAAAAGGCATAAATTGTTAATTGCGGTAATTATCCTGGTTAATTAATTAACAACTTTCAAAGTGCAAAGCGGTTTTTTGTTAGACGTTTAAGAGCTGATGGCTTTTTTGTGTGTAAAAGTGCGTAATACAGCAGAGCGGGAGCTTTGAACAAGTTGCTGTGTTTGACAATCGAAAAAACGTGTTTGAAAAGGGGGCCGGAGGAAAAGCTCGTTTTTGTCATCCGCACGAGCCCTAAAGAGAAATTCAGGAACTGTGTAAATATTCATTTATTTATTGTTGAAGTTATGTGTCGGAGTTTAGCGGAGTTGATCCGTTCGAAAAGTCTTTGTTGAAAGAACATCGTGTCACCTATTGTCCACGATTTTACATATTTTAAATACGTCTAAATCAAATATTTACTAAAAGAAAAAATTCAAGTTTCTATAGAGGTATACAGACGCGCGTGCAAGTTCGCGAGCGTGTATGCATGAATGCTTTGTATTATAAGAAAAATAATATTAATAAAATTAACTGGTCTACCTTTTTTTTAATTAACACGATTTAGGCCCAGTTGTACAATGCCAGCTTAAATTTAAGTTGAAGCTTAAACCCCGAAGGCCCAGCTATACAATTTCAGCTTAACTTTAAACCAATGCTTAAACCCTTAACAACAATTGTTGGAATAATCGTTGTTAAGGGTTTAAGTTTCGGCTTAAAGTTAAACAGGCATTGTACAACTAGGCCTAACAACGATTATTTCAACAATTGTCGTTAAGGATTTAAGCTTTGGCTTAAAGTTAAGCTGGAATTGTACAACTGGGCCTTAGAAGAAGATATGCGACAGGGATTGCAAAGTTCACAATCAAGATCAAGGGCATGACTACGATAAATAAAAATCCATGTGTACGTATATTTTAAACTTTTTTATTCTTGACAATGATACTATACAGAAGACAGGTAATAACAGAAATACGCATATTATCTTTAGAGACAAAGAAAAAAGCGGTATACTCATCGAATACTAGTTTTCGTTAGCTTCCATAAACCTTAGTGCCTCTTCGTCTTGTTTAAGAAAAATCACGTACATGCTCGCATATATGTCGTTGCGTTTGGCGGCCCCCTTAACATCAGCTTACAAGATTATATTAGCTTTTTCTCATTAAGGAAGCAAGTTAGTAATGTTCAGCATTTTAATAAACTTACAACAACCCTGAACAGCCAAGATGATTCAAAATACTTTCGTATTTGTAACATGAAACAACAAAGCTATTCTTACTTCTACTTCCCGGACATAAAAGGTTTACGAGCGCAGACATGAACATTTCAATTATGAAAAGAATTTTATTATTTTCGTCGTAATCATAAATTAAATCTAATAAAAAAATTACGTCAAACGTTCTTTACAAAAAAAAGCAAGGAAAACTCTGAAAAGCGACTGCAAAAGGCATAAATTGTTAATTGCGGTAATTATCCTGGTTAATTAATTAACAACTTTCAAAGTGCAAAGCGTTAGACGTTTAAGAGCTGATGGCTTTTTTTGTGTGTAAAAGTGCGTAATACAGCAGAGCGGGAGCTTTGAACAAGTTGCTGTGTTTGAGACAATCGAAAAAACGTGTTTGAAAAGGGGGCCGGAGGAAAAGCTCGTTTTTGTCATCCGCACGAGCCCTAAAGAGAAATTCAGGAACTGTGTAAATATTCATTTATTTATTGTTGAAGTTATGTGTCGGAGTTTAGCGGAGTTGATCCGTTCAAAAAGTCTTTGTTGAAAAAACATCGTGTCACCTATTGTCCACGATTTTACATATTTTAAATACGTCTAAAGTATTTAAATTGAATTTGTAATAAACAAGTATAAATTACAAAGCAAATACATACAGATTCGGTAAATGTTCAACTTGACATCCTATTATAATGCGTAAGCCAGGGAACGCAATAGAAAAATAAAAAGAGAATATGCCTGATCACGCCTACTTGTTTTCGATGCCGGCTATCACCCGCACTGCCGGAACGTTGACAATTAGTTCTCCGCGAACCGAATTGAAGCGAAATTGATATGTCCAGTACCCAAATTTCCGATTCTGTATATTATTTCATTTAAACAATAGGAAAAATGATGACAGACGAATTAAAAAAATAAAAATTCGTCATGAATAAAAAAACAAAGAGAAAAATATTGAATTGTCTGAAAGTTCAAGGGCTTAATTCTTTCTGAAAAACATTACAAGATTTTAATGAATAGTAAAATTTTCTAAAATTTGAAAAGCTGTTATGTATTTGGCGAGTTTAACAAAAGGAAATTCTAAGAGAAAACAATATTAAATATAAAAAAAAAGTTATAAAAATCCATTCAATGATTTCATTCTTTTTTTTAGGAAAACTTTTTTATTTAAATTGAGAACGCCCCCTCAGGATTGAGTACTATTGATATTTAAGCATTTTGATAAGGTACCCTAAATCGTAGAGAATTATTTGAAGTGAAATATGAACATAACGGAGTATTCTTTTTAGAAACTCAAATATTGCGAATTTACAATTATTTATTAAGGCCTGGTTTTTCAATCGATTGGTAAAGTGACTGTTAGCGTTATCCGATTGTTAGCACAGAAAATGGGTTTATCAATCTAGTGGTAGTCTTAACAATGACATAAATTCCTTTTAACAAGGAGGTAAACTAACAGTCGGTAAATTTGCTTGTTAGCGGTAACAAGTAGAGGGGATACATAAATGTGCGCAAGCGACTGTACAATTCTACTTCTATGTGTTTGATTTAAAAATTGAAAATGAATAACGTGGGAAATGTAAATATATTTTCTGACGAGTCTGATTCGGACGATGATATATATGATTTAGCAAACGCTATGGACCTCAATAGAAGAGTACATACATGTAATTCGTCAACGGCCAGATCACATGAATTACTGGAACGATATGGAATTTAATCACAGATTTCAACTTTCCAAAAATGCTGTTCAGTAACCTACATTCTTCAGTGTGACCAACTTACGGTTAACATACAGTTTTGGTTGTTAAGTAACAAGCAGAAACTTATAGATTGAAAGACAGATTTTGTTTAACAAGCACTTTACCAAAGAGGTTAAATTTATCCCATTGGCAAGTAACAATCACTTTACCAATCAATTGAAAAACTGGGCCTAAGCAATTTAAATTAATCTGCAATCTTCTTGGATAAATTCTTCGACAGTGTAAGCAGGCTTTTATCATTATTAGTATTTTATTTTTACTTGAATTATTGGTAAATGCAAATAAAAAAAACTGAAGGAAGGCGAACAAATATTATTAATAAAATAACTATAAAAAAATCGATCTCAGCGCAAAATATACATTATACAGTGTGTCCACGGATAGGTGATACAAGAGGTATAAATGACCAGAAATTTTTAGATATCAAAACGCCATTTAGCAGTTGATACCTGCTTGTTCTTGAATTTATTTTAATCAGACTTTTGATTTTTTCAATCAAGGCATTAGGTACACTTTTTGAGGAAGGGTTAACATGTTTTTATCATTGATAATGCAAAAGAAGATTCCAAAGTTTAACATGAAATGGAATTGACAAATACGTCAAATCTGTTTTTGTGTCTACTTGAGCCGATTAAAAAAACATCAACGTCCAAAACTGTGGACATTTGTGAATGTAAGTGTTAAATAACTGCATGCAGGAAAAGTAATATGAGAATTAAGATTTTAAAATAGGGCAAAAATTATTATAAAGAATAAAATTTTTTGAGAAATCAGTAATAAAAAACATTTTCCTCTTGTATCACCTATCCGTGGACACACTGTATACCGTGATTTTATTTTAATATGAAACATTGCTGCTCATATTACTATGGAAACTAATTCCAATTTTTAAAAATGTCGTTGCATGATCGTCGTCGTTAGGGTTCCGAATGTCATATCAAATAAAATTTGTCCATTTTAATTTGGAACATCTGTCAGGCGAAGAAAGTTAGCGAAAATGTATAAGGAAGAATTACCCCAGGACAAGTAGGGGAGAGTTGCGTATATTGGACCGGCTCCAAAATTGGACCACTTCAATTCAATTTAAATTAAAATCAACTAGAAGTATCTATCGGTATTGAAAAAAATACTTGCAGAAACATTGTTTAATACAGTACCATCTGAGGTATATGTAGTGTTTACTGTTATTGAAGTTTCTAGTTTATTTTTATTTATTCAGAAGCGGTCCAATTTAGGAGCCGGTCCAATATACGCAACTCTCCCCTAACTAAAGCCTTGGTCTATCTACAGCGCAATCCGCACGCGTAATGCGTAAAGCGCAATCCGTCATCCATTGCTTTAGTGTTTTCTTATGTAGCTGGTCTAAGTTAAGCGTAATGCGGTTGCGTAAATAAGTTTTCCGCTGCGCAGTGCGCATCAGTTGCCTCCTAGGCAATTTTTACGCAGCGCACAGTGTTGGTCGTAACAATATTAAGCAATTGAAATGGTGACAAAGACGAAACACTTTTGTAAATTTACCAAGGAAGACGAATTATCATTAATCGAGTGCACCCGACCACCACCATCAAAGATGGGATACATTTAATTTCTTTCTTCTATCCTTAAAATCATCGACCTTATTTCTTCATTGTTATTTTCTTCCCCTAACATAATAGCAACTAATTTCCGTTTAAATTTATTCATTTTTCTCTTCAAATTTTATAAAATGACAGCAGTTAACAACATGCGCTTCAGCGTAATACACAGTATAGATAGACCGCTTCGGGTGCAGTGCGCGTATGCGCATTGCGCACTGCGCATTTACGCTTGCGGATTGCGCTGTAGATAGACCAAGGCTTAATGCAATTAACAACTTTTATAATCGTTTAGGATATTGCATGGAGGTAAATGAAGAAATTTTTGAAAACTTGTTGTGGAGTTGTTTTGAGTTAAAGAATTTCTGTTATTATTATGTTTTTGGTTTTAAATTCACTTATTCTAAACAAGAATAAACTTATCTAATGTAATTGAAAGAGTCGCTATTATTTTGTAACACAAGTACTTATATCGAAACCACTAATAACAGAACAGATTCATGACAGCTGTCATTTCATGTTCTATTTTAAAAAGGACAGTTTAATTTACAAATTGTAAATGTTGCTATGGATTCTCAGATTCGTACGTAATAGTAATGTTTTATGTTAAAATAAATTCACGGTATAATGAAATACTACATTAAAGTCTCAATTATAAAACTGTGATATTAATTAAAAGTAAGATTCATAAAAAGGAAGACTGAAGTTAACTTTTCAGGAAAACTATTTAAAGACGTGCACACTGAACGCGTCTTCCAAAACTGCGGCCAAGAAAAACATGCAAAGCAAAACAAAGTAATTTTTAATAAAACGAATGCATCCACCGACGGCCACAAGATAAATGAACGGCCAAAATGTGATAAGGAAAACTCAATGAGGTGGAAAAGCGGGGGCGATTTATTTTCACTCGTCACCGGTATTCGGCGGTCTTTGTACGGTGGCTACTTTGCATAATTCATTTTCATCCCTTTCGGGGGTTACAGATGAAAACGTCAGGGGTTCACATGTTTTAAAGCAAGTAGATTAATTATTCCTGACGATTCATATTCTTTAAGATGCGCCAAACCAACGAACGTCAACTGAAGACATTCCACACACGCGGATAACTTATTTTTATACTCGTAGAAATTAATTTATTCTTACAATTCCGAATAGAAAATAACGAACAATACTTTTTGCAATTTAAAATTTTACAAAAGTAAGACGTAACGCTTCAAATATTGAAAGCGTATTCGACGGCGAAGCCCAAAAAAAAATTAATAAATTCAGGCACCTGAGAGACAAAGTTGAAAAAATTGTTCTCATACAGCCTGTTTTTGTAAAGAACAGATTGAAAGTTTGATTAGAAAGTAATCATTTCACGTCGTTTTTAAAAGTATTAAAGATATTAAATCGACGCTGCACGCTTTCGATATGTGTTTGAGTTGCACTTTGCACCACAGCTCAATCACTTTCAGCTTTCAGATATAATCCAAGTTGAACTTTCCTCGTCTCTCATTCTGCAT
Source organism: Dorcus hopei (assembly GCA_033060865.1). Lineage (NCBI taxonomy): Eukaryota > Metazoa > Arthropoda > Insecta > Coleoptera > Lucanidae > Dorcus > Dorcus hopei. The sequence continues at coordinate 38,178,043 of CM065419.1, forward strand.
TTCTGTTTTTAAATAAGTTAGAAATTCTTTGCTAAACAATTAAAAATAAAAAAAACTGAAAGCATTTTATTATAATAAAATATGTAACCCTCATTAATTTCAATTTTGCCTGAAATTTATCGTCAATTTACGACAGGGTTTTAACTGAATAAAAAGCCCTGTAAGAAGTCGACTCCTCCGCACGCAATTTTCCGTGTTCGTGTCTACAGTCACTTTGAGGGATGGTGTGACTTTTACAAAGGGGATGAAAACACTAATTGGTATTGTATCTTTCAAAGCAAAACTCCTATCAGTTAAAAATTACTTCTAACGTAAATAAGATAATAATATTTCTTGATGAAAACGATCTCTTCAAATTATTGTTCAAAATCTGTTAATTCTCTTGACATCTACTTCCGGTAAAGTGCTTTTCTTCATTTACAAGGAGTCACTTTATTTCAAAAAATTTATATTCACTGAATCACAGGATGTAACGAAAAAAAAAAGACACAACATATTATTTAAATTTCATGTTAGTTTTGGCAGGTACATCTAACATAATATTTATAGCGGCAATACAAACACATCGCATCGCATTCAATGTAACGTTATGTCACGCATTCTTTTAAACGACGATCAAAATTCATAACAATCGTACATTTTGAATGAAGAACAATACGTGAAGGCTCTCAGGCCATTAGATTGATTGTATTGCTAAGAATACCGTTTTGTACTGATGATGCAGTGGACTAAAATTAATTTGCAATTTTAGACGGCCAGTTCAAACAGGAGACCAGGATCGCAGACGCTTTCCCAAAAATCCAACATTCGCCTAAGCAGAAAACAAACATCCAACAATAAGGAACAGTTATCCTGCATACGTAAGTCAAAACATAATACGAGTTGCCTGGCGTGTAAAGTAATTGGTGAGGTTTTCAGATATCAAATCAACCGGGTTGATGTCAGCCAAGAACCAACAGAGTATTTCAAAAATGCTCCTCCTGATATCGACGGTTTTCATCCTGCTGAATTTGCCGAGGTAAGAAAATCTCGTGCTTACGTCGATTGGTTTTGCAAATGTAAGCAAATAAATAAGAAAGCATTGGACCGAAAGAAAAAATGAGTTCGCGTCGCTTGGAATGTGCAGACGAGAGAGCACAGGCCATAAAATGAGATTATTACTTTGATATTTTTAAACATAACTACGGAGATCTGTTAAATAATTCAGGAATTTCGGATATAAAAAAAATCTTTTATACTTTTTTTAATACGTAATTTATAAGAAAAAAAAAGTTCCTCTTAATAAAAACCAGCAGGCAATGCGAACGAGAATTAAAAAATTAAAGATACGAGGGTGCATTTTTAATTAATCTACCGAGCGGTGATAATACAATGTCAAATTGAAAATTATTAAATTGTAACATTTTCAAACTGTCGTATCAAGTACTGTGAAAATTTATGGAGTTTGGAAAGGTTAGAATAAAAAATGAGTGAAATTAAATTAAACGCTGAAGTGTGATAAATGTCTCAAATGTAAATAAAATCTTCAGAGAAGAAAATTTGGTGACGGTAACTGTTTTGCAACTGTTATTTGCAACTGTTACTTGCAACTGTTATTTATGGTATCATAACTAGATATGTAGATTACATAAAAATAAGCCCCGTATCATAAATTTTTTTTTTGAAAAAACATAAAAACGATGAAACAAACGTAAAACACAAGCCCTCAAAAATTATTGATTAAAAAAATTCTGTTTTGTTTCAGCTACGCCATTCGATTATATGTGTATTTCTTTTACGTTTTTTGGGAAAAACATCCCCCGCCTGTGTTATGGTGCATGCAACAGTTCGCCATGCTTCTTTTCTACACCAATTACAGCATAAATTTTTCGCTTTACGCCATGTACGGAATCACCTTCAGAAGATGCCTCTGGCAACTGATAAGGAACAACTTCAAGAAAATTACCAGAAAACCCTGTGAACTGCAGTAATGGTAAGCAACTAAAAGCAAAAGCCAAAGTACAGTTGATTGGAGAAAAATCGAGTACATTGAACAAGTCAAAGATCCAAAATCATACAATTTTTTGACAGTGTAAATCGGTCTCTTTCAAATCGGAAATACTATTTTTTATTATACCTGCATCAAAATCCCTGTTTTTAAAACTAAAAAGCGTGCGAACAAGGGCGATTAAAGCACGCCGTGTTTTAAAGTTGCCTAGGGAACAACACATACAACCTCCACGTTAACGATTCAAAATGCGATCCACAGGCAACTTTACAAAATGAATTTAAATTTTAATGTCGTTCTAATTTTCACATTTTAGCGCAAGTATAATAAAAAATATCGTATAATACACGTGTATAAGAGTCTTTAAAGCACTTGCGCCGTTAAAAGCGCTCCGCTGCGCGTCGCGCTTTTAAACCCGTTGCGCGTGCTTTAAAGGCTTTCTTAAGGCTGTTTTACATTATACTTTTTTCGTCTAGAAACTTTGACAAGTTCAATACTAGAACTAACTTGAATAATGTAAATCAGAAAAAGTCATCCAAGTTTTCATACTAGAAACGTCTAGAAACTTATTTCCAAACTAGTTCTCAATCTATTTTTCGTCAAAGTTTACAAACTAGACTTGCGCATAAAGTACACGTCGCAGTATTACCAACATCCTAAAAGATAAACATAACTGTGATTGAAAATATAACCTCGAAGTACCTCCGCAATAACCAGTCCTGACGCCAAATTCTAGGTTTCGTATTTTATTTTTGCAAATAATAAATATGCAGAATTTTTGAAATTTTCTGAAATCTGGTTTGGTTTCTTTTATAAAAATTCATTTTTGAGCATTTAACTTCTCTTTAATTTTGTATGTTGGCAGTTTTGTTCCACGTTTAAATTGTCCCCACTGCGACGCCAGCGAACGGTTTATGAACTAATATTTAAAACAACCTTGAATTTAGTTACTAGATTCTAGTATTCACACTTGTTCAAGTTTCTAGACGAAAAAAGTATAATGTAAAACAACCTTTTTATGCACTTGTATTATAAGATACTATTTTTAAACAGGTTATGTTTGACCATAAAAATGACAATTTTAAAACTAGAATTTCAGAGCATTAAAAAAAATAAAATTTCTATTACCTATAAACATTTGCTTTTAGGAAATTATAACGTTTGACCAACTTCCTGTTATATAGAAGAAATTAGAACTTTGTCACTTTCAATTAACCGCCGTCACGTTGACATCAACAGTGACGCTGACACGAACGAATTAAACCAGAGAAAATTAAGTGTACTCGACTTTTTTGAAGTCAACTGTATCTGTTTTTTTTTCTTTGTTAAGTGAATTGACGAAGCAACGGTCTTTGTATTTTATGCAAAATTTAAAATAATCCCTGACCAATCATTTTTGCCTTCGCCAGTAAGAATTAATTACAAAATCAAAAGCGCCGAAGCAAGAGTTCCAGTGAAGGGTTTTACTTGATGCAGTTAATTAATTTCAGCTTCAATTTTACGCTCTCTTTGAATTAAATTTAAATTATGCCCCTCATGAGCTTAATTAATTCCGCAGGATGTTTAACTATGTTTCGTAGTGTTCCTCTTCCCTGCCCGTTTATTACGGATGCTTTAGCTCAAAGCCTTTGTTGGATAAATAACGGCGAAGCAAAATTTAAAGAAAGCGAAATTATGTACAGGGTGGGTTTGAAATATTTAAAATTTTAATTAAGATTGCCTTAAACGATCACCATCTTCAGTTTGTATACTGTGTTTCTTTAATTATATCTTAGACAGATTCTTTCTAGCTGAATGTTTCCTCTCTTCCAAATGATACCAAAGATATAAGTCAAATCTGAGAAACACGAAGGCCGATTGAGGTAAAACTTTTGACAAGATGGTCTTCAAACATGTCCATCATACTTGCTCAAACCGCTTACAACAGCCCTTACCTTCTGAGATACTCCCAGTTTCGATGAATTTCTTCTTATCCTAAACAGTTTCTTCCTAGCTGAAAGTTTCTTCATGGAACTCCTCTCTTCCAAATAGTACCAAAGAAAAAAGCCAGGAACAGCCACATATGGGAAACACGAAGACCAATTAAAGCAAAACTTTTGACAAGGAGATGGTCTTCAAACATATCCATCAAAAGGTTCATACTGGCTCAAACCGATTACAACAGCCCTCACCTTCTGAGATACTCCCAGTTTCGATGAATTTCTTCTTATGCTAGACAGTTTCTTCCTAGCTGAAAGTTTCTTCACGCAACTTCTACTCTTCCAAATGGTACCAAAGATATAAGCCAAATCTGAGAAGCACGAAGCCCAATTAAGGCAAAACTTTTGACAATGAGATGGTCTTCAAACATGTCCATCAAAAGTTTCATACTGTCTCAAACCGCTTGCAACAGCCTTCACCTGCTGAGATACTCCCAGTTTTGATGAATTTCTTCTTATCCTAGACAGTTTCTTCCTAGCTGAAAGTTTCTTCACGGAACGCCTCTCTTCCAAATGGTAGCAAAGAAGAAAGCCAGGAAGAGCCACATATGGGAAACACGAAGGCCAATTAAGGCAAAACATTTGACAATGAGATGGTCTTCAAACATGTCCGTCAGTAGATTCATACTGGCTCAAACCGCTTACAACAGCCCTCACCTTCTGAGATACTCGATGAATTTCTTCTGGTTAACAATTCGTTGAGCACTTTGCATGCATGCAATCGACCCTGGTGAAAAGGAACTAAATTCGATTCTTTTTGCTATCAAACGACGCATTTTTATTTAGAAAACGATGTTCCAAAATTAATATAGTGGCGTCAAGGTAATTGAATTTCAGAGTCAAGTTTTTAGATAAAAATAAATAGACGTAACCAGATAGGGTGGACATAGAAATAAACCCCATTCCTTGAAGAAACGACACAGTTTGCTAAGTCATTTTTCTTTAAACCATTTGTTAACATTTAATTCCAAAGGCGTCCAAAATTAACCCCAAAAAATTTGGCAAACTCTTTGAACAGCAACGAATCTATATTGGACAATATTAACACAATCAATCATTAGCAGAAATTTTCTTTAGTGTTAACGACGGGGTGAATCAACGTCTCTTTATGTATAAGGTTAGCACATACGACTCCATATTGAAAACGTCATGAGGGGGATGTATAGTTGGTTGTATATACTAGGAAATTAAGTAGAGAGATTATTATATGATTATATTATAAGATTTTGTGGAAATGAATGAAAACATATTCGAGAATTTACATTTTCGATGTTGTTTTGTAAAATTTGTAAATATCTCAAAAATGATGCATTTTAGAGATAGGGAAATGTATTGCAACTTAACATATTTTTACATGTAGAATTCAAAAACGTGATAAAAAATATAGCATTCCATTTAAAATAAGCGAGTTGATAGCGACTTCCGGTACAACCGGAAGTGGTACAAAGACAATTTTATTTTATTTGAAGAGATCTCTACGGAAAACCCTTGCTCCTTAAATTTCAAATATCTACGTGAACTACAACCTTGAAAACTTTTAACGAACGGTTTATGTGGATATCCCTGTATAATACGTTGCATTCAAGAGTAGGTATTTTCGTTTCACTGATCTGACCTTGAAGTGATCCTGAATTGATCTAATTCCACTTGATCCCTTGGCGGGATGGAAAGAACTCTTTGCAAATATGGATCAGATCTGTCCTACTCAGTCCTGCTCAGAGCTATTCCACTCGTTGAAATGGAAATAGATATTAAGGCAACTTACATCAATTGTGACTCCATAAAGGCACTTTTATTCCCCTTTCCCCGCGAATAGAAAGTATCCCCATAGTCCCCAATGTGCTAATCTTATACAATAAAGAGACTTGGAGGGGGGGGGTGAATAACATTTTTCACCTGGTCTTCGCTTCACAAAAGGAAGAAAAAAACGTCTTCATCACTGTTCCTTCAAAATTTCTAAAAGTTTCAGTATGAAACATATGATTTGTCTTCTTCATGATGACATATCCAATGAGGCAACTATTATTAACGTTTTACCTTCAAAAATTTTTATTTGGGCAACTTGAGTCAATTAATGGAATCCTATAGTATCCATTAATACTGGACTTCATGGAAAGTGATACTTCTGTGTAAAATAAATTAAAGGAGGAGAAAAATAAGGGAGACATGAAGAAAGAATGAACTATTTCATGAAGGCAAAAATACAAATAGTGCTCCGGGATTTCACTTAATGTGCACAGCGAGATCTTTTCCAAAACAACTTATGAATATAAAAGAGTCACCATAAATGAAAGACAGTTGTGACATTGTGTCATGTTAATGAGACCACCCATTTATCCTCCTACAAAACCGCAACAACTTTCAAGAACTTAAAAAGTCAAATTTGTGGCAAAAAGAAAAAGATTTTTAAAAGCAGAGTCTTTTCCAGAGTCAATTGTGTAACTTAACATTTTTTATTGAAAGCATTTTTCTCTGCCTCAATTTTTATTTATGGTTTGCACATGGAGTGGGAAGACCCTATATAATTGAAACACTGCTTTTTTAAACCGTATAGTATATTAAGCACAATGTAAATTGCCTATCAAATTCAAGGCAACGTGAATATTTAAGCAACTCGCTTCTCGCAGTAGGTAATTACGCATGAACTAGATTTATCCTTCATTAACCACGTTATATTCGGGGTTTCGAAAAAGGACTGTCATCAACTTTTCCATTAGTCTATTAAGCCTGTCAAGCCGAAACGCTTTCAAGCCATAAACCTGCTAATACTAGTTCTGCATTCCCCCGGTTAATAAAGTACACAATATAATTAAACGCTGAATTTTTAGTAGCCTCGCTGAAATGTATAGGTAGGTATTTATTAAAAACACGCGTGTTTCACAGTTCGCTCAAACGAAAAATTAAAGCAAAGGATATTATGTAAAGGAAATTGAAGGGCAAAACAATCCGACGAGAGCGACAAACGAGCAATTCAATTACGCGTGTGTCAGGTTTCCCGGAGAAATAATAATTGATTGGCCTTCTGTTGTTTTAAAGGCAAAGGGGAGATGAAATCAGGCCGACGCTTTATCAAAGAGAAGTGAAAAAGAATCTCTGGCGGATAGCTTTCAATCTCATCTTGCATAATGACCTAGAATCAAAAGATGAAATGAAACGAATTTTAAAACCCCCCTGACTCGGGATAAGTGGCTTATTGGAATCCACGTCATAACTTTAGTTCGACGGATTCCCAAATATTCATAAAATATTATATTATAAGGTTTCAGTAAAATGTTGAAAATTAAGTGCTTCAGTAATTCTGTATAAAAATTCTTCCTCGTCGCTTTCAAAGTTAGCCTGGCCTCGTTCAAGTTCTTTGGCAACTTTAATTCGTGTGGCATTAGAAATACAGTATTCTGCACTTTCTTCGAGTTTCAGATTCAACGGCGATGGTAATTTCGAAGTTCCAGGGTGTAATTTCCAGTCGACGGCGAGTTTGTTCAGTTAACGTCGGACGTTGTGATCAAACGTGTGATATGCACATTAATTGGCGGAAAAGTTCTGCTAGTATGTATTATTCGATTTATTTAGGAATTTTCTACTTAATTTATTTTGCTGTAAAAACTATTGTAAGAAAGATTATGAGAAATGTTAATAATAAAATATCTTATATAAAAAGGAATTTTGTTTTATTGTTTTGTTTATACAATTTATTCTACACAGGATGATCTCGCCCAAGTGATTCAACATGTAAAGGGCATGGGAACGTCTATCCAACGAATTAACTGAAATAGTTGAAATCTTTCTGAAGAAGCATATAAAGTTTGAATCTTTAGGGTAAAAAAGAGTACGTCAAAGAGGTGGGCTGAGCCCTTTAATGTTTATGAGCAAAATTATTTGAGAAACTGAAAAAAAGAGTGTACAATGTATACGTGTACATATTTGCAGATAACATAGCGATTTTGTCGAGAAGAGAAAGAGACCAAGATGACATGCATGAGACAACGGCAAAATGTGGAATGAAGAATTAAACCGAAATGAAAAGTAATGACATAAATAGAAGAAAAACACAAAAGGAGACAAGAAAGAATTGGAATAAAACGAATTAGTAAATTTCAATATCTAATTTTATATCACAACTAAAAAAACAGCAGAGTACGAGATAGAATTAAAAAAAAAAAACAAAGAAAATGCACTATACAATAAACAAAAAAAAAGAAATAGGGAAGCAAATACAAAGCAATGTACTACAGATCAATCCTCACATGTGAATGGAAATCTTGATCTTACGTTACGGTCATAAATAGAAAAAAAATGATCATACAAGCAGTTAAAAGTTGTTATGAAGATAAACAGAATAAGAAGTGATCATATAAGCAAAGAATTGAAAACAAAAACTACCTAAGAACTAACTAAGGAAGTTAAAAGAGAATCTACAATTAACTTAATTGGATTGAGGTAATTAGTTTGGATGAGACATTTTCACAGAGTAAACAATCATATCTCAAAAAACGGATACCAGAAGCCAAAACAACACTGAAGAAGAAGAAGAAGAACACCTGGAAAGATCTAGGGAGATGTAATAAAAAACAAACGTAACGAAAAAGTGAAAAGGGTAAAATGAAGCAAAGAAGATGGTTTCTGAAAAATGACGACAACGACCAAGAGGAAAAAGAGGATTTGTTACGTAAAATATACAGAGTGATCCAATTAAGATGATTTCTTTCACATCTCTCCAATTTTTAATTTTAGAAAAAAATGTTTCAAACAAAAACTATATCACGTGGTGCTTGCTTTGTAGGTAGCATGTAGGATATTCCGTTTAGTCTGGATATCACTTTCTTATTTGAAACAGAACATCCCGGTGTCATCGGACGAACACTTTTTCTCTTAAATATGAAGTACCTTGGTTGGAAGGTGCGAAAAATTTTAATAAAAAAAGGATATGTGCCGCATTTGATGGCAATACAATGATCTTTCAAGGTCAACCGGAAGTACAACAGAAGCCAATTTTGAAGTGAAATTTTAAGTAGGAATACATATAATAATATGTCGAATTAGGTATATTTTAATAGCATTTTTAAAAAGAAGGACAAAATTTTACTTGAACAAATTCTTAATATCTCAAACAGTTTTCGAGAAGAAAAATTAAAATGTGCCAAAACACGATCTGTTATCTGAATCATGCTTTAGTCGATTTAAAACCTTACAACGTTCGAGCAAATGTATACTTTGGTACGTTCAAGTTCATCTTTTACTAGAAACATCAAATTGTTTTTTGTTCGAGGAATTTACAGGGAGGAATTATTTAAAAATGAATAAGGATAAGTATAAGAAAAAAGGAAGTGAAATAACAAACTGAATACCCTGTATTCAAGATATTTTTTTCAAAACGCACCAAGTGAAACTTTTATTAGAAACATTTTTTTTATGAAAAACAAGGAAGATATAAAATAAAACGCCTTAAGTTGAACGCCCAGTATAATAAGAATAAAGGTAAGATGTATGTAACTACTGACTTAAAAAATGCATTAATGTATATTAATAAAAGAAAAGAAAATATAAGTAGGTAGCAAAAGATACAGAAACATTACAATAATTATCTAAATGTAAAAATTTGTTGCAAGTCAAAAATTGGCCTAAAATGTTAATAATTAAATAAGTAATACAATCCGGAAAAGAATTTCACATGCGTATTTACACAAATTTGGTAAATCAGGTTTTTATTGAGGTTAAGTTTCTGTCAAAGCGTAAAGAAATTTCGCAGCAACTCTTCTTTCTCTCCAAACTTCACCTGACAAAGTCAATACTCTTACTTTTATTGAGACAAAATAAACAAGAAATGAACACGAAATATTAAAAGTAAAATTTGTATTAAACGTCAAAATTACTAGTGACACTTTGTGTATTTGACAGAATATTGTCCACTACTGTACATTGTTTAATTCTGTTGCTAGGTTAACCCCAAATGCCCCCCTGCAGAATGTAGGAGTTTCTTTCTTGCACTCACATTTCCGGCTTATGTCTATCGCTTTATTCGCTCTCACGTGTTGCAAACATTTTTATCAATACTTTCCATATTCTTTATTTTATTTTGAAACCATAATCTTGTTTTTTCGTACTTAATTGCGGGCATAATTTAGCTTTTATTGCCCAAGGGTTTTAATAGTATATTGTGTCACAAGGGCAGAAAGTGAGCATTAGCAGCCCGTGGCTAAGGGCTGCTAATGCGTTTCTGCATGTGTGACACACAACTGTTTTTCGCCTAGCTCTGAACCAAATTCAAACTTTATTTAAAACTGACGTTTAATGAAAGATTCTGTGAAACGTCAAAGCGCGCAAATGAAAGTCAATGTGTCTCTTCGGCCTAGTTTACACCGACACATTGGTCCGGGGACCAAGGACTATATGTGAACCAAATTAGAACCTTAATCTTGGTTCGATCGTTGTAAACTCTAGAGAGAGAGAATCGAACCAAGTTAGTCCGCCGTTAGGTTCGAACTAATGTCCGTTGTCGCGTTGTAAACACAACTGACGCATTTTGTGGAGACTAACGGAAAATGTTTTAAAAAAATATAAAAACGCATGACGCCTTGCATGGGATGACTTATTAAAGGTCAAAAAGCGATCGCAGGAAGTTGCGATTTAATCTTATCAATTTTTAAGGTTAAAATTGCTTCTTTCACTTTCCACGATAACTTATCAACGTTGTAAACGTGCGGGAACCAAAATTTGTCGAACCGAACTATCCCTTCCTGTTTAGTTCTCGCGGACCGAACTAAATAATTTTGCGGTGTAAACTAGGCCTAGTTACGAACTATAAAATCGTGTTGTTATGAGTTTAGCAGCCCGAGGACAGATAAACATTACTTTCTGTCACATTTTTAGGGTTAATATGAGTTACTTTCACAAATAAATAAACCCGTAGTAACGTAAACAAATCATAGTAACGCAAATAATTTACATAATTATTTTATGGAAGCGACGTGCACATCACTCGCATACGATATAAATATATTGAATCCATAAATTTTGGCCAAAATGTTGTATGTACCACGTGCATAATTGTAGATAATAGCCCTCGAGCATTTAAAAGCACTCCACTTTGAGCACCAAGCTCATAATTTGTTTATTTAATGTTTTTTTTTGCATTTACTACTCACGCCTCAGCAACTGGCGGATACGGTACAATGCCATGTGTAGGTGGGGTGATTCTTTACTCTTAATCCGGCTAACTGGCGAATACAGCGAGATCACACATATGATAGAGTGCCCAATCTCTTACCCTTTGTCGGAGCCACAATATAGATATTTAAACTTACGTTTATACAGTAATGACATTAGGTGTCGGCGTCTTTGATGTGGAACGTATTGCTTTGGTTGACCTTCGCCGTTTTGCGGATAGTACAGCGAGCGGGAAATTTCAAACGGTACAACGGAATAACAAAACCAAACTGCCGTATAATTGTTATGATAAGTAGATTTAAAAAATATTGTAATTAGTTTGTCAGAATTTGATTAATTTACTTACCATAAAGAAGTACAACGTTTTATAAACAAAAGGTCTTAAAAATGTTATTATAGTTGCTTTCCAGGTTGGTTTTAATGTTACAAACAATGTGCCGGAACAAACCCGTACCACAGTATAAAACATCCTATTAAACATCTATTTCCAAGTTTACAAAAAAGTTTAATGCAAACGCTGAATGAAATATTCAACATCCAAAGCTGTCGTGCAACCAGCTGACGAAAAGTCGCCATTTTGTGGATAGTAGAGCGCCCAGAAATTAGCTCCACTGTAAAACACGTCTTTGTCACTACTGTATATGAAGTAAATTTCTATACTATGGTCGGAGCCATCAGCGGACAACGCGAGATTTACACCTTATTCTATCTCAGAGTATCATCTATCATCAGCAAGCCTCAATTCTTACCAAAAATCCTTCATCACATGTCATTGAAATTCATTAACAACACTCGCGAGCCCGTCTGCCGAATTTGCGCGTTTTACCAACACGTTTACCACTCAAAGCTCACCCGGAGACTAACTGCTATTGGCCATTTGCACCAACCACTTTAAGCTGAGCTTAAATTTAAGTGGTGTTTATAATGTGATATTTCAGGTTACACGACATTGAACAAGTCATATTCTAACAATTTAAGCTGAACTTATTTTATTCGCTGCAAATCAGGGTAAGTTTTCTACATCCCTCTACCTGACATGTATCCCCGCATTATATTACCAAACCAAAAGACAAAACAAACAAACGTGCTCGTGATTTACGGATATATTGAGAATACGTAAACTTCTTAAATTCTAAACTTGATAAATTATACAACGACAACAAGAATCGGTGAACATCCTGTATAAATCTGCAAAAGATATTGAAAGCAAGAAGATATAAACAACCCTGACTTCTACGTTAAACTTTAGGTTCTCAACCTTTTTAGAGTTTTATTACACTGCTTTCAAATATAAGAAATATCGAAGACTCGAGGATATATTTTTATTAATATGTATGTATCTTCAATACGTGAAGCATATTCTTTAAAAACAAATGCGTGTGCAATGGAATTTTATGTTCAAAAATAGTTTCCTTATTTTTCTTATTTTTGTAATTCCTCATTTCTTATAAATTTCAGTTATTATTAACGACGGTTATTCTTGGCATAATGACTTCTAGAGAAGTGCGAAGTAGTCCAAAAAAGCTCTCCCCGCCACACACATTAATATTTATGTTTCAAAATAGATTGCGAACATAAGAAACTGAGAGCAGCTCTTGATTCAAATATCTAATATTTATGGACCGTATAATTTATAATTCGTCCGAAGTGTTTCTGACGCTCGTATAAATTAAAGCACAAGCAAATTCGTACTGAAAGAAAAATATTTTTCCGATGTGTTAACCACCACTTTAAATAAACATCGGTTATAAATGTTTACACGTAGTTTTTTATTTAAACTGAACGCGTATTTAGTTAAAATACTTTTTTTTACTTTACTGTTAATTGCATCGTGACACTATAAATACATAAATGACACGTGGAAGTACAGTCGCACCTCTATAACTCGAACCTCCACAACTCGAAATTTTCTGTAAGCCGAAATTAATGTCCTTGCACATTGTGTATAACTGAAATCTCCTTCTTTAACTCGAAATTTCTATAAGTTGAAGAAACTGTCCGGTCTTTTGAGATTCGAGTTATGGAGGTTCGACTGTATATGAGAGCGAGGTAATTTTTTTTTTAGTCAACGATTAATTAATTTTGTTTAAGTAATTTAAGCTTACAAAGTTAACATTACGTTTGAATGAATTTAAGGGTCGCAGAAAATAAACGTTTTACTTCAAAATTTCAGGGAGACGGTTTGCCTTTCATTTTAGTCACAAAAATTCTTGCTAAGTTCAATATTTTTCGTTCTCAATTCTCTATAACTCTTGCAGTTTGAGATTTTAATTTAAAACTGCAACTTTTATAAACAGCGCAAAGTTAGGAACAACGTCGTGTACACAAACTTCGATAAAGCCAAGTTTTTTAATTTACGAAAATTTAAAATTCTCCGTCTTGACGTGCACATTGTAGAGAGCGAGAGTTCATTTAAATTCAGATCTAGCAAAACCCTTGCTGAGACACTCCCCATAATGGGGGCATATTTTTCATTTCATAGAAGAAAGAAAGTTCAGACAGAAAAAAATTAGACGTCGCTCGGTGCTTAAATACCAGACGAAAAGTGATTGTATGCAAGATTATTTAAATTCAAATCTGTATTTATATACGGTATGTTCGATTAAAAAGACGTTGTAGGCAAAGATAACTTGTAGTATGTCAAATTAGTGGTAGTGCTCCAAACACGTTGTAATTAAAATTAACTTTGTTTTTTTTTTATAAATAGCATTCACTATTTTTTGGAGATTTGAATTCCGTAACAAAAACAAAGAGAAATCTGTTGGGGAAAAATGTCACAGTACAATTAAAATGAAAATTATTTTGGATTTTTTGCAGCCCTTAACATTCAACGCAACTTTTCTTCCAAAATATGATGGGTATTTTAAAAATACAGAACCGTGACTCACCCTGTATATGTATAAAACAAATGTATGTAAATAAAAAAATAGTGCATGAATTGGTAGATACAATAAACAAATGATGAATTATTACAACGAAAGAGTACAAATAAAAAGTGTATAACAAAAGCAGTGCGTATTGTTGTAAAGTAATAAATAATGTTAATGGTATATAAAACAAAATAATAACTACACAATATATGATTACAAAGAGACACTGCAAATAAACGCTATGGCGATAAAATCAATCAATAAACTTCAAACGAAAACGAAATAAAACTCGCTTACTCATCGAATAAAATTCTTAAAACCCTGAAAGAATGTAAACCACATTTTTCATTCTGAAAGACTTCACTATTGGCGTCTCTTGGTTTCATTTGACGTGGAAATTTATTTAAAATATAAGGGTGGATAGAAAAAAGTGTCATACAGAAATTAAATCTTTCTTCTACCGATGAGATCTCAACTAAAATCTCAAAGAATGTAAACCTCATTTTTTACTAGGAAGGACTCCTCCTATTTCTCAAACTCTTGACGTCCCTAGGCTTCACTTGACGTGGAAATTTGTTTAAAATGTAAGGCTTGTGACGCACCCACTAATTAGCCTGGTTTATTGACTGTTACGTACAAATAAACAATCAATAAAAATGTACAAACAAATCCCACTTAAGATTTATGGCCAATTTAAATAACTGTCCCGTTGCTTCCGAAAGGTCGCACCGCTGCACTACTGCTACCTGCTATTGTCTACTGCGGCCGCCTACGAGTTATTCTACTGCCCTAGATTTTCTGTTTACAGTTGAACGACCCTCCGGAGAACCCGCGATAAAGAATAATACCTTTAATTATGGCTCGTGATCGTCGTGAATAGGAAACTACGTCGTGATAACCCTTTCTCTTGGTGGAGCAGTAAGTAACTCTTTAGAACAAGGAATTTGACACTTTCAATAAAGCGCAACAATTAACTTTGATTAATTATTTATTGCAAAAAAAATAGGAAAAACTCCTGATATCCGCCTCTGTGGGATCGGATATCGTGAGTGTAAAACCCTTGCGTTTGAAATCAAATACAACTAAACAAAAATTACGATTTTCAGAAAGTACAGTATAACTTACTTACAGATTTCACCTTCGAATATCGGCGCGATCTATTTTCTTTCGATTCACACCGTTGGTGATTTAATGTCTACACAGATGGAGAGGTCTGCTCCTTAATTAGATGAATAATTAATTGAATTTCAAATTAACTCGAGTTTTGGTACAAGTGTTCGTCACTCCTGATCGTACTCAAGGACTTGTTTTGTTTAATAAACCAACGCACAATGTGTCACAGTGGGACCACAGTGTACTTAATTAATGGAGTTAATTAATGAATTAATCAGATGTTTTGGAGAAGTATGTGATACAAAATGCCGCCTTCAGCGATCAATTTGCAAGTAAATCAGTAGCAATCACCTGCTTTTCAGCGACTCCCGTGGGAGGTGTTGGGTACCTATCTCTAACTAACCTGATTAATAACGGTGGCGTGTAGTGAGCCGAACTTCTTCTACTCCGCCACCAGAGCGTTAAATAATTGCTTTGAGGGCAGTACTCTCTACTCACTTGCCTGTTTTCCAGGACCCTCTGTCTGTCGCTCTTTCGCCGTCTAACCTATCTAATTAATTTATAGCGCAAGAAATTAGTTTTGACTGTTTTTTTTGTACTCCACTATGGGTGGTTTTGGCATTGCAGTCTCTAGGGAATCGCTTCTAATTAACCGGCAAATACCACAGTTTGATCCACACACATATACAGGGTGTGAAAGAACTTTGTTAAGAAGATGGCTAGGAATATATAGTTCGAATTGTTTGGTTTCGTGATTCTAAGAAATTCGTAGTGACAATTTTTGTTTTCTGAGTTAAATTGTGCTGGCACAAGTGATTTCGGCGGCAGATATAACTTGCCTCACGCCAGTGATTGGGATTGGCGACTTCCCTGTACAAATCAAAAAAAAAAACCGTTAGCGTTTCCAATTTACCGAACAAAATCCCCAAAGGTAGAATGATTTCTAAAAGTACACTGTATTGACTTCCCAGGTAGATACGAGGAATAGTTAATTGTTGTTAGTTGATTAAATTATAGAATTGGTCTAATAACTAAAGAAACAATGACCAATAATTTTTTCTACGATGAAGGTCACTAGTGAGTTTTAATACTCGCTGAAATGTAGCTAAAAAAAGTTTGATTAAAGTTAACTAAATGCAATGTCAATATGAACCATACTGACTCTTTAGTCTATTTAATGCAAATCAAATTGTCCCTACGCAGTTATTACCACCAAAGGTGCGCTGAAGGGAACAAATAAATGTCAATTACTTAAAGGCGTATAATCCGTGCACCACTTCCGCACACTGCCCACCTTCTATTTAATCACTCGCGTCGCGACGTGCGCGTGTTTAGTTTAATTGCCTTACTCAACACGCTGTATTTTAACCGTACCGACATAAATTAATGATTTAACTAAAAAAATGAATAAAGACTACAAGCGCCTAAGGAAAAACTAAGCCAAATTAGAAATAAACTCAACCGTTCTCGCTGAAGCGTCAATGCTATCTGTTTGTTTCTTTGCGGCCCCTATTCCCACGAAAACAAGTAAAACACACCCCTCGGACTTTGCAGCGAAATTCTCAAATCACTTCGGCCAATGGTAACCGTTGATTTGAATTCTAGCCCACGCCCTTGAATGCATTTTCTCACAAACACCTATAAATTATGCGCTCCAAACTGTCATAAGGAATGCGTCTGTCTCACGATGTCTGCGATTTGGTTTCTCTAACTTCATTTCAAAAGCCTCTTGAGTTGACACAGAATTATGACGCTAGACTTGGAACAGAAACAGACAAAAACAAAACACTTCAACTCGAGCGTAATTCGATCTGCCTTTTCCGCTAATGTACATGTACCCGTGATTTTAACGCGACAGACTGTATACAAAATCTAAGAAAACACATCTGAACGTCGAATAGATTTGTTTTATGACGTCTGTGCAACTCTAATGTCTCTGTCTGGCGCCTGCGATTACCGCGTGACTAAATTTTGTACAGAACTTCGAAATACCCAGGATAAAGGTTATTCCGACAGATTTACAACTAGCCGAGGGTGGTACACTCTGAAAGGAAAAACGCGGCGCCTCGAATTGTTGGCCTACCGCTCGCAAAAAATACCGCTGCAAACTCCGAGAAGCCGGCCATGCGTTTGTTATTTGAAATTAGACATGTAATAATCGATTTTATTTTGAAAACAATTGCCGCGCCCCCTTCAGGGTGGATCCAAAAAAACTGATTTACGGAAATGAAAAGATTCTTTTACTGATGATACCCCAACTGTAATCTGAAAGAATGCAAACCACATTTTTCATTAGAAAGGACTTCACCTATTTCTCAAACTCTTGACGTCCCTTGACTTCACTTGACGTGGAAATTTGTTTAAAATTTAAGGGGAGATCCAAAAAAACTGTCATACAGAAAAGAAAAGATTCTTCTACTGATGATACCCCAGCTAGAACCTGAAAGAATGTAAACCACATTTTTCATTAGAAAGGACTTCACCTATTTCTCAAACTCTTGACGTCCCTCGACTTCACTTGACGTGGAAATTTGTTTAAAATGTAAGGATGGATCCAAAAAAGTGTCATACAGAAATGAAATTATTTTTCTACTGATGAGACCCCAACTAGAATCGAAATAGTTGCAAGGTAGCGAACACAAAAGCTTATTGAAATACAGAGAGAAAGAGAAGGTTCAGTGTCGAATTTTCAGAGAAACTTCGGGCTTTTTGAACAAGTAAAGCAACACAGCATCGCATTAAATGTTAAAATATCATTTACCGTTGCAAAAATTTCTACGGCACAACAGAAATTTCAACGACAGAAAAATAAACTAACTATTGGAGGGATTCTGCTCATATCTGTAGGAACCGTAAGATCTGAAAGCGTGTAAGTCAGTTATTAAAAGGTGAAATTTTGAAGTTCTCAGTATGATACGATTATACATAAATTGTGTTCAATAGGTTTGTCTTCTGTTCTAGTTGAATATTTTAGTTCTTATTTATGTAAAAGGGAATCTACTGTAATACTTCGGGGTGTTAATTCTAAATCATATTTTCCAGCTTCAGGAGTACCACAGGGGTCTCATCGGGGTCCTCTCCTATTCTCCATTTTTATAAATGACTTGCCTAATGTTTTAGGCAATGGAGTTAGTGACTGTCGACATTTACAGTATTAGTTAGATCAACTAGTGCAATGGTGTTCGAGCAATAAGGTAAGTTAAGTTTGAATCATAGATTATAGATTACTATTATTATATAGATATTCAACTCTACCTTACCGGCGAGACTGATGTTTCGCTTACTACACTCGCAGTGGCGCTGTTATCAAATTGGCGGTAAATTTGAATGTATGATGAAATTATGTACATTAATTTTTTTCTTTTGGTTTTCTTTTATCGATTATGTTTCACAATTTATGAAATTACTATTCTCTTTGATATACGAATTTGATGTTTGCGAAATTGAAAACATTTAACAAATCGTGAAACATAATTGAAAAAAGAGGAAAACCATAACGATAACACTGTACATCGACTTTGGAATTTTATTATTAAGCAACAAAGCTATGGGTACAAATAAAAAACCATTTTTTTCATTTTGAAATCAATTTATTGAATATTCCCAAAAGTATATTATATGTATAAGACAAACTGGGAGGATATTTGGGAAACGAATATCAGAATATAGTAAACAACAATAAAATTGTCATCAAGTTATTGCTAAATCTATTCTATTGCGAAAATTATTTTGAATATCTTTAAGCATTACCTGTTCATCCAGATACGGAAAATGATGCACTTTAATTTGTTTACTTGTCTTGTTACAATTTTGTACACAGCACGTAAACACCATGTTTTAAACTACCTTTTCAACTAACTATAACTGTGCTATAACTTAACAAAATATTACGGTTGTAAAATGTCCGGACGTTTAATCTTTTGGACAGGACACGTATTTAAATGTCAGACACTGTTCTGACACTTATGACATTTAAAATTTCATGATGAAAATCAACTTCGAATTTTTTTAATGCAAATAAAGAACTTTTTCAAAAATATGCCGCTCCTATATTGTACTTTTAGCAAACAGAATGAAAATTCAAAAAACAAATATTATAAAAACATTATTGCACACAAATTATAACTACCATTTGCCAGCACCTTGTCACATTTGACGTTGTTACAGAATTAGCGGGAAAAGGTAAACAAAGGTAAAACATTTTTAGCGGATTCACATGTCACGGACAGTATCCATGACACTTTTATGACAAATAGTATTTGTCCTGTCCAGACAATTGTCATTTTTGACATTTGTCCGAAAGACATTTACACTCACAACCCTACAAAATATAAAATACGACATAAAAATACAAGTTAACCAAATAATACAAAGAGGAGAAAGAGTTGAATCAGTGCCACGTGCCGCAAACAAGCCGTGAATCCCATGAACTTGACAAATCAGCATTACCAATTGCAAGGTAACAAATTGTATCACCAACATAACCAAATCAAATTAACTAAATGCGACGACAACACTGCCACGCGAGTGTAGTTGAAATTAATTGCCCCCACCATAATAATTCTTCTCATTTTTAATTGAGTAAACATGCCATGGTTTGAATGTTGCTCAATGAAAGATTGGTCTCATTTGCTAGAAAAAGGTGTTCGATTGCATTCAATTATCGGATTGAATCTCATGTCATCGAGAGGACGGACAAAATTTAAGACCTAAGGCGTTTTCGGAAATTCGATCGGAGCAGTCAGGTTCTTGGAAAAGTGTTCGTTTATTAAACTAGGTTACTTGTTCTGCATTCGAAAATTAGTACAGGTACGCGACCCAAGTGACTCTGGTTATTGAGTAGAGTTACATAGGTTCTGTCATGAGGTTATGTTCATCTCTTACCTTTTTTTGAAGTTTCGGTAATTTGAAATGTATGACATGTAATAATATATAACTTGATTTGTTTTAATTAAAGTGTTTAATTATTTGTAAATTATTTTGCACAAAATGATGGATTTGCCAAATTTGGACAGATGATACTGACCTGACAACCAAATTCGCGTTCGAAAATTCACCAACCTGACTACTAACCCGCTAGGGTTAATCTTTCCAATCAGAGTTATTTTCCGAAAACGCCTCTAGGAATAACTTTTGATTCACGCTTAACGTTTGAAGACCATATTAACGAAATCTGTAAAAAAAGTTTACGAACGTTATATTGTGGCAAAAATTTTTCTTCGCGCAGTCTATTTAATTTCTTTTTAATGAAATTCATAAATCATCTGCAATAAAAACTGACGGGTGACATGTTAATTGCTATAAGTTTGAAGCACCTTGTATAATTGTAACTAATTTAAAAATGTATCTTCATAAATCATCGCTGCGTTGAGCAGAATTTAGGGCTTTGCTTTTTTAATGGACACCTGTTGTAGTACATCAATTTATAGCAGATCAGAACATTACGGACTGTAATTTTCTTTTTTTTTTAATAACGTAAATTTTGTGTGCAATATAAAAACATCGTGGATTACTGTAAACACTCATCGAAACCTCCGTTCGTGCTTATACAAAGAGATCGATTCCTAAAAATGGGGCTAACGCACCCTGCTGGTTCATCAATCTTCGTACAAAATATCTCGACAGGTCCGTG
This sequence comes from Dorcus hopei, assembly GCA_033060865.1. NCBI lineage: Eukaryota > Metazoa > Arthropoda > Insecta > Coleoptera > Lucanidae > Dorcus > Dorcus hopei. Next base: position 38,198,788 of record CM065419.1, read on the forward strand.
TGGGATACGCACGATTTCCGTCAACTCCGAATTAAAATAAGACTCATCGCACGTGAACTCAAAGTTTTCATAATTAAACGAATTTGATTTAATTTGGAAACTGGAGCACCATCGGGATTTGGTACTTAAGATGGAAAATATTATTTTCCATAAAAACCTATCGGTTTACTTTTGCGCTTCTTTCTGCAGCTCTTTGCATTATGAAATTAATTAGGCACTTTGCATCTTCAATTACAGTTATTGAGGTATCCGTAATTTGCTTGTGCCATAATTTTTCTAACGAGGGTAATTTTTCTGGGTCATTCAAATTAAATTCTATTTCAATGAAGCCTAATTAACGTAAAGACACGGCGAACAACACGACGATTTATGTTCGTAAAAGCACCAATTAAGAGCCTTCATCCAGACGTAAACATCTCTCAATCAATAAATCATGATACCGCCGGAGATGTACTTAGCATTTCGAACTCTTGGAAAACCACGCGAGCAATTGGAAAAGTAGAGGGCGCGGCAAATTGCCGGCGGGTAAGAAATTTATTGCTGCGATCGCTATTTTTCTTTTCTAATTTATGCGTTATTTGTTTTTTGCTAATTGGAATGCACTTACCTTAGTTTTCCCGGACCCCGTCGGACCCACAAGCATCAGGCCGTGTCTCACCACCGTCGTCTCGTAAAGTTGGATCACTTTCGTGACAAACTCTGAGGAAACAATTTTCTAGTCTTAATTTTTTTTAAATGTATAATTAACGTGACCTATCACATACATGAGCAACAGCCTAACAGTTGGCTAAAATGACAACATACAATGGCATAGTTACATCCATGTTCTGGAAATAGCTACGATATATTTTTGCAAAGTGCATTGTTTTAAATTTGAATAGACTTTGTTTGGAGATGGAAATATAGATGAAGACGAAGACAAAGATAAAAACGAGGATTCAGTTGAAATTTGAGACAAAAACCAATACGAGAATGAAGAAGAAGATGATAAAGACGAAGCTTCAGTTATCGCATTGATGGAAAAGAACATTTCGAAGGTAAATATCCTTGCAGGATGGCCGAATGTAAAGAACGGCTTTTCCCGGCGCTTTTGAAATTGGGATTATTAATAAAGTCAAGTTCTTACCATCAACATCTTCCAATCCACTTTTAATACAACTATCTCTAATCGCCTCTTCTAAAGAACCATAATCGACCGGCTCCTCCACCATTCGCGGAAACAAATCAGAGACGATTCCTACAAAGAAAAAAAAAACAACATGAAATGATCCAGGTGTATTCGTAATATTCACCATTAAACAATTTGAGGTCATCCTTCAAAAATTTCGGCACGTTAACATCCCTTAAAGAACGCAGAATAATCTGACTCTCGTCCATGTTAGGCTTTTCGCGTTTCAGATTCCCCGCAACGGCAATCACAGTTTTCACAGCCCTCATCCCGAAATCGTAGTGATCCTGCGAGCTCAGCTGCTCCGAGCTGAGTTTAAACGTGGTGGTTATCTTGTTGGCTAACTTCTTGGCGTTCCCAAAGCCGAAAGAAAACAGGGATATCTCGGCGATGAGGGTGTAATTCGGGACCATCATGGCCACTGGGCGGAATAGCGCTTTCAAGTTGTCAGGAAGTTCCGTTCGGCCGGCATATCCGGGATTCATGGTTACGAAAACGGCGCAGGATTCTTTTAGAACTATTTCTACACCTTCAAAGAAAAATCTGTAACAATGTACAGATTAAAATTGTTATATTTTATTGAACGCTTTTACATTCCCCGTCAATTAACTGAAGCGATTATTTCTAATCAATCCGAGTTCAATGTTTCCTGGTCAGTTAAACGGCAATCATTCTCTAAAAGGGAATTTATCGGCGCTTAAAGAATTGACTGGCGCCTTAGAGAAAGCACTCTCGTTCTCGAGCGATAAATTTGTTGTGTTACTGATGTAATTCGGATAAATTTAGTATACGATCGTTACAAGTCGTTGATGTAAATAGCGGAAAAATGTGGCGGACATAAAATGTACTCCGCCAGAAATTACGGTCTGCCATTATACGAGCTGTAATTACGATACATTACGATCACACTTATCTTTAATATCGGTCATACACGTTATGTATTTTCACACTGAATTTTATGTGTTGCCACGAGCAAAAAAAATATTGGTCGTCAATGTCATTTAAAAATTTGATGGAATCGTCATAAATTAAGAGTATCTTCTTGTCGGGTGTGTTAGATTACCTAACTAATCAATTAATTTGACAAATAGAGCATACATGTCACTATACTGTAACAGTTGCAAACATTTCACTACAGAACACTTGCAGATTTTTAATGCGCCCTACACTAGCGCTTCTATCTATAAGTTAAACGAGACATCTTTGGTGTTCCTTGTACAATTGCACCCTCTGCTCTCTCGATCGCTTGTAACTGTGTCGATACTAACAATCTTTTTTGCTTGCGACTGTACCTTCAGAGAATTATATCGCGACAGCGATTGAGATTTTTTTTTATGGAAGAAATTATGCGTACCTGTCCAAGCGAGCTTGCTGAGCTTTTTGGATTGTCATGATCTGTTGCGCCACCACGGACAACACCTCGATGTCAATTCTGTTAAACTCATCGAAGCACGCCCAAGCTCCTGAACTGAAAGAACAGCAAATTAAATATCTTCCAATTTCATGCTCTACTTTGCAATTCCGAGCACGCTAGTCAAAGGGTCGGCTTTTTGAATACTTAATTGAATTAACATTGTTATTATTATCGAATTAACATCTCAATTTTGAGCTCCTTCATACCAATAAATAATAATAATAATATGCATAATAAAAACAATTTTATACCCTCCAAATTTGCAATTTGTTTTACTTAAATTTAATTAATTAAGTTCGTTATGTAACTCTCGAGATATTAAGGGCCAGTTTCATAATGGAACTTAAAAGAGACTATAAAATTAAAGTCATATCCTGATGTGTAAACAAATGTGTTTTCATATGTGTTTTGACCTCTGAAAACGACTTTGAATTTAAAGTCTCCTTTAAATTCCATTATGAAACTGGCACTTAGATACATATACAAAATTTTTCGTAATTATTTTCCAAGCAATAGATCTTCAAGGCCACAGATTCATAATTCAAGTTTCGACTCGAATCCCCAGTATTTTATTCGATAATAAAATCATTCGTGTCTTGAGGAATCGATTCGGAAGGTCACAACTTAAGTTACCCCAAAAATTTAAGCAACCTGAGTCGAGTTATGGACTTGAAAGCTTTCCCTACTCGTTCTAGACTATCACAGTTCCTTCAACGAAAAAAAAAAACTTTCACTGTATACATACAGCCCAAAAGTTTTATGTCACAGGAAGCTCATTTCCTTTGACATTATCTTTGGTTGGGATTGGAGGAATCTTAGAGCTATTTACTTACCTGGCGAGGCCCTTAAAGAATTTCCCCATCGCCATAAAATCGAGCTGATCCGAGCAGTTGAACACCACGCATTGCCTCGCCATGGCTTTCGCCAAATCCTTGGTGGTTTCCGTTTTCCCTGTGCCAGCCGGACCCGCCGGAGCCCCTCCAAATCTTAAGTGAAGGGCGCCCGTTAGGGTTAGATAACAACGATCTGTGAGGGGGGTTATGACCAGACGACCACTGTTCCCCAGGTACTCGTACCCGTAAGGAAACTCGGCGTTTACCGCACGCACCTTCACCTCTTCTTCAATCCAATAATATCTGCGCCATTACAAGAAAATTTGCAACTTTTCAAAATTTACATAATGAACAACTGTTGTAATTGTAACGTGGTTATAAAGGCAAAGGTAAGGTCAAAAAATTGTTAAAATTGAAATCAACCACCTTTGGAAAGATGTTGGTTGATTTTAATTTTAACAGTTTTTTGGCAACAGCAACCTGATGAAGATATAATATCGAAAGCTATACTAAAATTTAAAGCAAATTATATACTTATTTATTGGTAATCAATAATATTAAATTGTTATAATGTTTGCAGTATTTTTAAACTGGTACAAGGAGTATTATGTTGTCGAGTTGACACCACTCGATTAGTATAATAGGCTAACAGAGATAAGCCTTATTGTATATTCCGTTACCTTAATTGACTTATCCAGTCAAAATCGTTCACGTTAGATACGTTCTCGTCGAGGAGTGTCTGCGTGACATCTCTGGAGTGCACTTCGATCACTATTAGGGCCGACAGGACCTCGCGCTGAACGAACGTTAAAGATCCCTTCACTAAACTTCTCAGGGCATCCAGCTGTAACGGAATTATATCAATCATTTAATCCCGACTTTATCGGAGACTTGCGGTCTGTTAACTTCCATTAAGTTTCGTATTACGTGGGTGATGATAGCAGGGATTTTTTATACGTACGAATCGTTCCAAAAACCATTATTTTTCGTATATACAAATTCAAGGACTATTCTATGTTTAACAATTAAAAAATTCTCAATTTGTTCCAAAGAAACTTTTTTAAGACAGTATAATTAAAGTCACTTCAAAAAGCTCTTCGCCATTCTGTTTACCTCATGTAAACAGGCTTCAACTAATTCAACTTCGTAAAACCGACCGCAAGAACTTTTTGACAAGGCAGTACGTCCCCGGTTCAACGCATCGTACGGTAAAAAGTTTAATTAATTTAAATACATCATCAAGAGACGTTTTTGTTTCGGCAGACGGCGATCTGTATTTCCCTAAGGGCGGGAGCCTTCCGCAAGGGCGGGAATACTTTCCCCTGGTCTTGTCGTAACCCTCTTTAAAGATAATTCCCCAAATACGTTTAATTTTGAAAAAAGGAACGACCTCTAATACCCTAGATAAATGGCGTTGGTTAGGACGAAAAAGAGATAATCAATTACCATGTACTTATAATTAATTTCAGGAAAGTGTATTCATTCTATTAAAATATCTTCTTTCCTCACGTGAAACTCTTCCAGAAACTGAAACAATTCAACTAATTCTTGAAGACGGTAATAACGAAACATGGTACAGAAAATAATTTTGAGTTATATATAGGCCACCCACATAACAGAAGAGAATGGCTCGTTAACGACCAACACATTTCAAGTTTGGCGGTTTTCTAGTCGGTATAAGTCGTTCGACACGACGGAATCCGATTATAAAAACGAGAATGAGCGCGTGATTCAAACAGTTTGTTCAATTTCTTGAACAATTTGAATTATGATGTAAACTGCAGCTAAATTTAATTTGAATAAAAACTTATCTGAAAAAATAGAACATGTTCTATCTCCAAACCGTATCTGCAGCCCAAAAAACAATTCGATCTAAATATTATTACACCTAGAAATTGAACCAAACCTTGTAGAGTAAATAGGGCAGTGTAAAACGATCTTTAATTATTATTGAAATAAATAAGCAAAATCGTATCACTTAAAAATATAAAAATACAATTTGTAATCATTTTTTTACGTCAAGCGGATTCCATAAGCTTTCCCTCAGGCAATAAACCGTTTGTATTCCAGATAAACCATCGAAACAGCATCAATCAATCATTTAACAGTCGAACCGAAGAAACGCGCGAAATAAAAATCATAAATCACCGCCGGTCTTAAAAATAAAATGTCGCGTGATGGAAGACTTACGATTTAAGAGCCGCATTATACTTACGTTTTCCAATAAAACGGTGAAAAAGTCTTGCAGGGTGTTCGTCTTAATGCCGTTTTCAACGCCCGCCGTCCAATAAGTCTGACTTCCAGCTATCACTATCTGCCCGGGCCAATCAAGCACCCAATTCTTGCGGTCTTTTATGTTTATGTCTTCAATTGCGTCGCCGAATGTTGTTCGTACTTAAATAGAAAAGACTTTGCCATGGCTTGACGTGATATAAGTAACAAAAATTTACTGTTCAAGTTTTAACTACCTATTACGTAAGGACGACATAAGTTAATAAATAATTACGTACTTGTATTCCTCATGCTCTCCTCCACCAGAAGAAGCCAACACTCGACGTTTCCTGTGGGATATAAAGTTGGTCTTAGTGCGACGCATTCCTCTTCGGCAGAATACATGTGGGTTATGTTCAAATCTTCTTCAAAGTTTAACTGGAAAAAGAAAAACAAACATTACTGGTTTGACTTCACTCAATTGGTTCTCCTTGGCTTCCTTCTTCCCTTTGAAAGAAAGAAGCTCAACGTGGTTCTCGACCGAAACCAAAACAATTAACAATCCCCAATTTCTTGCAACAAAAAATAACACGTCCGGTTCGAAACCAAGAAGTACCCCTTTTCGGTAGCCAAATCTTCGTTTGGAAAACTTACTTTGGCAATATTTTCGAAGCACTTCCTCAAGTGAGGTTGAACCGCAAGCGGATTTCTAGCCTGAGATAAAATCTCCAACAACTCGTCATCACTGAGAAAGAACAATCGCGGAAATATGCTTCGCTTGACCTCCAAATACTCTGCCAGTCCTTTCTCCACCAGAGCCAAAAGGTGGTTGGCATCTTTTAAACTTTCCAACAACTTTTTATCGGGGCAGTACTCAATAATCTAGAAAATGAAATATTTTTTTTATTAGTGCAGATTAACAACGACGGCCGTTCTTCATTCGACCTTAGGGCATTCGTAAGCGTTTCGCATTATTCGCTTCCAACTTCTCTCCATCGAGCCGAACTTTTTGCTTTCGTTTGGAAGCTGGGTTTTGATGTCCTCGCTTGTGAAAATAGGCTCTAAGTACATCCACTGCCTAAAATTGAAACATGGAAGATTTTACTTGCTAGAGAATAAAATTAATACCGTTGCACGTCGATCCATTCTTCAAAGACCTCAGCGATGAGTCTCAAGCTGGCCTCCCAATCGTCAATTCGCTGCTCAAACGCCCCCTTAAACGGGCTAAAGGAGATTTGCTGTGTTAAAACGATGTAATCGTCCAGCATTTGCTGAATTTCCTCGGACACCTTCATGATGAAAGTTCCTGAAAAAGAAGCACTTTCATTCCTGGAATGAACCTTCTAGAGATCATTGGGAGGAACCTGTCTTTTTATAAGAAGTAAGTTCCAGGAGATTATTTTCCCATTCCGTCTCCATTTTATCCAGGATTTGCTCAATGGAAAATTCTTTATTGGCAGTGTCGGCTACGCGTACGACTTCATCGGTGAAAGGAGCTATACCCGCCGCTAGGCAATCCTCAAAAGTCAACGTGCTCGACCAAAGGATGCTGATCCCTGCAGATCATTGCGAATTAAGGCAAGACAATCAATTTAAGAAGCCCTAAACCTGTTTTTTGCTTGATCTCTTCCCAGTGCCTCGGTCTCATTCCAGGGCTCCTCAAGCTTTGAATTAGGGGTACGTAAGGTTTGAACTCGTCGATTTCGTTTTTGATTTGAATCGCGACGTTTTGCACTCCGACTATTTCAGAGAAAGTCCGGATTGACTTCAGTATGTTCTTATACATTTCCGTGACGGTCCTTTCGATCGCCTCTGCATCTATGTTGACGAGAGGATTGTCCATCCAAATTTCATGCCATTTCAACCAGTCTGAAAGGATAGTCGTAACGTCTCGCGTCCTCTTTGATTAACAAAAAATATGTGTTTTACCAGCAGCTGTGGTCCATAAATTCTTGTAAGGCTCAAACTCTTTGATTAATTTCGTTAAGTTATCAAAAGGCACTACGGGCATGCCAAATAATTTTTGCCTTTGATTTAATAATTGGCCTTGTTCTTGAGCTTCTTTCATTGCCTTCCAAACTCGCCTAATTTCGACGGCGATTTCTGGTGTCTAAAAAAGTAGGAGGCCAGTTGGTTGATTTACGATGAAATGATTGAGATGGTAAACCTGTGAGAAGTCTCTGAGCGCAGACATTTTCGTAACTTGGACGGTCAACTTATCTATTTGGTCTGTCAAGACGATTTCGTCGTTGAACTGTATTTTCAAAAATTTTTCGGTCTCCTCCTCAAGGAAGGTGTTCGTGGCTTCTATCTGCTTGGAAATTTGGAGCGGCCATCCGATGACTTCCCATTTATTTTCGAAATCCTCGTCGGGGAGTGAAAACCAAAAATAATCCAAAATTTCATACTCCTTGCAAAAATTGACTGATGTGAGATAGAAAAAAAAAACAGAAAATAAAATAGTTACCAATAAATATCGTCTGGCTTGTTCATCAAACCCTCGCACCATCATGGGGATAGTTTCCATCCAATCCAAGATTTCGAAAATGTGCTCGATGGAATTCGGTTTTTCCTCCAACTTAATCATCAAACTTCTGTACTCTTCTAAAATCTTAACAAAAAATGATTCTTACGTCGTTTAAACGAAACGCCCCCATTACCTCTTCTATGAGGCCTTTCATTCTTTCAGAGAACTGAATCAAGAGTTTCGTAGCAATCTCCTGCCTCTTATTGATGAGTGTTTCCTTCAGCGAAGCAATATAAATTATAAACGGCCCTATGATTATACTCGCGGGTAAAGACGCTTCTAAATTATTTTTCATTCTGTAGTGGAGGGATACTTCTTCCTTTATTTCGATCGCACTGTTGCGCTCCTCTTTGAATTGCCTAAAACGTAGGCACTATATGTATACCAGTTAATTATTTAATTAATTATTAAATCTAACACTTCAGGATGTCGTCGGCTTTAATTTATAGAAAATTAATGACTCTTTCGTCATTAATTTTAATCTATAAATTAGTTATCTGAAATTTGTCTGAACGTGTAAAAGAGAGCTTACTCTACATAAGCATTAATATCCATTTTAAAAAGCTCCAGGTGCACGTCATATTCTCTCGCATAGGCCTTCAGGGGTATCAGGGCCTTCTTGTACCCCGTCAAGAACAATTCTCGGGCTTCAGAAACGAAATCCTCCAAGAGACCAACTGACGACAAAGTCAGATCTTCGGGGAATCTCAAATTTGTTAAAAGCATAGGGTGGACCTGTTTTATGGTGTGCGTCAAATAAAGAGCGTTATCATACAAATTTAAAAGAACCTCCTGAAAAAAACACAAAAATTAAAATTCTCGCGCTCCTGCAATTTCAAAAGTAAAATTAGCCAAACACGAGTGGCTTTAATTATACGAAGCTACAGCACAAGTGTTGATAGAAACACGAGTTTGGGATTCATTTACGCATTAAAATACGAATGCATTTTTTTAATTAAAAAAGGCGCTCGTTGTTGAAAAATAAATGTGTACAACAAGCGCCATGACAGGTTCATTGCCGACATGCCTGCTGATGTGCGTAATATTTATTTTCTGAATTCAAAAATGGTTTATTTTTGCACGTGTGCTCTGGTGAGTTGTTCGCTGGGACGTAATTTAATTCGAATCAGAAAAATAATTCCTTTTTGTTTATTTTCGCGCCAGCACGTATAATAACAATCAAAAAGCGAGATTACTTTTCATTAACCAAAATTACTCATTATTTAAATAAATGACCGTATGTACGTTTTGAAATCTGCATAGAATCTTCACCGGCATAAAATTAGTATAATTAAACAAATAGAGCAAGTGTTTGTTGAATTTTGTGAGAGTAGTGAATGCAACCTAGGAAAATTCATACTCATAATGTTAACTTCGAAAATTAAAGAAAAGAAACATTTTGCAATTAGAGGCAGTAACAGATACATTTTTCAAAGTATCTAGACTCAGACACAGATACTTACCCTAATTTGTAATTCGGTACAGTTACATATACTTCTTTTTAAAAAGTATTCAGATACAGATATAGTATAAACCCAGCGAAAACATGTACGTTTATTCAACGTTAATTTCACGTTGTTATGGTGGAAATAACGTTATTCGTTGAAAAATACAACGTTGTTTTTTGGTTGAATTAGCAACCATAATTATATCACGTTTGTATGACGTGTTTTTTAACGATCAGTTTAATATGGACGTAATTATAACGTGAAATAAATACGTAACAATTTTGTCTTTTTACGACGTGATTTATACTATGAGTAAATGCGATGTATCTACCGTACGTTGATTACCACATCATTTCAACGTTAATTCAACATCTACTATTCTACGTAATAAATGAGAAAAAAATTAACGAAACTAATACGTTAGATAAATCATAATTTACAACTAAATTTTTAACCCACGTTTTATAACGTTATTTTAACGTATACCGAATAAATATGCGTTACAAAACGTGATGTTGACGTTAAAAAACACTCAATTTTACAGTGATTGTCTATCGTGTTTCACACCTTTGAATTCTAATTTTACTAAAAATCTATGAAATATGAGGTTCTTCTCCATGCTTGGCAGCTTTGAAATGAAACGAAACAGGTATGAGAAGTACTGCTAATTTGGACATACGAGTCAACCATAACCCCTTTTTAAATTGACGTAATCTGTCAAATTTTTTTAAGTTAGTTTGAATTTGATGCCCAAAATCTGTGATTAAAAATACTAAAGAACGCAATAGTCAATCAATTATACATACATATTGTCACGAATACTCATTGGGGACGGCTGTATACAGAGTGGAAAGTTTAACTGGAATAAATTCTGTAACTTAGAAGATTACGGTTTGTAAAAATTCTGAACAGGTCAATTTTTATTTTTAATGCCGCATATTACAAAGGGACTTTTCTTAACTTTTCAATTATTTGAGGGGTGAAACGACCCTAACTATGTTTTTTTTTTAATGGAAGGATATGTTGAAAAAATTGGGAATAGCTACGTTCTATTTTTATTTTCTTAGCAGTAAAAGGTAAAACAAAAAAAAGAATTTTTTACTAAAACCGTTTTAATGCCAAAATTCAGGAACTCCATTTTTATTATTTGATAAGAAGAAATAACCATTCCATATGGTATCGTGTTGTTGCGTGCAGCCACAGATGGCGCTGCCAATGCGCTAAATTTTTAATTGTACGTAATTACCTCACTGAAGTTTTTCCCAATAGGTGGATAGGAAGAAGATGACCGATTGAGTGGCCAACAAGATCTTCAGATCTCACCCTTTAGACTTTTTTATGGGGTATTTAAAAGTAAAGTTTATGTGACTAAACCAAACGACATAGCAGAACTTCAGAACTTCAAATTCTGCATGAAATTAGAAGAGTAACGCCGGAATTGTTACAAACTGTTAGGGATGGGATTTATTATAGTTTAGGTTATTGTCAAGTGTGAGGTGGCGAGCATTTTGAACATCTGATGCGTTAAAATCGTTCTAGTTGAAAAATTTATTTTTTATTTTTTTTCGCCTTTTACTGTTTAAGAAAAATTAAAAATAAAACGTAGCTGTATTCCCAATTGAACAAGCTTTTAAGAAAAAAAATTACTCAACATACCCTTCCATTAAAAAAAAAAATAGTTAGGGTTGTTTCATCCTTCCAAATAATTGAAAAGTTCAAGAAATCCATATATAATATGCGCCATAAAAAAAAAAATTGACCTGTTCCAAGAAATTTGCTACAAATGGCAATTTTCTAAGTTACAGAATTTATTCCAGTTAAACTTTCCACTCCACTGCGGTGTTTATGAGCAGCATGTATTTTTTTTTTAATTTTCATAAAGAAATAATTTTGTAAATAATAAAGTAAATTGAGAGTACTGTATTAAATGTGTTTTGTCGAATATTTTATGTTAGTGTAAATATTTTTAGAAATAGGCGATTTAGAATTACATGTTTATTATAAATAAATAATTTAGAATTTTTGAAATGTATATACAAAGAAAATAAGCTTAGGATTGTAATAATTAGAAAAATTGATTTAATGATGTTATGATAATATGGATGTTAGAAGGAAACTGTAGATAGTAAGAAGTTCGGAAATTGAACGAGTGAGGGCGGCGCATAGCTATTGTAAGTTAAAGTCCCCGGTTCGACTTTATTACCAGCCTCCGTCCGGTTTACGAATCAGTCACGGAAGCAATATGGAACTCGGGTCGTCAAGTGATTTAGCGGTTTGGCCTAGCCGACTTTGAAACTCGTGTCACTCGGCGGCGTGGGTTCGAATTCCACCATTAGCCATGTATGTTTGTTCAGTCTAATGATTTTAGACCCAGCTTTAATACACGTCGTAATTGTCTGATTCAACGTTACATGTGGATATTGCCGCGACATTTTTTCGTTGTTTAAACGTAACCATAACACACGAGTTCAACGTTTGTTACATGTTATTCCACAACGTTTTTTATACGTATGTATGCACTGGGATTTAACGTAGAAATACCGTGGACAAAGATGTTTAAAAGAAGTTGATTCGAGCGTTATTAAAACGTATTAATAACACACGAATTCAACGTTGATTAATTGTTAATTCTACAACGTTTCTTACACGTGGACAGAGACGTTTAAAAGAAATTGATTGCCGCGACATTTTTTCGTTGTTTCAACGTAACAATACCACACGAATTCAACGTTTGGTTACATGTTATTTTACAACGTTTTTTTACACGTACGTGTTTTCGCTGGGAATGTATCTAGATACCTTTCAGATACTTTTAGATACATACATACATAAATGTGTTACATAATAAGAAAAACAATAATTTCAATAAAAAAAACTGACAAAGCAACAAAGTTTGAAACTGATAAATGTCAAACAGAAAGAACAATTATCGTTTTATGACATTAACAAAATTACACTGAAGAGTAGTATACATAGCTGGCCTGACTAAGACTAGGGATACGCTTAATTGTGAGTAAATGAAGGAGAGGCTCATTGAAACTTGTGTGGAAGTGAAATAGAGATATTACAATGTTGCGTAAGAAGGTAGGAATTCGACCGGCGCCAGCAGCCGGAGCGTAGCCCGTGTTATCAATCGGCAACGTCGATTGATGTAGCTATTTCGTTTACTCATGCGGTTTCTACTATTCCATCCTTCATTTACTCATAAGAAACGCATTCCTAGTCTTGGTTAGACCAGCTGTGTATACAAGACATCAAATCAAACATCAGACAAGTTCACAAGTTCAAAGTAGATTACGTTGCACACATTCTTCAACTAAATATGGCTCCAAAGTTTAACCGTAGTCAATATAATATGTATTTCCGTGCGAAAACTTCTACTGCTGGTTAAGCTAGTATTCTGTTAAGCAGATAGCGTTTGCGGCTCTCGTGCAGCATTTGTGATTGGCTTATTCAAAATCATTCAAAATTATAGCCAATCACAAATGCTGCACGCTGGCTATAATTTTGAATGAGCCAATCACAAATGCTGCACGAGAACCGTAAAACACTATTCGCTTAGCTGAGTGGGTAGCTTTACAGATTTATCCGTTGTGGAAGTTTATTATAAAAAGATATTGCATAATATAAAGATTTTTCCATTAACGTTTAGCCTGTGTATTGGAAAACTGTACTTTTAGTTTCTTGTTACACAATGTGAGATGTGTATCTAAAAGCTCAGATACATACATAAATGTAACTAAATACAGTTACAGGTACCAAGTACTACAATGTAACTAGTTACAGATACAGATACACTGAAAGTATCTAGATACTGTATCTAAATACTTGTAACTAGATATGTTACAACACTGATTAGAGGTTTCTTCAAAATGAAGAAATTAGCTTTAGTAAACAAACAGACAAATATAGAAAAAGCAATTCGAAAGGAGTATAAAATTAGAAACAATAAAGAAACTATAAATGTAGCTCTCTTGAAGAAAAGAAAGCATTGGAAAGCCAAAGGTGATCTTAAGAAAAAGACGCACGCTTGAAAACTTTCTTAAAAAATACTGGCGTGCTTTAAATAGACATGAAGTCACTCAGCAAATAGAATCAACAATTAAGTCGATGATTCAGAAATGTTTGAAGCGTCGTAAAGCAACTATTTCTTCCAGAAGAAGAAAGACGAAAGGAAGCAAAAACATGAAATAGGAGTCAATGATTCGGAATGTTAAAAGAGACATTGAAGGAACTAAGTCTTCTAGAAGAAACAAGCAACGAAAGGTACTCAAAAAAAAAACGCATGCTTGTAGTAAAAAATAAATCGAACAAGAAGTAGAATCGACGATTTAAAAATATTTGATGAGACGATGAAGAAATCAGCTTTTCGAAAAGAAGAGAAATCACAGGAAGAAAACCAGAAGTGTTTTCTTAAGAAATACTCGTATACTTCAAATAGAGATGAAGTACAAAGTCACTAAGAAAATAGAATTAATTAACAATAAATTCGATAATTCAAAAATGTGAAGGAACACAAAGAAACTATCTCTTCCAGAGGAAGAAAAACAACAGGAAGAAAAAACAAAAAGACATGCAAATAGAAATCAATGATTCGGAATGTTTAAAGAGATTTTAATCAATCAATCATCTTTATTTATACAACGCTATTTACATGGATATACATGTCAAGTAACTAAACTATCTTAATTCTAAAAGTCTAAGGCCCAGTTTCATAAAACGTAGTTAACCACTCGATCAAGTTAACTTGATCGAGTGGTTAACTACGTCTTATGAAACTGGGCCTAAGGTCTAGAAGGTGGTCTACAGTCTAGAAAGAAGTAATGTTGAAGTTATCCTGCAGATATTCATTTATAGAATAATAGCTTTATAGAATTTATAGAATAATAGCTTCCGTACGTTTTTCTTAAATACATTATACGTGCTAGATGCAATTGAGTTAGGGAGCTTATTGAAGAGTTTTGTTCCTAGGAGTAAAATAGTATTTTCAAACTTACTTGTTGTATATTTTGTCATACGAAGCATATTTTTTAATCATCATACACGTGATAGTTCGAATGTTTGTGAAAATTTTCCTTATTTCGATGGAAATATAGTAGACATTTGTAAATAAATAAGGATGGAAAGGACAAAATTCCTTTTTCTTTAAAGGTGGGTTTACAAGACTCTCTGTAATCTAAGTTCAATAATAGACGGATTATTCTTTTTTGTGTTACAAATACTCTGTGGCAATCACGGGCATTACCCCAGAGAATTATATTATACGATCATTTACTGTGAACCAAGGCATAGTAAACTAAAATTAGTTGATTAATTGAGAGCACATTTTTCTTTTGTTGTAAAGCGAAGTACGAACTGTTTATACAAGCACTTATGTAGTCTGTAAGTTTATACCAGGTTAGTCCCTCATTGATGTAGGTATATTCCCAAAAATTTTGTTGCCTCTGCAGCCTGTATCGCTGTTCCATTGATTTTATAAGTTTCTTTATCACTGTGTAATTTTATAATTACGGCTTTTTCGGCATTGAGGATTAATTTACTTTTCAGACACCATATACCAAATTGTGTGCTAACCTCTAATATTTACTGGTGAAGTTCTTCATGAGTCTCAGCTGACATCATCATAGAAGTATCATTCGCAAACATGGTGGTTTTTTCAGTTCTTACGCACTTCGTTAAATCATTAACAAAAAGTAAAAAGATTAATGGTCCCAGCAGAGACCCCTGGGGAACTCCACAGTTTATAACGTATTTTTAACTTTTACAAATAGTTTGCGCGCAGATAAATAAGACTCGATCCAGGCCAAGATTGTTCCTCTTATACCTAGTGCATTCAACTTGTCACAGACAAACGAAATATCTAAGCAGTCAAAAGCATGGGATAGGTCGAAGAAGATGCCGACTACGTGTCGCTCCTAGTCAACTTCCTCCTAAATGGAGTGTATAAAGTTAGCCGCAGCCCCCTCTGTTGACCTACCCGCGCGAAAACCGAATTGGGAATCATTTAATAAGTCACAGACATCGGCAGTCTATCAGAAATTACAGATTCAAAATTTTTTGATAAAATACAAAGAACCGATATAAGACGATAGCTATTCACATCCAGAGCATCGTTCTTTTTATTGAAGGAACTACGTCTTTTAGAAGAAGCAAACAACGAAAGGGAAAAGAAGAAGGTTCTCAAAAAAACGCATGCTGGAAATAGAGGTGAAGTAAAAAATGAATCGAGTAAGAAGTAGAACCGACGATGAAGTCGACGATTGAAAAATATTTGATGAGTCGATGAAGTAATCAGCTTTTCCAAAAGAAGAAAAACAAAGTGAAAGGAAAACCAAAGGTGTTTTCTTAAGAAATACTCGGATGCATCAAATAGAGCTGAAGTCCAAAATCACTCTGCAAATACACAGAACTAATTAACAATAAACTCGATGATTCAGAAATGTTTGAAGGAACGCAAAGGAACTATCTCTTCCAGAGGAAGAAAAACATCAGGAAGAAAAAGTAAAAAGACATGCAAATAGAAGCCAATGATTCGGAATGTTTAAAAAAACATTGAAGAAATTCAGTCTTTTAGAAGAAGACAATGAATGAAAAGAACAGTTCCCAGGCGAGTTGATCCAAACAATCTTCGTAAGAGTATCCCAAGGGTAATTAAGATACGCTAAAATAAACAAATCTATCATCAGCAAATCTTAGGTCGTGAGAAATAAATATTTACGGCCACGCGCGCGGAAAAACGGGTCGAAATTGGACCAACTGGTTCGCGAGAGAGCAGCATCTCCCGAGAGAATTATTAAAGAGTGGGAAGATTTTGAATTTGTAAACAATGGCCCAGGGAAGAAGAAAGTTTCAAGAACTTAATTAATGTTCGCCTAGCCTCGGTATAAGAATGTTCGCCTAACGATCGTCTTAAACCAATGATTCCCAAAGTGGTCTATATTGACCCCGAACTGCAAGGGGTCCATATCAGCGAAAACAAAAATTGGGGGTGCATGAGATGTAAATAGCGGTCCACGGGAATGGATCCCATTTAAGCACGTCGTGACCGAAATTTTGGCTTTCCATAAATGAATCAATATGTTGCACGCATACGTGAAGTAGCAACACTTGTCCAGACTTGTACCAGAGCTTTGCAAGGACGGCGTAGACTTGTACCAAATTGTACGGACTTGTTTAATTCGTCAATTATGAATACGAATGTCAGAGACAAATACTGTTCATTTGATTTTGGAATTTTGAAAAGTGTTAAGCAAATATTTTTAAAAATATATATAAATAGGTAGCTAGTTACATACAAGTTAAAGTGAATCAATATTATCTTGTTTGGGAGTGCCGGAGAAAAGTAAGTAAATTATTTTTTATAATTTTTTTTTAGTTCCTCCGATTGCATAGATACACCGATCATAACTTGAGGTAATAACAGTTCAATATTCAAGTCAACCACAATGACACGAGTATTCCTTAATAGTTTGTCGTTTTAATTAATAAATGTATAAAACTCAACATGTGTTTTTTTTTAACTTTTTCACTCTACACTAAAGTCAAACCTATCAAAGTGAGTAGCACTGTCTCAGCTGTCAAAAACATATTTAAAGTTGATGAATTTGTAACAATTCAATATTAGAAAGGCAGGGGTTTTACCCAAAACAGAAAAAATTGGCACGTGGTCTAGGAGACAAAAAAGTTTGGGGACCTCTGCCTTAAAAGAACGTCTCCATTTTTTTTTTCCTAAAGTTAATCTTTGAATGTTTCTTCGTTGCTATTGTTCTGTTGTTCTATTTTTTTGAAATAAGTACGTGGCCCGCTTAACGAATATCAAAATTTAAATCCGGTGTCGGTGTGAGTGTGGGTACCAGAAAACAAGAACGCCACCCCGAGTCTTCCCCAAGAGGAATTAGCGAGCCCCACCCCAGAAAAGGGAGACAAACAAGAGGTCCTCTTCTGCTGAATTCTACCTCTACACCACCCTAATCGGTAGATGGATTTGTCATTTTATATTTTTGCTTTGTTTACGTACATATTTTGTAGTTTCACCCCTTCCGGGGGTAACCCAAAGTTCGTTACTATGTATATCCTGCCTTAAGCTAGTTGATGACTTTTATTGCTAGTAGAGTAGACTGAGGATATAATGCGCCCTTGCACAGTTCCAGCCCGAAAGAAGGGTTATTAATCGGCCATGTGATTTAATTAAGCATTATAGGGTCAGGAATTCCATTAAACTCCGGTGGTGGCAGCGAACTCTGTTACTGTAGTTTTTTCTAAATTTTCACAATTTTATTTTGGTTAACATGCTTAGTTGAATTTCTTGCTAATATTACGTTACCAAAGTAAGAAAGGTTAGAAACGGGGAAAGTCTTCAACTTTCACCCCAGTCCCTTCCTACAAGAGAAAACCAGACTCGAATATAGGTGGAGTTAAAAATAAATCGACCAAGAAGTAAAATCGATGGTGATGTCGACGATTTAAAAATATTCGATGAGACCATGAAGAAATTAGATCTTCCAAGAGAAGAAGGACAAAACAGAAAGCGATAGAAAAACAACATGAAGAAAACCAGATTTTTTTTTAAATACTCGTAAATAGAGATAAGACCAAGTTCGGTTTTTTATTCGTCCATTATTCATGGCCGTATTTACAGCTTCTTTACATTTTCCTTCGTGGATTTGTTTTTGGCTTTACACCTAAAATAATTTGGGAAGATATGTTTTCTTTAAATATTGAAAATAGCTTGTCACATTTTCTTATGTCAATGAAAAAATGTGAATAGATAAGATCATTTTATCCAAATACGTAGCAATCTGTATATGAAGTGTCCCATATAAAAAAAATATAAAAATGTAGTATTTCTTTTAAATAACGGATTTCTTTTTTCAATATGCAGGAAGTGATCCAAATAACCACCTTAAATTTACTTCTCTTTCATATCATGTCTACACGAGTTGCTGGAAAGATCATTTGATACGTGACGAGCATATAAAACATTTATGAAAAAAGAGAAAATGTTTATTTTATTACTTGTTAATAAATTTACTGCTTATTTCCAACAATAAATAAATGGATTTGAAATAGGCATTTTCTAATCAATAAATATCACACCGTATCGCGTAAACAATTTATTTCATAATTCAGAGTATATCGATTATATTTTGCATATTTTGTCAAGCAAAATTCGTTTTGTCCCCGGAAATTCCATTTACATTCTAGAAATACCGAATCGCTCCGAGAGGGTTCTTAATCAAAACACAACGACAAGTAAAATCGTGTTTTCGCGCTCTCACACAATACAATGCACGCAGGATATGAAATATTCGCTCGTGCTTTACACATTCGTCTTTTGTAACTAAAGTAGGTTTTGTAACGTAGAGAAACACACTTACTGGAAACTGATCCGGATTCGTCGAATAATGAGGTCCGTTCTCATTCATGTTTAAATACAAGCTGAAAATCGTGGGCACTCCCGACCTGAAAGGGCTCTCTATCAAGTCTGAACCCCAAACAAAATCGTCCTCACATCCCAGACAACACTGGCAAGGTGTTTCGACTAACTGCGTGAACATATTCACGGAATTCGTGACCAACAATCGCAGGGCGTACTAAAAAATGAAAATGAAATCCACCCAACTGGGTTTTTGGATGTAAAACACAAACCTGCATGTGGTACTTCACCAGTTCCATAAATCGGAGTAGCTTTGCGGAGTCGTAGATTTCATGCTTCTTTTCGTTTATGTTGAACCAGCCTTTGCCCATATAACCGAGGCACATTCTGATGTTGAAGGCGATGGTTTCGAGCACGGAGGTCTTCAAATGCTTTATAAGCTGCAAAGGATCTCTATTATTCTTGCATTTCAAAATTTCTCTGCTTGCTTACATTTTTGGTAGTTTTGTTCTGTACCTCTTGGAACTCCGTCAACGAAACGTTCTTCCCGTAGCTCGTCGTAAATAAAGACATCTGTTCCACCTTTTGGCACTCCTGAACGACGAGGTAGAGTGCCCGATGAGTTTCAGGCACAACGAATATGTTCATCCACCGGAAATACTTCAAGGTCGCTTTGAAATCTTCCATGTCCGTATCTACGCGTCCTAAAACCACAAAATTGTGATCATTAAACTTTAAACTGGTTAACCCCCACCTTTCTTCGGGATTTTCTGAACTTCCCTCGGTGGTATCTTCAAAAATTGGTAGCTAAACGGGTTCTTCTGTGCCCTATCTCTATATTCCATTTCGCCGAAGGCTCTCTTGTGGTTTAGCCTTACTTGGGCTTCGAGCTAAAAATTGTTTTTGAATTCTGCAACCTAATAAATCAAGCCCTATAGTACCTGCTGCATGAATTCGAAATTTAACATCGGTTTATCTCTGCTGGCCAGCTTGAGTATTTTTTCCCAAGATTCGTCGTCAATGTCGTAGGTTCCGGTTAAAGTCATGCAGTCCAAATAAAATTCATAACTGAAAACGCGTGGATCAAAATAAACGCAGATGAAAATAAATAAAAATAAAAGTACCGGATGTGACTTTCGGTTAAATTCCTCAAATTGACGGCGGCTTTGAGTCTGGCCGCGAAGACCATGGGATCTTCCGCTTTGAATGTGAGGTAAATCCGAGGTATCTCGTACGTTCTTTGGAGGCCGTCGAGTGTGAGCACTTTCCACAACTTCTTTTCTGGGATGTAGTCGATCGCAGCTACATTCGTCCATGAATATAGGTAATTCAGAGGATCGGCGGGATTTGAGGGAACAACAACTTTTGATGATATCGGCAGGAAGGCTTCTCCTGGTATCGGATGTTGCACGCCATCGATTAAACCATGATCTAGCCAACCCTCAGGAGTTCTATAAAAATATGTTATGGCCTCTTTCATTCAAAGGTACAACTCATTCTGCAGCTAGAAAGATGCCCTACTTTCATTGCATCTGATTGCAAACTTTGAATGCTTAATATTTGGCGATTATTCGCTGTGTGAATATGCAAAATATTCAGAATTCGGTTTAAAGTCGAATATGATGGCCTTTGCATCATAAAAAATAAATCAAAATTGAAAAAGTATTGAAGTAAATCGAAATAGAAAAATTAGATGCACGATAGGCGTTCTGGCTCACTCTCTTATGGAGATTTTACATGAATGTATCAAAGTTGCATGTATGGTTGCCTATCCAGACTTTTGCTAGGCGTTGGAAGTAGCGTGTCGTAAGAGAAGGCAAGATCCGTGGCGTAGCGCACTGTAAAAGTATATAAAGTTTCTTAAACACATATAAATAACAGAATCAGTTTCAAATAACAGACGTATCCACCTATATTCTGTCACAGTCTAAGCGAAAACACCTAAGGTATGTGAAGGGATAAACCAAAAACCATTAAGGACAATTTTTTTTTTAGATCACTGGGTATTAATTAATGACTACCTGCAATCGTATTCTTCGTCGTCAAACAACTCGAGAGGCAAATAGTTAATTTTCGGGTACAAACCGAACTTGTCGCCTTCAACAACTTGGCGTAGAATTTCAGGAGGTATTATGTGTCTTTTGTGGACATTCATTGCGTCCAGACATTCGTAAATGGTTTTCTCCTGAAAGAAAGAGAAATATTAACGACTGAATGATGATGAAGGTGCTGGTCTTGTTCTTGCCTGATATTTTCTTCTGCGACGTTCTATGGCCACGTTCCTGGGTAAGACGAAAGGTTTCAAGATGTGCTGCATTTGCACTTTGGGCTCAAACGTATCAACCGGAAAACTCTGCAAATATTATTTATAATTATTTAAAACATGTACAAAAGTATTATACAGCGTGCATCATGGGTATGGACTTTCTTGTCAGTTGAAAACAATTACGAATTTTTTTAATTATAATTGATCGGGCGGGTTGCAAAATCAATTCAAACTTGACAGTTTCTTCGGGATAGATTATTTATTCTGAAGAGGCCGTCAGCGTATAGCGAAAAGGCAACTTTTGAATTACTATTTGCCCCATTCAGTTTTAAAGGCCATTTTACGCTGTCCCCTATTTCTTGTATAAATTCTATCAAAAATTAAACTAAATTAAACTGAATCAATAACTACTTTGTCTGAAAAATAGAACGTGTTCCATTTGCAAACCATACCTGTAGTCCAAAACTTCTTGTTATAAATATTTATTATTGAAATTGAATCGGATCTTGTTCAAGAAATAGGCTAATGTGAAACAGCCTTAAAAGAAATCAAAAATGTATAAATTGATAGAAGAAGAAGAAGAATCAAAAATGTTTAAATTGGTAGAAGTACCTATATTCAACTTACGATGGATTTTTCGTCCTCGTAGCACATCCATCGTTCGGCCGGAGCCAAAAAAATTTTTGCCTGCGGAGGATCAAGATGCGCAATGATCGGCGAGTGATGCTCGGTCCTGACTTGCCACAGTAACTTGGTCCTCTTGAAGGTTCCATTCTGAAAGGTGCCACTGAATTCTTCTAGCGAAGTAATCGCTTCACTGTAATAGCCTCTCGGCAAATTGCGTTCGTCTTTCGACATTTTTCGAAAAATTATTTCACCCTAAATTATGTAGGTATATTCAATGACGTTTTGGTTAAAACGTTTGAAGTGTGTTTAATTTTGCAAAGGCTTCTTGATATTGAATTATATTATAAATCACGACCTACTAGATTTCACGAGACAGAGTTGGTCAAACAAGGTTCTTCTTCTTCTTATTTTGGCAATTGGTTATAAACCATGGGCCAGACACTCAAGTTGTCAGTACTTGCTTTTCTTCTTTTTTTCTCTCAATAATTTAAATTCATAATTTAATTTTAGATTGCGTTATGAACAAAATTAGTTCCTTAACTCTGTCTATATTTAAATTCGATAGAATATATGTAGCATTTAAAGGAGCCGCTAGCCCAGTCTTAATAAGATTTAAATATAATTTATCAGAATTTTGTCTTTTATTTGGACACTGGAAAAAAATGTGATCTAAGTCCTCTACACTCCCACAAGTGCAGTAAGGAGAATCCAGGACTCCTATTTTATGCAAGTGGGATTGAGAAAGACAATGATTGAAGCGCATTCTGCATATTGTTGTGATTGCTTTTCTTGGTATACGAGGTTCTATTAAAAAAAATACTGGGCGCGTTTTATTGGCACCATTCTGATTCCGGAATGATCATTCTATGCGTTTTATTGTGAAATTCTGCACCTTCACTTCAGATTTCCACTCCTTCCCTAATGGTGGAGCGAAAAGTAGAGTCAAAAAATATTTGGTTAGGTTCAAACAGTCATAAAAGTGACAAATACCGGTGAAATGAAGTGTTTCTTAATATTGTCATCAATTGGTACCAGCTCCTCCCCATCATCCAGGATATATCTGCTACAATAAATTTCTTAAAGGTTGTCACGGGCAGGGGTATTTGTTTCTGTTCTTTTGCCATGGCCAGCTCCATTAACATTCACTGACGTGTATGTATGGCCGTTTCAATTCGCCTAAAATTCGGTTCCAAGAAAGCATGCCATGGAGTACTCCCTCAGCGCTCCTATTAAAGATACTACAAAACTACTAACGGTAACCATGGCCAGCTCCATTAGCATTCACTGACGTGTATGTATGGCCGTTTCAATTCGCTTAAAATTCGGTTCCGAGAAAGCATGCCGTGGAGTACTCCCTCAGCGCTCCCTATTAAAGATACTACAGAACTACTGACAATAACTTAATGACAACTGCAATTACTTAAAAACTCACAAGAGGCGCTGAGTGGAGTACCGTCAAAATTTTTAAAAGTCGAATTGAAGCGGCCATACATACACGTCAGTGAATGTTAGGGCGTGTATCGAAATTACCAAATTGTAACCAGGGTTGGTTGTGGTAGCTAAATATTGCGTTTCTTAAGAGCAATCTTACGAAATAACTCCATATACGAAAACCATTAAAACGGGCGAATTCATAGAGACTTTATTTCTGAATATAATTAATTCATTTCTTTTTTCTATATACCTGACAACTAGCACTACAAAGTGACAATAGGAAATTTCTCTATCATCATCTGATAATTAAGAAAAAAATAATTTACATTGAAAAATTGTAGTTGAACTTTACAGCGATAGTAAAAATACTTCCAGATCGAATTTTGAAAAACGCGTTAGTCACTTTGTAGATTGAAGTTTTGTTAACAAATCAGTGAAAACAGCTTTTAAAAATATGTAACCATAATTAAGTTATGAAGTCGCCCGATTTGTATGTTTTTAGTGAATTATTTCTGTAAGGCGTGAATATATTCTCCCCACCTTAAGAGCTGGGGGCGGTAACAAACTAGACAATCACGTGATCTTTTTTCACGGTCTGAGAATATATTTTGCGTTCCGATTTTTTAGGAGTTATTGCACATGATCTCAGATAGGATTAAGGCGGGTAATTTAAATGTATTTAAATTTGTGCACTGCCTTTTCCAGTACGTTTTTGGTATTTTAATATTTATATGTACATACACTGAGGTCTAGCAACAAGTATATATCTTGTTGGTCAAGAAAAGATCAAGTTCACTATCTCTAAATAGTATTCAAAGGTACGGCTTTTTCCACGGTTGGAGAAAAAGGTATTTTTAGCCGGCTAAATTTCATCACTAGGAAAATTACATTTTTATAGAATTATCGTTTTGCCTATTCTGACGTACAACTTTTTTGTGTGAACTTTCGCGTCCTGGCGTCGTTGATTAAACCTAAAAAAAAAATTTGAGACGCATTTAACTTCGAAAACATTATTTTGTGTAACTAACTTTTGCATCAACTCCTTTTTTTCGTTATTAATTTAAATGCACTCCTTAAAATTTGAAGTGGGACACTTATGGTCCGTTTTCACGCTCAAGCAATTTGCGCAAATGTGCTTGTGAACACAAATTTGCACAAGGAGGTCGTTGCATGAAAACGGTATTTTTTTGCTTGTACAAGCAAAAAAATTTGGTAAACTGCATGCATTTGCGCAAGCGAATTTGTATGCGCAAAAACTTGCACAAATCCATTTGCACAAATTGCTTGAACGTGAAAATGGACCATTACGTTTTTTTTTTTTTGTAAATTTGTGTTTGGCTCAACTTATGTGTATTAGAAGCGAAATAGCAAAAATATAAAAATGTACATTTAAATAGAGTTCAAAAGAACCGGTAGGAAGTTAGCAATAACTTTCAGCAATAAAAAAAAATTCTAAAACTATACCAAAACTTTATATATTAGTATAAAAATATACTAATTAAGTAATATTCAATAACTTAAAATGAATATTTTTAGAAATTGATTCGAAATTGACCTATCAAGTAATTTTGCGTTAGGCGTACTTAACTTCTTCAAAAATGACAGCGTTGTCTTATTTTTAAATCAAATGTTTTTAGACGAAAATAATCTATTAATAACGGGCTTTCGATAGTTTAAAAACAAAAAGGGACATATTTTTTGTCCGGCCACAATAAAATCTTAAACTCATACCGGTTTCAAAAGAAATAAACTTTTATGATTTATATCTATGTTTATATCTTCGTAAATTTTTGAAAAATTTATTTCATTTACCTTATAGTACGTTATAAATGACACTGGCGTTTCGATGACATCAAAAGATGTGACGCTAGCGCAAAAAGACTTTTACGTTATGCAAACAAAAAACAGTCACTTCGCGTCATGATGTTCGTAATGTATCATGTACTTAATTATCAACATTTCTTAACAATTTTCGAAAAAATATAGATACATATTTACAAAGAAACATATTTACCGCCGATTTTTCTTTTCCTATATGTGACCTTCTCGTTAATGGAGTTTAATTTACCCATGTTTACAATTAAAAAAAATAAAATAATGAATTTCATTACAGTGTTGAGCTGTAGGTAATATTAAAATTGCGCATGCGCATGAAATAGGATTATACGTAAAATTTTTGGTGTTGCAGCTCCAATCCTCTTCAATAGTTTTACAAATACATATAAGTAACTACTTGTTCCTTTTCTATTATACGACGCATATGTGCAATTAAAAATAAAGTCTACTTTGAACGATAATTGCGTCTTATTACAATTTACCGTAAAAAATGTGTAAGTATTTGAATATAATTATGTACAGGGTGGATCAATTTCGATGTCTCTTATGGACAACTCTGTAACTATAAGAGATAGAAAAAAACTAATGGCCAAGTCTCGATCTCTTTTTTAGAGATAAAGTCAATAGTGTAAACAAAAATTGGCTATCTTCTTTTGTTTTCGAGTTATAAGCCAAAATTGAGATTTTTGAATTTTCGTCAATCGGTCATATCTCGTTTATTTTTCCAGATATTAAAAAACTGTTTTGACATTATTAGGACACTTTTTGGAATACAATTCAGTGGTGTAGTTGGTTTTTTGATATTTAATTAAATTTTCGAGTTATAGCATAAAGTTATATTTTTTTAAATGGAAATCATAATTGGCAATGTCATCATTAAATAGAGATTTTTTTTCTGTTTACAAATATATATACTTTATTGGGTTTATTTCCTACAGTTAATAAAATAAAACGCCTTTTTTATTATTTTTTAGTGCATTCTTTTCTTAGGAGGCTAGTTTCAACAAAAGCCGACAATTTTCTCTTGTTTTTATTAAATATTAACAAAGATTTGAAGATTGGGTAGCACAAGAGTGAGAGGTATTGCGATAAACATAAGAGATAGAAAGCTAGCACCGATAGAGCTGGGTTGGGTTGCAACATGAGTTGGCTGTGTATTTTAGTGCGGCAGTGTTGAAATTGTGATTTATTTTGATATTATTTTCTGGGTTTTAAGTTATTTATTGTGATATATCAAGAGTTGTGTTTATTATCTACTTACATTTCAATATTCTTTAACTTTTTCTGCAATAATTTCTTATTTTTAAGATGTTTTTAATTTATACATATAATTTAGTTCATTATCCCATGAAATTCATATTTGATCGAAAAAAATGCGTTTTAAACTTAAATATTAAATGAAGTTACATAATTTCGAATTTCACCCAAACCACATGGTATCGGTTGTTGTAGTCTTTGTGACTCTTAGAGGATGCTCGTTCTATCTTTCTTTCTCTTTATGCGGTTGCAACTGTCAAAATATTTGAACAAGAGTTGATATTTAATAAAAACAAACAAAAAAATTGTCGGCCTTTGTTCAAACCAGCCCACTAAGAATAGAATACACCTAAGAATAATAAAAAAGGCGTTTTATTCTATTAACTGTAAGAAATAAACCCAACAAAGTATATATTTTTGAAAACAGAAAAAAAATCTCTATTTAATGATGACATTGCCAATTATGATTTACATTTAAAAAAATATAACTTTATGCTATAACTCGAAAATTTAATTAAATATCAAAAAACCAACTACACCACTGAATTGTATTCAAAAAAGTGTCCTAATAATGTCAAAACAGTTTTTTAATATCTGTAAAAATAAACGAGATATGCGCGATTGACGAAAAGTCGAAAATGTCAATTTTTGCTTATAACTCGAAAACAAAAGAAGATAGCCAATTTTTGTTTAGTCTATTGACTTTATCTCTAAAAAAGAGATCGAGACTTGGCCACTAGTTTTTTTCTAACTCTTATAGTTACAGAGATGCCCATAAGAGACATCGAAATTGATCCACCCTGTACATGTATGTGTATTTCTGAACCCGTCGAATGTACCAACATTATGACCGAACGCAGCCTAGTAAGTTGCTCATGATGACGGAACCACCGACATGCCGGCGCACACGCGAGAGTTATTATCGTTCTCTCTCAATATGTGTTGAACAGAGATAGCTCTAAGCAACTAATGTTGGTGGTTTTCAATAGCCGCATGCTCGGAAGGCGACTGCCAACCAACCAATCATAATATCACAAATATTTCCCCTTAACGTAGCAAAGTAGGGATAGTAAAATGCGAACTTCTGAGGGGTAACATTGTAGGATTCCTCTTAAATGGAATCTGTTATTTACGGAACGCAATATTTAGCAACCACAACCAACCTGGTTACAATTTGGTAATTTCGGTACACGCCCTTAATGTAGCTGACCATGCGGTAACTTAATGACAACTGCAATTACTTAAAAACTCACAAGAGGCGCTGAGGGGAGTACTGTCAAAATTTTTAAAAGTCGAATTGAAACGGCCATACATACACGTCAGTGAATGTTAATGTAGCTGGCCATGATTTTCATACCACTAATGCACAATATGGTCATTGGTGACGCTGTCCTCGCATGTGCATTAAGGTTACTGTATTTAGAAGGTACCGCCATTCATTTCCGCGGCTTCGTCCCCCAAATTAAAAAGGACGCTATGAAACGCTAAAGGACAAAAAGGATAGATACATAACAAGTTACTGTTGCTAAGGAGTTTATGAATGAATTTGATTAATCCCAAATTAAAAGAGATAGAAAGTTGGGGCTACCTTCTCGATACAGTAACCTTATTGTGCGTTCGACATTGCGCTCGGGGCACGCTCTGAGCAGAAGTGTGAGGAAGAGTGAATGAGCTTCAGTATATGTAAGAGTGAGACAAAGGAAGACCCCCGAGCGCTCCGAGCGTGATGTCGAATGCACCTTTAAAGTGCATGGTTCCTATATCATTCTTTCATCACACTAGAAGCACAATGTAAACCGCCAACGTTCGCAACTTTGACACAAGTACACATTTTCGTGCCAAACGAAAAATAACGCTGCGATGATAAACAAGGAAAGGAACAAAAAACACGTCGCGCGCTTATAGCGCCAACGGTTTATAATTTGAATCTACTAATGGATGACGCACAGCTTTACAACTCTACCGCTATGCAGCTCGCATGGAAATCGGCCTTTACACCACGGCTGGCTTCGATGAAATCAGCAGTGTTGCCAACTTAGCGGTTTTGCCTCTAGATTTAGCGAAATCAAATTCTATTTAGCGGACTAGAAACCAATTTAGCGGTTAGGAGATTTTTTAGCTTATTTTAAAAAAAAGTAGCGGTTATTAAAATATGTTGATTGTGAAAAGTGAAGTAAAATCAAGTTTTTTTAATCGTTTTTGAACGATGGTTTTTAGTGATGCTTAAAAGATAAAGCAAATTTTTGCGAGATACCGGTATGATGCGTTATGGTTATATGCGGTTACATTAATTTAACCCCCCACTACTAAGTTCTTGTGTTACCGCTTGATTCGAGAAAATGAAAAAAGTATAATATATAAAATCACTTAAAATGAACTATACCATAAGCAGCGGTTAAGTAAGTACATCAAAATGGAACTTTATTTTATTATAAATTCTTTCGCGTATAGAAAAACACATTTAATTATTCCCCACATGTTATTTTCACAAATAAAATGCATTGCCTTATTAAGAAAAAATATAGAGGTGAACAGTATCCCACTGTTCCTAACAACTAACCTCACTTTATACCCATACCACAGAATAATAAGCGACCAGAAGTACAACTGGCTGTCGGCACCACCTGGTCCGCGCGAATTCAAAAATGACAACTTGGAAGAAAAATTAACCATCGGTTTTTCGTATGTTTCTCAACATTGTGCTGTTCTAATAAGTTTGAATTTATTAAATCACAAAGAAAATTGTTTTTTATTTATAATGTAAATGGACAGAATTTTCATTGTATTCTCAATTATTATAACAATTAATCGAAAAGAAAACTACATTCAAAACTAAGCCTAGTTCATCGAAGAGACACAAGATGGCACTGTTTTCGTGCATGGCATAATGCTTTATTCACATGCAAATGCCATGACGCCAAGTTTACGCGTTCGTTTCTTCTGATGTTATAAACAGTTTTTATCCATAATAACGTTTGCATTACTTCTGCAGCGGTCGTTAAACAAGTCCAGGAATGCGAATAGATATATTATATAACTAAAATTTCTATTTAAGACGTCTCAAAAAGTGAGATTGTGAACGTACCCTAACCATAATTTTGAAATCTGCGGACCAATTAACGCATGCGCAGTTAAAAATTTCAGACAAAACCACGCCTTAGTTAATCTTCTGGTCGTTTATTATTCTGTGCCCATACCGCAAGTAACACACCTCGCGATCTGTGTTACATTCGGTATGTTATTTGACGCTCAATAATGACGTCATCTGAGATTCTCCTATGATACCTTTTCTCGCAAAAATGTAGTGGTACTTCTCAGAATTAATCGGTTATTCCACCGGTAGATATTTTAAAATTCTAAAATCCACTGTAAAGCTATAATATGTTATTATAGCTACAATAAGTATATAATAGTAATACAGTTACAATAAGTTAATAACTTATTATAGCTAAAATAACATATTATAGCTTT
The DNA here is from genome assembly GCA_033060865.1 of Dorcus hopei. NCBI lineage: Eukaryota > Metazoa > Arthropoda > Insecta > Coleoptera > Lucanidae > Dorcus > Dorcus hopei. The sequence continues at coordinate 38,228,656 of CM065419.1, forward strand.
ACAGTGGATTTTAGAATTTTAAAATGTTTACCGGTGGAGTAACCGGTCAATTCTGAAAAGTGCCCGTATGCTTATGAATACATACACAAAGATACCGGTATCTCGCAAAAATTTGCTTTTAGTGCAACGGTCACTTCGGTCACGTAAAACCCGTAAAGTAATCATCAATCACACGTAAGTAATTACTTGAAAGAGTGTGTAGCAGATGTGTACTTTGTGAAATTATTATTAATAATAATAGGAGTTTAACAAACGTGCAACAATATCCAAATATCATCAAAAGTTTCGAGAATCGTGGTTAAGAGGTCCACTACTTAGAAAAAACTACTGGAAAAATTGCGAAATGTAAACTTTTTCAATGTTTTCAACGCCATTTAGCGGATATTTAGCGGTTTAAGAGATACGATCTAGCGGATGTGAAATTCAGACTATTGGCAACACTGGAAATTAGTTGGCTACACTGAGATCTGAAAATTTGCTTCTGTCAAAGTAACTTCAAATTTTAAACTCAATTTTATTTATTTTAAGTGCGATATAATACAATTTAGTAAACATGTCGTATATGTTAGCACATTTACATAATGGGTGGCAAGTAGATCAAGCCATTTTGTCAGAAGAAGACCGAGTTGTAGTAAGTAGAACACATAACCTAAACACTGTAAACATTATTGAAGAAAAACACAGCAAACTATGGGGTCGTTTTTCTATTCGGGATTAAGTCATCCGTTACAGCGATTAAACCAAAAGCGTTTTTTTTACATATTAACGTGGAGTAGTTTATTGCCACGATGCGTTTTTAATGTATGATGTCACAAGTTCTTTAATCAGCAATTTTGCCCAAGTTTTATCTTCTACCGATTTTAGGTGTTTTTTTAACCATTGAAAGAATAGATGGAAATTGTCAATTTAAAGTTGCAGCCTGACGTCATCAAGGTTCAGCGCTGAAGGTATAAGATGCAGTAAAGAAAACACCCCCTATTTAACATGCATTTTAAGTTTATTCGAAGTTTAAACCTTCTATTTTGTGATTGAATCACACTATTTTTTTTTTTTTCTAGGTTATACGTTTTGGACACGATTGGGATCCTTCGTGCATGAAAATGGACGAAGTTTTATACAGCATTGCGGAGAAGGTCAAGAATTTTGCGGTGATATATTTAGTGGACATAACTGAAGTACCTGACTTTAATAAGATGTAAGTATAATTCAGGAAAGAAAATTATTAGGCACTTGGCTCTAAATTTTGTCTATAATGCTAAAATGGAGCAACTTTGAATGTTATGCTAAATTTCTCCAGCTTCAAATCATTAAAATTCCATAACATCAAACGATGAATACATCAGACTTTCATATATCACATTTTCCTAATCTTAATTTTGCATTATGTTGGCAAACCTGTTTCTGCCTTGCAATATGTTGAAAAAATGTAGAAAATGATTTTTAAAATCCTTTTTTTCTCACTTGATGTAACATAAACTTGTCAAAGAGCTTGAAGAAAAAGATTTTTAATTTCTTTGAACATTTTGACTTAATAGTTGAATAATTTTTGCTTAAATATAATTGTTAAATTATTTTATTCTTTTAGGTATGAATTATATGACCCCTGCACAGTGATGTTCTTCTTCAGGAACAAACACATCATGATAGATTTAGGTACGGGTAATAACAATAAGATCAACTGGCCTTTAGAAGACAAACAAGAAATGATTGACATCGTGGAGACGGTTTACAGGGGTGCTAGGAAAGGACGAGGTCTTGTAGTGTCACCGAAAGACTATTCAACAAAGTACCGCTATTAAAGTAATAGATTTTTTGTCTTAAGAATTTTCTAAAAAAAAAAAACCAAAATATAATTAACTTATTGAATTCTGCTTGTGGATTTGTTTTTATAGCCTCTATTCTTTATTTTTACAACTTGTTTTTCTTTTTCGACAATACTTGTAATGTACTTGTACTTCCATTCATTGTTTGTTTAATGCCTTCTTCATTTGAAGTAAATTAGTTTAATTTGAACAAGCAATTTTCATTCTCCAGTCTTTCAGCTTTCTACTTCGTCATTCTGTTTTCTATTGAGTTCTTCTTTTTGTTTGCTTTCAATTTCTATTCCATCATTATGATAAGTTCTGTCTCAGCTGTAATTCCAGAGTAAACTGTGATCAGTTTGTTGAAGTATCAAGTTCTTGTTTCTGTAGTGACTTTGTAATTTACTCAATCATTACCCTAAACATCGTTATCATAATAAAAAAACTTAATTACTTTTCAAACATGTGTTTTATGCTTCTCTCAACTTTCTGAAACAAAAGTAGTAACATTCAAAACATATTGAACAACACAGACAAGTGCCAAGATATTATTAGCCTGTAAATTATTACCTGAATTATCATAATTGCATCAATTTCTGAATGTGCAAACACTTCCCAGTATGCAAACGAAGCCAATAATTTCTAGGAAATTAAAGTCAACAAGTCCCAAGTAGATTGCTTAAGAGGGAAAAAAAAAAGATGTAACATGTAGTTCAAACTAAAAGTGACTTGAATTCTAATACACATTGGGGCCAGTTTCATAATGGAACTTTTAAAGTAACTTTCGCATGTCAAAACAAATATGAAGACTCATTTGTTTACACATCTGAATGTGACTTTAATTTTAAAGTCTCCTTTAAATTCCATTATGAAACGGGCCCTTAGCCTTGCAGGAAGCCAGCCAAGTTTCAAATATTTTTTACTAAACAAAATTTTCGTATGAATTTTATTGTTAATAAATGTACAGGTTGGTCTTAAAATAAAACAGCACAACACAAAATTTAAAATAAATGCGTATTATTTATTGCAATATTTATTTATATACACAAAACTTAAGTCCTAAGTTTTTTCTTTTCATAATAACGTGGTCTTACTAGTGCTAAGAATAATTTACATGTAACTACCTTGGAGTCTAACTCTAGCATTAACAACCACTGGAAATGTTTCTTTTTCCGCTATATACATGAATGTGGTGTAGGCCTAAAATATACACGTACAATTTATGATACAAATAAAACTAAATAAAACCAAGTCCGTTTGACAAAATAATATTTCAGAAACTTCAGTATAATAAACTTTAAATTAAATAACTGCTTTAGCATTTCTAAATAACTTTTTTTGTACAGTACTAAAAACATCCATCTCTCATACAAAACTTAGTTCTACGTACTCTAAAATTTCTGTGAGCAACGCTTGAAAACACGCTTTCTTTTCAACAATAAAACTTAACATTTCATGTTTACGTCTGCAGCATCAATGCGATGATACTAATTCGACATAGTTCGCAGGGTATAGTCCTACACGTCCGTCTTTTCTACCTTTGCACCAACCTTGCTCATCTTCGTCTTCAAGTTTTTCAAACACGTCACCTACAAGGGGGGGAGGTTTTTTCAATAGAAATTTTGAGAATGGAATAGAATATACCTTGCTTGAAACTAAGTTCGTCATTTTCTGCACCTTCGTAGTCGTATAGTGCCTTCACAGGGACTCCAGGTTCACCATTATCAACTAATGCCTCATTTTCATCCCATTCTTCTTCTTCAAATGGATTTGCATCGCCCTTACCAGAGCCATTCCTATAGTTTAAAAAAATATATAATCATAAAAATTAATTAATTCGCAAGGGTCCAGGTCCGTATACACAAACAAATCTCAAGGTAGACTTAAGGAAAAAGTGCTAACTTCATATTAAATTGTGCATTGCATAGTTACATTCTTCAAAGTAAGGCCCAGTTTCATAAAACGTACTTAACCACTCGATCAAGTTAATCGTGTGATTAAGCAATATCATTGGTGAAAATTTAAACTTTCCTCCAATGATATTGCTTAATCACACGATTAACTTGATCGAGTGGTTAACTATGTTTTATGAAACTGGGCCTAGAGGTTTTCTTTGGCTTAAGTCTAAGATTTGTCTGTGCATACGGGTACCAAACTTACGTAATTGTAGATGCTCTATTTGGGGGACTCTCGACTTTATCATTCGTCTTTACTATTACTACATCGCTCTTCTCTCTAGTTACGTCTGTGTTTAATTTCTGTGTTGATTTTGTTTTCGCCGATGATTTATTATTTACGGAATAATCCTACAAGTGAAGGAAAACATCTTCGTTTATTGCTTTTTAAATTTTTGATTGCTTATCAAGGCGTTTGTAACAAAAAAATCTAAATTTGTGACGTACTCTTTTTACAGGTGCATTTACAAGAAAATTCGCCTTTCTGTTAACCGCATTCGATTCGAATTTAAAAAGCAAGGTTACGCAACTCTCTACGTAAAAATGAAAACAAAATAAAGGAAAAAACAAGCATACATGCAAGTCTTCGCCGACAGGCCTCTGATTGATCAGCATGATTCCGGCGGTTCCAGAATCCTTGGACTTGCCCTTTGCAATGTCTCTGAATTCCTCAGTGTATTCCTAAACACAACATGCAAAATGTACACACTAAAATTATTCGAAAACTAAAACGTTGTTATGTGTGAGCTGGAAACACAAACATACTCTATTAAATTATGCAGAAGAATGAACAGTTGTGAAAAGGAAAAGAAATCTGTCACATGCTCTACGGGCAAGAAATGAAAAATGCTATGAAAAGGAGGTAATGTAAAATAAAAAATGTAATATCTGGTTAATTAAATTTCTAAAAAAAAAATGATTACAATGCAAAAATGAAACGTGAAAAAAATTAATAAAAAACACAGTTTACATTTTATAAATATTTTCGAGGGAAGTCTTAACATTAAGCTAAAAAAATGTATTAATAAATTAGGCAGAAAATATGGGGTGATCATAATTAATATCAACGCTTTCTGTATAATATCAAGATTAATTATTATAAAAAAAAAACCTGCCAACTTAAACTTAAGAATGGAAATACATATTTGAAAGAGAACTACTTTTTACAGCCAGTATCAATCAGATTCAAATCTAATCTCCATTCCAATAAAGTGGAAGGAATTTGTTGATTGAGATCCAGCTTATCAACTTATTTTTATCAAATTAAATCGACACACCCAATAACTATTAAAAAAACGCACTGAGGTATTAAAAAAATTGATGTATTTACATCAAATACTTGCCTTAATTTTTTTTAACTGAAAGAGTAATTACAAGTCCAAGAAATTATTTGAAACAATAAATTCTGCTTTTAATCATAAACAAGTGCCTCAGAACTTTCGTTATACATTGTACATCATCCAAACATAATTAATTATCAACCTTGTGCTACTATAATCAATATCCGTTTTAAATCATCTCAATAAATATGTTAGTTCAGGAATTAATGCACAAGTGTTAACAGCATAAATTGTACTTTTTTGCTAATATCAAGGTGACGTAAAAAATGAATTGTGTTGAATCAAAAAATTTTGATTTATGAGAGTCAGGCCGTAAGCAGTACCAAGCACTTCCTCAAACAATTCATCAACAACACGTTATTAATCACTCAAATCATTACCAAGCCGTGTGATGTGTAGGAAAATAAATAACATACCTCGAACTGTGGCCAATTCATCGCCATATTTACACCGTGATTATTTGACCACCACTTCAAGTCTTTCTCATGATCCGCGTTGTTAATCGTGTGGTACAACTCTTCGTAAATTTGAGGTAATCTAAAAGAACAAAAATAAATTTATTTGCAGGAATCTAGGAATTACAACCCCCTTGGCAAAATTAGTTAACTAATTGGATTTTTAAAATAAATTAGAAAAGGGGGGCCCTTAAAAGGTCGAATGCTAAACCTGATTTGTACTCACGTTGGATCCTGTGATATATTTAAATGCTTGTGGATATCGAATAGGGTTTCCTTGAAGAAATTAAGTCTCTGTGCTTCCAGCTCTTGACACTTGTCGAACACCACGGTCATGTCTTCCATGTATTTGGGGTTGTAGCTGTTGATTTCTTGTAAGGCTTGGTTGTATTTATCGCGGTTCTTCTGGACGTCTTCCTTCGACTTTTGTACTCTATCTGCCATTTTTTTAACCTGAAGGAAAAAACATGGGTTACAAAGGTAGAGCGATATTCAGAAAAAAATTCTAGTTTAAGAGCAAGGTTTCTTCTGGCACTAACTATAAGTAAATGACTTGCAACAATTATAACAAGAAGAAGTAAATAATGAATGCATTCTTACCAGGATCGCTCTCTGCAAATAGTAACACAGAAAAAAATTACTGTAATTACTTTTTTTTAATGATTATGTAAGAGTTATAAATTGGTGAAAGCAAATTTTGCGTTAGTCTTATTTTGAGAAATAGCTGCCAGTAAACGAGGAAATTACAGTTTTGTTCTTGTAAATTCACGTTCTGATTTAATTTAATTTATTTTTGTGTTATTGCGAACACATTTGCTTTCCTAACAGCGTTTCCTAGTTTTTTTCTTAACGTTAATAATAGTCTTTGGAATGTTATTCAGTAATTTGATTTATGTATCCAGCTCACTTTTAATAATATCGAGTGATTGTGCTACACGGACTCGAACAAAATTGAGATAAAACTGAAACAGGATTAATTTTATCAATTAAAAATACTAGATATTATTAAGCAGATAGAAATGAGTAACTTGCTGTGATTTTTATTCAATTTATATTTTTTTAATGTTTTATAAGAGCTCATTCAGTGACTGCACATACAGTGTGACTTTTAATGACTGAGGATGATTTAAATTTACCGCCATACTAAATTGTTACTACGTTGGCAACACTCGGTAGTCTTGTCATTTTGCTTCTTACATAAGAATAATGATAGTAGAATAAAAAGAAGTAACACATCAAAAATGTGCCTGCGAAAAACGAAGCAAACAAATTAACGTGTCGACGACTCTGGAATTTAATACTGAATAATCAATATTGGTTCGTCGTAGCCATATTTAAAACGTGAAATATACTAAAAATTCAAAGTATCCTCAAATCACACTGGACACTTCATATTTAAAGAAATTAAACGAAAATCTTTGATAAAATAAAACGGTAGCTAAGGGTACTTAGCCTTCCACTGCAAACATTGTCGCTTTAAGCATTTAAGGGTTTTTCTTATAATAGAATTTTAAATTCGAACTTACTTATTTGTTTTAGTTTTCTATAATATTCACACTTTATAACTTATTTGAGATTTTTTTTAAAGAAAATAATTTATTATTATTACCTGATCTTGTGAAACAGAACTATCACCAGTGGCGTTTCTCTCCTGATTTGTGGCGGACCTCTCCGTCTTGCACGCCGTGTGATAATCACTTCTCGCCTTATCTACTTTCTGCAGGAGCTTCACCCAGGGCTTCTGCGCCTTCTTGAAATTATCTTCCATGTCTTTCCTCTCCTTAATATGCATCATAGACTGGAACGGAGAGTGCTTCATTAAAATGCATGAGATGTAAACATTTAACCGAAAGAGCGCTAAAGAATTAACCGCGCCTAAGATCAGGGGGGCACATTAAACGAGAATGTGTTTAACGAAGTGGTAGGCAGGCGAAAATGTGTTAAAGTTTTTAAAAAAGAAGCTTTCATTATTTTAACACAGTTATCGTTCACAATACAACAAATAAATTCAATTCAATAAGTATACATAGAATAAAAAAGAAAATTAAAAGCATACTGCATAGATGCAGACTTGCAGACTTGTTCGCCGACGTGCTTGTCTCTGTGTATTTGAGATGACTAAATCCTTCGGTTTATTTAACATCTTAACTTTGATCGTCATCACAAACTAATGATATTTAACCTATGGGATTGCTCAATCGACGGTTTCTGTCCAGTCGTGACGTAGGCGACGGACCATATAATTTGAAATTAAGAAAGGCGTAATTTATTACTGCAATTAAATATTTACTTGAAATGAATTGTTAATTTCATTAAAAAAATTAAGCGTCAGTCGTTAAATTTAAAGAAAGTCCGTTGCTGACATAGAAAAAAAAACAAAGGGAATGAGCAATCCTATAGAATTTAATGTCCTTGATCACAAACTTATATTTCATACAACATTTTAAACATGACCCATGCACGGCATACATAAAGTCTTCGTATCTCCGTCTTACTTTTAAAGTTAGTAAAAAGGAACTAATTTTTGTGACTCCTCGAACAAGTCTACAAGCTTTTCTGGCTCTCCGAACAAGTCTACAACATGTTGAAATATGTTGTAATTATTTTGATTAGTGATTGTTGTTATTTTATACAAAAATAAGTAGAAGTTTTCCTCCCTACTTAATTGGATGGGTTTTTAATTAAAAATAGAATCTGTTATGTAATTATTAATGCTGGCCTATGCAATAATACAATCCAATTAAAAAAATCTCTCAAAGGACGATCGATTGATTTGATTACGTAAATAAATAATCGCCACACCTGAACGATTATTTATTATCTCACACAATTTGCATGTGTCTCTACCTTCATTGTTGCAAAATAATTGCATGAATCATCTGTCAATTCGGGATTAAACAGAGTTCCCGTTTTTTTTTAAGCGCGACAAGGCAATCACCTTCAACCTTTCACATTCCAAAGTTGAATATTATTGTATGAAATAACTGTACTTAGGCGATACAATGAAACCTCTGCATTCCTCAAATTAAAATGTAACCAGCAGGTTTTATTTATAATTGTAACATACGAAGAGACCCTGCGTTCTTGCTCTGTCTGGTATTCGCGAAATTTTATTATTTTATAATAGAAGAAAAAAATTTAGAATTATGAAATTCCTCCTTACTTTAAGCACTTCGAAATATTATTAAATTTTACGTGTTTTAAATGTGCGTAAAAAAATGTGGTCACGGATAATCGCGCATTCCGGGCCTGGAAACGAACGGTAGTCCAAATTGAGCACTCTCACTTTCACACTAAAGAATCAGGAAAAGTAACGCGATACATATTAATCAGTATGGACGTGGTTAGGATCGTCTCAACAAGCATACAGTGGCAATAAAATAAATATAAAGCAAGCAATGTACAACTGAGGATTAATCATTATTGTCCAATGACATAATTAAGTATTAATCCGACAATTATTACACTTCTTAAAATTTCATCAAATGATACTTGTATACATGATTAAATTATAGTACCTAGTAGCTGAGAATACTTTTGTGATTGTTGGATAATTCACTAATTAATGCCCTAATAAAAAAAGCTCAAATTTGAAATACCAATGTATATTTTTTGTGTAAATTGCTGGAGGAAAGAGAAATTGATCCTCTTGTAAAACCTCTCCAAAATTTTATATGCATTTAAATTCAATTTGCTGGTCGCCTCTTCCAAAATAACAGGCGTAAATGAAATGATTGGGTTTGCCTGTGTACGATTCAGAATGGTCTCTACACGGAAAAAAGTGAAGCTTGAAAACCAAAAGAAAATTATTCTTGATTTTTTTTCTTCTTACAAATATATAAATATTTCTTTCCAGAAAATATACCGCGTGTCCCAGAAATGTATATAAAGCTTCAGGTAAACCTATTCCTCTACATTTCCTCATTCTAAAACCGCAAAAAACGGTTCCCAAGGGTAGTGTACTTTTCTTGTACGAACCCTCCAAATAGAGCACTTTTAACAGTAAACGGCTGAAAACGGAACGGAAAATGTTATTAAATCAGTAAGGAAGTCTTTATCATTAACAGAAAATAATTAAAACGCACTTCACCCACCTACGACTGCTTTTTGGGTTACTGTTAAAAACAGCAGCGCAGAGAATAGTAAAATAAATAATTAATTAAGGCGTTGGATTTGCAACTACATACTTGAAATTTATTTAGTCTGAAGCCCTTCTGTAAATCGAATTAACTGCATACATAAGCAATGTTGTCAAGTTTACCATTTTTTTTAATCTCGTATTTTGTCTCGTATGCTGAAACTAACAAACCCTGAGAATTAATTTTTGCATTTTTGGGAGGCTTAGAGAATGTAGAAAAGAAATACCCGAACCTTTATATACATTTCTGGGACGCCCTGTATTTGCTGCAAGTTTACCCGTGATCTTAAGGAAATAATCTGATTTGTTTGGTTGATTATTTCAATTTAAAGAATTTTAACAATATTCTTTCTTGAAATGAAAATCGTATACATATTTGAGTAAAACATTATTTTCTAATAAAAAAATTTATATGTTCACTTCAGCGAGACTCATTTGAGAAGGAGCAACTATTTTGAATAAAGAAAATTTATTCTTACGGATATATGAGTGTGATATATGACAATATGCTTGACCGAAGCTTAGTTTATTTCATTGAAATAAATAATTTTATACGTGTATTTCTTCAAATAATTTTTTCTCTGTGAAATTCGTTTTTTTATATAAAACACCGACAGGCAATGCGAAATAATTTAAATATGTATAGTAATAGATAATACTCATCAAATGACATAAAAATTCTAGAAAGAAGAAATAAACAAACAATTCAAGAATTAATCTTCCAATTAGAGAAAAGAAAATATAATTGCTAGAGGTGATATTAAAACTTTTAAAAAAGTTGGGTGAAAAATATCGTAAGCATTTGGCTAGTTACTGCTTCTAAAGCAGCGAATAATTTAGATATCCCTAACACGAAGGAATAAAAAATCGCAAAACTACTGATCAAGAAACTGAAGAAGAAGTAAATACAAAAATGAAGAAATAAAACTCTGCTGCAGATCTATACTTTCTTAAAACAAATTTTCTTTAATTTTTCTCAACTTCTTTTTTCTACAAATACTTCAATACTTTTTGTAATAATGTAGCGAAAGAAAAAAGTAAAACTAAAGAAAATAAAACAAGCAATGTCAAAGAATTTAATTCAATGTAAACGAAAATGAAGTGAAATAAAAAAAAGAATCGAAAACATTGTAAAAGGAAAAACGAACTCGAAGAACAAAAATAAAATAAGTATCAACAAAGAAAACAAATAACGAAGAATGAAGTTTTAATAAAGCGAAAAGTGTTGGGGCTACCAAAGAGAAAAAAATATATGTTCAGAAATTAACCGTCCAATTAAAGAAAGAAAATATAATTACATACTAAAGAAAAAATAAAATATTAAAGTTACTAAAGAAATTAGATGAAAATATCGTAAAAAAGTTGAAAATATAAACATTTTGTTAATAATAATTCCTGCTTTTGAAGAAGCGAATAATTTAGAAAGACAAAAAAATTGAAAAAATTAGCAACTATTGATGCACAAAATGAAGAAGAAGCAAATAGAAATTATGAAATCAAAAAGGAAGAGATTGAAATTAGTAAATAGGAAAATGAAGAAATGAAATCTAACCTATAAATTCTCCAGTCCAAGAGCGGAAATTGAAGAATATGAAGAAGAAAAAGCAAATGATACTGCAGGTAACGAAGAAAGGGCAAATTTCAAAAATGTTCCAGTATATGAAGAAGAAAAAACCAAACGTTGAAGACGAAAATCAGAAGACAGATTAATTAAAAATAATTTAGGTTGTTCTGGAATAAAAGGAAAACTTTTTTAAAGAGAATGAACTACAAATATTTAATTAAAGGAATTCTTTTCCGACTACCTAGAACTTGATACACAGGAATTTAATTATTTTGATATTACCAACTACCAAGATTTCATGGACTTGATTTTTGAAAAACTTGAGGTAGTAAAGAACGAATGTCGAGAATAAGATGGTAAGTTCCAAGACTCAGAAAACGTTAGATTTCTTGTCCAAATCATGTAAATCTTTTCCTTCAATTACTTACTGTAAAACTTCCAAGAGAGAGCAACTTGATAATTTTATCATTACTGAGGCTTCTTGAACTTGAATTTGAAGAAAAATTACAAAGGTGAAAATTACTTGAAAACTTCCAGGGTAGTATAGTTTGTCTACTTTGTCATTACCGATAAGGCTCCTTAAGCTTGAATTTGAAAAATATTGAAGTCACTAAGGTGAAAGGCAGTTCAAAACATCCAAGAGAGTGCAATTTGACTAGTTTATCGTTGCGAAAGCTTCCTAAGCTTGAATTTCAAAAACATTTGAAGTCAAAAAGATGAAAGTCACTTCAAAACTTCCAATTTGTCTATTTTGTGATTACCAAGGCTCTTTAAGTTTGATTTTGAAAAAAAAAAGTCAACAAGGTGAAAGTCAATTCAAAACTTCCACGAGAGTACATTTTGATTATGTTGTCATTACTAAAGCTCCTTAGGTTTGAACTTGAAAAAAAGTTCCGTGTATATAAATCGTCTAAATTCCGTCTAGCTCTAGTTATTATCAAAGCTCTCTGAGCTTGGGTTTGCATAAATTTGGATCAGGATGAAAGTCAGTAAACTGGTACGATCTAGGCCTCAGAAATAATTAGACTTCGTGTTCAAAACATGCGCAGAGCTTTTTCCCTGACTACTCAATTTAGGTTTTGTAATTTATTGTTCTACGCAGTATGACAGTGAAGTGAAATGTGTTCAGTTGTACATAGACATTTAGTATTGACGCGAAAGAAGCAATAAATTGTAAAACACCAGCTCACCTTGTGATAATTGTCTTTTTGCCATTGCTTAATTTTAGTAGTAACTTCATTTACAAGATTATCCCTAATCCTAGTGTGAACGTCATATCGCCTGTCGGCCTCCCCGAGGACGCCCTTCCACGCCGCCTCCGAGGTCCCGTATTCCGGGCCCTTCTCGATCGTGTCGTTCCACTTTTTCGACCAGGCCTTCAGGCTCTTCGCGTAGTTCTTCTCGATTTCGGATCTTTCCTGTATAAGCGTGATGAGGTCGTTGCACAGTTTGTATCCGTCTTCGATGCGTTTGGTTGTGCGCTTGTAGTTGTTCGGCTCCCAGAAGGAATCGCTCGTTGCTATGAGCATGTTGTCGTCACTGTGGTGCGACATTATTGCCGCCAATCAGTCTGGTTACCTTTAAAGAAAAACATAACTCACATTGAACAAACTAAAGATTTCTGCACCAAAACGTTAATTGTAGGTATTTAATGAGGCAATTTATTAAAGGGTATGAAAATTAAAAAATCTATTGATCTTAAACAAACAAATAAGGGTTTATAATAGTTCTTTTTATTCAGGAGGTACAAGTCTTCAGCAAGCCATTGGTTAAAAACAAGGAAGGAAAAGTAACGGGAATTCGGTTCCTTGTTTCTTTTGCGCTTAAATGCATGTGGAACCGTGGAACGGTTACGGTTACATTTTCCATCCCTGGTTAAAAATGCAATAAAATTAGTACCTTCATCCTAAAACAAACAGACTTGGTCATCTCTGATAACTGTTACGACTAACTCAACGAACGTTCAAATATCACTAGAGTCGAGAGTAGATATTAAATTTGATAATACTGACAGCGTCAACTCTGACAGAATTAATGTAGGTACAGGTCAGAGCAGGCTTTTTCATAAACGAAAACTGGAAATGAACTTGGCGATAAAAGAAATAAATCTAAAGATAATATTAATTAAAGAACTGATGCAAAATATGTAACCATATGTAACGGAATTCCTTTTCTTTCTTTATCTATACATCACAGACACTTAGTCTCTGTCAAGAAAATTAATTAAACATAATACTTCATTGGTTCAAAACAAACCAGATATTAATGGGATAAAACAGAACGCGCCATGCATTATTCAATACGATTATTAGTCCCTCAACAATAGAACAATGATTTATAAACATGCCATTATTATTCAAATGATGTACATCCAATTGTGAGGAATAATTTTTTAATAAACCACACCAATCGAACACGCCGGCCAAGTAAAGTCGTAACACTCATAATTCCTGCCATTTTCGTATCCAAACCCTGGATGAAGAAAGTAGGACAATACATAGTTGATACTTATTAATGTTGGCGGTGATTTTGTAATACGAAGCAATTTTCAGCGGATTTCCTGCCTTTAAATGAAATTAATTGCGCGAGAGTTGTAAACTAAAGAATTTTTACGAAACGGAAAGTTTTTTTTTAGTTGCAAGCAAATGATGCATTTAGATGAAAAGGAAAATTTGTTACAAGTTTTGTGTGCCTTACGGAAAGGCTGACGCACATTTGAATTCGTCTTATGACTAACAGAATAAACGAATTAATTAATGCTAATCCATTGAACAAGCAAAAGGATGTACACCAACCCACTTGAATGTCTGATGTTACGAAAATTAGAACAAAACAACCTTTCCGTGAATGAAATTCAGAATTCTTTTATTTGTAGGACGAAACAGGACAATTTTCATGAAATCGGGAATGAAGGCAACGTCGTTATTTCGCAGAAAAAAATTAACACATTATGTTAATGAACTAATAAATTAGTAATTGAATATTCAAATTTCATTTATATTTCTCCTAATTTGTGAATTATAATTTATACATCGTGTTTGAATTAATTAAAAATCATTCATTCATTAAAAATATGCATGCACTTGTGAAATCGCCATTTGAAATTTGAGAGCAACGCACTCTCAAATGTAAAAGCATTTAAAACTAAAAGCAATGCATTTCAAAGCCCAAAAGGGGAGCTTCCAAAAGCGTTTCGAACGTAAAAGAATTTGTAATGAGTTTGCTGTGCACTCCAATAATAAATACCCTTCTAATTGATATCTTTTCAGATATGCACTTAACAGAAAATGAGGGTTATTGTGATGGACACGATGATTAAAAGTTGACGAAAAATGGAAGGAAAATGAGACAGACAGGGAATTAAAAAATTGATTCATAAAAAACAGTTTTTTTAACATCTGTACGAAAGGTTTTCTTATTGGCGTTCCCCGTTCGTTTTTATTTCATTCGTGAAGCTAAATTGCCCGAGAATAAATGCCCACTTTACTCATAAGTAAATTATGAGGCGGATATTAAATATTATCCTTATTGTATTAGGGCAATTCGTGTCTGAGCCGAGAAAGGACTATATACGCATGCATTAACTTATTCGTTTAGAGTTAGAAGCATACGAGGAATAATTGGTCAAAAAAAAAGAAACAGAAAATGGTTGGCGGTCGGTAACTGCTAATGATAGTAATAATAGCAGAATTGTTTTTATATCTTGTTTCTATTGATTTGCGCAATGAAAATTAAATGGCCGATAGTAGTAAATAATAGACAAAAATTGATTTAATAATGAATTATTTATTAAGAATACTTGAACCTAAAACACCAAAATGTAAAACAATAAAAAAATACACTCCAAGTCTAAACTAAAGTGACCAGACGTTCCCCATTAGAGAGAATTATCCCGTCCCGTATTAGAGTTTACGGTCCCCTATTCTGAAATCTCATTCAAATCTGAAATTATGTGAAATGAACATAAAATCAATAGATAAAAAACACATACCACATCATATCGTATTTTATTAATTAATATCTTCATTTATCTACAGAGTGATTAGTTCAGAAAAAACAACAAATCAATCAATCAATACGTTCAAAAAGGTTAATGCAGATGAAATATAACTTGAATTGTTCCCGTCAAGAATTTTATGAAATATGAAAAAATTATAAAACATTGCTGAAGAAGATTCGTAGTTCTGTAAAATATATCTCTTGTATACGTGCTCCCACTCCTTCGCAAGGAAATAACATTGTTAATAGCGATATTGCCAACAAATTTTAAAAATTGGGACAAAAAAATGTTAGGATACTTCTGTTATCAACATTGTTGACGTCATTTGTGACTAACATGTGAAAAAATACCGAAGAAATGTTATTAACATGTTGATAACAATTTCTGTTAATAACATTTACGGTTAACATTTATTATTTCTTTTAATTAACGTTTTAATAAAGCCGGCTTTATATAGGTGACAACATTGTTAATAACGCCGTTAATAGCAATGTTGTTAACAAATCTAAAAAGCTGGGACAAAAAATGTTAGAATACGTCTCTTATCAACATTGTTGACGTCATTTGCGATTAACATGTGAAGAAACACCGAATAAATGTTACTAACATGTTCATGATCATTTCTGTTAATAACATTTGCTGTTAACATTTATTATTTCTTTACATTAACGTACTAATAAAGCCGGCTTTACATAGGAGATAACTTTGTTAATAACGCCGTTAATAGCAATGATTAAGTTTATCTCGCACATTCAATCTGATTGAGATTTCAAGTGGATTCGTGAATCTGGACTGTTTCTGATCATCTATCTCAATCCGCTTGAAATATTATTTCAATCCTAAAGAGAGACAACCACCCAGTAAAAAGAAATGCTCTGAGTTACTTGTTTAAATAATATGAAGTTAGCCAGTAACAATAATAATTTAAATCCGTGTTTATATCGCTATTTTTTAATCCAATCCCCATTTTCAGTCGGATTGAGCTAAGTTTTCAATCGGATTGAAATTATAAATTAGAGAAGTTTATGTCGGGATTCGAACATTCAATTCAATCTATTGAAATTTCAATAGGATTGAACATGCGAGATAAACATAGTCATGTTGTTAATAAATCTAAAAAAAACTGGGACAAAAAATGTTAGGATACAACATTATCAACATTTTGACGACATTTGTGTCTAACATGTGAAGAAACACCGAAGAAATGTTATTAAAATGTTGTTAGTAAAATGTTCCTATTAATAACATTTACTGTTAACTTTTCTTTTTCATTAACGGGTTAATAAAGTCGGTTTTATAGGGCGGATACCATTGTTAGCAATGTTGTTAACAAATCTAAAAAACTGGAACAAAAAATGTTAGAACACGTCTGTTATCAACATTGTTGACAACATTTGCGTCTAACCTGTGAAGAAACACCGAAGAATGTTATTAACATGTTGATACTTAATTCTGTTAATAACATTTGCTGTTAACATTTATTATTTTATTAACGTGTTAAAAGCCGGTTTTACATCGGACTTAACATTGTTAGTAATGAATAGTTTAGATCGCCATATTGTTAATAATGTTGTTAATAGCAAAATTGGGAACAAATCTAAAAACCTGGGCAAAATAGTTAGCACACGTCTGTTATCAACATTGTTGATGTTAACTGCGACTAGCATGTGAAGAAATACGAAAAAATGTTATTAATATGTTGATAATAATTTCTGTTAATAACATTCGCTGTTAACATTTATTATTTCTTTTCATTAACGTGTTAATAAAGCCGGCTTTACACAGGAGATTAACCATGCTAATAACGCTTTAACAACAGTGTTAACTGGCACAAAAATGATAGGATACGTCTGTTATCAACATTGTTGACGTCATTGGCGACTAATGTGTGAAAAAATACCGAAGAAATGTTATTAACATGTTGATAATAATAATTTCTGTTAATAACATTTACTAACAATGTTAATAATGAGTAGTTTAGATCGAGTCATTGTTAGTAGCAAAATTGCTAACAAATCTGAAAAATTGGGACAAAAAATCTTAGGACACTTCCGTTATCAACATTGTAGACGTCATTTGCGACTAACATGCGAAGAAATACCGAAGAAATGTTATTAACATATTGATAATAATTTCTGTTAATAGCATTTGCTTTTAACATTTACTATATTTTTTTACTAACGTGTTAAAATTCTTCATAACTTTGTTAGTAGCAAATATTTTGCGATCGGTCTGGAGGCGGCCCAGATTAAAGAGTGTTGCTAGCAAAATTACATTAATTACAGTTTTCCGGTAGTAACAATGTTAATAGCAATGTAAATATAAAATTATTACCTACGTTTTCAGTGTTAATCAAATGAATGTTATTTACTTACTTGTTACTAGCATTTTTACTATTGTTAGTTTTTCGGTGTACAAGCATCTTTATAAAAAAAAAAAAACAAATCTGGTTACTAAACGCAACTGACTTTAAATGTAATTAAAATGAAAAAATTTTTCACTTCTGACGAAGCTGTCGAACGACGGTGAAACGTAAAGTATTGTAGTGAGCGATTTAGAGTCCGCTTAAAAGATTTTGTGATACAAATTTCATCGGACAAGAACCAACTGTAAATATGTAATTATTTGGTTGAGTATCTTACGAAAAATGTAATTTTATTATCTAACTGACAACCATATTTAGCGTAAAACGATGTTATCACTTTTATCTGCGTTACAAAATCTCATGAATTGCACAATTTTCTTGAAAACTGAATATCTTATTGGCACTTGTTATGAACAAATTATCTGATAAACAAAATGCACATGTAAGTATGGATTAATGGATGATAAAAACACATTTTGTTATATTTGCTTATAGCAACATTAGTAAATAGGGAAAAAGTTCGAAATATAACTCAAATGCCCCATTTTCATTTCTTTTTAAATAATTGTAATATTTTATTTTTGAAATAAATTTGATACCTCATGGATATTGCCGACTCTCAATCGCAGGTTACTTATGGTTATTGTGCTCAGCAATTAATTCCATTCGCAGTCAAGAAGCAAGAATATTTTGACATCGGCAGCACGATTATTCACAACATCGGAAATTCAATAAACTAAAGCCCGACTAGGTATGTGAAAACCAAATGGTTAGAGTACTTACTTTAAAAAAGGCTGCGACATTGAACACATGGATTGATGCATAATGTATTAATTTGCTTTGGAACTTAGCCAGTAATTAACACACACATAAAAAATTTGCTGACTCATTCACCTGGTACTTTTTCTTTACTGAATTTTAAACAAAAGAGTATCAAATAGCACGACTTTTAAATAAATTTTAGAATTACGCCCCCCTTACAAGTCTATCAAGTAAATTCATTATTTATTATTACATAACGCGAACCATTTAGTCTTGAACAAACAATATAACGAGATGAATCAGCATTGGTGTCTACACAGATTCCTCCTCGGGCAGCTTGACCCGGACCGCATTCTTTACCCACACTTGACCAGAACCACCTATAAAGCCACCTGAGTTGTAACAATATCCTCGTTTTCGTTTCGTGAGTGTTTAATTTTGATAAAAGAGTTGAACGCACGCACGCCCCTGATTCCCGAATTTTTGCACGCACCCCGAGAACCACCGCGAGCAAAAGCAATTAATTAAATTAGTCCATCAAATCAGAACCGGACAGAGCCATACTAAATGTACCGGTTAACAGGATACGATTATTATTATTAATGACCGTTGAGGACTTGTTTACAATTCACACGTCAGCTTAGAATTTCTTAATTAAATATAAAAGCGTTGAAAATACAAATGAATTCCTGAATAATTAATTGAATACTTTAATAGACTATTGAAAGCATTTTTTTTACAATTGTCTTCAAGGGGAAACAACAAAAAAGGAACAATAAGATCAAGACTAATTTTTCAAATTCAAACGTCACATTTCCTTGGAATAAATCTAAACGAATGCAATTATAATCTCTGGGTGACTTCCGCAAGAGTGAAAACGAGCCCCCATAAACAGAATACTGAAGAAAGTCAAGCATAGAGCAGGCAGTCTGAGTAGTGAACGTTTGATTAAGTGTTTATTGTGGAATATCGGCCTTGAAATGGCGATATTTTGGAAAAGTTTAGCAATACTTCGACTTTAACCGGACGAAGTGTAGGAGGCGTCGGCTGGAGTTGACCTGGGCACTCGTCGCGGATGGTATTCCACCGTGCACCAGCAGAACGACAACGCCAGGAAACAATACTAATAGGCGATGTTGGTAAATAGCTAGCTGACTACTTGTCCCATTGGATTGCATTGTGCTTCCCAAGAACTTGTCCCAATGGATTTGCATTGTGCTTCCCAAGAAGGTGGTGTCAATATTTTAGCAAAAAAAAATCCAGTCAACAATTGGCATAAACGGAATAATATTAAAAAGGAAGGATATAAAAAAGCGTGCGATTCTCGAATAGTAAAATTTCGTTGTAAAAAAGGTTTCACTTTAATACAATTGGTTGAAAGTCTGCGTTTGTCATATTTGGTGAGTAGCTGAGCCTGCTCTAATTCATGGAAAAAAAGTGTAAGACATAAAAGTCTTGAATTTAACAGGAGAGGCAGGAAGCTAGCTGAAGTTATTCTCTTACTAAACAATACTTTTTTGTTTATTTATTTACATTTTAGATTAAATTATTTCTTAACAATTGAAACAAGTCGGAAGCTTGGACAAACCAAAACATTCAGTTGCTTTCGTAAACAATGAATTGTATTATTTCACAACGTAAAAATCACGCCAGAAAATAACATCACACATCATCATTATTTAAAGAACTGAAACTACTCACTTTCCAATGCAACAAATAGCGTCTGACATAAATATGGATGAGTGACACGCGACTTGAATTTGTTAACACCATTAAGTGGCGGACTGGCAATTGAGAGAAAGGGTTCATGTTTAACCACCGCATTGATTATCAATATTTCAAGAAATTTCCGGAATTTTTCCTCGACATTTTAAGACCATACCAAAAATCCGAAAGGAATTATCTTCACACGTAATAAATACTTGTCTCATAACATCGGTATTTAGTACTACAGAAATAAATTATATTAACGTGATTTCGATTAGATAAACCTTTTATTAAAAGCGTGCGTGATGCAAATTACAATAAATAACGAAAAAGGTAAAACGTTGATAGAGAAAATGAATGGCATTCAAAGTTAACTTCAATTACATGTGTCTCCATAGGCTCCAGGTTTTAACCGTGTTAATTAAAGCTGCAAAAAATTGCACACTTTATGGACACTCCGCGTTCATAAATCATTCATTTCAACGAAGTAATCGGACGTACTCCCCGGGTAGTTACTCCATCGAAAAAAAATCTAAACAAATATTTGTTCAACAGCCCTGGTAGATAACGCTTGTTAGTTGCAGGTTACACAAATTTATCGAAGTTTGTGTTTGCGAGCTAATACAAATTAACTGATAATGATAATAACATCAGTGGAAGAAATGAATAGATAAGGAAGGTGAATTTGAAAATGCACGTGATAAGTGAAATTGTTAAAAAAGAAACTTATTGGGATTTTCCAGAATTATTTATTGATTAACGTTTTCAGAACGAATGCAGTCATCATTATCAGCACACGCGCGATATTGAGCTTTCTATTTTGTATTGGAGACCATTACATTGAACATTTGTTGCAAGATCGTAAATTGACGTTTCTTGTACTGTAATGAAGTGACCTTTGAAAACAAGACACCGATTCTTCAGTATTTATCAACACACTGAATTCATCGGTTGACGATACAAAAGGTTTTTAAAAATTTTAAGATTCATTTGATTCTCAAATCGTTGCTCTTATTTAAAATAAAAATCTCTGAGCTATTTGTTGCAGAATAACAAACTGATGTTTTGGCAATAAAGATGTCGACGTTACAAGATCGGGGCAGTGTGTCAGTGTGTCATTTGTATGTTACTTTGGCGAACCAATAACATTTTTAACAAGAAAGTTAATATTTTAAATAATTATTGTCTCATAATGACAATTTATTGAAGTAGACAGCTATGTTCCAGCAAAACTTTGACTTTATTATTTTTTTTTAATTTAAATTTTAAATCACAAAATCTTTTAAGCGGACACTAAATCGCGCACCATACACTTAACGTTTCGCAGTCGTTCGACAGCTTCGTCAGAAGTGAAAAATTTTAAAATTGAATTGAACGCAGTAATATATCTGCAAATACCGATTTTACAACTGTATTGAAAATTCTCGAAATTATTTCTCCTACTACATTAACAACACTAGCTGATTGAGTTTTATGAAATGTAAAAACTTACGGAGATGAGCTCCCTAAAAACGCACATAACTAAACATTAAACAAATTAAATTATCTGTACACACACAATAATTGAAATGTGAAATTATTGCACTTGAGTCCCTGACACGCTGTACAAAATACCTAGTGAGAACCTATAAGAATTAACTGGTCACGTGTTAGTAAAAGATCGAAATTCGTTTCTTTTCTAAAAAAACGAACATGCTTAGATATAATTATTTACAGGTTGTCAAGAATTTGCTTTATTTACAATCTCGCAAAGAAACCAATCTGAAAACATGAACGTTTAACATTCCTGAACCCCCAACTCGAGTGAAGTTAATTAAAAAGCGCGTTGCCTGCAAATTATGTGTCGTCTCTGTACGTATTTGTAATTATACACATTAAATAAATGCGAGCAGGACTTCGTGCCGCGCGAAAAGGCAATTTATTGAGCGGATGAGTTAGAATTTATGAAAACTTTGGATTAATGAACTGTCTAGACGCGGCATCTGTTACAGCTTACATAATTACAAAGAGTGCGTGAGGCTTAAGACTTAATTGAAAGCTCTCAGAACTTTTATCTTATTTCCTGATTTCTTACGTCTTAAAATTTGTGTAATTAACTGTACGTCAGTTTGTGAAAGCACATCGAAAGTCGAAGTACTGTATTTGATCAGTTGTATTTGTAATACCCACCTTCTTTTCAAATACTGTTATTTTTACGTACGAGTGAGAAATTCCACTTCCAATTAGCGAATTTCTATATTTTGTAACAAGTAATTAATTTTTTGTGTGGGTGGACCCCCTTTGTCTCATGGCAATCAACATTTTAAAATCCAATCCATGTTTTTTAAAATTAAAAAATCATATTCTGTCACTTAATAAAGTTTGCGTTATAATTATTAAACTTAATTATCCCGTTATTAATTTCCATTTTTCTAATTTCTTTCTGCAAATCAGTAACAGAATCAAATAATAATAAAATTTTAATTCGCATACGTACACCGCAATTTAATTACATTTAATTACATCCCATTGTTCTATAAGTTACCAACTTAACTAGTCCACATAGACAATTAGCATATAACATCAAAAAATCTACACGTAGTAATAAATCTGATATCAAATAATTACTTTCCCAAATAATTAAAATCAAATCATAACTGGAGTATACAGTGCATTGCATTTTTAACTGTAAAATGGCTATTGTCTCAAGCGTATGCAAAGTAATCGAAAACAAAGAGTTTATGGCATTCTGTAGGAAAATCTGCAACGGGAATTTCTGTTTGCGTGCAGTGTATAAAATGCAAAAATGCACCGGGGAAGTTGAAGCTGTTGGCGCGTCGAAGCGTAAAGATCTATTACCATAATAAAATATTTTGCGGTCATTGCCTCGCGGAATGACATATTTTGAAGAAAGTTGGTCACAGCGTACACAAATGAGTAGCAAGTATATCAAACATCGTTATTAACAACATACGCCAGTTCATGTAAACACTGCGTTTGTAATTAATGCTGCGGTACTAAAACAGTTGTTTTTATGTGCCGTTATATAATAGGCCCAGTTTCTTTACAACCACATTGTTTTTAGCTACACATCAAATCAAAATTAATTCTAAACGTATATTTTCGCCGTGCCATAATTTCTTCTAAAATTATGCATATTTTTCTTTCTTAATTACAGTAATTACTTTTACAACGATTTATTTTCTTGCGTGCATATGCATACACTTGTTACATGCACATGTTAATTCCTCAGGTAATTTGCCTGCGTTCGAAGAGATGGAAAGGCGATGGCATTTTACACACAAAACACAATGAGAATGAAATATGAAATCACCAACAGCTAAAAGCTTCAAATCTAAACAACGTTCTAATCAGCATAACACACTCATTAACCGAAACGATCTTGAAACACATTAAGCATAATAGACAACAGTCTCTTCTGGCGTGTTCTCATCTTCAATGTTCAAGGTTTAATGCACGTCAATCTAAATACTTTGAATTCAAAAGTAATTGCAATACGATGAAGATGAATCAAATGCGGATCCAACGTCTTAATTAAAACGATAATAAGTATTTAAGTATAATTGTCGGTTTACTGAAGTGAAAAAACGCGAGACAAGAAAGTTTTAAATAAATAAATACATTGTACAGTGAGATTCGCTCGAAATGGAAACACATTCACAATGAACGAATTTTGTAAGTGCATCTAAAAAGCCTATTATTTCAATATCTATTGCGTATATTATACCTAAATCTAATAAATTCCAATATTCATTGTTCTTATCTTGCATTAATCTTAAAACTTTTTTGTTATCTGTTAGTAGGCGACCTCCAGGAAGTCTTAGGGGGTCATTCTAATCGGGGTTGCAAGTTACAACTTGGTATGATCCTACTTCCGAGCATTATCGAGACTGCACAACGCTGTATCCCGTTACCATCGAACATTGCCGAAATTGTAGCTTCTTACCAGTTGCTATGGAGGTACCACCATTGCTAGGTTGCAAATCCGATTAGAATGACCCCCTTAGACAGGTTTAGACAATATCAATGTTAATAAAAATAATAATAATAAATAAAATCGATTGTTTTTATTTTTAAGCACTTTTCCTAGAACGTAAATACTGAATATTTATTTGAGATTCTTAAGCTAAGTTCACATGCATTGCGGATACGCAAAATTTTTATTGCGGATCGTTTCTAATTGGTTCATTATGTATATTTCACTCAAAATGAACCAATTAGAAACGATCCGCAATAAAAATTTTGCGTATCCGCAATGCACGTGAACTTAGCTTTATGAGGTGGATGATTACAATGAAACAAAATCTTTGGTTTTGGAAACCTATTATAAAGGGATTATATTGTATAATATTGTTGATAAGCGAGACTAAATAATGACGCGTTTTTAACAGCGCTTTGTCAAAAATTACAAAGTTACAAACACTTTCATTAACTGATATGATCTTGAAACGCATTAAAATGAAACTTTTCAAGGCTCGAAACGAATTAATTTAATTTATAATACTTAAAAATTAAGTAATTAGACGGAAAGAAAAAATACGCAGGTGTTTTAAAGAACGGAAAAAAATTGGGACTAAAATAAAAGTGTAAGAAATCAGGATTATGGAGTGAAACAAATATTTGAGGTGTACTTAAACAAAGTGTTATTTAAATGAATTCATTAAGTTTTTAAGTTTTATTTCAAACTGGTTGCTGAAAACTAGTGAATATTAAATAATAGCTAGTTATTTTTACTAGGTTAGCATACCTTGCTTACACAACCTAAATTGAAACAAGAGTTTACTTGTAATGATTAATTTAGGCCTCCTAAATATTTATGTGCGTACATCAACCAACAGTTAAAGAAAGCTGATTTTCTACTGACCAAAAACTTCTAACGGAACGAAAGCTTACTTACTTAACATTATGTACAACATACGCAAACAATAAAATGATTATGTTCGAAACGAACAGAAAAAGTTTGTATTTTCTGTGAAGCTGGGGAGTATGAGCACGCAGCTTCTCCCTCGTTTCGATCTGGAAGGAAATTAGGGTTGTATCACATCCCAGTGAGTGGACTATCACCCTCGTCGTAACTCGATAAACATAAAAGGAATATAGTGGCGCGAGATAGCGAGAGAAATTTTCAGGGATATTGATCGCTGGTTGAATTTTTAGAAAAGCATCGCAACTTTCCACCTTTACTATTTTCACTTTATCAAATCATGCTATTCACTTTACAAAAAAATGAAGAAAATTATTCAGAATTTTACTATGAAGCAATAATAATGAACACATTGGCAACATACAACAAAAACTTTATTTTTATTTTTTCTTTAAGTGTAGAAAGCAAGAAAACGTACGTACTTATGTACATAAATCAGCGAGATCGATTAAAATTTATAATTGCAATAATTCTTGGGAGATCAAGCAGAAACAACAGATGTTATCAACAGCTGAATGAAGCCTGCAAGAGATGAAATGAAAAGTGTGTGTTTGACAATTCTGTCACGTCAAAAGGCAATCCAATTTCCTTTCGTTTCATTTAACGGTACGTGTGTGAAATCGACACTGATTCGGTAAGTTATTTTCACATTTACTCACAGGGTTCAAATTAAAATCCCAAAACAAATTTATAGATGCAGGAAATCAAATTTCACCTACGCATTAGATGAGAACGAGAACGACAAAATTTTATTTTAATAAAATAGAAATTAGAGAATCAGAATTAAAATTCGATTGAAAACAAACGTCTTCGTAAATAAAATATTTTCGTATTAAAAAAAAATGCAAACATTTTAAAACTGTTCCACTTTACCAACTCGGTGTTAAAGTGTGACGAGTCACACTACAATTTTAAACAAAAGGTTGGACGTAGAAGACGTAAATTAGCAACATGAATGATATGCATTAAAAATATCCTGTTTGCACTTTATATTATTCTGCAACTGACACTGTACAAACATAATTCGACATCAAGGTCATATTTATTTTCGCGATCAGCGCACATTACAAAATTCCACACAAAAACAAAAATTCGTTCAAATGTGCTCCGCACCATTCAGTTAATAATTACATAGTTTACATTTTATTATTGTAAACATTATAAAGTTGTGTCTTAAAATCTAATAATAAAAATATTACAATTACAAGATGCATTTCTTAATTATGCAAGATCAATCAAGTTCTAGTTTTTCCTTAAGTACTAGACATTCCATTCAATGAAGGACGTGTTCGGTATAATAAAATTAGTTTAGTCTGATTTATAAATAGCCGGTGTCTGCGAACACACCAAACTCAAAATCGATGCTTATAGATACCCCCAACAGATTGACAAGGAAATTAAACGGTCTGTGTCGGGAAAGCACAATTGTTCCCCTGAACACGAGTTGTCTGTCCATTTGACATGAAATGACGTCGCGTTTATCGACAATTATTATCAGAAGTATTGAGCTTTTGCGATTTTCCCACATCATACAAAGATGGATAAGAAAAATTCCTACTAACCCCCTGAAAATCCGCCCAATGCAATTTTTTGATTACCTTGCATTTTTACTTGGCGTTAGATAAACAACTTCACGGCTGAGAATTTATTTATCGCAGACGATAATAGTTAAGCACACAAACTTATCGGATAACCATTAATCATCCGTGTAATTAAATAAAGCAGCGTTTGTCACAGGCGCTTTCTTATCGTGTGCGTAATTAAATCCGGCTCTGCTCAATTTATTCCCCAGATCGAAAAAGTATCTGCTTACAGCAGCAAGCAACCACCTGCACGTTTATCATTATCACTGCACCGATAATAAAGTACTTACTGCGATAAACTGGAACAAAAAGTTCGAAGTCGACAGATGAAAGTGGAATAAGTAACTTTCGATTTGGAACGCTTTACTATTTTATTAGAACGATTCAATAAAACGAATCAGAACAAAAATCGAACGAATAACAAGTGTTTGAAGAAAACAAAGTATAGATGTACGATGGAGTTCGTTAACTCTTTATCACTTTTACAGGTAGTCCTAACTGACATTCCTTTCTGTTAGAGTCACAACGGATCACCTTTAGCAATCGAGGTTAAACCATAACAAAAACCACAAATAGTTGAAAAGAAGTCAATACCTTCTGCGGAACCACTTTAACAATTGACCTTGACTCCATAAGGGACAGACCACTAGTAGAAGTCAGACGTTTCCCTTTTTATAGTAATCAACCAGATGCGTTTTGACCACTTGTTATAATTGCCCAAGATATTTTGAATAATAGAATTAGTTTTTAGACAAAATTATTTGTTTTTGATATTTTTAAAGCCCCAAGGAATAGTGTCTGTATAAATAAAATTAATAATTCTTGATCTTAGCCAATGCACCAAATTATGAAGAATTGAACACCAAGAGCCCCCTATCGTTGCTTTTTTTACATGTCATTCAATCAACTCAGTAGTGACTGCTTCTTTTAACCAGTGTTGCCAGATGAAAGGATTTCTTCCTACGCAAATTTCGATCAAAGTTCTATAACACGCCGACGTGTCACCTTTTATGGACAACTAAATAACCAATAAAAACTGTCCAAATAAAAACAAATTAAACTTATTGTTAAATTAAATAACTGGACCGAAACTGAACGGAAAGTTTATTTTCTGAGAATACCCAGGAAGGGCCACACAAAGGTTTTATTACTGCAATTAGACATGTGCTAAGCTATTCGTCTAGATGGTCGACTACCGGACTACCTGATTACCTGAGAATTTACTGCCGGCGCTAAAGGAACTATCCTACTGATCTATGTACTTATTCTGTTTACATTGAACGACCCTTGCGGAAACTCGCAATAAACTTTACAATGTTATAATATGGCTCGTAATCGTCACTGCAACCCCTGGCCTTACGTTGTTGTAACCCAATTCTTTTGGTGCGTCGGTGAATAAACTTGAGAGATTAAAGGAACTAAATACGTTTAAATAAAATGCGGAAGTTAGCTTTAATTAATTATTTATTGAGAGAAAAAAGTACCAGCCACTGCGGGATCTGATATAATGAGCGTAAAAACCCTTGCGTTTTAAACCAATACAGAGAAAACAAAATTACGGTTATCAGGAAGTACAGTACAATTCGCTTAACAGATTTCACTTTCGACTATCGTAATGACCGAACTGACTTCAATCACACAGTTGGTGGTTTGGTGCACACGCAAATAGTTGTTGGAAAACTCTGCTCCTCAATTAAATTACCAATTAATTTAAGTTCAATTTAGATTGGTCTTGGTAATAGTGTTTGCCACTTAAGATCGTACACTAAGACACGTTCTGCTCAATCAACCAACGCACAGTGTGACACAATGGGTCTACAGTGTACTAAATTAATGGAAGTACTTAATTAATTAATCAGACGTTCTGGGAAAAGTACGTGATACAAAATTCCCCCTCGGCGATCAATTTGCAAGGTAATCAATCAATAGCAATCGCCGCTAGTTTTTCAGGCACTCCTTTCAGAGGTGATGGAAAACCCTATCGCTAGCTAAACTAATTAATTGAGGTCGAATGAGTAGGATCTTTTCTCACTACGTCCACTCGCCTTAAGGGGGTGGTATAATGTACGCCTTTTTTCAAATCCCCCTACGTCGTTTTTCGTCGGCTAAACCTATCTAACTAATTTATTGGCGCAGTGGACCCAAATGACTGTTTTCGGCACTCCGCTTCGTGCGGTTAAGGGCTTTCAGTCTCTCGACAAATCGCTTCTAATTAACCTGCAAATCTCTCGGCAAGGACTACACTTCGGGCCACACACTGGGTGTGAGAGAAACTCTGTTAAGAAGATGGCTATGAATAGGTAGTTCAAATTGTTCGGCCTCGTAATTTCTCGAAATTCGTAACGAGCAATAAATTGGCCTTTGTTTCTGGCACACTTGGTTTTGGCGGCAGATATAACTTGCCTTAGACCAGGGTTCGAACTGGCGATTTCCGTGTGCAAATCGAAATACAGTCGTCAGCGTGTTTCGAACTTGGCAGAGACATCCGGGTAACCGGATGTCACTTTTGGCAGAAGTGACGGCGGCTCAGTCGCTTGAGGTGTCGGGCCGATAGCACGGGGCACTAGTATCCGAGATGAGTTGTAGGTAGCCATCGTTTGAGGTGTCGGACCCCGCTGTGTTGAAGCCTAGGATTCGAGACGAGAACCGATGCAGACCACACGCCTGTTACCCTTAAAACTAATCTGCCTAGCTGCCCTATCCCATACACGCGGGTATACGTGTATGGGTAATGGATGCTGGGGTTAGTATTAGATGTGTGGTAGAGATTCGCGTAAGCGTTCTCGACGGTTACTCATCAAACGTAGCTAGGGAAACCTTGCTGACATTAGTGCTAGGGGGAGGGGGAGCCCACCGGTCCCGGCCGGTCCCCCTCATAGGCGTTGGCCTCCTAGTGGCAGTGTCACAGCTGGTGGACAGCGGGCGTACCGTGCCGGACGGGGGTCCGCTGGCCATTTCTCAGGGGTTATGGGCTGGCGCCTGGGTGCCCTTGGTGTCGCAGAGACACCAGAGAGAAATTGGTTGGCAGAGAATATCTCCAAAGGTAGAACTATTTTCCAAGAGTACATTGTATTTGAATTTCCAAACAGATTTGAAGGAACAGCCAATTGGCTCTGGTTAATTAAATCACAGAACTGGCCTAATAATTTATGCAACAAATGACCAACAAATTTTACTAATGTGAATGCAACTTGTTGAGGTTTAATCTCGGCCCAAATGTAAATAAAATATTTAACCTAAATTTTATCCAAATGCAATACGACTACAGAACTTTACAGATTCTTTAGCCACTGATTAATGCAAATTAAATACTTCTTAACAAATTTATACCACCAAGTATGTGACGAAGAATACAAATAAATGCAAATTACCTATCGCGATCCCGAGATGAACACCCGCACACACACACACACTTGTTTAGATACACTCGTGGTTTTGTTTGTTTAATTACCCTTTCTCTTAACACACTGTATTTTCACCGTACCGAAATAAAGTTATTTAGCTAGAAATATGAGAAAAAAATGAGAGAATGACTGCAAGCACTAAAAGAAACCTCGCTAAGTCATAATTAAAATATTTAACCGCTCGCTATAGAGATTCGAACGTTTTCTGTCTGTTTTTCGGGCCTGTTCCTTCCCAGCTAAGATTAATCCCCTCCCCCGGATCTTGCAAGCAAATTTGAAACAAACCCGGCCCAATGATCGTTGCTGTCGCCCCCAAAATCACGCTTATTCCATATTGTAAATTAGGAACCCCCAATTAGCTTGTCAGATAAAGGAACGGCGATGGTCTGTCGTAATTTGCAGCTTTCTTGACCCTCTTTATCTATCATTCAACTTTACAAGTGTCCACTGAACATTTTTATGCATCCGGTGCTTGCTTGCGAACAAACCGAGCCACTTCAACTTGCAATGCATTTTGATCTCTTTTCTATAACTGACATGTCCTAAAATTTAGTGTGACCAATTCATACAAAATCTGAACTAACACAAAGCTAGATGTCAAGCAGACTTGTTTTATGATGGCAGAAACCAGGAGTGCAATTTGAGCAATGCCCGACGTTAGAAATTTTTTTTGGACTCGCGCTGGATGGTTTCCACTCTGAAAGGGACACGCGGCGTCCATCCGGTCCCAATTCTACCGCTTGTAAAGTCCCGAGGATCTGAACATGTGTTTGTTATTTACAATTAAACAGCAATAACCGATTTTGTTTTGAAAAACAAATCCGCGACCGTTTCACTTCAATCTGATTCTTAAACAATTAGTTCACGTAATGGCTTTACTACTTTAAGTAAGCTTTGTTTATGTTGATTCCTGCTATCCTTTCTTTTTTGTTCTGATATATCAGAACGAGAAAGTTTCTTAGGAGTGATGTTAAAACAGGATTCAAGGCTAGACGAAGAAACAAGAGAAAGAAAAAACAACACTAGTGGGAAGACTGTTTAGTGGCATAAAAAAACACATTCTTGGGCAAGAATGAAATTCTGGAAGATATAAAAACCGATATTTAAAAAAAAAGTTGCCATTCCTATCTAGATACACGGTTCGCAATCATAGGTTTCCATGAAAAATGCAGAAAAGAAACATGACATTTAAGAAAGATAGAAAGTAACGGATAGACAAAACAAAAAATTTT
This sequence comes from Dorcus hopei, assembly GCA_033060865.1. Lineage (NCBI taxonomy): Eukaryota > Metazoa > Arthropoda > Insecta > Coleoptera > Lucanidae > Dorcus > Dorcus hopei. Next base: position 38,259,887 of record CM065419.1, read on the forward strand.
AGAAAGAAATCGTATATGAAAGCAAGTAGAGGGGAGGAAAGTCAATTGAGATGGTTTGGACATGTAAAAAGAATTAAGGAGGAGAGGTAAAGAAGGACGAATGAAATAAGATGGCTAAAAGAGATGTATAAAGGCAAACCAAGGAGAACCTGACAAGAGAAGGTAGAAGGGGCAGCGAAAAGACTGGAAGATGGGTTGACGGTCGTCCCAGATTGGTAGAAATGAAAAGACTTTTGGAAGAGAAACAGAACGGCATACTGAACTCCACCAACCTCACATCCGTGGGGATAGAAGTTGATACTTACGGATGACAAACAGTAATACTTATTGTTTATCATCCGTAAGTATCAGCTCATAATTACAATCACCCAGCAAAAGTTTTAGTATTATAAAATTGACGTTTAAAAAAGTGTCCACTTTTTTGGCCGCGACTGTAGATCTTCTTTACTCAATCGTGAAAACTTCGTGTCTCTGTGATCTGATTAAATGTTAGTTTTGTATCTAATGTAGAATTACTTGATAATAGTGTTCAAACGAAATCACACCTTGTGCTTCTTTTATATTATTATTTGCAATTTTTGTTGGTAATTTTTATCTAAATATAACAAATTTCAACATTCATTGTTCTCATCTTGTATTAATCCAAAATTTCATTTATTCCGAAGAAGAATTTAATATCTGTTAGTGGGTGACCCCCAAGATATCGACGCTGTGGAAGTAGATATCGTTCATTGATTTGATTCTAAGAGAGTTAGAGAAAAGTATTTTCAATCGAATTGACGCTTATGAATTTGATAACTTTACAAAACGATGTGATCAAAATTTCGTGTAATCAACAAGACTATTGTAACAGTGAAGCAGTATGTACGACATTCAAATTGTTCATTGAGAAAAAGATGAGTCTAATTTAAAACGACAAAATAATTAAAAAAAGAAAGAGAAATTTGAAACCGAAACTTGAAACACAGATGCGTTTTGACCATTTGTTATAAAATGCCTAGATTTTTTGCAGAAATAATAAAGAAGGTACTTCAATCAATATTTGTTGTTTTGATACAACCTTTAGTTCATTGGTCGTTAGACAGGTATGATAAATTGTTTCTGATACTAAAGCTCATTATTTACGATGACATACATATTGAAGAATTAAATGACCATGCTGAGAATTATTACAATTTTAATATTTAATACTAGACTTTTGTTTCTGTTACAGACACAATGATTGATTAACCTCCACCTATGTTATTGTCTTTTAAATCATGTATGTACTCGTAGTCCCAAATCAATGATATCGGTATAATGACTTATGGCAAATATTTTTAAACTAAAATAAATGTAATTGCACGCTAGATTGAGATTTTTTTAGTCTTGTTTACATAGCTTATGAGTACACCACGCAAGTTATAGTATAAAGGCCTTTTTAGACGGTCACAATTCTTGTAACAATTTGTTACAAAGTGAGAGAGATAAACTACCACACTGAATGTTGATTGGTTGAATTGGCACTTCTCACTCACTTCGTAACAAATTTGTTACAAGAAATGTGACCGTCTAAAAAGGCCTTAAGATTTACTTCGCAAGTCGGGTTAAATATAACAACATTGTTAGCAGGAATTTCCTTATATTACTATTAAAAGCAATCCAGCAATTGCAACGGCCAATGAACCCAGAAAATATATGATTCATTATTAGTGTCAATTAGAGATATCGAATACCAGCATGACATTGCACATGATTAAGTAACTCGTAAGTTACTTTCTGCCATTAAGTACAGAAATACTTTACAGCAGTTTCGCAATGGGATTGTCAAAAAAGTTTTTTTTTTTGAGGATATATTTTAGTTGCCTCAAGAAAATTGTGAACTGTTATTTTGGAAGCAACTCCAAATCAACGAAAGAAGAAAATAAGAGCGAACAGACATAAAACTGGTACAAGTCACTAAATATTAGGTCCGTTCGTTATCCTGCACTGGTGTACATAAGTGTACACATTTTTTACGAAATATGCTTTAATGAAGCCTAAATTCTTTGGTAATGTGTCAGTACGAATCATACTCATTCATACTGATATACCACACAAACATTTCAGGTTGCATTAAAGCGTATTTTGCGAAAAAGTATGCATTGGTGTACACCAGTGCAGGATAACAAACAGACCTATTATTATCACATGGTAGTATTATTAAATGATGGATCGTCATTTGCTTTCATGTAAACATAAATTTTGAAACCAAAAACATTATTATTGAAACTCACCTAGTATCAAACACATAATGATGTTAGTAGGTTGCAAAACTAATAAACACGAGAATAAATCTCCGAACGAAAACACAGAAGGCACGACGTGCACGTGAAAACGACTGGGTGTGCTTGCTGCTTGGCTGAGTCTTGGAAGTCACTGGGAAAGCTAACAGAACAGCAGTGAATGAAGGAAATGAGGATGCCGGGTCTCGCATCTACCGTCTCCACGGCATCTTTCAACAATAGACAGGGTACAACCGGCCAAACAAATACTCGCCTTAACGTTTCACGTTTGAAGACTTGAAGTAGAGCAGATGTATGTATGTAAATGTAACTTGCCGTCGCAGATACTCTTCGGCATGTGGGGACAATGAGACTGTTATGCAAATTTAAATATCGTGTTATATTACCACGTCAAGTTTAGCAATAGGATCAAGTTATGTGTAATATAGCCAATTTATTACGTATCACGTTCAAAACAATTTTATTCGTACAACAAAATTAAATAAAACATTAAAGTAATCAACTTAGAATCAGCAGCACAATAATTATAAGAGTATTTCAGAAAATAAAAGAGAATCAGACATCCCCTAACACCTCACGATTATTTATATACATAAATACTGTTCATTACTTATTATATGACCCTCGTATATACCAAATTACATAAGAATATTTGGCCAAATTTCATCTCTTGATGTGGTTTTCTTCTAAAGAGAAATTTTGTTTACTTCAGAAGCTCTTAAGAGCTTAAGAAGCGCCGGTAATTTTTACAGAAAAGTCCACCTTGCATTAATTGTTCGAATTTGAGAAACAAAAGGAAATTTGATATACTATGATATGATTGATATGATCTTCATGAGTCACAATATTTAAAGAGTTTTATCACTTGCCACGATTACAAGAATAACAATGATATGAATGCACAATACAACGTCATCTACTTCTCTGTAAATCACTATGCACAGGGTGGATGATATCCAATACCCGTATAAGAATTTCAGTAATTTTAAGAAGTTGGATATCAGCTTTCGAGATAAACAGAACAGTAAGAACGAAACCTCCCTTTTGTACATTACTTATGAAATGTCCCTGGTATTTAAATATCTTCCCAACAAATGTGATGTAATAAGATATTTAATCACAATTCGATGCAACCTAAAATCTGGTGAGTGCCTCAGCGATATTCTTTTAAACAAAGATAATAGCCAGCAACTACAACAACGTAGTGATTTTTATTTGCCGCTTTTATTATTAACAAACAATATTATCAGCACGTTGGAATGATACACACACATTTCACATATGTGCCGCAATTTATCAGTAAATATTTAAAATACCAGTGATATTACAAAAAAACTATTTCTTCCTCTTGTTTATAATTAGGTTAGCAAGTTATGAAAGCAAAAAATGAACAATTATTGTGTGATAAACCAATATGAAACAAGTAATATAATGAGGATTCGGTTACAATTATTGGCATAATACTATTGGGGTAAACCCCCTTTACATTTTCGTATATAAAACAAATAAACTTCGTTGCATTTTCAGCTCATTAAATTTATTTAATGGCAAATCATGTACATGAACGGTTTACAAAACAGGGGAAATTATGCTCGTGTTTTCCCTTAATATACATGTAGGGGTGCAACGTCCAAACAGAATTAGTCTTACAATCTGGTTGTTTAACGTATTTTAAGTAAGATAAAAGGTGTTTTAGGTTAATCATTTTCACCAAAAATAAAAGGAAAATACTCATTTACTCAATACTCAAGTAACATTTTGATGACGATCAAAAATAAAAGCCTTTTTATTATACCTGCATCAAAATCCCTGTTTTTAAAACTAAAAAGCGTGCGAAAAAAGGCGATTAAAGCACGCCGTGTTTCAATGATAGAACGTCCAGGCATCTGTCCTGCTGGAAGGAGTTTCCAGAAGGACAGCTGGACAAACCCGTTAGTCCTGCCAGCAGTACACTATTTTTAAATAAGAGTTGTCCTGCCAGAAGTACGTGTGCGGCTTCCGGCAGTACAGAAGCATATTTCATATGCGGGTTAGATGTTTTTGTACTGACTCTCTTGTGAAGACGATAATAATTCTGCAGAAGCATATTTATTTACTTTGCACGCCACTGGAACTGCATGTACTGATGAAGAAAATACGCTTTACCTCCTATCTTTGTTACTACTAGTCCTAACAAGTTGAGACTTGCACATTAGATAGGCAAAATTTTACGATGGAATCAATGGTGAATATTTCATCCTCCAGAGAGGAGGGGGTCCCATTAAAAACAATTGTATCCAAATTAGATCCTACTGGCAGGACAGCGCGTACTGCCGGTAGGACGCTTGGATACTCTATCATTAAAGTTGCCTAGGGAACAACACATACAATCTCAACGTTAACGATTCAAAATGCGATCCACAGGCAACTTTACAAAATGAATTTAAATTTTAATGTCTTTCTAATTTTCACATTTTAGCGCAGGTATAATAAAAAATATCGTATAATACACGTGCATAAGAGCCTTTAAAGCACTTGCGCCGTTAAAAGCGCTCCGCTGCGCGTCGCGCTTTTAAACCCGTCGCGCGTGCTTTAAAGGCTTTCTTATGCACTTGTATTATAAGATACTATTTTTTATTTTAGTGCTTTAATGACTCCATTATGACACCTATTTGAGTTTCATAAAGTAGCTCATTAAAGCATCCAAAATTTTTTTTGTTAGGTTGGTGGCTAAATTTGTTCACTTTTCAAATTACAAAAATAGTTTCCAAATTGACAATCATGTTTGACATTATCGGTATCTGTTGACATTTTAAATGATAAACATAACTGAAAAAGCATTTTCTTTTCTGTTGAAAATTGTCACAAAATATGTAATTATGTATAAACCTAACCTCCATTTTAAGCGCGAAGCAATGTCACCAACCCGCCACATTATAAAACAGAATTTTCCTATATTTACATTACAAAATAACTTAGATTTTTAAACTTTTTTTACATCTAAGAACCAAATTAGAAAAAATATGATAAAATACGCGTTTCCTAAGACATTTTAGCGCACTTGTCCAAAACCTGGACGCGTGCGCTAAATTTTTGTCTTATGAAACTTGTTTTTTAATATACTATTATTTTTTACAAAAAAAAGGAAGTAGTTATTAATGCAATGCATATTTTACATTTGTAAATGAGTTATATAAATAAACTTCTAAGAAAATTAGAAACCTTACGCGCCAGTATGAAATGTGAAACTAAGGAAACGATAAGAGGAAGTAAAACACTTTTTAATACAATTAGCCTGAACATGCTTATAATTAATTCAACAAGGGGGGAAACGTACTTAACAAGGCAACCACAATTTGCCCTTGCATACCGCAAGTTTTGATTAGGGTGTGATTAAGTTACTTTATTTAGAAAAAAATAGTACAAATCTACAGCAGAAATTCATACAACAATTTAGGGTGTGTATAAATCACTCTGCTTCATCTCCGTCTTTTCTCTATGATACCAATTTTGCCGCGGTCTAAAAATATCCCGCCTCTTTTAGAGGGGTGATATCACCCTCTTGAGGGTTGTTTTCTTAGTTTGCCGACAAGATGAAGTTGGAACAATCAGGACTTCTACAGATTGCACAAGGAAGAGTTTTATTTACCCCCTAACACCAAACCTTTTGCTCGTCTAAAATTAACCACGAGGTTAAACGCGATTTAAAAATAGAAACTTCTATATTTTTTATTTGAAATTTGATGCATGTATTAAAATGCTCTGCGTAAATCTTTTACTTGCAAGAATTTAAACTGTTTAACATTCTGGATGGACAGTCTTTTTAATATGAAATGTGAGTATGCAAGAATTTGATGCTCGTGATTTAATGCGGTCGGATTGTGAAAGTCGTGGTCAGTATTCTCAGAACTTTCATTATCATTATTATTATTATTATTATAAATGCATTTTTTTACATGCAAATTTAAAAATATTCTCGGTACTGCTACATACCAACCAGACAAATTACTCTAACAATACGAAACAGACAACACTGAATAGTATTTATTTTATATTAGATTTTTTGTTGGCTTGTTAAAAGAAACCAGAGTCATTTGCTGACAAGATCCTAATACTAAACAACATTCTTCTCTATAACGCTTGGTACTAATCTTGAGACGTGGATAAAATAGTAAGCAGTGGATGTGTACTCCACAGCGATATAACATTTTATGTGTACACGTTGCTTGTAAAACCACATGAAAAATTTGCAATGGTGAACAAGCAGGCTGGAATGCAGATACATATATTCGCTACGAATCAAGAATGGAAAGTGGTCCGCTAGTTCATTACCATTCAAACAGAATCACCGCACAGTAATCTAATTATATAGCCTTCCAACTTGCGAACTTATTCGCTTCGGATTTAATCCGATTTCGTTGGAAATTAAATTCAAACAGTTAGGGCTCAAGGTTTTATACGCAGGTGAAAAATATCGAAGAAGTCGTTTCGAACATCAGCTATTTTTTATCATAGCAGAATAGAAACATAATTTTCACAGAATTGATTATTGTCTAGGTTTGCTGTCATGGCCAAAAATGAGGCGACTATTCAACATGCATGCGAAAGTCCTGCAGAAGAATCGAGAAGAGAAATTATTACAGTTGGACAAATCCAGAAGATTACGGCGGACTATTTTGAAAGAATAAGAATCGGATGATGCAAGAAACAAAACCAACAGATTTCCAAAAAAATTGAGCTTCTGATTTTCTTTTCCAGTAACAGGCAAAAAATTAAAATGGGTTTGTCCAAAAACCTAATTAAATCCACCGGAGTTAACCCAAGCAAATAATTTATTTAAATAAACCCTGAATTCCCCAAGAGCTGTAGGATAATATTCAAGAAGAAATTAGAACGTTGCCACCGTTGGGGGTCTAGAAACATTACGAGCTATAACGAGACATGGCCTAGAAAGGGCTTGTGACTTTATGCAGTTGAAAAAGGGGGGCATTTAAAGCCCACAATTAGTTTAGAGTAATTTCCAAGAGTCAAACAAATTTGATCAAAAGTACCTTTTTAATTCAAAAGTTGTTCATTTTTAGAGTTGCACTTACAGCGTTTTCGATTCACCTGAACTGGTTGCATCTTGTTTGAACCTCATGTGACAATACGAGATGAAGATACTCTGTGCAGTCAATCGAAAACGCTGTTATACTACTTTCTTGTAGTAACCTGAGTAATTTATTATTTGTTTTTGAAATTTCTTCATAGCAATTTCATTTATCCAAGTATTATCCACTGTTACCCTAGTAATAACCTGTAATTGTATAATAAGAGCATCAGAAAGTTTTACTCCTCGATAGAGAATGTCAAAAAAACGTGTCATATTTATTTTTCGCCATTTTCACTACACCCTGTATAAAAAAATCTTTAGGATAATTAAAAATAATAGCTTTCTCAGCTTAACTACATATTTTAAGATGTTTTAATTAAGCATTTAAAAATTAATAAATGAGATTATACAGAAAACAAAATTTGGAAAATTGCAAAAAGTCGAATTACCCTTCACGTTCGAAAAACGTTCGAACGGTTTTATTAGCAGGAAATGCGACGTATTTACGAGGAACGAAAATAGAGTTATGGGTTGGGTCCGCTAATAAAATTGCGCCCATTTTTTTTTCCACGACAAACTGAAAACAAACACCGTTGTTTGCGAATTAATTAGGAAATAACGCTTCGCAAACAGCGACTCGTTTTCAACATGCCTAAATTAATTTCGGCATAAAATAGAAAGAAAATTTTGAACGGGAATAATAATCTTGACTGTAAGATTAAATTGTCAGCAAGCCCATATTTTGCCAAACGTTCCATTTCCATAAGTAAAGAGAATAATCTACAAAATTTGCTTTCATAAGAATACTTTAATGTTAACATCCTTTTCATATTTCGTAAACTGTTTAATGGTAAACTTGAACATCTGTGAAAATATTAATTAAAAAAATTACATAGAAAATATACATATTACTAAAAGAAATTTTAAATTACAAGCATGATGTATAACAAATGTAGAAAATTAATTTAAAAAAAAGTTATTTAAATCGATTCTTCCTAATGTGTGAGTTTATTAGTCAGGGTACACGAACTTTCAAGTCATTTCCTGTATATTAAAAACCTATTGTATTTCTTTCCCATTTTATTTTAAAAGCGCCATAAATCTTCCGCACGGTATTTAACAAAATTGCAAAATTTATTGCAAAATAAAACTAGCGCCAAAGGAGACATCGTTACGTTTAACCTACTTTACCAGGAGGTCGTTGGTATTGGCTAGAAACTGAACCACGCGTGCAAACAATAAATAATATTTCCCCAATCGATCACTAACTGTACAAAATCAGAATTATTTTCGTGTTCTTTTTTTAATTTTTGAAAATTGTCTTGATTAACAAATTCTTAATCAAATTTCGTTTTGTAATTGAATTTTAATAACCTGTAGAAAATTTATTTGAATTAATTTTTTCACGTGAAGTTAAATTACTAATGACATACTATTAAATCAGTAATAAAAAATAATGATGCACAATTTGTAATAAAAATGCAGACTTTCTCATAAACTTTCAACTTTTCAACAACAACGTTACTTTAAATTAACGCCAACGCAGTTGGAATATATTTGTAAAAAAAGACAGAACATGCTAAACAAATAGGGGAGACGGGGGGAATGAGAGCCACATAAGGAAGAATCAATATATTTCGAAAAATATAAAATATATTTTCTCAACAATTTTATGCTGTTTCGTATAAGGAAAAACCATTAAAATGACGTGCCTATATCATTCCTGTCATTAACAGAATTATAATATATTCATTTAAAATAAAAATGGAATTGCCCACATGTTGGGGTATTGAGAAGCATGAAAAAAGGCTAACCGACTGTTATAACAAATAACTGCTGCAGTTAATAAAATAAATAACATACTTTTCTTTCATAACAGCATAAAATATAATACTGAGAAAAAGGTACTTTAACGTACTTGTTGAAGGATTAGGTGCAAAAGTCACATATCCAACTAGTTTTCAGTGTTGTTCTTTTACGAGTCCTCGACATCTTCAACAACAAAATATACTTTTATAATATCAGGGATAATAAGAGTCACCTGTAGGTAATAATGACTTGTCTCTCATTACCCCAGATAGCATTAACATTTTAAGTATGAAAATTAGAAAAAAAAGTGCATAGATAAACGAGAAACCAAATATTAGAAACAAAATATATTAACAACCTAGTAATATGAAATCAAAACATTGTGTTAAAGCGGTTAAAGATAGTATCTGACTACTTATACTTTCTGTATTAAAAATTACGAAAAATAACAATACAAGTCTTAATTTGAAACAAGTGCTCACTTTTATTACTACGTATTGTTTTTTGCGGTAAATGAATATTCCATGCGTCCTGGGCGAGAAGGGGTATTGCTTCACCAAATTTCATTTTTTTTTCGCTTGTTAGCTATACCTAAACCAGGCTGGTTCTTATTGCCTGCAGGCTCTCAGTACCCCATGCTCCGTAAAGCTGCACTTTTCGGGTTTTAATTTGTTACTCTGCTAGCAGAATATTAATATAAGTGTCGCTATATTAATATAAAATAGTTTTTAATTAAATATACATACTCATAATGCAGAACAACGAAGAAATTAATAAAATTCATTTTTTATCACAAAATCTACTTAGGTACTTCTGATTCAGCTTTGTTTATTTAAATGACGTTACACATTTTTATCAGTTTCGGATAAGTTTTTAATCATACATGTACTTAATTAATTTCTAAAAATAGATAGTGAATTCCAAATAAGTCCTAACACTCTTTAAAATGAGTAAAATAAGGTTTGTCATAAATTTTAACGTTAAACAGTTAATTTGTCCGTTGCAAATTATCACAAAATTTGTAATATTTATAATTTGTCGCTTGACGTTTCGCTGTATACTGACATTTTCTTCAAGACAAAAATATAAATAAACGGAAACTAATAACAAAAAAAGAAGAGATAATTCGATTTTTTCTAAAATTTTATACAGCAAGGTGCAGAAAGTGAAAGATTTTTTTAAAATAAACTTTACAATATTTTTTTATTATTTTTTAATAATAAAACATTAACCTGAAATTGACAGATATTGTATAGATTTATATTCTGTCTAAAAAATACAAGAACTACAAAATGTGTATCATTTAAAACTGGCAAAATGTATCTGTTTTATTAATAGAATTTAAAAACATTTTAATATTGCACAGTTCTTACAAACCGTCTGTTGAAAATTTTGATTATTCTTTTGAATGTGATATGTTGTATTGACTACTTTCTCTTATAAAATTTGTTTTTGTATTTGCTTTTGCAATTTCAGTTTATCTTTATGTTTATTAATAGCTCTAGAAAAACACTCACCATTATTTTACGTGGATATCAACTTTAATAATAATGCAATAGTGCCAACACACTTATCTATCGACATATTATACCTAAGCAGAAGTTCGAACAAGTGTTTTAACTTTAACAAGATTTCAATGAAATATGAGCAAAGTCAAGTCTACAGGGTATAATTAAATTAAAGGATTACTTTTACGTACAGTTGTGACAAGTTTAAGTTTATATTTATATATTGGATGAACACTGTGCATTCCAACAAAGAAAAACATCATTCATCTATCACACAAAATTTAAATGAAATGTGTAAAAGTAAGTAAGGCCAAATAAATTATCGCGTGCCCTCTAAAAGCAGGGCTTCGAATTAAGTACTTTAGGAAAACCTTGTATAATCGTTTTCAATTCAAAATGAAATAACGCACACAGAAGGGTAGAATTTAAATACGGGAAAAAAATTCCACACACAAAAAACAATGTATTTTCGGGTCTTATAATCCGAATTGAAAACTTGCCAGTTTGTTCGCAGCTGGGTCCAAATGTTTTACAATCAATACCAGCAAAACATCAAATGCGTAAATCTACGATGTGTTCATTTTGATGAAGCACGTTTGTATGTGACGTAAAGTGCTGGTTAAAATACAGTCGAATGTAAAATTTATGTGGAGGAATAGTCGTGCAAAAGTTGTATGCCAACCGTTACAACAATGCAGGGATTTGAGGGTCAAAGCAATTATTTTGGCAATTTAACTGAATATAGAAAATTTTTTAAAGCCCCAATAAATATATCGTAACAAAATTATTTCTGAATTACATATACAGGGTGATTTTATGTTAATAAAATTGTATGTAAGAAACAAGCTACTTTTACTATTAAAATTTTCTTCGAAACTCAACAATAACGAGTGAATTTATTTATTTTAACGCTATTTTTGCTATCTCGTGCACTTTCAATTACGAGAACAAATTACTACCACATCCCGTAAATATTTTTAGATATTCTTAAATTTTGTACATATACATAATATATATACATAATATGTATATGACAACAAACGAAAGAAAAAAAAGTAAACATGTAATACATATTTACTTTCCTTTTCTTTCGTTTGTTACTTATTTACGGTTACTATTTTCAATTTACATTTAGCAACGTCTGCCATAAATCAAGGGGAAAAGAAATAGAAATCGTTTCGAATGATGCTATTTTTTTTAATTGAGTAAAAGTGATTGTTCGCACTATAATTCCACTCAGAAAAAAGCTGTTTTTTTTTAAATAATTGTACGGTACTTTGTCCGCAAAGAAAAAAAAACTGACAGATACATTAACAGGATCTATTGAAAAACGGATGAAAAATTTACATACAAAAATCATTGCACTGTTATTAAACATCATTAATTAAAGGTTGTCAAGAGTTTCTTAAAAGCCATTCGCATTATTTGCGATCTCATAAAGTAACTCATTTCAGAAACGTAAAGTTTAGTGCAAGACGTTTCATTACTTCTTTCCCGTTTCTATTTTGTTAGTTAGTCAAAGGAGAAATCCTACGTGACGGATAAATCAGTTTAAAACCACATTATTGTTCAAGCTTAAAACATAAATTTAAAAATGGAAAACAGTTCATACCTAATTTTTAATTATTTTATGGAGTTTCAGATTAACGCAGTATAATTACGCTAACATTTTATATGAAGTGATTTTTAACTACAGAATTAAAGATAGTATTCGGTAAAGAAAAGTTATTTGTTGAAAAGTATTTACAATTAGTGCAGTAAATTTATACTAATCGCAAGCTTTTTAAATAAAAAAAAAATTAATACTTTTAGTGCAACAAATGTAAACAGAAGAACAAAACTATGTTTGTTTTTATTTTAATGATTAATTTGAATTATGTTTCGGTCATCAAATAAAATTTGACAACTTACAAAGTGAATCCTTTATTTTTGGAGAAAAAAAAAAACAATTTTATTAGTTTAACTACATATGTCTAAGTGCATACAAAAGAACATACAGTTGCAGAATTCAAAAAAGCATACAGGGTGATTCAAGGAATCCGTTCATTAGAAGTTTAGGCACTTGCCTTCATTATTTCTCTCTGAAAATGTGTACTCTCCCACAACCGGTAGTGTACATTTTAATGAAAATATTATCAAATTATTTGAAATTCCGTTGTACTGAATGTCGCTGCCAACTTCATTATTTTAAATGGACTCATATACTTTTTCTTGCAAATTTAGGATCTACAGGTAATTTTGAATGGAAAATTAAAAGACATCTTTATACTTAAATGCAATCGTTTTATTTTAATTTTATAAATTTTTGTGCTTTAGGCCGGTATGACACGATACTAAATTTTCTGAGAAATTTTATAGAAATTTTTTCATCAAATATTATTTAATATTTTTTAATTCTTTCTTAATAAATATTTAAAGTTCTGTATGCAACGTAAAATAATTTTCTCTAAAAAAATTATCATGTAAGCATGCGCAGTTGATGGCATAAGGTCTGTTCTATAGATTGTAATGCACAGGATTTCACATGTTTGTTTTTATATTGGCTACTTTTTGTCATATAAAGACAGAGCCATTGCTGGTAACAATCAATTAGTGTCTCTACCTGTTCCTGTGACCACGACATAATATAGTAAGCAACAGTAAGCAGTACCTAATTAACTTTTATTAAGCACACAACGACCATAAACTGTATATATTGGTTAAACATAACCTCACAATTTAGCATAACCTTATTTATGTATTGCGCAAGTGCAGGGTAGGTTTTGAACAAAATAAGTTTACACAAAATAATTTTTCAAACAAATTCTAAAAAAATTTATAGAAAATATTTTTTGTACAAAATTTTCTGTAAACTGAATACCAATTGTGTTTGCTACGACATAAATATTTTTTAAAAAATTTTTCGTAAAATTTTATATAAAATTTCGTATCGTGTCATACGGGTCTTAGCACTCTTTCCTTTTTAAACTCATATTTTTTATTTCACAAAAATATGGAAGATTAATCTCCGCCATTTCAAAGAGGAACGTTTAAATAATGCGTTGATCCTAAAAACTTACAGTGTGCTCGGCAGATGGCGTTTGTTTAAGCTAACTTCGAGTCACCAAAAACTTAATGGAAACTTGGAATCGAATGCAGAATTTAATTGTGTATTGCTTTGTATTAGCCTACCTACTGCCCAAGCCCCCAAACCTGTTAGTTATGTAGTTACATAAGGATTCTCTTAAGCCTGGTCTACACGTAACGTTTTGAAGTCAGTCTTGCATAATCATGCTAGATTTGTCAAACAAAATACTACGTGTAGACGGAAGTTGGACGTTTTGCATGAACTGAGGTTTGACAAAACTCGTAAAAGACTGATGGGCTGGAGCTTTGTGTACAAGCAAGACGGCAGACAAGTCAGTGCATGTAGACATGCGTCAGTCTAATTGAACGACAAAACGTAATGTATAGACCAGGCTTTAAATAGATATATGAAAGTCAATGTAAATATAGCAATTTATTGAGTAGTAGGCTCTGAATATGAATAAAAATTAATTTAAATGCGGCACGTTAATGTCGGTCTATCGCTTTGACAATTTGACTTATAAAACGAAAATACTTTCAAACAAAGCCAAGTTCACATCGAGACATTTTGAGCGTAAGCTTTTTTAAATTCCCCAGCTCTAGGCGCCATGCACATCTCTCCGTTCAGTGCCGCCTGGCGTGGTGATTTGTGAATTAGTGATATGAAAATATTTCTTGAGACTCATTGCATGGGAATAATATCACTCTTATGACAATTTACGATTGTAGTACATAATACTTGAGTTTCCTGGTATTGAAATACATTACAATATTCAAGTTCAAATGTACAGGGTGGATCAATTTCGATGTCTCTTATGGACAACTCTGTAACTATAAGAGATAGAAAAAAACTAATGGTCAAGTCTCGATCTCTTTTTTAGAGATAAAGTCAATAGTGTAAACAAAAATTGGTTATCTTCTTTTGTTTTCGAGTTATAAGCCAAAATTGAGATTTTCGACTTTTCGTCAATCAGTCATATCTCGTTTATTTTTGCAGATATTAAAAAACTGTTTTGACATTATTAGAACACTTTTTTGAATACAATTCAGTGGTGTAGTTGGCTTTTTGATATTTAATTAAATTTTCGAGTTATAGCATAAAATTATATTTTTTTAAATGGAAATCATAGTTGGCAATGTCATCATTAAATAGAGATTTTTTTTCTGTTTTCAAAAATATATACTTTGTTGGGTTTATTTCTTACAGTTAATAGAATAAAACGCCTTTTTTATTATTTTTGGGTACATTCTTTTCTTAGGAGGCTAGTTTCAATAAAAGCCAACAATTTTCTTTTGTTTTTATTAAATATCAACAAAGATTTGAAGATTGGGTAGCACAAGAGTGAGAGGTATTGCGATAAACATAAGAGATAGAAAGCTAGCACCGATAGAGCTGGGTTGGGTTGCAACATGAGTTGGCTGTGTATTTTAGCGCGGCAGTGTTGAAATTGTGATTTATTTTGATATTATTTTCTGGGTTTTAAGTTATTTATTGTGATATATCAAGAGTTATGTTTATTTTCTACTTACATTTCAATATTCTTTAACTTTTTCTGCAATAATTTCTTATTTTTAAGATGTTTTTAATTTATACATATAATTTAGTTCATTATCCCATGAAATGCATATTTGATCGAAAAAAATGCGTTTTAAACTTAAATATTAAATGAAGTTACATAATTTCGAATTTGACCCAAACCACATGGTATCACATTTACAGTTGGTTCTTGTCCGATGAAATTTGTATCACAAAATCTTCTAAGCGGACACTAAATCGCGCAACTATACACTTTACGTTTCGCAGTCGTGTATAGTTGCGCGATTTAGTGTCCGCTTAGAAGATTTTGTGATACACATGGTATCAGTATTGTTGTAATCTTTGTGACTCTTAGAGGATGCTCGTTCTATCTTTCTTTCTCTTTATGCGGTTGCAACTGTCAAAATATTTGAACATTTGATATTTAATAAAAACAAACAAAAAAATTGTCGGCCTTTGTTCAAACCAACCTACTAAGAATAGAATACACCCAAGAATAATGAAAGAGGCGTTTTATTCTATTAATTGTAACAAATAAACCCAACAAAGTATATATTTTTGAAAACAGAAAAAAAATCTCTATTTAAAGGTGGCATTGCCTACTATGATTTCCATTTAAAAAAATATAACTTTATGTTATAACTCGAAAATTTTATTAAATATCAAGAAACCAACTACACCACTGAATTGTATTCAAAAAAGTGTCCTAATAATGTCAAAACAGTTTTTTAATATCTGTAAAAATAAACAAGATATGCGCGATTGACGAAAAGTCGAAAATGTCAATTTTTGCCTATAACTCGAAAACAAAAGAAGATAGCCAATTTTTGTTTAGTCTATTGACTTAATCTCTAAAAAAGAGATCGAGACTTGGCCACTAGTTTTTTTCTAACTCTTATAGTTACAGAGATGCCCATAAGAGACATCGAAATTGATCCACCCTGTACACTAATAATTTTAAACAACTCGTATTTTCATACCACTAATACCTCTATGGGCATTGGTGGCGCAGGCTCCGCATGTGCATGGTCCCTATACATAGATATAACGCATAGGTATGTCAAATTAGCAACGTTTCTAATTCTGTCAATTTATCACATTTTTTTAGGATTTTATATTTCTATTGAATTAATCCGCAAACTTATTATGTAAAAAAATACATCTTTTTGTAAGAAAAACTTGTTTGATGTATTCATTATTAAACTAAAGCACTATGTAGAGTGGCGAGTATAGAAAATGGGACACTAATTCTGAGTTTAGGTTATGATTAAAAGCCCGTTCACAATCACTTAACGTGACAAAATTAATCACTAAATACAGGTTTGGAGCATTTTTTTTGTAATGTAAATACATACTTAAAATTCTAAACTGAATCAAATTAATGTGTTTAATAATGAACTGTGAATCCTTTAAATTTAAAATTACTACGTTTACATTAACAAACAGTGCATTCAAATGATTAATTTACGTTACGTTAAGTGATTGTGAACGGGGTATTATGATGTCATAATTCATAATAATCAAATTTCTAACAACTTCAATTAAAAATTTTATAAAAATTTCATAACGTACACGCAGCTATACTTTAATAGACTTAATAACTTCAATAAAAGTTTAAAAATAAAAATAATCGCATTTAAGCTGCCATCGATCACATAATGACATTTCAATGATGATTACAGTTTTCTGTAATCGAGAAGTACGTCAGTACGTCCATATAGCTAGATTAAGGGTATTTTAACTTTAAGACATTGCCCGTTTTCTGTGCTCGCCATTGTACCTTAGAAAGAATTTCAAAAGGCACATAATTCAGTTAGAAGTTCACTAAATTAAAATAAGAAGAGTAAGTTGAGTGAAATGAATTGAACTTTGGACAATTAATGGAAACTTGTTATAATTAGTGGCGAAAAAAACAATGGTATACAATTATCGGTAAAAGCTTACCAATTATCTGCAGATGACACAATAAAACAACAAATAATAAAAGTAAACCTTCAGTAAATAAAGTTTTAATGAAAAAAACCCAACACTCAGTAATAAAACATTTGTGTGTAACCTACGTAATTTTAATAATCTCGTAAATTGAAGTATGTATGTATTTACATTAATTATTTGTATAAACCCAGATAATTATCGCAATAATACGTGTTTTCATGGCAATTCAAAATTTAAGCTTCGAATATAACGAGTATCTAAATAAAAATTTGGTCAAGTAGGTTGTGATTGAGAATTTGTTCACTGCATGCACGTCGTCGCTTCTAAGTTCAACTGCAAAACTGTCAAATCTAACGTCAAAATTTGTTGTTGAAATATCATTTCGTTGTTAATAGTGATTTTGCGTTAAAAACAGTTATTTTCAAAACCATTGTTTTTACAAAACATGTACTAAAAACTGCCTTTTTCAATTCAAGAAAATTCATTTACAGTAGACCTCGGTTATAGCGAACCTCAAGGGACCATCAAAATCGGTTCGTTATATCCGAAGTTCGTAATAAGCGATAATGCCACAAATATAGAGAAAATTGACGGGACTTGAAATGTAGTTCGTTATAAGCGGTGGATCGCTATAATCGAGGCCGTTATAACCGAGGTCTACTGTATAATCGAAAGTTTAACAGATTACCTTAGGCGGTTCATTTCTTTGCTAAAAGTACGAAATTATCCAATAGCGTTTTCGACTGTCTAGTCCAGAGCACTCTGAGAGTATCTCCATCCTCTGTTATTACCAGAGAGTCTAGGTTTTAATCAGTTTGATTTATCATGAGCGTACGATTCGAGAGAGTGGAGTCGTAACCAGTATACGATGCATAGATAACAGTGGGCGAGCTCGACGACGCTGCGAGTGCACGGAGCCGAACATTGCGTTACTGCATCGAAGCTCGCGGAAAAGATATGCCGTCTCCGCTTGGTCCACTAACGCGCATAAAAAAACTCATTTAAATTTAGACTCCCTGGTTATTACACGAGATTAAAACGAGATACTCTGAGACTGCTCTAGAATCTAGAGCAGTCAGTCGAAAACGCTATAAGACATACAGTACAGACCTTGTTTGGAAATTTTTTCACAGCCTACTTGACCAGTTTTTTATTTAGACACTCGTTACCTTTCTTTGGAAAATCAATTTTTATGAATTAATCATCGACCTTCAGTATTAAATTGAAGGCCGACGGTCAAAGGAATGAAGGAATAAAATTAGTTATGTATGTATGTCTTTTAAAAAATTACTGTTTTCTTTTTAATAACGCTTGCACGCAAAAGAGAGAGACAGTTTGGTTTGAACCTAAAGTGTTAGTGTTAGTTAAAATACATTGAAAACAATTAGTAGTAAATATAAACTACATAACCTAAAATTCTGTCAACCTCGCTGTCAGCTGTTTGGCAACCTTGTCTTTCTTGTGATGACGTAAATATCTGGATTGGCGACGACGACTATAGCATCGCTCCTTTCATAATCATTAAGTCAATGAATAGTTTAGTTAAAAATTATTCTCAGAAACTGCGAAAGGTAAAACAATTAAGTACGTTAAAAAAAAATGAGAATGATGTCACCACGTAATGTTACCTCAAGCTCAGATGTTATGGTTAAAGCATATGTAGGTCTCAGGATTCATTAATAATTAGCGCTAAATTATAATTTTATTATTACTGTGTGATCGGTACGTTATACAGACAGGCACACCTGTGAAAAAAATTTAGTGATGTTCTAAAAAGAATGTAGAAGTATAACAATGCCGTTGCTTTGTCATGGTAATGGTCGAACCGAATGAAATTCCAGAGGAATCTGATTTAAAGTTCTCAACACGCGTTTCAAGTTCTCACTTGTGACACGTTTAATCGAAAACACTCTTTATAGGTACTCCTACAGGTGCCCACAATGCACGTCCTTGATACCAGGTAAGTAAACTTACCTACCCTAAACGTGGGCGTGCTTTATTTTTAGTGTTTTAGTAGCTACCAGAAAACGGTGTGCACAGTTTTTTCACCTGACGCAGCAGGGATTATTTTTTTAAAAATTTTAGAAACGAACTGGCAGGTTTCGACTCACCTGTATAAAAGCGAAGGTATTAACGTAATCCAAGCGGTAAAACGTAGGCTCCTGCACGTTAACTAATCACAAAGCTGTTTCTTAGCTCAAACTAATTTATATTTAATGTAAATATCAGATTTATCTGAGCGGACTCACTACACATCACCGCAATCATCAACTACCTGCAAAAACGTTTTTAGTTCGATAATTTACCGCTGTCGGCTGATCAGAGCCACAGTCAGGACGTAACCATAGACTTTATAAAACCTAGAGTGCGATGTAGAACATAAAAATCATAGAACTAACAGAAAGAAGCTCGAATTTATTTTTGTTTCCATTGTATCTCTCTGTAAATAACAGCTGTAGAGTCTGATTGAAGGTAGTTTTTTCAGCCGATGCCTATAAAATTGCGCAACGCTAAGAAAATGCTTACTTTCTCATTTCTTATCTTGTGTTTAATTTGCATTATGAATAGGCAGAGGATTTTCGTCGGGAGTAGGAAGGTTAAACCATATACGACTCGCACAGCAGACCCCACTACCAAACTTGCAATCACTTGAATCGGATATCGTGTATTAGTTTATAATAGCTCTGTTCCAACCATGCTTTCTGACCTTTTAAGAAACCGTCATAATCAGTTGCCCACCGAAATAATGATCGATGTTGACAACTTTGTCGAGTGCAAAACTTTGATGAGTGCATGCTTGTGACGATTTCGAAACGGTCACAGAGCGTGGTAGGAACAGACCTAATATAATTATATGTCGGGCTTCGACACGTTTGATTTTTCTTGCAAATTTTAAAATATTCTAAAAAATATTGTATTGTTTAAATGTATTATTCACTCGATAATTTGGATTGTACTGCTTACGTATTTTTCGCCCGTTCGAGACGTCCCCACTCTTGCCTGCTTGACCGTCGGCCTCTGCCTAATTATGAAGTGAAGACTGTTATTGGCGAAACAAATTGAATTAATATTTTAATTTTCCAGTTCACTTTATATGTCGTCAATCAAGTTAGGTATGAGAATTGTAATTCAAAATAATACTAAAATACTTGTATTAAAAATATACAGTATGAGCGTAAATTAAATAAAGTAAACTGTTCGTTAAAAATACAAGAAGCGGCAATAACTACTGACAGGTACATTAGACAAATGCGGCCCATTTTATCTTACGAATTCTTGGAGCCGGCTGCAAAATTTGCACGCGCGACACTGAACAAAAATTAATTTTTCAGGACGGCCACACACAAAGAGTAAAAATCACTAGATAGAGACTCGGGAATTATGAATCATTTATGCTCATACTGTACATAAGTCTTCTTTAATTCTTCTTTTTTACAAAACTGAAGCTATAGTCGCACAATATAAAGCTCTATGCCCGCCACTTGTTAGTAACGCCCGTTTATTAAATGAACCTTCGGCTTCGGCAAAACCTTCGGCCGAAGCCGATTATTTTGCCGAAGTTGCAATTTTTGACCCAGGGTGGCCAAAGCTGATTAATCGGTCGAACTCTAAATAGCAATACCAAATAACGCACGATTTTTAAAATTTCTTATCAACCCTTGCCATGGAATTTGGACGGCATGTCGTAGCTTTACTGTAAAACAGCAAAAAGGAGTACAATGACGGATTTTTCACCTAAGCTAAGACATGCCATCCAGATCTTATGGCAAGAGTTGATAAAAATTTAAAAAATCACTCGGTATTAAATATATCGTCTGACAACAACAAAAAATAAATAAAGTGGCACACATATCTTCAACAATTGACATGATTAAATTTGTCGTAATCTCTTATTAAAGGCTTGATTCGTTTCAAACGAGAAACTATGTATTACTTAAATTTTTGAGCAAATTGTAAATTGACGTTAAGTTAACTGTAGCGTTGCACTATTTGATAAATTTGGTTTAGAACCAAATTTTAAATCGTCTTGAACGTCCAAGATTGTTGCATTTTCCATGGCAGAAATCATTAATGTAACTTCGAAATTAATAAAATAAAGCGTATTTTTTTAATATTAATTTTACCACGGATATTTTCCATTAAATAATGTGATAAGTAGACTTCGGATATTTCGGAACGTTGCCATGGTTACGCAATGCGAGGACCAATGAAAAGTGGCCATTCATTGCTTAGCCATGGCATCACTCCGAAATGTCCGAAGAAAGATTATAACTAATAAAGCTGCGTAAACAGAGTGAACGGAGCTGAATAAAACAACACAGCTTAAGTAACGGTGCACGTCATCTACAGCTCAATGACGTCATATCATATATTGCTGCGACATTGCATAAAGTATTATTCACAAGAGAAGACCGTTGCGTCATTGTTTGGTGTTGCATCAACAGACTTATGAATCATAACTCCGTCCCTTTTTCTCATTCACCGTTAACAAAGAAATAATACTGAAATAATTGTCGGTTCTCGCTTCGGCGATTGATTACGCAGCACTCAAGTTCCGTGATTTTCATAGTAATTGTCATATTAATTGACACAAAAAATGTAAGGTTATGATGAATACATACAACGCATACAATACTCCGTGCTTTAGACCAGTGATTCGAACAAATATAAATGTCGCAAGTGCAACAAGGAAGACAACAGTATTAGAGAATCTGTTTGCCAAAACGGTGCGGCGCTAGTTTAAAGTCAAAAATGTATCATGTTATGTTCGGTTAAGTTTAACTTTAAAGGTAAGCTACAGTATCTTTGTCAAACGTCACATCAAACTTTGGACTGTCTTTTCTATAGTTATGCTGAGTTCGATAATTCCACCGCGCTCACTCTATTCACTCCTCGAGCACTTTTGTCTCACTTTAACGTATATCAAAACAGCTGCGCTCTCACTCTACTTTTCATTCCGAGCTTGCACCGCGTGAATTTCCGAACTCGACATTAGTAGGGTTAAAATACACGTTCAGCCGGTGTCAGTAACTGAGAAGTTGAGTCTGCGGTGTCGACTGAACGATACGCTGAGTGCGCGCTGTATCTCAACTGTTGTGAAATTATCTCAACGTAAATAAGTTCGCTTTGTACTGGCTGCTGATATAATTCCAGGTTATGTTTTTATTTGTAAATTGTGAACTCATCAAATCGTGTAGTTTGCTTCATTTGATTTTGCATTAACTGGTCAACTTCTTCAAATAAAACATTAAAATTAAAGTCATCATCCAGAATTTCGCACAAAATAAAATTTTGATGAAAATAATTGTCGACCATGTTTTTGATGTTAAATCTTTGCATCCCAGCAGATCGTTCAGCCGAATCGGTAACGCTAACATACAGCACTCTCAACATGTTGAGTGTCGCAAGTCGGCTGCTGACACCGGCTGAACGTGCCCATTGAATACTTGCTGAATATCACTGAATATAACCTCAAATTATCACGTTTTGTCACTGCGGCAAGAAAGATCAGCAGGCAGATTCCGTTTTCCAATTCGAGTCGAATTAGACATTGGCTGCGTTCCGCCAAGGATAGCGCTTACATTTCGCTATTGCTTCGTAGCAGAGCGCTAATTTGCAGCGTATTAGCTAATTGAGAACTGGCTGAACGGATTCTTTATTTTACTCCGTAAAGCGATTTACAACATGGCGGCCGCTAGGTTTATCGCTCTCCCTTAGCAGCAGTTTAGCTTCGGCTTGAACACATATATGACGTCACGCTACGTGGCGCACGCAAAGCGCTACGTAGCTTTCTGCCAGGCTGAACGCAGGCATTGGCAAGAATAGCGAATTCGACTCGAATTGACGAACGGAATCTGCCTGCAGAAGAATGCAAGGTAAATATTCTCATATTTTTTATTTATATAATTATTTTTGCTTCTAAAATGACATAATTAACTAAAATAATTATTTGTAAAGGCTGAGTTATATCTTAATGGTTTGTTTAAATTATTTTCAAACGGTCACTAGATTTACTACTAAACAATCATAAAAATCACTAAATTTTTACAAGATACCCATTCTAAGGAAATTCTCTGAAATTTAAACAGAAAGTCATCAAATCTAGTGTCGAAATTATTAAATTGGCAACACATTGGGCCCGTTCAGACGACCACAGCAGCTGAGTTGCTGGGTCAGCAAATTTCCTGAACCGACATGCTAAGTTCCAGCAGCTGTCATTTCTACACAGCGGAATTTATTTACGCTGACTTGCTCAGCGCTGAGCGTTCATTGGTGGAGGTAAGTATAAACAAACATAACCTTAGCAAGATCTTGTATTACGGGCCGCAGACCATTCAAATCTAACCCATCGTCGCATAATAATTCACATAACAAAATATTTTCTGCCATTGCATTTAAATTAATAAATTTCAATTCATAAAACGTTCAGAAACGAGGTTCAATAAATTTTAAACTTTTGAAATGACACAAAAAATTGCTGAGAAGTAGCAGTCCGTTCAGAGATACGTGACCGCTGACTTTCATCATGCTGAGCGCTGACTTGCAGCAGCTGTGTCACCTGAACGGGCCCATTTACTCATGTCGTTTTCGTTTGGTTGCTCCAGAGCACTCTGGGAGTACCTCCATCTCTTGTTATTCCATGAGGTTAATACAAGATGACAATAATCTGAGAGTGCTCCAGAGCAGTCAGTCGAAAACGGCATCAGACAAAAATAAAAGTTACCAAATCTAATAAATTTTACGAAACTTACAATTGAAGGGCTCGGTGCAAAAACCGATCAGCTGCACTTTTCGGCGAAAATGACTTTTGAATGAATTTAGCTGCATAAAACATTGCGCATCTTTCGGTACAACACCCGGACAACTTTCAAATTTAGTAACCGAAATGCGTGTATAAATGGAGCTGTCTGTTTTTGTTAAAATGTTTCTATTATATTCTTAATAAAACAGTTTTTTGTTGATAGTGTAAAATTTAAGAAAATGAAGCTGACCGGTTTTTGCACCGAGCCCTCCAATTGATCTTTTTTTTTTTAATCGCACAGAATCTGGGATCAGTATTTAATTTAAATTTAAAAAAACGTGTATGTTTCGAATTATACTGCTTGTTTAATAAAACCAACATTTGCAGTCTATTTCTTAATCTAGATATTTCCTTACTATTAAAAAAAAAACATATTTCATTAAAAAAGACAATACACAAATAATAATTTAACTTAATGTAAAATTAAAATCAGTAAAGACCGTTTTACATTGATAATTTATTCATGAATTAATTCATGAAGTCGCTTCATGAAGAAGTTGGACAAGTGTAATGCACCAAATTTGACGTCAAATAAATTAATGAATTTCTTCGTCAACTTATTCACGAATAAGTACTAACAATAGAAAACGAAGGTTATGGTATTTATTTGCGCGTGGCAGTGTAAATCGTTTGTAAATTCTTTCGTTATGTTGGTAATACTATTGTAATACCTATAAACGGCCATTAGAATCAAAGAAATTCATGAATTTCTTCACCAATGTAATACGAAATGCGTTCATGAATAAATTCACGAAGAAATTCATGAATAAATTGTCAATGTAAAACGGCATTAACAAATTTTGGTATAATTTTTATAAGATGAGCGAAAAAGAAAACGTCAAGTCAATGTTTTCCAAAATTTATTTTTTCCACTTTTAAGTTATAGAAAACGTATTTATAATTTTTTAAAGTTGGTACAACTATATTATCAGCTCCTGTATCAAATTTTTAAGGTCTTTTACATTTTGAAGCTAGAAACGTAATCTGCATTTATCATTTTTTAAAAATAAATACCCAAATTTTTTGAACTCCAAACCAAAATCACGATTATACTTTCAGGGAATTATTTTAAACTGGTACGGGAACAAAAAAAAAACTTTTATTTTTCAATGAACACTTACTAATTACTTAACGAAATATATGATCACTTTCTATAATAATAAGTCACATATAAATATTTCTAATCGACTAAATTTCTCATTTCATACTGTTTTCTCAACACTCAAAATAATTTATATTTTCAAAAGTTAAAATTATTTAACACTTATACACTCTGTGGAAACAAAATGATGAAAAACTGAATATTCAGAAAATCACAACGAAGCACATAACGATTTTATTACTGGCGGCAGTCAAAGCAAACTTAACACAAGAATGAATGGCTATCCCTGATATGACTAAATACTGGAATTTAAATTAACACTATTCTAAGCCTAATGACCAATTAATTCCTTGTACTATGAATAAGATTAGAGGTTGCCAGGCCACCAACCATCTGATCCAATCGAGTAATTGACCGTACAATACATGAGGCTTCTCCCATGGATTGCAGAACATTTTTTTGAGGTCCACCTTTTCTTTGCAGTAGGGACAAGTCTGCCTCTTACCAATTATACACCAACCTCTTATGCAGAACTCATGAAATCTAAAAAGAAAACATCTCGTTTCATTTTATATTTATGAAATTTAATAGCATACGTACACATGCTGACAACTTAGTTTATACGTGTTTTCAATGACACCTTCTTCATTTTCTTGAACTAACAATCTGTTACCACAAACTGCGCACACACCAGGTTCTAAATTTCTTGTTGGCATACCCTGTGATGTATAATACTGCAATAGAGGCACATACAATAAAAGCTCTTGAATAATTCATTGTAAATTACCCCAATATGTGAAGCCATCTTGTCCGCACAGATCTCAGAAATATCTCTACCTAAAACTCCATAATACAAGCCATAGAAAACAAACAACAACCCACAATCCATCCAAATATTGGGTTTAACATTAAATACCAAATTGAAACCGAAGAAAGTTGCCATCATGATCACATAACCTATGATACCAAGAACGTAACTTAGTTTGTAAATAAACAAAAACCATTTGTACACTAATCTAAAATACATACAAATCAAACTACGCTGATGCTTAAAGAGATGTATATATGGAGCGCTAACCTTGGTGTTGTACCGCTTATAGGTTTCTCGAGGGCCTTTCGGACAATCAGACTCGTAATGCAGGAAAACAATAACCATATGAAGATGAATCGCCACCAGCGATTTTTTAAACAAAGTACTAAAGGAATAAACCACATTGCGGATAATGTGACTAACTGTAAAGGTATGTGGGTAAACTGGAGCGTTTATTAGTTCGGGTGTTAACTTACTAAATACGATTTATAATGTCTCCGTTTCCACTCTATTAAAATAACCTGTGCAATGACTAGTGTTATAATTAATATTATAACCATCTCAGTGTGCATTTTGTCATGTCCTTTATGTTGCTCATGTAACTTCTGATGTTCTAATCTGAAAACAATGTTATCAGAAATTTGAATAATTTATGACCCATTAATTCACCTCCATTTTTCTTCCGGAGTTAATTCGTCAATAGTCTGTAAATACGTGTTAATAATTAATCGAATTTATTAGTACTAATAAATCGAACGAACTCAACAAAATTGCATTGTTAGGTTATGAGACGAAACACCCAAATACTTACTTTATTTGTTAAATCTACTGGTTGGTGTAAATCCATTTCGGCTGGCTTACTCAAATACTATCCTTTTAATATTAACTGCCTAGAATTAAAGCGAAAAATTTCGAATCTTTATTTACCGAGTCAAACATGACAATTAATTAGACATCACCACGACATCACACGTTTAATATGTGATACCAACTCAAGGTCGCGAAATTTTCCAATTTGAATGATTTCACGGTCGCGTTCTGCATTTTTAAAAGGTTAAAGGAGCAGGTTATTCTTACATTTTTCGAAAAATAAATTCATAAAACTAGTTTATTTCACCTATTTACTTAACAAGCAGGTTAAAATGCACATAATTATTTAATTTTCAAAATTTATGGTGGCCACACATCATAAAAACCAAGCTTGCCAATCTTGTTTAAAGCAAATGTCTCCGTGATTGTTTAACTCATGGCAGTCATGCCGATTGCGGTAGATTATGTTCATTTCGAATGATTAGTAAGTAAATAATTTGATAATTTTAGCGAATTACTATAATAAATTCTTTTTGATCTTTTAACGGACACATTAAAAATTGCACAATTATCAACGCTTCACTATTCGGTTGATAGTGGTTGATTGATACCTTCGCCAAGAGTAAAAAACGTTGAGCGATTGTGCAATGTTTAAAGTGATTTAAAGTGTACATACGTTTTAAAAGATTAAAAAGAATTTGTTATACTCATTTCCATCAGACAAGTTTACTTTAATTAACACTAATATCAATTAACACTAAATTAAATTAAATATGGAGGTAAGAATATCTGGAGAGAGTAATACCACAGCATAACCTGCATGGAAACTGTTTGTCGGCACCTTTGATCTGGCGGGGCAAGATTTTTGACCTTGGCGCCATTTTGCGGCAATAAAAACCAGTGCCGCAATAAAAATATTTTTGATTATCGAATTATTGTTATTTTGATAATCGGATCCGGATGACAGATTATTTTTAATTTGAATTATTCGATCATTACAGTTTAAGTTTACTCAGTACGCCCCAGCATGCATAATCGGCAGCACCTATTATGCTGCTAATTACAGGACACACCACTGATCGTATCCGTGCAATTTAAGGGCGCATGCTCGATGCACGCAATGAACAGAAGTGTGAGGAAGAGCGACTGCGTTTCAGTGCATGTAAGAGTGAGAAAAAGAAACACTCCGTGTGTCCAGTCGAATGCGCTCTAACAGGATACATGACAGATTATCCATCCGGAATATGGCGGCTCAGTTTGCGCGGGAAATTTTCCCGCCAAGGAGAGTGAACCTGCTGTATGTATTTATGCTGTGGTAATACTAACATTAGTTTCTCGTCTAACCTGGTTACCATATATGGTCGCGGTAAGTCATAAGCGCACAAGCGTTTTACAAAATTCTGGAATGTCCACAAACCAACAGTTAATCATTGTTTATAACACACTCGCTGGAGTTCTATGACTGAAAAAGTACTTGAAAGAAGCTTACTTACATTAACGTTACACTTGATGCGCCACTGAACCTGGAGAAATTTAGAAACTAACCTAAAAGTCATTCACTTTTTAACTGAAATCTAATTAACGTATCAATGTATCGTTCGCATATACTACTAATCACAGTTGCTAAATAAACACATAGATTCTTACTACGCTCACATACAAACACGAAATCCAGCAATTAGTTTGCCACTGCGGATGTCAATAAACTGCAGAAACTGACCTATCGCAGAGTGATAACTTCCGTCAATCGTCAAATGCAATTACATTCAACGCATTCACCCATGCCGTATGTTCCCCCCTTAAATTAGCAGTTTATGTCGACATCTTGCGGCCGATTTTTGACCTAAGTGTTTTTCTGTTGGCGCCACTTACCCAGAAATCGGAAGTGAATTGTATCTGGAACGTTATTTTCAAAATTTCAATTAATGTCAAATTCGCATAACTTATAGCAAGTAAAGTTGTATTTTCTTGCTGAAATATAGCTTCCTCATGATTTTTTCATTCGTAACAAACACATTTTCTGCACCCTACTTAAAAGTGCGGCGTAAAAAGTGCGCCCGTTGTCATGGTAATAATATAAACACAAGACTTCCTGAAACAGATAAGCGAGACGTAAAATAAGCAAATAATCATGATTAAGAGAGATACGATTACACGCCCAAGGTGCACTCCAAGATATATTTTATGAACGCAACCCAGGTTTGTAAAAAAATTCCAAGACAGTTGTTGGTAACATGGCCCTCTTTGTATAATTATGAGTTAAACATCTACCGTTGCCGTAGTTACCAAGTTACCTTGACTTATCTTTGACTACTGATTTTAATTCGAATTTTGTGCGTTTTATGCGAATTTGAATATCTTAAAAATATTGCGTTCTTGTATTGTTTCTCGTCACTATTTATTTGCCTCCATATTGATAAAGAAATAAAAAAAGCTCTTCCTGTAGATGCTGTACTTTTAACAGATTACCTATGTTATTAAGTGTTATCGTTGATTGAACTATTTAATAAATACTTCAATCAACGGTGTTATTAGTTTTGGGTTGGTAATTATAACACAAAGATGAAACCTACGAGTAAAAAATTAAGAGAAGGGAACTTGGGGTGGGGAAATGCAATTTATCTTGATGAAAGTTACCACTTTGCGATGGCAATATGTTATTTAAGTTAATTTGGATGTTCAGTAGGGCAGCAAACGTAATGTAAGAAAGTTCCTTCCAAGTAATAGAATTGCAGTGTGTAAAAGACAATTGACATTTCTAGGATCTTATTTTATTATACGGTGTATTTTTTTTAAAATGCCATAAAGGTTGGCCATGAAAATTAAAACTCATGTCGTAGCTTGGCATCTAACACATGCCAAAACTGACAATTTAAAATACATGAATGGAGCTAAGACATGAATTTTATTTTCCACCCCTTATGGCACTTTAAAAAAAAACACATAGTATTTAGGACCGGTCATTCCACATTCCATCTGATAAACTAACTGACGGATAACTACCATGGAAGCAATTCATGAAAACCAAGTTATTCGCCGGATAACTTTAACTGGAAGATGGAAAGACCGGCCCATAGCGTAGTAAAGAGTGGTGAACTCTGTGATTTGTAGATGTTCAAGAATTTTATAAAACGTTTGTTTAGCTACGCCTATGACACGCAGCGTCCATATTTAATTACCACTTTGGAAAAGAAACTGCTGCTAGTATGACTTTCTCTTGTTTATTCTTTATTCGTAGGTTGCTGTGTTGTTATCAAGTTACTTTGACATTTGTATTTTGTGCATTTTTATGTCAATTTGAATATCTTAAAAATATCGTGCT
Source organism: Dorcus hopei (assembly GCA_033060865.1). Classification (NCBI taxonomy): domain Eukaryota; kingdom Metazoa; phylum Arthropoda; class Insecta; order Coleoptera; family Lucanidae; genus Dorcus; species Dorcus hopei. The sequence goes on from CM065419.1 coordinate 38,289,924, forward strand.
CTTGTCAGTTTTTATATTTTATAAAGCTACCTACTCAATTAAGCGAATAGCGTTTTGCGGCTCTCGTGCATCATTTGTAATTGGCTACAATTTTGAATGAGCCAATCACAAATGCTGCACAAGAGCCGCAAAACGCTTTCCGCTCAAGACGTTTTCGAAAATTCGCTCCGAGTAGAAATGTGAGAGAGAACTTTTAGAAACTTAGTGTACGTAAGAGTGAGAAAAATACCGCTCCGATCGAATTAACGAAATCGCCTTTTTGACTAGGTACAGTAGCGGACAATAAAATCCGAGCACGTTATTTGTACAGTAGCGGACAATAAAATCCGGGCATACCATTTGTACAATGTAAACCTCACTTTAATATTTTTGACTTTTAATACATACACAAAATGTTACTAGTAGTTCTGACGTTTCATACAAATTTTCTTTTCTAATTTTGACAGAAATAGAACCTCAATGAAAGCCTGATTTACCAAATTTGTTGAAATACGCACGACATGTCAAATTCTTGCCCGGATTTTATTGTCTGTGTAGCTTTATAGTGTAGTAACTGTAACTGAAACATTGGTTGTCAAAACGAAAAGTTGTCAATTGTCAAACGATAGCGAAACGTTAAGTTTTCTACTATTTTTAAATTGTTCGAAGATAAATTGGTGCAATTTAAGACAAACGTTTCATTTTCCGTAGTCTATTCCTATAAAATATTTATTTGGATAATGTGATGATTAGCTTCTTTATTATTTACTATAAATCAGTTATTACAAAGATTTATTTCAAAGCTGCCTTTATAAACAGGAAAATTAATTTTTGAAAGATCCAATCCTAAACAGTGTTGCCAGATTGTACGATTTATCGCAAACTCGGATACTTTACTTAATTGAAAATCAATTTGCGACTTTGGATTTTCCATCCGTTAATTGACAATAATTTTCATGCAATTAAAATTTTTATTTATAATGTATTACCTATGTGTATTTATGTACATTTAACGTTAATATAAATTTCAATAGTTTGTAAGACAGTTTAGTAAAATATGTAATTAATTCAAGGGGATGGCTTTTTACATTATAATTACTTTTCTGTAAATTTCTGAGATTTTTTTTTCTTAACCTAGTCCAAAGAAAGGTGGTCATAATAAAACAAGTAATGTTAAATATTTTGCATTTATTAAACGGGTATATTACTGAATAGAACAAAATATATTTACATATTAAAAAAAAATATACACAATAAATTTATATACACACATAAAATGGTATTAATTGTTTACAATTATGGTCACATTTTAAAATGCATACTAGTGCTGGTTGCGAGCAACCACACAACAATTGCACATAATTAGATATAAGTAATAATAATTAAGACGTATGTATAAGTTACAAAGTATTGCTTTCTGTTAGTCACATTTGAAAAAATATCACTTATCCACGTTTGGCAACTACATGCCCCCATCTAAATCACTTCTCTTAAGTCTCTCTCGTACCAAAATATTCGAAACCGCTAAACTATAATAATGATGTGATACATATCGTATTCACGTGGGGAACTTTGAGATCTGACCTCTCGAGAAACTACGGCTGAAATGACTCTACTATACCTATAGGTTACATTTGATACAAATTCCTATAAAAATACATCATCGATTTATATATTTTGTACCTATAAGGTACAATTGCCCAATTTCTCAATTTTTTTTTTGTTGTGTAGATAAATGCAATTTTTATTACAAAAACACTACTAACCTCACATATGCTACTAACACTACTACCTACATATAAAACTACAGATAGTCAAATCTCAAATTTGTCCAATGAATATTTTAGCTCAGGTCATTTATCATTACAACAGCAGTACCTATTACACGATTATGAATGATCTATTGCGGAAAAAACTTATCATGCCAGTTACAGGATACTATGAATGTAGAGCAGTACATGAGCATATTCTGAATACAACAGTACGCTATTCTAATGATTAATGGACCAGTTAATGAGTTCATGGCCCAGTACTAATGGAGGAGAGTGTAAAAAAGCATCGAGATAGAATTAGAAAACTTAATAGAACGGCTGTAGGTACCTATATATATTTACATCTATGGACTACGTTATTAATATTTTTGCCTATTTGTGTTATGAATCCTTTATATAATCAGTCAGTTCTACGTAATGCCTGCACGACAATCGTGGAGTCGATGACATCACAAATAAAGAATTGAAATAAGCGAACCGAAGTACTCGTGTTTGAATCAAATTCACGCATTTCAAGTCACTATATTTAACCATATAAAAAGCTTCTGATATATTTACAGTTCCTTACTCGCTTAAATATTGCCTTACAGTAATTTAACTACAAAGTGAACTATGTGCAGTCTCTGCGCGCCATAAACTTTTATTATAAGTTGTAGAGTACGTTTGCTTGCACCCTGTAGCATTCGTTAAAGATAGGCCCTTATGATTGCTCTTACACAATACAGTTACAATTTTAATGGACAGTTCATGGCATATACACAATGATTTAATGTTATCAAAATATTAGAGCCACGATTTTTTGTTTGTTTTAAAAAATATTCTTTTGTCCTTAAGATTAATTATGTACTTTGAGAACGACTAGGATTTTTTTTTGTTATTTGATGTTGACTTATGGCACATTAAAAAATATTCATATTTCAATATTTCTCCTTCACTTAGGTCATGTTTTACAAGTTTCTAATAGTAGATGGGAATCACGATTCATGTCTGTGCATGCGCGATCTTCGCAAGCCACTCTTTCGCCGTTTGCGTTTGGCATCCCTTTGGAAAGCGACATTTCCTGGATCATCTGCCAATTGGGGGTATTTTAAAGTATTATGAATGGCGATGCCTTCATAACCATCGACGTAGCTATGCGAGATCAACTCTTCCTTTTCCTCCTCGGTCCACTCACCTCTTCCTTGGAAACCAGCCGCAACCAGCTGCTTTTCTCTTTCCCAAGCTCTTTCGACGGCCCTCTTATGAGCATGCTTGAGTATCCTGTTTTTCTCTTGAGTCGGATCCGCTCCGTACTTAATAATAACGACCGCATCGGGATTGTGCAATCGTAGTTCTTTACCTGTGCCATGATCTGTGATTTCGTGAGTGGACACGTTGAACATGCCACCTAATCTCTTTAGCTCCTCTAAATCATCGCGTATCTTTAACACATTGTCTTTGACGAAATAGAAGACGTCCTGGTCGTGTATACTGAAATGCAGTTCCAAAAAGAACGAATTATTAAACACCGACGTGACTACATCTTGCACTACACCGTTTACACCTTCTACAACACTGACTAAAGCACGACCACTAACACGAGATATTAAAACACCCTCGCCGAAAACGGCTTTGCGATATGCAACCCTCGGCAGAAGATTCCTTGTTTTGGGTTCCATCTTTAATAGGGGTTTTGGCACGAAGCCAAGATCGGCAAATTTCTCATTCACCTGTAAGCAAAATAATGTGGTTGTTTAAAACTATTTAAAATCAGGATATTACGTACCTTCTCGACTATACATTGCAACCCTGACATTACGCCAAAATCTGGGGCGAGTTGTCTTGACGTAACAGTTGCTTGGGGGCGATACACCATCTTGCTGATGTATTCCGATCCCATCATATCTTTAACGTCATACCCATAAAGCTTCATCCAACTATAAAGATCAGTCATGTATTTTACTTGAGACTTGGTATTGATTGGGTCATTATTTTGGAAGCGGTAGATGAAGACGTCGGTTGGTGTGGTCAACTTTGTAGCTAGTTGCTCCCAAGCAGGTGTCATCCACTGTCCAACGATTGGATCATACAGGCGTTTGTGTAAATAAACCAGTTTGGTGTTGGGGTCATAAATTCCCCCGTGGAAATCAACGGGTAAGTAGAAATCAGGGTTTGTATCCATGGTTATACTTCCGAAGGGCGTTCGGCGTATTTCTTTAATTAAATTTCCATTTGTATCAAAGAGAGCCAACGGAGATCCGTTCTGGTCTGAGGCGACGTAAAATCTTTGCTCGGACGTTTCCACAGTGATAATGACATCATGTTGGTCATACAAGAATCTGAAGGTCCGTCCTGTTTTAGGGAAATGCACGTGCGTTATCAAGTTAGGAGTGCTGGGGTTTGAATAGAAGAATTGTGTGACGTTCCCTTTCTCATCGTTCCACGATATGAGGCGACCCCTATCGTCATAGTAATACCAAGTTTGAAATTTATCACGTTCAAACGCGTGGATGAGTTGACTGCGTGAGTTGTAGCGATATTTCTGTTCACCCCTCCGCACGACGTATCCACGATTATCGTAATTATTAAATTCCACATCTCCGTATTGAACTACACGATCGCCGCTGTCATACCCTAGTGATATCTTCTCTTTTTCTTTGATTATCGCGATGACATTGCCGTTCTCGTCGTATACGTACTTCCAGTTGCTCGTGCCCAAAACTTCCAAAACGTGTCCATCCGCGTTGTAACTTATTCTGTCTAAGCTCGTGGATCTTCCAACCAACAGCTTCTGCAGCTTAATCCTACTTCTCTTATCGTACTCAAGTTCTAGCCTAAAGACATCGAAGGATTTGATATTTATCAAAATTGATTTAATGCGACCATGGTCGTCGTAATCCGTGATGGTGAAGAACTGCTTACTAGTGTCTTGCATGACGGATCTATTGAAGGTATTCCTGTATATTCTTAAATCGCTGATTCCCTCCAGTATCCCTTGATTTTGGTTGTACTTCAACCTCAATTGGGGCAACTCTTTCCCGTTGATGTCGACGTCGATGCCAGAAAGACGCGCGTTTCCGTCGTAAGCAAATTTGTAATGTGCGTTGTCCAAACCACTTTTGCTATTGAACTTCAGCTTCTCGTCTTTAAGTATACCCGCGTGATACTTAAATTCCTGTTTAAACTCGAAATTCGGCTCGATGATATCAATACTCTTTACCAGACTTGTAGATTCGTGATAGACGTAGTGGGTGGAACTCAAACCCGCGAGGGTCGTTTCTAGTTTTCCTGTAGAATCATAAACGTAGGCAACCCTACCTGATTGGTGCGGGTATACTTTAGCCAAAATCTGGCCGTCGTCGTTATAAATTATTTCGTAGGGGTGTCTGTTCATGGGCGAGAAGTATTGGTATTTGAAAAAGCCCAGCGATGTTTGCAAAGAAAACGTGTGGATGTGCCCTCGGGGCGTCGTCAGTGATTGAAGGGCACCTGCTTCGTCGTATTGCAAAAGATAATCAGAACCGCGCGGTGTCGTGACCTTCAACGGCTGTAATCAATTGGTATTAAGCATGCGATTAATCCAAAGCAAATTTGAACTTACCAAACTACTGAACATGTCCTTAAAGGCGTATACCATAGATGATCCATCGCCATATTTAATTTCGTTCAACCTTCCGGCCTGGTCGAAACCGTAAGTCTCGTTGAGGTCTCCCCATTTCCAACTGGTTAACCTGCTGAATCTGTCGTACTCAAGCTCGACTTCGGCGAAAATTCCGTTCCTTGGACCCCATTTCACGGGGCGTGCCGTGCGATCGTAAGTTACGTTCAGCAACTCGATCCTGTCGTCCATGAATACTGAGACTGAAGCAGTTTCTCTGTCGTACTCCAGCGTAAGTAGGTTTTCTCCGTTTACCCTCAGTTTTCTTCCGACTTGGGCCACCGCTTTCGAACTGCTTTTGCCTTTGCCATTTTGAACGCGCCTAAGGAAATAACGCCATTCGAATCTATTAGCTAGGTCGCCACCAACTTCAGTGCGTTGCTTTGCAGGTACCGGGTAACTCTCTCCCAGTAGAGGGTCGATTTCGGCTAAAACGCTGTAGGGAATAGTGTCGGTGGTTATGGAATGTCCCCAAGGAGAAGACGATTCAACTCCTCCATCCGGCAATAAAATGGTCTTTTGTTCAGCTTCGCCTACGCGGTTTGAGACGCTGAATCCCTTAATGAGCATTGAATTTGGCTTCTTATTGTTCTGCCAAACCTGGACCGTAGCGCCCTTCAAGCTCAAATCAAACGTCAAACTGATCACCCTTCCTGTTGGGGTTACCGCAGAAGTTAATCTGCCAAACTCATCATAGTTGTAGACGTAACTGCGGCCGCTGCTATCCAATTTGGTTTTGAGCAAACCCGTTGGTCCGTGGTAATCGAAGGTTACATTGTAGTTATCTGGGGTGCTAAGTTCGTGAAGCATTCGCATACGTGACATGCGCAAACGACACTTCTGCCCTTTGGTGTTCTCAATCGAATTTACTTGGCTTGAGTAATCGCGAAGGAGGAAGACTTTATTCCCGGCCGCGTCGGTCACCGTACTCAGTTTACCATTACTAGTGTTCACGTTGTAAGTAAACAAATAATTTGTTTCGCCCGTTAAAATATTTTTAGTGGCGATGTGCTGGCCAAAGCGGTTGAAGATGTAGATCTCTTGAGTTTCAGGCGAGAATATCTCGTATTCCCGTGATGTGCTAGATTCCGGTATGCTGGCCATAACAGAACGAATGCGATAGTTCGCTTGGTCTCCGATTTGCACGTGCCCATCTGGGCTAACGGCAACCGCAGATATCGTATTAAATTTGGAGTTGGAGGCCAAATAATGATCAGCTTCGAAACAGTCACAGCCACGCTCAAGACAGTTGCACTTCGATTCCGCCCCGGCGTATGGTGCTATTTTCCCATCGGTTCCAATAATGCGAACTCGATTGATTCTTTGCGAGTCACTTTCGGCCACGTATAAATCACCAGCTGCGCTAAACGCCAAGCTTTGGGGCATCACCAAAGTCGCGTGCGTCGCTAATTCCATGTCATACCCAGAAACCGGGGAAGCACAGTGTAAGGGCCGACCCGCCACAACTTTAACGCGAGCATCCGGCGTCAACTGAAGAATCATGTGGTCATCAATGATGTGCAGGGAGTTATCAATTGGGTTAATCGCCAGTTCCGTAGGCCATCGTAAATGTACCTCTTCGATATTCAAGGTGCCTTCACAGGGTATCGGTTTCCAATGAGACTTGTGCATGTGATTACCAATGACGGTGGTCACTATGCCATCCCTGTCGACCATCCTGATGTTAGTTCCATCCGCGAAGTATAGCACGTTGTCATTTGAGACTGCAACCCCTTTGGGATATGCCAGTTTTGCGTCGCGCGCGAGCGCACCATCTCCGCAATGAGCTTCATCTCCGGGTAGACAACGTTCTCCGGAGCCAACCACGATTTCCCAGTTGCGATCGGGATCGTTGTAATCGTTTGTGTTTCTTACCCTAATGATTTGGTGTGATTCTGGGTCGGAAATGTATAGGGTTCCGTCTAAGGGACTTAAAGCCATGTGGTATCTGTAAGATACTCGAGTTGCGCTGGAATTAAAAGGTTTTTGTTTACAGTACGTTCGAAGAACCTACAAGTACGAGGTCTGTCTGGAAAAATTCTACAAATCAGAACGTGTAACTTAGGAAAATAATTTCAGTTGCCAAAACTACCCTACACGCACTTCTCAACTCGGCTAAAGTTTTTCAGGTTTGTCTGCGAAAATTTGGTTTTCAATTACTTTCAGGAAAGTGATCTCGAGATGTGGAAGAAATTAAAGGTCATACGACGAAGGCACAGGAAGGATGTCGGGTACCGGAGCTCGCTTATCTCACGAATCCAAAGATGCATCGCCTCGAAGAAGACGCACCTAAATGCTTTGCTGCGGGGGACGCAACGACCCATAACACTTGTACATATATTGTTGGACATCTTGAAAGGGAGATTCAAAATTCTTTTGGGAATCGAATAGTAGAACAAGGGGCCTATTAGAGGTGAAATAAATGACTGAGATTCCAAGGGAACGTTGGAGTTCCCAAAACTGTTTTGAAATGGAAGGACCACTGGAACGAGTATTTGAGATTCCAAGCGGAGATGCCGAAATGTGGCTGCCAAAATTATTTTGCAGAAAGGAGTGACCTTGACTCGTATTTGAGATCTGAAGAGGTCTATTGAAGATTCCGAAAAGTGCTTCCAAAATTTTTAATTGTGAGTATGTCTCACGTTTTGTGAATGAGAATTCCTTCCGGACAAACCTCGTACACCATTCAAAGATTATTTCTTCGTTGCTAGTTGAGGAATGACGGCCTTACAGTAGTCCTGGTAATAAAAAATTGACTGTACTTACTTTAGGCGTACTATAGTCCTGACAGTTCCATCCGTAAGAATTTTCCGAACTAAGTTGAAGTCTCCAACAAAAATGGAACCATCAGAAGCCGTTGCGAGGGCAACAGGTGCAAGAAGTCTCTGTTTGGAAGCTTGCCCATCGCATTCATTGCAGTCCAATGGTCGTTGGTGACCATCACCCATCGTTGTCAAAATAACGCGCGGCTTGTGTTTTAAATAAATGTTTGAGCCATCGCCCTTTTGCAGAATACCTAAAACCAACCACACGTGATCACGCTATTTCAATCATCAACCTGCACCTTCAGTACCTTCATGGAAATTGTATCTATGGTGGATATCTAAGTTCCATCCACCAACTTCGGATATGCTCATGTCATGCCCGCTTAGTTTGGTGGTTTGTACGTCCCAGATAATATTCTTGCAGTCACTGTATTCGTACCCTACTTTTACGATGGCCGTTGTTACGCCGTAAACCCTTTGGCGGTACACGTTTAATCTGTTCCACGCGTATGTGAATTTGATTACAGGATCTGCTTCGAAGGTCTTCTCGAATAAAATGCCTTCAATGGTAATGCGTAGGTGGATTAGGTTAAGGGTTGGGGGTATAATTTCTGGTGTAAGTTGTAACTGGATGGTTGATAAATACCCGGCAGCTCGTGAACTGTGATAGACCAAGTTGAGACCTGTACCAGGAATTTGTACGCTTTCTTGTACGACTTGCGATTCTGCTAGTATCGCGCTTTTATGGGGGCACGCTCCTTGGAAACCATGTTTCCACGTGGCTAGGACCACGGGTTTCATGGTGTCGTAATCGTGAACTAGGCATGGTTGTGGCAAGAGTGTTACGGGGCGTTCTTCACCGATTGACATAATGATGTTGTCTATTATGACAACTTCGTTCCAAGGCACAAACACGATGTGTGTTTGCGGTCGAAAAGGCGATCTTCCAAACTGCAAGGTAACAGCACCTCCGCCGTTTACCAGTAAATCAAACCAACCATCATCTCTTGTTAAGGTGAACCCTTCTAGAGGTGTGCTTGTGCTGACACGCACGCCCATTAATCCGGTGCCCATTTGAGTCATGACTTTTCCACGTACCACAGCAGATCGACTGTGAACGAAATGCAACGAATTATTAAATTGAAGTGATTTGCGCGTTCAACTTATGTCTAGCATACGATAATGAAGCGAAAGTAAATTGACGAACACAAGTGGATGTATAAAAGAAAATAAACCAGGCACAAACATAGCATCCAAAAATTACTGTAGATAGCTATTCTAAGGTACTTCAAATTTCAAACACCTTACCTTGCGTTAAAGTTGTTCCAAAATACACTGAGCAGCAGGAATAAAGAAAAGCCCATATGTTAACAATTCATTTTAGCTTTAGTACTTTAATTCTGCATAGTTAAGGTAAATGTCGAACTAGGAGTAACGTTTCAGAATTTCTAGAGCGTGACAATAAGCACAAAAATAAGTGATTTTAAAAAATTCACACGGCAAAAATTGGGGAAGTGTTTCGACATGGGGCACAACAATGCGACTATTAGAATGTCTCACAGATAAAATTACATCAAAACAGGATACACAGAGTTATTAACACCGACATGGAAATCTATGAGTCGAGACAAAACGGGTGATTACAAATACCCAACATACCTGTCGTTTAAGTTTTCGTGTCTCGCGTAATTCTGCAAGCTGCCCTCGTCGATTAAAAACTTCATTCTTTCAAAGAACGACGCCACAATTGCCGGGGGTTGTTTCTTCAAAAGGACATCGATTGGTTTGGGGGCAGAAACGCATAGTTGACTGTTACGGCAGATAGTGTTTGAACAACACTCCGGATCTTCACAGTCAACTAATCCATCTAAACTCAACATCATTGATTGAAGCTGGCCTTTTAAAATAGGGGTTGCCTTACCTTTATCATTATCGCGACCATCATTACAATTTTGCTCCAGCAAAACACTGCAGTCTTTACCATCCCAACCATTTTCACAACGACATTCCCACGCGCCGTCGGAATTAAACCGACATTGGCCATGATTGGAGCAACTATTCGGGCAACCTTCCATGGTGCAGTGCTTACCATTCCAACCGGTCACGCAAAGGCAAGTGCCATTTTTACATTGGCCATGCTCGTTGCAGCGTGAATCACACTGTTTTAAGTTGCAATATTCACCTGACCAACCTGCGTCACACTGGCAAGCCTCTGATACGCAGTGACCATGTTGACCGCAATCCAAGTCGCACAGTTCTAAAAGCAACATTAAATGAAAACAACCCTTCCATTTTTTTTTTCGATCTAAGAACCTCTCGAGCAATCTTCTCCAGACCATCGCGGCTCGCACGTGCAAGTTTGAGTGTCTAGATCGAAAGTTCCATGCCCAGAGCAATCTGGAAGGCATTGCAGTGCATCTTTATCCATTTGGCTGCAATCAACTCCTTTCCATCCTTTCTTGCAAAGGCAGGTTCCGTCGATGCAGTAGCCGTGTCCGTTGCATGTCGGGTGGGGGCAATCCACTAATCCAAAACAAAAAAGAAAAATGGTAACGTTTAAGATCGATGGGAAGGAACATTAATGTTAGTAAAAAGAATCTGAGGAACAAAATGCATTAATTGAGGAGTTCTTACCCTCTTCACAGAATTTTCCTTTATAGCCACGGACGCAAGAACACTTGCCGTTAGAACAATGCCCATGCCCATTGCAATCCGGAACTTCGCATTCGTCATGTCTTAAAGAGCATTCCTTGCCTTTCCAGCCGGGATTACACTGGCATTCCCCGTTAATGTATTCCCCTCTTTGGCTGCACAGGACGGGGCATACACCTAACATAGAAAGAGAAGACTCGTCATGCTAAGCTCAAACTCGGTTAGTAACGCGTTTTTAGTCGAAAGAAAAGGCGCGGCTTTTCAACTTACTCTCACTGCAATCATCGCCCCCAAAACCAGGATTGCATTGGCAATGCCCCATGAGGCATTCGCCTTTACCACTGCAACCATTCGGGCAATTGTGAGTCATATCATCGGCTACCGTTGCAATAAAAGTGACCTCTTGTGGATCACCGTCGTCATTGTAGAGCGACAAAAACCAATGGCCCTGTTCCATATAATGCGTGACTTCTTTTTTCACGGTTGACTAAAAGATGCAATGCGTTATTCTCCCGAATCAAAAACAATCAAAACAGTAAACTCACGTAAGACGCTCTGGTGGTGCGTGCTTTAAATCCGCTTAACACTTCGAGTATGTGGTACTGAGTGTGTGTGGGCAAAGCATTTCTTCGGGCGTACACCCCGATGCTTGCGCCCCTTGGAATACTGTAGTCATACTTCACGTACGCAGCTTCAGACTGATAAAACTGCATGTTCCAGTATCCGTAAGGCGGGATTTCTTTGGACAGTCTTTGCCCTAAAGAAATCTGCGAGAAGGTGGTTCCGTCCGGAGGAAATGACTGAGCAGGGAACGTTCTTGCCCCTAAAGACCGTTTTATTAGAAACTTAGTGAACAAAACGGGACGCAATAGCTGAAGCAATTACTCTTTACTAAATGAAGCATTAACTAAAGCAAAACGTAAACTGTATAATAGGTAACGGGGCGTTGTTACTTGGTGGATGTTAATATTAAATGACGGTGCTGTTTACGATGTAATCAGTGATTGCAAAAATGTTTCTTGTTGCACATGCAGCTATGGTATGAGGGGTTAGGTAGGCGTATTTGATTGCTCAGCACTGTTATTTGCTAAGCCATCAAAAATTCCACAGCCCTACCTTCTAGTATCAATATTGTCGGTGGAGGGGGTAATTTCGTGGTAGTTTCAGGGCATGCAGTTTCCGTTTTCCATGCATCGCTAACTTCCGTCGTGCTCATTTCCGTAGACTGCGTCGTAACAGAGAACTCTTCGAGGGTACTCGTCACATTTTCGGAATTTCTACCTTCGGATGTGGGGGTCGAAACGCTGGCGTTTTCGACAAGCGAAACGCCACTTTCGTTATTCACTTCTTCTTTGGCTGTAAAATCATTGACATCGTCGAGACACGGGCATGAACATTTGCACTCCCCACCCCAGTATTCGTAAGGTCTTTTAGTCGTCGGAGGGCTTTCTTTCACAATCAAATCACTATCTCTTTTTGTTAGAGGTGCCGGTTGTAAGTGATGGTCAGTACTGATGTTGACTCCGGGAGTTTGGGTGGGGTTTCCGTCGGTGGGAACGGAAATGGAAAGGACGTAGACGTTTTGGGGGGCGTTGGGATAACCCTGGTCGGGTTCGGTTGCGATGGTAACGTTAACTAAGACACGTTTCGAAGAATTCATTCCACTATGTTTAATAGGGGGCACGTCAATTACTTTAACATTCGCTGCGTCATTACTCTGATTATTCGGGAGAGAATTCGAGTTAAGAGGGCGGTGGTTAGTATTGTTATTCACATCAACACTCTCATGCATGTTTTGGGGGTTGTTAAATTTGAAATGCGATTTCTTCAAGTCGTCGTTTTTAATTTCCATCGTGGACAAGTTGAATTCGGTTAACTCCTTGGAGATGTCTTCCTCTTTCTGTTTCAAAGGAACTTTGTCAACGTCGAGAGACGACGTGTCGTAAATGTGCTTGGCCTTCGCCGTGGTTGAGGGGTCCTCTAATTTGACGATCTCCACGTCATCTTGTCCGTATGCATACAGGGGGTAGTCGTGTTGGATTTCCGCTGCGTTTGCCTCGGATGGTTTCAGACTTATACTTTCGTGCGTGATATTTTGGATGGGGTTGATGATCTCGATGGGTTTCTCTACATTCTCCGATTTGACGTGTATTATATCTTGTAGTACTGGAGCATTCGTGGTGGTAATGGATTCGGTTGAGGGAGACATTTCTGAATCGATGCTACTCAAAAGGGCGCTCGCCGTCGAAGATAAAATTTGGTCGTAAGTGTATTTTTCGGTTTCGCTTGAAATGTCAGAGTGTACTGTCGTTTCTTCGATATCTTCTGATGTCGTTGTTTTGGTGTAGTCGTTCGTGTTGTCATCATAATCATCGGTGGTCGTTTCGAAGTTCTGAGTGTCTGAGTTAGTTTCACTCATGTTGTTAGTACTTTGTGCGAAAGTACCCACATTTTTAAGCAAAACATCATCTGCGCTAACACTGGTATCATGCAAGGGTGCAACAACGGTACTCAAGTGATTGGTACTAGCATGCTCACTATCGTTATCATGCTCGGTGGTTTTGGAGCTAGAATTCAAGTTCGAGGTGATACCCGATGTATCGTTTAACAACACAGAAGCATGCGGTGGGTTATTAACTTGTCTACGTTTTCTGATGTAGACAGGCTCTAAGTAATTACCTCCAGATGATGGCCTCGGTTTACTCGCCGTTGATAAGTTTGTTTCCGAGGTTGTCGCTTTTGATGCAGGAAAAACTTCCGTGTTTTCGCCAACTACCACTGTGCATGCCTTCGAGTTTTGATATGACCAGTTCAGCAAACTTGATGCTACAAACAAAAAAAAATTTTCAAAATCTTTTATCCGAACGTTACAAAAAAGAATGTACGGGAAACTTCCGTTGTTAATAAATATAAATAAAAATTAAGTTTTATTGAAGTAGCGTCGTAGGATAAGTTTCCTAAAACGCCGACAACTTGAAAACATCAAAGCTACTATAAAAGGGATAATGTTCCAGACAAGAGATAAAATAACCATTAAAGCAGAAACACACTCCCCTTTGTAGGGGATTTTCTTAGTAAGGCCGCACACTAACAGTTCTTCATGAATTTAAATTAACAATTTCTTCCGTTATAATTAAATTAACCCACAACGATTTTTGGTGCCTAACTGAATAAGTTCGGCGGATGCGATCCCATAACGCGAGTTTTCAGGTGATTTAGCCCGATCGGGGCGATAATTTAAAATCCGATGGCGCGGCTTAATGTGAGATGCTCTATTTGGAGTCGTTAAGTGACAATTTACCTGATATATAGGAGAGTGCGGCGGTCAGGACAACTGATAGCATTATAAAAACTATAGCCGTACATTTCCAGCTACACTTCGATGCCAGACCCTTACGAAAATGGAACCTGTTCGCTGGTGGGAAGTGGGTCGAGTTTGGGCGGCGAAGATTGTTTCGGACGGGTAGAACAGGTACGGGCGTACCATATGGTAGTACGCATCTATCGGGATTCTTTATGTCCTTAGATGGACTGCTACATGACGAATTTGATTTATAATCCATTGTTGAGTTTTTTGGGTGATCTGAAAATAATAAAAATAATAATATTAATAACTATGTACTCAATACGAGTGTATCACATAAAATATAAGTACATTGTAGACCGGCGCGGCGTACACGTGAGTCAGCCTTTTCAATTCCAAAATATAATATTTGAGGGCGTATATCTTTAGAATCGATGAGCCTGCATGATGCATGAAGGGTTAGGATTTTGTTAACACCCAGCAAACATTGTTCTTCTATTATTTAATGTTAATATTATGTTTCACTTCAGCTTAAGTTACATGTCATTGACTAGAAAGATCAGTTTCATCCTTAGGAAAATGATGAATGGAAAGGATTTATCAATAGTACAAAATGTATTACTAAAAGCAAATGTAAAAAAGAGTGAGTCATGGGAATGTAAATTTGGTTTGCTCTGAATTGGTGACGTTAATGGGTTGCAAAGTTTGGGATGACATGCTTATTGTCGGCATTGACCACCTTGTGTGTGATAGCTTATGACTATGACCTATGAGGCAGTAACATCGCTGCGATTTTGTTATTCTCTGCACAGTTTAAGGTTAAAGCTCAGCCGTGCGATGGCGCGACTAAGCGGTAACTTCAAAAATCGTTTTAAAATAACTTTTTTTACGATAACAAATAGTGTACATTTTTCTATTTTTGGTTTTTGCAAGTAAAAATGGAAACAGATTTTTTGTGTTGTTTTACACCTTTTTTTTATAAGTGTTATTTTATCGTGTATGTTATTGAACGTTTTGTTGTTCAAATTGTCAGTTTAATAAAAAAAAATGTTTCTGATTTAATAATAATTTTATTGTTAATTTCGTCTTCTCTCTCTGTTTCTTTTATCTTAACGAGTATCATCGGGATCCAGATCTCTCATATTTTCTATTTATAAAAACAAATTATTCTATGGTTTTTCTTTTTTTTTGTTTTATCATTTTCCAATTACTAACATTTATGTTTTTGATCATTTTTCGTGGTTTTTTCGATTGCTTTTTGAGAGATCTATTTTTTCATGCTTGTAATATGTTTGAACCAGTGTCTTCTTTATTTCGTTGCTTTGTTTGACCTTTCTTATGCATCGCTCTTTTGTTCAAAATTCGCATCCACTGATCTTGCTGTCTTCTTTTAATCTGATCGGTCTGTTCCTTTCTTCCAAAGAAAATTATAAACACATAGTATATTTTATAGGTGCACCGACAAAGTATTTTGCGAACTTTACAACAGTAGTCTGCCATTGGCTAGGTTATTTAGAATGTTTGGAAAATTTTAAGAAAATAGATAAACTTAAAGATTAGTTCATCTTTTGCTTCCAAAGTACCGCACCTGCTGATTCTTCTGATGTCAACGTTTCTTTTTCCGTTATATAACAACTTCCTCCGGACACGTTGCTGCTTCATCGAAGTTTCAAAGAGAAGAAAATCAGTGAGAAGAACCTGCTATGTGGAAGTTCTTCTACAACGACGAAGAAACGTCGCGTCGGCATAAAAAAAATCAGTAGACGCAGTACTCTGGAAGCTCTAGTGAAGTAAAAAAGAATAGCTTAGGAAACACGGGAAGGAAAGAGAAAAAGGAAGATCAAGAAGAAAGTGTGTGCGAAAATAAATAAAAAATTGAAAAAATAAAAAAAAATGATTACAAAGCGATATTTGCAGTGCGATTCTAAAATATCCTCGTCCTCTAATACAGGGAGATTGAAATTAATTCTCCTGATCCTACACTACTTTCCGTGAGCTTGGCATCAATATTTACATCTCTTACATGAAGGATAGAACGAAAAGCAGTGTGTCATAAAACATTCATGAAACTTAGATCCAAACTTAACCTAATTAATAAAGAACATAATAATTATTGTTTTGTAGCGGTTAGAGAAATAAGGGTGGCGAGGGAAAAACAAGATGAACAATATAGTTTTGAGTTTTTGACATGTAACTTATCTGAATAATTATGAATGTAATTTATCGTTCTAATTAAACGTGACTTATTAAAATACGTTACGGTTTAATCAGATTGCTATTACAATGAAATAAACCATTTTTCATGATTGAATGGCGATGAACTGTCAACAAAATCTTGGGATATGTAGTAAGTTCCCCAGATCTCCCTATGTTGGTAACTTCATTTTAATAATTGTATGTAATTATCGATGTCAAGCTCGTGGAAAGCAGTGTAGGATCGGGACAATCAATTTCGATCTCCTTGTACTTTTTATCACAAAATCTTTTAAGCGGACACTAAATCGCGCACTATATACTTTACGTTTCACCGTCGTTCGACAGCTTCGTCAGAAGTGAAAAATATGTTGTCAAAAAACATATTTTTCACTTCTGACGAAGCTGTCGAACGACGGTGAAACGTAAAGTGTATAGTGCGCGATTTAGTGTCCGCTTAAAAGATTTTGTGATACAAATTTCATCGGACAAGAACTAACTGTAAACTTGTACTTTTTGTACGAATTGAGTTCAAAAGTACTATCTTGTTCTTCTTCTTCCATAGCTAATACCTCAGGACACCATACTGGAATGCTTTCAAATAGTATACAAAATACATTGATCCCCGCTTTAGAAAAATTTCAAAAAATAATTTGAAATAAGATGGTAACAACTTCCTAATTATTATTTTCCCTGCGATTCTATTTTTTTTTAATTATCAGTTATACAATCATCATCATCAATCATAAATCATCTTCCAAGGTATACCAAATTCGATATTGGTTTTGGTTAAAGTCCGTTCACAATGACTTAACGCAACAAAATTAACTTCTAAATACAGGTTTGAAGCGTTTTGTTTTAATGTAAATACTTAAAATTCTAAACTGAAACTAATTAAAGTGTTTAATTATGAACAGTAAATCATTTAAATTTAGAATTACTTCGTTTACATTAACAAACAGTGCATTCAAATTATTAATTTACGTTACGTTAAGTGATTGTGTATTAGTGTTGTGAGTCGGTAATTTTACCACGTTACCTTACGGTAAATTTCCAATGTTACCGGTTACTTCTCTTGCCAACATCATGGAAAAATCTGTAATTTTTTCAAATGATTGAGTTGTAAACTTGTGAATTGCAACTTAACTTATAAAATAAGCTGTCGATAATATTTCATCTTAAGGCTTCCTTTTTATTATTTAGGAAAAACATTAAGTACTAGGTAAAAAAATAAGTACTTTCTAATTTAAAACGATTTTCGTTTAGACATTTTATTATTTTTGACTATTTTAGCAGTTGTTGTCAGAAACTAAATAAAAAAAATATGCTAAATGATTTGGATTAATTTTTTAAAGGCCGCTTGTTAAACGTTTGAAGAAGAAAACTGTAAAAGTGGATGATGCCAATTGCTAATGTTACGCTAACATTCCCGGTAAGGTAACATTAAAAATAAATTACCGGTAATTTAACAATACTACTTTTGGTATTAAACACTATTAGTATTATCATATTTCTTTTATACTATTTTTTTCATTTTTAGTATTTTCATATTGCTATGTTATTTTAGTTTTGAAGTTTGAAAGTTGTTGTAACAATATTATTTGTATTTATGATTTTGATGTATTAATTGTAATATAGTTCGTGATTTATCATACATCAATTAAGTTCTGCATATTAAAGGAAAATTATGATACCAAGGTATTTCAACACAAATGTTGCTATTACTGAAATACAAATTTTTGTTAAGAAAAACATATATGAGCGGAACGATTAAAAGATGCAGTCGTCATCACCAGACTGACACACATACACTGGTCTAAAAGCAGTTCCGATGGATGTATACCATCGTGGAGGATTCGCAGTTCTTGAAGGCATCTCCGAAGTCAAACTTCCTAGACTAGGAGCAAGTCCACTTTAGCCGATTTAATAACATGTACGGTTTCATTTGTTTGACAACTAAAATTAGAATTACATGGCGATTGATTTAAAATTACGAATATGTGGGATAAATAATTAGAAAGCTATTTTTTGTATCAGACTTGAATTCGCGTTTTCACAAGAAAATGTTTTTCTATATTCATCATTGTATGACGCGTTTCAGTTTTTTTAAAGACAGCTTATAAATACGAGCAACGTTAAATTGGGATCTAAAAAAAACCCGCGAGGTTGAATGTATCGGAGTTTAGCAAAATACACGGGTTTGAATGTATCTATTGACACTATAAATCAGTGAACGCGAATCAATTAAATTACACAAGGTGAAGTGATAATAAGCATTAGTTTAGTGTAAAAAAAAACCGTAAGGAACTGAACAAATTATTAAATTAATTTAACCAGATTTACAACTTCCTTTTAAAAATAACAATAACAATTACGGCTTCCATTATTTTCAACTGATTTGTGATACAAAATGCCATTACAGGAACTTAATTTATATTAAATTCAACTAAATAAACAAACAGTCACTATTGTTGCAATAAAAAAATGTTAATAAATTAATTTGAGCAGAGTTTATTTTAATTTTTTGATGAGCATAAGTAATAATCTACGAACGTGCAAAGGATCAAAAAGCGTTCATAGGTTTATTTAAATTCAAACAAAAAAAAGGTAACGCTCTGAATCTAAAAGAATTTCATGTTTATAGACGATATGTACGTTATTGAAAAATAAACAAATGAATTTCTCAATAGTGAATAACGTAGCAATATGTTGGATTTGTTATAAAAGCTCTAACTGTTAAAAACTGTTAAAAAAAAGAAATGAAATGCCTTAATGTCTTAAAAATGAAAATAAATTCAATATTCTATTATACGAGTTCATTCACATGAAAATAGTTGCAATAAATTTTATTTAAAATGTAATGCATATGTCACTCATACACCACTCAAAATTGAAAGTGTAGATACATTCAATTTACATATAAACATTAACGTCCAACAAAAACAAAGTATTTCGTTAAACGAATAATCAAAAACAAAAATTTATAAACGAAGGGATAAGTGTTTTCTTTTCCTTTTTTCGGAATTAAACAGATTTCTTTGTTCCGACTGAATCGTCTTCTTAAGAAGGGTTTTGAGATGCAGACGAGCCACAGGAAACGGATGTTAGTGTTTACGTTCTTTTTTTTTTTAAAAACGACCAATACGGCGTTAGCAACGAAATCTACGAACAATCGGACGAGCGTCGCTCGGTTATTTATAAAGCCATTTCGAATCACTTTCGCGGGGACGTGTGCGTTAATGCCGAGATTTAATTTCGCGTTTTCATCGAGGTGTGTTGCTGCTGCTTCGGAATTAGTATTCTCCAGCCTTCTTACGTATTTAAATTCATTCGTACGGATTTAAATATGGAAGCGAAGGCAATGAAAGTTACGATCAATAACCTTAATCGAAGGAAATGAAAAAAAGGACTATTTTTATTTTTGTTGACTAGAGAGGAATCTTTATTTTTATTAGTTACCATCTAAAATATGTCATACTTTGCATTTTTTTAAAGCGAGGGAATCCCATAAATAGTAAATATTTATAGTTCAAAACAAAGAGAACACGAAACTCATTTTTATCCACACTTAAGCTTTTGAGTCTGAATTGCTTCACATAACGGAAACCCTTCTCCTTTTTAAGAACAAAATCATTATTCTTCTGCCGGATTTGTAAGAGCGGCGGCCCACACACGCTCGCCTTTGATGATGAGCGTGCACACAAGAGCAAATAAATAAAACTCGATAAAAATGTGGCGTAATAATTATGAAAAATTACGTGGATGGTTTGGCCCGCCCGCCCGCCGCTTGAGCGCCGAAATAACGCCGCAACCAGCGCGATTTATAATTTAAATAATTTGATTTGCATTTGTATTCACGGCTTCGTTTGTAATAACAACGGCAGGAATATTAACAATTATGTAAATGATTTATCAAGAAGCATCATCTACACCAACAACCATAAAATATTAAATAGCAAATTGTTATTTTCGTTATGTCTTAGTGCGATTCTGTGGGGCTATTCAAGAAAGAAAAATAAATCCATGAAATGATAGGTCATTGTTCGTTGAAAAAATGTATGTATGCACAGCACTTCTCGAAAGAGAAAGTAAAGCTATATTTATAGAGTGGTGCAGTTGCAGCATAGGAAGTTGCATACATATTTTTTTAGTTTTTACAGTTGGTTCTTGTCCGATGAAATTTGTATCACAAAATCTTTTAAGCGGACACTAAATCGCGCACTATAACACTTTACGTTTCACCGTCGTTCGACAGCTTCGTCAGAAGTGAAAAATATTTTTTTAGATTGTGTACGTCCATCTGCATACGTATGTACAGTCAGAATTAAAAGTAAAGTCTCTCTAATAAAAAATGTAATTGACGATATGAAGAGTAAGCGGACAAGGGACAGGCACGCGTCGAGTTCTGGTCGATGTTTGCTTAATCGGCGATTTACTTATTTCTGGGGAGACACTTCTTTTAATTCCGACTATACAACCCCAACACACTAAAATCTAGCTTAAAAGTTTCACACCTAAGTATCTTATTAATGTTTCTAATAAATATTCCAATCAAACACCGTTTTGAAGAATTATGACCCAATTTAAATGAATCTTTATTTGCTCAGCTAGCCTTTGGAAAGCTAGCAAATATTGGATCTAGAAATTAAGGGGTGGAATACCAAAAACTGACGAAATTCAAATTACGATTTATTTTTCCCTTTTAGTTAAGACCCGAAAGTGATTCTTTGACTTCGTCCTTTAATTAGAACCAATCTCCTGCTTCTTCTGCAAAATTAATATAATTTGTTTAGGAACTCTTAAGTCCAGTTTATTTAAGAACAATCCAAATTATTATTATTACAAATAATATAATAGATTTGTTAGGAAAAAAGTCATATGAGTAATCGTAAAAAATGAAGACCAAATTTAGATTTATTTAGAGTGAGAGAGTGAAGGTGTTAAAATAAAATAACAAAGCAAAATCATGAATATTAAATTAATTGCATGGTCAAGAGCAACTGTAGATGTTAGTTCAAACTCCATTCGTGGTACATACATACATGAGAGTTCCATGTGGGAAATTGTATCACATTCAGGTTCATACCAGCTGTATATTCTACGTTTACTCAGTTTGTAACGTGTACAGTCCCGCGCACCTTAAATGCATCTCCTAGACACTCTTAAAACCTTGTAGTACAAGGTTCACAGAACTGTCAAGTTGTAACATTTAAGCTGCGCACGACTATACGACAGGACAAAGGAAAGAAAACGTCCAGTAGCTTGAGGCTAGTTTGGACTTGGTAAAAAAGACACTGAACACCTTCTGCATTCCATAACACGTCTGCGCATGCGGAATTCTAAAATGCTGACTTGCTTTGGTGAGGTTTAATTCCAAGTTGTCCCCAACTGGACTCTTAAGTTATTGAAAGTTTAAACTCATTCTTGACATGATGTCTGACGTCATATTGTTGAACTAAGCTTTGATGTTGGTAAAAAAAAAATGTAAAAAAGTCAGCTCAAAAAAGCTTGGTAGTAAATCAGTCTTTGGACAAAATTTAAGCTTTGCGTTTGTGCTTTTAACCATTAAGCTTTCACTACATCTCCACAAAAATTACTCAGATACAATTCCGAAGATTATTCTATTAAATTGATTACCTGTTGATGTTTCTGGGTGTACCAACACAATGGGGTATTAAGCTGAGAGGAATTTAAAGAAGTGGACAGTAAAAAAATGCCATATAGAGCGAAAAACGGTTGTTATCTTACAATGTAGAAGTTTAATTTATTTGTTGGATAATTCCTTCAATATTTCTTTTTAGTCTTTTTTTAACCTGTATCTATTCACCATTTGTCTTTGGTACTTTCATTTTCTATGTTATTCCGGGTGCTCTTCTTTGCTGTCTTCTTCTCATTTATATTTTCCTCATTTTACAGGGAATTCTCCTTTAATCTTTGACTTTGTTTTGGTAGTACCAATTATATCAAGCCATTACATAGTACTCTTAATATTTCGCTGCTTTTCTCCTTCTAAATTTCTCCTGCCAAAAACCTTATTTGGTAAGCACGATCTGTTTTCAATTTTGAAGTCTACACCTCACAAATTAATACGTAATAAATAAATAATGAGAATTAGGAACAGATTCATTGTTCCATTAATTAATTAACCTCCTTTATTGTTTTCTTCAATAACTTTTTATTACATGACCGATTCATTTCCTCGACAAACGATTTTTCATTTTACTTTGAGTGAAAGTAATGCTAAGTACATCAACTTATCGTAACAAAATCGTTGAAATTCACGAAAGAGAATAAAGGACCTCATTAAACCTCCTCTACTTTGAACATTAAACCCTAACAAAAAACAATTCAGACTTCCTTCAGCCCAATACAATGGTATGAGATTAGTTTGGGGTATTCCCCCTACTGAAGACCAACCAATTCAATTAAAATTAAAAAAGGTAAAGTAAAGTTAAAGCCAACCTCACCTCATAAGAAACATACTGAGCCCTAGCGTGAAGATTGCCTAGTATGGAATAGTTTGAAGTAAAGACCATCCCATCAAAAATAAAACTTCTACACTTACATAAAGTAATTAAATAATATTGTTACGGATTCGGAGTTCGAAAATTATAGTCATCGTTTATATAAAAAAAGACACTTTAATGTCCACAATCGCTTAACACAATAAAAGCACAAGACAACACTTGTCTAACAAAGACCATTTCTATAACTTAAACGTTCTACTAATCACTAGATTCACATGATTCAAATAGCCCGCCGATCCTGGCTTATATAGTAGAGATCTTTTCCTTCTCGATTTTTCCAGTAAACGTCCAGAACCATCTGGCGCTCGATTCGCTAAAATAATCGAGAAGGTATGTTATATGGCGTGACTAGCTCGGACGTAACAATTTTTTTTTTGAGGTAATTGGGGTAATCCACTTGCCTTTTTACATTAAAAACAAACTTTGAGAGTTCGTTGCGATTATATCACATCAAATTTAAAAAAGAAAGTATAGGAGTATTAATAAAGTACAATGTGTGTAATGTCTTGGAAGATTTTACGAAATTCTGTAACAAAGAAACACAAACTACCATTTTCGATGAGAAACATGAGATAGCCTGCTTTAACAAGAAATAATTCTTAACGGACAATGGAACACAATGGAAAAATTCCTGAATCTTACAAACAAATACTTTAACATATCCCTTACACAACTTTAAGTGAAGTGTGAGGTTTTTATTCCTGAACTATTTAAGAAATCGTCCTTTCGGCTAGAAACATAAGACAACATACTTCATAAGGATTCTTAACGAGATTTCCCGAATTATGCTACCAAATATTTATGTAGTTGTGATACTCCAGTTAAATATTTATTCGTGATTTATTGATGAAGTCAAGTGATCTCTTTAAGTATAAATTAATTATACACATATTGTAAGTTTCGTTTTATTTTGGAATTGTATTAAATCCTCCAATTACATGTTATTCTAGTTCTCGTTTTAAAACACAGACATTTCTGTCAATCCTGCGCTTTTTTGCAAAGTATATTAACTATTATAAGTTATATTACAATCATTAATAAAAGGAGTATGGTGCAGGCTTTTCATCCTTACTTGAATAAAAAATAATATTCTCATTCAATCTCATTCGAAGCAGCACTTTTACAGGAGCTTTATGGTACAGCTTTAGAGTAGGTACTAAAAAGGTTTTTTTTTGTATTATTTCTGTCCTTTTAGATCGTATTTATGCATCAATTTTAAATAAACACGGACTATTATGTAGAAAATGATAAAGATACTCAATGTAGTAGTCAACTATAAGAATTAATCGACTCGTATAAGACCCCCAGGTAATTTGTATTATTATTTTAAAAATAGTTAGCTATCAAGTGAATAATTCAGTCAATAAAAATTCCTTATCCTTGTTGGCTCCACTTGAAAAGCAATTACATAAATACAACTTAAATATCTGACTGACTCACTTTCAGTAGGTATCTATAGCCCTTATCGCAAAGGCTGTGTCCAAAGCTCAACTTTCTCATTCGCTGAAATTTGATAAACATAAGCGCCAACTTATTTTTATTTATTTATATCGCCCTTGAAACATGGGAACGTCGCTCGGTATTAATTATAATTTCAATTCGAAATGCAAATAAAACTTGAATGACTAATACGATATGCACGTGATTTTATGAATATTTATCTAATTGTTTCGTCCGTGTGTTTCACAAATATTCCAGTCGGTTTTTGGCGAATAAATTAATTGGCCATCGACTGCGATCCTACTTTTTACCTTTTAAAATAAACATTTCTCGTTACACTAACTATTCACAGCACTTAAACTTATGCAATAGTATCACAGTTGCGGCGTTGTTAGATAAACAAAAAACACAATTAACGCAAGACACACGCACACAAGCACCCACTATACCATGTTACTCGTAAGGCATTTTAAGAAGAACTGACTTACTCAGAGTGCCGGTAGGTATATATACATTTCCCGAAGGTGTCCTGACAAGACAAGAGGGTTCGAAATCTTGACTAGGGTCGGCGGGAGGAGCACTTGCCAAGCGCCCGTTAAGCCGACTCATTGTTGGATTTCGAGGGGGCACATCTGGCGGACGAGTGGCGCTGTCTAATAGACAACCTGAAAAAAAGCACGACCCTTCAAATTTGTACCTAACGCACAAAAAGCGGGGAGGGATGATCATTAATGCGAATAAAACCGGAACAGCTTTTTTATTGTGTATTTCAATCGAGTTGAACAATTACCTACGACTTCGACAGCACTTCGAGGGCCACATTACAAGTACGAGCGAACTCTACGAAATTATTCAGGAGATTATTCAAGGATAATGTACTTAACTGTTGCGTAACAATATGTTTAAATGATCTACTTTTTTTATTATAAAATAATCGACTGTTATTATAACAATTCGCTGATCGAAGCGGTACTTTAAATAACATTATTTGGGAAGACTTTGTGCAGAAGGATTATAAAATAATTCTAAAAATTACATTGGATATTAAAAATAAATAAAGGTAAAATACTAGGGATGCCGATACCCGGTAATTTTGTTACCCGAGATACCCCGTTATTGGTAGGTATTACGCGTTACCGGATAACTACCTGGATACCCGATAAGTATCGAATAACAATTTGAAAATCTATCGTAGAAGTTTCCGAAGGAACTGATACTGCAAATACATTGTTCTTGACAATCAATTAAAAAAAAAAACAAGAATAACGCTCCAAATAATTTAAATGAAAGGTTACTCGGTTATCAGGCACTTACCGAGTAACGTGTAACTATCAGGTAACCAGTATTCATAAATTCATCCACGGGAACCCGGGTACCCGTCGTCATCCCTAATACGGTGGAGTTCGCTTATAGTGACATTCAAGGGAGAGGATAATTAAGTCATACTAAATAGACGAAATTATAAGCGGAATAAAAGTACATGAAATGTAATCAGATGAAAACTAAACCACTGGGTACAAGTACGTCATAATAAGCGATTTGTCATTATATGCGGAGTCATATTAAACGAACTCCACTGTACATACATATTAAAAATTATGTTTGATTGTCAGCTTCATGTAAATAAAATAATAAAATAAATCAAATAAGTCCTTTTCGATTATGCATTTAATTTTTATTAAAAATTACTTTGATTGAAACAATTTGAACGAGTGATGTATATTTTTGCGAATAATACAATCATCCACAGGGTGATCTTTTAAGTAATAATAATAATTTTTATTTTCAAATAGGAACAACCCAGAAGGACACAAAGAGACTTAATAAATGGTACATTAAATTAAATAAATACATATAAATAAATATAACTCTATACAATAATACTTCACAACGAATAACAATATAGAGAATATTAAGAGCTATTATAAAGAACAAATTATACAACCATGGCTTTAATAAGTGCACCATAGGAATCGTAAGAGAGATCAACTAGTGGGCTGAGTTTGTTAATTAGAGAACACCTGTATACTGGAGATTTAAGTAATAAGTTAGTACTCGGTTTAGGCAAACAAAAAGTGTCGTGTGATTTAGAATTAAATGCAGATACTTTAAAATTTAAATAGCTAAGGAGAATAGGACGATGAATATTGTTGTTTAGTAATTTATAAATAAGTTTAAGGCTGGCGGTATTTCGTCTGAATTCAAGTGTATGAAGATGAAATCGTTCCAAGAGAACGGGAACATTCTGGTTAACACTTTGTGGAGGAAACGAACCATCTATTTTCCAACACCAGTATTTCAAAAATTTTCTTTGGATGTTTTCTAGTGCATTAATATGGATATTATAATAGGATCTCCAAACAGGTGATACATATTCGAGTTTTGAACGAACTAAGGATTCATTGAGAAGCATTTTGTATTTCGTTATATAAATCTTAGTTCAGTATGAGAATTAACTAATAACTATGTATATCTAACACTTCATCACGATAAGAATAATTGAAATAGAAAAGATTTTTTTCTTGATGAAAGACATGACTGCATTTTGCAAAATTTAAGTCTAATTTATTCTCATGACACCACGACGCCAGAGCGCAAAAATCTTTTTGCAAGGATAGACTGTTATGGCTAGAAGAAATGTTATTGTATAGTTTAGAATCATCTGAAAAAAAGTTTTCAATGCGAGGTCATTAATAAAGATGTTAAATAGTTGAGGACCTAGGACGGATCCTTGAGGGATCCCTGGAATTGCTGGATAAACATAAGATTTAAGAAGATCAATGGCTGAAACATGAAAACCAAAATGATGAAGTTTATAAATCATGAGTGAATGATCAAGCTTATCAACGGCCTTTGCCATATCGGTGTAACTACTAACGTCAACTTGTATGCTATTATCCATGCTATGAGACATGAAGTCAGTAATAACTGTAAGATTTGAAACCGGAGACCCCGGTAAAGTTAATGAAAAATTCGATGACGATAATGGCGAGAAAAAGGTTATGAAAACGGCTTCGGAATACAACAGTAATTCGGATATGGAATGGAGCACATCCTCGCTCGCAGAGCGAAGTTGAGTTAGAAAACGAAACGAGTGCAATGAGAAAAATCAATGCGAAAGTAATGAATAAAAGGAAAAAGACGGAACCTGAAAGGAAGACATATCAGAAAGCGATGTTGCAGAATGAAAGAAGCAATAAGGAAAGAAGAAGAGGAAATGATACGGTGCAATACGTTAAAAAAGCAAGTGATGAAATAAATGAGTTAAAGAAAAGATTACATCCAGAGTAAAGAAGAACCTGATCGAGACGGAACTTTAAAAACTAAGAAAAGAAGGAGAACAAAAGGTCCAGACCAACAGGGAGGGAAAAAGCGAAATCAATTCAAGGGTCCAAAAGGTATGATTGAGAAAACAAAACAGCAGAAAAATCCCGGAAGAGAACCCGCATAAGAAGATATAATATACACGCAAGAATGGACAGCGTCACAAAACCAAGAGGAGTCAGAAGAGAATACTGATGAAGAAGAACAAAGCGAAGCGACGCGGAAAAAAGATTACAGACCCCACCAAAAATAGTACTTAGAGAGGAAGGAAAATTGGAACTAATAAGAAATGAAGCAGCAGCTAATAGGATAGAAATTCTGAACTGCCGCAGCACAAAAGAAGGAATAAAAATATTTACAAGGACATCGACAGACTTCAGAAGGAAGAGGGGAAAAATATACAGAACCATACCTATAGCCTAAGAGAGGAAAAAACATTGAAAGTTGTGATCAGGGGAGTACCAAAAGAAATCGGGATACTGGAAGTCGAAGAGGAAGTTAAAGAAAAAGGATTCCCAATAGTAAATGTGAGCAGAATGAAGAGATTTAAAGAAGAGTTGCCAATGGTGATGGTTAATGCGGAAAAATTTGAGGAGGGCAAAAGACTGTTCGACCTAAGGGAGGTGGCCAGGATGGCAGTCAGGGCTGAATCAAAAACGAAACCTTCTACAACACTGCAATGTTTCCGATGCCAATTGTGCGGGCATGTGCAATATAGATGCACAGCCGCATATAAGCGCGGAAGGACACCCGTCATTTCAATGCTCGGGCAAACAGATAAAAATTGTGTTAAAATGTGCTAACTGCAGAGGAGAACATTATGCGGCCCAGATAAAGAAAAGGAAAGAGGAGGAAAAAAGAAAGTTGATCGAAACTTCTAAAAAGAAGGAAGGAGTCTCGTATGCACAAGCAACAAGAGGAAAAACAGAGACGAACATTAACATAAATGTAATAATAAGAAAATTCAAGAATATAGTGGAAGAACTGGAAAAAATGTTGGAATGAAAAGCGGCAATTCAAGAATCAAGAATAAAAGACCATCCAGCAACCAGCAAAAGAGAAATGGGGAAGATATACACCAGGAATTAAAAGGGGACAGAAAACGAAAAACTCAGGGAGAAGGAGTACAAAGAGTCAAACACTCCATTCATTCATTATGGGATGGAGGACATAAAGAAACAGTATCATAGTACCAGGGCTGAAAATAATGCAAAAAACAGGAAGAAAAAAAAAAGGACGAACAAAAATTCTGGAGCAATGTTTTATAAAAAAAAAAAACTTGAAGTGCCATCTGGCCCAGAAGTCAGCTTATTTTGTAACTTACTGATAGCCTTTTGAACATAATTTTCATTAACCAATGGTAGAGAAATAGCTGGATAAAGTAAGTGAGATGTTGAATTATCACGAGCGCTAGACCAAGGGGAAAAAACCCTTTGAAAATAATTTGCAAAGAACTTTACAATGTCTTGGGGATTGTCTACTTGTTCACCATCGAGAACCATAAGACCAGGTATTCTTGAAGCGTCCAAAACGATTAAGGATTATTGATAACTTCAGATTTAACAATTGTTATACAACTATAGTGCGCAACACGTATTTGAGCCTTAATAGATTTTCGCAAGATTTTGAATTGTTTAAAATAAGTCAGAATGAGAACGCTTAAATGTGTTCCAAGTAAATTTCTTATTGTCGGCGATAGAGTAAAAAGCTGCATTTATTCATAACTGCCATAAACTTGTGACACCATACGATCTTTAGTCGCTTCGAAGTGGACATAACTTCAAGTGAAAGCCATAAAAAATGTCAAGTAGGTTAGAAACTTAAAAAAAAAGTTAGACTGGGCTTATAACATTTACAATCAAATGACGTTTGAAATTGTCCATTCCCTCTTATTTTTTATAACGGATTTTATTGAATGTGGGTAACTAATCTAAAAAGCTTCCATCATAAATAAATAAAAATTTCCAAAAAAATGCAATGCACTTTTCTTGTAAATGAACTTGTGAAAAGTTCACATTTCTTTGTCCTTCTAAGGATTCGGTCTTTTAAGCTAAAGTAACTCCTAATCTCTGCACAGGGTATTTGGAAAACGGTTTCTGTGAAATACGGTGACCAAAACAAATTAAAAAATTCCAATCAACAAGATTATTAAATATGGCAATCTTCAACCAGCAAACTTATTCATGACAAAGCTCCTTCTTACATTTATCATAAATTACATACGTTCAAGAAGTGATGTGCATAATATCAACATTTATTATAAAAATTGTGACAATTCTAACTCTACAAATTGAAACCTGAAAGATCACTATTTGATGATTAGAAAATCTTGAATAATAAACGTTTAGTTTAATGTGGTTTAGTTCAATTTAATCATGTTTGTTAAACTTGCCTGTTATAAAATGCCTTTCATCCTTGTTTTGTAGACTATACTGTATTAAAGGTTACGAGTTACGAGGAAGAAGAGACCAACTTGGTTGTTGCATCCTCTCTTTAATTCGTTCATTTCCTCTCACATATAATTTTTTCCCCCATAGATTTTCCTACCCATAACTGAACTTCATCTTCTTTGCGTTTATTAAAGTGTTGCTTTAGTTTGTATTTTCTTAAGGTAAATTTGGGCCAATAAAGATAATTTAGACACAGATACACCTATTAAAAAAAGTTGGCTGTGTCGGTATAATGATATGACAAAAGAATATTTGACATCTAAAGCAATTTTTCTTGCCTTGTTTCTCGTGATGAGGATGTTTAAAAACTAGTGTATCAAGTATCACCCTGTATATTTATTTAACTCATTTTCTTGTTTTTAATTTTAAAACTAATCTCATTAAATAACAAAATAAGATTGTCAAAAGCATAAACCTGTTGATATAACTCGTTAACTGTAAAAAGCTTATTTCACCATTTCAATTCCTGATTGACGTGCAGCCATTAAAACCGTGATGAGAAAGTCCGATAGTGACGACACGGTGTTTGTCGCTTATCGGTACTTGCATCTCCATTACCTAATTATTGCTTTCAATGATTCACTCTTCCTTCGTCTCCCAACGTGCCCAAAATCGGCTGACTCACAATACGTGCGCCCATTTTCAAATTATAAATGCGTGCATGCTTTGTTGCGAGGTGTATTGTTTTTATGAGCAGTTTTACGTCCGTTCTGCATCAAACAAATTCGCATTAATTGAAGTATGAATAAGTGAAAAGAAAAAAGCAAGAGCTTTTGTTTTAAAAATAAACACAAAACAGTTATTTATGTGGTTTACTTGGATATACACTTCCGGGTTTATGAGCTACGTACATCATAGCTTGTTTATGTGTATATCATTTACACACAGGTTATAGCAAATTTTGGATAGTTTCCTTAACGCATCATCAGGAAAACTGATTTGTACCATTAAAGAAATAACTTGTTTCAGTTATGAACGCCTATTTCGAACATTACATTCCAAGTTGAGATGTTTTTCAATTTCTGATACGTCAAACTGATAGACCACACAGTATTACCAATCTACACAAACTTTTTTGATAGCTTGGTATATAAACAAATAATTTAATCTATAGAAGGAAGCAATAGTGCAATATAAACAATTCAAATCGAATAATGTGGAAATTAACCTATTTACTGAAAAATTATGCTTAATAATGCAAATCCCCCGTCGAATACATACAACAAAAATTCCACACGGCAGGATATTGAATATTTCAATCAGCCAGCGGTCAATTACATTTCTTCGTGGATTTAATTTCAAATCGAGTTCAAGTATATTTACACTCGTATATCCGGCGGTGGCGGTGCCATAGCATGAGCAACGAAATCGCGTTTTCTATATTTACCGCGCGTTATTTACAAGTAGTGCACGAAAGGTAATCGCATTAAAATATTAAATACCCCCCGTATTAACACTTGAGCGAATACGGTTCGGAGCAGATGTGCGCTGCTTGCTTTTGGCATTTCTTTACAGTCAAGTAGTGAATCTGAACTATGCTACGAGATTAAAGCCAGCCCGTGCTCTATTACTTTCGAGCCAGGTAGTAAGTCGACAATGCCTTTAGCACAGTTTTTACGTGCGATAATATATCTAGTTATGTGACACTATTGTGTGTTGGGTTTTCCTTGTAGGATGTATTTATGCGCTGCTTCTAATGTAGCGTGTATTTTCACAACTGCGGAAGATTGGGAGCTTGCTAATGCTTTCGGCAAAACGACAAAAGTAGTAAACTCTGCCTGCATTAGGGAACCAAACTCTTAATAAAAACAAAATATTTAAAGAGAAGCTTCAATTCTTTCTGATGACATCCAGTAGTCAAAGACTCTCATATGCAACTCTCAGGATCAGGACGATATACATACATTTCTTATTTAAACGAAGTATGATCACGACTGATCAATTAAGAATGCGAAAATTTTATAACTGGGCTGCAGTCAAAAAGGGTGCAATTGAAACTCTTTTAAAGTTCAACTGAGCTTTCGGAAAGTTTTATTTCTTTTGTTCAAAGTTTCTACAAAACAATACATAAGCATTTTTTAAATATATTAAAAATTACTACTCCTTAATGAGTAAGAGAAGAAGTTAATTCACTGGTTACAAGTGGTTATGAAAATTGAATGACAGCAAAAATTGTTTATTCAAGGTCAGGCAACCTATTTTCTTGCCTAACCTTTTCATACAGATTCGGTAAATGTTCAACTTGACATCTTGTTACAATGCGTGCGACAGAGAACGCACTAGAAAAATAAAGAGAGAAATTTGACTAACCACGCCTACTTGTTTTCAATGCCGACTAGCAGAGCTGGGACTATCTTGAAGAAAAAAGATATTAGATACTTTTTCAAATACAAGATAGTATCTTGTATCTTGTATTCAAATACTTCTTTCCATCTATAAACTATCTACGAAATAAAGATACTTTCAAAAAGTATTTGTATATCTTGTATCTTAATAAAGTATTTTAAATAGTATAGTAATAAAAAGTATCTCAAGATACTGAAAAGTATTTGAGATACTAAAAAGTATTTAGAATACGCGATCGGCGGTCATTCGACAGAGTGGGAGAGTCGACAATTTTCTGTGGGAAGCTTCGGGGCAACTTATTTCTTTAAAACCAGCTTAGATATATTATCTAATAATCTTGAAAAATAATCGAAAATAAATTGCTAATACGAAAGTATGTAAAGAAGCTTGACGCCGAAAATTGTTTAAAGTATCTTCTTTTTCAAAGTATCTTAGATACTAAAGTATCTTGTATCTCGAATACTTTTATGTAGAGTATCTTTTCTAAAAGTATCTACAAATATATTTGCAAAAGTATCTTGTATCTTATATTTAAATACTTTTCAAGAGTATCTATCCCATCTCTGCCGACTACCGCCTGCCCTGCCGGGCCGAATCGAAACAAACCTACTATGTCCAATATCCTAATTTCCGATTCTGTATACAGGATGATTCACGGAACCCGTAAGAAAATTCTTATAACTAGATAACTAACAGGTTTGGGTATCGGGTAGGCTAATACAAATCAATGCACATTTAAATTCTGCATCCGATAGAGCAAGAATATACAGTGTTCCATTAAAAAAAAAATAAAGTTTTGGTGACTTGAAGTTAGCTTAAACAAACGCCATCTGCCGAGCCCACTGTAAGTTTCTAGGACACTTTCCAAACTCAACGCGTTATTTAAAGTTTCCTCTTTGAAATGACACAGATTAGATCTTTTACATTTTTGTAAAATAAAAAAATATGAGTGTAAAGAGGAAAGAGTGTTAAAGCACAAGAATTTACAAAATTAAAAATATTTCGAAAACGGTTGGATTTAGGTGTAGGGATATCTTATAATTTTATATTCAAAATTACCTATAGATCCTAAATTTGCAAGAAAAAGTATGTGATTCCGTTTAAAATAATGAAGTTGACAACGGCGGAAGTTCAAATACTTTGAAAATATTTTAATTAAAAAGTGCACTAGCGGCTGTGGTAGAGTACAAATTTTCAAAAAATAATTAAGGCAATCTAATGATCGGGTTCCGTGAATCATCCTGTATACATAAAACATGACTATTTTCTTAATTCTTCTCAAGAAGACGTAATACACTTCTTATACAAAATGGCAGTGGGATAGAACTTACTAAAAGTACTAAAGTCAAAAACCTATGAAGAGCAACAAAGTTGAACTCCAAACTGAAAAATATGAACAGCAAAAATAAGTGTGATTAAGGCAAGAAGGTCCTCAAAGGATTTAGGTTACCTTATGGAAAAGATTTATACTTTCAATATAATTGATGGAACCTCAGATACACAAATACGACCACGTAGTTAACAGTAATGGATTCAAGAAAGAATAAAAAACTGAAAAAAGGTAAGTCTAGGAAAACATGGCGGCAGAGGATAATGGAAATGGGCAAAATAAGAGAAAATAATAGGTGAACCAATGCCAATATCGAGATAAAAGAACAAATGGTCAAATGAAATAAACGCGTGGAAAACCAGAACGTATCCTTAAGATCAAAAGAAAAAGAGAAAACCTTGTTTTGGAAGAGTTATTGAGTAAAAGTCTTTAACGTTTGACTTTTGTAAGTGACTGTAAGGAATTGGGTTACCGTTTCTAACAGGAGAAGATTAGTCGTCAAAGACGACTACAGATTTGGAAGATCCGTTCTTTTGTCCAAATAAAAATACATCCTGGCGATACATCAACTAAAGAAAAGCAGAAATTTTATATTCACAATTAGTCTCGTCCTGTATTCTTGGAAAAAGAGGAAGATTTTTCTACGAATTGATGGAAATAAATTGCGAAAAATGTCATTCTAAAGGGTACTAATTAATCGACCATCGACTGATGTAGCACGTCCTAAAACTGTAATAAAATTTAAGAAAAGAAGATTTCCTTGAACCAGATGGTGCGGTGTATAACCTTACAGTCAGCGTTGTTTCAAACAGGAACTTCTTGTGTACCAGGTTGGCAACCCCAAGGGTACCACATTTAAATATTCAGTACTAAAAATGTCTTGAACAATTTTTAATTGAAAAATTACCGGTTAAAAATCCAATAAAAAAACAAAACCACATAAGCAATAACCGCAAATACCACAATAACAAAAAAAATAAAAACCACTAGAAATCAGAACTCACTAGAATAGTAGCAGTAGTAGCACAGCGTAAGCGCATCTGACTACAATCACCAACTTAGTAAATTCATCTAACTTATTTTTCTAAGTTGTTACTTGTTAATAAAAAAAAAAAAAATATTGCAAGACGTGGATAAATAAGTACCACCTGTTTTAACAACGGAGTAGCAAGGTACCAAGGTAGTTACGAAAATACCAAATTTGGTACCCAAGTACCAGTTTGAACAACACTGCTTACAGCACAAGAAAGATAACTTTACTTGAGGTTAAAAATATCGTGTGGATATTATTTGGGTGTTAAAAAACATTCCCGATAAACATTTTTAATGATGTAACGTAAAAATGTAAAAATAAATAAAAAAGCCCATAATTTCGATTCTATTAGATAAGAATATTTGAAATACGAGGCCTGATCAAAAAGTTGTTGCCGTCAGAAAATCACTCGAGTAATCTCCATTATGTAAATTGTTGATATGTCATCTGGTTATCGTGTTACGGCTGTTTTTGCAAAACAGTATTTTTGCGTTCTGCGATTATGTGATAATATGGGGAAATCACTCACAGAACTTGTCAAAGTTACAAACTGCTTAAGGCCAATAAGTCTTGAGTTGTTCAAGGTGCCATGAATGGTCCAGTGGCGTACGCAGTAAGAGGTTATGGGGGTTAAACCCCCCCAAATCAACCGAGTGTTACCAGTTTATTCATTTAGTCGCTAAATTAAAAAATACATGCCAATGCATTTTATATGGACAAACAAAATTTTTTGGTCGTCGAATGTTACTTAAAAATCGCCCAATTTGGCAACATTGACGCGACCAGTCACTGCCTTCGGGTTCGACCATAAAAGCACAGTCTATACAGTCTTGTCACTGGCGCTAGTTTCGCGTACAAAATTCTTGGAAACTCGGGGAAGAACCGCAGTAGTCTCGCTGCTTCTATTCGTAGTTTGGTTTACCGGCTTGGTTCGGGCACATTCGGGCAACTGCAAACACTGCATGATTTTAAATTTAAATTGTTTGCGCCACGTAAGAATCAACGCACGAAAGAATACGCAGTGGTTGCATTGAAGACACAAAGATCAAAGGTACTGACGCCACGTGAACAGACTGTATGTACTGTGATAAAAGTATAAAAGATACAGACGAAGAACACCGATGTTTTGTTTGTAAGCATGATGTGCAGCTCCAGGGGGGTGCTGGATTCGGTGCGAAAGTGAACCTTATGTACCCCCTCACCTGATTGGTTCCTTCCATCTAACAAGATCTAACCCACCACATGCAACACCGAGTCTATTATATTTCGACGTCGTTGGTCACTGCACACAATATTGGTACTTGAACATGCGCGAAATATGACCCAACCCAACCCCTCCCATTCACCAATCCTGCGTACGCCACTGGAATAGTCTACAAGGTTCAAGTAAGGCGGGGAATCAGATCTTCGTTCTGGACGACCGTTCCCATCAATTGATGAGGGTCATGTTGCGCATTTGAATGAACTTGTGCGGTCAAATCGTCGATTGACCATTAGAAATGGCTGATGTAACACTTTGTTCAAGAGATCCTAATGGAAACGCTGGGGATGCGTTGTGTTGCTGCAAAGTTTGTTCCCCATGCTTCATCCTCCGTACTCTCCTGATTTGGCCCCTACTGACTTTTTTCTATTCTCCAGGTTCCCCTCAAAGAGAGATTTGATACCGTGGTGGAAATTAAATGAAAATAGCCAAACAAGGCAAATATGAGTCTGAAAAACGCGTTTTCTACGTGCTAGCAACAGTGGAAGCGCCTTCGTAAGAAGCGTGTGGTTAGGCAGGGGGAATACTTTGAAGGAGAGGCTGCCATAAATGGTGTTAAGGTGAATGAAACTCATTTTATTTGTTCATGTAACCGTTATCTAATGTGTTTCTCAAATTATTATAATTACAATGTAAGGAATGACTTCAGCAGGCATGATTAATAAAACCGGCAGATTGCGGAAGGTTGCTGAAGATAGTTCTTACGTGTGGGAAGGACAACGACGGTTTGGTTCCGAAGTTCTAATAGTTCGAATAGTTTTGCGTAATAGAATGGTATATTGGGTACGTATGTTTTTTATTTACTCTGTCACCCTTAAGGTACCTCTGCTATTAATTAGCGAGTGCTCTCTTTGAGCAATCTCCAGCGACCCTATAAATTTTAAGGTTCGTGACACTACTTTTTGATTAGAGCTCATATAACTTATAAAACCCCGTTTAAATACGTTTAAAACGGGAGGTATGATAACGTTACAAATGAAAAGGAAACTACGAGCAATGACACTGAGGACGTAAAGCTAGGATTTTAGAAATGAAAAGAATAAGGAGTTAAAGAGACAACGAAAGTAAACGAGGAGTGAAAACGAAATGTCCGCTTACCAAAAAAAAAAGACATTAAACTGGATCTTTCCCTCCAATAGAGGGGAAGATAGGGGATGGCTTGGATGGATAAGTAGGACGACAACGAGATTAGAAATTTGGGAAAACGAAATGAAGACTAGATGACTATAGAGTGAAATTGGGAACGTGTGGAGGAAGCGATCAAAAACAGAAGTGCGTGAAAGAAGATTTGTAAGAAGTAGGAAAAATCATTATAGACTTACCTTTAACAGAAGATGGGCTCATGGTTTAAATAATAAGTTTTCACACGTGTTTAGCAATTTTAATAATGATAAAGAGACATGTCATAAATGGGCAAAATTTTGTTTAAGGCAGAAATTCCATGTTTGAAAATTTGGTACTTCACGAAGCACAAGTGAGCGACTGTGGTTTACAGTTTTGCAAAGTAAGTATTTCGTTTTTGAAATATAAATTGGAACAAATAGGTTCATTCAAATTGAACAGTTGGGGAATAAATTATAAAGTGGTGACCTGAAACACGCAACGCGCCCATGTTTCCAAGGGAAGATGATCAGAACCTAGATAGTAACATAATTATTTCAGTCAACAGCTATCTACGAAGCTCACCCTTGACCGAGTGCACGTAATTAAAAGTCCTAATTATAAGCTCAAGCGTAACAAAATAATTGACCGGTGGAAGCATTAAATTGTGTAACGCGGAAACGCCCTTGACTACAAGATATAATTTAAGTAGGAAAGATCCACGTTGAGATATAATTGGTTCACATTTAACATATTTTGTGCACGGCAAACGTGTAAATATTGATCGAATTCGATTAATGTGTCCCTTCTATTGAACTGCAAGCGCCATTAGGCGACCTATTGAGCGCAAACGACTTCAAAGATGTATGCAGACTGACGTGCCCCTGAAACGTAAAATAACATAACTCACAAAATAAACCGACTAAAGAAAAACACACTTTAACTTCGACTTTTAAAGCAATATTCCGGGAATTATTAATGATGCATGATGTAAACTTTCACTTCTTTAAGGCCGCGTATTTATTTAAGGGCTTTTCGGATTCCGTTCTTGGACGACCACAATTCTAGGGAAAGATCCAAAAACATCTACAGATCAATAATCAAATTTGTTTTTGTAAGTTTTTGTATCAAGATCATAATATATACATCAAGTACCATACTACCATTGCAAAAATTAAGGAAAATCTAGAAACACTTTTGTAAATCATGAGAACTTTTTTCTTAATTAAAATTTAGTATAAAAACTGCTGTTGTTTAATTTAAACAAAAAAGAAACTTAGAATTCTGAAAAATAAGAGAAATCAGATATGAATACGATAAGAATCAAGTTTAGAGTTTTTTCGTAAGTTAAACAGAAGTATCAATCTGCAAGCAAAAAGGTATAAATATTTCTTTACGACCATTATGTGAGATATTTGGATGTATACTAAAGACAGAAATATGCAAATATATTTGTACGATGCTGTTTGTGGAGTGAGCAGTATCGTAGTATCTGTTCCAGTGGAACTTTTATTGTGATTTTTTTTTTGTATACATAAATACATCACTGTTTTATTCAAATATCACATTTATGGCCGATTTCTTCACCATGTTTAACCTAAGGTTAATTTATCTAACAGTTGGAATGTGATGTACAGTTGGCCGTACACATACTATGTGTCACATTCTAACTGACAGATAAATTTAACCTCAAGATAAGGCGATGAAGAAATCGAGCATAAGGCTCGGTCTTTTCATCTCCAGTTAACTTTATCCGACGGTTTATTAATCGCCAGATAAAGTTACTTGGAGATGAAAAGATCGGGCCTAAATCTTTCCCATTTCTATAGGTCATGGTGATAACTTAGGCTAGATTCGTAAATTTGTACCTACAGTATCAGTAGCCGCACGCATAGTTCGTATACTGTAAAGGTTAATCCTTACTGTCAACTTTTCTATGGCCATTGCAATCTATAAATACAGCCTAAGATTCAGATAAATAGGAGGGTTTTATAGATCGAGATGTTTTATCAAAATCGTTACAAATCATGTATCAATTGAAAAGCATTTTCTAACAAATAATCTTAAATCAATTATGTATTTTTATTTTACGTATTACATATTCGATTTGCTTTGACAATATTTTCTCGTGACAGTGTATATTACATAGTGTGAATTTAGGTACACAACCAACCTTGACTTATTTTGTTTAGAGTTTTGAACCACAGGTATACAACATAAAAATAAAAATGTACATAAAATGTAATTATTTTCTTAAGCAACCAATTAGTATGCGTTCCAGATTTAAAACCCAATTAGAACTTTCTTTGAAAGTATTTAAAAAATCTCCACGGAAAAGACTGAAGGGGTTTAAAAAATTAAAAACAAATCACGCGTAACTTTATAAAATCTGCGTTTTGCTTACTGGTACTTTTTGGTATTTATTTATAAGTGAGCGACCCTTAACACTTTATTGTCGGGCGATTTGCAAAACAATTGTTCATAAAAATCCCCAGGATATTTGTAAACAAAAAGAATCGCGATATGATGCCCGCTGTATGTAAATCAGAATGCATTTTTCAGTGTGCACGTATGCACTTTTTTTTTTAATGCGGATTCATAAACTATTATCTTTTGTTGGGGTGTAATTGTGTGTGTGTTTTATTAGACCGCAGACACCGTGTGTTATCCGTAAATTATTAGGAAACGCTATCATCAACGAAATTCAATTGCCCTTCGATAATCACATCAAGTTTTATTTTTTTTACGAGGGAGCGATTGTTTTCTGATTGTGATTAAATACGTGAGTTACTTTCTGCATTCGTTTCTTTTTTTAATCTCCGATTTGGTAACTTCACAGAAACAATAAAAATAGGTTTTAAACGATATAGTAAAGGTCCTTCAGCGAAGTTAAGGACTTTAAAATTATGCAGTTTCAAAAGCAATAAACTAATTATACCCAAACAATGTTTGTGAATTACTTTGGCGACAGTCAACCCTTATTCTACCTGACTCTGTTGCAGCCGTCTGGTCGAGTCATAAGTCCCTGTTTGTTTACGCATACAAAAATTACTGGAAACGTCATTGTTATCTTGATGCCGAGGGCGTCATAAACGCAGCAAGAGAGTACCTACTTATTCTTTTTGTGTATTCACCGGAATCCCACAGTAAAACCCCCCCGTCGCCCTTTCAAACATGTGTGTTGTATCATATTCTTTCGATATTCTCGTTCATGCAGCAGCAAAAGTGAAATAAAAACCAAAAGTTTTTTTAAAGGATCAAACAAATAACTTAGATAAGAAATATTGAGGAAGATGAGGATTAAAAATGCCACCCACGAGAGTTTTTAGTTGCTCAGTCTCAGACGGTTAAGCCCCTCCGAAACTTATGCGTTTACCATCGTATTAAATTCGAACTCGAAATGATAAATAAAATAAATCAAGACTGAGTTTGAAGGGTTTAAAAATATATTGTTTTGTATTTTGTAAATTAAAGAACTGACAAAATTTGGTTGGGCCCCGTATGTTGTTTCCTTCCTCAGTTTCCATCTTGATTAACCCCCAACGTGACGTTGCCAGTAACAAAAAAAAATTGTATAAAAAGGGATGCCACCCTTGAGGGGTCGGCAAGACAACACGAAGGTTAAGCACTAATAAATTCTACCCCAGATTA
Organism: Dorcus hopei; assembly: GCA_033060865.1. Classification (NCBI taxonomy): domain Eukaryota; kingdom Metazoa; phylum Arthropoda; class Insecta; order Coleoptera; family Lucanidae; genus Dorcus; species Dorcus hopei. The sequence goes on from CM065419.1 coordinate 38,330,689, forward strand.
GTGCGCTCTCAAGAAACCTTGAGACATTAAACGTGTGCCGTGAACACACACACAATCATTTAGAAAATAAAATAAAATTAGTTACGAAGATCGAAAACTGTGATTTTTTGAAGGGGGGCGGATTCGGATCCGACGGTTGCGTAAAGGCGCGGTTAAACACAAAGAAGGGTGGCTTCGGCTACCATATGGTGTGCCCCGAACTTATAATTTTCTTTTAAGTTAAACAGGTGAACATCTGTTGGAAATTATTTCGCTGCGATATAAAATGATTCTTAGGATCCGTAGTAATTCAAACTTTTATTATCTTTCGTGTGTTCATTAAGAATGTCTCGCCACCTGTTCATATAAAACCAAAAAAGATATTCCTCTGAATTTGATTGTAATTAAATTTGCCTTGCATATAAAACAGTGGCGGTTGAAAGAAAACACCGAAACGTTGCGAGTTTAGTTTACTTGCCCGACGACGCGACGGTCTCTAAATAAAGTGCCGCTCTTTGCACTGTGTTTAGAATCAAGTCGTTTTTTTAGAGAGTTTTCCACCGTAGAAGTATTTTCCTATTTAAATGAGAACACACTATCTGAGGGTTTATTTTATGCAGCAAATGCAACGACGAGTGTGAAAACGTTTAGGTTTTTTTTTTCTCACTGAATTAAATACTGTTACCTTAATATACAGGGTATTACTAAACTATTATCATTAAGTGAAACCGCAAAGACTATTTAACCAAACCAGAGACTTTTTTTACACAGCCCAGGCTGGCAAAGTACGTCAAAAATATTTAGTAAGTATAACAGTTTCACATTAGCGCTTGTTGAATGTACTGCCTCCAGGGCACAAAACTCTGCAATATTGCCTGTCCTGGTTTTATAAATAACTAACTATATCTAAGATAACTAAAGTTATAGTTTGTAAAATATATTAATTCTTCTAATTGATGTGTGACAGGATTATTTATCGGCAGAACTGATTTCGTTTTACAAAAAAAAGGTAATCCACCTATCTCAGCAATCAATGTCAATAGTAATTTATTTCCGATGCAAAGATTTTGAAAAATGGTGAAATTTGTCAGACATTAATCATCGAATAGGCCAATTCGCATTTAAAATCGGCTGCAATGATAAATCACTGACACCCAAGAGCATTAAGACCGGAGGTGATTCATTCGGTCTCATTTAGGAATACATGATGTAACTTCTTACAGATTCTTACCTCACTAAATCCTATTTATCTCCCCCCTCCTGTCAGTGTTATTGCGCAAGTTTTAATTAAATTATTCCTCAGTGTAGTTTAGTTTGTATACCTAGAGGAATAAAAAATGCACCGTCCTCGTTTCTAGATAGTAGAGAAATGCTACAGCTTCCTGTGTTTTTTTAAATGACTTCGGAGAAAGCATATGTAGTTTAATATTAACTACAGGGTGTAACTAAAGCGGGATCATAAATTGAAACCATAAATATTGCTCAAGGAAGCAAGCAAAATTTGTACATTTATTTGTTGTTATGAACAGTGACATTCTGTTAAGAGATAATTGAATACATTGTGGTCTCTATAACGTGAACGTCAAATAACAAGATCACCCCTAAATGTGAACCCTGGTTTGGGTACTCTGCATGTTCTAAAACGTGAACGACATAATCTAAAACTGAACACTGATATAAATTCATTTAGACACTATCAAGGTTCAACAAATCATTCATGAGTTGACGTTATAAAGACTATAATGTAATTTTAAAAAAATCAGTTAGAAGTTACTCATATATGTATGTATGTATGTATGTACATTGTAGTCGCGAAAACGTGAACTATTAAGGACAGTGGTGTTCACGTTTTGGAATGCTAATTACATACCTATTTGTACATGTGTATATTTTCATTAAACATATTTAGAGTATGTATTGAAAAAACCTCGAAACAATCCTTATTAAAAAAGATATAAACCAAAACTCATTCCTTACAAAATGTTTAAACTAAACTAATTTTTATAAAAACTACACATGTATGTACATTTGTTTTATTTTCTAAAAAAATCAACAACAGGAGTTACCCCCCAATCCTTTATTTGCATCTAATAAAAGCTGGACTTTTTTTCTTTAGGAAAAAAAAAAATGCTTTATTTTCCAAGGCACTCTTTGCAAGAAGGACGTCTTTGATGTTCTGTCTAAATACAACTGTAAACCATAAAGTGTGCTATATCATTGTATCAGAAAAGAAATGAAATCATTATTTTAAAACATAAAAATCTAAGATGGCGCCCATAAGAAAAATGAAAGTTGAATGTCCTTCTTTCTTTACCATTTTCGTTGCCATGATAAAGGCGATGGCAGAATTAAATTTCTTGTAAAAAGGTGCCTCAGTAATGTCAAACTTAGGAATACATATCTTTAACGGTTTTTGTTAAAAAAATTAAAAACGACAAATCGCGGCTTTTCGTTTTATTCGAATATATTGAAAAGCGTAAAAGATATGTGAATTTTCTTTTCAGCTTATTAACCAGCATAAAAATACACAACGTTGTCCCAATTTAACCGACTTCATGTCTCTTCAAATTACTGAGATCCCCGTGATTGTCCTCAAAAAAACGATCACCCTGTATATATGTTATAATATAATTACGGAATGGAAACAGGCTCTGAAATCTAACTTACTGACTTGTTGAAATTTGATAAATGTAAATGCATTTATACCAGTGTTCACGTTTTAGAATATTAAACACCAATGGGGTTCACGTTTTAGAACATGCAGAGTACCCAAACCACGTGTACACGTTTAGGGGTGTTCATGTTAGGGGACGTTCACGTTATAGAGATTACACTGTATTATATAAAAAGATGTGATGTTACAATGTCATTACAGATTTGTTCTGATGAAATTAATAAATTATGCGAAAACTTAGTAACGATTAAAAAGGTTTCATTTTAAGATGGAATTCGGACTGAAAACTAAAACACGGGTTTAGTTACAATCCTAGGTCATGACTGTCATGAGTCATCACTTCACGATGCCCACGCCCGACTAAAAAGATGGCTCATAACTTAAAAATGGAACTAAATCCGTGCTTTACTAAAAACTAAGAAAATTTTAAAATTTAACCCAGTGATCGGTGCTGACTAAATTTATATTTTATATATGTATTACTTTACCTGATGTGGTTAAATAACAACGAAGACGCTCTCTATTAATTAGAATTCAGTCGTGTCAGTGGTTACGAATTTATTATCAAATAATTTGTTATTTACATACGTCCTGTAATATTTAATATGCAGTTTTTTTTTTTTTTTTTTGAGCCAGTCTATAGAGATTTGGAGAAATAATCCTTTTGCATGATGCAAAACTACAGTTTTAATTAATGATTCAAGTATGATAACACCCTGTACACGAAGGTGTGTGAATTAAAAATTGGCACTTTTGTTTTTATTCGTTAATATGTATTTTGTATCACAAATCCTTTAAAGCGGACACTAAAAACGCACAGTACCACTTAACGTTTCACTATCGTTTGACAGCTTCGTCAGATGTGAAAAAATATAAACAAGGTTGTTATTTTGACAACCTTGTTTATAATGAGCGTCTAAATAAAAACCTGGTCAAGTAGCTTGTGATTTAGAATTTATCCATTGCATTTACATTACAGAATTACTAAATGTAGCCTACTTGACCAGGTTTTTATTTAGACAAAAGTTATTTTTAATAATAACAAGTGATCAAACGAAATATGAATTAGAGTTAGTCATGAAACCAAACACGTACGTGGGCATTTAGTTCATCGGACGTTCCTTCAGTAACTTTTGACGTTTCTATTTGTTATTTATGTCACAATTAATTGATTGATAAATTAATATTAGTTATGACGTTATCCAAGATGCACTATTTACTAATCTATACTAATTTTTGTTCAATTTGATTTGTTTGCCATCACATACCAGGGTTGATTGGTAACTAAATTTCCGATCCTATAGAACATGTTCAAAGCAAAGGGAAATATAATACAATTGATATAAAAATAAAGTAAATTTATTTCACTTTATTTTACTGAACTTTATATACTCTGTATGAAACTTACTTCTCGTGTTTTAATATTCGCGTGACAAGACTTTTAAATTTTTTGATTTAAAGCAATTTAGAAATTAAAATATTTCTTCACACAACGATATTTTTAACGTAAATACGTATTTCGACAGTAAAAGCTATCATCTCAATACACAAACAAAAACTTCATAGGCTGGTGTAGGTGCGGAAGATATTTTCTCTACCAAGTTCCACTTCCACTGGAGTCGAAAACGTACTTTTTTATTTTTTTAAATTTTAATTGGTCAAATCAGTTTCTTATATTACTGCTTTTTAAAAAGTCTTGCATTTTGACGAATATTTACGGCTGTACTGGGCTCAAAATTGAAGTGAAAATTAGGGGAGACGTCCAATTAAAAATAAAATACAGATTACGTCACACAATAGCTCCATTGTTGCCTATTTTCCTTCTAAACGAAAACGATCTGTACGAGCGTCTCTTAAAATTAGTATTGGTCACTGTATTAGAGCCATTATTAGATTCACCCTGCATATGTTTTTTTTTAAAATATGCTCTTAGAGTTTTTCGATTGAATCCAGTTTAAAAGATGTCTTTATTTTTCCTTTCCACGAGCGCTGCAAACCTTGGTGGAGAATTGTTAATGGTCAAACGTTGATATTGTTAAATTTGTTTATTGATCGCCCTCGTTAATTTTGATTTCAAGCTTTGTTTGGCTGATGGAATCCAACTGCTACTAATCCCATTAACCAACCAAGCCTGGAAATCAAAGAAGTTTGAATTCGCATTGTTAGAAGATCTGAGAAGAAGACAACAACAAGGTGAACATGATTAATTTGTTAGTACTTGATCAAAGAACGAATTCGCAGGCATAATTAAGAAGTTGCTTAATTTCTAAGCATCCAACTTCAGAAGGACCCAGGCAAGGAAAGAAAGGATCTAGAACGGTAGCTTATATGTATAGAAGTTAAAGACTTGGTGGAGAATTGTTAATGGTCAAACGTTGATATTGTTAAATTTGTTTATTGATCGCCCACATTAATTTTGATTTCAGGCTTTGTTTGGCTGATGGAATCCAACTGCTACTAATCCCATTAACCAACCAAGCCTGGAAATCAAAGACGTTTGAATTCGCATCGTTAGAAGATCTGAGAAGAAGACAACAACAAGGTGAACATGATTAATTTGTTAGTACTTGATCAAAGAACGAATTCGCAGGCATAATTAAGAAGTTGCTTAATTTCTAGGCATCCAACTTCAGAAGGATCCAAGCAAGGAAAGAAAGGATCTAGAACGGTAGCTTATATGTATAGAAGTTAAAGACTATAAACAAAGTAGCTTGGTGATAATCCAAAGATCTTTGGTTCAAGTCCCACACGAAAACGATTTTAAGAACGAGAATTATGAAAATGAACAATAACCTCTCTACCATCACTCTTCGCAATGCTCATTATCCAATATATCACTTAAGTTTAATGGAATGAAGTAAGTTGTAGTACATATATATTCAGGTACAGATGTAATGATAATTTGGTTATTAAATAATTCAGTCCCTCACACCTTGCAACACCCATAAAAGAAAAATACTGTTATTTAAGCCCCGTTAGCCCGAAACAAATGCTTAACTATGACAATAATTCGTGGCTGATGTGAATGCTTGTTTAATGGTTCATCAGGCAGGTTGCATGCGACGTGTTTCAGATAAAATCTAACCAGAACGAATTATTTACAAGGACAGGTTAACGGGGTAATGTGAGGTCTAAATTGGGAAGGCTTGGTGCCCACTAGTACACGCTTTATATGATAATGTACCACCCACGCAGCACGCAGCAAAGGCACAATAGGCCCCAACTATAAAAGTGTGGCGACAAATCCTATCGATATACGTCACGTGCATTCGAAGAAAGTCGTAAATTTTACGCTTTTGGGATATCGACGAGGTGTTCGAGCACTTCTGGTGGCCATAATTATTAAAGTCAGCGCAATAAAAAAAAGGGCCGTTAGTGCTGACGCTTGCGTCATTTTATTTCCGATATACTTACATACATACAATTTAATACTGTAACTGTGCAAAAAAAAATTCAAGGGAACATGCAACAACAAGCTTGAATACACTGTTGTATTTTGTTTGTCTCAGTGAATCTTTTTGTGCTAAGAAGTACCTAGGTATTGGAATGGATCGGAATTAAAATTTTTCAATTTCACGTACGATCCGGTAATGTGTTTTATTTACGGTCGGGTATCCATTTGTTTTAAGACCGCACGAAAAAATTTTATTACCGCCGTTATTCCTTGGGTCGGAATATAAGATTTTTATATCTCAGATGCGAATAACCTGCTCGACGGTTCGCGTAATTTGAAAAAAGCACATGCCCTTCCCCGTAAGTTATGTTTTCGTATAAGTTAACGAAGCCGCCGCCCTAAGGCCTGAAGGATGGGATCCTTGTAAATGAAAAAATACTTGTGCGTAAGTAACGTTTTGGAGATTTGTTTAATGCGTGAAACCAAATTATTTTACGATCACATAAAACGGCGAAATTATTTATGATTTACTTCCTCAAAATATTTTAGTGTTTAGGTAAAATTTTTTTTGGAAACTCTCTTCATAGACTTCACCAGCAGAATCATTGTGCGCTTAATTTTAAACCCAGTTAACTTCAGAGTGTTACTAACGAAAACCAACAAGTATGATCAGTATTAATTATTGTTTTTAAATATTTTTAGCCAAGGATCCATTTCCAGTCAAAGAAGAAACGAGGATAAAATTGGCCAGTTATTTTTGATTTAAACTAAGTGCCTTTACGTTTTCGTTCATTATTGAACTTAATTAGGATATTTCAGGTATATAGAAAATGTATGGTGGCATCGTAACCTCTTACTGTTTAGAGCGTTAAATGAACTTAGAGTAGATTAAGCAACGAAGAGGACTGTTGACTATGAGCTACAGTATTACAGTAGCATTTGATGGTAATGTGTAGTGTTTGAATTTATGGGATATTAGTTTTGCATCACACGAGTTTAGTAATGTGTATGCACAACGTAATGTACACACGTATTCATAAGCAGCAAATGTTAATTGTGTTCTGATGTTGTACATACACATATAAAGCCGACAGTTCTCATTTGTAACCGTGCTGATGATCTAACAAGAAAATAATATTGTGCATTTTCGTTCGGTTTTCTTTCACCCCCCTGCAAAACTAGCCGGTAAAAATTAATGCCTCCAGTGAAATCTTTCCTGCGATATAAATTCTCAAGGGTAAGTTTGAGACAAAGTACTTCTGCAAAATATTTAAAGTTTTTATCGGGGAGGGGAGATTTAATGCAGATGAAGTGGGAAGCGTGAAATTTGTTAACGTTTTCGGTTTCTATTTTTCTTCCGGATTTTATCTGAAAAAGTTTCGCAAACTTTTAGTTGTGGAATGACGAATGGGTTTGCCGATATATTTTTTTTTAGTCTTTACAATGCACCTATTATACAGTGAAAACGTTAAATTTTAATTTCGAAGCGTACTAAATTGCTACGAGTTGTACATATTCATATGTATGTATAACAAGTAAGCTTAATCCTTTTAACGAATAAACGAGTCGTGTAAAGGAGAACAACATTTGCAGACAACCCAAATGGTTTCCTACGGACGAATTTAATTGCATTTTAAGACCACCACCACCACCACCAACCAAAAGTCCTCCTCATGAATTCGTATAATTCCGTAAATATAAAATTCTGTTTCCATCCGTTGGCCATTAATTCGAGCAGATATTTATGGGACCATAAAGATTGGTTTGTAAATTATTCATTGGCATCAATTATACCCCGTCTAGTTTGAATTCGGAAGTAATTAAAGGGAATAAAAAATTAATTGCGTTTTAGGCGAATAAAATTGCAATCACGTATTACTTGAGATAAATACGCGCGCGCCTTTTTTCCAACCCCCCCGGTTAAAATTAACGCCCGGCGAAAAAAAGGCGCCCGGCAATAAAGAAAGACCGAATTTCAATTAAGCACGGTTCTTATTGAAACTTATAATTCAAGTAGGTGCGCCATTAAAATATTCAGGCGCGCGTTTCTTCAAGAATTCTATTGTTGTTTTAATTAGTGCTTCATAGGGGGAAGCTTGAGATTGGACCTAATGAAATTACTATTGTAGTTAGCTCGAAAGTTTTAAAACAAACTTCTCGCGTACTTATTGCAAACAGCGTTTGATGAAAATGTGTACGTCATAATTGCTACTCATTCTGCGTCCAAATTAAAAACTCGCAAGAGTTTCAAGTTTTAATTCGTCCGTACGAAATTTATTACGGACGTCTCGGCAAGTTTAAATTATGCGAAATTTTGACGAAAATGCAAGGAAATTTCGTCGCCTTGGAAATTGCATCATTATTTAATTAAGAACAAGCTCCGATTATACAGGGTGAATCAAGAAAATTATTATTATTTATATTGTTGAATGAAGATTTTGTATTTTTCTAAAATTACTGCAAAACAAATTACCAGGTCTTCTGGAGGGTGATACGCAAAGAATGTACTGTCAGCAGAATGAAATTCATGTTTCGTTTCAATATCTAAACCAAATTCATCATGGACGATGGTTTCATCCAGCCAATTAATTCATTGGCTACGGCTTCTAATTTTAACTTAGATAGGAATGGAGAATGCAGAAGCAAGCAAGAGATTTTTATTCGTTCCTTTTTTCGTCTAAAAAATTTTGAAGTTAACTCTGGAATCCATGCAAAAAGGACCTGCACAGAAAAGGCACACAGTTCTTCAGTCTGCCCCCAAATTTACGAGGGCAGCGATCGCAGCTTTCCCACAGAAAATTGGCAACCATAAAACCATGAAAAGAAAAACAAAAAGCCAGCACGACTGATAGTTGCGGTTGTTCAAACTTGGAGGGACTAATGCAGAAGCACGAAATTATGAACGATATTCTCATTCCCCACTTGAACCTAATTTCGTTCTTTGGCAAAAAAGAGAAATTCTTAGCTTTCTTTGATGATTACTGTCAACATTTCTTGTCTAGTTTGGATCTGGAATAATATTTCATAGGACTTCTTGTTCTTTATTTCTAACCTTCGCACCTTCTGGTATATTTTAGTTACACCACGCAAGTCTACATAACCTATCATCATTTGTTTTTCAACATAAGAAGAAGCAAGCTTCTTAGCTTTCTAGGGCGAGTTCTCGTTATATTTCTTTCCCTGTGGGACTCTGTGTACTTTATTTCCCACTTTTTTATTTTCGGACCTCTTGGTTAGATCAGAGATGTCTAGAAGACCCATCGGAGAAGTCTTCTTCTGTTCCCCAATAATTCTGTTCATCTCTGGCCAGTTCTTTCAAGAAGTTGAGCGATGTGCTTTGAGTGCCTCTGTTTGGGTGCCCATCACGTTTCTTCTCCTGGGCTTAGAAGATTATTGGGATAATCCCCTTCTGATGCCCGATTTCTTTATCGCCTTATCCTAAGGTTAAATTTATGTCAGTTAGAATGTGACACAGCACGTGTACAGCTAACTACATGGCACATTCCAACTGACAGATAAATTAACCTTAGAATAAACACGGTGAAGAAATCGGCCATCAGTCTTTGATTCAACTTACATGGAGAACTCACGTGTGTTGTTCATAGTGAAGTTGGTTAAATAAAAACTGGTAAAAGGAAAAACTCAAATCTTCTTGTTTTCCTGTGAAGATTCGGGAAGCATTATTAACTGCTTGAGCTGTGGAATTTCTTCTTAATAACCGTTTTATATAAAATTCCGAACATTCCTGGTTGTAACAAATCCATTTCCGTCTCTTGCTTGTGCTATTGGAAGTCTATGCGTTTAAAGCTGACGAAAGAAAATTAACCAAACATTGCGCAAATCCGATTCGAAGTTATAAAGCCCAAAAAATACAGAGGTATAAGGAAGAAAAGGCTCAAAAAACACGAGAAAGAAAACAGGCAGATTATTTTCTTGGTGTTTTACTTAAAACATAATAGGTCCTTGCATCTTTTATTTTCTTCTCTTTTTGCTACTGTTCAGAATACAATATCCTTTAAAAATTCTTGCTTGTTTACTAAATCCTAAACACCTTTCCATCTTTCAGTGTAAGATTAGGTGAAGTTGAGTTATACCATGTTAGTCTTCTTCACATATTATCCCTCTTTTTTTTATTTGTGCAGGTCTAGATACTTCTTCCCAATTAATCCCTGTTTTGTCCTCTCTGCTGTCTCTCATTTCCCTTTCCATCTTTTTCTGAATTTACCTCGTTTTCTTTTCTATTGTTCCATTCCATTCAGCTTGAGGAACGCTTCGTTCTGTTATTTCTGTTGGTATTTTCAATTGGTATTTTGTTTAGTTGTTCCCTTCATATTTGGAATCCTTCTCAGAAATTCCATCTCGTGCTTTCAGTTGTTTTCTTTATTTGTCCGTTGTTATCCAGCTTTCACATATAAAGGTTCTTACGCTGAATAACTTTTTCCGTTTAAGGAACTTTATTTTTGTAGAATCAACTTTAAACTTCTTCCTCTTTTTGCCTCATTTCAAAATATACAGTTCTTCCGGTTTTGTTCTTTGCAGTCACGTCACACTTTACCGATTCGAGAAACGAAATCAACATATTCTTTTATCCTTGTCTAATACGTATGTTAAAACAATGATAGAATTTATAAATTTGTCATTTTGAGTCGATAATTTTCTGACGTAACTGCAAAGATCGAGCGGAAGAACTGTATATCTATCTTTGTCTTTACGTGGTTTTTACGTGAGATTGCATATCGTTAAAAGTATTTAGGGCAAAATATTTCAAAGCTTCCAAAATCTCCATACTACTTCCAAAAAGTCCTTTTAATTAAATTTAGGAAGAGACAGTAAGGGCCATTTCAATGTGAATAAGGTTATTTCCAGTAGCCTTGAAATACAGCTTTTTTGCATTTATAAAAATAATAATGATTGGCCAAACCATTCAGCTTTGTTTGATAAACTTTCATACTGAACCAAACCCATATGATCTAAGGAAGCCAAAAATTCAATGATTATGGGAGCTATAAAAAGATTAAATTAAAACGGCACCACATGAATTCATTGCATCAATTTATGAAATGATGGTCGAAAGGTTAATTACGTTAACTTTTGTAGATTTAAAACACACCAAAGACGATTCCTTTTTCTTTCTGTTATCGTATTGCCATCTACGCAGAAGAAGGCAGAAGAAGTAGGCCTTCTTGTCTAACCACACTTCTCGGCTCGGCTATCTTCCATTTTTTAATTTAACTATGTTTTTTCTAGATCTTCTCCGCCCCTGTTTTCATTATTTTTTGTCTCAACCTCATTGCACCCTTCAATTTAGTAGGTATCTTCCTTATTATGGTTACAATTAGGTTTTCTCCAAATAAGATTTACTATGTTTCTTGAATTAATAATGAAGGGAATAGATTCATTTCCAGCTGTCTGACATCAGATGTCTTCTTTCGTTCACCATGTCCAAAATTTATCAAAAAATTTTCAACAAACGCTTTCAAGGTCAATCTTAGTTTTCCTTATTATTGGAAACTCATAATGATTGTAATAAACCGTCCTGGTTCCTTATGGAATTCCCAACCTTCTCATTTTCTTCTTTTAGCACGTTTATTTTCTTACATTACGGCGAGGTCCTCCATGCTGTGGCAGATTACGGAATTAAGAAAACTAAGAACAGTTAACAGATTGACAGTTTTTGATTTTCTTCTTTCTTATATTACCTGCCTTTTCAAAATTTTTCTTTTGCCCTGCCTTTGTTTATTTATTGAACTCGTGTAAACCATTCCAATTTTTTATTTTAACGAATCTTTAATACTAGTTGCTTACCTAAAAGTCAGATTACTTTGATTTTCAGGGACCTTCACTGTCTTAAATGAGGTCATATGTGCAAAGACGTTAATTGTTTTCGTTGGTTTCATTTGGGTTTCCCGTCTTCTGTCTACCGTTGTAGAGTCTTCATGTTAATTTTCTTCAAGTCGCCCTCCGTTCGAGGTTTCGTTTTGTTTCATCTGGCGTTCTTCACCATAATCTTAATGTCATTGTTTTTATATCATCTTCTTAACTGATTTCCATCCCATTATTATTTTTTTGTTATTTTATCTGGTCTTCACCGTCATCTATATGCACTGTTCTTGTATCGCCTTCAACGTTCTCTATCCATTATCCACATTGTGGCTTATTCTACTTGGGGCTGTGATCGGGAAGTTACAATTTGGTATATTTGTTTAAATCTTTGAAATTATCACAGAATGTATTTTTCATTGTCATTAAGGCCCGGTCTTTTCATCTTCAGTTAACTTTTTCTGACGGTTTATTCCCATGGTAACAATAACTGTTACCATAGTAACGATACCCATAGTAACGATTGTGATCACAATTCCCATAGTAACGATTGTGATCACAATCGTTACTATGGGAACTGATTGCCAGATAAAGTTAAGTGGAGATGAAAAGCCCTAATAGCCGTAGGCACCGAACGAATTAACTCAGCTTAACTTTAAGAGTCGGTTGTTTCTTGTGCTGAAGAAGTAACCCTTTAATTTTTATGTCTTAAGAAGTGTCGACTATGTCGTTGGTCTAATCTAAAGCAGGGGTGTATGTGTTGTTCAATGTGATCGCTTTTAGTTCTTGCATCTGAATCATTGTCGACAAAGACGTCAACTTATCAGAGGATGGTCATTGACTGAATTTCTTGGTCAGCACGTGGGGTCATTGACTTTTTCAAACATGACTGGACATGTCTCAGGAAAGCAAATAAATGCCTAAGTTGTATTTGTGATGAATACTTTGTTTTTGAAACAATTATAAGAATGCATGTAGAAAATAGCATACCTATTGAGCTAGAAACGAATTATATATACGTATTTGCTACAATTGAAACAAAAATTTAAATCAATTCAAAGTATTCGAAAGCATTATTTGCTATTATTTTTATTGTTTTGCAAAATAAATTCCTTTTTGATTTATAAAAACGTATCCCGCTTGTATTCATATACCTAAAGGTACCACATATCTTTTTCTTGTTAGTTTTTTTTTTTTTTTATAAGATTGTTTTTAATTAGTTTTAACTCTGTATAATTAAGAAGATTCATTTCGTATATTTTCATTGAAAGTCATTAAATTAGGAAAAAGCGCCGGCAATAAATTTGCATATATCTCTATAAAAGTCGCCGATAAAACTTTTTGAATAAAATTCATTTTCTATATCTTTCTTTGAAGGGGAAGAAATAATTTAATATGAAGTTGGAAATTTGATCGTAGGACCCTAATCGCATTTACTCCACTAAATCTCGATTTGATTAAGCGGGATAGAGTATCGCAGTCGAACGGAAATATATTTTAATTTATTTCGTGAGAAACGAACGGAACAATCGATATGGCGGCCGCTTTCTATGTATATACTGTATGTGTCAGGCTGTAGCAGCATTTGCCGTATCAAATAATTGTATCTACCGTTAGGCTAAAAATAATTCGATAAAATTTCGTATCGGCTTACGCGTTTATTGTTGCCACGAAATGTTTTGTGCAACGCTCGTTTTGTTATTTTTTGATCGAATGCAAGTGTAAACCGCATTTATTTATGACTGGATGAACTTATTTAAACTAACGAATTTTTTTTGTTCAGGTTGCGCTGAATTATAAATGATGTTTCATTTTATATGAAAAATATACCATCGAAGAGCATGTATATTCAATATCAGTTTCAAGCATTTATTTACGTTGCTTTATATCAATTTCAAATTTATCGTCAGCCTGTTGCAAAAAAATTATTCTATTTATCGCATTTTACATTGAATTAAATGGGATTTTTTTCATCTCATCAACCTTATGCTAACTACACAAATCTCTGAATTATTTCAGCTAATATTTTGTGCATTCATTTTGTATGGCTTCAGGGCATTACAGAATTGTTAGATATTACAGTCATAAAACATAATCCAGCACACAGAAAGTTTTATAAATTCTCGCAACTAATTTATCGCTCATAATTTTCGTTGAACAAACTTTTATAATTACACCTCACGTTCGTCGTTCAACGAACGCAGATAAAAGCAATGGCCGAAGCAAAAATAAGGTAGTCAAGCACCAAAATATAAGAAAGCACTTCTAACTCGATTTAAATCCTTGCGTTTAATTTGGGCCATCGTCGAGGAACTTTAAACAAACTGGTAACGAATTCGCAGAGGAGGCCCTGTTTGTGTTTAATTGGAAAACGAAATTCGTTCGTCGCAAAAAAAGCTCTCGCCCCTCTTGACGGCAAAAAGTGTGAACCCGCGTGTTGCTCCTCGTCGGTAAATTTATTAATTATGGGACATGGCGAAAAAATGTTGCGCGAGAAAATAAATAAATAAGGTGGAAGGAGGTTTCGCCAAATTAAGTCGACTAATTAAAATGAAAATAATTATACACGGGGGTAATTTCGGAGCGTGTACTAAATATTAAAGAATCGTGTGGAAATTTTTATTTTGATTTTAAATTTTGTTCAGAAAATTTAAATGCGGGGCAATAATATTAAACGCTGTCGTGCTCGTGTTCATGGTCTACCAACCTTCTGTATATGTACGTATCTGATAATTTAATTCTGTTTTATTTATAAATTAAGATAAAACATTCTAATTTATGGTTACACATAATTAAACTTCCGTCATAGATATTGAAATATATTTCAGCTGGAATATTCTTATACCCAGTAGTTTTAAGTACCAGATGTGTAGGAAAATAATATTAGTAAAAGGCTGGTATTATACATACATACATACACAAACATACATGTCTCGCCTACTGCTAATTAAATCTCATCCTGGAAAACGCTAGAAACAAAAATTTCCTCGTTACAGAAGCGACGATAAACATTTTTTGAACTTTACTTAAACAAATGAGTTCTGCGAATATATCTGTTTATCTTGGTTCGTAAGTTACTGGAAGCAATTCATAAATACGTTTTCGAGTTATGTTAAATGTAGTCAGTAAAAATTTTCTCACCGCAAACTACTTCATTTTATGTACGGCTAAAAAATTACCTTTTGGCAATTACCTTTTTACTGATTTAAGCTTTCAAAAATGTCAAAAAGTAGGTAATACAATTGAATTGAAAAATTCTCGTTTTATGGGTGTACCGCAGGGAAGTATTTTGGGCTCGCCATCATTTATATTTGTATTTGACTTTCCGGACGTCATACAATAAAGTTGTAGAGTTTCTAAGTAAGCTAAATAGTAAAGAACTGGTAGATATAATTACATATGGAAATTTTGCACGTCTCACAATTTAGTTTTATTTGGCATGTAACCACTGACATATTGTACTGCTACATGTTGCTGTGTATGCCACTCACGTTGGTGACAAATTTAAGCTATGTTCTCAGGATTTATTCACTTATATGGAATTTCTTTGTTTTTGAAATTTGTTTACAATTTTTCTTCTTTATTTATTTATCTTTTAGTTTGCGAAGCCAATTTATTTATTGTTGTTCGGGATTCTTCTTTTGACGAATTCGTCCGTGAATCTTGCAGATGATTTTTTCGTGTGGAGTGTAAAATGTGATGATTTTAAATGTTCGGGCACTCGCGAGCCTTTACATTTAAAATATCTTGTGTCATAGTTAAGTGTGTGTGTGTTTGTTTTGAATAATTAACTAGGCCAATTTTTCACAAAACCGCCTATTTGAAACTTGTTACTTATCTACTTGTCCTATATCAACTGGATCTGATGGATCTAATCGTTAACTTTGAATTACACGCGTCCGCTATTCATTACATTGTGGCCTATAAGTTCATACAATAGCAAAAACAGCGCCCTCACTTGGTTATTTTCTCAACTTTTTACTACTATTTTTTAAATTTTCCTAATATTGCAATTCTAACCATAATCTTAATGTACTTATATCCTAAAATATCTAAATAATTTATTTACAATAAATAGTTTACTCGAAATGTACTTTCTTCAATGAAATTGACACAACATAATCCCACTTTTTAGGTGTTTTTCCAGCAATTTTTGACAATCTACACCTACATCCTGGGCTACAGTTGCCTTCACCCTCACTCTTCTGCCATCTTCGACATATGTAAATGAGTCGTCTTTTCTTCGTGCTCGTGGCGGCAGTTGAGATGGGTCAGAAGACGTTTCGGCTAATTCATATATTTGGCTAGGTATTTCACAAATTCGTCTCGCAGCTGACCTTCGGCTTGAGGATGTTATTATCCAATTTTTGTTTTACCCACTGTTTTCTTCTTTAGTTACGTTTATTTTCAACGCCTCCGTGGTTCGCCTTAGCACAATAATGGTAATCTTTTAGTGCATGGTTTTGTTTTCGAAGATAGCTCTTTGTGCTGGTTGTCTCGTTTTCAAGTGAGTGTATTATTGTGTATATTTCTTTGTTCTTTGCGTTTTGTGCAAGATTTGATATAAAATCTTGCGCACAAGTTTTACATATTTAGAAATTGTACTGACCATCAAATACAATAACAAAACTTGTTGCAAGATTTGAGAAATTTTAGAAAAAGTTCTAAATATTTTTAATACAATTACAAGAACTGACAACCAATCCTGCGCACAATCAAAAATTTTGTTGGTCATCAATGCCATGCAAGATATCTTCCGCAAATAAATCTTTGCTTCGCTATTGAAGTTATGCATATGTCAGTATTTGTTGAGTTACTCTGACTGATTAGATTTAGAATTAGTTGCTGATTAGATTTGTACATTAGGTGGGTATGCGCATGTTTAACATAAAAATGTATTGAGGTACTAGCAAACACAGTAAAGATATAATATTATTTCTTACACAAGAAATAAGTAAAGTTATGTATGGTCGGTACATTTTCTAAACGTGCAAAACTTGTGCAAGATTTTATATCAAATCTTGCATGGTGTCGCACGGGCTTAATGTGTGTTTGAATTTTAGGTCTGGTTCATTAACACCGCAATATGTTACGTATTAGCATTAAGTTAATTATATAAAAATTAAACATTATTTTAAATTAGGACGATTTTACATTTCCAATTTAGTTTCTTCCTTCCTGTCGCCTTTTTAATTTCATGCTTTTTTAAATCTCTAAATATGTTTTTCTTTTTCTTTCTTGACCTTGCCCACTGCCTTATACTTTCTTGTTTTTTTAACTTTGACAATTCGACTTACTCATACGTAAACTCCTTACTTTTTCATTTGACTTTCTGATTCATAATATTCCTTCTCTCTTTTCCCTAACTATCATTCTTAAAATCTGTCTAGGTAAGAGTACTTGTAAAAAATTGAAATTTGTGACAGTAAGGCCCAGTTTTACAATCGTGGAATAAAGATGAACTAACAGTTCGCCGAATATCCTTTAATGTTCCTCCATATCTACGTCACACCTACGTCACGTTATTCTAAGAATATTGCTTATCCGACGATTGTAAAATCGGGCGTAAGAGTATTTTACGTTTCCTTATGGTCAAAAAATGGTTGATTGTGTGTTGGTGTAAGTATAAATAATGTTGCTTATTATATGCTGCCAGTGGTACGAAAGTGAGTTTATGTTTGAATTCTGGAGTTCTACTTACTGCTAATGAGATGCCAAATAGGTCCGAAATACTTACACTTACGCTGGCGGCAAAAGCAACATTCTTTGAAAAAGATGATGTTATGGTCTGTTCCATTTGACAGAAGTTCCGAACTGTTCAAATCATGCGCAGTATCAAATTTATATCCAATTTTGTGCACTGCTCATGCTCAGTACGATTTTGAACGGTCCAGAACTCGAAATCCTGACGAATGGAACAGACCTATTCTCAGTGGCTTCAAATTTATAATTGCTCGAAGGACACTGTCTTAGGTCCGAAATACTTACACTTGCGCTAGCGGCAAAAGCAACATTCTTTGAAAAAGATGATGTTATGGACTGTTATAAAAAAGTCTTCATGAACATGATTATTATTCTCAGTGGTTTCAAATTTATAGTTGCTCGAAGGACACTGCCTTAGGATTTCTACCTAAATGATCAGCCATCAAATTTTTCTGTTTCTTTGGCATTTCTCTACAATTCCTCAAAAATAAATTGTCTGGACTTCCGAAGGACATTCCTTTGACAATGAGGCAGCAGGCTCGTAAGTGTAACAATTATCAAACAAGTCTGAAGTGAAAAGCCAAATGTACAAAATTATTTACGCGAGAAAGATTGAAGTACTACGCAAGAGTAAACTCCATTTAGCTTAGTCTCTTCTGCAATTTCTTCCACTCTATCCAACTATGTCTTCCTATGCCTTCCGCGCCCTTCTCTTTCTGCTACTTGCATAATTTTGCTTAGTACCGATCTTACAATGGCCGAGTTAAGCGAATGGTTAAACTACATAAAATCGTCAAGTCAACGATCAGACTAAACCATCTGACCAATCAGCGATTGGGAAAACTAAACACATGGTTTAACCTTACCAGTTTGACCGTTTACTTACAGCAGCCGAGCATATTCATGCCATGGCAGTTGTTTTTTCTCCAAATGTTTTATTATTTCCGTCTTCTATCCTCTTTTCCCATCATTTTGTATATTTTCATTTCCTCCTATCTCATTTTGTTAATATTCCGTTACTATCTACTTGCCTCGACTTCTTGCCTGATTTTTTCTGCCTTTCAACTTGGCCCCTTGCATGTGTCTCGGTTTGCGTTTGGAATTCCTCTTCCCTCCTCTAATTTCTGTCTTTTGTCCTTCTTTTTCCACCATCTTGTATATTTTTGTATGTTTTTATGTTTCATTTTGTTAATATTCCGTTACCGTCTACTTGCTTGGACTTCTTGCCTGATTATTCCTTCCTTTTAGCTTGGCCCCTTGCAAGTGTATAAATTTGAGTTTTGCCATTCCTCCTCTCTCCTCTAATTTGTTTCGCTTCATCTAGCTACGTCTTCCAATTTTTCTACGCGTTTGTCCTCTACCACTTCTCGCCTCGTACACTTGATGATTTTGCTGATGACTTTTTCATACCATTGCCAGTTGCTCTTCCTCCAATTGTTTCATTACTTTTTATTTCATATGTCAGCACCTTTTTTAATTTTAAAATTTAGAAATAGGATTTTTAGATACTTGAGGAGCGTTCTGGTAAAACAGGACATGTCGATTTTGTATGAAAAATGAGATTTTAGTAGCCAGTAGTTAAGCATTTAACTCGTTTTAATAAAATATGTAATGTAAGTACAGATTATTATTTTACTATACAGGGTGTTTACTAAACACGTGGCAAAAATTAAGGGGATTATTCCTTGAGCTATTTTAAGTTTTTCGTGTCCTTTGATGATTTTCGGAAAGACGTTTTGTTTCGAAGATACAGGGTGATAAAAGTTTTTCGAAAAGAACCAGTACTTTATTACTTTCAAGATTCTTAATTACAAAAACTGCTGTAAATGGCTACCACCAGTTAGGATGCATGCATTCAAATCTTCTCGTCATTGACTGTCGAATTCGTTCAAAAACATCAGGGGTGTTTCTTATTGCATTACATCCATCAATTATCCTATTTCTTAAATCTTTTTCATTTTCCACTAGAGTAGAATACACTAATGTTTTGAAATGGCCAGTTAGCTTACATTAAATTAAAAAAAATATATCCAAACGTTTATCGCCCTGTAACTTCGAAATAAAGCGTCTTTCCGAAAATCATCTACGGACACAAAAATCTTAAAATAGCCCAAGGAATAACCCCGTTAATTTTTACCGCGTGTTTAGTAAACAGGCTGCACTGTACATATGCCGATTTGAGTTAAGAATGACGACGAAATGACATGATATGACAAAAGTTGCAACGCTGTTTTAGGAAAGTTAGAGGGAGATAGCTACATAGTTACAGTAATTCAAATTGATCATACTCTGTTCTAAAAAAGTTAGTATGTTCAATCAAAACTTGACAAAACTGGTAATTTTGGTGTTCAACCTGAGATGGACATGTCCTGTTTTGCTAGAACGCTCCTCACTTGTTAGATAATCGGCATTTACTTTCGTAACACTGTATGAAACTGGTATTCTCTACAAAAATTTGTTTGCAGTTTGCGCTCGAATCTGAAACGCTTTCCGATTATAGTGAAATCACCTGCACCAATTTTGGAACACGTGTGCGCTGGATCACTACTTGATTCGACTTGCAGATTTTGAGCGTAATTAATCGGAGCTTTTCGGTCTAAAAACTAAATGAAAGACGACTGTTGTCGTGAATTGGGATCACACAGTCAGAAGACGTATGGCCGTACCTAAATACATCGGCAGAATTGATATTAAAAAAAAATGTCTTAATCGTGACAAAATCTAAGTTCCGTTTCTCTGTCTGTATCCAGTAGCATGGTTAGGCGAGCAAAAATTAATTTAATTGCCAATTAGTTATTAGTAATTCACGATTGATTTAATTGTACTGAATGCCGTTTCTTCTCTTTATAAAATTATTGTCAATTTGTTTCTATGTTGTTTTGGATTTCTGGAGCTACGGTTCTGCTGACGAAGGCCCAATTAGGTCTGAAACAGCTGTACAGAGCATGCTCGAGGAATCTGCTGTAATCAAAACCGATTTGCACAAAATTTTTCTATATCAGTTTCGTTTGAATTTTATATTTGTCTAAATTAATCTCATTAATAATTTGTTTGAATTATTATTTTTTCTTAAATTTATTTAAATGTTATTTCATAATATATGATTTTGAGTTATTGTGAAAGAAAATACAAGAAGAGAAGAAAAATTATGTAGTCACGGGCAAGGGCTAAAATTTAGTTCCACATAAAAAGGGCGCTGAGAGCGATCCCTGTCTACTTAAAACTCAAACCAGAACGTATAAACAGAGGCATTGCGACTTGAGTCTTTTAAGGTTTGACAAAATTTTGGTAAAAGAGTAAGAAGAAGAGGTGGAAGTAGTTTGTTTATTTCAGTGTATTTTTTGTGAAGTTTAAATTAAAGCTATAGATTTTGGGCGTAAATATCGAATATCTCTCTCACTCTCGTCGTGGTATCTAGAGTGGCATATTGTCTCGACGAGGCCTTGTAAAAGTTAATTTCGAAAGTGTTGGATAGTTCATCCACTATCTTTTATCTCTTAACCCCTCCACCCCCCGTACCTTACAACATCCTTAATTATTTCGTTCGTTACAATATTGAATAGTGTTGGGCTCAGGCTGCCCCCTTGTCGAACCTTTATTTATTTTAACGTCGCTTTCTTTTTGTAGGGACTGGTGTTGATGATGTTGCTGCTGCTACTTTTGGTGTCTTGGAGCAACAAACATCTTGATGATGATGATGTACAGAGTGTACATTAATGATTGAAGGGCGTTTGAATTTCCCGCCCATTAGATTATTTGTAAAAGTTGGTACTGCATACTATTCTGTTTTACCATGGGCGGCACATAAAATTTTATATTATTAAAACAATTTATTAGTGATTAGAAATTATTTTACGTTTATTAATTACATACATTGATATGGAGAATATAAAAAGTAAAGCAGATATAAAATAAAATTATAACATCTGTTCAAAATGTCCCCCATTTGAATCCAAACACAAATTTACTCTTCTTTTCATGTTTTCGAAAACTTTGTGTCGTGTTTCTGGAGTGATGCTGTTGACAGCCTCTGTAATAGCATTTTGTAATTCTTCTAACGTATGGAGACGTTCTGAAAACACTTTATTTTTTAAAAAACCGAACATGAAGAAATCAAGTGGGGTTAAGTCTGGTGATCGAGGAGGCCATCTGTCCCTACTTATTAACCTATCCCCAAAGAACTGTTGCAAATGATTCAACGTTGTCAGTGCAGTGTGGGCTGTAGCTCCATCCTGTTGAAAGTAACCCCGTTGTAATTCATCGTCATGAAGTTCTTCAATGAAAGGATTTAAAATTGTTTGTAGATATGCAAGTGCATTAATATTGTGTTGAAAAAAAATAGGTCCAATGATCCTCCTTCTTGACAATGCCAACCACACACCGATCTTCTGAGGATGTAATGAAGTCTCTTCAAAAATATGAGGGTTTTCTGCACACCATATTCTACGGTTTTGCGAATTTACATAACCGCTGAGATGAAACCATGCTTCATCACTGAAGAAAGTTATGTCTAACATATCGTCATTATTTAAGAACTCATTAAACCATTGGCAATATTGCACTCGACGAGGCAAATCAAGAGGTAGCAACTCATGAGTTACAGTTATCTTATATGGATGTAAATGTAGAACCTTCTTGCAAGCCTTTTGACATGTACCAAGTGATAAATTTGTTTGAGCCGATAAACACCGTAAAGACTTCTTTGGACTTACATCCCTTCTTTGATGAATATCTGCGATGACTTCTTCGGTGAGAACAGTGGGCCGGCCTGTAGATTTTCCTTTAGAAACACTGCCTGTTTCACGAAATCTCTGAATTATACGGCGGACGTGTTGCATAAAAGAATCATATGTGAATACCACTTCAGGGAACTGTTCTTGAAATTGTTGGTGACAACTTTGATAAGAATAATTCCACACATTTTGTTCATTGCGTATCCCCGACCGAAAATAGGCCTCAACGATAAATTTATTGTGCAGGTCCGTGAAAACCATCGCTAACCTAAAACGTTTGTGTGTATTTTTATTTCCTGTTATATGGCTGTACTTACCAATGAAAAATGTCTGACAGCAAAAGTGGAAATAAAAATAACGTTTTCGTTAATACTAACTCAATAATAATAAAATAAGGAAATCAAAACGTAAACAATACAACACACGCACGCTACTGACGAAATTCAACATATCCAGTATGAATACCAATCTTGTAAGGCGAAAATTACTAATTCGACAACGCGCCAAATTCAAACGCCTTTCAATCATTAATGTACACTCTGTATAAGAAGACGCAGTAAGCTGCTCCAATGAAAGAGAAAGAGTGAGACTTTCCTGGGGTAGATATAATTAAGAGAAGGATGGAGGAAAGCAATGCCCCCGCGGCCTTTAATAATCATAAAAAATGCAATAAAATTTTCATTGAAATTAAATTGTGCTTTTGCATTTTGTTTTCGCAGTAATATTTGTATAATGTGTTATAATTGCCGCTAATGCAATTAAATGAAAATTACGATATGTGTAATTAAATTAGCGACATAAAATGTTATTAATTAATTGTTCGCTGTAAAGATATTTACCGCATGGTCGGGTACAGAGAACGTATGTATGTAAAATTCATGAAAAACCGCAACATGTAACGTGATAGCAAACCGAAACCACTGTTGGTGAACGAAGCCCACCCTTTCATAAATATCAAGTATCCATTGCATTTGGTGGTGACATCATGCATTACCATAATAAAACTCGCGTGTTAGAGACTCGGTGCCCTTTTCTGATAGAGGGCCCCAGCAACCCTTGCGGCTGCGTATATCGTTTCCGTTTGCGTGTGTCCCACGTTTCCGCAATATTTCTCACTGTGATCGGTACTGTTATCAGTTTTCTTATCAGGCGTCCGCCTTGTCTATCTACCTCTTTCCGGCCATCCCAGAGACACATGCGTTTCATTCAAACATATTTCATTTACGCGTAAAATTACGTGATTTTGTTTCTTGCGTGACTCCGACATAACGACAGCATCCTTCCGGTACGTTAACCCCGTCGGTCGCAGCGTATAACAAAATTGATATTGGACATTATGATGATATTAGTCGATATAATATACTTCGTTTCTAATTTACGTTATGAATGCCACGCATCCCGCGGGAAGTATTATCTTTATTTGCCGCCGTTGTATCAGGCTATAATCCGTGGATGTACGGGATTTTAATCCTACGCATTGTTATCAAACGCCCGGCCGTATCCCGTACGTGAGTGATTCGAACAATATTCGCTCATTTTATAAATAACCCGGCCGTAACACGCGGATTTTTTTCCTAATAAAATTTATCAGGCGTTGCAATCGCAGGACGTACGATTTAACCGATTGTGTATACGTATGAATAAATTAATCCTTATCCTCCTTTTTTTTTTGGCGTTCATGTCGTGTTAGCACTGCCAATATACTTTCATTATCTTTACCTGAGCGATGAAAAGTATACATATAGATTGTTCATTCCTAAATGTAATAAGTAAAGCACGGATTTAGGTGCATTTTTAGATCGTGAGTCATCACTCACAGTACCAATCACCCAGCATTTTTTCTCTATGAGCTTTACTGAAAATTTAGGTATAGTCGACAAGATGAAGTCTGGTCTATTAGATGGATTGTATGTGCAGCATGTCATCTCATTTCATTAAATATTTTACTTTGTTTATTTCTTCCATACTTAATAAAATTATGGTCGAAGTCTTATTAATTTAATTTTCGTTTTGAATAATAGAATGAGAAATTTTCTTTGACAAACATGTAATTTATTTATAACAAGGTAAGTAAAAGGCAGGCTGCTATCGACATTGATTAAAATGCATCTTGCATTTGTACTTGATATTCTCGCTGCACGATTGTTTTGTTGAAAACTAGTAACTTTTCACACTCAAATAGTAATGATTCATCGATTGACTTGTTCGATATAACAACACGTGAATACAAAGCAGTAATTCCTTTGTTTGCCCGCCTAACAAACCCCAGAAAAGTACGGAATCTCGTTAAAATTTTACAGTAACTGAATAATAATTTGACGCGATAAGGATTTCAGCTCGCGGTTTATTTAGTCCTTCTGCGAACATTGCAGGGTTCCACTGTAAATTCTAATTAAGTGCATTTGACACAACGGACGACGGTTCGAGGCGTGCCTGACGACGAATCGATCAAACGCAACGGATCGAACCTCATTACTCCATTCTTTCCGGGAACTTCCTGCTTATAAATTGATGCTGCTGGAGATTTCTACTTTCGGAATTGATTGAATCTGGTTCACTGAACTTTAACAATACAAAAACAAAAGTTTAAATCGGATCCTTAATTATTCACCAGGATACAAGCTTCTAATTCTCAATCGATGAACAATGTCTTTACATTTTAAATAATTTTTAGCATATAAAGACCTCTTTTTCTTTTAGAATTTATAGTGAAATCTGTTTCAAAATTATTTTCATCAAGTACCTTTTGAATTTTTCATAACATTGTGAATTACTGTTAATTAGTACTGTTACAATTCTAGACGTATCAAATGCGGCCATTTTGGCTTTTAATTTAGGCAGCTATTTGATATTGAAAGAACGAATTAAATAACAAAGCAAAGCAAGGTAGAAAATAATAAATAAAAGCAAAGCAGCGGGAAAAAAAACAGAGAAATTTTCGCTCAAAATAAAATAATAATAATAAATTGTCTTTATTAGTCCAAAATAACATACAGGCTGTTTTTTAACTTCATGCAAAAAATGAAACCAGTGAAAGTTGTCATTACAAGTGATACTAGTGATAGAATGAAGCAGTTTTTGTATAACACTTGATTAATAAATATTAGAAATAATTTTGATAATCCCTGGTTTATTTTCATTACGTAATTACGTAATCGGAGAAGTATGCTGGTGTGCATTGGTTGTTAAAGTGGGTCAATTACTCAGCTCTCAAGTGAACGTCGCCGCAGATAATAGTGTTGAAAACATAGCCGAATTTTCCAATAGCGTTATTGTGGACATGATTTTAATTGACGGCGAATGTGGTCAAAATGCTTTGGCTGCAAGACGTTTGTATGCTCAGCCAGCGTAATCGAGATCGCCCTTTGCCAAATAGCAGATCCTTTGTGTAGTGGCGCACCCACGGGGTGGGACTAAGGGGGCTGAAGCTCCCCCCAGAGCCAGCCCTTTCGAAAGAATTTTTTATTGGATTACGTGCAAGTACAAGAAATGTGCAAAAAAATGGGGCACATTAACTTAATTTTGTTTTGTAATGTTGGTTCGGTATAAAGTCATGTTATGTGTCTTTATTATTTAATATGTATATCCTTGTATGTTCTTACAATTATTATTTTTAAGCCCCTTCCAAGACAAATTTCTGGGTGCGTGACTGCCTTTGTGTCAGTTGTGCAGTTTGTTGTTTGGCAAATTATTCGTGAGGAACAATTACCCGTTCAGAGAGTGCAAACTCTGATGCCCGCAGATTACCTGCAACGATTTTGTCGGTGGTTACTCCACGAACAGACGGACAATCCGAACTTCGTTAATAACATTCTCTTCACCGACGAATCAATGTTTACAAGGGATGGTATGTATAATTTTCACAACATACATGTGTGGGCAGGTATGTTAAACGGCACTTTAATCGGTATGTTTACATCTCGAGCAGGGGGGGAACTTCGAACACTTATTTGTGGGTGAAGGTCACCGTTCGTTGCGCTTAGCGGTTCTAAATACTTCACAAGGAATTGCCGGATGTTGGTATGAATTTTTTGATTTTGTTTCGTTTTAATTTTGGTGCATTTGTGAGAATATCTGTTACCAAATACGCCATTAATTTTTTTGCACGAACTTGAAGAACACCCTGTATATCATCAGCAATATAATACAGGCTGTTACAAATTCGAGGCTCACCATTGGGATCTCGGAAACGGTAAGAGATACGAAGTCGGCTAAATTGGGGCAAAGTTGCGTATTTTGGTGCTGAATAATAATCCGTTCTGAAAAATCTTCTACGTTTTGTAGTTTTTGAAATATTTCAAAAAAATCAGAAAACGTAATTTTCTTTTTTATTTTTTCCTGAAGTTATTATTGCAGGGATCATAACAAAATTAATACATTCTACAGGCACTTTTTTAAGCTCTTTATGATGATATCATTAGATTTTACTTAAAACGTTTCGTCTCGTTCTGACCATCATCAACTTCATTTTTTCCTATGGGCGCTACATTGGATTTTAATATCATTGAATAGATCTATTTTTTCTGATGCTTTTCCATGTATCACACATTCTTGTTTAATAATCTGAAACAGCTGGAAATGCAAGAAATTGTTGAAAATAACACTGCAAAGAAAAACATGGTATGCAGTGAAAACAAAAACCAAAAAAGTTTGATATACCTTCGGAGTTTTATTTCGTGTATCACAAGAGCTGATTTTAGTAAAATTTTAGATATAAAATGAATGTTTTGAATCTAAGAATGACGTAAATTTAAAAATTTATTGTGGTCTTAACAACAACAATTCAGTAATAACGAGCGAAATTTCCTTCCAACAATATCCAGAAAGACAACTACAAAACAATAGTTGATTAGATTTGTAATTAAATTATACATTATTATTATTAAAGCAAGAAAATATCAAATTAAATTATGTATGTCTTTAGAAAACTCGTATCTTAAAAGATATTACTGCTCAAGGAAACATTCTTTCTTGTAGTCTCATAATTTTATACATTTTATAAGTAACTATTTTTATGTAATCTACCTGGCCATGAAAACAATGACAAATGACAACGATTTTAAAACGTCAAATACAAACTACCTCCACTAATAATTCTTCATTCTCATCATCATTAAGGCGATCTCGATACGTCCTTCGAGCTTTACAAAAATATCCATAAAGTGCAATGTTTCTATCTAACTTAATAACATTGTTCTGTGTGGATGGCATCTTTCTGGGTATTATTGGAACTAAATTTCTCTTGCTATTACTAAATTGTTGTTAGCACAATACATTTTTAAATTTATAAGAATGAGAGATTTTTAAAGATATAATTTCTTGTAATACTTTCTTGCTTTAATCACAAAAATGTATAATTTAATTACGAAACTAATTAAATACTGCGCCATCGTCATTGTTGGAAGTAAATTTCCCTTGCTATTACTAAATTGTTGTTGTTAGCACAATACGTTTTAAAAATATACGTCTTTCTTGGATTCACATCATTCATTTTTATATCTAAAAATTTTTCAAAAATCTGCTTTTGTGATAGACGAAATAAAACTCCGACAGTATATCAAACTTTTTTGGTTTTTGTTTTCACTGCATACCATGTTTTTCTTTGCAGTGTTATTTTCAACAATTTCTTGCATTTCCAGCTGTTTCAGATTATTAAACAGGGATGTGTGATACATGGAAAAGCATCAGAAAAAATAGATCTATTCAATGATATTAAAATCCAATGTAGCGCCCATAAGAAAAAATGAAGTTGATGATGGTCAGAACGAGACGAAACGTTTTAAGTAAAATCTAATGATATCATCATAAAGAGCTTAAAAAAGTGCCTGTAGAATGTATTAATTTTGTTATGATCCCTGCAACAATAACTTCAGGAAAAAATAAAAAAGAAAATTACGTTTTCTTGTTTTTTTGAAATATTTCAAAAACTACAAAACGTAGAAGATTTTTCAGAACGGATTATTGTTCAGCACCAAAATACGCAACTTTGCCCCAATTTAACCGACTTCGTATCTCTTACCGTTTCCGAGATCCCAATGGTGAGCCTCGAATTTGTAACAGCCTGTATACTATACAATATAACCAAAACGCGAGGTTCAGTAGCATCATGCACTGTTCTTCCACTTAACCTTAATACTATTATTATAAGAAGAATACATCAAAATTTGAATGGTAATGGTACAAATGAAGAGGGAATAACTGGCAAACAAAAAATCGTTATTGATCAGAATAAACACGAAATGAGAAAATAGAATTCCTAGATAAACTAACAGATGGCGCTGCTACGTATTCAGTGTTGAAATCTCTAGATGTATCAATTTGTAACTATTTTGGCTCTAAATGTAGGCAGACATTTTAAAAATTGAAGTTACATTAAAAAATATGAAGGAATAAGTTTGGAGTAAAATTATAAAATCATCCAAATTCGACTAAATGATTCTTGTAATAGTTTTTAATGAAGAAGTCTAGAAAGTTCCTCAATTGATTAACAGATGACGCTGTTAATTAGAACCGTTACACTACCTAGATAATTAAATGCAGGCATTTTGGCTTCAAATTTCAGCGGAAAATTCAAAACAGGTACAGTTGCGGAATCAAAAAAAGCATACAAGTCTTTAGGCTATATTTTGCACTATTAGAGTAGTGTAAATCGATCTCTGTCAGATTGACATAAACGCTGACAATTAAATCATGTAAAATGACACAATGCATAATTCAACTTTCACTTTTAGGAGTCAAGAAGGAAGCAAAAATAAACTAAACTATAAAAATAATATAACATACATAAATGGGTTGCTTCTTATGAATTCTATCAGACATTCTTCTTCTTCTGGGGTTGATATATTATTACGGCCAGAACCTTTTCGCCTCTCGAGATGTTCCTCATGTTTCCACTTTGTTTTAGTTCTCTGGATGGTGCTTTTATTAACTCCAAATCTTTCGGCTAATCTTCTTACTGACCACCCTTCTCCAATTAGTATAATTATTTGCGGTTTTTGGGCAACAGTTAAATGCGGCATGTTACTGTCGGTCTGTCACCTTGACAATTATTTTGACAGAAAAGTCGAAAATATTTCAAACAAAGCTAAGTTCACAGCGAGACATTTTGAGTGTATGCTTTTCTTAATTCCGCAACCGTACATTAAAAAAAGTATTCAAAAATACATAAAATCAAAACTTTAGGAAAGAGTGCAATAACTGATTTTAGCAAATGTTTTTTTCTTTGACAGTAGCAAAACTGAAAATAAATCAAAATTCGGCCAAATTTTATTTATGTACATATATTGATTTTGGGAACTGTAGAAAGCAAGAGACATTATCTCCAGAAGTTAAAAAGTAAGTTTCTCAATTAACGAATAGATGGTGCTGCTAATTACTCCCTCGTAAAATCCCTAGATGTATCAAGTGTATCAATTTGGCTTTAAATTTCAAAATTGAAGGTATGTATTTGTCATTGAAAGAACGAATTAAAAACAAAGTAAAACAATGTAGAAAATAACAAATAAAAGCAAGGGAAAGCAACGGGAAAAGAAGAATCAACGATAAAAAACAAGAGAAATTCCCCTCAAAACGAAAGAAAAAAAAAGTTTCTAAATGAACTAGCAGATGGCGCTGCTAATTACTAATCCATGAAGGTATCAATTGTAATCATTTTGACTCCAAATTTAGGCGAACATTTCAATTGTGGCCATTTCGGCTTCAAATTTCGGCGGAAAATTCGAAACAGGTATATTAAAAAAATAATAAAAAAACATGTACCTATAATTAAAACATAACGAAAAAAAAATTGGTTTAATGAAACGTTTTCTTTGACAGTAGCAAAACAGAAAATTAAAAAAAAATTGGAAGTGTAGAAAGCAAGAGATTATCTCCAGATTTAAAAAAGTTCCTCAATTAACTAATAGATGACGCTGCTCACTGTTAAAATCTAAGGTTACTGGATAGGTAAGGTACTGCCAATTTTCTATCTCTCTATCTTCTGTGTCTTTTCGTTTGGGGTTAATGGTCTGGAATTAGATAACTTTCGATTAAAAAAGTCTAATGTTCCACAGTGAAAGTCATCGTTAAATAACGATATCAAATATCAAACGTCAAGCGGTTTAGGAAATCATGGCTCTATACCTTCTTTCATCTAGAAATCAAAACCAATTTGATGAATTTTTCAATCGAACACGCGTCACTTTAGATTTTTTCAGATGTAAGTTTTTGTGCCGCTATACTCTCTTTGATCTGACCAGTTCTGTCAATAGACTGTCAAGGTCATTAATAAATGGTTTTCTCAGAAATCGTCTTCTTTTGATTTAAACAAAAACGTGAGAAACTTAAAAGGATGATTGGCTTTATCCTTTCATCCTCGTTTCTTACATTACCGTTTAACCACTCTTGAAGTATATTTGAGGTTACGTAACACAACAAGTATCCCTATTTTCGTTAAGCGGGATTCTTTATTTTACACGGAAAAGTCATAGGTGATTAGATGAAAATCATTTTGAAACACCCTGTGTTAGTTAGTAAACGTGCAAAATCAAATTAATAAAAAAATATTTCAAATTTTTTTTATTTAGGACGCTGTGTAGAATACAAAGGGGGATTGGTGGACAGATGGTGGTGGGCAAGAAAAAGGCGAAATATGCATATTGGAGTAAATTTGGTAGACATTGATCAACGCAACAACAAAGTGTGGGTACATGCGACGCGCGAGCTATGCACTTTCCTCAGTTTCTCACCACATGGAAAACACAGTTCATCTATAATGAATGAGATACAGGACTCTGGAGAATCAACTTAGGAGTGCCAGCTGCCCGGATACAGTTTGCTCAAAAACTCAATGTGTGTATTGGGGCATTGAAGAACAATCTCGTTGGGCCTTACAGCTTCTCCCGAAAGATCGCGCATCGGCTGAAAGAGTGACACAACTCAGAGTCCCCAAAAAAAACTTAGAAATAAGAAATAAATCATTATTGTCATTAAATCATATTAAAAACACCATAATAAATATGTCATATTAATCTAAAAATGTCGAAGATATGATTATTAAAACAATTTTGCTTCAAATTTCGAATTTTGATGGAAAAGATGGAGTAGTTTTTGCAGGTAACTGAAATTTTGCAGTTCTGAGTTATGCCACTCTTGCAGCCAATGTGCGATATGTATATACATAGAGACTCAATAAGATTCAACAAGATGGTGTTTCTCCCAGCACGAATCTGCAGCTAGGAATAACTTCAATTCACTTTATTTTCTGTGTTGGAACCAACAAATAGCCAGTGCAAAGGTCACCAGACCTGTCTCTGTTAGATTTCTGGTTGTAAAATCTGGTATTAACTTCAAACTTGAAGACTATTCTTTTCAAGTTGTCTTTTATTTCAGGTTTCTCTAATATAGCAGTTTGATAATGAGTAAGATAAAGGGGGAAAGATATTGCAAGTGGCTATGTCACATAAATCTGTTTACACATGGTATATAACCTGATGATGATGAAGAGGCATTTTGAATAAAGTATCATTCGATTTTAGTTATTCCTTTATGTTAGGCTATGATAACTCTATCTGTTTTAGAAGCTACTCCAAATTTCCTATCCAGCGAGAGGCAAAGCGCTCCAACAGAGGCACTCTCGATTGTTAAGCAGCAGACGTATCAAGGGCATTAAAAAAAGAGTACCGTCATTTAAAATTAAAATGAAAAAGTTAATATTTTTTAAACTTTTTTTTGTCGCTGGACAACGCTTAACATGGTGGGGGTACACTTCCTCACTTGCGCTCATCCCTCTCTACACCTTCGAGCCAAAAGTGATCGAGGAGGGGCATTTTAGGATCACATTGTATAACAACATAACATTTTCCTGTACATGTACATTTGTGTATTCCTACTCTAATATACAGAGTGTCATGGAATTGAGTGCAAAGTCATTTCCATGACATACTGTATAACTCATAAAAGTCGAACCAGAAGAGTTGTGAGATGTGACTCATAAAGAGCGGGACAGAAGAAACAAACGATTGAAATGGTTTAGTTATATGAAGAAAATAAGTGAAGGAAACGCAAAAAAGTGAAAGCGAAGGAAAAAATACAGATAACACTAGCCCGTGAAAAAATATTTTTTTTGCAGGTAAGATAAAATTCGGAGTTCTTTAATGATTTGAGAATTATAAAGAAGTATCTTGTTATTAGCTTTTTTCTATCACGTCAGGTATTAAAAAAAATGAAATTACTGTGAAGGGTCGACTCTAGTGAACTCGTTTGTAATGAACTATTGGTTATAACCAGGCTTACGATTTCACTCCACGTCGCATTTAAACATACTTATTGAAAATTTGCTATGGACCACGCGATCGCAGTAAATAATTAAATAAGGTTTAACATAAATCAAAAAGTATGTAGACAATATTTACTACCTGCCGTGTTGTGCGAAGCCGAGGAATTTACAATCCAATATGTTCGAAGTGGGCCGAAATCGTAAGCCTAGTTATAACCTACTGTATTTACCGGACTTTACTGTATATATTTTTCAATCTTGTTGGTATATTTTGCTTCAATTCTTAGATTAAATAACTTTAAAAAACTTTACAACTTAAAAAAAATGTACTAACTGTCGTTTTCTCGAAGGAAAGCCAAGCAAAAAGGTGAATAACAGTCAGTTTCTCGAAAATTATGTTTGAAAAACGTATTTTGAAATACTATATTTAAAAAAAATGGTACGTGATGAGAAAGCTTTAATATTTTTTTCGAATCCAGGAACACCAAATCTACTACATGTACCTACTTTTATGTCATCCGCCAAACCTTCGCAGGCTAGTATAATTTGTGTCCGTTGTCTATTTCTTCTCCCTAAGAGATCTCAATTCCTGGACCTTAATTTTCTGCTTTGTTTTTCTATGCTTGTCCATAATATCGGACATGGGAACAGAGGGAGACTGCCCCTTAAGTAATTGCATTCTTGTTTCTTTGGGTATTTCTTTGTTGCCTGTAGAGTTCTCTTACTGTGCATTATGCATTCTTAATTCTGTTATCTTTTTTTTCTTTTCTTTTCGTTTACTCTTAGGAGATTGTTTTCCTTTTCACCTTTTAACTCAAAGCTTTCCTTTCGTTTTCGTTTTGTTACTATTGTTCACTATTTCTAAATTTCTGTGTACACTTTCCTTCTTCTTTTAGTTTGATTTACTACTGCTTTCTACGTCTATTAGTGTTTCGTCTCCTCTTACTATGATTTTGTTTGGAAAACTTTTTAGGGTAAGCTATTTTGTGGTCTAGACATACCTATCTTTATTTGTTTCATCTACTTATCTTCTTGTTTCATGTTTCTTATGTTTGTTTTTCCGTGGTTTTCCCAATTCCTTAATTTCGCGTTCCCTTTATCTCTAATTCTAATTTGCTTTCCTCAATCCTTCCAGATAATGCACTCCAAATACGGTTCCAATAGCTTCAAATGGAATACTTTTCTTTTTCAAATAAATTGATTAATAATTTTTTAAACTCAGAATAGTAAAGGAGGTAGTGGTTTTAGAAATAATTAAAAATTCATCTCTTACCATATTTTGGCAGCTAAGCTGCCATCTTCAGTTACTCACAAGTTGAAACACTTCAAGAAATCTTAGAGCTAATGTTCTCCTCACCAAACTTCCACTGGATACTTTGTGGGTGTGTGCGAATGTACTGAAGATGGCGCAGCTGCCGAAAT
Source organism: Dorcus hopei (assembly GCA_033060865.1). Classification (NCBI taxonomy): domain Eukaryota; kingdom Metazoa; phylum Arthropoda; class Insecta; order Coleoptera; family Lucanidae; genus Dorcus; species Dorcus hopei. The sequence continues at coordinate 38,364,669 of CM065419.1, forward strand.
ATAAAATAAATATATATAAAATAATTGTGGGAAAAGATCAATTCATATTTTATTTTAGATTTTTTTTGCTATAAATTGTCTTATTTCTTTTTTGATATTTTGCTATCGTGTCTGCATTTTCTGGTGTGGAAAAAGGAAAAAGAAACTATTTTTTTCTTGTTCTTCCAGATAAAGTTTTTTTTTTAAATCTGTGGTGGTTGCCCAATGGGCTCCTAAGTCAAAGACTTGTCAGGACCTCAGGAGCGGGAGTGTATTTGAGTGTGTGTAAAGTGTTCCATGACTTTGTTACTTCCAACCTTCTCGCCGTTTAAGGGGAAGCAGTCTCGAATTTTATCCCCAACACTGAAGGGTGCCTGAAGTCGATACCGACCACCCCCGAGAAAAATCCCGAGTGCGGTTCGAATCGACGACCATGCGATTGTAAGGCCGTTCAGGTGTTTCTAACAGTGTTTTCGATTCACTGCTCTAGAGCACTCTCAGATTATTTAAATCTTATTTGAACCTCATTCTATAGTAGAAGATTGAGATATTGTGAGAGTGTTTTAGAGCAGTGAATCGAATACGCAACCTATTAGACAGAATAAAATATATTTCAAGGAAGTGAAATCTAAGGAACTGGCTATGCCATGGCGCCATGGTGTGAGAATCTGAAATGAATTAGAAACCAAATAACGAGCTGTCCCTCATATTCCAAGAAAACTCTTTGAATACAGAAGAAACATGAAATCTCATGCGGTCGGTTAAGATTTAATATTTAATATTCCACCTTCGCGTGAGTAGTGAACCAAACAGCTGTGCAAAGTTTCGAATAATTCTCCATTTCGAAATTAGCTCGCCGGCGTGTTTTATTCAATTTTCATTCTAGGTCTTTTTCCTTTTCGGCGCACCTCGCACGAAACGCATATTTAAATAGCTCACAGTTTTCATCTCCTGCGCACGTGTGGTGTTTTCGGCCAAGTTTTCAACCATTACGTCGTGTAATTATGTATGCCCGTTCGATAATAGTGAATTCGTGTGCATGTGAAACTACGAGTGTGCAGCAGAAATTTACGTATCAGTGAACAAAGCGTAGGTTTTACGTGAATAAACAAAAAGGAAAAACGTTATGTTTGCGGATCATGTTTCTATTTGGGTCAGAGAGTGTGAATTACATATTGTTTTTTTCTCTCTCTCTCGCTAGTTTTATATGATGACCGTGTTTCCTGTTTGGTTTATAACGTTTTGAATTAATACGAAATGCCAGGTTTAAATGTATAGGAAAGCATCGCATTTAAAAATACATTTTTTCCAATGCCAATACATACATATACAGGTTGAGGCATACTGTGAGGATCTTGTTTATTATTAATGGTCCTTTATTTTAATAGGGGGGAAATTTGCAAAATTTTTCGTTGAAGTAATATTTTAAAAACGATATTCGAAGCGTGTTCTTTTTTTCTTCTATTTATTATTATTTGGAGTATTTTCTTTGGATTTTTTTTTGATTTATTGTAAGGAAGCGGTCATGTTCCATGACAGGGTGGGCCAGAGGAGTTTGAAATTCTTTAATAATAAGGTTGTTTTTCTCAGCCTGCAGCAGGAAATTCCAATATCGGAAGAAGCACGACGCCGTTCCAGTCCTATGGACTTTAAAATTAGCTTCCAAAATATATTGAAAATAATAATGACGTCGAAATCTATAAAACTATTGATGTAGCGGCTATATTAGAATCTAAGGGGATGTAATAAGACGGAGAGAGATGTTCGGGCGGAATTTCTCCATTGAAAAGAGATGAGCAGGCATGTGTCGTGCTCACTGGGGGTCGTTTGAATATAAATCGACAGCAGCGTATTGTAAGATGCAAGCCGATGACGCGAGATTGGAAACTGATCAAGATGAATGAAGTGAACAATGAGGCTTCGCTTGCCGTTGCTCCAACCAAGAAGGTTCTGAATAATGAAACATCCCCCGTCAGAACGAGAACGAATCTGACTCTGTTATTACAACTATTCACGGTAGCCTATTCTCGTTTGTTTTTCTCGCCTTATCTTATTACATTTTCATTTTGTAAACTTCAGAATACAGAGAAATTGTCCTATGTTAGTTTCATAAGAGTCACACTTCTATAATTATGCGGTTGGCACACTTAGGCGAGGTGAGGAATGGCGAAGTCGAATCGGATACCGTCTTTTCGTTATAATTATGTAGTATGTATGGATCAAGAACAACTTACATACTTAGCACCATACCATATATGACTTTGACAAAATTACAATGTAGCAACTTCAAATTGATGATAGTATCAAATTTCTAATGTAAAATGTAAGTACCTTTTAAAAACGCGCTTGTCTCATATTAGATACCCCCCCATCAATAAAATAAACTACAACAATTACTATCCCATCGAGCGGTAAATGTATCTCTCCGATTATTCACTATCCCAGTTATCATCACCAACAATACATTATTTCATGGCGTATTATTCGTTGGGTATCATTTAGAATATCGCGTTTTGTACTATTTTTAACGGTGTAATTGATAATGGTGGGTAGCCCACCCGCAGCTGTAATAAAGAATGATATACTCGCGGACATACTTGTTTAATCGATTGGATACGTCTCGGTATATTAGGAACAGCGGGTTACGGGACCTGGGGCGCAGCTGCGACGTCGGCACGATTATTAAAAACAACCCCGAGGGCCGCTGGGTGTTCGTTTAGCTTTACCTTTCTGTACGTTCGCAAAAAAATATCCACTAACTATTTTATAACTTGAAAGCTCGGCGGCGCACTTCTCCTTCCTTCCTTCCTTCCTTCTGGAACTTCGGCATTGAAATTTAACTTGGGCGATGTCGTCCTTTTTTTAAAGCGCCTGGTATAATACACATGCAGACGTTTTGTTGAAATGTGATTTCAATTTTATTATTTATCTCGAAAGAAATAAGGAAGAGCTACATCATAAATAATGCAAGGCGGAGTAAATGTTTTTGTGCTCGTACATAATGGTATTAAATATTTGTCAATATTATACGTATGTGACAAGGCCGGGATAACATATTACTTGTTTGTTTCTTGTCACTTTTTTTTTCTCGGGACACACTGTACGCTTAAACGTATCGGGAGAGAGGCTTTATAAATACTTTATCTTAACAGCGGAGATACAACTTTTTATCGTGCCGATAAAATTGAAAATAACTCATTTTGATTTTACTTCAGACGAAATGAATGGGCGCTTTACTGTTATAATAAAAACGACTTAAAAGAACAGAGTATCTTTTTGCGGTCCGTTTAACGTCAATTAACACTTAATCTTCCGAGTATAATTTTATTTAATTGATTATCAATTATTGAACGACAGAAGTCAAGTTAATTAAACCTACTTTGAATAGGACATCGCAGGCTTTGGATTAAAGAGTTCGTTTCATTCGGATATTTCATTAAACAAAGACGTCTCTGCACAGGACATTATTTTTATTAGTTCAGGAAAAATTATTTCACAAAGCTTACAACTTTAAATAGTACGTAAGTCTGTTTGTATATGAAATTAATTTCTTCCATAAAGAGTTAGGTTTTATTTCATAAATTTAGTTACATGTTTCCGTTGTAAAATCTTCATCAGTTGCTATCGCCAAAATGTTAGTTAAAACAGTAACATATAAACATACATTACAAAAAAAAGATATTGGAAAATTCATCAGTCAGAGAAGAAAGAGATGGAATTGACACGTGGGAGGAATATAGGAAGAGATTATTAGAAACAACATGAGATGAGAGACCGCAAGGAAAAAGAGACTAGCAATTGACGGTCTTTATCTGCCAAACATCCAGATAAAAGACTGGTTAAACCTACTCTCTAAAGAAAGAGAGAAGTAAAATATTTCATTGGAGAAGGAAGAAAAAAATTATTAATATACAAACAGTGACATCTGAGGGCAAAATTATCTAATTTTCCTTAAATCCATTTTATTTTCTTTATCATTTTTCTTCTCATTCCTACGTTCCTTCATATATCGATGTCTTCTTATAAGGTTTCGCTTTATTTTCTCGTATTTTTCCTGATTCAGGTAGGTACAATTTTATTCTTCCTCTTTTCATTTCAATAATTTGTTTGCTTACCTGCGTCCCTTTTTTTCCTCTTTCATCCCATCTACTATTCTTACACTTCTCTTCTTACTCTTCTTCCATTTACTCTTTTCCTCGCTTTTATACCTCTTCTGAATTTCTTCTAAGTACAAGTTCAAATTGTCTGTGCTACTGTCAACTTTACTTCTATTACACTGTACTATTTGCCTATTTTAATATTTTTTTATTTCCTTCCTGTCAACCAAATTTGCCTTTTTGAATTTTTAATTTTTTTGCAATTATAATTATACACTTTAGTTTCGGTATCTAATTCTTTTTTTGTATTTTTTTAGCAATTTCAATTAATTATAGCTTCATAGATTGCTTACTATTTCTAGACTTTGATTCCTGCATGTAACTGATTCTATCTATCTTATCTACTTACCTTCTACTCTTTTGTTTTATCTGCATTCTTGTTATCTTTTTTTTTCAATATTTTTTGATTGTATCTTGTCAGCGCAGATTCTTTTAGTTTCTCTCAAACTTCTTTTCTGTTATTCTTTGTCGACTTGAATTTGTTTTCATGTGTTCCATAATTTTATTGCTTATTCTATAAATAGCAGAGGCTCAAAGCACCTTTTTGCTTAATGTCTTTCAGACGACATGATAATTATGGAACAACAATTGCAAAATAATTTAAACGTACTAAAAAAAGAACTCAAAAAGAAAAACATACAGAAGACTAAAACCATGGTAATTGGAAGAAAAGAGGAGAAACACAACATAGAATTGGACGGAAAATGCTTAGAACAAATAAAAAGCTATAAGTATTTATTTGGGAGTAATGAACAACAGTAAAGGGAATTTAGAGGAGAGAGTGGCGAAAGCAGGTAGACTATTCAACAGTATCAAGACAACTTTTCTGGGTAAGAAAGAAATTACAACCAATATAAAAACTGAAATAATAAGGAAAATCATGAAACCAGTTCTAACTTATGGGAGTGAGATATGGATAACAAATAAGTAAGCTAACGAGTACGGAAATGAGATTTCTTCGAAAAATAGAAGGGAAGACTAAAAGAGATAAAATACGAAACGAAACATTTAGGAAAAATTTGGACATTTTATCGGTAGAGACCTCAATAGAAGAAGCACAGCTTAGATGGTTAGGACATATAATGAGAATGGGGGAAGACAGATTAGTGAAAGAAGTAGCTAAGGAAACAGGAAAAAGACAAAGAGGCCGGCCTAGAAAACTCTGGAAGGAGGAAGTACGTTTAGCTGCAGAGAAAAAAGGAGTAAAATAAGAGAGAATAAAGGAGCTAGCAACAGACCGAAAGGGGTAGAGGAAGATATGGAAGAGAGCAGCCCCCGAATACTCAACTCCAACATAGCTTTACACCGAAAGGTAGGAAAGCTGAAGATTAAGTAAGTAAGTCTTTAAAAATTTTGAACATTTTTGACTTGTTTTTAGAATCACTTCTATTGGACACATCAATTTTTTCTGGACAATTATAATAAACATTTAGGTCTTTCACAAAATATCTAAAATATTTATTTGTTTTTATAAAAAATATTATTAATAATTAATTAATTTTTCAAACATGATTTATTTTGCTTTTTCTCTTTACTTATTTTTACATCACCCGAAGTAATCTTTTAGAAATACATACTTTTAACGCTGAACTGAGTTAAAGAATATACAGATTGAAGACTTTCACTTCAGCCAATAGTGGGTTCATGCTCGCAATATGCATTGGTAGGAATAGCTTAATACTTCTGACGACGTCCATATACAACTTGTATCTTGTATCTATGACCTAAATAAATGATGATGATGATGATGATGTTGACAAGAAAAAGTATTTTTACGTGTTACATATTGCTGTGATCTCAGGGTTTCTAGTATTGTTTTTTTGTTTTTAACGTTTGTTGAACTTATAGCTGTGTATGCCACACACATTTGGTGACCATTTATTGCTGTGTTCTCAAGGTTAATTAATTTTTTTATATTTTTGTTTTTGTTTGAAATTTATTTATATCTCTTCCTTTTATAGGCGTTTGATTTTAAGATCGCAGCGCTACCGTGGATAAATCTGAACCTCTGTAAACTATGTGGAATTTTTGTAATGCACGTGTTTAAGTGCGTACTAATACAAATACACAAGTTGATTTAATGTGAATATCACTTATAACACAATCCTGATACATCATATACTCAGGATCGACGCCAAAACACGATTTGTTGTGTAGCATACAAGGGTTTGTTTAGTTGACACCAGGTGGCGAACGCTTAGCTGCAAACTCCAATACGTTTATCTCTTTGTTTGAAAATTTATTTATCGTTGTTTGGGATTCTTCTTTTGACGAATTTCACCGTGGATCTTCGAGACAATTTCTGTGGAGTGTAAAATGCGATGATTTTGTATGATAATGATCTAATGGTTAACTTGAATTCCGCGCGTCGGCATTACATTGTGGCCTATAAGTTCATACAATAGCAAAAACAGCACCCTCTTAATTATGTCGCTATTTTCAGGTGTCGTTCCAGCAATTCTTGATAATTTACACTTACATCCTGAGCTATGGCTTCACCTTCACTCTCCTGCCATCTTCGAGGTAAATGAGCAATCCTTTCTTCGTGCTCGTTGCTACAGTCGAGATGGGCCAGAACCATGCAGTACAAGGGTGTTTCGGCTTATTCGTATACCTGGCCTGGTAATTCATCGTTCGACTTGGGGACGTTGTTATCCAACTTTTATTTTACCAACAATTTTTCTTCTTTAGTTACGTTTATTCCCAACGCCTCCATGGTTCGCCTCAGCACAATAATGGTAACCTTTTAGTGTATGGTTTTGTCTTCGAAGACAACTCTTTGTGCTGATTGTCTCGTTTTCATGTGAGTGTATTATTGTATACATTTGTTTGTTTTTTGTGTTTAATCTGTATGTGTATTTTAGGTCTGGTCCATTAACACCGCAATGTGTGTGAATAGCAATCTGTGGATTGCATTATTTTCAAAAACACCAATTTATTTGTACAGAATTTCCACTGTAATACCGTTTAAGAATTTTGAAATTTTACAGCGTTATAAAGCAAAGACAACGAATAATATTTATATGTGGCTTAGATGCAACTGTATCAGCGCCTCGACCAATTACATTGAAACAAAAACACTGCGCACATTATACCCGTATTCACATGCTCTGTTTTGCTCTTCGTGAAACCACTATTGGCTAGGGTGAAAGTCTTCAAACGGTATATTTGAATATCAAAGTTGAAAACATTATGATCAAAGACAAAATTATTATTTTACAAATATTGACTAATAAATAACTTGTTCAATTGCTATTTAAACTTATTTCAATTCCTAATTGACGTAACAATGAAAGAATTGTCTAAATGGCGAATAAATACAATTTTTTAAGAAATTTTAAAATATCTTTCCCTATCACATTCTAGGTTGATAGCGTTAGAAAAATCCGCTACAATTTATCAAAACAGCGGTAATACTCTCGGATCACATTTTTGCCCGACAAAGAATATCCGTTTCACCCCCCCTGGAAAATGCGCATAAAAAATTCACGCAAGTCACATCGAGATAAGCAAGGAGTGTAAATAGATAAATGGAAGACCATAAAAGCACAAGTGCATTTTTAACGTAAATCAGTAAAAGCCCATGATATAAACGATAAAACATATTGGAAAAGGGACGGTTTGCCCTTAAGTTATAGTTTTCGGGGTGTCATTTTATAGAAATTTCGATTTACGTCAACGCAAGATGACAGTTACTGCATCCCCAGCCGCAGTCCCTACAATCCAACTTTCCCAGTTGATAGATACACGTACCCTCAGGTTAATTCCCCGGGGATTCGGCAAGATAGCAGTTAATGATATTATCGCGCGCTCGTCGTGCAGATTTGCACTATTTAAAATTCTCCATTTTTCTGAAGGGGGAGAGGGAGTCACTCTCTCTCGTAATTTTAATATCATGACAACGAGTCATGATACATGGGCTTATCCGTTGCGCGAAGGGAATGTGAAAATTATAATTTTAACTACCCTCTGTTCACCCTCTTCTTTACACACCTACGCCCTTAAGCTCTTCTAGTAATATTGACTTTTTTAAGTTAAATACATTCATTAAATTAAATTTGTTTGGAAGTAATAAGTAAGAAGTAACAACAAATCCAAAATGATTAGTGTTAGTTTTGAAGATGTTGGTTTCAAAGTGCTTACTTAAGTTGATGGTGTTCAGTTATGAGGGAAGTTTTACATCCCTTACTTCCGCTTATTACACATAAACCCTTTACTGTCAAGCAGACGTGGTACATAAGTTACACAGAACGGATATGGTCTCTTACGTTCCAATCCTATCACATTGTAGCCTCGTATCTGGAGCGCCTTTGTTACTCGGCAGTAATCTGTATGGACTTCATGATGGGATGACAAAGTTGCATCCCGCGAAATATAAATCCTAATCCATTCATTGTGGCCGCCCCTCTTTGAAGAAGCATTTTCTTCGCCGCCAAAATTGTTTACGCTCCATTTTCTGGCGCGCGCATAAAAACGCCAGACACTTTTATACGGTACGTTACGCAAACATGACAAATTGTATTGCAAGAAAACGTCCGCCAAACACTTGCTGTGCGGCTGTATAAACTCCGGGAATTTATGCCGCCGTTAAATAATTTAATTTTCATGAGTAATGTAACCCGGAGATTCTTGATGCGAATTTATGGAATCTGGATGCTAAACGATGAAATAAAACAACTCCATTGTCACAACACAAAGTAGATTTCATTTTAGCTCTGCTCAGTTTTATATATATATATGTATATTGGCATTTGGCATACGTTATGACCGGAAAATGAGACTTTAGCCGCCAATGTTTAATATATCATTGAAATACAAAATACATAAAATATAATGCAACATTTCCATTTTAATCAGCACACCCGGTATTTAATTTCAGTTCAACAAAAAAAAGTAAAAGTCCTGGATACCAATTTTAAGCTTGTACGTAAAACTATTTAATTTACTGGAACTGTTTAAGTCACTAAAGTAGAAGGAATATTTACGTTTCGATAATTATGATTTGATGTCCATGTCCCATCGTTTTGAAGTGGTCGCAAGCACCCACGGTTAGACAAACAGGTCCGACTGATCAAAATACAGCCAAGTGGATAACGATGTTACGCATCCACTTATAGAGGAAATTCATCAAATTCGCCAAACATTGCATTTGGCAGCGTGTTTGCCGACCGCTTACGTTGCTGCTCTAGAGCTGAAACTAATTAATAGATTTTTATATTGCAAAACAAATAGACACCGCGAAATCGAATTGATTTACACGATTCTTTGTTCGCAACGGCCAACGGAAACGCAAACTGGAAAGGCAAACATCGACGCGAACGTATATCGGAAATTTATATTTTTTTTCCACCCCCTAGACGTTTCGTTCGCATTTATTTTTACTCAGCGCAACAAAATGTTCGAATAAACTATTTAAAAAATACTACTAGCGGTTGTAGGTAGCGTCTAAATAAAACCGGATGTTATTGGTGAGAGCTTGCCGTTATGTTAACGGCAAAATATCAAATGTGATATTCTTGAAATCCCCGAGGCAACATTTTGCATACACATTAATGCTGTTTGTTTCAAAACTTTTTATCACCGCGTCATGATATACGGCATATTCAAATACAGGATACGATGTTTAAATTTATGGCTTTGTCCATATCTCTTGAATAAAAGAACTTGGACTCTCCCCCGCGCGATCGGAAAAGGAATAAGAAAACTTTTTAAATATGTGTGCGCCTTTTCGATCTTACCATCACAGAAATATCTGAGTTATGACCTCAAACACCAATCGTAAAATATTACCGCGTGTTACAGAAAGGACACTTCTTTTCAAGTTCTGAACAATCTCTTCCTTAATTACTGTTAGATAATTATTCATTGAATGTTCAGGAGACTCCTCATTCTGCACATTAAAATACTTGATAGAAGAACAATTATTCGAAGAAGGAAAACCGGATAAGCTGCAAGTGATAAATATGTTAAAGCAGCAGAAATTGGATTAAATTAAATTCCGGCGCCTCCACCAAAAGCTTTGCGTTTAAATGGATGGTTTTAATAAGCCAAATCAAATGCAATTAAGTCTGAACGCAATTTAAATAAAGATTAAAGAGATATCTAATTAAGTCACGAAATTATTAATAAGCGCGAGGCCTATGTAATTATAAGGCGGCGGCGGCGGCGTATTATGTGCCGTGAGGAATTATAATCGTTAATGAAATAACGAAGAAAAAAATTCGTTAGTGTAATTCGGCTTGCATCGTCGTCGTAAGGAGATTAATTTCGCGGAAGAAGTAGGAGTAGCAAGAAAAATTACAAAGTCTAATGAATTTGTTTCCTGAAGTAATAAGGAAAGTCGTGTACGTAAGTATACATGATGTAAAATGCATACAACTACTCTTCGGGGAAGTACCTTGCCAATCAGTACCGGAAGAGCCAATCTATATGCGAGTAAGTCTAGGAGGCCGTAATAACTGCAGAGGATGCGAGAACCATCCGTGCGCGTCTCGCGAGTGCAATCACGGCAGATTAGTTACCGGTGGAGCAGAGGTGCAGGGAAGTGGCGTAATAAAAGTGAAACAGATAATAATAGCCCCGAGATAATGGAAGAACGATGGTGATAATAAAAGTCCTGCGTACTGGATGTCCGTAAACGGCACCTATGTGCCGTCATAAACATTTGCCCTGGAACTTTTAATTTTTCATCCCTGTAACAAGATGTTCGACTAAAATTAAATAAACCATAGTCTCGCCGACTTTTTCAAACACACAGTAAACTAGCGTAGTATTAATTATTAAAACTATAATCAAAATACACTTTGTCAAAATTTATTCAATCCTCACAAGCAAATTAAATTGAAATCATCGAAAATTAAAAATAGATGTAATTAAAATTTTGCCCTCGGATTCCTGAAATTTTTTCTCGTACCCGAGTAAACTCGTGCGTGGTTGAAATTAAACCTATTAAAAAATTGTGGTCAATTGAAAATTTAACTAAAACGAAATGAATTGAATAGACCTGCTAATTGTACTTTTGCATCTTAAACGAGTAAAACGTATGAAAGGAATTATTATTATTAATCTCATTGGTCACTCATCACGCTCCAGTGAACCAGCTTGTTCTAGCACATATTCGGATCTACTTATATACAACTATCACGAATAAAGTTCTGACTGTTGCTGTTGTCCTTGCAGCAACCGTCACGAATAAGTTGTAACTGTTGCCGCTGCCTCAATGTACCACATTCAGTCTCGATGAGGCAGTGGCAAGGACTGCCTCAATGTACCACATTCAGTCTCGATGAGGCAATGGCAATCAATGTTGGGTGGTTAGAAATGATAAAAAAAGGGGATGAATTATCCTTTACTTTCAGATTTATCAATTTTACAAGGCCTCGTCGAGACACTCTAGATATCAAACGAGAGTGAGGCAGAAGTTCTATTATTACGCCCAACTCTTAATTCACTTTACAAAAATAATTACACAGAAATAATCAACAATTTTCAATTCTTCTACTCACTCTTTTATCAAAATTTTAATCAAACCATAGAGGACTCAAGTAGCAATTTCTTTGTTTGTACGTATCTGGTCTGAGCTTTTAGCCAGATATTGCTTTCAATGTCCCTTTACAATGGAATGATATTTTAACCCTTGCCCCTCCACTATATATATATTAGTATTTACAGTTGGTTCTTGTTCGATGAAATTTGTATCACAATATCTTTTAAGCGGACACTAAATCGCGCACTATAACACTTTACGTTTCACCGTCGTTCGACAGCTTCGTCAGAAGTGAAAAATATGTTGTCAAAATAAACAAGGTTGTCAACGGAAACTGAAAAAGTAACTTGATTTCTTTTTTAATTTTTATTTTTTAATCTAAAAATAATTTGAACATTATAAAATTATTGTCCGCTTAAAAGATTTTGTGATATACATATATATTAGGTCGGTGTAAAAGTAATTGCGGTTTTTCTTTGAACTGCTAACGAACATACGGTGCAGTGGTGGTTCAGTAAGTTTCGTAATGGAGACGAGAGTCTTAAAGATGAAGAGCATAGTAGTCGACCATCCGAAGTTGACAACGACCAATGATCGAAGCTGATCCACTTACAACTATCTACACGAGAAGTTGACGTAGAGCCTGACGTCAACCATTCAACCGTTTCGACACTTGAAGCAAATTGGAAAAGTGAAAAAGCTCGATAAGTGGGTACCACACGAAATGTCATGTCGAAGCGTCATCTTTGCTCATTTTGCGCAACAATAACGACACATTTCTTGATCGCATCCTGCCTCATCCACCATACTCGCCGGACCTCCCACGAACCAACCACCACTTTTTCAAGCGTCTAGAACTTCTCAAGAGGAAAATTCTTCAATAACCAAGATGTTGCCGAAAATGCCGCCTTCCGAGAATTCGTCGACTCTAGAAACCGGGAATTTCATGTTACCGGAATAACACAACACCTTGTTCCTCGTTGGCAAAAGCGTGTTGACTCTTATGGTTCTTACTTTGATTAATAAAGTTGTGTTTGAGCTGAGTTATATTGATTTAAAGTTAACAGTCAAAAAACGCACCAAACTAATACATATTTTTCGCGATTGACGCGAATACCTTCTTCCTTTTTCTCTTTTTGTACGTTCTTTCTGTTAAATGGAAATAAGAGAAAGTATATATAAATGTATACATTCAAAATGGGTAAAAATAATTACAAATTCATTTAAGGAATTTGGCGTAGAGCGAAATTCTAAACAGTAAACAATTAAGACAATTTTAAGAAAGAATAAAAATGAATACCTACTTATAATATTTAAGTTAAATTATTAGAGACCATAATTTAGGCAAACGTAAAACTTAAATGTAATTGAAGATTACTTCACAACGATATCGTTCGACCCAATGCAAAACAAATTAAAAATAACCCTACAACGAGGAGGAACTGCATTTTGTAATTCAAATAAAACAGTTGTTAGTTTCTAATAACATAAGTAATTGGCTAATGAATTAATGTTTCTCACCCAAATCATGGTATTGGATGTGAGAGAGACCGACGAATTTTCGGAATTTAACCATACACTATGACATTCGGTGAATGTTATTTTCGGCTTCGGGCTCTGGGTGATGTATGAGGTGTGCCATATTAACCTGACCCATTTATTTTTGAAAAAAATTGTGAAAAAAACATATTTCTTGTTGTTTAAGTGAATAGGCGTATATTTGGCTTTACGGAGATTTATTTTCATCACTTCTTAAACTTGATATCGTGCAAATGGTCGCCCTTAGCTCGCATGGCGTAATATGCTCGTTTTTTGACATTTTCCATCACTTTTCTGAGTGTTTCAGTCGATGTAGCGGCATCGAGAGACCATGATTTGTCGACATAGATCTTCGATTTTAAATAACCCCCCAGGAAAAAGTCTGCAGGCGTCAAATTAGGCGAAACGGTGGCAAATCAAAATCATAATTATTTGAAATCAGATGACCAGGGAACAATGGCTTCAATAATTCGATTGTGGCTTGGGCAGCATGGGCTGTGGTGCTGCCTTGTTGAAAGCAGAAGTACTCTATGTCATTGTCATGAACAGTGGGCATCAAAAAAACCGTTATCGTATTACACATTATCGTATGGCACATTACGCCATGCGAGCCAAGAGCGACCACTTGGGCGATATCACATTTAAGAAGTGATGAGAACAAATCTCCGTAGAAACAAATATGTGTGTCTACTTATTCATTTGAACAACAAGAATATGTTTTTCTTTTTACATTTTTTTTTTCAAAAGTAAATGGGACAGGCTAATATGGCACACCCGTTACACGACCGTATTACTTGTAGTTATGTGATCCGTATCGTGAAACCCAGTCGCCTTATACATGTGGTTTATACCGGAAATTCCGATTATTAAAACCTTGCATATGGAACAACAGCAATAGTTATAACTTATTCGTGTCAGTTGCTGTTATCCTTGCCACTGCCTCATCGAGGACAACGATAAGTTGTGACTGTTGCTGTGTTCTTGCCCCTGCCTCAGCTCAGTACATTCAGGCCCAGTTTTACAATCGTGGAATAAAGACGGAATATCCTTTAATGTTCCTCTATATCTACATCACACCTACGTCACGCTATTCTAAGAATAATGCTTATTCGACGATTGTTAAATCGGGCCTCAGTATTGATGAGGTAGTGGCAAGGACAGCAGCAACTGTTGCAACTTATTCGTGACTTTTGCTGCTGTCCTTGTCGCTACCTCATCGAGATTGAATGTGGTACGTTGCTTTGCAACAATTAAAGTAAAACATCTACAGAATAAAATTTCGATAAAAAGTCAGGATAAAGCGATTATTATACAATATTAAAAATTAAATAGAAATATGTCGTAACTTTATTTTTAAATTTGTGACTTTATTTTTGAACGCATGATTTATTGCGATTCTTGAAGCTGAAGTTGAAGTACACAGAAAATAAAAGTTATTTAACGAAAATGCAGGATCTAGTTAAAAACACTGGCATTCCTGGAAACCTCCCGCGAAATCCTGGCCATAAAGCATTTACAAGACGCGCGATAAAAGAATGCCGAAAATTTATGTGTTTAACTTGCGAAGATTTACACTCACAACAAATGCATTTAATACTGAAAAGCCTATACGGGGGCTGAAAAACCTCGGAATTTATGGCGGTTATTCACCACTTCCGTATCATAATTTTCATAAAACAAAGTGTTTTTGCGATAAATAAGTCGCTGCTGGAAATTATCACTTCTCGGACGTTCCGTTAAAAATACGCGTTTTATTTTAAAACGGCGAGATAATCATCGGCGCTCGTTATTTCGCGTTTTCGCCCTAGAAATTCTAACTTGGGCTCGAGTGTGACAAACTTTCGTCTGCCATGCAACCAAAATTTATTTTTAGAACTTATTATTATTATAAAAACAACAGTTTTCCTTTTGGAGTCACTGTTTGTGTAATAATCACTTTTGTTGTGGTGGGTTTAGTTAGATGTGTGTCGCAAGATAAATGACACAGTAATATTTGATATGACACAGAAAGAACGAAAGGACGACGTAGGTGTTGAAAATAAGTCAATGTTAACTCTTGAGACTCATGAATAACAACAAGCCTGCAAATGTTTTGTTATTTACAAAACATAACATCTCTGCTCGCGGAGAAAACGGAAAGCAGGGTGAACAAGGGCAATTATTTAGACGACTTACGTGAAGTAGTTACACTTCCTCAGTGCCGTTTTAGTAATACGATTAATTACATCAAACGACTTCCGTAATTGCAAGGAGAAGAAATTTCAGGTCTTACACTCGCAGGCCTCAAAATATTACCGCTCGTAATTAATAATCATCGCATGTTGTGTTGCGCCTGGCACGAAAAAAAAAGTTATTTCCGAAAACACGGAGTAATAACCCGACGCGAGTCGAATTTGTCTGAAAATTTAAAACGGAAATGACGAACACGTGGCATTTCGATGAAACATGTACACGGCGGAGGGTGGAATGTATTGAATCTTTTACAATCAAAACAACTTTTACGGCGAAAAAAAGGTAAAAATATTGTTCCTTTCGCGAGGGACGCAGAGATGTATTAGATTATTTCCGATTTTTTTTTTGTATTTGTTTTTGTTTAATACAGGAAGGAAACCAGGTTTAAAAATAGTCACATGTTACATTTAGGGAAACAACATTAATCAATCAAAGCAGAAGAAAAAAGTAAAGATTATATTTTGATTTTTTATTTGAATTAATTCCCATTCTGACTTCGATTCTATTAGCAGCCATTCATTTTCAATTTGTTCTTCAAGATAAAACATTCATTTTTACTGTGATTTTTAAATTGTAAAGACCATCATTTTTTCTTAAAATAAATACCTACTGGAAAAGAAAATAAACGGAGAAAAGTGACTTCGCAAGTAAATTTTTTATTAAAATAAGAAATAAAAGAAAAAGAAACAAATTAATACTAATACCAGAAAAAAACACGAAAAGAACACGACAAAATATTTTTTTATTAATAAACGATCGTGTTTCTGGGCGTATGTGAGTAGGTACGAGCAAGAACAAGATCACATTTATAAAGAAATATATTGAACGAATTACTCACGAGAACACGATCAAATACTTTTGATTAATAAACGATCGTTGGGTGCATGTAAGTACGAGCAGAAAGATCACATTAATAAAAAAAGTTATTGAACAAATACACACGAAAACATGACAAAATATTTTTTTATTAATAATCGATCGAGTTGTTGGGCGCATGTGAGTACCAGCAAGAACAAGATCACATTAAGCATCTTTCGCTCTTACCTCTCCAATCGTAGTCAAATCATTTTATTAACTTCGGAGTATCAAGACATAGTAAGTGATTATTTATTTTCTGAAGCAAAGATTTACCACAAGGTCCTGTGTTAGGGCCGACTCTTTTCTTAATTTATGTAAACGATTTGTCTTTATCCTTAGAATCATGTTTACTTTCACAATACGCAGACGATACGAATATTTTTATTGCAAATAAATCCATCAATACCATATATCGACGACTTCTAGTACTATTATACGGCAGATGTCCGACTGGTGCGCAAGAAATTAACTTTGTTTAGACACTCAAAAACTCAAAATTGCTACTTTCAGTAAAATTAAGCTCGATTATAGTTACTACGTGAAACATAATAATAAATCTTTACCAACTAACACTGAAGCTTTCTTGGGTCTTGTTGTAGATTCTGAACTTGATTGGGAACAGCACTGCACTAAGCTTAGTAGTAAATTGTGTTCTGAACATTATGATTTAATCAACCTAAGCCAAGATGTCGGACTAACTTCTTTAAAATTGGTTTATTTTGCATATGTGAAGTCGAGGCTGAGGTATGGATTAATATTCTGGCGATCATCTACGAGCTTTAAATCGCTTACAAAAAAAGGTTAATTATAATAATGCGTGGAGTGTCTGTAAATACTTCATGTCGACTATTCAGAAGACTGAATATACTATCGTCGGCTTGTCTGCGTATTTTAGAGTTGCACATTTTTATAAAGTGGATCGAACACCTGTATATTCGCAATAATCATTTCTACTCCAATATGTGCAATGATTTTAATATACCGAAGCATATACTTATTACAAAAAAAAAATTATCATATAAACGAATTTATAATAATGAATAACGCCTGAACAGTCCAGTGGTAAGAGAACCGGCCTTGCAATCGCATAGTCGTCGGTTCGAACAGCACTCGGGATTATTCTCGTGGGTGGTCGGTATCGACTTCAGGCACCCTTCAATGTTGGGGATAAAATTCGACACTGCTTCCCCTTAAACGGCGAGAAGGTTGGAAGTAACAAAGCCATGGAACACTTTACACACACTCAAATACACTCCCGCTCCTGAGGTCCTAACAAATCTTTGACTTAGGACCCCGTTGGGCAACCACCAGATTAAAAAAAAAAAAAACTTGCTCTGAACGTACTTAAGCACGATGAATATTTTGTTATTTTTCTAGTCTCGCCTGTATGTGATTCTACTATTTTGTGACAAATTTTCTTATAATTTATGTTTCTTATTTTATTCTGTTTTATTTATTTCTTTTACTGATAGGTATATAATTTGTATTAACGTTGTCCACATCTGCTAGAGATCAGTGACAATAAATTTATAAAAATAAAAAAATACTGAACACATTGAACTGATCCGCACATTGCATACTTTAATATCCAGAAGAAATTAATAAACCTAGTAAAAATGACGTTGCTGGAAACCAGTGCGACAGTTAGAGTAGACGGCGAAGAAAGTACATATAGACTTTGAGGTGAAAAATGGGCTAAGGCAAGGAGACCCACTATCGACGTTGTTTTTTAACCTGGGATTGGAAGAGATAATCAGAAATAGTGGAATTAACAGACAGGGAACTTTATTAAATAGAAGTCATCAATGCTTGGCCTATGCGGATGACGTAGTGCTAATGGCAAGAAGTCAAAAGGAACTAAAAGCTATAACGAAACAACTGATAATTGGAGCAAAATCATATGGGCTCGAAATTAACTTACAGAAAAGTCAATATATGCAGCTGAAAAATAAGCACTCTGCAGAACAATTGGGTAAGTTGGAGGTGGAAATGCAAGATACAGAGAAGATATCTTTCAAGGAGACAAACAACTACATGTATCTGGGCTCTCTCATAAACAACAGATGCGAGGAAGAGGTAGAAATACATAGAATTAAGACTGGCCAAAGCTAACAAATCTACAGAAGGGTTACACACAATTCTTAAAAGCAAACATTTATCATGGAACACAAAGAAAAGATTGTACAAACAGTTATACGACCAACAATACTCTATGGCTGCGCAACGTGGGTGATGAATAGGAGAATACTGAACAAGATAGAAATATGGGAAAGAAAGATACTACGCAGAAATTACGAAGGGAAAAGAAACGGATGAAGGATGGGAGAGAAGAACAAATCAGGAGATCTATGAACTGTACGGCGATACTAGAATAGAAGACGTGATAAAATCCAGGCATTTACAATAGCTAGGCCATCTCGAATGCATGGATAAAGGAAATGGCATGGAAGGTGCCACAGGGAGATAAGAAAAGGGGTCGACCAAGAAGAAAATGGAGAGAAGCTGTGATGGAAGACGTCAGAGAACAAGGGATATACAATTGGAGAGAAGTGGCGAAGGACAGACAGAGATGGAAAGCAAAAACACGACTATAGGCCCAAGAGGCCTGCATAATGCGACGTATATTTATACCGACAAAAAAAACGCATAAGAGAATCGATGTCACAGATTACGGGAAAATGTTTAAAAAAAAATCTTGTGAATAGTTTATAATTAATTTAAAAAAAAACCCAAAATCAAGCTCCGGCATTGCGTACGAAATACGGCGGCCACGTTCTATAGATGCGGTTATAAATTTTATGATTATTACTTTATTGACTTCATAGACAATAAAAGATGTTTGAAACGTCAGTGTTATGTTGTACAATTTTTGTTTGATCAAATCGCGATCAGATTACAAAAAATGTAAAAAAAATTCTGCGGAACAGTTTGTAATCAATTATAAATATTACATAAATATAAATTTACCCAAAAAAGTAGATACGTTTAGATAAAAACGCCAAGTTTGCAGCGTAGATGTGTCATAAACGTTTTATGATATTCGCTCATTGTAAAGCTCGTAAAAACTTGACCTTGCGTAATAGACGAGTTAAGATGGGGTACTTCGCACATACACAAAACGAAATTATAGGAATTAACAATCGAAAATGATCTTGACACACATCTCAATTTAGTTTTATTATTACTCGGTTATTAGCTGGAAACGGAAGAAGAAAAGAAACGAAATCAATTGTGCTTAGAGCTGTCTCGTCAAAGCAGGATAATAAAATAAATAATTTAATCGGTTTGTGTTAATAATAATTCCTTACACACAAAACGAAGTTATAATAATTCAAGCAGGTTCTTATCCGATGAAAATTGTATCACAAATTCTTTGAAACGGACACTGAATATGCGCACTAACACTTAACGTTTCGCCGTCGTTCGACAGCTTCGAACGACAGCTTCGTTCGACAGCTTCGAACGACGGCGAAACGTTAAGTGTTAGTGCGCATATTCAGTGTCCGTTTCAAAGAATTTGTGATGAAGTTGTAATAATTAACAGGTTACGAAGGTATTTACTAATAAATATTGTAAATTCTGGTTTCCAAAAATGTTTATGAAGTGCGCGTTTCTTGTGTAAATAATAGTTATTCATTGTATAAGTGTTTTAGATAGCAAGAAAATTAAACGGGAGAAGTTCGAGCGTTTAATTTTCTTAAGTGTATAAAATGCATCTAAAACACGCATGCAATACAACGTTTTATCCACAATCACCATATTTATGGAATCAGAATGAGCGAAATTTAATTAAAAAATATTCGTATTCGAAAAATGAAACGTGACAGGCTTTGTCATACCTACTGGTTGCTATGGTACGTTGTTTATTATTATCCACTAGTGGAATAAAGTTACTTTATTCCACTAGTGGATAATAGATCACTTTAAATGCTTCATAAGTGTGGATAAAAGTCCAATTATAATGTGATAGTGGATAAATTTTATTTACAATACAATTTAAATAAAAATGAAATAAAAATACTAGGAATCCTTAACACGTAGATTTAAATTATTTTTCAAAGCATGTGTTCAAAGTGTGACCGTCGCTGTCGTTATCCATTGCGTGGAATAACCTATTTCAGGTAATTTGCATGCAATTATTTGTCAAGTAAATATTTTAGAGTTCGCATATTTCACGGCATCGGGCGTTGACCTAAAAACGCACTTGTAAAATTGCACTGAAAGGTCAAGTTCACGAATCCAGCTCGCGCGCCGTATCATAAAACTATAAAAAAACTTTTATGAGAGTATTTATTTCGTTCGTCTGCTCCTCAACTTTTTAAGCAGGAGCGCGTCGTCGTTTTGGGGCTAATTTTTGATTATTTCTGGAAAACTAAAGTAGAAAGAATTCTTTTAACATTTTTCCCATACTCTCGGACGTCGCGTCGCTTCTTATCGTGGTTTCAATTTGTCGTTTTAACTAACAGTCACCCTGTATATATTGAACATATATACACACAAAAGCACGTTAAAACATTACTTAATGATTACGAAAGATCGAGTTCTCGAGCGCATGTGAGTACGAACGAGAACAAAACCATATTAATAAGAAATACGTATGTGTGTACGAGCTGGAGCATTAATAAGAAATTGAAACACAATCACACAAACAAAAAATACCATGGGAGTAAGAGGTACCTATATCACCAACAAGTCCTCACTGGAGGAGCGTCAAATACAAAAGGACGAGGACCACTTGGTTACAGTTGAGATCTCGAAACCACGAGAGTAAGAAAATTGAAAAGAATTATAAAATGAAACAAGAAGAAGATATGTTGTTACAGTGTGTTTTATAAAAGAAATAGAATTCATGATTAATAAGTATTTAAGGAGTGTTTTTGAATGAAAATCTGTAGAGTACCTATAGAAAAAGTGTTGATTCTGATCATAAAGTGAATAGTTGATTTTATTTTAAAAAAATGATTCAAATTTTGATAAAGCTAGGTTAAAAACAACTGCATAATTAAGTTTTATCTGTAAGTGTTGATTTTCCGTGCTAAACTCTCATTCGTCAAGTACGTGTACGGGTCTGCATGTTGGCGTGCCCCCTTGCATCGAAACGTCCCTCTATGACACAGACAAATTCGACACATAAATCGCTAAAGCCGGGTCGCAACAGCGGACGTAATCACACGACTTCGTGGATTCAAAAGATAAATATTTGCGGGCCCCAGATTAACACGTTGCTTCATAAAAAAAAAGTTGCGTGTTATTTTTATATCCCAGGTTTGGGAATGCGGCCTTTGAAATAATTGTGGTTTTAGTTGGTTGGCACGAGAGTGTCGAGTTTATGGAGCGTAGAGGTAAATGAGTCCCAGGTCGGTCGCATTTAGAGTTAACTCGCATATAAAGAACATTTTGTTTGATCGATCCCTCCCCATCAGAACTATCTGGCTTCATTACGATTAAACGCTCTCCTTTAGAAATTCGCCCAGAAAGTTCGGAAACACTACTATATCATTACCAACTCCGGGCGTCATTCGATATGTTAATGAAGAGTTGAAAAGTTCTGCAATTGATCAAGGCGGACGAGTCTTGTTAGTGAGTGGGAATAGTGAGCATCGTAAGTATTCACGTATTCAGTCATAATAGATATTCCGACACAAAGCGTAAAATCCTGCTAGAAATGCAAATGGCTTCTGTGTGAGCAGATCTCTTCCTCTTTCAAAGGAAACCGTAATATTATAATCCCGTGAATACGCCAAAGTTGGACCATCATTTTCAAATACAATGCGCACGCCACGACTATCAATTGCATCAGTTTATCGCCGGTGCACGAAAGTCTACAATGAATTTCATTACGCAACTTCGAATGACGTCCGAACATTATTCTATGTTTAGCCTCGGTCACAATCTGATTCTAAACTATAACGTTTCTAAGTTTGTGCAGAAAATTCGATTTTGATAAAGCAGCTCTTGTGCTCTTGCATGCAGCACGCACGGTCAACCAAGAACGAAAGAGAGGAAATCTCAGCGTCTCGACGTTGCCTTCCACCATTATGCTGGTTTATACTGGACGCCTGCACTTCGCTAGATAACCGATTGTTGTAATGAAATCCTGAAATGGTCTATACAAAACCGTCTTTTTTTGTCGAGGTATACAGTTACGTCCACGCTGAGTTTATATTAGATTTATATCATATATCTTATTATTAAAGCGAACAGAACAGATTCGAATAATAACAACCTTGGCCAAAAGTATTAAATACCTCGAGGATTATTTTTCTTACTTGTATTTCATCTTAATTAACTCAATAAATCGTCTTCCTTTAATTTGTTCCAAACTATTTTTAATTTCTTAATAAACAGATAAATTTCCACTACCACGTCGCGTCGCGACGGAGGAGATTACAATAAATTCCGAAAATTGATGTCTAATGCCGAGATCAAGACTCGTCAACTTATTTTGAAGTTAATTAGGCGAAACTTGGTCTTAAGGTTTGATAACTCGGCGAGGAGAGAAGAAGAAGAAGGGGGTAGCGATAAAATTTTCCGTTCGGAGTACCGAGGGAAACTTTTAGCCGCAATTTGGAAGCAAGTTGGAAATTTGTTATAAGGATTCAGAATAAATTAAATAGGAAACCTACAATTTAAAACGCCACCCTTCCAAGATTAAACCATAAATGAGAGGGCGCGCCTCACTTACCGATTCTTTAGGGCCTTCGATAACAGCACTTACCTAAAACAATAAAAACGAAATTAATATCGACGGCTTAGAATCCTTAAAATATCTTCATTTTGATTTCGACGACTTAAAAGTTCAGACTTAACAGCTTACGATTTATGAATTTCAAGCTAAATTATTTTATACATCTAACTAACACACACTAAATTAAAATACATTCCAGAAAGCAACGAAATAAACTCGAGTATACGTACAGTTAATAATTACGTTTTGATGTTCATTATGCGAAATAATTATTCTCGAATTATATACTCTTTCGGCAGTTGAAATCCTCCACTTTAATTAAGACCTTTTCAATTAATTACAGTGCGTTGTCGGTTTAAAGAGTACGCGCTCTTATGTCTGAAATGTTATTGTGTTGTTTGTAATCACATCAACATCAAAAAGATACTAATTATAACTCGAAGGCACTTTGAGCTGCGACGGATAATTACGAGATATCTTAATATATATTTTTGGGGTGGCCCCTTTTTTTGAGACGGCACGGATTTGTTTAATTACCTTTGATGTTGCTAATTTATAACAAATAGAAGTTATAATAAAATTGCGCCCCAACTCTTACGAATTCCTTTCGCCCCGTTATTTAACTCAATTTGCAAGTTTTCCTTTTCTTATTGCTTTGTAAATAACTTAAACCAAAAAACACAGTTACAAAATAAATTCGTTTTTTAAGTAAATAGAATTTAATTACTTCTAAGTGCTCAAAACTTAAACGTGTAACTACATGTTTTATTTTTTTTGCACCTGCGCACATTCACGAGTATTGATCAAGTATGGGGGGGTGGTCGTGTAGTGTTCGAAGCTTTTGCCTTCGTTCAGGGAGAGACGCTCTTAATAATTAGAGAATCAAAACTGATTACACACCACGCATATAAAAGTACAGAACAGAATCCGACTTATTAAATCACAGATGCAGATGGGGAGCGGAATTGGTTCCCTTTGTCGTTGCGTTTCCATTCACCATAATCGGATCCCGGCCCTGGTTTACCCATTCAATCTATTCTTATCGAAAAAGTCTAATCTACACATCTTTTATAATGTTGTTTTTTTTTCTGTTCAGGTCGAACAGGCGGGGCGCTTATCAACGTGTGCAGAAAATATGCTTTCCCGGTCGGCGTTTGCTACGAGTTTTATTTGGGAGCGCCTATTAATTTCTCGTGTTATCGAAACAGAGTTCGATTAAACGATTGGAAAATACGGTGTTTGGAACGAACAGGGTAACGAGCTGATACAAGCGTGTCGCCTTTTTTTTTTAGGTAAAAGGGGAAAATAAAGGTCAGATCTAAAGCAGAACAGTTTATGTAAGCCTAACATGACCTTACCAAAGAATTGCTCAAATTTATTCAAAATTATTAGTAAACCAAATAGAACGACCTTAGTTTAATTTGGTTTACACTTTTTTATGACTGGTATCTATACTGCTGCCTTTAAAGCACTGTTAATTTTCTCTATTTCATGAGATATATTTTTAAGCACCGCAAATTTGTCATACACAAATAAATTAAACAGAGAGAAACACAGATTTCAAATCTTCTTCTTCTTTACCTTCGCACCGGACGTCGACAATTCCTTTTTTTAATTTTGAAATCCGATATATTTTTCTTCTTTTTCGTAAGAGTACATTTCCTTTTTCTAGGGGTTATTTTTTTCCTACGGAATGGCGTGCCTTTTTCCTCGTTTTGTACGTAAGACATTGTCACTTTTTGCTTGTGAACGATCTCTTTGCCAATTCTTTTGAAAATTTCCATGTTCATTAATGCTTCAATTTTTTAAAAGTTAGGGTTGCAACGTTTAAAATGAACACGGCGTTTACGACTTCGTGTATCCGTAATAAGGTAGCAAATAAGTTTAACAAAAATTAGCTTAGAATTTCGGGCTTAGCCTCTTTTGTTCTAGAAGCTACCCGAGTCTAGAATGAGAGGTTTTATTAACATCCCCTAAGAATCCTTAAATGTTCGCTGATGACATAGAATCTTAAGCTAAGGTTTTCTGCTCTTAACGGTTTTTCCTGTTATAATTCATACTTCTTTTTTCCACTGCATTTTATGCCTTGGTTTTTCTTGCTCTTCTTTTTCTTCTTCATCAAAGTATTTCGGATCTCTTCAACTTTGCTTCTTGACCTAACTGGTCTTCACTTTCCTTTTGCATTTCTTAAATATCCCATTTCTGAGCTTTGTAATTTACTTTATGGCTTTCCGTCGTTATCCATATTTTACGAGCAAATAAAGTCGTTTTGGACTTGCTGCTTTTTCGAACATTTGCATTTTGTTTGGTTCACCACACCTCGATTTGCCAAAAATTAATTTTTAATTCGACTGCTTGGTCTGCACCTAGCTCATTCCAAAGATAAAAAGAGGAAGGATTTAAGAAAAAATGGATTGATGACATTTTGGACATCAACCTTCAGAAATCTGAAGGAGACTAGATATCGAGGGCTTTCAGTGATGTGAGTCAAGTCAAAGCACTCAGAAAGATGTATTGTTTAACGAAAGAAGAAGAAGAGCACTCCAAGTAAATTTTGAAACTTTTGGTATAGTATGGTCACTGCACTAACATAAAACGTTGCAATGTTTTCTGACAATTCACTTTTCATTGACTCCCTTGCGTTATCAAAGTGGAGGAAAAAGAGAATTAAAATTATGTACATACCTCAAAGCCAGACTATGTTAAGTCCAAATTTCGAAATTTTTGGTTAAGTATGTTAAGGCCCAGTTGTACAATTCCAGGTTAACTTTGAGCCAAAGCTTAACAACAGTTGTTGAAATAATAATCGTATGGGATTAAGCTTCAGTTTTAATTTAAACTGACATTTCACAACTGGGCCTAAGGCTGGGTTTCTTAGTCCTAGTTTAACTTTAAACTTCTGTTTATTTCCACAGGGACAATTGTTTTTATAATTGCTACCATGGGAATAAACACGAGTTTAAAGTTAAACTAGGACTGAGAAACCCAGCCTTAATGATATAATTTCGCCATAGGCGCAGCTTAAATAAACCGTTAACAACAATTCAACAGTTGTTAAAATAATCGCTGTTATAGGTTTAAGCTTCAGCTTAAATTTAAACTGACATTATACAGTTGAGGCCCGGTTTTTCGATCCTATAGGAGCAATGCGAATAAACTTAAGATTAAGGTTAAACTGTGACCGAAAAACCGGGCCTGAGCCTAAATGACATAACTTTTACTGAAGATTCATTATCTGTCTCTCGTTTTAAAGTACTTTTGGAAAGAAAGTAATGGTTCACTTCAAATTAAGTTAAATGAGAACTTTTGAACTTGTCTTACTGAATTCTCTCCTGCTTGTTCATCTTTTGCATATTTTGGTTAAAACTTCTTCCTTTTCTTCCCCTAATTAACCATACACACTTATTTCTTATCACTATGGTTAGTTCATTCTGCTCGTTAACATTATTCCTATTATTTCCAACCTTTGCTTTGTTCTCTTAATTTCAGAAAAAGTTTTCAAAATAAATCATAGCTTTATAATCTTCCACTTGTTCTTTTGTTTTGACTATTTTTCGCATTGTGTTGCTTCCTAGTCAAGGTTAGCAGATACATTAACGACCTCTGATGCATCTGTTCTGTTCAGCACCATCTCCTCCTGCGTGTTGCAAATGTGGTCATAATTTAAAACGTTGATGAGATGGCGTTGAGTGGAAGATATCATTGAAACAAATTTGCAAACACCTGATTGGTAGTTAATGTGACTTGCCATGCTTTGCTGTTTTTAGAAGTGGCGCTTTAATATCTTCACTTTTGTAATGTTCTATAATGAAACCATTCAACTACGTCACTTCAAACTTTCTGTTTTCTTGGAAGATATTTTGGAGCCTCTAAAGATTAAGCCCATTTACATGGTTTCATTGGGATAAGTAACTATAATTTGTTTCCAAATTGATCGACAAACAAGGAGTCATTGAGACACTTCGCGATCATTCTAATCCTGGAAAAAATGATAGATTTCCATGACCTCGGCCTTTAATAAAAATTATTGTTTATTTGGCTGAAATTCTAGATAGTGTTGACGTAATTCGTTCTTAATCGATCACGGAGGAGTTGATTAAGTTGTTAAATTGACAAACAAACCGCCTCCTTATGTCTTTATGTTGATGATAATACCAACGATAGTAACAGCAAATTGACTACTAAGTGACATCAACACAATATGAATATCGAATACAGCTGTCAACTGCAGATTCTATTTACCTAATTCGGCTCGTGTAACACATTCGAAACTGCAACCGTTTCGGATATGAATACCTAAATATTTTGTTTCGTGGATAGATTCATAATTATAGCTCGGATAACTGTCAATCGATATCTCAAAGCGGAACAGTGAGTTTCTGTTCTTGTCGTCGCCGTCGTCGTCCTCGAAGGATTTCTTATCCTATTTTTGCCAATTCCACTTTCATCGCCGGAGAACTCGATTCCTGATTACATTCAAGATTTTTTCGGAAGCATATTATTCAAATTCAAGTCGATAATACAGCCCCGGAAATATTTCGGAACATGTGATTGGATATCAGAAGGTGCATGCACGTTCGGAAACGCACGTCAATTTTATTATTGATTCAAAAGTATTGCCCACTTGAGAATTTACAGGGCCTTGCATGTATCCCTTGATTGGCTATAGAAGCAAAATGGAAATACACGTGCGCGAATATCTTATTTTTAAAGCGGAGGAGACGTTTATTTGCTGTTGAGGAGTATGTTACTTTGCTTTATGTCGCGAACGAAACAGACTCGTCTTTTTCTTTTGCTTGATGGCCGAAGGACTTCCAATTATTCTCGAGTGTTTTCAAATTCTGAATAAAACAGACGATTCTTTTAGCTATACGCTTAACTAGAATAAACGACGAAACAAAGCATCAATTGTATGTAGGTATATACTTGTATGTGTATTTCACTTAAATGCGCGTAATTGCCATGTTTGAAGCTATCGCGTGTTTTTAATGTTTTATTAAACACTAGGTAATTACGTCCGTTAATTGAATACCAGTTCAATAATTCAGTATAGAGTAGATGTGGATATAAACAGTTTTAGTTTCATTGAATTTTGTTATTTTAAGCACAGCTGTAATTGACTTCAAAATAAAAAAAATATATAGCTTGCAAATCCATTGTATGTATCTATGTCCAGCAGTTTTTTGATACTTTTGGAAAAGCAAATTCTTTAGTTCTTTGTTCTAAAATCATTTGATCGAAACGATACATTTAGTGGTCGAATCCTATAGGAAAATTTAAAAGGGACATTCGAATAATAAACGAAGTTATGTCTTCAACGTGAAATATCAAGTTTTCTTCTTCTTTCAGAAGATGGTGATTGCTGCAAGAAAGTTGGTGACACTGTTAAATTCAAGATGCCCCTTTCGCCTTCAATTTTGTCTATCAAAAATGATATTTTCGTGCTGATCTTATTCATGTGTAAGAAGTCAACTTTAAAATAAGGCGTAGACTTGTGTCTGCGCTTTTAAAATCAATAAATCTATAAAGCCAGCAGCTTATCAAGCAATTCATCCTGCGTATGGCACTTGTCAGGAATCTATAAAAGAGGTAAAAAGGTGCTGTGACATAATTCAAAGGATTGACGACGGTAATACGTAGAGGCCACAGAACACGTCCAACATTAAAGCTAAAAGCCCTCAGTCTAGTCATCGTCCAAGTACTGCAATTTGTTGCACACGAGCCCTTTGACCTCGTGATAAAATAATAGAGGCATTGCGGAGCTGACGGGGTCAGCTGATGACGACGGGCTTGACGTCAGGTCGATACAGTCACATCGTAGCCAATATTTGTTTGAAAAGCAGCCAGCCGGCGCGCGGTAGAATTTGGCATCTCTGCTATTTTCTGGCTGCGAAAGGAGCTGATCTCGAGTATTCGCCCTGGAGCAAAAGGTATTACTGAAGTAGAGTATAATATATCAGCCAAGGCGTATACGGCGGCTTCGAACACAATTCCCCGCCGATGTTGTTTTCCTTCTTATATCCGAAAGCGGATTCGAAGGGACGCGACCAGGAAAATGAGTTTTAATGACGTGTTTATTGTACGGAATTGAGTAGGCAGAAGCGAGCGACGTCGATGGAATATCCACCGCAGAGTTTTAAGAGATTATAGCGCAAAGTGATAATTTGGATGAGCGGATGAAAGGAACGCGGATCGCACAGCTGTGAATAATTCATTTCACCACCAGCATATACAAAAGGACTTCTTTCAACGCTAAATATCTCTAAGCATGTCCGCACGTCATGCTATGCTTAAAAACGGTAACCGTGGTGGAAATCGTCGTCTAAAAAGGGGGATTTTGTTACACTCTCTCTGCAAAAGGAAATGTCGATATATCTGCCTCAAACTATAGAGGAGAGGACTAAAACAGTGTTACATTCAAATTATCCGCTCGACGGCTTATGTATTTACAGCTTATTACGTAAAATTAATTTTTTTATCTCTTTCTTTTTAACACATAAAAAATCTTCCTATTTAATTTAAAACTGTACTTCAAAGAAAAATCCAAATCATAAATGGGAATGTGAATTTCTTACTTTAACGCAAAATAGAATTATAAAAGAATTACTGTTCAATTACATACATAACAATCAGAGCACTGTGCCATGGAAGAGACTAGCAGGAATCTATTACTTCACATTTTTTCATTTATTAAATTTACTTTTTTTTTTGGAAAATGTTTAGTTATTTGAGAGTTAATATATAAAAAAAATCTTTCAGCTTAAAAGCAATGTTAACAAAACCACACTTTGAAGAAAAATCCAAATCATAAATATGGATGTGAATTTTGCTGCGTTGAAGGTCAATCCCACTGCCCCACAAAGAAAGGGCAGCGAAGAAACTAGACAACGCCAAAAAAAAATAAGAGCTCTACTATAAAGTACTCTTTGAGATTAATTTCAATCCTACATCATACTTTTGATAAAAAAGAATCGTCTTATTACCCCAATTTCTTAATTAAAAAGTGATACTTGGAATATTATTTAAAAAAGGGGAAAATTGGAAGCTACTTCTGGATTAATTAATATGGTTCCTACTGTAGGGTGCCAACGTTTAAAATGGGCACGGTGTTTAACGACTTCGAGTATCCGTAAGAAGGTAACAAATAAGTTGAATAAAAAACAGCTTAAGTTACCTTAGAACGGCTTTAATTTCGGGCTTAGCCTCTTTTGTTGTAGAAGCTATCCAAGTCTAGAATGAGAGGTTTTATTAACACCCCCTAAGAATCCTCAAATATTGGCAGAATCTTGAGCTAAGGTTTTCTGCCCTTACGGTTTTTTCTGTTATAATTCATGCTCCTTTTCTCTACTGCGTTTTATACCTTAGTTTTTCTTGGTACTTCTCTTGCTCTTCTTTTTCTTCTTCATTATTTTCATCACCAAAGTAAATGGTCTTTCTCTCTTAACCTTCGGATCTCTTCAACCTTGCTTCTCCTCCTAATTGGTCTTCATTTTCTTTTTGCGTTTCATAAATATCCCATTTCTGAGCTTTGCACTTTACTTTATGGCTTTCTGTCATTATCCATATTTTCGAGCAAATAAAATCGTATTGGACCTGTTGCTTTTTTGAACATTTGCATTTTGTTTGCTCCAGCACACCTTAATTTGCCGAGAATTAATTCTTAATTGCACTGAACGGTCTGCACCTGGGACGTTTCAGAGAGAAAAAGAGGAAGGACTTAAGAAAAAATGGATTGATGACGATTTGGGCATCAACCATCAGAAATCTGGAGCGGACTAGATATGGAGGGCTTCCAATAATGTTGTGAGTCAGGCCAAAGCACTCAGAAAGATGTATTGCTTAACGAAAGAAGAAGAAGAAGTGCATTCGAAGTAAGTTTTTGAACTTTCGGTAAAGTCTGTTCACTGCACTAACATAAAACGTTGCAATGTTTTCTGGCAAATTACTTTTCATTGACTGCCTTGTGTTATCAAAGCGGAAGAAAAAGAGAATTAAAATTATGTACCCCAGAGTCAGGCTAGTTAAGTCCAAATTTTGAAATTTTTGGTTAAGCCCAGTTGTACAATTCCAGCTTAACTTTGAATCAAAGCTTAAACTCTAAACAACAGTTGTCGAAATAATCGTTGTTATGGGATTAAATTTAAACTGACATTGTACAACTGAGCCTAAATGACATCACTTTGCCATAGGTACATCTATGTGCTCATGTGCTCATGCCGTTGTAAAGTGGGATCTAAATATACATCCAGAAACTTGATGGACTTCACATTATTAAAATTATTTGCCTGAATGTCAGCGTTTCTCAAGGAAAATTGCATAAATTGCGTTTTGTTTTCAGTTAAATTAAGGCCCGTATTCATAAACAAAACTTAGGCTATGCGCTCGATAACACAACCACAACCAGTAAGGGTTTAAGTACTGTTTATAAATTACTTTCCATAAAAGAAATCTTTGCAGTACATAAATAAATATTCGCTATGTTTTAGCGAACGCATAGCGTAAATTTTGTTTATGAATACGGACCTAAGTTTGTTACTTAAGAACCAATTTTTAATACTTGTTACAGTTTCCGCAAAGTTTAGAGATCCATTAATAAAACTAACATCACTATTTAACAATGTTGTGTCATCTGCAACAGCATTAGCTTGAATTATTTACACATTGATCAATATCATTAATATACAAGAAAAACAAAATTGGACCTAGAACAGAGCCTTGAGGAAGGCCGACTGTAATGTTTATCCTATCAGAACATTTATCTTTCTATCGAACAATCTGCTTCCTATTGATGTAAGATGTTATTAGTTTTATGTTCAATGATTGGAAATTGTAATATTTCAGCTTAGATTTTAAGATATCATGTGAGATACAATCAAGAGCTTTTGTAAAGTCAAAGAATACAGAAAATCCGTATTCTCGCTTCTCGAATACATTGGTGATATATTCGATTAGCGAATCTATGGGAGTAACAGTGGAACGACTTTTACGAAACCCATACTGATTTCTACTAAATAAAGTTATGTGTTTCAAAGAAAGAATATAATCTATTTTTCATTACAATTTCTATAATTTTAGATAATAATGGAACTAAATAAATAGGTCGATAGTTACTAGATTCATTCGGGTTGTTCTTAAGTTGACAACATTTTTTTATAAGTTGAACGTTAAATCCATGTGCGTCTAGGCTTTTGTTACACTTCATTTGTTACCATGATATCATGAATTTCTAAGAAAGTTGCGTTATTAAAATGGAAAATTTGGGCAGGTTTTTTGACATCAAGGAGAAAAGTATCAAACGAAGTTGACGATTTATCTAATTTGGAAATAGTTTTTTTTTTCACGTTAATTACATCCCACTACATCGCTTTTGCACTGTTACTCGAATTTTTTATGTATTTCTCATAAGCAATTTTCTTTTTGATAATTCTAATTGTTTGGTATGGGTACAGTATCTTATAGTTCTTATAGATTTCTAAGTTTTGTAAGTTTTGGCTTTCCATTACTGGACTTCTTTATTTTCTTTACAGGAAAAGATTGTTTATGTGTACTAATTAATATCGAAAACAAAAAACTTATTAAAAGCAACGCTTACATCAGTAGCAGAGTGTACAAAAGTCCAATCAATATTTGATAATGAATTGTACATTTCTGTTAATCTGGAGGCTATTACAGGTCGACGAAACAGTTACTGCAAGACAAGATTTTCTGGCTGATAGATAGCATTGAATACCAGCGAATATCTGTGATTAGATAGATTATTATCATACTGCTTAGAAAGAAGATAATTACTATCTGTAAATACATTGTCGATCATAGAAAAGTGATTCTCAGCAATTCAGGTAAAGCCTTCTCCGATGCTGCTTAAATTGTAGGAGTGCAATAAGTCACTAAGGCCCAGTTTTGCAATCGTGGAATAAGGATAGAATAACTATTCGCCGGTATCCTTTAATGTTCCTCCATATCTATGTCACACCTACGTCACGTTATTCTAAGAATAATGCTTATCCGACGATTGTAAAATCGGGCCTTAGTTCAGTATTTTTTGGATGTGTCATCTAAAAAATTTACATTAAAATCACCTACAATTACTAAGTTGGTATCAAGTAGACAGAACTTTTCTAAAACGCTATTAAGGGTCGACAAGAAATTAGTAAAATTTCCGCTGAGTGAGCGGTAGATATTTTTAATAGTATAAGAAATGGTATAACTTACAAGAACAATTCCAGCAGCTTCAAAATCCTTTTCTGAACTAAATACTGACAAATTAATGGGCTTTGACGAAACACCGATTTTCGTCCATGTAGCATATTAAATAAACCCTTAACAACAATTCAATAAATTGATAAATTAATCGTTATTAAAGCAGTGCTACATTCAAATTGTCTGCTCAACGGCTTATGTATTTAAAGTTTACTACATAAAATTTATTTTTTTATCTCTTTCTTTTTAATTCATAAAAAAACTATCAGCTTAAAACAATGCTAACAAAACTTTACTTCTCCTTATTTCTTACTTTAACGCAAAGTAGAATTATAAAAGAATTACTTTTTAATTACATACATAATAATCAGACCACTGTGCCTTGGAAGAGACTAGTAGAAATCTATTTATCTATATTATTTTAAAATTTATTAATAATGGAATTTACTTTTATTTTTTAGAAAATGTTTAGTTATTTGAAAGCCGTTTTCATTTTAGTATTTTAATGAAAGTCCAGGGTTTTATTTGATTTTGTTTGTAGTA
Source organism: Dorcus hopei (assembly GCA_033060865.1). Lineage (NCBI taxonomy): Eukaryota > Metazoa > Arthropoda > Insecta > Coleoptera > Lucanidae > Dorcus > Dorcus hopei. Next base: position 38,398,351 of record CM065419.1, read on the forward strand.
GGGAAAAGTTTTGTTATACGGCGTATATTGCATACTGTGCGGTTAAACTTCAATACACATAAAATTCGTTCTTGAACGCTAAGTGCAGACGAACTATGTACCTAACTTTTATGAACACAGACGCTTTTAATTTAATGAACTGTTGACTGGTCTGCAGTTATGCGAACCTATTTTAAAACTGCCTCCAGGAATTCGGAAAGTTTGTTATTGAATTTTAGCCGGTCGAGCATGCATCAACACATCTACTGTTATAATTATTTAGAAGTTAGGGGTGGCGGCGCGGCGCGTCCCGGAGCCGAGAGTGCGTGGTTCCGGACGGCTGTCGCGTTTCGGAGGACGCCGGAGCGCCCGCGCAAAAGGACAGATTAATCGGATTTGGAACCATGAAGCCGTGTAAAGGCCGCCCGCGTCGCTCGACTGCATAATTATCTCTTGCCGCCGCTTCAAAACCGGGAATTTGCATTTTAAGACGAACTCTTACTAATTCTCTGGGAACCGGTTCACATGTGAAACCAATAAAATTATACAAATCATATCGTTCTGAGCTTTTGTCCGGATTAACGCTAATTTTATGCGACTAAATTTCGCTAAAGACGGAGGATTTTTTTAACATAGTTTTATTCTACTCCCGGACTTTTATTCATTCATTCATTCAATCTCTTCATGAATTTCAACGCGAGGCAGCCTGTAGAAATTGAACAAATTAAAACAAAAATAGTAGGTACGTGTATATATTTTTCGAATTATAAAAGAATTAATAATTTGTTTGATAACTACCGATGCAAAATAGAACCGCGTATAAATAATATTTCGAATGATGAGTTAATTAAGTTCAAAGGTACTTCCGCCCAACAGGAGACGTCAATTAGCGGAAAATATAAAATCTTTGATAATTTAAACATGCATCCGGCAAGAGCGCGGAGCGGATACGGCGCTCCATAAATAAATAAATCCGCAGCCTCATTATAACGATATTCACAACGTTGTGTTTGTTTCCGGCCCAATTCTAATGAGAGCCGTGTACACGCGAATTCTTTCAGCATTTCATCTTTTCAACTAGGTAGCAAGCGAGGCCGTTAAAATTTTACGCCATGCACAATTTCTTTCTCACGGTGCAGTTTCCCCGCTTTGAATTATCGTGATATTGCAGGCTCAAATCCGTTTAAATTAAAAGTCGCGGTGCGCCGCGGAACCGCCGCCGCCTCCCTTGTTTACTTCCCTTTGAATTTTGCATTTTAAGACCAAATATTATTTGTAGTAGCTAGGCAGAGTATAATACCATTACGGTGTTGTTGGCTAAAGCACTTTCCACTGGTATTGCAGACATTGACTGATGGCTTCTCTCTAGTAGCACCGTTTCTTTCTCGCTCCCTCATTATGAATGTGGCCGGTCACCCCATGCGATGGTCCGACGTATATACTTAAAAGGCATTAAGCTTTGAATTAAATATTCACCCAAGGATCGCTAAGCTCGGGTATTTATTTTTGTAAACATGCAGGAGGCTCGGCTATGAGTTTTAAAATTTCATTTTCACTCTTCTCTCGTTATCTCTCTGCATTTAGGGCTTACACAAACTCGATTTAAATTTAAATAAACACTTTACATGTTTACATATACCAAAATTTTATATATCTAGTTTTTTTTAATTTACAAAGAAAGAGTCCTTTTCATAAGTAACAGAGGAGCAGATGCAAAGTGCAAGGTTTCTATTGTAGCAATGAGATTGTTTCTTGTTTAAAGATGGAAAATATTTTCCACAATTGAACAGTACGCAGGATGTTCTATTTCAAAACTCATATAAATACGTTGACAATCTTTTGATATAACTATCATTGAATATATAAAAGAAAAGGAAATTATAGAATACTTTATTATTTGATAAAGGGAAGGATGAAATAGATATTTAAAAAGATTTGAAAGGAACTGTAATAGTTACTCATTGCATCCTTGAGTAGTTGAAGTTCAGCGAGCATTATTGCAGGAGTTTGAGGGAAGTTTTATGAAAATCGTCCCAGTTAAAATATCTCTCAACAAAGTAGGTGCAGTAAGTTTATAAAGTGAGTATTACTGTGGGGTTGCAAAGGAAATAAGGCCCATAAAACTAAGTGTAACGGTGAATACAAAGTAAGAACGACACCATTACATTCTGACCCACTTCGAAGAGAGATATTCATTGGACGATATCGCGGTATCAGGTTCGAAATCCACAAGTCTATTGTTCCTTTTAAAAAGACGCGGCGGCAGTCAAAGGTATTTATAGGTATTCACAGCATTTCGAGATTAAAATCTAGTTGAGGCAACGACTTTGCTTCCCCACATGCAAAATTCTTATCAGAAAATGATCCGGACGATGAAATATGTGCCCTTGATGCCGAGAATGAAATGCGTGGATTGCTTCAGCCCCGGGATGCAATAGACAGCCGCTTGATGGATTATACCTGCCTGTTCGGTTTCCATATCACCCCGTATTATGCTAGTTACACCCCGGAATTAAACGCCGCAATGTGGAGCCCCTCAATATTCCCGCATAATCAACACAGCTCTATGAAAGGACATCCGGAGTTTTTCTTTTCTTTTTTTCTGTCCGGCTTATTACTATCTGTGATAATGACAGAAAACAATTTTAAATGAGACCCCATAAACTCGTCCGTTGGCTCGTAAAAGCATTTTATTATGGTCCATCGTTTATGTAACCTCGTAAGCACCTCGTCTTTTAAACTTAGAAACTGTTAACGTCTCATGTTTGCAGCTTGTAATTTTACCTTTAAAAGCATCGTTCGCGTCCATGTTTTCTATAAACTACAAAATGGAAACTGCTTCTCCTATTAAAAAAAAAAAAAAACAAATGTGAACAAGTAGCAACATGAAGAATATTGTTGCTAAAGATCAACTTAATTGTCGCAAGCTTGAACATGTCATAAATTGCTACAAGCGTTTGTGTTTCAGTTAAATCCAATTACTATCACTTCAGACAGAGAGAGAGAGGAAAAAATGGGATATTTGATTTGTTTAAGAAGACATAAAGTCATGAGTCGTATAGTTGAGAATAATATTTTTTGAAACTTGTATCAACCAAATAGGAGTGAGAGTTTCTTGTCTTATTATAGATTTTCTAGCAGGATATTAATAAATGGGTATTATAGAATTGAACAGGAGTTCAAATATCTGGCCTGGCACGTGTAGAAATCGATATCTCTGAAACCCATCTTAAAAGAAGTCTGATAAGTCAGAAAGCCCCGAGATCGAAGGCTTTCTATACAATGAATTCCGATCAGCAGTGTCACACGATCGCATTGAAAAGATGAAAGCAATATTTGCAGAAATTATTGAAGACGCGAATTAATTTGTTTCATCGGGATTTTGATTAAGGAAAAAAAAACAACTCTCACATTTACAGAGGATGAAATCAATTTTTAGAAAATTGTACACGCCGAGGAAAGCTGAAATGATAGTTTTTAATAAAAGTGCTTGCGCCGCGCCGCGCCGTGAAAAGCTGACTCGAACGTAATAACTTTAGATAATAGAAATAATAATCCGGCCGAAACAATAAAAGTGCAAAATAAGCATGAATCCCGTCATTCCGTAAATCTCGCTACACCTTAATTACAATTTAAAATGGCGCTCATATTTCAGGGTGAGTGGTGGCGCTGCCAGCTTGCGAAAAGAATATAAAATTAAAATAGAGGTCCTAAACTGCACGCGTCCGTTGCATGCCAGGACTTCCGCTCAGATGTCCTGGGCTCAACTAAAAGTAAATCAGGTCGGGACACGTTAAACAAACAACGCGTACTGTACTAAATAAGTCACTGTGACTGATGTAAATTACTACTTTAAAATTTAAATTGCGCCACGTACCTTAAGTAATAAGGCCAATTTTTCGTGCTCGAGATAATTAACATTTCACAGGAAGAATTAACTTACCACTACTTACTCCTTTTAGCTTAATACATAGAATATTTTTTTGTATTAATAAACTCCTTTCTTTTTTTTATAGGGTTATAAATTTTCGTATTGCACGGGATCAAGAAAGGCCCTGTTACGCTGCCGCAACGACACAACATAACTAAGTATGTTTACTTTAACATCAGCAGCTGATGTAGCAAGTTGCAGAATCAAATGAAACTCGCAAGACGCCTCCGCCTCGCCTTAGCTACCCTTCAGCATCGCAAACATAGTTATTTTATAAGATAAGCGGAACTGGGGAAAGCGTTCCGTTACAGACCCTGCATTTAGAAGATCTGGTTTGGGGGGGTTCTATTTACATAAAGCGCGCCTTTTCAATCTTACAACGCGAATTTGTCTCGGCTAGATTCTGACAGTTGTTGTATAAAGACGCAAATCCAGTTAGTCTCCGGGACGTCCGGACTTGATTGGGAAGTTTTTATCTGATGAATATGCAAGAGGCGTGATTAAAAAGAGCTACTATTTTATTAATATCTTCGGTATTTGACACCTCATCGGTTTAAAAGGTTTGTTTTTCTTTCATCCTAATAATTCGATGGCCGCTTAAGACTAATTGATTTGTCAGATTTAATTATAATCATGAATATATTATTTTTATTCTTTGAATTAGAAACGTGAAACTTGACGCTACTGACTGGGAGAATTTGAATACATTTCCGTATACTTATACATAGAAGAAAGAACATTCCATGTAATTAAACTAATTAAACTTGCGCTCATCCTTCATTTTGGCTGATAAATAATATTAACGAAGTGATAAACGACGGTGAGTGAAAACATTGGGAATTGTTTGAAAAAATAAATAAATAAAAAGAAAACATTGACACTATAAAATAAAAGTTAAGAAAATAATTAATGAGTTCACTAATCGAAAAGATCACTAATTCTTATGTAAGTATTTTTCTAATTTTTTTTTAGTGTTCGTATCCTCTTCATGTTTGCTATATCAGGGGGTCATTCTAATCGGGGTTGCAAGTTACCTATCGAGTTTGCACAACGCTGTATCCCGTTACCACCGAACATTGCCGAGATTGCAGCTTCTTACCAGTTGCTAAAGAAGTATACTACCACCGTTGCTAGGTTGCAAATCCGATTAGAATGACCCCCTCAGATGTTAAAAATGTGCATGAGCAACTGACTACCTCATGTACGAATAGGACGTAAAATAAAAGCTTCAATATACAGGGTATTACTGAACATGTGCCATTTGAGACCACGAGTATTTAATTAGTAACAAAACAGATTTTGGATCCATGATTTATGATGCGGATCCATGATTTATGATGTGTGCGATGTAAAATTTTAGATATCGGTTATAGATAACTGTAAAAAAGAACAGAATTGTATCGTAATTATTGCTTAAGGTACGGCTTGTTACGATACAATTCTGTTCTCAACAAGTACGGTGTTACTTCCACAAAGCATTTAACTCTAAAACATCGATATTATCGGTAGATATATCTACAGTTGGTTCTTGTCCGATGAAATTTGTATCACAAAATCTTTTAAGCGGACACTAAATCGCGCACTATACACTTAACGTTTCGCAGTCGTTCGACAGTTTCGTCAGAAGTGGTAGATATATCGATATTTATCGATTAATACTGAGAACAGAATAAAGATAACATTAAAGTCGCGTCCCCTTTGATGTTATTTATTCAAATACAAAATACGTTAACACTTTCCAAGAACAATCTTTTCTTAGGTGCGAAGAATTTACCTTTACTTGATATTATTCATTGATATCGACATTAATAATTAGGGCTGGGTCGATGTATCGATATATCGATACGTACCGATACGCCATCTGTATCGATACACATTTTCAGCTGTATCGACGTATCGAATATCGATACGTATCGAAATATCGGATATCTAATATCGATATGTATCGAAATATCGATATACCGACACGTATTGAAACATCTAATTACAGACTAACTAAACATTTTATTTATTTATTTGCATTTATATGGTCGAATATTCAGCGTTATTATTTAAACTTATTCCAGCTCTATTTTTCATCTCGTATTTTTTAAGCTCTGTTCAATATTGCGATACGTATCGATCTTATATTTCGAAACGTATCGTTATATCGATACATATCGATACGATATTTCGATACATATCGGTAGCCGATACTTAATACGTTTCGATATTCGATATACCGATACGTATCGGTAGCCGATACTCGATACGTATCGATATTCCATATATCGATACGTATCAGTTACTCAATATATCGATATTCGATATATCGATACGTATCGATACAGAAATCGTATCGAAATTCGATACACAATTTTTCGTATCGCCCACCTCTATTAATAATATCGATTTTACTAGATATAACATGCGTTCAAAAAAATCCGTTACGAGAAGGCTCTGAGCTTGCTTTTATTTTATGACGTTACGTCGTAGCTTAGTAGGTATATTGCAACATTCAATAACTGCGAGCTGACAACGGGGTCGACTCTCAAAGGCTTTGTTTACATCTTCAAGGTGTTTGTAATAAAATAAATGTCTTATTTCATTAATTGCGTCTTATTATTCATTTTGTAGAATTTTGTAGATTGCAAAATTTGTATTCGACATAAGCCTACTTCATAACGGTTTTTTTTTTGAACGCACTTTACTATGAAAGTTGAAAGCCACTTTCATATGGAAAATTAATATTATGTACCAAGTGTGTATGTGTGCTTGCCTATCGTCGCTCTGACAGGGGGAGGAAGGCGATGTCGGTTGCGCTGGAGGAGTAGTTTTTATCAAATAGGGGCAGTTTTTATCAAACAGGAGCAGTTTTTGTAAACAGAGACAGTTTTATTAAACAGGGAGCTAGTTTCTATTAAACAGGAGAGCAGTTTTTATTAAACAGGAGCAGTTTAATAAAAACTGTTCCTCTTTGCTAAAAACAGCTCGCTCAGTGCGCCCCTGCAGGCGCCAACGCCTCCCGCACCGGGCACCTGTCAGAGTGACGATAGGCAACCATACTTACATAGTTGGTTCATACTGTTAATTCTCCGTAAGAAAGTGGCTTCGAACCCCTACAGTGTATCTAGATCTACTAATGTTTATCGATATATTGATAATTTTTTGCGTCCACATTTGAATTGGCTTCCGGTTGGAATCGCATCACGTTGACTTCTTCTACTGCCGACGTTTCGTTCTCCATTGCAGAAGAACTTTTTCAGGGCTGCTGCTGCTTCTTGTTGGTCATTGAGTAACTGACTGAGTCTCAGCGACTAATGAGAAGCAGCAGCAACACCACCAAGTTCTTCTGCAATGGAGAACGAAACGTCGGCAGTGGAAGAAGTCAACGTTCCAACCGGAAGCCAATTCAAACATGGACGACGGCCGCGGAAGACTTCAAGTTAAATTGTGTCCATATTGCTCAGCATGGTGATTTCAAAAGCTGTCCTAGGAATAATAATGTTATTTAATTAAGATAAATACAATATAGTTTAGTAAATAAAGGAAATTTTCTGATGATTACTTTCTTATTTATTTTCTTTCAGCTTTGCGTCACCAAATTTACATGACCGATTGAATGCAAAATACAAATTATATGTTCTTAAAGGTTTATACAGGGTGTTACCGAACTAAAGCCAACATTGAGACTTCGAATGATGAATACTTAAGTAATGATAAATTTATGAGACAGCTGCCGTTAATCCTTGTCACAAATAAACTGCTTGTGCAAAAACTGTTGTGATAGAATTGTCGGCAGTGTGTCGCTGCTCGCAAGCCAATAACAAATTCTAGGATCATGGCTTCACTATACTGTGTCCATTTTAGGTGAGGCAAGAAAGAAACGACAATAATAATTCAATAATTTGTATTCAAAGGAAACACATATGAAGAAAATGACCCCAAAAAAAGGAGGAAAAACGATAATTCCCATTTATTTAAAAATTAAGACTCTTTTTGATGTTTATTTTCTATTCAATTTTATAACGCTAAATATTAAGTGACTTTCTACTTCGTAAAATAATTGAATCCAAAATGTTGACTATATTTTTTTTTCAAAGTCAATACAGAATACTATCGAACTTGAGCCATTCATTTTACAGTAAGTACTTAAGAAAAGTAAATTTGTCTGACAACCATATGCGTTTGTAATCCGTGATCATATACATTATACGGAGTCCTTAACTTGTTCATCCTTAACTTTAAAAATAAACAAATTGTTTTATTCAACTTCAATTGATTGTTACTTTTTGCAGATGTACGTAACAGCAATCAGATTCTGTAATTATTGTCATGAGTTTAATTGTTTTGTGTTAAAGCATATTTAAAATTTCAGGAAATCATTTTTGTGACGTTAAATCTTCTTTTTATTGCTCTAATACAGCGATTCTCAACCTTCTTAGTTCCGCGACCCCCCAAATAGTAAATATAAATAGAATTAATATTTCGCGACCCCCTTCCTATAATTTTATGTCGTTGTGCTTATAGCGACGGATGTGAACATAGGTACTATATGTATGAAGTCATAAAATGATTTTATTATTGTTTAGGCTATTTTTGCGACCCCCCTTTAATATCACCGCCGACCCCCAGGTTGAGAAACGATGCTCTAATAGCAATGATACTGCAACTAAACCGCAATTAAATTTTTAGTTAACAATTACTTTATATTTATTTTAGTAATATCAATAGTTTACGTCGCGATATCCTACGATCAATTTTTGACCTAACATTATATGGAAATCGACAAAATGTAACCAGGTTGCTGCTTAATAAGTCGTCCCACAATACGGTGAATTGAATACTAACGGTGGCAGCATTCCTGCAAGTGAGATAGCGAACCGTTACGTCATCGCATACCCGCTTTACCTATTACACAATATTAACCAACATTAACTGTCAACCGTGACAGTTAATGGTTGGTTGACAGTTAATGTGTTATAGGGAGAAGCGGTATGCGATGACTTAACGATTCGCTGTCTCATTTGAATGCTGCCACCGTTAGTATTCAATTCACCGTGGTCCCACACAAGGCGGACAGGCTTACTGTCAACCCATATTTGAAAAGTTAAATCAAAACCAATTTGTAACAATTTTTTTGGTAATATCATTTTGAAACAAGATATTAACAAATTCAATCACAGCACAGCAGTCTTGATCAAACCACTTTTTATACAATGTTAAAAACATAAGTGCGTAGAGATGTATTAAAAAGTGATTGACAATAAAGAATTCTTTTTGCCATTGGATACTATATCCTAGTCAATTCTTGTTTTCACAATTTCATGACCTTGACCAAGTTAGTAAAGTAAACAAAACACTGATACAGCTATATATTTTGATACTATTGAACCTGAAGACGTGCTTAATTCTGACAACAACGTGCAATTGAGCTGAGATTTCAAAAGAAAGGGGTTCATGGATATACAGAGGTCCTCTGTGTATCCTCTCTATATGCAAACCCTTGCCTTCTTGACTTAAGCGATTTTCAGCTGTATCAAAAAGGTTTAAGATTGAACGGAACGCGAACTCTACAGTATACGGAATTGATTCCAGAATAGTAACGCCCCATATAACATTTTGGTTGCTACGGTCTTCACGTTCTTTCTTCAAATTATTAATTTGTTCTGTTTTTCTTTAAATTATTAGTTCGCCTTTTTTTTCGTTCTTATGAGGTGAAGATAGTTTTAGAATACATTTTTTACTTATCATTTCTTATACATTTCACCAGAGTTATTTACATACCTATACATCTTTATTGTAATGGTGGTTTTCAAACAAACGGGTCTTACTTTCTCGACGTAGGTCATATTGAGCTGTATTAACGAGGTTTAAGGGTTGAATCTTTTGCAGAATGGAACTCTACAATTTAATAAATGATTTAAGAATAGTAACACCCTCTATAATATTTTCTTGTTATGTTTCATTTAAATTTGTCTTCGACAAAGGTCATTTGGATATATTAATCTCATTCGGTTTAATCCAATTAGTTCTCCGTGTTTTATTATTTTTTTAACTATATTCCATCTCCATACGAATTCTGGAGTTTTGCTTCTTCTAAATATTCTTCTTAACGCTCTCCTTCTTCTTGTAACGATTGTTTGCTTCTTTCCTTCACCTCTTCTTCTTTAAGTCTCTGTCTTGCTAGGATATTAAAAACCAATTGGAAAATTGCTACTCGCAGCTTTGCGTCAAATTCTTCTTTCTGTGTCCTGGTCTTCTGCCTTTCACCTTTCTCGTCTTTCATCTGCGTGCTTCTTTTAACTATTATCAACACTTTTCTTTTTTTTATTACGATCATTTTTTTATCCTCTTCCGCTTCTTCAAATCCTATGAAGATTTTGTTTATAACTTTGCAAATTAAGGACCTTGTGTTCTGGTCTTAAATTCTTCTTTTCCCTTTCTCGTCTATCATGTGTTTATTTTCACTAAACATTCTTTTCAACGTTCTTGCTCTTCTCTTTGTATTCTTCACTTTTAAGTGTTTTGACTTACTAGGACGTAAGCAGCCGTTAATAATCCTTTGCTCTTACTCTTACCAACTGGGAATCATGTGTTCTGACTCGGGCACTGCATTTTGGAAAAAACAAAAACGATGATAATTTCTAATAAAAAGAAAACCATGAAATACGTCTGAATGGAGAACAAATCGAACAAGCAGAACATTTCAAATATTTAGGTGCAATTATATAGGGTTTTTCATTAAGAGCGACGCATTATGTTTTTCAAATAAAACACCGATGTCGTGAGAAATTTAAGATTATTTTTACTTCGGTGTAAAGTACAGTTAATGCCATTATTGATGGAACCACAACATCATTCAAATGTCCTCTACGGAAGCGCTGACAGGAATGAATTCGTTTAAATATGGTTTAACACAAGTTTCCATGAGTGAATTTTTTTGGCCTGGATTGGATGCTCTGGACTAGGACGACATGTGGTTGCAACAAGACGGTGCCACTTGCCACAATGCTAATCAAACAATTGACTTATTGAAAGAGAAGTTTGGTGGAATCGATTATTTCCAGAAACGGACCAGTCAGTTATTCTCCTCGCTCGTGCGATTTAACACCCCTAGACTTCTTTCTGTGGGGTTATGTTAAGCCGTTAGTTTACACCAACAAACCAGCAACATTACACGATTTGCAGACCAACATTAAAGGTGTCATTGCTGATATTCGACTCAATTTAGGTGAAAAAGTAATGGAAACTTGAGTTAAACGGATTCCTTCCTGTCAGCGCTTCCGTGGAGGACATTTGAATGATATTGTGGTTCCATCAATAATGGCATTAACTGTACTTTAAACCGAAGTAAAAATAATCTTAAATTTCTCACGACATCGGTGTTTTATTTGAAAAACAAAATGCGTCGCTCTTAATGAAAAACCCTATAGTAGAAAATGGAAAACTAGAAAGGAAAATAAATGAAAGAATGGGAAGAGAGGGAAATACATTCAGAATAATGAAAACATCTTTTCCGGGGAAAAGAGAAATGCCGAAAAAGATAGAAACCGAGGTAGTAAATAAAGTGGTCAGGCCAACAATTAAGTACAGCAGGGAGACATGGATATTAATAGAAAGACAAAAATTCTGAATTAATTCAATGAAAATGAGATTTCTGAGAAAAATAGAAAACGAAAATAAGAAATGACCCTTAGGGCCTTAGGACCCCGTTGGGCAACTACCACAGATAAAAAAAAACAGGCAAAATCTACAAATAGAACCCAACAAAGCAAAAATATTAGAAGGACAACTTAGGTGGTTTGAACATGTGTGTCGAATGTCTGGAGACAGACTTACAAAAAAAGTGTTTAAAACGCGAATGCCGGGAAAAATATGATAGGAAAACCAAAAACAAGATGGACTGACGGAATCAAAGAAGAAGCAGAAAGAAAATAAATGACATGGGAAAGAATATGAAATCTAACGCAAGATAGAAAACAATGGAAACAAAAAGTCTTTTTGTCGTACTTACGAAGGAGATAGTGCTTCGAATAATTCATTTCACCAGAATTATTTATATACATACTCGTATATGTATTTAGTTATTTTTGTGAGTTTTTAAAATTTCTTATTCAAAAATCTTCATGCAATTTATTTCAGTCTTCAATTGTGACTGAAAGAGTGTATTTAAATCAGATAAAAAATTTGAAAAAAGAACTTTTGAAAAGGACGTACTAATTTTCGGATCCCCTTTAATTTGGACGGGCATAAATCAAGCGGAATAGAATGCAAGCAAAATTTATCTCGTTTTCCGTTCTTTGTCAGCCGAACTGACGTTGTTTAGTTTGTGATAAGGGTGACACGTGACCCCTCCGGCGTAGATCTGCAGCACATTGATGTGACAGAACGGCACACGTTTGACTGCGGGGTCAGTTCGCACGGCCGCGCGAGAGCCAGACGCCCGCACAAATTAATTTAATTGCAGACTTATGACATAACTGCAGCTAATTCGAATTCTGTACGATTCGCCCTGTACTCGAACACAATAACCTTTGTTCCGGATTAACGAGACTAATTAAAGAGCTGCTGTGTATGGAATGGTTGATGGAGAAATGCGTCCGTTGACAAACGGATGGTAATGTGATTAAGCTTACGATCGATGGAGCTTTGTAAGTTCTCCAAAAAAAATCTCACCAAATTTCTAATTAATTGCTACTATTTTTTTTCAATCAGCTCAAAAAGTCGTCTGTAATTTGGTGGATGCGCCGGGGTATTGTTAAAATAGACAATACAATCCGATGTTACATCTTTTTTGAAAGAAAACCCAGACTTCTTCTACAATATAGAATGAGGAATAAACTGCACGTTTCTCTGCTTAATCATTTTCCATTTTAACTTGTGTTTGTTTTTCTTTTAGTTGAAACGAAGCTCTTTATCTCACACTTTCGTAGGTATTATATTACATATTGATTTTAATTAGTTGAGGAAATGAACTTTGTGATATTTGCTTTTGATAAAGACATAAACATATTTAAAAGTTGTTTAATTTCTAGTATAAAATACTGTTAAAGAACTGACGTTAAGTTATGATATACATAGTTTTAATTAAAAGTAGATAAGATGAGGTAGGTAGTATCTTAATAGGTGTGGGCATTAGTATCTAGATCCTGTGCTTTATAATAAGATAGAGACAAGTTGATGCGCAGACGACAGCACGCTCGGTTTCTCAAAAGCAATTTCTTTGATGATATTAAGCGACGGAGACGTCTAAGCACGTGGAAATAACGAGGACGTGTGATTGGTGAACTGTATACGAAATACGTCGTAGGACTATTATTAAACTGAAAGATTAATCAATTTCCGTTGATATTCGAAATGCCCCGTCCCAAAAATAGTAGTCACGATAATAAATATAGGGCGGGAGTTTCGAGCGAGACGAACAAAGCAAGCGAGCGAGAAATTAGTTAGTCAACTAAATAATAACAAAACAACAACAAAGGTTGAGTAACCTGCGAATAAATTGTCGCGCAAAATTTAATTACGAGCGTGTATTCCGAGTTTGAATGGGTACGTTGATAAGATCAAGGTGTAACAATAAGGAAGTTATTGATTATGATTCTCCTTTTATATTCGAGAGGAAGAGTAATTAGGAATAAAGCTGCGTCAGCCGGCTTTTAACGGCCGTCCCGTAACGCAAAAGTCTTCCTCTCGTTTTATTTGCGCTTGATAAATACATTCAATTTAAAAATCGCCACCCAAATGAAATTCATATCCGAAATCTAATCAGCTAAAACCGGCAAAACTGCTGCAAAAAGCCCGCGATAAATCATGGCAGGGAAACAAAAGCTCCGGAGTCGTGTTAATCTTACGGAGCTGCGTTCGGTAATTTATTAGCAGTTAATTCTAAGGAGTGTTCAATTTTATGAGCATAGTTTCCGACAGCCCCTGCAAAAAGTTAATTTGTGTGAGGATGGTTTTATGGGCACGCCAAATATTTTACGAATTAAAAATTGTTATGTTTTTCTTTTCAATATTTACATAACCTACCCTACACCTAATAACTTTCGGTAATCACCACCGAAAATGTGATTTTGATTTCTTTAAAGAAGAAAGCTCGGAAGACTACTTTATTTAATTTAATTTATTTCTTTACCTGTTGTTGGGACATCAGTTTATAGCAATTACATCAATATCCTTCAAACTCATAAATAACAATAATTTCTTTTCTCAAAGGAAACCGATTGGTACTATTTGCAACCGGTGCTATGCCAAAAATACTTGAATAATTGAAAGATTGGTTTGGTTTCAATATAAATTATTTCACCAATCAGATGTTTCAATCACACTTTATTATTACATATTTTTTTAAATCTTGAGCTTGGTCATGATGTATTTTTGTAACGCAAATTGTTAGAATTGTTGTTGATTGATTATGATTACCATCGTTTCTTGGATATTTAAAATCCGATCTGTCTCTTCAGAGTGTTTGCTTTAAGAAAGTCAAACACCCTCCTCAATTTTTAAACGAGTCGCTTTTAACATTTTTAATTGCTTTACGTGGAGACTCATGCCCCTAATTCTTAATTTCATTTTTTTCTACTGAAGGTCACTCATTTTATTTTATTTTTTAATGCAAAACCATACTCTCAAATTTTAGGAAATAATTTTCACGTGCTCAGAGGGAATTCGTCTTCAAATTAAACAATTTTTTATTGTCAATCGAAATACTTTGCATTCGCTCTATTAATGCCACTTTGAAACGAGACATTAACAAATTAAATGACTGCTCAGCAGAGGATTTTACTTGTTTCGTAAAAATTCTTATACCTTTTTAAATAAGCGCGTAAACACATTAATTGATTTTAAGACAAACGAGTTCACGAATGGAGGTATTAAAACAAATGGGTTTTGCCTCTTTTGACGTAGATCACTTTCATCTATGTACATCAATTAGGCTTAAGGTTAAGTCTTTTGCAGAATGGGAAATCTACAGTAATAATAAATGATTCAAGAATAGTAGCACCCCGTGTAGTATTTTTGTTGTTACGTTTTTCTTGCTCCATTTTGTTTCTTTTTTGCTTCATTTCAATTTTCTGTGTGGACTAAAAGTAGGAAGCAAAGTGAACATAGGCGTGCGTGGTTTGTGTAGGTATTACTTCGTAATCACGACGTTTTAAATTTATTCTACAGTTCATTTTTCTCTCTATGCCGATCGATCGATAGAAAGAATCAAATCAAAGAATTTTTATGTAGCTATCTCCTTCTAACTTTCCTGAAACAGCCTTGTGGCTTTCGTCAAGTCACGTCATTTCGTCGTATGTTTTCTTAACTTATATTTTATACGATCGGTATATAGTAAAAAAATAATCTGTAGTTTAAATCTTTTCATATCTACGAAAGCATTTGTGTTAATTTTTGTAAGATACATTTCTTAAAATTGTATTTTTTACATTTTCTAAAACAATTAATTGTGTTACGCCACTGATCTATCTAATTATTATAAGTGGAGTATTTTATTTTAAGTATCAAGTGTGTCAGACACCAGCATTTCGTAAATCATTAAGTTCAATCGTCCACCTAAAAAAATAACGTAAACAAACGACGTGATTTTCCGTCATGAGTCACGACTCATCTTTGCATTCGGAGAAAGACAGCTGCATGTTGCACTAAACAGTTGCCGGGATGACTCATCAAAAAAGCAGGTACAAGTAAGAGCGGACGGCTAGGAAAATCACGATGACTCGTAGGGATTTACATGCAGTTTTTCGTAATCGGAATTTCCGGCCTAAAACCATATAAAAGGCGACTTTACGGTATTTATCATACAGCCAGTAGCCGTATGGTCGCTAACAACTCCCAGAGTCTGAAGGCGAAATTAACGTTCACGGAATCAGTCCGTCTCTCTGTATCCAGGATCATGGTTCGGGTGAGAAAACATTAATTCATTTGCAAATTAGTTATGTTATTAGAAATTAACAACTGCTTTATTTGAATTACTAAATGCTGTTTCTTCTCGTTATCTTCAAATACATTTAAATTTTGCATTTGACTAAATTATGCTCTTTAATAATTTAATTTATAAGTATTCATTTTGGTTTTTTCTTAAAATTGTTTGAATTGTTACATGACTTTGTAATTATCAACAATTTAAGTAGCGACATCTTGCAATCGCTTTTTGACCGATTTGCACACAATTTTTGTAATTATCGTTTTAATCTTATTTGGAATTTCGCTTTCTGTCAAAACTCCTTAAGTAATTGCTGTGTAATTGTTCTTACCTATTTTGAATTTACTATATTTATATAAAAAAGTTTTGTGCAAATCAATGTCAGGTCAAAAAGCGATCAAAAGATGTCGCTACTTGAATGTTCATTATATTTATATACTTGTATATACTTATATACACTTTTTCTTTTATTTACGACTAAAATTCATATAAAAGAAAGATTGTACAAAAATTTCGACAATTCAGAAAGGAGGCATTGAGAGCAATATCTGACTAATTCAACCTCAAACCAGATTTCGACAATTCAGAAAGGAGGCATTGAGAGCAATATCTGGCTAATTCAAACTCAAATCAGAAACGTACAAACAACGAAATTGCTACTTGAGTCTTTTATGGTTTGATTAAAATTTTGGTAAAAAAAGAGGAGAAGAAGAAGTGTAAATTGTTGCTTATTATTTTTTTGTAAAGTGAATTAAGACGTAGAGTTTGGGCGCAATAACAGAACTTCTCTCTCATTCTCGTCGCGATATCTAGAGGAGTATAGTGTCTTGACGAGGATAATTCATCCCCTTCTTTTTTTCATCATCGTCATTTTTAGCCACCCGTCCCTCACAAGTGTTAGTTTGGTTGCCTAATTCGGATGATCACGTGGGTCTCGGGAATAGTTGAAAGCACGGTATTGAATGTTATTCAAATGAGAGAACTTTTTTTTATCTTTTCTTGTAAGTCTTTAAAATCCTTTTAGTAAAAAAAATATTCATTTACTTTAGATATCATTTATGTAGGGTTAAAAAAGTGCATTTAAACCGGTTTAAAATTTGAGAAAAATACTTTTGAATGATCCTACTACTTTTGGAGTCCTCTTTAATTTGGTAGGCACAAATGAAAATTCTATCACACTTGTAAATTGTTACTATTTTCGATTCTGATTGATTTTGTAAGAAATCGAGCATTTCATAATCATTAAGCTCATTACATAAGAGCTCTACAGATGGCCATTGTCATATACGATATGTGACGCTTTATATTAGGAATTAAGCTCTGTTAGTTAGGGATTGGCTCACCAAATACGTGGTAGCGCTACCGCTACAATAGCAGAGCGGAAAACCGAAACCTGTAAATATAAATAACATGTAAACAAATTCTATAACTAACTGGTTTAATGCAAAGTTTAAAAGGAGAATTAACAGTACACTATAACCGTATGTCACATTTGCGCCCCACTTTACACTTATTTTTCTGTTATTAAAAAGGACATCTGGCGGTAAATAAGCCAATTGAACTTCGGATTTAGCAAATGGTTTGTGACAAATGTTCAGCTATGGCCAGCTACATTAACTGACGTGTATGTATGGCCGTTTCAATTCGACTTTTAAAAATTTTGACGGGTACTCCTCTCAGCGCCTCTTGTGAGTTTTTAAGTAATTGCAGTTGTCATACGTTACTGTCAGTAGTTCTGCAGTATCTTTAATAGGGAGCGCTGAGGGGAGTACTCCACGGCATGCTTTCTCGGAACCGAATTTTAGGCGAATTGATACGGCCATACATACACGTCAGTGAATGTTAATGGAGCTGGCCATGGTTCAGCTTTTGAATTTCTTTAAATACTCAATAGATGTCACTACTATTTTTAGAGCATCCGTTCGTTCCTATGTCATTGGCTATCTGGAGAGATCTATTATCTGTGGTTAAACTCGATACATTGTTGCCTACGCGGGCGCGGAAAATTCGCCCACCTAAAGTTTATATAAGCAAGCGGTTCGCTTTATCAAAGGCTTGGCCGATGAGAGTAATGATTGACCTTTGCAAATTCGAAGAATTGCGGCGGCATTGAAAAAGCCGAGCAATCGTACTACGTAATCCAAATGACCTTTGTAAAATCATATAAAAGGCCATGGTATAGTAGCTAGTGCCCGTCTTATGGAGCCCACAAGTCCGAGGGCGTAATCGACATTTACAGAATGTCATAGTATGTGGTTGATCTCCAAAAATCCATCCGTCTCTCCATATCTAGTAGTATGGTTTTCGGAAGGGAGAATGACCCGCTTGTTTAACTCTAGAACAATCTTCGTTAACCTAGACTTTTCGCGGGCTTTCTAGACTACCCTGCAGAACCAATTATAAAAGACGTGACATTCAAAGTAAGTTAAAGCTAGTGTAGCAATTAGTTACTCATTTATTACAGGTTTAAACTCTCAATTTATCAGGTATCACAGAAAATTTTATGTTGCACGAAAGGCACGGGATTTTCGTTTATAGTATTTGTTATAAAAAGCCAAGTCAAATCGTTTCTTAATAGTCGTATGAAATAAATCTCTTCGGAGTTTATTCTTGTTTTAACAGCGAGGTTTTTCGTTATTCTTTGCCAAAGGTTTTGTTCACCTTTGGCAACGTGTACGTTGTTTTTTTGGGTCTGTGTTTAAAACATATTGAAAATCTATAGTGTTAGCGTAAAAAGGGGAGAATCAAACACAAAAAGTTTGGGCGGTAAACGCAGAGGTACGAGGCCTGCATACAGAACCATCTAGTTAGCAATTGCGTGGTGCATAATCGGTATGAGGGGCACGTCCATCGGTCCGCGGGCTAACGGCGCGTGTAACTTTGCGGTGCGGCTAAAATCGAGGGAAAGAACACTGGAAAGCCAAATATATGACCTACGAGAGCAGGGTAGATATACACGCCAATGCCTGGGACTGAAATGACGCGATATATGTGCGAATCCCGGGGCAAGATCATAGATTGCACATCCGCCGGAGATTAATACAACTTAAAGCGATATATGGTGCAGTGAAGAGTCGAGAGAGCAAGGGTAAGATATACGAGCGCACGGTGGAATGCCACTGAATAGCCCATATACACACACACACACACGAAAAGGGGAATGTAGTTTGAAACTCGTCGATTGACCGGAGACAATCCTGCCCGCATGGATTCCTTCGCTGAGAATCTCGTACGCTCCGGCGCTTTCCCATTTTCAACGCAAACTAAATTTAAGAACTAAGTTTCTCTCTCCCCAAGTCTACGGACGAAAAAGATGAAAGTACATGTGGAATGAAAGACACGCCGATTGGCCCGCTTTGATTATCGGAGCCGTTCGGCAACGATTATCCCTTTCTCAGATCGCGGATCATTATTTCCTTTTTCGGGATAGAACGAGACGAAACGTAGATGGTTCAAAAACCGAGAAAAGAGAATAGTAAAGTGAATCTCAAATCGGGCATGTTCGACCCCTGAGACATTCCTATGCCGGCAAGAGACACACTTGAGCGAATTGCTCCCTCAAACAAGCCGGCTTCTTTATAAATCAACGGCGTCCGACCCTGCAATACATAAACATGAAGGACGCGGTTACTGATTGCCAGTAGTATTTCTGTGCCTTTAATAAAACAGAATTAATGCACTCTCCTAAACATATTAAACCATCTTCAAGACTCCCTTTTTTTAAACAACATGACGGAGAAAGTGATTCTTATACTCTAATCAAGTCCTTAGACTTAACTGATCATGCGAAAATCAAGATACAAAAGTGATTCTTATACTCTAATCAAGTCCTTAGACTTAACTGATCATGCGAAAATCAAGAAACAAAAGTTTCATACCTTTGACTAACACCTTTTTCATGAAAATTACCACAAATTTTAATCGCTCTTAGTTATTTCTAGGGAAACTTGGGGAACTCTTTTTGTATTCTTGAGAAAAAATCTCGAAAAGGAAAGAATCAAAAGGCCCCCGAAGACGAATTGGGATTGCCTCAATTAAATAGAGAAAACGGACGAAAATCGAATGTCTGCGTTTATAACATTCATCTTGAACATGCAACTACAATCATCTTTTCGGATGAGGCACATTTTTAACTTAATTTGCAAAATTGCAGAATTTGGAGACAAGATCCATCAAAAAAGACCGATGCACGCACAAAAAGTTACAGATGGTATTGGCCCCACGTTGGGCGTCAATTTATATCATGATTGAGAGTGGTCTTAGTAATTTTTCCAAATGTTGGAAAACCATTTGAAATGTGTATTTGGGACTTATTGGCGCCCAACGTGGGTGGCGATTGATTAACCTTCAAAACAGGCCTAATAGTTCGATGTTTGTAATACTTCGTCGTTATTTCTTGTGAACAAGAATAAATTTAATTAATATAGTGAGTATAAAACGTATTCCGTGATTGTTTTGCTTACAATTTTGTTGTTGTAAGAAACTGGCACTTTGTGAAACTCGACAGAACGTCGCTACTACCGACCTGCTTAGAGTAATGTAAACAAATGTTACATCTTCAAAGGAAGCTTCGCCATGTTACTGAATTTGACCTTGCAATAATACTGGAGCAAGGAATGCTGAAAAACAAAACACCTGCACATTGCATCGTCAAGCAGTCGTTGAGGTGACTCATAAAAAATCCGGTATTCTGTTTATTTTAACTCGAATGTAATTATAAACAAAACATGACAAAAAAGCGGTCTATCTAATGGTCCGTTTTCACGCTCAAGCAATTTGCGCAAATGTGCTTGTGCACACAAATTTGCACAAGGGAGTCGTTGCATGAAAACGTATCTTTTTGCTTGCACAAGCTAAAAAGTTTGGCAAACTGCATGCACTTGCGCAAGCAAATTTGTATGCGCAAGTGCGTGCACAAATTGCTTGAGCGTGAAAACGGACCATAAGGAACGCCGCGAAGACTCATGCAACACGTGTGCATCAAGTTACAACTTGATACAACATGCAGGATTTTGTTCGTAGTTAATCAGAGTGTATCGGTTTTTAAACCATTTAAAAGACGTATGGCGGAAGTGTGATCGTGTTGCAAGTTCCGTTTGTCTCTCTGCATCTAGTACCATGGTTTGGTGAGAAAAAAATAACTTAATTAAGTTGTTAGAAATTAACAATGGCTTTACTTGATGTACAGAATGCTCTTCATCAGATTATTTTGAATTTGTTTGTGTATGATATCGTCTTGAATTAATCTTCAATTATATTTAAATATGCAGCGGCGGGCAAGGGCTAAAATTTGATTCCATACAAAAGGGGCATTGAGAGCAATTTCTAGCTACTTAAAACGCAAACCAAAATTCCTACCACAAAGGATCCTTTATGGTTTGTTTATAATTTTGGTAAAAGAGTGAGGAGGAGAAGAAGTGGATGGGTGTGAAAGTAGAATTTCTCTCTCTCTCACTTTCGTCGTAGTATCTAGAGGAGGAAAGTATCTCGACGAGGCCTCTCTCTTTAAAGTGATAAATTCGAAAGCAAAGGCTAATCCATCCCTTTTCTTTTATCATTTTAACCACCCGTCCCTTACATTACTTTATGGTGGTTTGTGACCCCAAAGGTGTGTTGAAACCAATTCTGTGGTGTCCCATGTTACCTATTTTGTTGCCATAGCTCAGTTTAGTCGGAGGCTGAGGTGGATTCGGAAGGGTAATTCTTTGAACTATATTCTTTAAAACAAAACTTGCGTAATCCATGAAAAATAAACGTTACGTGACAAAAACGAAAGCTGTTGAGCGTCAAGTAATCCCTTTAAACTGTAATTACTAAAACAGTCCGGGAACATAACAAATGAACTCGATACAGATTATTAAAGTTACGAAAATTTATTTTAAAGAAATTACTCTTTGACCATATCAATAAATGACAAAGAATGTTTGAAAATGAAAAATAATATAATTGAAAACTATGTAAAGATTTAACATAAATAGTAATTTGACCAATAAATATAACTAACATGTGTACAATGGTTTAATATGTGAAAAATCTTAAAGTAGTGTAATAAATATGATTCAAACTATTAATAATTAACCCATACAAAAAATAATGTAACTCTTCGATAGTTAAATACGAAGGTGACCCAATATACTACAAGTATTGTCCACTGACAATCAAAAATAAACTTTAATGGATATAAACGTACGATAATATGTTTCACTATGATATGGCACGATACGGTGTGATAGTTTGTCCATACGAAACGATACTGACAGTTTTGTCGATACGATACGATACGATACTAATAATAATGGTTGTTTCTTACTCAATCCTGACGAAAACTTGACCTGGAATCCATCCAAACGACACCGCTGAAGTTAGGTTCTGTTCCGATATAATCAGAAACAACCCCGCAAAAAAGAAAATCTTGTCCTGTAATATCTTCAGACGACCACCCAAAAATCGGATTTTTATTTCCAGGAACAACCACGCCAAAAGAAAAAGGAACTCCTGTCCGGTAGTATCTTCAAACGACAACGCAGTAAATAGCAAGGAATTTTCCGATAAAAACTCTCCCGGTAGAAAAAACTCGTGCGGTAGGAAAACTTGTACAGTAGGAAAACTTGTACAGTAGAAAAACTCGTGCAGTAGGAAAAACTCTACATAAAAGAAAAGGAGTCTTAGAAAATATTTCCCTAATCAACAAACTAAAAATACACTCTACTTACAATCTTGTGCTAGCTTTTCCGAGCGAGAACTTGAACGAAACACGTGCTTGGAAGTAAACGGTAAGCAGCTGAAGGGACTGGCGGCAAAATGACACAGTAGGGCATACGGAATAGCAAACATGTAATAAATTGCCAAACTGGAATATCTCGAAGCCGTTCAGCTCCAACAAAACTACAAAAATCGGAGTCGCACGTAACGCGTCTGCAATGGCGTCCCAGCACACAAGTAATCGCCCTGATATCGAAGAGGACGGAACTATGTCAAAGATTTACTACGCAATTTCCGCATACGTCATCAAGAAGCATCGATCAATAATATTGACCAAAAGACCATGTACGACATCTACAGATTAATTTCCGAAACTTAAAAACAAATGATTTAAGAAGAATAGCGAAGTCCGCATTACTATCTGAAATTAAAACACAAGTCCTGAGAGATAGAGGCGTGAAAGTCATAAGTACGAAATTAATTAAAAGAAAGAAACGGTGTTTATTTGAATTTCAACAGCAATTTAAGGAGAAAATACGTAAAAAATATAATATAATGGTCAGCGAGAAATGTGAACGTTATAATTTACTACGGTTGGTGAAAATTAAACTTTGGTGCTCAAGTAATTCTGTTATTGCATGGAAAAATATTGAACATCTCAACAAACGGAGACATTAACTGGCCATGCGATTTAATATCACTGCGATTTAACATCCTTTGGGGTTGGGTTGGGTTCTGTTATTGCATGGAAAAATATTGAACATCTCAAGAAACGGAGACATCAACTGGCCATGCGATTTAATATCACTGCGATTTAACATCCTTTGGGGTTGCGTAAAATGAAAGGTGTAGAAGAATTTCCAGATCCGAAGAGTGAGGATAATTCGAGTGGTTTCATGCAATCATGAGCATGTTCCATTGAAAATTTCAATAAAAAAATCCATACCTGTGTAGCGTACAGTGATCATTTGGGGGGAGTATCATTTTTCATGCATATTTATGAATGAAAAATGGCAAACTGTCACCTTTATATACCAATAATTTTAAAATTAATCGTTTGGAAAACTCTTTATTTAGGTCTTCAACGATTTTCTGTAATGTCTATACGAATATGTCCTTGAGTGTGTAGAGACCTTAACATTGCGTTTCCGACGTATTACAACTTGTTCGATAAAAGTCCCCGTCACTGGTCTAGTGAACCTAAACGGATTATCCAACTAATAGGATATAAAATGTCTGGACTGGAACTATGATGACTTAGTAGAAACGTTCTCCTGGGGATTCCAGATAGCCATCACCAGTAATAATACATGTACGGAGAACGGGTTTCCGTTTGCGTCTCCCTTTTTGGATTCTCCGCAATAAATCCGGTGGCCACTTTTATTTAGGATGCACCGACTGCGAGCTGAACTTGCACGTCTAGTAATAATCGCGAAATTCTGCAAACCTGCAATATGGCGTCTGATTTACAGCTATTGTAATGCGGAAATACGATCGGGCCGTGTGCGCTTCGCCCACTCTCTCGAGAATTTCGGTTACAGGTGTTAGGAACCAATGTATAAATGAATAGATTCACCCAATCAAGGAAAAAATTAAATTAAGCAGTTTTAAAAGCCACTATTACATGATTAGGAATGATTTAAATTTATAATTGAAATAGAATGCTTTTAACTGAACTAATAATATACGTACTATTATTAATCTGTGCCTTTGTTTAAGAATATTTGCTTTATGTTTCTTGTAAATTTTGCAATAAAATGTATAATAAATAATATTTAATACCGCGTGAAGTATGTCGTTTTCAACAATGTACATACATACATAAAGTCTGCAGAGCGATAGTTTAAAAAGCGAGTCGGAGGAAAAAGGCATAAAACGAAATGTCTAAACCTTCGCAGTTCATGATGTTTCACAGCTTGGTAAATGTTCCATGAATGCTTCGTTTAAGCGAGCATAGCTAAGAAATCCTCTTATTTGTACATTTAGAAGCGAAAAAGTGTCACCGAACGTGTTTTTGTCGCGTACGTGTGCCAAAACCTCTTAAAATATGGGCAATGAAGCAAGTGGAAATTTATAAAATTTCTATTTATATGTAGATGCGGCGGGCATAGGGGGATAGAACCCCCTAATTCACCTGCGAGCAGGTTCGCCCCGAGTTATTACAACTGCGTCGGTGCTTTTTCAAATTAGCGACCAAATTATTTCCATATATATTAAAAATTAATTTACAATTCGCTGAAATTTTAAATAGGCCCGCCGTTAATTTCGAGCGAGGCGCCTATCAAAAACGGCCGGCCGTAAATTCCGAAAGGGAAATCTTATTTAATAAAGAACATTTACGGACGAGATGGAAGCGTAATTACACCAAGAAATATCAGATTATTTTAAATTTACCAAGTTCACGTGAATTTATTAACCTGAACCCGTTTGATATTTCGGGGGCGAGTAATTTCGGCAAATTTGTTGCCGCGGCCTGATTGTAAATTCAAAGAAACGAGATCATTTCGGAGGGTAGAAATCGCGCCTAGTTTCTAATCTGGAACATGTGACGATGAAGGAGAGGCAGAAATGGCAAAGAAGCTTCCAAAGATTATTAAGTTCCGGGAGTCCAGGGCCAATGGCACTCTGGAATAAAGCGGAGTACGGAATGTGATGACGGACCCGCGTAATGGTTACTGGCTGTTATCAAGCTCCATCTTTCAGCCACGTAAAAAGCGTTATGAGGTTGCTTGGAAAATTGCGTAGGTGGTAACTTTTTATGGTAACGAGTAAACATACTCTTTGCATTTATTCTGCCACGCAAGCATCCACAATTTTTCCTAAATTAAATGTATATTTATTTTATATTACAATATGATTTCAAACGATATTTACCTACATACTTTTACTCACAAGTGAGGAATATCTAATTTTTTTTTGTTATTTTAAGTTACCCTAACATTTACATCTCTAACATATTACAAGCTACGAAGTATAAGCCTTTATCTTCCTACTCAGTCACTGACACATGAATCCTCCTTTAAATATTTTAACTTGTGTACAGAGTGTTATTTCCCTATGCATATACATAACGAATAAAAACTTCACCTTTGTATATTTTACAAAAGCTTCCGTTAACAAAAGTAAAATTTATCGAATTAAACCCTCTTTATTTTATATCGGATGTTATGTTTAAATTCAAAATTTTACTGACATTACAATTCTGTCTATCTTTTGGTGAAGGTTATGGGAATCAACTGGAGCTTACATTTTTTTTCGGTGCGTTTTTTCCATTTCCTTGGCTTCACATACTTTTTTTACCATATGTTCGTCATTCATCTTTTATGTTCGACTTAGCTCTTCTTGTTCTATTTTTCATTTCTGATTAATTTCTTGTCTTTCCCTTAATTTTTCTTCTTATCCTCATTTCCATACTTGTTAGTCTTTCATATGCAAAGGATAGCGTGGATTTAATTATATCTTCCGATTAGTTCCATTTCTATTTTATTTTCTGCTTTAATAAGCCTCGTAAATAAAAAATAAGTAAGTTAAGTCTAGTGACCCCAGTTTTTAAAATATGGAACCGCCCTTGTCGTTACAATTTTCATGAAAGCTACCCATGTTTATAAAATAAAATAAAATCTAGAGAAATTTTGGAAAAAGAAGTAAAGATGGTAAACGAAAATGGCCACATCAAAGATAGTTGAGGAACAATGAAGTGGGCAATAAAGCAATACGTAACAAGCTGATGGAAAGGAAGAAAGAAAAAAGAAATCATGAAAGTTGTAAGAGAAAAATATGGTGCAATTAATTAGGGAGAACAAAAGAAGATACAACGAAG
This sequence comes from Dorcus hopei, assembly GCA_033060865.1. Taxonomy (NCBI): domain Eukaryota; kingdom Metazoa; phylum Arthropoda; class Insecta; order Coleoptera; family Lucanidae; genus Dorcus; species Dorcus hopei. The sequence continues at coordinate 38,424,694 of CM065419.1, forward strand.
AAGAGATCAAGAAAAAAAATAATGAAACTAAAAGCTCTGCAGAGATATACGGAAAGATACGTAAGGATATAAACCAAAACTATTATTCAGAAGAGATGAAAACTGAGAACTAATAATAAAGAGTGAACTAGTAAGGAGGTGGAGGAGTATTTTAAAAGATTATTAAATTTTAAAACGGATGAAGAGAACCAAAGCGGGGATAAAGAGAAAAAAACAGATTTCGGAACGAGGACACACCCCCTCGGTAGAAAGAATAGCAAGAACAGGATGTTACGAAATAATAATAGAATTGCGAACTTCTTGATGTCTATCTTACCTATAGGATTTTCGATTGAACTGCCATTAGTTCCCTTTAGATGTTTGAAGGACTAGCGACGCGATTCTACTAAAAGTTCCCTTGAGTATCTGTTCAAGAAAATCCAAACAAAATTACAGGAGGAGGATAAAAGGAAAATTGAACGTAGAAATCGAAAAAGAAAAAAACTAGGCCCTTTCCCGATCTCACAATGGTATTTATTGACCTTTTCTTGAACCCACATTGGACAATGAAGACCAAATGGGTTCAGGAAGAGAAAGAGAATCATTGATCAAATATTTGTCTTAAATTACCTATATTTACTGGCATCTCAAATTATAAAAATAATCTCCAAATTGGTCTTTGCCTGTATCGAGAGAAATACAAGAATACAAGAAATAATTTCATTCTTGAAAACTTCAAACATAGATGAAAAAGGGATAAGGGAACTAAGAATCAGCATTACGATATTAGCTGGAATTAAAAGGACACAAAGGCATATGGAAATCAGAACGAAGATAGAGGGCAACTCCTCAGAAAAATTTGCCGTTAGCAATTTCGTTTCATTTAAGATTCGAAAGTACCATACGCCAGGTAAAAATTAATGAATGGCAGACTGGCGCATTATAAAAGAATCAACGCCTAGCATTAGCAAAAGAGAATAACAGCGCAAATTACGGCGAACGTCATGAAGATAGAAGAGAATTCAGCAAGAAAATGGGATTAGAAATTAAAGAAGAGAGAAAGTAGATAATTTGGACAGAAGAAGAGTTTAGAAGAGAAAAAATGTTGATGCTGGCAACAGTGGAAGATAAAATACAAGAATTTGAAGAAGGAAATTAAAGAAGAAAAGCAACCATTTAAGATTGGTAAATGGTTGTACCTACCGCAGCACTGAAGAAACTATTAAGAAATAAGGCAAACTCAAGAAAGTTAAAAATTTTGATACTATGCTAAAAACAGAACCTGGAAGCCTGTGAGACAAAAGCTTCGGAGGGAAACAGCTAGATGAAGGTCAGAAAAGAAAGACAACAAAAGAAGCGCATAATTTTCTGAACCATAACAAAATAAAAATGTGAATCAAGTGAATGGAGATGTAGACAAAGAGAATACCAAGGAATGGTTTTGATCAGTACTGTATGGGAAAGGAAGAGAATGGAAGGATCGACAGAAAAATGGAACAAATAAGTCGACAATACGTTAGGAAAATAAAAGTATTAAGATGTAAAGAAAAGACAATAGACAAGAAGAGGTGGAAGGATATTATACTATTCCCACAAACCGACAGTTTTGAGAGCAGCTGCACTGCCAATTTATTATTATTTTGTTTTGGTGTTCTCTATCCACTTCATTTGAAAATTCCTGAAAGCTGTAATATCTACTTGTTTTTATGGTTCCCTAAAATTTGAAGTAATTAGGTTCTTCTTCTAAATTTACTTGTTAAAATCGTCCAAATACAAACGAACGAAAATACCGTTGCAAATAAAGGGACTTAATTGTTCCGTCAAGTTTTGGCCCGATTCAGTTCAGTGCGGGCCAAGAGTAATAAAAAAAAAAGAAACTTGCTTGCGACAAACATAAATTGCACGGACTCCACCCCCTGCAGGTCTGCAACCCCCGTCCGTCCGTAAAATGTTAAATAAAAACGAAACGAAGGCGCAAACAAACGCTCCCCATTGAAAGAAAACGCGATTAGTACGTTTGTTTATGTTTTCAACTTAAATAAATTGCAAGAGAAATTGCAATTGTCGCACAGAAAGAGAGTAACAGTCTGTCATTACGAATCTAATAGGATCCTCGCTTTGAATCATCTGGGACGAAATCGTTTCATTACTATAATGAGTTCCACTCTCGCTCGTACCATTGTGTTTACTCTCTCGTCATTAATAAGACGGGGATCGAAATTACAAATAGATGACATATCATCTCTCTTTGATTATATCAGTGCTCGGTAAATGAATCGCCGTTTACAACTGATATTAAGAATACTATACATAAACATCAAAATATTTCTCCCTACCAGTTTATTCCTTTCCTTGCAAAAATGTATTTATTTTTTCGGTAAAAGGTAAGTCCAAGAATCGTATTGATAAATAAAAATTAAATAAATTTTCGTTCCACGTTGAATATTGGTGATGGGCGAGGCGCCATTATGTATCAACTTTAAGTGTTCGGTAATAAATTATGATTACGGGTTAACGTCAATTAAACAGAAACACGGAACTCTACTGATCATCACCTTAATCATTACATTCGTTTTGCCCCAACTGAACTGTTCAGCATTTTCGAACAAATCCACTTTTGTTTTGTTTTAAATCCCACGTCAATAACCGATAAATTCTCAACCAAACGATTAATAATTGGGGCGTTTAATTCGCCGGCACGGTTTTTTTAAAATTCTTTACAGAAAAGTAAATCCCGTATTTTGATTAAAATTTTCTCGGCTAAAATCTCCCGACCCAAGAATAACATTTCACGCTCTAAATAAAGAAGTTACGAAAGTGTAACGACAAAAATCTAATCACTCAAATAAAATGAGCCGTTTCGCGAAAATAATCCCGAAAATTGAGATAAACTGCTCGAGATCCGTAATTTATGCGAAATGCGAAGCCTGGAAATTAGAGGAGAAAGAGGAGGGCGGGGGGACGGGGGGGTCGAAACAGTAGCGCGCCAGTTTACATTATTCCATACTTCATAAAGGGAAAATCAGATTTAAAACGAATAAAAATAAAATTTCCTAATAAAATTCTATGCCGGTAATTTTCTTTTGGCAGTTACGACTTCGTCTTGAAAGCAAACTACGGAAAGTTTATGTCGGGAAAAGGGTCTATTGCCGAGACTCGCGAATTTATTGTGTCTGTTTAAGTGTGTTCGCTGGATACTCGGAAGATAAAACCAGGTCAGATATGTATAAAGTACAAGTAGAAGTATCGAATAATGCAAACTTTAATTTTCTTTCGATGAAGGCGAATCAAATTTGAGCTACTTTAAGAAACATTCAGTAGAACATATATTTAAACAAACTTCTGGAAAAGAATTTTGCATTCCGCAACAGCTACTATAGAGCGGCACATTGAATCATTGTTACAGTGTTTTTATATTATTGACGAAGGAAGTATGTACAAGATACACATCATTTTTTTGCTATATGCTGATCGATAGATCTAAGTAAAGAAAATATACGAAGAAATGACATGACATGACAAAAGCCCCAAGATTGTTTTTCGAAAGTCCTTTCATTTATCGATCGATCGGCGTATATTGGAAAAATGAATTGTAGGTTCCGCGATTGATGCACATAGTTATCGGAACGTGGGAATCGAGGTCAGTTTTTATATAGTTTGGTAATCGAACAATTACGACTATTGACGAAGGAAACCACTGTATCTATGATAAGACAAGTTTCGACAAGGTAAGTTCCGCGATGCATCTGTTTATCGGAACGTGCGAACTCGAGTTCAGTTTTTATATAGTTATATGGTAATCCAGCGACGGGCGCGAGCTCGCCAAAAGCTCGACCCCCACCATAAATTATTTGCGACGATCCCGATGTTTCAAACAAACATGCGCCGGCATGTGTAACTGACTCAGTCGTATCAACGAAATCAAAAACAGGGAGTGCCGAGCGAGTTAGTTCATGTTGGTTTATTAGCGTTTAACAGTGTCGTACAAGTTCGAGACTATTTTAAATTGAAAAACAAACCTTTTTTAAACAATATTTATAATAATTTTCGGTTTAATTCAATATGAACAGCATCAAAACGAATACATCGCGCCGCCGCCGTCTACAATTTTATATTTCGTGGGACCAAGCTAGCTGCAATCGACACTCGTTTGACCTATTGCTTAGCGTAGTGGGAGATACTTTCCCTTTCCATGCCCATGCCTGTGGTAATCGAACAATTCCAATTATTGACGACGGAAATACGTATCACGTGTCGCTCAGGTGGCGTAGGTTCGAATCCTAGCATTAGCCATGGATGCTTGTGCTTGTTTAATGTCTCAGACCCAGCTTAAAATCACACTATGTGACTGGCAAAATGAGCCTAAGTAGCTCGGCCAGAATTGCGCAAAGCAAAGACAAAGAAGAAGAAGTTTCATCAAGGTAGATTTCGCAATGCACCTGTTTAACGGAACGTGGAAACTCGAGGTTACAGTGAATTTTTTTAAAGATTTTTAACATGTAAATCCATAGGGATTTACATGTTAAAAATTCGATCTCATGTTAATGTACTTATGTTATGGCACAAATTTGAAGCAAATTTTTATGAAAATTTTTTGTGCAATTCGGTCTTGATTGCAGCGGATTCCCCGAGCAGGCTCTGTACAGCTGTTTCAGGCCTAGTTGGGCCTTCGTCAGCAGAACCGTAGCGATCAAAAGATGTCGCTATTTAAAATGTTCATTACTTTCACATCGCATTGGCGAATAACCTGGACAGATCGGTTTGGTTTGCAGTGGAGTTCTCGAGCTACGGTTCTGCTGACGAAGGCCCAACTAGGCCTGAAACAGCTGTACAGAGCCTGCTCGGGGAATCCGCTGCAATCAAGACCGAATTGCACAAATGTTTTTTAAATTCTCATATGCTTTGACAGCAAGCATGGCCGCCTTGCATGGGATGACGTATTATGTGGCGAACTGGCTTCAATTTGTCAATCCTACTGCAATGTCAGGTCAAAAAGCGATCAAAAGATGTCGCTATTTAAAATGTTCAAATTTTTATTGTTATTAATAAATCAAACATTTTTCTACGAAATGCACATTGCTAGAAGAACAATAACATGTTCTATTTAATTATTTAATTAATTAATTATTTAATTATTATTAGTGTCTGTTATGTCTAATTCAATGAAATTCTGCCAGAATTGATCGATTGCTCTTTTAAAATCAGATGCCAAGTTGTTATCAAAACAAAACTTAACAACCAGTTCTAAACTCGACAAACACTTGACATATTTTAAACATTTCATTATTGAAGAAATGGAACGTAAAACGTCAATTTTCGAAAGTAACTAGCGAGAGGAGTTGCCATTAAAAGAACCTCCATGAAGGGCTTCCCGTTACCCGTTGTACACTGATGATCATTAAAATTGTTACCTCTGCATGCTAACCTCGCCCTTATTGACCTGCAATGGAAAAAACCTCTATCGTACAGCTATCGTCCCTCCACTCCTATTGCCGCTAAAAGTAACGTGTAGGGATGTGGAAATTTCAGAATTTTTTTTTTAAAGAAACGCGGAAATTTCATTATTTTTAATATGAAACTTTTCAACAGGACATGCAATAAGATTTCACATAAAAAAGAGTGAAATTTCAATGCCAAAAGAAAATTAAAATCTCAAGACAGTTTTATTTAGAATTTTTTTAATTTAAGTGTAAATAATGTACAGTTGCAGAATTTAAAAAAGCATACAAGTCTTTAGGCTATATTTTGCATATTAGAAGAGTAAATCCATCTATCTCTGTCTGATTGACATAAGCGCTGGCAATTAGGTAAATCATATCACTTTCATTTTTGGGAGCCAAGAAGAAAACTGTATGGTGCTTTTATTAACCCCAAATCTTTCGGGTAATCTTCTTACTGACCAAAAATAATTAATTGCGTTTTTTCGATAAACTTAAATGCGACATGTTAATGTCGGTCTGTCACTGACAATTATTTTGATTTATAAAGCGAAAATAATTTCAAACAAAACCAAGTTCACAGCGACATGCTTTGAGCGTATGTATGCTTAAATTTTTTAAATTTTTAAATTCACTGTCATTGCACTGACAAAAATATAGAACACTCCTTTACTGCCATTTTGATTGATATGTGACGCAGATTTTAAGAAAGTGTGGGAGAGATTTGAAATAACAAAAAGTCATCTTGAATTTTCATCAAAATTTTTGAACCCCGTAAGATTCTACAACAGTATTTGTAAGCTAAAACGTTATACAGTTAGCATACAAATACAAAATGATTGTTGTTTGCTTTTGAATTTCTTTTGTGTTGTGAAATACCAAAAAGAGATAGATAACTCTTAATTAAAAGAAAATTCGTCTTACGAAGATTTAAAGGTTAATGTTTTCTAATAAAAAAAAACTGTTAAAAGTTGATAGAAACATAAATTATACATGGACATTTTTTTAAAAGTAAAGTTGTATTCAGACGAACCGTGTTGTGTCTATTTTCTTCAACTTTTCATAATAAAATAAAATTAAGGAAAACGTGTTAGGATATTTTAGCAAAGTTCATCTTGTAGTAAAATTTGTCCCATAACATACATTAACATGAGGTCAAATTTTTAGCATGTAAATCCCTATGGCCACACTTAAAAAAAATTCACTGTATAATATATTATATTATATAATATAGTAATCGAACAGTTCCGATTATTAACGAATGAAATATTCTTCCGTGTTTATCTAAAGTTTTGGAGAAAATTTTGTGCAGACAAATCATTGAGCATTTGAATCGATACATCTTGCCCCCTCAACAATCAGGTTTTCGGTCCGGCTTCAGTTGTACTCCGGCACTAACAATAAGTGACGTTACTGATGACATTTTCAGGAACATTGACGACGGTAAATTGACTGCTTTGATTTTAATTGACTTTTCTAGAGCTTTCGACACTATTAATCTTCTACTAGCCATTTTGTTGCACATTGGTCTATCTATGGATGCCGTTAATCTTGTTGGTGATTTTCTTCGTATGCGATCTCAAAGAGTAGTTGTTGGGGACTCTGTTTCTGATTATCTTGGGTTACAGCAAGGTGTACCTCAAGGATCAATTTTGGGACCATTGTTGTTTAATATATATACCAGTAGTCTTACTAAAGTTTTAAAATATTGTCAGGTACATCGTTATGCTGATGACATTCAGTTATATTATTCATTTAAACTAGAAAAGACCGCGGATGCCATTGCATATATTAATACTGACCTTGCTTCTTTACTTGACTACTCCAGAAAGCATTCTTTAATAATTAACCCGTCTAATTCCCAACTTGTCCTGTTTGGTGCGAGAAAAGCTCTTGAATGTATTAATAAAATACTTTTCATGTTAATATTGATGGGACATTGCTGTATCCTGTTGATGTTGTTAAGAATTTGGGTTTACACATGGATAAAAATTTACGGTTCTCTACACGTATCATTTTGTACGCAGCGAGCTTTTATGAACTTGAAATTAATTTACAGTAAGAGGAAATTCTTAAATAAACATACTAAATGTGCACTAGTCGAATCTGTAGTACTCTCGCACTTCAATTTTTGTGACGTAGTACATGGCACCTGCTTAAATTATATTGATACAAAAAGAATTCAGAAAGTTCAGAACTCTTGTGTAAGATTGATCTTTGGTTTAAATAGAAGAAGTCATGTGTCATGTATCTGATAAATTACCTGAACTTAATTGGCTGAACATGAAATCACGTAGGTTATTGCATTCGGCATGTTTCTTCCATAAGATTATCCAGACTAAAAGTCCTCCTTACCTGTATAATAAGATAAGGTTTCGTACGGACGTTCATAATATTAATGTTCGCTTTAAGGGGCTAATAACACCTCCATCTCACAAAGCAGCGATTTTTGAGAGATCCTTTGCATACAACGTAGCAAAAATTTATAACAACTTACCATCTGATCTAAAATTTCGTCCGATTCTAACTTTCAAGAGGCACCTGCGAGATCATCTTCTATTATTAGGAACATCTTAGCATTTTTATATTCACTGTGTGAGCAATATTATTTAAGGACGTTATTTCCTTTTGAATTTTTTTTATGTTTGAATGCGGCTAATTATTAATTTTTGTTATTTTTCATGGTTGATTTGAAAATCAGCTATCTTTGTTGATCTGAAATCATCCATGTGTTTCAAACTAACTATCATCAGTCTTATGTACGCAATTTAGTGCAGCGTTTTCTTTCTCACTTGTTGTTAGTTGGTCATGAATAAATATAAAGTGCGTCTAAATAAAAACCTGGTCAAGTGGGTTGTGATCGAGAATTTATCCATTGCATTTACATAGCAGAATCACTAAATGTAGCCTACTTGACCAGGTTTTTATTTAGACACGAGTTATTATTATTATTAAAAAAAATATGTATCTCTGTATCTATGATAAGAACGTTTCAAATTATTTGCTGTTTGTCATCATCATAGCACGTTAAGTATTTTATATTCTATATCTGTGGGCTATTATTTTGATCGACACCTACCAAGATAAAAAGAGAAAATTGAAGAAAAAATGCATATTTACAAATAAATCAATACTATAAGTAATAAAATTCTTTTAAGGACACAATATTTCATAAAGGGTGAGAGAGGATTTATGCAATTTTAAGTTCGATGGCCAACATAAAAAGCCAACTTTTAGGGTGTTTTTATTCGGCGAATTTGCATGTTTAATATCGGTCAGTTTTTATAATAGTTTGACAATCGAACCATTCCGATTATTGACGAAGGAAATACGTATCACTGTATCTATGATTAGTTTGGACATGGTAGGTTTCGCAATGCACCTGCACCTGTTTATCGGAACGTGGGAACTCGATGTCATCCTTGCGCCGCATCTTTTGTTTATATTATGCGATATTCAAAGACATTTTTGGTCTTACGTCTTTCCTGTTACAATATTTTATTCACATTTCGCTGGATTACTGACAGGACTTTGGCACGTTATTCTTATTAGAAGAGGACACGTGGGTACTTAAATGTTTCAACGAACTAAAGCAATCCAAATTAGGTCTTGATTATTGACGAATAACTTTAGCAGTATTCAACTGATTGTGAGTCTTAAAAACCATCATGTTTTATTTAATGAAGGATTGTTTAATGGAGAAAGAACGAATCCCTTTTTTTCCCTGAGGAAAAAATAACATGGTAAATGTTGAACGTAATAAGAAAAAAATCTTGTTGACATCTTTAATACAAAATGTGTCATTTGCAGTCCTACTAATTGTAAGTAAAGGAGTATGATCCGGTTACCATATAGGAAGGCTTATCATCAGTTCATTTAGAAGAGTTAATCTAAATAATAGACGAAGATTTTTCAAAAAAATCTTGATTGTAAATTTAGAAAAAATGTGGAAAATAAGTTTATTTTATAATTTCTTGCTTCGAATAGGATTTTTTTATGAATTCATATACTTACAACTTCAGGATTCCTAGTGTATAAGTAAGTTGTAAATTATCTCATAATAGAAGTTCAATTTTATGCAAGAACATGCTTCGTTGAGTTAATTAATGCGAAGTCTGAGCGCGAAACTCGATCACAGAGGTAATTGTTTAAAGCGTTTACTTTAATTTCCCATTCTACTGCAGTTCATTATGAAAACGATATACGATCACAGCCATTCAAATTATCCATCCAGGGCGCGTTATGATTTGATTTGATTGGGGCAGATGGCCGGTATTCAATTACTGCAATTGTTAATTGAAAAGCTCTCTGTATTTCTTATAATTTATTCAGGCGAACGACATTACGCCTGTTATCGGACCAATTTGTTCAGAAAGTGTGACTTGTTGCGACAACAACAGATTTCGAATTGATAGCGTACAGCACACGCAGTTTATTGTAGCCGGGGCACAAAGGGAAAGTTAATTTCAATTACACGACTACGCAACAATTCCGCTATTTGATGTACTAAATTCCGAACTTGTAGTTAATTATATTTTGCGCTGTTTATTTGCACAATGCACAGTGAATACGGGAAATTCGAAATGATAACGGGTAATATCAGATTGCAAAGCCCGAAAAAAATATATGGGACACACATAAATCAACACGTGCGGATAAAGGTTGTATATAAGAGGAAAGGAATGTCGGGATAGAACTTCCAACAAAAGTATTTAATAAACGGAAGAAAGTATAATTTATTTCGATAGGAAAAAAAATTGCCCAATACAAAACAATACATAAATCGTCAACGAAATATAGTACTAAAAAAGAACCAAACTTCTTGTGCGCAACAGTTCAACCTTGAAGCATTTTAAATGGAAACCAAAATTTTTATCTCACAATCAGAAGAGGCAAAGGGGTAAATGTTTTTTGGTTTAATTCAATCTAAGAGAAACTGTGTCAAACATCGACGCACACACACAATCGATTAATCCAGCACATGTGCCTCTTTTATCATCGCAACGTCAAATTAAATTACTCTACATAAATATTAGAACCGAAGCCAAGACGTTTGTGCTAACAAGAAAGAACACTCGCTGACCTAATCTGAATAATCGGTTTGATACCCTTGAAGAAGGGGTTGGGAGCTTCTTGCCCAAAATATCATCGCCCACATTAATATTTAAGTATATAAAGGGCGAGAATTTGGAACAAGTTCATACAAGTAGCAAACTCCAACAAGAAGACAACAAGGTAAGTGTTATATGTATACACTCACATAAAACATTTTGTACGAAACTACTTGTTTCAGATGTTTCGTTTATGCTTATGCATCCTCCTCGTCGTTGCTTTGATTGAAATTCAAGCGGACGACACTAGGATAGTTAAGAAGGATAAAGTCAGGCTCTGCGGCAGGAGACTTCAGGAAATGTTGAAGCACTTGTGCAAATCGAAATACTACGGAAGATACAATAATGGAAAACGTTCAGGAGAATGTGAGCAAATTATTTACTTTATTGTTACCTAGTTTTCAAAATCAATTTCGATTTTGCCAAAGAACTTTATTGTGATGTTTGTCTCTTTTTAAAATTCAGATGACAATCTCGCCACTGAAAATGAATACGAAGACGTCCAAGACCTGGAGGAGTATTTCAGCTATCCTTTCAGATCAAGGGTGGATGCGTTCTCCTTCATTCCGGATACATTTAGGCAAAGTCGCGGACAGAAGAGAGGCATCGTCGATGAATGTTGCAGACATTCGTGCAGCATTAACGAACTCTATGGTTACTGCGAATAATCCAAGTAAAATCTTTTTCTTATTATTATTGATGCCAATGAAATGTTACCTCTCGTGCTTTAAGATTTACCTGAAGTTGTGATCGCTTAGATTAAAATAAATTTTTTTAACAATTTGCCTCGTCTTTGTCTGAATGATACGGGTGATGTCATTTTACCCCTCTTACAGACGCCGCCGCCGGATTGCTTATGTAAATGCTGCGATCGCGAATAAACTACATTACTCTTTACTATTTTTTATTGCCCAATTTGAATGAGAGTTTATTTTTGTTCTGTTTTAGTAAAATAGTAGATAGATAGATAGTAGATAGATAGATAGATAGAGTATACTTACCGTTGTTAACTAACAAAGTAGAATCTCTAGCCAGAGCGAGTTCCGAATCAGTGAGTGTAGCGTCCGAGGCGTTTTCTGACGAAGGGGTGTCACTGAGGCCAGCGGGTTGCTGATATAAGGGGTGCTGGTAGGTGTGTTGGGAAGCGTAACGGCGCGGCGATTCTTCACCCTCTGACCCGCTCAGACTGTACGCGGGGTACAATCGCCCCTTCCCTGCAACACATAAAGCGAATTAGTTACGACGAAATATAAAATAGATCCGTCTAATGCCCGGGTTTTATGCATCATTTGAAAAATTGGCGTCATAAAGCGCACAAAAGGAAATTTATGGGCCAGAAAAAAAGGTAGTCATTATTAAAAAATGCGAGCGCAATGCAAAAGGAATTACAAATGTGAGGATCCTTTAAATTTTAGGTGGCACCTATGCGCATAATTTATCACCAGTTGAAAATAACGTTTTCTAAATTTAATTTTAATTAATCTTCGTATAGAACGTTTCAAATTATTTGCTGTTTGTGACCATCATAGCACGCTAATTGTTTTATGTTCCATATCAGTGGGCAGGTGTCGTTCAAAGTTATAGCCATAGTAAGAAGAGGAAATTGCATATTTACAAGTAAATCAATTCTACAAGCAATAAAATTCTTTTAAGGACACAATATTTCATAAAGGGCGAGAGAGGATTTATGCAATTTTAAGTTCGGCGAACAACATAAAAAGCCAACTTTTACGGTGTTTTTATTCTGGGAATTTGCATATTCAATATTGTAAATGTACGCAAGCGATCTTTGCCCTCGAAAATATTGTTAGTCCCCAGTTTTCTTTATGGTAATTACTCACCATTTTGCTATGATGAATTCATGCATACGCCCGAACTTTCCCGGCAATTTCCACATGTGTAACTGTGTACAGAAACTTCTGATAAACAACATTGAAGTCAGTAAACAGAATAAGTAGGTTACAAATATATTTGTTTGCTTGGGGTTGCGAGTGAACTATGTAGTGTTGCGTCTATATATATGCTTGTTTATAGAGCTCAGAAGGGATAAATGTCACGCCCCTTGTTCCTTAATTAATTAACTCATTTCTACACATTTCAGCGAGGAATTTACTAGAATGTGATGAAATCGTTTCAAACAATAACATCTACAAAATCAAATTATACAGCAAAACTATTCTTAATAAAGATGTGAGATATTTTTTGTAGATTAGTACTAGTACATAAAGTTTCTATGTAGTTTCCCAAAGGATGATCACCGCTGTTTTAATTTATAGGAGGGATAGTAATGGTTCGTCGAAGTTTGCGGTTCGTTTACTTCGACTCCCTTTTCCTACCGGAAATCAAAGATTTATATTCGGAACCTTGACAGGCCCGGATTTATTACTTTTAATAACCGACGTATGAAGCAGCACTAAACTTCAGTAACACATTCGGGCTTCAGCCAGGTATAATGAGATTTTGCGATTATAATAACAAGCCGCAAGAAAGAATCGCGTTTTCACTGTGAAAACGATTTGTTTCAATTCCAACAAACAATCCACTGAAAATCACCGGTGATAAGATAACATAAACTAACTGTACACTATGCATTTCATCGGTAAATGTTTGCCAAGCAAACAAAACTACGTTTTATTTGTTTTGTGCGGAGTTACAAATTTAATAAAGTAAATAATATTCGGGATCCGGGTTCCGATGTTACTTCTGATTTGATTTGATCAATTTGTTACAAAAATATTTTAATCTCCTTTCGTATAAATTAACGAAATTAATTGATTTACAAAAGAAAAAATCTTTTGTTGTCAAATTTATTATTCGTAAAAAATATTACTAAAAGGAGAATAAATTTAAAAAAAATTAATAAAAATATTACATGATTGAAAGAAGTATTATTCTGTGTGCCGCCCCCCAGAAAAAAAACGAAGAAGAATATTTGGTGTTTTTTTGGAACCTGGTCTTTCTCACTTCTTCTTCCGAAGTAGTTACGCTTCAATCACCCTTAGTTATTCTTTGCACTTTTTTGTCCGATGGTCTACAGATGCCTAATTCCATCATAAGTTGAAATTCTTTCTTGATAATCTATAACTTTTCTTGAGAAACTCTACGAGGTTTACAATTCATAGGTGGACCTTCGGTGATAATGTGATGAGTTACCGAATGCTTGGGTGTAGAGGAAAATGGAGTATTTCTTGTGATGTCTTCAAAATTTTCTAATAACTCATGAAATTTTGAAATTTTGCAAATAGTTGTAAGAGTTGCTGGTTGTGTCATTTGAACAGAACCTTTAGAAGATAACGACGTTATTGTATCTATGAGTCTATTATTTTTCAAATCAAATGGTGAAGAAAATCGGCTCCTATTATCGGTTTGGATACTTCTGCTATAATAAATGACCACGTAAATTTTCTTCGCAAACAAAAATCAATGTCAAGAGTTTTTCTTCCAAAGGTTTTAATTGGGGAATTGTTTGCTGCTTATAAATTACTATGTTGGGAAACATTTTTTCTGTCATTTTTTTCAGGGGGAATTACTGAAACATCAGCACTGGAATCTATGAGAAATTTGCAATGCGTTCCTCTATCCGTTAAAAATAAGCGACTAGAAAGTTGCACACCATCTGCATTTGTCGCACATACAGAGGAGTTATTTAGTTTCCCTCATAATTTTTAAAAGAGCATGTTAGCTTTCTCACCGAATTTAGCATGATACCAACACATTGAGCTGAACCTCTGTTTAGAACGAGATCGGTTTCTTGAGTACTCTGACGAACTATGCTCCCGTGATCTATTGATTTGTTCAATTTTATTCGTTAAATTAAGCAACTGTGCTTCAAGACGATCAAATCTTGATTGTTCTGGACCGCTACTTGTTAACGACTTTGCTTCTGGTTTATCTTCTACGGCATATACGCTACTTTTAGTTGAAACCATTTCTGCAATCGTGGCTAGCTTATCTGATGATTCGCCTGATATTGCTAAAACCGTTTGTATGTTTGTTGGAAGTCGCTGAATCCATAAAGACTTTAGCAAATCGTCACTCATCTTGATATCTGACAAGTTCTTCATCTCTCTAAGTAATTGAGATAGTTTTTTGTCTCCTAGCTTTATTTCCTGTAGTAATCTGTTTAATTTTCTGTTTTCAGATTCAGAAAATTGTTCTATTAGTCTTTTTTAAGCGAATCATATAAATTTGATTCCGGCGGTTTAAGAACTATATCACTTGCTTGATTTAAAACATCACTTTCTATAGCAGCAACAACACAATGAAATTTAGTAACATCGGCCGTTATATTGGAGGTAATAAACTGCGACTTGATTTTTGGAAACCATAGGGCAGGATTTGTTCTCCAGAAGAGTGGTGCTTTCACTGCTACTCTGGCAATTTCCGGTTGAGACATCTCGGAAGAAATAATTATTGTGAACGTATCACCAATGTTGAGATATTTGTAGAAACTCCTTTATTCTGACATTAACTTGTTTACATTAAAATAATTTATTGATTAATTAATTAACAAATCACATTTCTCTAATAACTTGATCATAAACTTATAAGCTTAAAAACTGACTGGTTTACTTCATGTCACACATAATGGCTGGTATGCATAAAACGAAGTAGATGCTAATACTTCTCAAATTAGTATATTCTTCGAAGTATCTTCTATTACATAAAGTACCTACTGCAGTTCTGAAGCATATACTACAGCTCGTAGTAAATACTACGCTGCAGTAGTATTTACTATTAAAATGAATCTGAGGCTTCGAAGTAGATACTACAGTAGGTGCTTCTACAGCGAAGTAGAAACTTCTATGTGCTCTTGTGCTCTAGTATCTACTAGATCGCATAGTAAATACTACGTTACTATAGTAGGTACTTCACTTTCGAAGTAGTTGCTTGAAGTATTAGCATGTACTTCGCTTTATGCATACCACCCAATGTGTTTCGCAAATATTAGCAAATGATTAATAGTTAGATTTTGTGTTTCAGGTCTTCCTGAGTCTGAGAAGAAGTCGTTCAAGAAACTACCCCAATTCACGAAGAGTTGGCGAATGTTTGCAAAACTTAATTTTCGTGATAGTAGGCAAAGGATACCTAACCCGAATGGATTATAATAGACTGCTAAAGAGATGAGACAGATTGGCAAGCGAAAAAGAGACAATGAATGCAGGAATCCAAGGAATTTGCGGAAGTAGGGGGAAAATAATAAGAGAAATGAAATCCATGGCTGAAAGCAGGATGCCATGGAAGAAATGTTTGCAAAACGTAATTTTCTTGTGAGTAGCAAAGCACAGGGCATTCCATCTTAACCTGGTCTTCTTTTCTCATCGTTTTCTTTTCCGCTTCAATCATCCGGCACTCACATAAAATCTTCTTGAATTCTGCAACTAATTTCTTGAAATCTTCCTTACTTAACTGCCCCAAAACACATCCCCAATTCATCGACAAATAAGTAGACGTAATCTTCTTGAGAAGGGCAAGGAACAAACCATTGCACTTTTCACCATTTCATTATTTTCTTAATTTCCTTTTGTTTTCCTTTGATTTTCAAAGACACAAAGTTTCTGTGCACTCGAATATTGCTTGGTAAGACTTGATGAGTAAATGGTGAAAAGAGTGCCTTCTATTTCTTAGTTTTATTAACTTATTCCAATTCATCCCTAAAAATTAAACAGTGACAGAGGAATGAGGGGTTTAGGGCAAAAAGTAAATAATTTCTACTACTATATTAAAAAAGGTGCAGCAGTTGTCTAAGTGTTTATGTAATTTCAAAGTATTTATTTCTACATTCTGAAGAAAAAGAAAGTGCACTTCCATTATGTCTTGTCAAAAAAATGAGGATTGAGATCCATTTTTTAACTGAAATGATTAAGAACCATTTAATAGAAAAAGGAGTGAATTTTAGTTGATGTTTGAAATTAAAGTTTTTTTGTTTGTTTGGAATGTGAGGTGAAAGTTTTTTTTTATGAGATGAAATAAGATCGAAAGTAAATTGTTGTTTGTGTGTGAGAATATGTTATCCCCTCGTTGGTAGTAAGCTTATTGCGTATAAATAATAAATGACCAATTTCTTAAAGCAAACCTAGAGTTTATTGTTTGACACCGCAACCAACATAAAGATCTAATCCCGGAAAAAACTTTGCCTGACCTAGATTCCCCAGCGCTGCTGCCTCCGGCAGTTTCGCATTCTGCGAGCGTTTCTTTCCCCACTGTGTCGTCCTCATCGCGGAATAATATTAACAACTTTAATTTGGAGCTGTTCGTAGGTCTGTGATAGGAAGAGTGATGGTGTGTTGTGGGGATGTTAATTTTTGTTTCGGGCGGGATTGACGTTTTAATGAAGGTAAACGCTTATTATTGCTGTCGCGCGACTTGAGCGGTAAATCTTGTTTTAGGTGTTTGCTTGCCGCAACAGTCAACCCCTATAAATTAACTTGAAAATATGCCCCACCAACCGCCGTTACTTTGTATACAGGCAGCCCCCAAAAGTGCTGCGAATTCCGCCGCCTTTTTGCATCACAATGTAAGTATGCCGCTACACATTGTATTCATGCGGCATCTCTCGGCAATCATGCAAAGACCCACGGGAGCAGTGCGAATTACGTCAGAGGATTCTCTGGAGAGAGGATGACAGGAGGCTATGCGTGCCATAAGGCACTGCTCGAGATGTGACGCGACTCTCAGAAATGAGCGATGAAGAGGTGTGAGGCATAATGCCTCCCCTGAGACGTACAGCTGATTGCCCGACAACGACAACTGAATCATAGCTTCATTCCCGCAGCTTAAACTACAGCCCTGCACTTGCTATGGGATTACATTTTACGACTTACCGATAGTAAAACTGAAGAACTTTCCACTAGCATAAGATTTTCTTTATAATACCCCTTTACAACCAATTTCATAGCAAATCATTTTTCATTTTCCAGTTTGCTTCAGTATATTTACTTTGTTCTACAATCAAATTCGAATATTTCATTAATACTTTCGTAACAATAATTTGGGTATACGAGTATCGCGCGAAGACCTATACCGCTAGATTGTTTTAGCGTGTCACGTGACAGTGATAGAACTAGGAGTTTTGATTCAAACCATGTTCTATCTTTTTTCTTTTCCAGATGTTCTGTTGCTGCTACACAAAGACTTTCCACAAGCCTGACAATAGCTGCAAGTAGCAACAGAACTGAAGGAGTAAGTTTTGAAAAAAAAACTGTCATGACGTTCTTCTGTAACGAAGAATGAAACAAGGAAAAAGAAGAAAATAGAACGCCTTTGAAGGTAAAGATGGATAAGCCTGCGGAAGCCTTCAAGTTAATCATTACAGAAGTAGTCCTTAAATGGTCAAAACCATTCTGGCAAGAAGATAATAAGAAAGAAGAAGCTTCCCTCATTTCTTATGTGGCTCGAATATCTAAAACAGTTTTGAAACGAAGTAACGAGGCAAGAAGTTGAGGGCACCAAATTCAAAGGTCTGGTTTGAAGAAAAGTGAGTCTAAGGATGTAAGTGGGACAACAAAGAAATTAGGATGATTAAGGTGCATCGAAAAGTCATAAAGAGAAAGAGAAGTCCTTACAGAAACTAATATTCTGCAAAGTTCTGCAGAGAATCATCTACTGGTAAATGGCATTGTTTTGGAAAGGTATTTATTTTATGGCTTTGTGATCCCTTGAGTTTTGATGTTTATTATTAGGTTTTTGACGAATCGAGTTAGGTTGAATTAGATTGTACGAATTATTAAACGAAATACCTATGTACATTTCACAGGCGTACACAAAATAATTTCAGCCGAGCATAAATAGGAAAAGCAATTTAATTTCAACGTTGCATTTATTACACGCAAACTGGACATGCTTTGTTAATTATAGAAGTTAGTTTTATGGTGTACGTCCGCATAGGACGTAATCATCCGGTCTTTCGCTTCGTGAATGCGACGACGTCTCTAAGTTATTTCCAGGCGTTTTGGATTCTAATAGTATTCTAACGAGCAAGGTAGAGAGACCCTGGTTTTCATCGAATTAAGGGGCGTTTTACCTGTTTTATGGGACAAATTTAATTAAGGCAAAATTGGCGTGTTCACTTGAAGTAATTCTAGTTACTCTCAAGACGGTAACAAAACCGGTGGCATTTCCATACCAAATGATGGCACACTTAGGTATAGTACAGAGAACTTTGGAATATGTAATTTTATGGCCGCAAAAACTCAACTATTTTGTAAACTAGAGGTCTTTATGAATTTAAACAACGTGTTTAGCTTCATATTACAACGCCATGTGTGTATCCGCAGAAGAAAAAACGCAACGTAATAAAAAAATCTATTGAAACAATAAATTCGTATGTATAAAAAAATGGGTCGACGTATAAAAATACTTAAATCTGATAACCCGCAGCTGCTCATGTTAAATTATTCAGAAGTTTGAATGTAGGACAACATAAATATTTCCACGATAAAGTACATGCGCGATTTTAGTGGCGATTTTAGTGGCGATTTTCATTTCAGGTAGGCGCGGAAAATGTCAGCCGTTGAACTTGATGCCCAAGCTAACTTTTATTATCCTTTGAAGGACAGTCGTTCTTTTTTTTCTTTTTTAATTGATGTCAGCGTTTTGTGATTACGTCGGCCATTTTTTCGGGGGCGAAAGAGGACTGCGTAAATGGCGTAAATTGGCAAAACTCTTTGACAGGCACGATTTTTATTTAAACTTTCCGCGATGAAACTTTGCGCTCGCCGTTATTTTTCGAGGTGGGTATTATTTTTGTTTGTTTGTTTCTAACTCTTACCGTTGATGCATGTAATTTACATTCTTGAACTTTAAAGCTCCCAAGTTTTTTCCACGTGGCTCTTGTCCTCCTAACTCATCGCATCTGACGTCCCGCTAATAAATTGTTTCCCGCGACTTGGCTTTTTAATTTTCTGGCCGTGAAGTTTTCACATTAAAAATGTTCGTTTTAATTATTTTTTTCCTTTTTTGTCTTTTCAACTTACTTTTACTAAATTTAATTTAAATAGGTATGCAGGTGCTTCACAGGAGAATTTCTGTTTTCTTGAAAAATGCATGTTTAAATACATTTTTCTAGCTTATTTCTTGAAATGAGAGTAAAGTAGATTTCTATTTAAAAAAATCTACAAAATTTAATTTGGAAGAAGGTTTTTATGGTTATCAGACAGCACCACCTTTCGGACAGTGCACAGATAAAAATCTGGAGTTCCCTCGCGTCTAGTGTTTCCTCGCGTCCATCCGTTTTTGGTGTTAAAATAAACGGAGTTAGGACGTTTAACTTTAGAAAGTGTTAACGTGGTCTACAAAAGTAGCATTTTAATCCTTGCGGTAGTTATTTCTATATATGTATTATATATGTATATAATTTTTTAACACCTATTTTTAGACGCATTTTAATCAGGAAAAGATTTTAATATCACTAAATGAGATGAGCTTTACAACTTTTCAAGTAAAACTCTATCCGTATTTTTTAACACCGATTAGGAGGAGAACATTTTATCCCAAAAATTTTTATGTGTGTGCTGCAACATTTCTCCCTGTAACGTAACACCATCTGTTGCCCCGTGGTCAATTGTTATTCTAAAGTATTTACGAAATGAGGGTAAAATAATTGACAAGGAGGTTTTTATTGTTATTAGACATTTTCGGACAGTGCTGTAACATTTTTCTCTGCAACGTTAACACCATCTGTTGTCTTTTGGTTCAGCGTCAACTACTGCCCTGTGGTCAACACCATCTGTTATCCTGTGGTTAAAGTTCTTTTGCAATAAATCTAAAATCTAGCAAAAAGGTTTTCCACTCCCCAAAAAGGCACCGATACAAAATTCTGCAAGAAAATTGATGGCAACGGTTTCTTTGGGATAGTGAGAGTAACCTTCTAATTGAATATTTTCCAAAAGGCTCAATAATTAATGCAGAAGTTACCAAAATTTAAAAAAGGCTCTTGAACAAAAGGACTAATAAGCTCTGTAAAAAAAAGCTTTCTCCTGCACGACAATGCAAGGTATCTAAAGCAAGAAAAGTTAAGGAGTTTATCGGCGCCATTGGCTTTATTAAACTGGACCATCTTTCGACAACTTAAGAAGAGCTTTTCTTCAGATCAAGATCTAAACGATGTTGTGGTTTAGAGCAATAAAACAAAAGTGGTACAAGTGTGTGGATTTAAATAGAGAATATGTGGAAAAATAAAAATGTGTGAAGTAACTCCCTTCTCTTCTTCAACTAAAACTGATGGGCAATTAGTGTAAATGCCCGTAAGGAATTTGCCAGATTCCCGAGAATTTTAGAACAATCAGCAAAACTTCTCAGTAAAAAGTCCGTTGTAGCAATTCGTAGATGAAAGGAAATTATGTTGACTGAGAAAGACAATGTTTTAAAATTATCTGTTTGGACATTTCTAGATGGCGATTTGTTAGGGTGAAAAATTCATTGAAATTATTTTCAGTATTGCCAGTCATCCTGTATTTGCGTGGGAATTGAAAGGTTAGTTTTGGTCCTATATGCCGTTCGTCACATTTCATCATATTGCATCAGAAAACAAAAGCCACTACCTACTCCTCATGGTAATACTCTATTTCACTCTTTCGCCCGGTTAAAACTGAGGCCATCTCTTAACAACCCCCCGTCCCAGGATAGTTGGTCTGACCGTGTTTTTTTCCGCGGCGCATTGATTGCTGTTGAGGATGTCTTGACGTGCACATCTATTGTTAGTGTGTGCCCACGATTTTTGTGCCTTGTTCACGTAAATCTTTTGATTGAAGTCTGAAACGGAATTTATTTATTCCGAGCTCTGCTTAAGTGCACGTCAAGCAATACAAGCTTTCTTTTAAACTTTTCCAAGCTTGTTTCTGGAAGAAAATAACAGGTAGGGTTTTATTGGCAACTTTGTGCGTATTTTCGGTCTGTAACACGCATCCTTCTTTTACTATTTAGGCTTCCAGTGGTAGTCGTACCCCCTTTTTGACTACTTCTCTCTTTATAACGCCACTTGAGTACGACCTTCGAGTGGAAAGAAAATCGTAAGCGGAGCCCTAGCTGCTAAAAGTCCAGGCATCGCCGTCCAGCCCTTTTCCTATAGGAAGGAAAAATAGTGACGTAATACCTTGATGCCGTCTTACGTAGTGACGTAATTGGCAGCACCGTCCTCCTCCGCTGGATTGTATTACGCTTGGTTTTCCCCACCTCATCTTGACAGCTAAGTGTCCAAGTGTGGATTTGTTTTACAAGGTCGAAAATATTTTATTTAATTGTTTCTTTAGCGTCATATAAACGCTGTGTTGCGTTAATTTAATTTTAACTGAGGAATTTTGAGCTTTTACCTTTTGCATTTTTTTGTAAACGAAAAGCAGATCTGCTTCTCGGTCAAAGTTTTATTTAATCGTTATACCGTTTACAATTTTAATCTTTTGGTCAACTCATTGAGACCCCATCTGGGTTGTACTTTCTATATTTGTTTACTGTGTTAAATTTTTGAGCAATATCAAATAAGTCATACATGTTTGTATCTTTTGGTCAATAAATATTATTATTATTTTGGGGTTACGTTGACCCTCCATATCTCCAGGAATTTAGTCGACTGTGCAGGAGATCTTAAATTGTCCTCGCAAAATTTGTTGTCCTTCAAGTAGGTAGCGGATTAATATGATGTTATTAATGATGTTCTTTTAAGGGTCTACATGCTCTTACTCTGGCTTAGTACGAGTTTCATGGTGGGATGTAAATTTGCTTTGAAAGTTGAACCTCGTCCTTTGATTACCTACCAAAAAGAAATGGGAGGAATGGGTTAACCGCCTGGAAAATAAAGTATAAGTGAAGAATATATTGAATAATTTTCAATAAATGGTAATAGGGGGAGTGCATTACTAAGAAGAATAAAAAAAATTAGTCAGTTCTAAACATGTCCTAGAAGGAACACGTCGAGTTAACAATTGTCCTATACCAGGTGTCCCAATATGGATGGCGACTGGCGATATATAGAAAACGGTAATACCTAGAGCTTCGGGGGAAAAAAAATTATAACCAAAGTGACCATGAGAAATTCAATAAAAATATTTTTAAGTACCAGATTTGACCATAAGGGGGCGCAATCAATAGGCTCAACAATAAAATTTAATGATACTAACAAAAGTCTCAGTATAAGGTGCAGTTTTAATGGCGCCACTGGAAAGTAGAAGTAATGCTGCACATCTTTGATTTGAGACTTATTGTCGTATCGCCATTAATAAGAGTAGAAGAAGGAATTGAATTATTTAGTTTCAAGAATCCTACAACTACTATGCCCTTTATTAAAAACGAACTAGTGTAGGTTCGATTGAAAGACAATTTTCAGCTGATCCAAAATTTGCATTCAATGAGTCTGGCTACTTTGTTATAAATCAGTTAGAGGGCGCTGTGTGTGTGCGCGCTGTTCACAATGGTAATGATACTTTCCAGTTTTCTTGAAAAAATTAAACAGAAAGGTATATATCTTTTATAGCGGTTACAAAGCTCCTAAAAATGCGAACATTTTGGTGAAAACCCAAAATTGATATCTCTTTTCGTTTTCGAGATATTATCAAATTAATCTATTGATTCATGATATTAACGGATCGAAAAAGTTCAAATAATTATTATCGAGTAATAGTTTTTTTCTTGAGATTAAATTATATTAACCTTTTTTTAATTGAGTGTTCTAATAGTCCAACGTACTTAAATAACGGGTCTACCAATAAGAACTTTGTTTTCCTTTAGGGTTGAAATAGGTTATGTTAAGAGTTCTGTCATTCAGTTTTTTGACATATTGTTGTGTTGTGACCCCACGTTGGGCGCCAATTTTATGCTGTGGTATGGGACTCTTGCAGATTTTAGCATAAATGTCTTCGTTTCCACGTTTTGGGAGTCAATTTTATGCTGTGTTATTTGGTATCTCTTGCAAAGTTTTGCGTTCGTTGCTTTTCTCAGGGTAATTTTTGTAAATATTTTCTAAATCTTTGTTTTGTTTATAGTTAAAATCTTATTTGTTTATTGTTATTCTTATTTTGTTGATGTCGGTGTATTTGTGATGTGATGAATTTTTGGATGTAGATGGCACTCGCGAGCCTTCACGTTCAAAATTATCTGCGTCAGTGTACGTTTCGTGTGTGCGTATGTGTGTAAATAAAGAAAAATGCTCGTAGAAGATGACAGAAACAATGATTTATTTATTTCAAATTCTGAATAATCGTACAAACAAATACCTACCTAACGTAAAAGAGTTCAGAGAGTTGAAGTTTTATTTGTTCGCGTGGTTTTTCGCAAAACCAGCGATTACTTACGTTAGATCCGAGTTGATATTTGATCCTAACTTGAATACACGTCTGAACCGGAGGCAAGGTAATGATACTTGTGCCGGTCGTTCTAATTTACAATAGCTCACACGGCGCCCTCATTGATTCAATTTCTGAACTCCGCACTACCGCTTACAGTTTCCAACAAACGTCCGGTCGTCATTGCATTTATTAATAAATTTTTCTAATTATTACAATTCTATATTCTAAATTCGTGATATTTCTGATTGTAATGATCGTCCAGCTGAGACTGAAGTTGCGAATTTAGTGCGAAAATTTGAGTCCATCGGTTCAGTAGCAAACACAACCACAATAACACGTGCTTGTGCAGGCCGTTCAACCGAAAATATCGCTGCAGTAAGTGAAAGTGTTGCAGAGGACCCGAATTTATCGGTTTCAGGACTTTCTCAACAATTGGGCCTGTCCACAATGACCACATGGCGAATTTTGAGGAAGAATTAGGCTCTAAAGCCTTTTAAGGTTCAACTGGTGCAAGAATTAAAGCCAGGAGATCATTTTCGACGTCGTGCATTTGCTGATTGGATCATTGAACACAGTGCTAGTTTTTCAGAAAAAATCATCTTTTCGGACGAAGCTCATTTTCACTTAAATGGATATGTCAATAAGCAAAATTGTCGGATTTGAGCTTCTGAAAATCCAAGAACAGTTATTGAACAACCATTACTTTCATCTTGTGTCACTGTATGCTGCGGTTTATGGGTAGGAGGCATCATTGGTTCATATTTTTCGAAAATGAGGCTGGTGCTACCGTTACTTGTCAATGGAGTTGCTATATAGAGACACGTTAACCAATTTTTTATGACTTATTTTGGATGATATGGATGTGGTTTCAACAGGACGGAGCTACGTGCCACACAGCCCAAGAAACACGATTTATTGAAAACCAAATTCAATGGACGTCTAATTTCGCGAAGAGGTGATGCCAACAGGCCACCACGTTCCTGTGATTTAACGCCGTTGGACTTCTTGTGGGGCCATGTGAAAGATAAATGTTTACAAGAATAATCCGAAAACAATTCAAGAGCTCAAAACCAATATCAAAGACGACATCATTATGCAGAAATGTGCTCAAACATTTTGTTAAAAGGATTGACATAATTGTGGTGGAAACTTGCATGATATTGTTTTTCATTCATAAATGGTAAAGTCTCTACAACATATTTCAATAAAGAATTATAGAATTTTCATACAAAAGTGTGTTTCTCTTAAAATTTAAAAACAAAGTTCTTATTGGTAGACCCTGTATTTTAACAAAGTAATGATCCGCTTGTGGAAGGTGTTCGTTAGGAAAAGGAAGAAACGTGTGATTTCAATATGACGAATGTCCAGTACACTTTTCGTACAATGTAGTTGCTTGCATCGAACTACCACTTTCCTTATTACTGGATTGGAAGAAGAAACCTATTCCCATGGCCAGCTAGATGCCCAGATTTAGCTGTTCCTGATTTTTATTTATGGTGAAAATTAAAAGACCTGGTTTTAGACAAAATATAGTTGAGTGCATTCAAAGTGAGATGTCAAGCATTTTAAGAGCTGCAATCATAGCTGCCGTATTCAGTACCTCCCAGAAATTTGAACATTTATAAAATATGTTTATTGTTCATTGCTTTTATTGAACCACTGTGTTGTTATCAAAAATTTTGTTGCAAGTCAGTTTGATTGCAATGGATTCCTAGAGCATCCTCTGTACAGAAGTTTCGGCCCTACTTGGGGCCTCTTCAGTAGTTCTCAAGCTACGCTTTTGCTGAAAAGACCTCAAATAGGGCTGAAACAACTGTCCAGAAGATGATCGAAGTATCCATTGCAATCAAAACCGTTTTGCAACATACTTTGACATGAGCATGGTTGGCCACCTTGTGTGGGATGACTTATAAAGCAGCAAATTGGTTGCTATTTGTCAATTCTCACATAATGTTGAAAGGTGAAAAATCGGTCGCAGGATGTCGCGATCTAAACTATTGACTACTAGTGTATTGTTTGTGTTCTGTGATTGTTTGTTGTCTTGTTATTGTTCTTATTCTCTGTTCCCAAAAACAATTAGATGCCTTTAAGCAGATTGATGCCTTAATATTAATAAAATTTCTATTTGCATTATTTAATCTCAAGATAAAAACTATTAGTCGATAACAATTATTGTTTGAACTTTTTCGATCCGTTAATATCATGAATCGATAGATTCATTTGATAATATCTCGAAAACGAAAAAAGAATCAATTTTGGGTTTTCACCAAAATGTTCACATTTTTGGAAGCTTTGTAATCTCCGCAAAAAATATACCTATCCATTTAATTTTTTTAAGAAAACTGGGAAAAATTATTACCATTGCAAACAGCGCCCAGTAGCCGGAGTCACTGAATGCAAATTTTAGATCAGCTTAAAATTTCCTTTCAATCGAGCCTGAATTCGTTCATTTCTGATAAAGGGTACAGACGTTATAGGATTTTTGAAGCTAATTAATTCAACTCTTTCTTTTACTCTTATTAATGGCGATACGACAATAAGTTTCAAATCAAAGATGTGCAGCATTAATTCCACTTTCCGATGGTGCTAAAAAGCTGCTTCTTATATTGAGGCTTTGGTTAGTATCACTAAATTTTATTGTTGAGCCTATTGATTGCGGCCCCCTTTTTGAATTTCTCATGGTCACATTGCATACAATTTTTTTTCCTGAAGCTCTCTAGGTATTACCGTTTTCTGTATATCGCCGGTCGCCATCCATTTTGGGACAGCCGGTATAATTATGTTTCTTTTAGGATTTGAAAATTTGGTTTTTAATTCCGCCTCATTAATTCCGAAATATTCAATCCGAAAATAAATTGTGTGCTAAAAGCGGGAGGGAGGGGAGGCTCTTTAGAAAAATTTACATTAAAGCGTTAGTCAGTATTCTATTATAAAGTCCAGAGGCGAGTTAATTTACAGTTTTAGCACATTCAAAAAGAAATTACGGGTGAGCGCGTGGCGTTAATTCGATGTAAATAAGCGGGAGAGCTGCCCCCAGGCAATCCATCATCATCGGACTCCACCGCGTCATTTACATTTGCGAGAGAGGGCTAATAATATATTGAATCGGATTGACACATATTGTTAGTGTTTACCAACGAACCGGTTGGTTTACGATTCAGGGCGCGCATCTGTGATTGAAACGCAAAGATAAGAGTATTTTACTGGTTGTACGCGTTTACGCACGTGCCTCACATGTAAAGATCTTCCACCGACTTCCATCCATATCAGAACAATGTAACTTATACTCGACAGTATGTTCCATGCAGGGCTTATATAATACCACTGTCAACAACTGATAAGTATCTGATCGCGTGCAACTCGCTCATTCAAAGCGGTCCGCAGTTTAAAGCAGTTTCCAATTCAATATTCATAAAAGACATCCTTGATTTCGAAACGATTTCATTTCGATAAACATCTCCCACGTTATTATTAATTAACGCATGAGTCCTTTATTCTCTTTCGTTAGAGCTACGCGTTTTCAACCAACCCCCGCGGCAATTAATTAAAAGCGCGACAATTAAACGGGTAAGTTGTTTCAGATCAATCCATCCCCACCGCGCCCCCAATATCTTTCATCATGCAAATGTTGAATTCGAAGTTAGCTACCCGACAAATGGCGAAGATAATTTCGAACATATCCGCTCATATTTCATAGATATCTCGATCCGAAGTTCGACGTTCTAGAACCTAATTTGAAGTCGCGTATCTTGCAGAAAGTGGAAAGAGTTGGAACGAGCGACATCCTGCGATTGATTTGACTAAATGTAACTAATGCCCCGACGAGATGCGGAGGCCCAGATATGCTGGGCCCGTGTTTTGTTCGCGCAGAATCCGCATGTTGTAATTGTAAGATCTGAATAATGCATTGAATTCGCGATTAATTGCCTATTACTTGCGATTTGTAAAACGTTCCATTATCTGCGGCGGCCAATTTAATTCTAAATTATTCAGTTGACTTTAAAGGTAGCGTAATCGAAATACCCAATTTATACCTGCTGGCTGAAATATTATTTTCGAATGCCTAAATTATGAATGCCCGTTCAACGAATTTATTGTATGGGAATACATTCGAACGTAATTTATTACTTTTATCGGTATTTACTTCTGAATAAAATTCGCCTCTCTATTGTGGTAATCTATAACATACTTTATCATTAACAAAATATACAAAAACTTACACGTACTCGGAAGCTATCTCCCCACAATTAAATCGTTCATTTTAATTTTAATTTATCTGCAATATAAGTAACTGTACTTGTAAATATGCCACTGCTATTGTTGTTAAACTATTTTTTGGACTAAATTTCTTAAATTACTTAAATTGTTCTGCATCACATCGTAAATTGTCCCTACCAAAAATTGTCTGAAAAAAATAGAACGTGTTCTATACTTACAAACAGTCAAAGTATTAAAATTATTAAAAAATACAATTTGTATTTTGATTAGGATTGTCCTTGCCAACGGTCCCGGATGAGTCGAGACGTCCCGTTTTTAGGACACCTTTAGAGGTGTCCCGCATAAGGTATGTGCGGGACGTTAACTGTCCCGATTGTGTTTTTATCCATTCTCACTTCTTCTTATTCGGAACGTACCGAATATTAAAACCGTACCTAAGCGATTCATTTTTTTAAATCACAAATAAAGAAAAGGAAGAAGACTATCGCAACATTTACGCAAAGACAGAAACAAAGAAAAAAAAAATTGATTAAACAATCAATGAAATACCTTTTTGTTCATCGAGAAACACAATCGAAACGGAAAGAAAATCGTAAAGAAAATATGAAAAACAATTCGAATTGTTATTCGACATTAGTAACACTATTTTTATGACTTTAGGAATTATTGTTGGCGTGATCTCATTAAACCAACGCAAATTGAAACATAATCCAATAATTCCGAAGCTATAATTTAAATTAACTATCGAAAATGAGCTTTATTAACTTCCTGACAATAGCGGTTATTACTAAAACTTTGTGGAACATTTTAAAGTGTTAGAGTATCATTTAAATCAGGGTTCCCAACAAGGTCGATCTCAACCCCTTGAAGTTCTTTGAAAGCACGGATGAGGTCCATGAACATATTAGTGGTCGTTGAACCTTTAGCTGTACTTATTAGTTAACTATCGAAAATGAGCTTTTTCCCGACAAAAGCAGTTATTGCTAAAACTACGTGGAACATTTTGAAGCGGGGTTCTCAACGAGGTCTATATCAAACCCTTGAAGTTCTTTGAAGCTATGAAAGGGGTCCATGAACATACTAGAGGTCGTTGAACCTTTAGCTGTACTTTAAAATTGACTATCGAAAATGAGCCTTATTAACTTCCTGAAAAAAACAACTATTGCTAAAACTGCATGGAACACTTTGAAGCGCTTCGGTATCATTTATATAAGGGGGTTCTCAACGAAGTCTACATCAATCCCTTGAAGTTCTTCGAAAACATGAAAGAGGTCCATGAACATACTAGGGGTCGTTGAACCTTTACCTGTACTTTAAATTAACTATCGAATATGAGCTTATTAACTTCGTAACGAAAGCAGTTATTGCTAAAACTGCGTGGAACATTTTGAAACGCTTCGGTATCATTTAAATCAGGGGGTTCCAACGAGGTCGATATCAATCCCTTGAAGTTCTTTGAAAGCATGAAAGGAGTCCATGAACATACTAGGAGTCGTCGAATCTTTACCTGTACTTTAAATTAACTGTCGAAAATGAGCTTTATTAACTTTCTGACAAAAGCAGTTATTGCTAAAACTGCGTGGAACATTTTGAAGCGCTTCGGTATCATTTAAATCAGGGGGTTCCACGAGGGCGATATCAATCCCTTGAAGTTCTATGAAAACATGAAAGGGGTCCGTGAATATACTAGGGGTCGTTGAACCTTTAACCATAATTTAAATTAACTACCGAAAATTAACTTCCTAACAAAAGCCGTTATAGCTAAAACTCCGTGGAACATTTTGAAGCGTTTCGGTATCATTTAAATCAGGGTTCCCAATGAGGTTGATATCAACCCCTTGAGGGTTTTGAAAACTTGAAAGGGGTCGGGAATGGGACGATTCGCCGTCGCCAATTCGCTGTAGATCCAATTCGCCGTCGGACAAATTCGCCGTCGCGTTTACAATTTCAACTTACTGATGACTTTTAGTCATCATATAATTTAGTTTTCAAATAAATTAAAATGGACTGTAATCTTATGTCACTGTCAACTTCGATACATGCGTCCCCAAATATTTGAAGAATATGTTTAGGGGGGTTTTCAGAGAGAAAACTAACCCTATGTTCACAAGGCAATTTTTGTTTATACTAGTCTCCTGAATACATTCTCAAAATATTGGGTGTTCCTCATGGAACACCTGGGGCCTATTTCATAATAAAATACAAGCTAATAATATTAGTATTGAATAAAACGGTTGATGATTGAATTAAGGACGAAGTAAAAAAGTATTCGTTTATTCAGCTTTCGTTTATAAACCGAAACTGTCAGCTATAGTTTTTTACTTCGTCCTGAATCCGATCATCAAACGTTTACAAAATATTTTCTTTTAATTAATTATGAAATGTAAATAATATATACATGCATCATTAATGACAAATTATTTATTTATTTTAAAACTGCCGACGGTGAATTCACCGCTGGCGAATTTATCGACGGCGAATCGTACCTGCGGGAATCGGTGACGGTGAATCGGCGACGGCGAATTGTCCTAGACCCAAAGGGGTCGATATACATATTGGGGGTTGTTGAAATTTAGGGGTTGTTCAATATAATATACGTTCTTTAGGAATGTCTAGTGTTTATTTAATATACACATAACGTTTTATTATAGAATGAAAATAATGAATTTGTTGCAAGTCGGTTTTGATTGCAATGAATTCCCCGAGCAACATCTGGTCCGCTGTTTCGGTTCTATTTGAGTCCTCGTTAGCAAAAGATGTCGCGACCTTAACTGTTGATATAATAATTAAGTTTAAAAATTAGGTTTTTTCAAGCCAATGCTTAAAACAGTTCGGGCAATTCAGATTAGAGATAGCTCTAAAATATCAAAGCAGAAATGAAACTGCTACAGAGATCCTAAATATTTTACCAATAATTGAGAGAAGACCACATGTTTCCTTCAGGCTTTCTGCTAAACTAAATTATTCTTATAAAATTTGCTGTGACAATTACTTTGTCTTTGGATCCTAGAAATGTACCTACCCATCGCCAGTAAATACATAGATTTAGATTTGCCTCTAAAGGGGCTAAATTTTGAGCAGCCCCAGGTTGCAGACGCTTTGTTAAGGCCTAAATGTTCTTAAAACTGAAGCTTCAGATAATTCCCGTAGCAATTGATGACACTTTTAGACGTCGGTCCTTCATCACACTAAGTCCTTTTTATCATTTCTGCATTTCTAATTTTTAAGGGTCTTCCACCTCTTGGATCGTCCTCAGTGGATTCTCTACCCCAGCTTTGACCAAAATTTGACTTGGAAATATGAACGGACAATGATGGTTATAGACTGCCGTCCTTCTCTCATGGATATTTTTAGGAGTACTCGCCCTTACAGAAATAAATTTCTTTTAACTTGTATTTAATTCAAATAAATTCTAAACAATTCAAAATAATTCTTATTAAATTATTAGAACTCCCAAACCGCAGCGTCGCCTGTACGCCACAAGACTTACTTACGTCGTTATTTTGCCCTGCTAAGAGAATCGGACCTAAAGAAGTTTGAACGATAGGGAGTATTATTAATCCCCTCTTTAGTCGAAAATTTTTTACACTTCGATGTTCTAACTTTAACTCAATCATTTTCAGCTTTTGAAAGTTTAATAACTCCTATTTTTTTGATTAAATGAATTTAATTTTTACATCACAAAATCTTTTAAGCGGACACTAAATCGCGCACTATACACTTAACGTTTCGCAGTCGTTCGACAGCTTCGTCAGAATTTTTACAGATATGTGTCGAAAACTTATGACTTCCTAACTGCTAAAAATCAAATGAATCTCTCCTTAAACTTAGAACCCTTTTGTCTCTCATTAACGAGACGCAGATGTGAATCAAAAGTTTGCTGTAAATCTAAGGGTGTCAAGTGCTTTTTGTATTCGTTATCACTAGAGTTTTCAGTAGCCAAACATTTTCGCTCCAAATTTACGCGCCAAATTTGAAACTGAAGGTACTTTTTAGTATTTCAATTGTTCTAATCATTTATTAAAGTCGATGGCGGCGAGGGGAGTCCTCGAGGTTTCATGATTTCTAGAAGCTGCTGAAAATCGTTTACCCTGGGCAAGACAATCACTCTCAACGTCTCTAGTTAAAATCAAAATAACTTATCTTTGTAAAACTACTACTGAGTAAATTCACAGAAAATTTGTTAACTCATAAAAGTTTATTTATAATGACGACGATGACTATAGGAAGTTCGTAGTATATAAACGTATGATAAACAATCGCTTCTTACTAATTTGAATGTATGCGCGCTAATTATTTCAAGCTTTCGTAAAATCAGTGGCTTCAACATAGAGAAAAAAATTGTTTGATTAAGCAACACGCCCCCCTATGTTTACGCTAACATTTCTAAGCTCTTTGATCATTATTTATCAATGGATTGTTCGTATTAGCAAAGTTTGCATGCCGAGTAATTCGAATAACCTGGTTCCAATTTCTGAACTTCAAAAGGCTCGCGCCAAACTCATATTACGAAGCCCGGCAAAGGAGAGTCAAAGATAACTTCAAGAACATGTTTGGAGAACACCACCTCATCTTAATCAATGGCATAACTTAATTATAAACGGTCCACGTAATTACCTACATTCAGTACGAACCAATTTATAAATAAATTTGGAAATTTTTTTTCTAAAAGGCAACCAATTTAGAATGGACCTGTTGAGTTTTTAAATTTAATTATTGATTTCTATACGTAAATAGAGTTGTGCAGCTTGAGGATGTTAACAAAAGCAAGAAGGATTAACATGTCCCTCAATGTAGTAGAACTTTACACAAGATTGAGTTTGTGAACACGACGTTAAATGACTTCGTCGGAGAAACGAAGTGTTCACACACACACACGCTAATGGTACAAGTTATTTCTAATCGTTTAGCGGCTGTGTAATTCCTCTTCTATTGTGTTAAGTTCCCTAATGTTTTATCACATGTGGCCTTAAGTGCTTGGAAATATATCTTGGGAAATTAACCCTAATTCGTGGGGCGTCTGCGGTCCGGAGGAATGTTTTACCTAAATTTATGTCGAGAGTGCGATTAACAAAAAAGAAATTATAAAGATAGTTGTGTGGAGGCGCCAGTGTTTTAAATTGAGTCCATTCATCAGAGAGCTCTTCTTGTCGTCCGATATCAAGTCAGGAAAGCGTTGCGACTCAGTGATTCTCAATAACGGGAGGCGATGTCGGAAGACAGATGGCCCGCCTATATGTTAGCAGTCCTCTCTTTAATTGTCGAATAAATAAATAATCCGAAACCGGGGAAAAAACTGGCCACATAAAACGCCAGTATTTTCGAGAGGGTTCGGGACGGGTGGGTAATAGAAGTAATTGATTGGGGAGATTTTATATAGATGGCCGGTGGTTTATTTATGAAGCGGCTATTTCCTAGATCACCGGCAAAACATGAACCATTATGTGGACAGTTGTGGCGAGCAGTATCACTCAGTCGAGTGCCCAAGGGAGAATGATTTGCGGAGGTTGTACTAAAGACCTTTCCCTGACTTATGCGTTGGTCGATAAGAAGGCCGATTACTTTATACCTCTTGCCAGGCATGTCACTGTAATAGAATTATATTTTCCGGGCGATATTAACTAGCGTATCATAAAAGTGAGGACGACAAGACAGGATTTTGGCCCCAGGACGCGGCCAGTTGTTAAATCGAGTGGTTACGAAGATTTCCGATGCGCTGCGAGCGCCGTCGAACTGTGGGGTGACTCCCATTCTCGTGGTCTGCAGGATCAATACGAGGGCTCGCGCGGGGAATCCTGCTATTGGGGAAGGGGCAGCGCACAATCCTCTGCAGCATATGATTAATCCGCAACTAGTCTCTGCAAATTATAAGAATCCTTTTTCCACTTACTAAGGTGTTTACAGATTTTCTCAAAAATCTACCGATTTCTTTTACCACTTCACCAACTTCACATCCACGAAAACAAAGCTAGTAATCAACTACCATCCCATTATTATTAATACAAGAGACTTCACACTAGTCTTCACTTTGCATACATACTCTGATTTGTTTTAATTGTAATAGAATTCCAGAAAAGTCTTTCAGACACAGAAATACAAAAAAAAAATCCTCTTACAGTTACCCAAACTGTAACGGTCGCGTTTGAAAGTTCTAAACAAAAAACCTAGATCGATTGACAGTTGCTTGTATAACAACGCGAACAAATAATGTGTAATATAAAAACCAGTGATGATACAGGGCCTCCCAAGTTGAGTGTTTTTGAAGAAGAAAATAGGCGATTTTCACTATGATTAAGGAATTGCCGTAAAACACAATATAACCATTAACAAAAAAATTTATCTAGATATGTATGTTGATAGTCTTCAGAAACATAGACTTTCAGTACATTTTTACTAACATGTCAATTCACAATTAAAAACTAAGACCTATCGAATTTAATCGACTATACAACAACATAATAATCGACTATAGAATCGATTCACATGTATAACAATTAATTATTTGTTGAAGGTTCTAAATATGTTCGATAAATTAAAATGACTAAAAGTAATTAAAATGTATGTATATTATGAGTTTTAAATAATATTGCGTTTGCAAAAAAAAAACAAAGCCATTAAAACTTTTCAGACGTTCACATTCGTATAGTTTGAGCAAAAAAAAAGCTTAAAAACGAATCGCCGAATCGTTTCGGAATAAGGTAAATAAAGAAGCGCCGTCGAAGTCGGAGGCCCGACTTTATTGATCTTTATTGTATAGTGAAGGGTGGATTCAGGTAAATTAGGAAAAAGTAAGGGTGCAAAGCCGATCGATAAAACATTGCAATCAAATTAGCCGGCGATTGACTTCGAAAAGGTTATCTGAAAGGAGTTGCGCCCGATAATTTGTTTTGATAAGGAATCGGTTTCGCAATTAAGCGCACAACTTTGAATTATAATATAATAAATAATATTTAACGTAAGCTTGATGGAGGGCTCATTTTATAAAGCAAGGAAGAGAGTGGATTTCTCATAACGAAATTATAATATACAGTGTGTAATCGAATAAGTTTCACTCACTGTAATCACTAATCACTGTTAGTATACAAGACATACGTATGAGGCAAAGATCAATAATAACTTTTCTTTTTACTAAAAACGTTTGAGAAGCACTGGATGTGATTTAAACGCCTCAGCTGAGCGAATTTTACTATTATATCCAATAAATGATAGAGCAGTAAATCCGTAGATGTAATGCAATAAACGTTGAGGTAGACCATTTATGATTTTCGTACGAAAAAATACGGAGATTAGTGTTAGTGATATGTAAGCGATAAAAAAATAATGATGAGCATTTATACTATAATTTTTGATTAGTATTTAAGTAATAGAAACGCAGATTCTTCACAAAATAATTCTTACATAATAATATACTGATACTCCGCCGTTACTCATCATCCCTTAATTTATGATTTTATTACTTTATTACGTTCAGACTGCACAAATAAAATTCCGAAAGAGGGATTTTAAAATTTTTTTATCAACTTTTGCCATGAGATCTGGACAGCATGTCTTAGCTTAAGTGAAAAATACGTTATGGCATTACTTTATGCTGTCTCACTACAGAATACCAGAAGCGAAACTTTGATGTTTTTGGGTCCCGATTTGTGTCCTTGACGCCATTGTGTCGGTGGGTTAGACGTTAAAAGAAAGCGCGAAATATGAATTTTTAAACATAGAACGAAAGAATCTGAAACGTGATTATTTGTGAAAGTTATAAAAAGCAGGTGGGAATTGCAAAATGATTGTAAACACTAAACAAAGCTTTAAACTTTACAAGCCGTGTACAAATTGCATCAAGCAATGACATTAATCACATAAGAGGTTTTGAGGTTGACAGAAGATCCACCAAAACCTGCACATGCGTAAAGAAAATCGGTTCCGCGCGGGAAGACGAGTGTCGCTTCTGGTATTCTGTGGTTTTACAGTAAAGCTACGACATGCCGTCGAAATTCCATGGCCAGAATTGATAAAAAAAAATTTAAAAAGAAATAAATGAATGCATTCATGTATTCAATGCATTTTTTTCCTGAGTATGCAGGTTACTCAGTGCATAAGTAATAATAACATCTAGTTTGTTATTTGTTTACAAACTATGGCATAGCTTAATGTAATTATTGTCGAGATTGCTTAAAGTAAATCAGTGAATTAATGAAACAGTCGAAGATTACAATATTTTGTTTTATTTATGTAAATTGCTACACTTTTATGAGCGGCAGTTATAAATAGAATTAAAAATACGTAAAAATGGGCTTATTAATTAATTAATTCGGTAATCAACGCGACTGAATATTTAGAAGCTTCTTCCTTTAACTATGTTAGAAGTTTAATGTTTTACGATGTGTTTATAAGAACTGCAGACGTACAACCTCAATCAAAAGTAATGAAACGCTCAAAACCGAAACGCTGTAGTCAGAGAGAGAAGATACCGAGTGAGATGAAGTCTTACGGCAAACGAATGTTTCCGAAGTCATTCGGAACCCCACAACACGTTGCGCTCTCTCTAACTCAGCATCGTTGCACTCTGACTACAGCGTTTCGGTTTTAAAAGTTTCATTACTTTTGATTGAGGCTGTACGTATCACGCACGATCATTGTTATTTGATATGTGATGAAGTACTTATAACATTGATAAGTGAAACTTAATCGATTACACCCCATATATAAAACGACTCATGATTTTGATAATTTTATAATTTAGTTGGCGACTTTCAATTTTTTCAATTAATTTGTTGCTAAAATCGAATCGTTTGAATAAACATAAATCGAACGAATACATTTATGCAGCTAATCACCTCGTGCAACGTGCATTAATAAAATAACGTTATGTATTTATAATAGATTACTGGACGCAAAACATTTCATTAATATTGTGGTAATGTTTGTCGAACACGATGTTCCTGTCCTAATTTAACTATTATATCTGCATCAATGTGCATGCAGCACATATTTAAATGTGATGGAGGAGAGACATTTATTTTATTTTTATCTCAACCCATACAGGAAATGGAAACTGGTTTAACAATTCAATAATTAATAAAAAAAAATAGAATTTGATTTACTCGAAACAACAAACCACCCAAACACA
Source organism: Dorcus hopei (assembly GCA_033060865.1). Taxonomy (NCBI): domain Eukaryota; kingdom Metazoa; phylum Arthropoda; class Insecta; order Coleoptera; family Lucanidae; genus Dorcus; species Dorcus hopei. Next base: position 38,461,841 of record CM065419.1, read on the forward strand.
GAAAGAAGATCAAGTGCTTTTATTTAAATTATTTAATTTGGAAGTTTAAGAATAGTGTGTACGTTTTTGTTCTTAATTTAAAATAAACATGGGAAGAGTGTTGGGGTAACAAATTCATTTTTCTGGGCGGCGGGCACATTATTTTCCAAGAGAGTGATTAAATTATGATCAGCCTTGAAATCAACATTTATTGCATCAGGTAAAACTTTTCTTTCATTCGAAGCACATAAAATTTTATAAAGCAAAGTAAGTTCAATGTGACACTGGGGAACACTTCTTTCTAATACTGTGAGAAAGGGGATGTTTGATAACAGATTAATTTTGTGGAGAGTTGGGGGGGAAACGTCTTATTATAAATTCATACGTGGGTTGGAGAGGTAGGTAGGCCCGATGTTTTCTTTTTTTTTTTTGAGAGTGAAAAAGGGGGAAGTAGAGTAAAATGGTTTCGGAATACTAATAACGACGTGTTCGGTTCGCAGTGAAACCTGAAGAGATTGCAATTTTAGATACAGCACAATCCGAGCTTAATGATTCAAATTTAATATCGCCGATCGCGATATAATAGTGCAATGATTTAGTTCGGGAAATTGCCGCGGGCCCCGTAGATTATTTATTAGCGCCTCGTCTTCAGTCAGTTGCAAATACGGCACTTGCCGTGGGCGGAAATTACAAACAGCCACATCGACAGCCGCCCTCGGCAACCGACACATTTATACAACACGACTAAAATTACAATACAACACGGAAATCCTGGACGAAGGCAGTGGAAATATCGGGGGGGTGCGTGCGATCGACCAAACACCCCACAAATAGATCGTAATTGAGGCGTCTGTATGCAAACAATCGTGCGACCTCTTCCAGTCGGTAAAGCGACATGAAAGAATTCCGCAAATAAGAACAGCTTGTTGAAATATTCATTAAACGTCGGTTGTGCGCGGCAGAAGATGCGGATATCCGCTTCCACATTCGTTCATCTTAATAACATTTCGTATTTTATCTCCGAAGACTCGTGAATACACTGTTACTGCGAGCCTCTCCACCATATTTAAAGCCCTCGCTGTCCCATTCGCAGAAATACAATACTCATATCTTGAATCGCCTTATCTAGGAGACTGGCTATTTGGCAACGGACGGCCGCTTTAATCGTATGAACCCTGAACCTATTCTCGGGAATAAGCCGAGCTTGCCGGCGACATTGTTAACTCTTTATAGACAAGCTCCGTAATCCGATTTACATTCGAAATTAACGCATGTCAAGTGTCAAGTAAAAACGAGGGAATGGACAGATAACGTGACTTTATCCCTTAAGCAAGTGAATTATTTCTAACTACATATATTAATACCTGATTTATATCTTAACACTATAATTTATTACTACACATTATCATTTCTTCCGTTGCATTATAAACATCATAAATTAAAAACATGACAAAATAACTCTACTATACTATGATAAACTTTTCTTCATTCACCATAATACAAAATGACTTATTAAGAGGTAACCATCATAACAAAAATTGTTTGAGCAGCACTGATACATACAGGAACTATTTTTTTTTAAAGAAAAAAATCTTTGTAGAATGTATTGCTCTTCTCGTATATTTATTGGCACATTCAGCACTGAAATTGTATTGATACAGATAACTACCGCTGTCGAAGCTCTCTTATTTACACAAGCAATGTAGCAGCAGCAGCAGCAGTAGTGGTAGTACCGAAGAAGGAGCTTAACGAACGGAAAGCTTTCCGCGAATGTGAAATTGTAGAGAGCTCCGCAAATACGTCCCCATGAAGTAGTTGATGTTGTTTAATTACATGTTGACATGGCGATGTCACGTGTACGCGTACGTCGGGCCCGAAGTAACGATCAAACGTGTGTTGTCGAACGAGAGAAGTCAGCCAACCCATCGCCATCATGCCGCGGGCACACAAGCGCTAACTGCCACATAAAACATTGTTGTGTTCGGTCGTAAAATCCCGATACCGCCGGATGATCGCTACTGCAAATATCACCGATGTAAAAATTTATTCTAGGATTTGTTTTATCGAACACCAACACTGTCTAAACAAACACGTAAATAAAAGAATTTTTAATTGCCCAGTTTTCATTTCTTTTTTCGTTTGGTATCTAAAAGATTTTTTTATTTTATTTGTGTCTCTCTTGATTTCTTGTCTGTGCTCTTTGTCTCAAAATTCGGAAGAATCGTTCTCAAAGTTGAAATCGTTTGTAGTTGTGGTGGTGTTCGATATCATCTCTTATGGCTGATTTTTTCACCATGTTTAACCTAAGGTTAATTTATCTAACAGTTGGAATGTGACATACAGTTGGCCGTACATATACTATGTGTCACATTCTAACTAACAGATAAATTTAACCTCAAGATAAGGCGATGAAGAAATCGAGCATTAGTCTACTTACATGTAGATGAAACCTTTCACCAATATTTTTTAAGTAATTATAGAAATCTGAAGAAGATTCGAGTACATGAGTATTTTAAACAAGGTTTTATAGATACATCTGTAAAGGTAAAGAAGTGATCAAAGAGGGGCCGCCCAAGAAATAGAAGTTCAAATAAATTTCTGACTTCATACAAAGTTCTACTCCATAAACAATATTACTTTTCCTCTTCTCTTTTTTATCAAAATTTTGGCAAAATCATAAAAAATCCAAGTTGCAATTCCTTTGTTTTAGCGTTTCTGGATTTAATTTTTTGATGGCCAAGAATTATCCTCAGCGCTCTTTTTATGCGGAATGAATTTTGGCACTTTTTTACCGTACCGTTGCCATAAAAATAATTTCGAAAGACGAGGTTTACATCTATCCTTGTTCCCTTCTTATTAATTTATGTCTTACGAATTTTTGTATTCAATAAAATACTAGAATTTCTTAAAAAATATTCATATAATCAAAAATTCAATTCGAAGAGAGAAGAAACGGCATTCTGTACTACATTTAAGCTTTTGTTTCTGAATTCTAAGCAGAGTCCGATTATCTTCTCACAATCCAAACTTTAGGACTATTTAGTTTTAAATTTGACAGCGATTTACTTAAACTAGTAAAATAAATTAATTCATTCTTCGCGTAACCGAATTTGTAAAAGAATTCGCGACATGAAACAAACGCGCAGAGAGAAAAACGAAAATTACTTTAAAAACTACCCGACGGAACTTAAAATAGGAACTGACTTTTCTTTTGGGATTACCCTATTTAAATAATAGCGAGTTATCGCAACCATCACGTTAATTTACGGTAAGATCATGTAATCCAATGGAAAATGAATGGGGCCACGTAATTTTAACGTTTACCGTAAGTTAACGTGATGGTTACGAAAACTCGCTAATCAGGCTGCCGTCTCAAGAGGGTAAAATGACGCCTCTGAACACCAAACCAAACAGCTAAGACAGTTAATTTAGGTAATAGCACGGATGTCAAGATGGTGTCGGAATTGTTGTCAATATTTCAGATTTTTCGCCAGTGCTGTCAACTTTGTAATTGTAAATGGGACACCTAGTATTTTTTATTTGTTTAAGTTGCTGAAATAATAACATGTAACATGTGTAACATGTCCTATACCTAATGTTCACTGTTTTCGAAATATTTCAACATTTGTAAGTTCGTAACATTAAAACGCGCACGTTTTTTTAAAAAGCAAAGTTGGGGTTTGCTAAGAATTATGTAAACGTCAATTTTAAGTTAGTGTGAAAGTTCTGACTTATAACACTTTGTATGTCAAAGGGCTAATAATAAACAAACAAACATCACCGTAACATGTGTTCATAACGTTTGTTTTACTAAGATTGCAACTGGAGACAAGTGCGATTAAACAGGTGTTTAATCGCAGTTGCAGTCTCAGCAATTTTTCTCAAGGTTTTGCGGTTGCAATTTTTTAAATAGAATACGATAAGTGCACATACAATGGTCACTTCTTCGAGTTAGTTGCAAATCATACGTTTGAATTTTATGATTACAAGTTCTTTTCTAATTTTGAAATAATACACTTTTGTGCAGAATTCCGGTTTCCTACACATCAAGTCTTAGCTAAAAGTTTTAAGCCATAATGAATTTTCATTATCACAAAAAAAAATTTTTTTTGAGCAATGCATGTTCTAATTCACGCTGGAATCAAATTAATTTGAGTATTGTCAGAAATATTGAAATGGAGCTTTTTGTCCTGTGCCTCATATAATATATGTATATTAATATAAATTTCTGGAATTCTATGCAAATAAACGATTCAGAACAAAAAATTACTTATCTAAAATGAAACGCAAATATGAGGATGATTAAATTCCTCCGGTTCCTCTTAACGTGTTTTCAAGAAAAGAAACAATTACCTACTATCCCAATAAACATTTTTCTCTTATAAATGAAAACATTCAAAATATAAAATAGATGTAATTTCCAAAAAATATCACAAATTATCACAAATTTTGTAAATATAATAAACAACTTCTTTTAAACACTGATAGAAATAGCAGTCTCAGGTACTTCTTATGTAATTTCAATTAGAATCACTCTGTATATACCAATAGTTTTATAAGGACGAAGACAGTACTTCGAACCCCGCCTGCTTGGGTAATACAGTGAGAGTGTAAAGTTTGGAATAATTGTATGGAATAATCAGTATAAAGCGTAAATTATTGATTTTTAAGAAAATTCCATTGATTTAAATTGCGCGTTCTTTGGCATTGCACCTGAATGTACAGAGTGTCACAGATAAGAGTGATGACGTCACTGACATTTTTTTTAAATGACAACCCCCAAGTTTGAGTTGATATTTCGATAGCCCCCGTGACTGTCAAAACGATGCTATAAAAATTTTGACCTCTTTCATAAGAAAATTTTTGAGAAAATTAATAATGAAAACTGAAAAGCAGAGTTTTAATTTTAAAGTTCTTAAAGGCATTTCAATTCAAAAAAAAGTAAACTTTGGATATAAAACATCGTAAATGAATAAAATTATATCAAATTGAATGTTCAAAATGTCTGCCACCAACTTCTTGGCAATATGCCAGTCTAGCATGAAACTCTTGCAGAACATTGCGAATAGTTTCGGGCTGCATAGCCCTAATTGTTCTTGTAATTTGATCTTTTAATTGATCTCAATTATTGGACTTTTCTTTGTACAACAAATCCCCAGAGGAAAAAATCTAACGGTGTCAGATCGGGAGATCTGGCAGGCTATTCCACTGGACCTCGTCTTCCAATCCACCGATTGGGAAACACATTGTTTAAGTATTCTCGCACGGGTCTTGCATAATGTGGTGGTGCTCCACCCTGCTGATACCACAATGTATCGGTGGGAATGTCGGGATCATCTGGATTTGGAAAAATAGCAGCCAAAACAGGAACTAATTCGATTTCTAAAAATTCTAGATACAGCGGCCCTGTCACAATGTTAAAGAAATTTGGCCCTATAACCCTGTCAGCGAAAATGTGAAAGTTTTCTTTTTATTCTACTAAGTTTTAAAATTTATGTTATAACTAAAGCACGGATTTAAGTGCATTTTTAGGCCATGAGTCATCATTCCGTAACGTGTACGCTCGTCTAAACCGATGACTCACGGCCTAAAAGCGTCTTTAAATCCGTGCTTTAGTTAGAACTATGAAATTTTGCTTAACAGTAAAATAAAAAGTACATAATAAATTTACTCCGATACATTCATCAGTTATTTATTCCAATGTGTTATAAACAGATATGACATTCATCAGTTATTTATATAATAATAATGGATTGTCCATGACGTTTGTGACTGATTTCAAATAAATTTGGAAATTGCCAAATTTAGTTATTTATATCTTTACTAGGTTTTAAATTAGTAGCTATTTTAGCTCATTAAAGCATAATTCATAAAACAGTTTTACCATCAAAATGGATTGGCATCGTTGAAAAAATTTTAAATTTAATTTGAGCGACTGTTAACCGTGTATGTGTACCAAATCGATAAAAATTTATTTTCGAATTCCGCAATTCTCTCTCTTTTCCCCCGAAAAATACACCGCGAGCGCACAAATTCCGTTTTAAAATCCCCAGGGCCAGGCCCGGCGCAAATTAATATTGACCTAATGACTGATTGTCGTGTTTACAAGAAAAAGACAAACACTGCTAATTGGGGAATGCCGGCGCGTGAAAAATAGAATTCGAAAGTTGTACTTGCACCTGATGTTACAATCAATACCTCGTTTCCGCAGTTCAGAATGGCGCAGAACAATTTTCAGGCCGAATCGTATGTAACTACGTGTGGTTGAAGCACCTCCGATAAGTGCACTTACTGGTATTTGTTTTATTAAATCAAATACGATGAATTTTTCAAATACAATTGATGGGAAAGTTAAATATAACTGAAGCCTTTTCAAATGGACATGAGTGTCCAGCAAAAGGTTGAAAGCAGACATTTTAATGTGACAATTTTTATTTTTCAAACTCCAGGGTTCTAAATGAATTCTTTTTGTAAGTTAGTGTCTGAGGTCGGAGTAGCTTCCGAAAGTTGTTATATTTTAGTTCTTTTTTATTCAAAGAAATGATGTATATTTAGTAACAATGTTCTAACTTGAACTCGTATCAAGTGTTGGAGAAGTCGAGGATCTTCAATATTATTCGTCAAACTGATTGTTATAAAGTAAATTAATTTACATAACAAGGAAAAATCATCACCCCCATTATAAATTCAGAAATAAAAAGTTTTCCAACCCCCTCCAACTTTTGACCTAAGAGGTTAATTACATTGCCGACCTCGCACAATTGTCGGGCGCATTTTTTTTTGTTGTCGAGCGCCGCGGAAAGTTTTCCCGCGGCCGCAGACTTCCTACTTAACGGTTCGAAGTTTGAAAGGGCACGGGGTGCCGAAGAAATTTAAAAGTAAACTGTCAACTCCGAGCAGCAGTCTTTCTCGCGATGATATGAGCAACTGGAAATGTGTTGCCGTGTTCGCCGGCGCGAAAAAAAAAAGAAACTTCGCGTTCGGATTCATTCAAAACGGCATTAAGGTCGGCGATGTGCGAACGCGTTAAGAAAATCAACACGCATTGTGACGTATTCATTGTTTGAAGCAGAAAATATTTACTTCTTTCACAGAGAGTATTCAAGGATTTTTTCCGTCATTGTGATACTATGTTTGCGATGCTGCTTGCAGTTTTAACGAGTTAACTCGTAAACTGTAGATAAATGTTCCTGTGGGATGGAAACTAGACGGAAGGGCCATTACATACGCAGTAGTAAAAGTAGATTCTTTTATTAGCTACGTACTCTATTACGCACTTTAGTAATAGACTTACCCTCTAGAGTTTCCTTGCGAAAACTTCGATTGTGTTCTATAAGTGTTCGAAATTTCTAAATTTATTAAGACTAAGGCAAAGGGGGAAAAATCAATAACTTCCACGATTTTTAAGGAATGCAAGGAACGCCAAAGGCTTCGCCGAAGTTATTCCTCAAGAAATAGGGGTATGCATTTTTCGCATGCACGAGAAAGGGTCAAGTGGTCGAGCTTTCTGGGGTCCCGCGCGCTTTAAAGCATAAATCGAGTCCTTCATGGAGGGATGACGAATTCTTCACGTCCAAGACGAATATTTTATTGTCATATACGTGCAAGTTTAAGTGAGAATCGAGGTAGCTGTTAGGCGAACATGATGGGGCGCTTTAATCTCATTACCGATTGTTTATTGCTACTAACTGTTCGCCCTAATTTATGCTCCCCATTTCCAGTAATAAATGCGAGCGTTAGAGTTTGGTTAAATTAGATGAACAAATTATCGCCGCTCCGGCGTGTTAATTGCGCGTATTTTATTTTAATGTTTGCGTTAAGTTCAATTTTGGGTGGAGATCGTACGAGGTGGCAAAATTTACTTATCTAATAAAATCACTCGTAAGTAAACACGAAACAATTCTCGCAGCTCCTTGTAACACTTTCGCAAAATTAAGATTATTACGAATCTATATACAGTGTCTAATCAAATAAGTTTCACCTACTGTAACCGCGAGGTTATGACGTACGCGTAGGGCAAAAGTTAATAACAACTATGGAAAAATCTACGTTTACTTTTTACAAAAAAAGATTAAGAAGCACTGGATGTGATTTAAATGCCCCAGCTAAGCGAAGTTTACCGTACATTCTATTATTATTTATGATTATAATTTCTATGATATATGCTTGAGGGGAAGTTATACAGCAATCAAATTTCTTCATGTAACATTAGTGCAGCGTTATCGCAACACAAGTCTGAAGTGTGTAAGACATTAGGCGTTAATGTAATGCTGAAGCACGATAAGCGCCCGGAAAATAAATAATTCGAAATCAACGTGGGTGTGTGTGTGTTGTGTGCGGGTGGTGTGCAGGTATAACGAATCGATAGAATGCGCACCGCAAGCCCTTGCAAGATGAATGAGCCAATTTGTTTTCAAGATTTCAGATACATTCTTGAACACTTAATAAACCTTGCTAAATCGCTTGTCATAAAAATAATGCGTTCCGAAAGAATTTCAATTTCTCGGGGAAGATGAAATATATGTGGTGAAATGATGTTTAGTATCATAGAAGATTCGGAACATAACGGCGCGTCGCTACCAACGGTAAACGTGACTTATAACGCAGATAAATCAAGTCCCTGAATATTGCATAGCATCGGCTTCTGCTGCTACCCGAATCATGAAATGACAGATGCAGGAGAACGCTCGTAGGGACAGCTAGGTGTCCGGAACAACCGGAATAATGCAGATAAGACTTGGAACGGGGGTGGGGGACGCACGACGGAATTAAAACAATGGCGCGCGCGACCAAGCAGTTGCGTGTTGTTAAATTAAATAACTTCCCGGGACGCTGAGAAGTAAAAGTTTTTCTAAATTAAATTTTAATATCCTTTCCGCCCCCTCCCCCCCTCAAACATTTCGGTTTTCTTTTTAGTCCCGCGCGCTCGTATTCTCCGGATTGTATTTAGAAATCGAAGGACAAATATTAGTAGGACGTAAAGCACAGATGATGCTGCTGCCTTAATTGATCTGCAGAGTACGCTGCAAGCAAAACAAATATTGTGAAAGTCGAAAGCTTTAGTAGTGCAATTAAGAGCTTGGAAATGTAATAATAACTTCAACCGGCACTTATCCGGAATTTTTCTTTTTTTTTATACGTATAAATTGTATTATACTTCGTTCGGAATCTCACGCAACTCCCGAACTAATAACATACCGAAAAGTATGTCGAGAATTTTTTGATAAAATCTCGTAGCGTAACATGAATTAATTTTGACATTTACTTCCAAATTTATATATTGTAAGAACGAGTGAGGGGTACTAAAGTTTCGGTACACAAATAAAGAGTTCTATTCCTTTGACAATTTTGTTACTAAAAGAAACTGTAACTTTATATTTTACACTTTCTTTTAATTATTTTTATTTACATCAGCTAATAAATTCATGGTGGATTTCACAAACGTTACTTAAATTTAATCATGCGTTAAAAGTAAACGTTGTCATGGTTACATGTGCTGAAGGTATAGGAATGATTATTCTTAACCAATGATTAAATTTAATTGGTCTTTATGAAACCCAGCATCAATCTTTCGAGTTTATTGTGACAAATGTCTATACAGTGCGCAATCGAATAAGTTTCACTTACACAAGAAGCGAGGTTATGACATACGTATGGGGCCAAAGGTCAATTAATAACTCCAGAAAATCTACGTTTACTTTTTACAAAAAAAAGTTTGAGAAGCACTGAATGTGATTTAGCTGAGCCAAGTTTACTATGTGCAATCTCTCGTTTTTTTAATTTTAATTTTTAAAATATGCATGAAATAAAGCGTGCCAAGTAATATAAACTGGCTGGCTCGTTAAGATAAAATTTTGTTTTTCAAATAAACAAACTTGATTAAAATGTTTAAGGAAGGTGACAGAGTGTGCTTTAATGACGTGCGAAGAGCGAGTGCTCGCTCGTCCACCACGCAAATGAGGGAAATATGATTAATTGAAGCTCTAAAAGCGCTGAAATCAATTTTCTGTTAACGCATTATTTATTATTGGAGTCGGTGGTTGAGCTGGAAGTGGAGAAACTATCATTCATTAAAAACTTCATTAGCGCTTAGCGGTTTCGAAAATATTGACCGTTGGGTATAAATAGATTAGATTTACAACATTCCAGTCCACTTTCGTCAGCAACTTTAAATAAACCATCAAAATTTAATATAAAACTCGTTTCTAGATTTTTTTTGGAAAATTCAGACATGAATGCAATAGCGCATAAACAAAATTGCAATTGCTTTGCCTTCAATTTTGTATACATACAAATTCATTCCTCCACGTAGGTATGTGTACTAATTAGATATTTTTAACTTGAAAAAAAAAATGTTACCATTACTTACCTATTATAAAAATAAAGGCCGATGGTTATCTGGCGCCGTGCGCTTTATTTTTAGTCCGTATGGAGAGACCGTAAGACGTAATCGTTTATTTTGACGATAAAATCTGGGTTAGCTCGGAAAACTTTATGCAAATGTACGCAGCAAACTTTTTGCATAATATACAAATTAAACGAAAACTGTTATTTTAATTGTTTACATACTTTCATGCAGAAATTTTATAGTTTGCAGGAGCGTTCGCCCCGGTGCCCCTCTAAATTATGCGAGGGGCTCTCCTTTTTCCAAATAAACGGGCAAGTGTATGCAAAACACGGAAACAATAATAATACATAATTATTCCGTAACGGCGGAACTTCGAAAAAACACCTGATTGTTTTCTTTCAGAGAATCCTCCACTCGCGGTGGTAAAACCGAAAGGGTATGAAACGTTGTAATTAGATCTGCACGGGGGAAGTTTTAAAAGGTATGCGATGTTAAAAAACCAATTTATCGGGGACGCAAGCGTGGCGACCGATGTATGTATGTACCAGAAATAACTACGCTCGTCCAAATAAATGGCCGCTGTATTACATTGTTTGATAGTTTAATGCAACGTGTATTGCTAATTAAAAGCGAAAGTAATTTGCATTTGATGAAATCACTTTCAATTCGGGATAAAAGAAGGGGCATATTCAATTCTCTCGCACAGAGATTGAATTTTATTCGCATTATCAAAAATTTACAATACAGCGAATTTGTTTTTTTGTCTTGAAGAAACGCAAGGTAGCGGAGCCGGCCCAAAAACACTAAGAAATCCCTTGAGGATAGGCAACTTAAATCACTTCGATGATCTAAATGAGTGGGACCAAAAGGGGGACTCGCCACCTCGCAGTCGCAAATTACAAAAGAAGCTCGGGTTTTGAAGATGTAAACAATACGATTCCGCAGGGAGAGAAGATTCAAAAAATTAATTAATGTTCACCGAGTCATTTTCGCGAACGGTTGCGTTTCCAATTTTCACATTCGCATTCACATTCACATTCATGTAATTTTTCTAGAATGTTCGCCGAACCCTTTCGTCAACCGAAGAGTCCCCCTTAGTATTTTATTTTTATTCTTTTTAGGCATGTCTCTATTTCCTAGACATTAACTATTTCAGTCTTTGGTTCATTTCGTTCTATTTCAATTCCATTACCTTCCGAAACAATCACGTCTATTTTTTTATCTGATAATAGGGTTTCCGGAATTATTATTGGATCGATGTAACAGAGTGCCCTTATTGAGTACACATGTAATTTCATGGAGTCAAGTTACGTAATGCGCTAGTACTGTCCGCAAATTTATTACTTTGCACGAGTGCATATGGCTGCACACATAACAGCCTGGGTAGCCACAGAGTGACAAACACATTGTTTACGGTTTCATGTACGACTCTACAAAGGGCTGCCAGCAATTACAATGAAGTCTAAAGTACATACACAGCACCTTACCAGGCCAGACAACTTAAGAGTCTACTTAATATTTGTTGTACCTATAAAGTCTATTTATGGTCGACTGTCTAAAATAATTTTTAGCTTGATTTATGTCTTTTGTGATTCCGTGCAACTAAGATTATAATTTAATTACAGCGATTCTCTCTCGCAGTCGTTTAAGTTCTGTTCTATTGATATAAATGAGCTAATTAGGTAGACTAGAGCTTGATTGCAGTGTTTGCTCTAACGACTTCTGAAATTTGTCACGTGTTTGTGCATACAATTACTTCCGCTTAGATTGCCACATACTCGCGTTTCTCGGGTGGGGCGGCTTCCATAATCAGCAATTCAATCTAAAATAAGATGGAAACTTAGACATAAAAAGTGTCTGCTCGGCTGGGGGGATGCAAACTTTTATAAGGAAAAACGTTCCTCGCCCCCATCGATTTTTGATTACTTGCCTTCGCAAGTTCTGTTCTAGCCTCTTCAAATTTTTAGTAATGTAAAAGAAAACAAAGCTCGCGAGCAAGATGCCTCCTCCTCGAGAAAAATAAACAATGTGTCGCTGGAGCTTTTACAGCGTAACAGTGAAAGCATAAAAATGTATAATCCTGTTACTTGAATAAGAAAAACACGAGGCAGTCACTTCAGCCGACACTTTTTGAGCAATAATATATACTTTTTTATTGAATTACTCGGGGGTATGAATTTATAACTGGATTAAATTTATCCCCGCCGTTCTAATATTAAAACAATAAACTGCTGCAGCGGAATAAGGCCTTCGAAATAGTTACTGCGCGGAGTTGAAAGCAATATCCAAATAACTTTTCCTCTGGGGAGCCAAAATAAATGATAAGTGTGAAAAACGGCACTTCGTATATCACTGCATAAACGACGTTATGCCCGGGGGGTCGTACGAGCCCAAGCCAATCTCCTTCCTCACCCTACTTATCTACTTATTTATTATTAATACAAATGTTTTTGTGCTCAAACTCCGCGCGATCTCAATCGTTCAAGCTCCGAGAGCTAATTAATTGTTACTTATGTACGTCAATTGTATTAGCTCGAATGGAAATGGGCTTTTGAGAGCACGAGACGTGCTCAAATGAAATTGTCTTCGTATTAAAGGAGTTAGTTATTAAAGGGCTTAAACGGTAAGTGAGAAATGATGTTGACTTATCTGCGATTTAAATTAACTACTTTTTTTTTAATAAAAAGCAAAACAGAATAATATATTTCAGTATGAATACTGGACGGGGGAAACAATGTAAATGCAAATTTCCTTGTCGCGCATAATGACTTTTTTTTCGGTATTTATATTAAAATTTCTATTTAATGCAATTTTAACTCGGCGACTTCGTCGCCGTACTTGTGGCACATGACAAAATAATGAAACACTTCATGTTAAATGCAACTTTATTAGATCTTACATCAATTTTAAACGGCAACAGTCAATCTACTTAAGTAGATGACTTGCATGCGGTTACGTTTAAAAATTGAACTCACTTTGCTGTTTTATTCTTTTTCTTTAATCAAAAATTGACAACCAAAAAGCTTCAGGATTCAGAACTCATTTAGAATCATTCAAAATTGAGTAAAAGTAAGATACTTGTCCTTAATTTATTAAATTAGTAATATTGACTCGTTTGTTTAATTTAGACTTAAGGTAAACCCTAATTATTTAAGAACTGTTTAATATCTCAGCAACCCTATTATATGCAGGTGTTGGGGGTATATGAAATACAATGTATGTTATATACCGTACAGAATATACTTTGTAGGTATCTTGTATATGTATTCAAGTTTTTACAAAGAATACGTATGTTGTATATTATATACTTTTACAATAGATAAATAATATTCTTTTTTTCGGGGCAGAAAAAATACAGTTTGACGTATATTATAAACATGTATACATTTACATATAAACACACAAAATATCGTATTTTGTATAAATGTATATTTATATACTCTTTAAATGAAGTATATCGTGTATGTACTAGATATCCATTTTTCCCAAGTATATTGTGTATGTATATTAGATCAAAAAATAAAGTATATTACCCAACACTGATTACCTATATGTTTTTATGTATGTTTTCAAATTATTTACAAATGATACGTGTAACATAATGGAGATTTTCTGCGAATAAAGTAATTGTGATTACTTGGGTTTTGAGCATTTTACATTTATTAAATTTGATCTTCATTGCCAAAAAGGATTTTAATACTTACGAATAAGTGCTAAAAGGTCTAACTGCACCAATGTTTAACCAAGTACTGTATACGCATAATGCCATCGGCTATAAATGATAAATGTGACTAACAAGGAAATGATTCAATCGATTACATATTATGGAAAACGGTAAAAAATGAGAAGATATGACACATAGTAATAATTCTGAATAGAAAAACCTTGTTCACAACAATATGATGTTCAAATAACTAAGATTTTATGAACAAAAATAAAACTTTACATGAAGTACACACAGATACAACGTGATACAACAAAAAATAACCGAAAGTTAGTCGTAAAAACCTACATTTTAAATTGTTTTGTAACGAATAATCCAAATCTATTTTCTAATACATTAATTTCAATTTGATTTCTGCTTACCACTGAAAAAACAGCTAGAGAACTATCTAGAAACTACCAAACTGATATAGTCTCAAACTTTACCAAAATCTACTCTTTTTTTAAATAAATACACTACGGGTGGGTTTACAGAAAGCAAATCAAATATTTAATTTCGAATTAAACTAATCACGATTAAGTTGCTATAAGAATTACATTGCGAACTGTCAAATTAACAACGTCATTAAAATTTGATTGAATTAAATTTTCTGTAAACTGGCCCTACATTTTGCTTCATACACATAGAATATTTTGTGCTCTATTACGCTGGGTAGTTTAAATAGAAAATTTCTTATCCTTGAGAGTTTTTTTTTATACGAGGGTAAGGTGAATAGTTCTCGGCCTGAAACAGAGATGGCGCTCCAATCAGGCAAAATTTCTGTTTCCTGCCTGGGTGCACGTGTCATTAGTTCGTATGACAAGTTTCAACTTGTTCTCTCAAGTAGTTTGTTTACACGAATTCTTGCAGTAGACGTCTTGCGTGTTTTTCGTTAAAATGGATAAACTTGAATGTCGTGCGGTCATAAAATTCTTCGTTTTGGATGGATTAACCCCTAAGGAAATTCATCCGAAGTTGACAAAAGTTTACGGGGACTCTGCTCCTTCCATGTCAACCGTTAAAAAGTGAGCAGCTGAATTTAAACGCGGTCGCACATCCCTCGAAGATGACCCACGTGAAGGACGGCCAAAAACCGTAACCACACCGGAAACCATAGAAGAAGTGCATGATATCGTGTTGGACGATAGGCGAGTAAAGGTGAGTGAGATAGCTGAGGCTGTGGGGATATCGGAAGAAAGGGTGCGAAACATCTTGCACAAAGAATTAGGGATGCGAAAGCTCTGCGCAAGATGGGCTGAATGCCGATCAAATGCGCAAACGATTTTCGCAGCAATCTTTGGACCGATTCAGTAGGGATCCAACCAATTTTGTGCGGCGATTTGTCACCATGGATGAGACATGGGTCCACCACTACACGCCAGAAACGAAACAGCAGGTCCAAGCAGTGGGTGGAAGCCGGTGGTTCAACGCCAAAGAAAGCGAAATCGATCGCATCTGCCGGAAAGGTCATGGCTAGCGTGCTTTGGGATGCGAAAGGGATCCTGTTAATTGATTACCTTACAAAAGGCAGAACAATTACTCCAACCTTCTTGACCAGCTGGATGCTAAAATTCGCGAGAAGAGGCTTGGCTTGAAGAAGAAAAAAATCATCTTTCACCAGGACAACGCACCTGCACACAAGGGTGCGTTGGCGATGGGAAAACTGCGGGATTTGAGGTACGATTTGCTCGGCCATCCCCCTATTCTCCTGATTTGGCACCCTCAGACTTCCATCTGTTCCCAAACTTGAAGAAATTTGTTTCTGGGAAGCGCTTCGCATCCAATGAAGAAGTTGAGAGGGCCGTAGATGAATATTTTCACAACCTTCCAGACTCTCACTTCCGGGAAGGAATACTGATGTTGGAGAAACGCTGGACCAAGTGTGTTGAAGTCAAGGGAGATTATGTAGAAAAATAAAATCACTTTTTAACTGAGAGTCACAGTCTTTCATTGTCAGGCCGAGAATTTTTCACCTTACCCTCGTATATCATGGTTTTAGCTCACGCTTAATATGTTGTAATTTGACGTAAATGATATCATTTAAAATCGTCAAATCGCTTTTAATTAAAGCAATATTACATACATCACACAAACACCAAATCTATCTATTAGGATTGGCTTTGTGATACTTTCGTTTAAAAATCATGCAACATGAAAGAACTGTTAGATGTTTACAGTGCAAGAGACTGGCTTTTGTTTTTGATTTTTTTTTATTGTAGATGCAGAGGCAATTTTTCAGACTCTTTGACGTACACCTTTTTTGCTCGAATACAAAACTTGCTGTTATAGATTGATGTTATACAGAGGGAACGGCGGTGTTGGGAACCCTTGTTGTGAAACATTTACCCTGCACGCACCAATTTCAGTTTAGTGAAGCACATGCACCCCTTGAGGAGGTACTGCGCTATAAATTAAAACTGCCCCCAGCCCCCCCTAGTGACGTCAAGCACTAGTATGCATGCAGATCGTCAGCCAAGCATGCGAGCTCATTTCATGTGATTAATGTTTGATTAATTACTCGCGCTTTAAAATCGAGCCGTGTGCACCTTGAATGCCCGTGGTGAATAAGCCAGGAAGTTGTTTTCTTGTCTGGTTCCATTACATCGGCCCACAAAAGCCGGAATTTATTGTTGCTGCCTTTTTTTAATCGTAATTGAAAACTGAAACCATAATGAATCATGTACTTAGCGTGGAAGTTTACTCGCGTGAATTTTCTCTTTCATAAAAATATTGATTAGTCACTCGAACTTGATCATTAACTAAGTACAGGCAAAACCACCAACGATACTTGTATGTAAGTACATTTTTGAATTGGCTATTAATTCCTGGAAGTATCATGCTTCCCTTGCGTGCTGTGCATTTTTATATGTATTAAAATCTCAAATTCACAAGACAACATAAATTATAAACAAATTAGAATGAATATCTCATGGTAGTAAGTGATTTCTTACAAGTGTGAAGTTATATGTGCTCGTACATACAATTCATAATGAAGTTACATCGGTCTTTACATCTGAAATTCTCTTAGCTCACAGATACGTTTATCCAACAAGAAAGTACAATCTTGGAACTAAACTACGTCATCCAACGGCTCATTATATTTCACAAGCAACTAATTTAATGCGCTGTGCTGATGGAACGCTCTTGATGCAACTTTGGTAACTATGCAGTTGTAGAGGTTTACAGAGGTACATGTATAGTACAAATTTACCACTACATTTTGGAATGTAGTTTCAGTTTACTACAGACTTCAAATAATTATCATTTAGTTATGAAATACACTTACAAAATTTACAAAGAAGCATAAATTTTTCAGCTAACAGCTCCTTCAGTAGTTGATGGAAAAGCAAAGTTAATTTGTAACGACCGGTCGTCGATATATGGAATCAGAACAGAACAAGGGAGTTGGATTCTCTAGCGACCGAGGTCAAGACGCGGTCGCGTTAATTTTTGATTAGGCTCCGCGCCGGCTCGAACAACCACGGAACATTTGTAACCAACTCTAAGATTACAGAAGGGGAAAGATCCTCACCTAAAAATTAATACAAACGATGATTAAAAAATCTGCATAGGGCCCCTCCGACGAGGGCAACGCTTGCGTTACGAGCGCCCTGGGAGAGAGAGGTACGCATTCACACGTAAAATGGCAAGGCGAGAGACACAAATTAAATATCACACAGAACAGTTGCACTTGAATTTGTATTTCATTTGGCTTTTATAAACACGTGTATGCGTTTGTTTCTTCTACACGCGCAAAAAATAACAAAGAAAATCTACGTACAATTGAATTTCACATAACTGTAAAGCTCAGGACCGAATGGTTATTCAACTCTTATAGAAGTAAGCAAGTATGAAGAAATTAATAGAATTTTTTTGCACTGCATTTGAAGTTAATTCTCTAACAGAAATTAATAAGTCAACATTCTCAGCTAGTCGCTTTTCATCGCCTCGAATAGGTTTTCTCGAATTATAACATCACGCGGCGCTGTTCAAATAGAGAAGAGAATTTGTAGGGATTTTATTAAGTCCGTAACAGGAAACTAGCACAGAATTAGATAAATGGAGTAGTGCATTCGACATTCGCTTAGAAAATCTGCCTCTGATAGATTAGATTTTTACTTGTTTGACATTTTATTTCCTTTCAAGGCGGCCTCAATCGAAGGCAATTTCGGTTCACCTAGGGTTTCTCTGCTGCTTTCGCATCGTCGACGGAAGTAAATTATATTTAATTATAAACTTCAAGCCCAAGCGTTTCCTTCTTTCGCCCAAATTAAAAATGCCGCCACACATTATGGACCGACCTATGTATTTTGGGCAGGCAGTTTCATTATACACTGTAGAGGAGAAAGTGTACTTTATATACATAGATATGCAAATTTGTTGACACGCCGAGTTTGCTTCGCACGGTGTGTAGAGGGGGGGGGGTGTTTTTAAAGGGACAAGGGGAATTATATTCGAAATTAAAGTGGATCGTTGTTCTCTCGCGCTAAAACGACTTATAAATGTAACGGCGCTTTCAATTTGGTATATGAATGCGAGAATTAAATTAAAGGCAAATATCGTTGCCTAGGTGATACTATCGCGAACGATAAGAGACGATATGCGATCCCCTATTGTAATTCAGTTCATCCCTGGAGGTACATGGGCGTAAAATTAACCTATTTCCCTAATACAAAAGCTCAGATTTAATCAGGGCCTCATTCAGCTCGCCGAAATCTGCAAAGCCATGGACACGTCCCATCTGGACCCCGTTCACTTTATTATACGCTGGCCCTTCGCTTTTTAAACGGATCGTGACTTAATCTCGCATGAATAACTATCCGTTATTTCAAGGTTAGACACTTTCAAAATTACTAGCTTATTTTGTGCAGCACGGATTATTACGGTGTAGCAAGAAAGCTAACGAGATTTACATTTAACTAAACCCTAACGGCCTCCTCGTAATTCCGACGTAATACATAAACACATGCACCCGAATCAATAACTAGAATTCGCTTCGGAATTAACTAACCTCTTGGAAACATGCAACTCTACTATCGATTGAAACTTTCCTTTCTTCTTCTTTTTTTTTTTAAATCGACACGAAGCCAAGGTGCACGTTCTACTTGCTTTTCTTGGTTATTTTAGTCGTAAATGTCCTTTTTTAAGTTTTATACCCGTCTGCATGGAACGAAAACATTTTTAGTTAACTAACGTTTTTAATTTAAATTCGTTTTATATTATAATATGGCCTGTTTTTATGTTTTTGTCGTTTTTCAAGTTTCGGTGAAACATACGGTATGTAAAATCGTCGGCCGGCCCGTAAAATATGTAAAGGAACTTTCTTCCTACAATTTTTTTAACGAGATACACACGAAGGTTACATGAAAAAAGCGACTTTTAATGCCATACATCTGCATACTAAAAATAACGAGCTAAAGTTACATAACCACAGAACAATATAGCATCTAATTAAAAATTTTGCCATATACAAACGACACGCAGGCCTTGTTATACTGTGTTTGAAAAATTGCTGTGCAACGGGGTGACCTACATTTCCCAAATAATAACGCGCGCCTACGTTTCGGATTAACTTTATTCGTTCTTCGTTCAAACGAAACGGGGATTACCGATTAATATTATATTTTCGAATTAAAAACTAATTAAAACAGATAGGTTTGTTGTGCATTTATATATTTTTTTTTGTTTTTGAGGCTAAATTAAATCCTCTTCCGAAAACAGAACAGCGTCAGAATCATTTATGAGGCGAGAGAAAATGCTTGCTGAGGTAACAGAGTTTAATTCGGGAAGTTAAAAAAAAATCAGGAAAAGGATTTAATTAGACATTGTTGTCAAATAGAATTCAAATAGAACGAATGGCTTTACGAACAATCAAATGAAAAATGTAAACGTATACGAACTAAACGAGAGTAAATGAATGTTTCTGAAAACTATCAAATGAAAGAACTTGTAAAAGTTATCAAACTTTAGTTGCCAAGACTAATAAAACCAGTTAGTAAAACTGAGAGTTAAATATACATTCGCTTCTGAATTTTTTCCCGCCGAGTTAGGCGAAAGTAACGTGTTCGGCTTAATTTCCGTTTTCCGATTGGTAAAGAAACGTATTTTGTAAAAGCTTGACAGAAGTCGATGTGCTCGTGATATGTGACACACACATTCATCCATTTACGCTCGTTCCTCCAACAAAAGCCCCGGCGTGCTGAAAGTACTATTGTATCTCTGCACAAATTACAGGAATATACACAACGGAAGAACCGCCGTGCACTGCATAAAATAAATCCGACGAAATTATTTAAAACGCGGGCGAGAAATTTAAAGCGAGAATTTAAAATTGTAGGTAATCGCGTTGCAAGCGTTTTGTGAAACGCCTGTGGAGCGACTACATAAAATTTTTCACTTCAAGTGGCAGAATTTTCGCGTCGGGTTCAACAAAAAAGCTGACTCTTCACAGTTTTGCGCGGACAAAAGCATCAATTAAGTCATTAACGTCACAATTAACAAGTGCAGTGTCAAATAAAATATTACAAGCGCAAGTGCGCCCTTCAAACGCGACACAACTGAACAACAGTGTCCATCGGACGAGCAAATAAAAAACAATATAAACGTGACGTGCAGTAATAAAATCTGCCTGGTTCAATACGTTCGACGAAATGCCCGTTTAAATGTGCATTTCCATATCATTCGCTCGTTTAGTCAAACAGCAAATGGGACTCTTTTTTAGCTTGGCGAAATCAAATACAAAAGGTTGTTGCATTAGTGCAACGCATCTCATGTCCCGAGAAAGCTCCTTCCCCCAGCTGATGCAATAACACTAACTCCTTGTAAGTACCTGATACCGAGCTCAACGTTGCTGACGACACATACAATAAAGTCACGGGTCATGAAATCCGTCACCTGTACTACCCAAAGGATGTTCTTTTATCAACCAGTGCAATCAAATCACGAATGTTATCTTTTAAAACCAAATATAAACCAAATATATGAAAAACTTACTGTATTAATAACTGAAACTTAATCGATTACACGCTGTATAGTTCACCTCAAAAATGATGACTAATCACAGTTCTTTTTCCTCTTAAAAGACTAGGGGGTGTAGTAGCTTCAAATTAAACATGTAACGACTTGGTCCACAAACCGCACTCAAAACTTCCGAACTTTAATTAGAATTTTAAGAAGTCGCCGTGGTAACAAATTTTGAAAACAGATAAAAGACGACGTAATTCTAACTGTAATTTTACTATATGACTACCTATCAGCCTTAATTAAAACTTCACCTAACCTCCTTTGTTTGCCCGCGAGGAAAGTTAAAAGAATTTAAATTAGTTCGCGAATTGTACTCGTGGAGCGGCATTGTTAAATTAATAAGGAGAGCCGATAACTAGCGCTCTAGTTAAAAAGAAACCGGCTTCATATTCAAATAAAAGCTCCACTTCTTTTTATTGGGTGGTGGTTTTTATTGAATTCTGATTAAAAAATATTACAAAGTTAAATTAAATTGAATTAAGTTGCAGTAAGATCCTAAATACGAAAGTAAAGTAAAACGTAAAGTGTAAAGAAGGATTTTATTATGAAGGATGTTGCAGGAATAATATTTTTATATTAACAGAGAGCCAGTGTATACACAAATGATAACAATAAGACACATAGGGAAGAGCTCAGCAAAGCAAACAAATGATAAAGATGACGGTTAACTAAATCGAAACAAAAGTCCGACCGGGTCTGGAACGCAAATGAAGAAATATGAAAGACATAAAGTTGGCGGAAACGACTTCCTGCAGAAGGAACCCCGGAGTGTAACGACACGCAACGCCGCTAAATAATAACGGGCAACGATGGCACTTCATATAAAATCCGGGAACAGGTGGCGATGTGAAATCAAAATAAGAAATTTTTACTGCGTTCGGGGGGAGGTGTGTGTAATTTTGATTTAATAGACGTGCCTTTGCGAGTTTATATAAATAATAATCCGCAGCAGCGCGCGCTCTGAACAGATTTACTGGAACGAAATCTGTTTGTTCGAGTTAAATAGGAAGGAATCTATTCTCTTGCTGGAATGAGCAAAAGGCAACTTCCTTGTCCGGGAAAATCCCTGTAGACATCCCTCGTCGGCCTATTATCCTTAATTCTCTGCACTCCGATTCACATTGCCTGTTTTCTGAGTCGCAAATGCAATTAAGGCGTTATTTATTTATCAAACTATCTTGTTATATTCTCAAAAGATTGTTTTCAAACTGTAATTACACTCACATCGTATTACGTTCGAAAGGGATTCTTTTTAATAAAGCCAGAATTAAAGTAAGTAAAGTAATAGTAAAATAAAAATTAAATGAAAGTACAAGCAAAAAATGACATATTATTATACACCAAGCATATTGATTTAGGTGCATTTTTAGCTGATGAATCATTATGATGACCGTTGGCTACGCCACTGTGCACAAGAATAAAAGTTATTAAATGAATTAAAACTTCGGAATAGTATATTCCAAGCTGACATCCGTAATGTGCCGTTCGACAAGTTTTAGTTCAATTATATCACTCGTACGAGTGTTTCAAATTGCTAATGGGTAGAGTTTAACTCGGAAAAGGCGGGTTATTTTGGATACACCTGAGCGAGGGGGCCCCCCCGAAATTTTATCGAAACTTCCATTATAGTTCAGACGATGATGCCCTAGTTTAATGAGTTGAAACTCAGAAGTTCCGAATCAATTTAAACTGTTACCTGACAGTTAAAATGCGGCCAGGGTAGATTAGGGTAGCCGCAACAGTACAGGTCGAGTCAGAGATGGTGCACGGAATTCAATTAGCGGAGCTCCGGCACAATAGCTCAGACAAGGAAACGGAATCGAAGGTGTTCATTCGTAATGAAGGGGAACCTACAAGGCACTGATCGATACGGCGGCGGTGTAAGCTCGGACCTAATTGCCGAGCGACAGGGTTTCTGATTTTCCTTCCCCCTGCTTGCGACGAATTGACCGCCACCACAGCTTTGGCCATCTGTTTGCTTTGCCGATTTAGTTAGTCCAGTGCATGCAGGCATACCAACCTTGCGAATGGCTCATTGCGAAGCGAGAGCATGTGTCGAAAGCCAGGCAGGACCGAGCCGAGGGACACACACTCACCTGAAATTATAAAACTCAAATAACTTAACCAATTAACTCAGCTTAATAAAATAAACAATAATAAGCAAATGTCACATTTCAATATTTTTTACCATTGTTAAAATGTTATATGAGAAGGTGTTTGGTAGTTTCACTATTTTATCAAAACTTTATGAATTTGGTTTCCGCCATTTTATGTCTTCCTCATTTCTGAGAGCATCTGGTAATGGGCTGGTGATCGTTGGTGTGAGAGTGTCACGTAGTCAGATATTTTGAAAATTAGATGCTCTCTCAATGTCACAAGAAGCAATAGCTAAAGAACAACGTAATCTGAAATAATTGAAAAAAGGAAAAATATTTAAGCCTTGTCGAAGTAAATTAATGGCGTTTTAAAGGAACAGAGTAATCGGGAATAATTGTCCAGAAAAAAAAGGAAAATATTTAAGCCTTGTCGAAATAAATTAATGGGGATTTAAAGAAGGAACAGAGTAATCGGAAATAATTGTTCAGAGAAAAAAAAAAGCAAAATATTGAAGTCTTGCCCAGATAAATTATTGACGATTTAAAGAAAGAAGTCGCAGTAAAAATGATACTGATGTAAAATGAAACTTTCTTCCACGTACATACCACACGTTTCATTTTAAATTGAAAACATACGCGTGCTCTTGTATTAAATCCTTTAAATTTTATTTGTCTAAAATATGCAGCGAAGTAGCCATGAAGCGAATAACATACATTGTTTTTTTCTTTAAATAAAAGTATAAATTAAAAAATAGTCTGTCGAGTTAAGACTATTAAACCAACACTTTTATTTTAATACTACAGTTAACTAATTTATATTCTTAAATAATTTATGTCGCATGCAATTTATTTACATTGCACACCGATAAGCCCCCCATACACCTGCGAACAAATTGCGCAACAGAGGCTGTCGTGCAAACATTTGTATAGTGTATGGTGTTGTTTGACGTGCAGTGCGATTAGTTGCAGAAATTCAAAGTTGTTTGAAATTAATTCGTCGTGTATGGACTTTGTGCGACACATTGTGCAGTAGTTTTTTTAATGAGTTTATTGATATATACTGTCGTCAGATGGGATGTTTCCGTAGGTACACGACAAAAGCAACTGGAGTTTGCACAATATTGCGTATAGTGTATGGGTGATAGCGTATGGGTGACCTTGTTTGCACACCAACTTGTGCAACGTCAGTTTGCGCAATTTGTTCGCAGGTGTATAGGGAGCTTTAGCGTCATTCGCGGTGATTCGTCACTGTCCCTCCGTCCGACGGGACGAGACTTTATAGGTGGTATGCATAAAACGTAGTACATGCTAATACTTCAAGTATCTACTTCGAAAGTGAAGTACTATTAGCCTAGTACCTACTATTCGCATCTAATAGATACTATTACGTACAAGAGTACATAGAAATTTCTACTTCGCCATAGAAGCAGCTACTATAAATTTAGTAGTATCTGCTTCAAAAGCCTCAAGATTCGGCTGCTGCGTAGTATCTACTTAAGTTTAAGTGAAGCCGCTATTTAGTAAACCGACATGCGGTAAGAATTGTAACAAAATATTATGGCTGCTTTTATGAATATGCGTACCCGGAAAATGTAGACGGAAGGGAGAATTGTATACTGATGATGTCATTCAGTTAAAAGTGACATAATTTGTAATTATAAAGTGTTCAACTGACGTACCAATAGATTGTTACAAAAATACACAGACACAGATAAGATAGATATTCAACAAACCGTATTCGTGTATACCAAATGAACGAACAAGTCACTTACTAGCGAGTTATCGCAACCATTACGTTAACTTACGGTAAACGATAAGATCAGAATGGGGCCACGTAATTTTAACGTTTACCGTAAGTTAACGTGATGGTTGCGATAACTCACTACTTTTCTTAGCCACGTCTGTATTAGATACTTCATTTTAATAGTAAGTACTACTACAACGTAGTATTTACTAAACTTTGCTTTTGTAGTATATGCTTAAGAGCTGTAGTAGGTACTGTATGTAATAGAAGATATTTCGAAGAATATAGTTATTTGTGAAGTATTAGCATCTACTTCGTTTTATGCATACCACCCTATATCTCGTTCAGTATTTCTGGAATGCATCTGGAAAGTCCCAGAGTGTTTCTGAGGTTACCAATGACGTGGACCAGCGTCGTCTAGGCGGTGACGTCACTTCGCCTCGCTATTCCGTCACAATATTTAAGCAATACGCGCATATAACACTGCATTCTTAAACACACATAAAAAGTTGTTCTTTCAAGGAAGTAAATGAATAAATAAATAACAATTTGGACAAAATATCAATAGGGAAAGGAAGTATCCTCAGTACACAGCCGAAAATGTTACAGAACAAAGCAAAAGCTCAAGCAGAAATAATTGATTCGATAAAGACCATGAAACAAAAAGCTAAAGATGTTTAAATAATGAGAGAAGGTAATCTATAGAAAAAATGAGAGAAAATTAAAAAGCGAAACAATAGAAAAAGTAGTGGATGAAGAGACAATGTAATAAACAGAGAAAAAATAAGGGCATTATCGAATAAACTAATTACAGGCATGAAAAATGATTTTAAAAAAATTGGCGTTTGAGACAGAGCTACCAATATGAGCGCGATAAGAAAGAAAATGGGCAAAAAAAGCAGTGAGGACTGAGTAATTAGGAAGACCCGAGTTAAAGGAGTTAGAAGCAGCAAGACCAGATAGAAGTAATAACAGATTTCACAAAAAACTCAAAGATTTTACAAGTAAAGTTAAAATATAGAAGAGAAAGAAGTAGAAGCAAGGAAAAAACAGTGCTAGCATCAACAGGAATAAAAAAAAACGCGACAGTAAAAAGAAAATGATAAAAGAATATGAGTGCGAAGAAGAAAATAAAACTGGCCAAAGGAAGTTCGTAACGACTTTTTAAATCGAGAAAGTGTCAACATTAGGAGAATGTAGTCATGCTGTTAGGAATTTTAAGGAGAAGGCAGAAGGATTAGGCAAAATAATAGGGTTGCTCAAAGGAAGTTTACAGAACAATGTACAACATAGACTTGTAGTTAAAATATGGATAATGAAAACATGCCAGAAAATTGAAGTTCATGAAGTGTGACATCCTATTACAATTTATTGCTTGATTATCCTAATTCTAATTTAGTTTCTTCTTTAGCTTACACTATAACTTTATATAGAAATTTGCTGCAAGTCCGATTTGATTGCATCTAGAGCTGGATAGATGTTTCGGCCTTATTTGGGGTCTTGACAGTGGGCAAGAGTACCTTTATACTTCTCGAAATTTCAGAAAGTTTTTGACCATTGTTTGATATTGAACATCCTTTCTTTGCCATTTATTTATTCATTTGAAAATACGCTAGTAGGACTTTTGCTCCAACATAAATTCGTTCAGCTAAACATTGTAGAATTTGTTGCAATAACAATTATAAAATGTTAAACTAATTCTGTTGAGTAGACAGCGTAAGTGTGTTATTTTAAAATGAAAATAAATAACATGTTGAGTTAAAATTTTACATGTTGAAACAACAATTTTGAAATGTTACAACAACTTCAAATTTCGTTTCATATGTAAAACATTTTTTATGTGCTTGACTGAACCAAACTTTTAATTCCCTCAATCCGAAATATTTAACATTTTTTACTTGTTGACCTAAGGATCACACCTGATTGCTAATAGGTAAACGAAAAAACGTTTTTGATTGACTGAATATTTTATTTTTCCCGGTGTGGTATAATAGCTTTTATACGGTGACATTATCATCACATATCGTATTATATTGGTGAATCAGATCACCCTCTCTCCTTTCTCTTTACGAAAAGCGCAGCATCGAATCGAAAATTTTCTGTTAACAAAAGACCACTTAAATAATTCAAGAGAACCTATGACGAGTTAGTTTGATTTGTCTGGCGTGTCAAATTGTTCGTGAGCTCTTCCTTTCTCAAATTTATTGAAGACAACAGAAGGAAAATTATTAATACAAGAGTACCAGAAGGATTCGACGGTGACCTTCCAAGGTCGACTTTGAAATTTCAAATAAAAATGTAAGTCGTTGAGTAGTAAATCAATATAGAATTTCCCAGTTACTTCGACTTCCAGTCGCTCTTGGCAGAAGGTAATAGCAACACCAGCGATACTGAATTCTTTTAGTAGCCTTGTTTTCCTCCGATTACTTCGCATTCTAAATAAAAAAGGCTGGATGGTCTGAAAGTCCCAGGAGACGTAGGCCTGGTTGTAGACAGTTTTTTGTGCTTTTTAAAATCCTAGTTTCAGGGCTCTTTACTATACGTAAGTAGGATTGTGCTTCCAGTACAGTAAGTGGGTTCATTTATTACAAGCACATTACAAGTAATCGTTCTTGTTTTATATTACCACGTCCAATCAATATTAGATTATTATTATTAAGGGCTTTTATCTTGGAAATCTTTGTTGTAAGTTAATCTTATCGAGTGGGATGTTAATCTTATCAAGTGGGACGTGGGATCTGCTGAATTATAGCCACCAACCCAACTTACTGTCCCAATTTGAAATATAAAGTGAGTGTCAATTTATTAATGTAACATAAGTTTTGAGTGATTCTAGAAGAGCTAATTGCTTCTTTTATTATTTAGACGTTGTCATAACATCTAGATTGTAGTATAGTAAATTTAATATAAATAAAACTGTGGAGTATAAAATTATTATATTTTAATGTTTATATTATTTATGTAGTCCATACTGTTTTGTAGTTTGTCTGTTTGATAAAATTTGTAGTGAGAGACTTCTCATTTTATCAAATATACTTTGTTAATTTAAAACTTGATAAATAAAGATGTCTTTCAAGAACTTATATTATTTAGCACAGCCGAGGGCACTCTTTTTAATGAAGCCAATTCCTTAGTGTCAATTCAGCAGTATAACGTTCAATAAAGTCATGTATTTACGACACTAAAGACCGAGTTTTTGGAATCAGTAGCGGAGCTTTTTATGATTGAGACGTGGACAGTTTCCTAAAGGCGGGCGGGCATTTCCTAAATAAAACATGGGAGATGCGGCGGCACTATTGATTGAATTTCAGAAATATCTGATTGAAATCTTAAACACTCAAAGCATAAATAAAATTGACGAGACACATCAAAAGAAATCCCCCAATTAAATTAATCTCGCCGGAGGTTCCGCAGAAAGAGACTTTCCCGAATACTTTTGCTTTTATTAATGTATGATTGTGTATCTCTCTCTCTCTTTCTCTCTCTCTATATTGCTTTATGTTGTGTAATGTAATTAAATCTGGTTACTTACTAATTGCTTGCTTGTAATAAAAAATTATATAAGACATTACAT
Organism: Dorcus hopei; assembly: GCA_033060865.1. Lineage (NCBI taxonomy): Eukaryota > Metazoa > Arthropoda > Insecta > Coleoptera > Lucanidae > Dorcus > Dorcus hopei. The sequence continues at coordinate 38,490,308 of CM065419.1, forward strand.
GATTTCTTTTTGTGTTCTATTTGGTCAGATTAAAAAATTTAATGAATTGTTATCTTTTCAATTCTGTTGCCTAATTGATTGGTATTTGAGTTACTGTAGTAGATAACATTAAAATAATATGAGGTCAAAGTAAATGGGTTTCTATACGATTATGATTTTATTAGAGTTGCGTTCACAATCTCAGTGGATTAAATGCCCACACGCACTCCGGGTGATTGCACTTATTCAAATCGTAACTCATTAAAAGAAAAAAAAAACTCATGCGCATTGCACCTCAATCATAATAAACTGGGACAGATTTCTAAATCATGTTTATCAAGATATCAAACGGTTACGGAAACAAATGCGAATTTCCGAGATTGACTTCCTCCAGGCAACCGGAAGAAAAATAATGATGCAAAATCGAGCAGATTTTGTTTCGCATTCTCGTGCTCGTGGGTATTACATCAATCAATAAGTGTACAGGAGAACGCGAGTTTCTTTCGTAAATAAACGTATGCGATTTAACTGTAACATAATACAAATACAATTCAGACGTCAGCAAAACAATATCTCGCATTTATGTGTTTACCTGATTTCTTTGTGTTCGACGAAACACTCTCTGGCGCATATCCAGTTAATAAAGGTAAAAAAACAAGAATCCAGTTCGAATATAAAGAAAGAAACTTAAAAGGTATAACAAGTGATTGCACGATTTTTAATCCTTACAAGGATATAACGAAGGATTTATTTATCGGGGAATTAAAATTTTAATGTGACGCCATCTCCAAAAGTTGTAATTTTTATTTAGTTAAATTCAAACACATTTATATTTATGATTTCATATTGAATCCTTTAATCATAATGGACATGACGTGCAATTTTATTATAATGGTGCGTATGGCGTAAAAATATTTCAAATGGATCGAATATTAAATAAAAAAAAAAACTTGAATGTTTATGTGTGTTAGTTATGTGAAATCGGGTTTAGATTTACGTTCTATATAACAAATACTCTGGGGGTGCATTATTAATGTCCCAGTAGAGTAAGTTGACGCGATTTTGTGCCAATCAATGGCAATGGTTGCAGGTCGCTGGACTTCCTCTAACCGCAATGGGCTAGCTTATGGGATGAGTTACAGCTCCCACTAGGTGTGAGTTAGCGACCGAGTTCGAAACAACCCTAACTCCACGGGAATTCGAAGCGCGCCCCCCGTAAATACATCCAGGCCATTAAATTTCAGGGAATTTATATTTCTAGATTCGCTAATCGCATTAAAGGCGATTAAAAATATATAACTGATATACACGGCGCAATAATACGATGCAAATTGCGCGCATGTTACGGAGCAAAGCCGTTTACAAACTGAATAATAAATTAAAGGGTTAATTGAGGTTACTCTATATAGAGGATGCCCTATCACCGTTGTTCCATGCCCATGAAATGGGATTTCGCAGCCAATGGAATCTGATATATGACGTGTTGCCTGCCGTAAAATCTACGATCAATTCGGTAATGCCGATATTGGTTTTTAATTTATTTGTTTAAATACCTGCGCGCCTCCCGCTTTTAATCATTTCATCAATAAGGATTTAATGTTTATTTAATGCTGAAAAACTAGGCATTTTTCAGGCTCTGGGGAAAAAAACTATTTGAAATTTCACTAAACCGTTGATTTGTAGAAAAATAAAATTTCAGTGAAGTTGGCCATTAATTTTTATTTGCGGCCGTTTTAGTTTGCGGAAATTATTTATTCATATACCGTTTGAATTTTGCAGGTTTTAGTTTTGTTTAAAAATATATAGCTATTCAATTAGAAAATAATTAAGAGACAAACAGCAGGAAAAAAATAAGAAATTTGGCATCTTCTTGTTAATGTACTAATACAAAAATTAACAAGAACCGTAATTAAGGAAAAACTACGATTTCAAATATGTAATTACAAATGAGAAACATGTAAAAATAAACTGATAAGAATATAACGCACGTATGCCAACCATGGACAATACAGGAAAGATATTTGAAGAAAATTGATTAATTAATTAAAACTGAAATCAAGAAGTGAAAATATTAGAATAGGAGCAAATATTAGTAAAAACAGAGGAATAAAGATGAAGACGATAGAAATAGAAAGTAATTGAAACAGGAACAGAAAGAAAAAGAAAGAGAATAAAAAAAAATGGATGGATGAAATAAAGAAAACAAGGAACTGTTGAGAAATAAATGATTAATGTTTATGCCCATTGTAACTTGACATTGATTCATCAATAAATTACGTTCTAATAAATGTTTAAAAATTATTAAAATCGTAGTTACGGTTTATGATATACATTTTATATTTTTGTTTATTGCTGCATGCTCATTAAACAATAATCATGAACGTTGTAGTTATATTTTATTTCACGAATTGAATTGCGGTTGCTAAATAAAACAAATGTAATTTGTATATTTCACGGCTTCCTAAATTAATACCTACACACCGGGTGAGTCAAAAATGGCGTATAAACTCTCCAACGCTTTTATTCTAGACAATGTTAAAAAAATTCCAAATACAACTTTTTTTGTAGTCATAAGCAATTTTTGTAAGTTTTAAGTTCATAATTTAATGAATTTTGCGTGGAACAAATAATAATGCAATAAACTTTGTGTAGAAGCTTTCAAGCTTTATTGTCAATTCTAAGAAGTTAAAACAAAACTTTGACTTCTTATATTTTGTGAACTTTTGAAATAAAAATTCTTTCAACATTTTTCTGGTACTCCCTTAGAATAACGTACTGGAGAGATTATGCGCTTTTCTTGACTCAACCTGTAGAATCCTTTGCTTCATCCAATATTTGGAAAAAAAATCTGTTCCATGACAGTTGTTAGTAGTGTAGCTCCCTCTGCCTGTGTACAATTTTGAAATAATCATAAATATACTACGTTTGTAACGGTGGTAATCCTGAGCAGTGGTGCCAATTTAGTGAAACACAATTAACTGTCTGTCTGTACAAAAATATAACATATTTTTTTAAAATTAGACCTCAGACCTCCGTACAGACAGTTAATTGTGTTTCTAGTCGAAAATAATTTTTAACCGTTTTTAATTGTTTTAATGAAATTTAATACGTTTCAATTTTAAAAAGATATGTTATATTTTTTCAATAACTTCTATATTTTCGATGTATCCCCTGATAATGGCGAAAAGCCGAAACTAGTTGGGTTTATATAACTGGTGTGTAGATTAAACTTGGACTAAAATCTCTATTTTTCTTTTATTAATTATTATCTACGCTATAATGGATTTCCGTCAAGAAATTACTTACGTTTTGCTTTTTGAATGAGAAAACACGATTATTCTTATGAACATTTTTATACATTTGTTTCACAGTTGATTGTGTTTTGTTATTTTTTTATCGGAGGAGAAAAAAATTGATGCGAATTCGAACTTCTTTGCTTCTTTGGACACGAAAAAAAAACCTGAAAATTTCAAGATCTACGTTCAAGTTTATATTGAGTGTATTACTATTTAATAAAGTGAAAACAAAGTTTGGTTTTCTCGTGTGAAGAAAATTTCCAATTCATTCCTCCGAATTAAAAAAGCGAGACTATAGTGCCTTTAGTGACTATTTAAGCTAAATGCTTAGACTTTTAGAGAAAGTCTATTGGCAACACTGATCCTGACATCAACAAGAAAAGAGAAGATAGGAAAGAGTAAGAAGATGGCGAGAGACCTGTTGCATGTTTGATGATCAAATGCATAGACTATAGAGTTGCTAACATTACGTGTGGTTGCAATTTTGAAGACTCCTATACCCCATCCGACCTTTAAAGAAACCATCCATTACATACAGGGTGACTGTTAATTAGCTATACCGACAAATTGAAACCACGATAAGAAGCGATGTCCGAGAGTATGGGAAAAATATTAAAAAAATTCTTGTGAACAGTTTATAATTAATGACCCCAAAATCAAGCATACGAAATAGGGCGGCCACGTTCTATAAATGCGGCAGGATAATCGCCCAATAAACTTTTCTTTATTGACTTTCGCTTGCGCACAATGCAACCTTGACACACATCTCACTTGGTTTTATTACACTTATAACAGCTGGGGAAGGCAAGTTTCTTTTATGCCACGTAATTATTATTAATTTTTAAAGTAACTGTATGAAATACGAATATACTCGCAAATAATTGTGTAAATAATTGTTTGTTAATTCGTACGGATTATTTACTAGCTGGGAATGTTCGCTTCGTCCACAGAAAAAAAATTGCAAGGATTTAAATCTAGTACTGGCAGGAGTCAAATGCACCGACCGGCAGGCAGCTGATAGTAAAATGTTCGCACGAAGACAATAAAAGTATTATTACTGTTGTTTTACGTCGCTAGTATTCTGCATAATACTAATTGGTAATAAATAATTATCGCCACAAAAGAATGATTACATTTGCTTAAACGAATCTGTTTTCTCCGAAAATGTGAAACGATTTATTAGACCTAAAGTTCATCGCCGTCTATAAAAATTGTACATCTGCTTTAAAGGACGGCGACGTGATATGCGGCCAGTTTCTTCGCGTACGTGAATGAATGTAACGGATTTCGGGATCACGTTTAAAAAATTCTAAGGAATAGTTCATAATTAATTAAGAATTGATTGCAAAGTGAAAAGAATGCGCCAGTGCGCCAAAAATAGAGGATGCTGAAGTTGTGAACGTTGTTGGAATTTGTTAAAGTTTTAATACATTTAAACATTCGAAACAGATTACGCATGAGTGTTGTTATTCTTTTCGTGAAATAATCTACTTCAGGTAATATGCTGCATGCATTATTTGTCACGTCGGGCGTTGACCTAAAAGCGGAGTGAAATTCCACTTAAAGGTCAAGTTCACGAAGGCACGCTGCGCGCCTTATCATAAGACTATAAAAAACTTTTACGACAGCATTTATTTCGTTCATCTGCTCCTCGCCTTTTTAACCAGGGGCGCATCGCCGTTTTGGGACTAATTTTTGATTAATTATTACTCGAAAACTGAAGTGGAAAGAATTTTTTTAACATTTTTCCCATACTCTCGGACATCGCTTCTTACCATGGTTTCAATTTGTCAGTACAATTAACAGTCACCCTGTGTTCTTGTCACACTAATTACTTGCAATGCAAAAGTAATGTTTGATTTTATTTAAATTTGAAGTGAAAAGAGATTTCGGTGAATCATAGATGAGTGTAGTGTGGCTTTCTCTTCGAAACAGAACATGATTCTGAACCAGGAGCGCGACCAGCCGGATAAAGGACACGTCATGGTTTATTTATTTACAATAATATGCCGTTACTTTTATACAGAAACTTATCTTTTACTTACTCAAAAATTAAAATGGTGATGACCACCATTTAGCGCCGCCATTGTTGTTTCTTTTACTATTACTAGTATTTTATTGTCTTCCCTATCGTCTGTACTTTTTTAATACTGATTGTAATTTTTATACAGGGTGTTCTTTTACTATATGCAAATATTTAAACCTGTAATACATCACCATAAACGGCAACGATTGAACTCATATGTCCTTAACAAAAGTTTTACACATTTTGAGAAAATCGCAGTTGAAAATCGGGCGAGAATTAATCGCACATCTATGTCTTTGAGGTAGGTCAAGAAAATGAAATTTTATTGCGGCCGCAGAAAGCATCTGTTGGAACAAAGAACAGTGACCTTTCCCGAAGTCGGGCGGCCAATAAAGGCAATTTTTTTCACGTCGCAGTAAGTCGTATCGTAGCCAAGAAATTTGCTTCATTTTTCATGACACACAATTTATTACTCCGTATCCTTTGGATAACTGGTTGAACGAGTTAAAGCTAAATACGATTACTATTTTTTGTGCTTAGTATTACTTATTAAAATGTCGCAGTTCACGAACGGCGAGAGAACAGATGGTCCTCATGAACGCCGAAGCTCGAGAAACTGAAGAAGCACGGCGGATTTATGGAAACACATATCCAAATCAATGCACATTTACAGCTAATGTCTCGGCATTTACGCGATTATGGAACGTTTCGAACGTTTCGTGTGTGTGTCGGTAATGATGGATGCCACTTTGAACAGTTGTTATAAACATTCCTAAATTACTGTAGTGAACGTTTGAACATGTTCTTCCACACAGATATTATTCGGTGAGTGAGTGCGCCTTTGCATATTAGTCACGTCTGCAATGTTTATTGCCTACGATCAGCGAAGCAGGTTCCCTAAGTTTTTTGTTGTTTCATGACCGTCGTATAAGGGGCAGATAAAATAATTTTCCCCCGTTATGAAATTTTTTTAAAAATTTTTCCGTGTTCTCTGTGCTCTCACGGTAATGTGGTTAAAATTATTGCACTTATTTTACAAACACCCTGTACAATAAATTTATATGAAAAGATGATACAAAAAATGACACTCAAATAGAAACATATAAAATTTTACGAAACTAGATAAATTGGCTTTAAAAATAAAAGTAAGATAGCGTACAAAATGCGAAAAACAATTGAGTTGCACGTGGTGTTGCTGCAGCAGCAACACCACTAGCAGAAGCAGCCCTGAGGAAGTTGTTCTGCAATGAAGAACGATATGGCGACAATAGAAGTCAATGAGACCTGGTTGCAAGCGCAAACCGATTCAAACATGGACGACGACCGCTAAAGCCTTCAAGTTCAATTGAGTTGAAATTAATAATGATTATAGCTTTATTTGAATTTAGAAGGCGACTAGGTTTTAGGCACGAAGGAAGACCGAATTTAGATGAACTATGAAATAGATAGATGAATGTAGTCCCAAAAATGTAGATGGTATGGACACATATTAAGAAAAGAAGAGACAATCCAATTTTAACGGAATGGGAAGATAGAAGGAAGACCAATAGGGAGACCCTAACCAAATTGGAAAGAACAAGTAGAAAATGACATAAAAGCAATGAGTAAGTAAGGTTGATTTACGACAAAGAAGAATGGAGAAAAATAATGCGTCAAGCAAGAACACACCCAAGGAACTTGGAAATGAAATATGTGGACTAATTCACCCCGATAAATTCATTTTAAACAGCTACAGTTTTCACGAAAATGCACCTACAGGTAATTTTGAGAGTGAAATATTTTCAAAAATACCAGAACGATTTTAAATTCTTGTTTCGCTTCAAAACATTTGAGCAACATAACAAAGCACCGTCGATTAATAAACGTGGGTACATAACAATAACACTTGGGTAACTCCCGCTCGCGTTTACATTTCGCACGTGTATAAACTGCGTGCTTTCGCTGAAAATATTTGCCCAAGAATATAAGTACATGCGTATAGTACCGCGATAAAAGCCAGTCTGGGCAACAATACAGCAGGAATAGAGATTTCCCTAGCGATTGTCTTGGAAAGTCTCGCCCGCACATAGAGCGGCGACGTGTGAAGCATCCTCATCGCCGCGGCGCGCACACTTTTTCTTTATTCGCGTTGCGGCTCTTTACATTCGTATCTGATTCGGATACCCGAGAAGTGATATTTCAATGACAATAAGCGATACATGCACGAGGAATCGTCGTCGTCTCGCGTTACAACTTTCAGTGAGATTAAAGTGGGCCTTAATGGGTGTCTGCGTCGGAATTTCGAGGCGCACATTAATTTGTCTGCTGCGCTGTCGGCGATTTTGAACGCGTGAATTATTCCCTCCTAATTGAATGAAAAATATTTTTTACCATTATCCGACGAGAATAATGACGCGACTGTCAATTATCGGTTCTATTTTATGTAAATACCTGGGATGATCCATCTTCTTGTCCAATACGTTCTCATCAACAAAATTTATCTACTTCAATGTTATAATGTATTGATAAAATATTTCAAAAATATACACTTTTTCTCTGTTATAAATAAATTTAAAAATTTCCTCGAGATGCACGTTACACCCAGGATAATTTTCCATTAACACAGTAACACCTTGTTAATGTAATGTTTCTCTTTCGTACATACCTACGTATTTATAAAACTAATTACTTAACCCGGTAACAATTATGCGCTGTATCTTTCATAGCTTTTCTTCGATTAGCAACAGTGAAGAATGGATGTGGGTAAATAGATCTTAAAACAGGCGCCAGGATGAACAAAATATCCAGCTGATCCGAAATAGGCCTCGACAGTGTTCCCAATGTATCTTGGCCTTGCAGTTGATGGTTCGCAACGATCACAGGAGATTTTATCTACATTCGCCTGTATCGCAAATACGCAAACAGCTAAAATGATTTACAAACATACAGAATAACGGGTTAAGTCAATCCGATGGAATGTCGCCGAAATACTAGGCCTAAGGCGATTCAAAAATATTGTACCCGAGTGTACACCTATTTACTTATTTACTCGATAAATCAGATCAATTCGACTTATTACTACTACAATAATTGACATTAACTAATTAAAGTCGCGAGATCAGTCGAAAATTCGCTCTTAAGCAACGCAGCGTCACGTAACAGTTAATAGAGATTCTGAATAGATTCACATAACCAAGAGTGTATCCGGTAGGTCATGGTCGTTTACGTTTCTCTGTGTATTTTCTGTACGTTTTCCGAAGCGCCGTGGAGTAATTTGCAACAGTCACCGCCGATTCAATCGAGCACGCCAACTGTTTCCAAAATATCGAGTACCAAAAGAGTATCCATAACGAAAAGTACCAAGAGATATTCCAACAGTAAAAGTATCCAAAAGTAAAAGCCTGTGTTAAAAGAGGAAACAATATAATTAGTAACAAGATGGCGTCATGTCGTTAGCCTAACATTGCCTTGATTTTAATAAAACCAGGCTCTGATAGCGTAGTGAAAATCACCCCAAATTTCGACCACGTCGAATAAGAGTTCTTAACTTTCTTAGCAAAAACTAAGGATGCACCGAACCATCGATTCGGTTTCGGTATTCGGCCTATTTTCACTATTCGGCTTCGGCCGAAGCAACGTGTCAAAAAAATTCTCGTTGAGATGTCGAGACTTGTTGGGTCGCATCGTTAAGTGCGGTTGATATGTTCTTATTTTCATTTTAGGCTTTAAACGCAACGAAGCAATAGCTCAAGCGGCTGTTGTTCAAAATGAATAAAAAAAAGCAGTGATATTTGGTAAATTTAATGTATTATGTGAAAATGAGAACTATGCAAGGTGCAATAAATGTAAATGTGAAACAACTCGAGGTGGTTTTGGTAAAAATGATACTACAACAGCTATGATAAATCATTTGAAGAGGAGACACTTAGAAGAATATAAAGAGTTTCAGGACGAAATATCAAGAAAAAAGTTAAAGCAACCAACAATTGTTAATGCTCTACAGTCGTGTACAAAATGGAATATTGAGGACCAACGAGCAAAGTCGATTCATTATGTAATAGGTGAAATGATAGCTTTAGGTAACTTGCCATACTCTCTTGTAACGAATCAGGGATTGAAGAGATTAATGAAAATACTTCACCGAAAACAGTTCCAGATATTTATGATCGCTTGGTGATGGTGATTAAAAAAAAATTAGCTACTGTTAAGTATCTATCTTTAGCATTTGATTTGTGGACATGTCCACATACTAATGAGGCTTTTATCAGTTTTACTGGTCATCGGTTTGATATCAGTCTTAAGCATAATCATGTGGTGCTGAACTGTAAACATTTCCCAGGAAGCCATACTGGAGAATCGATCAAAAATATGTTTCTTAATATATGTTACATTTGTGCAATATAAACATTTCTCAGATTCATGTAATGGTACGAAACAATGGCGCTAATATTGTAAAGGGTTGCAACGATGCAGAAATATTTAGTATTTCATGTTTTATTCATACGTTGCAACTAGCTATAACCGAAAGTATTGGCAGCCAAAGGTCTATTTCAGATTTGATTGCAACCTGTAAAAGATTTGTGGGGCATTTTAATCATTCATCGCATGTTCAAAATTGAAAGAAGTACAAACAGAGTTAAATATAGCTCCTAATACGTTAGTCCAAGAAGTATTATGCACTAGATGGAAGTCTACCTATTTTATCATCAAGCGCATACAAAAGCAAACAAGGGCTTTAAAAGTCTATGCAGCAGATAATAACTTGGATATGTTAACAGCGAACCAGTGGATGTTAATGGAACCATTATTGCATTTATTGGAACCCTTCGAAGAAAGTACCAAGAAAATGAGTTCAAACGAGACTTTCATTTCTGAAGTTCTACCAACTATTGTGCTTCTTAAAAAGTACTTAACAAAAGATTCTGAAAACGCTTTTTTTTGGTGTCGGTACAATGAAAGACTTTCTTTATGACCTGATTTTAAAGAGATTTGATGCTTTATTTAAAAAGAAGTATTATATAATTTCAACCGTATTAGATCCTAGATTCAAACGAGCATTTTTTTTTAAATGATAATAATGAATATATCAAACAAGTTATATTACATGAGCATTCTTATCCAATACTAGGACAATTATGTGACTCGGAAGATGACGATCTGCCGTTTTCAAAATTAGAGGACCTCTCAGAAAAAAGTAGTGAAGCAGCAGGGACAACAGAAAATAAATTATGGCAATGCTTTGACGAAATTGCAAGGAATTCTAACGTAGCAGTAGCTCAGGAGAAAAAAAGTCAAAGTAATATTAAAGAAGAACTTGATATTTACTTGAATTTATCATTAATTAAGGAGACTGACAATTCAACATATTGGTGGAGGGAAAAGAAAGAAACCTTTCCAATTTTAAGTGAGATGGCATTAAAGTTTATATCAGCTCCTGCTTCCAGCGTTTACCAGTGAGAGATGTTTTTTGAAGCTGGAAATATTTACGATGAAAGTAGAAGCAGGCTACTTCCCAGAAATGCAGAAGAGTCGTTATTTCTCCACCATAACCTACCCTTGGTGCATTTCCAGTACTGAAGAAATTCTTATTTATTATATGTTTCTTGTTATTTGATATTATTAGCATTCGTAGAATTATATTATTATAACTATTCTGTTTTGTTATACTTCTGAATAAGAATTTCATTTTTTAATGGTTTTGTTTCATGTGTTTTTCACTTTAATAAGTGAATTTTAAGTTCAATAAATTTTTATTTATACAATGGTACGTTTGTGTTTTTTCAACTTCTCAAACACTGTTTTCCAATCCCCGTGATTCGGCCTGAAATGCAATTGAATATTCGGTATTCGGCCCCAATCGAGAAAAGTCGCTTCGGCGCATCCCTAGCACAACGAAACGTTAAAACAAAACCAAACAGGATGACGCGAGATGATCGTAGATGCCGTCAGCCTCAACCAATCAAGAACCATTAATCCCCATAGTAGGACATGTCACGGGGAGAACGGGTTATCAGTGTTGCCACAATAAATTCTAAGTAGACTAAAATTTCAGAATATTGTCAACCTATCCCTTACGCGATTTGAAACTGTAACATTTAGTGTATTATTATTAATTATGAATAAACATTATTATTATTAATTATTTCTGGAGAATTAAAATACATACAATTTTTCCCGTGTTCTGGCATGTCTGTTCTTTCACCATTTTTTCTTTGTCGGTTTATTGAATGAAAAATATTTTTTACCATTATCTGACAGGAATAATGACGCAACTGTCAATTATCGGTTCTATTTAATGTAAATACCTGGGATGATCCATCTTCTTGTCCAATGCATTTTCATCAACAAAATTTATCCACCTCAATGTTATAATGTATTGATAAAATATTTCAAAAATATACATTTTTTCTCTGTTATAAATAAACTTAAAAATATCCTCGAGATGCACGTTACGCCCTTGTATAAAACGAGAAGCAAAATTTACTTCTTTAAAAGATTGTATGGGATAATTTAACACAGTGACACCTATTAATGCTGATTAGGGACCGGGTATTCATGTTTCTCTTTCTTACATATACAGCGTGTACCAAAAAGTTTTATACAAATGGAGAAAAAGTTTATTTTACGTTTCACAAAAAAGACTATTCGTTATAAAAAGCTCTGCATGACTTGTAGATCCATAACCAGGTACAAATTTTTTTTAAAAATTGGCTTGAATACAGGGAAAATAAAAAATAATGATTTGGACGGAGAGCAAAATGCGTTCAAACTGTAGTGGAGAGCAAAATGTGATTAAATAGCAAAAAATTATGCACACTTGTAGATTATTGAACGTATTTTGCTTTCCGTCCAAATCATTATTTTTTATTTTCCCTGTATTCCAGCAAATTTAAAAAAAAAAATTTGTATCTGATTATGGATCTACAAGTCATGCAGAGCTTTTTATAAAGAATAGTTTTTTTTGTGAAATGTAAGATACATTTTTCTCCATTTGCATAAAACTTTTTGGTACACGCTGTATGTATTTATAAAACTAATAATTACTTAAGTCGGTAACAAGTCTGCGCTGTATCTTTCATCAGCTTTTCTTCGACCAGCAACAGTGAAGAATGGGTGTGAGTAAATAGATCTTAAAACAGGCGCCACGGTGAACAAAATATCCAGCTGATCCGAAATAGGCTTCAAAAGTTTTTCCAATGTATCTTGGCCTTGCAGTTGATGATTCGCAACAATCACAGGAGATTTTATCTACACTCACGTGTACGTTTAGGCTAGTGGCACAAATACGCAAACAGCTATAATGATTTACAAACACACAGAATAATTACAAGATCAGTTACGAATTCACGAACGGGTTAATTCAATCCGATGGAATATCGCCGAAATACTAGGCCTAAGGCGATTCAAAATTATTGTATTCGAGTGTACACCTATTTACTTATTTACTCGATAAATCGGATCAATTCGACTTGTTACTACTACAATAATTGACATTAACTAATTAAAGGCGCAAGATCTGTCGAAAATTCGCTCTTAAGCCAACGCAGCGTCACGTAACAGTTAATAGAGATTCTGAATAAACTCACATAACCAAGAGTGTATCCGGTAGGTCAAGGTCGTTTACGTTTCCCTGTGTGTTTTCTACACGTTTTTCGAAGCGTCGTGGAGTAATTTGCATTTTTACTTTGTCGATTTATTCAAGAACTTCAAATTTCGAGTTCTTTACCTTGAAAAAATTAATGTAATTTTTTTCTAATTTTCACGTCACACATAAATCACATACGTATAAATCAGTATTACAAATGTTGGCTGTCATATTCAGTAATTGTGTCAATTAACTTCGTCAATTAACCGAAGCAGTGTAAAAAAAGTGCCGATAAAATAATTCAATTTTCGTAATTTTTTCCGGGGGACGATTGAATCTGTCGTAATCATTTTTGACGACCAATTAAATCAATATTCGCAATGCGTGTGTGTGTCCGCGTGATTCATGAAAGCGCGTCAGCCGATTATAAATGATCGGCGAGTTTTTAATTTTTATGAAATATTTCAGAAATCGCCTCCGTGTATTAATAGGCCCCCAACAAATCAGAAATGATTGAGGCGAAAGTTACCTAACGGAATGTAATTGTTGCATCTACTCATCACTTAATAAGCACCTGTATAAAAATTGGAATCTAAATATAATTGGACATCGATTTGATATTATCTGTCATGCCACCGAACAACTAATTGAACTAACAGGAATAACTTGAATGCTCTATTATGTTCACGAAGTGCCTCAAGTCATTCATAACAATTTTTTTTCAATATTCAATTTTCAGAATTCCGTTGAAGAAGATCTGATCCACCTCATGATATAAACATTTATAATTCACGAGGCCTGCAAATTTGATAAATGTAGAAAATATATTAGAAGCATAAATCACACTTTCGGGCGCGAAATGGAATAAAATGTTTTTCATAGACATTTATAATGATTTATTGGACAGTGTTTATATCAACACCGAGATATAAAAATAATTGTGCGTGACATAAATTCCGGGCGTAGATTTTTGAGCGTCACACTCTAGATTCGTTTGATATAAACGAGCTCATAGATCGTTTTCATTTTGCCCAACATAATAAAAAAACTAACGCTTTCAAAATAATTTATTGCCGAATTGTTTTTAAGAAATCGGTTAATAGAATATTTTCATATTTAAAGTAGAACACAAATTTAATAGTAAAAGATTAAAACTATAACACAATGAGGGTAAACGAATTAAAACAAGCAGGAACTCTATTTTCACCAACAAAGTGCCAATTTATAAAAGCAAATTTTTGTATCCTGCAATTTGTAAGCTAAGAGCGAAAAATAAATTATGCACTGTGAGCAATTACTACCTCTACAATTAACTTCAATTAAATTTAAATGGGGGTATATTAAAGCTGTATCGTAAACGAAGGAAATTTCTTAGCCTGTATATTACGAGCTGTTACGGCCGGCTGTTACAATTGTGTTTACGAAGTGCGGAGAATTTCATTAAAGTACACATGTATATTAGAGGGGAGGCAGAGGAATGGTAACGGCAAGCATTCTGTTATTAGTTCTGTGACGGCATTACGAGGGGTCCACTTGGTGAACGACAAATTGGTTCAAATTATCCTCACGACTGGTCAGTTCGGCCCGAGAAACAATACAGAAATAAACAGGTTACGATGTGGCCGCATTAAAATTGTTCTTTTTAAGGGGACGACACCCTACGTTTTTATCTCTTATAAATTCTAAATAAGGGTGGGCAGAAATTAATGAAACCACAAATCCGGCGGGTATCTCTTCTCTAGTTTTATGAGCGCGTAAAATAACGTTCGTCCGGGCCGGCGAATTTATTCTCTTCCTTTTTCGATAAGTGTTAACCTGTCAAAGTATTTATGTTTGTCTGTCTTCGACCAACGCACTTGTAATCTCGTTCTGAGGGCACGACAAAATGTAGGTGCGTTCGTTTTAAATAGGTTATAAAGTAAACTAATAATAAACTCTTTACTTGCACGACTGATACGACGTAAGATAAAGTTGAATGGGTACTTTTTTATTCATTCACAATTGTACTGAAGGACATTAAAGTTGAAGGAAAACGACTCGAAGGATTTCAAAGTAAACCATAGAAGATAATTGCAGCATTGTGATCCATTCAATATTTCAGTCTTAAAATGTTTTGAAAAATAAAATAAAAACCTTTTGTTCTTTGTGTACTGACGTTTAGTTCAAGAAGAACGTGTTATTTCTTATTGGATTAGATTAATCCAACGTTTGTAAACATTTTTTCTTTGTTTTTAGCTTCAAAAGAAAGTGTTTTGTCTACTTTCTACTGATTGGTAGTAATTCTTTTTCAATTCGTCTTCTAGACTCAAAGTTACGACGTGTTCAAAAACGTCTTGGCCTTGCGAAAACACTTATATTCAATATTGTATGTAATAAAAGAAAATTCTAAATATCCACTCGCGTTGATTACTGAATTAATTAATGTACGTATTGTTAATACAGTTTATAACTGCTGCTCATAAAAGTGTAACAATAGGAACATAGGAATATTTATATATGTTCAGAGATAAAATAAACTCACGGTATATCTTTGAATGAAGACACGAAGAATTTTGTTTTGTGTAGTTTGAACGTAATAAAGTAAAAAAAAAATGCACTGCGAGTAACAGAGCAATTATATGCGACAGAAGGTCGCCGTATACACTATGACTAAAATAATTCAAAGGTTGTACCCGCGTGTGCAGTTTAACTAAACACTCTATTCGACATTTCAAAACTAAATCATCTCAATCTCATATTTATTACAAACAAAATTACATCAGTTAATTAAGAACGCAAGATCGGTCGAAAATTCGCTCTTTTAGAAAAATGCAGCGTGACGAAACAATTTAACTGAACACTCCATTTGACATTTTAAAAGTAAATCATTTATTTATTTATTACAAACTGCAGCCCAGTTATAGAATATTCGCTTTCTTAATTTATCAGTCGTGATCGCATTTATTATAAAAAAAATTACATCATTTAATTAAAACCCAATATTGGTCGAAAATTACCTCTTTTAAAAAAATGCAGCATGATGAAGCAGTTAATATAGAAATGTGGTACAAACTCACGCAACCCAAAAATATGTCCAGTAGGTCGAAGGTGGCTTATATTTTTCGGCGGATCTTTAGGATGTTGACCGGAACAATTGTAACGAAACTGCGTCAACACCTTCCTTCGGTCGAATACCGCAAGTGTTTTCAAAAGGATCGATTAATTAACCGATAGCCAAGAGAGCATTTCACCAGAAGAATATACAAAGGGCAAAGATAGCCAAGAGTGAAAGTACCAGAACGTATTTAAGAGAAACACGTAATTAGTAATCAAGAGGGTGTCAAGCTGTTGACCTAGAATTACCTGGATTTTTGATAAAACCAAGCCTTTGCAAGGTACAAGAAATCTTCCCTAGCCTCGTTCAATGGTGCAAATAATTCAGACAACGTCGATATAAGTTTCCCTAAACTTTTAGCGAAAACTTCGATCATTTAATACACACACGACACAACATCATCAAAGTTGCAGGAGTAATGCCACCTTGAAATTGAAACAAAGCCCAGTAAGATGGCGCCAAGTGATCGCAGATGTGGACCAATCAGAATCCACTATTATCGAAATGTCCATAGAAGTACTGATCACATCATTCATCATTAACGATTAAAATAGACTGAATTTATACAGTCATTGAATTTTATTTTATTTTTCTATGCCCAATTAAAGCCCATTGGCCACCTTTCGGATAAACATTTTTCTTCTTCTTCTCCTTCTTCTCAAAAACTGTAGGCACGTGTCATTTAGATGGAATTTCCTAAAGTGTTTAATGTTTCGCATCGAATTTAAATAAGTCCGAAATAAGTCCATAATGTAAAAACAAGGGAGTGAAGGTAATCCAGATAATTTCGCTTTCGGGTTGGGAGCCCTTGTTTACTTATCTGATTGATAGATATCAGCTTGCACACAACAATCATGGGTAAAGTTTTATTAGTCTTCGAGTGAAGATAGGAGGAATGTTTGGGCCTCTCCTCTTCTTTTAGATGATACAACAGGTTATTTCAATTTCGTCCGCTGATAATAAATCAGAAAATGTCATTTTCCTTCCTCAGTGATAGATATCTTCAACATGTAGGTACACTACTGTGGCAAATGAACCTTTTCATTTCAGTTGAAGAGAGGAGTTCCCCAAGGACCACTTCTCTTCCTGCCTTCCATTCTGTTACAACAGGTTATTTCAATTACGTTTGCTGATGGTAAATTAGAATCACTTTGAGATTGAAGTAAAAAACTGGTTCAATAAGGAGAACTAAAATTATAATAAAGATGAAATTGGTTTACAGGTCTTTTGCCCTGATAAAATAAATAGTTTTGTTCTAATTGTCACTGTCATTGGCGAGGCTCATAAACAAACACCTATATATTTAAACAAATTTGATGTTTTGCAATTTGGTTGACTGGTTTGTCATCAGTGAAGACTAGAGCACCAAGCAGACTTCAAACGTCAAGTTTGCTTAAATTTATAGAACTCTATAGAACTCGAAGGATAGGGCTTGTATTGGTTAGTGCTTAAATCCATAGTGTAAAGAAAGGAGTGAAGGTAATCCAGATAATTTTGCCCAATTTCCAGATTTCGCTTTTGGGTTGGGAGCTCTTGTTTTTTTTATCTGATTGATAGATATCAGCTTGCACACAACAATGATGGATAAAGTTTTAGTCTTCGAGTAAAGTTAGGAAGAATGTTTGGGCCTCTCCTCTTCTTCTTGATGATACAACAGCTTATTTCAGTTTCGTCCGCTGATGACAAATCAGAAAATATCGTTTTCCTGCCTGAGTGATAGATATCTTCAACATAGAAAATGAAGCCTTTGATTTCAGTTGAAGAAAGGAGTTCTCCAAGGGCCTAGCAATTATCTTCTCTCTTCCATCTGTTACAACAGGTTATTTCAATTACTGTTGATGGTAAAATAGAAAAATATCGTTTTGCTACCTGAGTACACTACAATGGAAAATGAACCTTTTGATTTCAATTGAGGAGAGGAGTTCTCCAAGGACCACCTCTCTTCCTCTCCTCCATTCTGCTACAACAGGTTATTTAAAGTACCTTTGCTTATGGTAAATCAGAAAATAGACTAGAAAAAGCATAAAAGTAATTTAATAAGAAGAACTAAAATTACAATAAAGATGTTTTTTTTTTTTTTAATTAGGTAGTTTTATTCTAATTGTTATTATCATTGGTGAGGCTCATAAACATAGGTACGTATTTAAACTACATATTTAAACAAACTTGACGTTTTGCAATTTGATTGGGTGGTTTTTCACCAATGAAGACAAGGTCACCAAGCAGACTTCAAACGTCAAGTTTGTTTAAATCTATAGATCTCGAAGGATAGGGCTTAAATATATGTAATATTTATTATTTCTGGAAAGATATAAAGAACTCTACAGACCTCGAAGGCCTATAGGGCTTGGTTGGTTAATTTCCTCCACTTATCTTTTGTTGAAATTTTTTTTAATTCTTCATGCGCTCAGCATTTAGTTTAGGTTTCCTTTTCTCTTCTACCTTTGAGACTCCTCCTGTTAATAAATTTCTTTTTCACAGCCTCTGATTTGACTACTGTTGTCATGAAAGGTTGTTGGATGGATCCATCAATTCCTTAGTCGTCTTTCTTCCCCACCCATCTACTTTTTTCCTAAATAAATCCCTCTTAACATTTTCTTTTCCCCTTCTTCTGATTTGTTCAAAGTCTATAAACGCAGACTTCCAGATCTACTGACCCTATATGGAAATGTTCTTGTTTCGTTTTCTTTGACAATAGTTGTTTGATTAATACGAATTTTCATGGGGTTTACTTCATGTTCGTAAGAATTAAGGTGGTACAGGATTATTGTAGAGGTACGAGTACCTACACGAAAGTTCTAATTCTGTTCTGACTACTACATTTTGTGGAAATGAAAATTTAAGTAGTAAAAGTAATTAAAGTAATAAAATGTATGGTGAAGTAGCGTAGAATTTATATTGTGAATATATGCAATAAAGTTTTAGTATTTGCAGACATTTTCAGGTAGAAAACTCCGAAATTTCAGTGGGGGTTAAAACGTGGTATATTTATGCAGATGTAAGTCGCTTTGCTTGCGCCTGTACATCTGCACGTCGCGTCTCCATCTATCATCGCTATCTTCCTCCATATTCTTTCTCTCCCCGCCGCCGAGGGCTACATTTTCCAGACACACTTTCGGCTTCCTCGCAACGAATCTTTTTAGTTTTTACTACTTTCTTTTTTATCTCAGTTTTGTTCACCGTATCAAACTTTTTTATACGTGTTTCCGAAGACGTAACAACCATCATCGTCGAATAATTCTCCGGGAAAAAAAGAATTCGCAATCTATCGGGCAATTTATTTAGCTGTTTTCGGCCGACTTTAGCAATCCTCGAGATTGTATCTGACGAAAGTATTGCCGAAGTAAAAAACCCTTAAACGATGACATTCACCGGCATCCCTTTTTTCCGTCCTCTCTTCCGCCGACGAACGTTATTTAATTAACGGGTTTACGCAACGCAAAAATTGGATCGAACGTGTGTATAATTTCTATTTGGGAGAGAATATTGTGTCGAGAACGCGCAACTTGTTGCCCTGTGTTTCAATTAATGTTTCCATTCTGCAAATAATGAGGGTGCGAATAGGGTTTCGAGAAAAACAAGCCCGCGTTTGCCGATTTCTACGGAGGAAACCTACTCTATATGGTAAACGCCACGAGATTGAGATATCGATTTTAAATTCTGCATATCAATATACCCAGAACCCTTTCGCTTTTTTATGGTTGATATCTCAGTGAAGCTACCTCTTGGGAATAGAAATTGTTGCATTGGAGTAACCTACATAAAAATTTAATTTATATATGCATCTCGGAATGACGTAAACCAAGAAAGAACAATGTTAAATTTAATGAATGAGTAAAAATGGAAACACCAACGTAAATATTCCTAATTCAATCGATCGAACGAGACATACGATAAAGATTGATTAAATGCTGAACGGTGTAGGGGATTTACCTGCGCTTGTATTACACGAGCTCATTCTGTTTGCCTTTAAACATCAATTCAGACATTAAATCCGATAGATTCGAATGGAAGTTCTCTCTTATTTTGCGAATGCATCAACATGAACACAGCCCTAATTTAATTGGAAGAGACCATAATCCTGGCTGCGGAAGTTCATTAAATTTCTTGTCGCGTTACTGGACATCATTCCAAACAACGTTGTTATTTTAGGATGACCCGAAATGTCAGAATAGTTTCTTTCGAAGCTCGCAAGCTGATTTCTGTTAAAGGCGATGCTCGCCGCCATAAATATTAATTATTCCATTAACATATAATTATTTTAATAACGTATAAGAACGGTTGATTATGCGCCGCGGGCGAACCTATTATTTATGTTGAATTTATCTGGAAGTTGTGCCTACAAGGTACGTACACATTATTGCGGGGTATGTCGTGCATAATTACAAGAAACTATAAAGTAGGTCATCCTATTCGAAAATAGTCACCTACGGTGTTTTAGAGCATGTTCGCTTCGTTTTATGAATATTTCGAAATCACATGTTCGCCTACCCACAGACACTTGTGCATGTATATACCTGTTGTCTCGCTATGATACTTTCAAATTATTTACGACCGTTCGTGTACGTACGATTTTAAACGTCGCTGGGTGTTGTTGTTCAAAGATAAAAACTGTTATTAAAGGAAATGCCGTTCATATAAAAGCACGCCTACGTATACGAGATGTCTTTTCCTTGGGGTTATAAATCATGATCCGTCCAAAAAAAAAGAGAGGAAGTTTAATAATCTAAGTTATTTTTATTCTAAACGAAATTTTAACCATTTTATTATTAAGTTAGCGAAACTATCAAGAAGTGTTTCACAAATTTCATCTCCGTTATAAAAATTTCAAAAAAGTAATGTTTCTGTTAAATTAATGGTATTATGCTCTGACGTAGATAGGATGCAGTTTATTAGAGTAGCATGTTGCAGGCTTGAAGCTAAACAAATTTGTAAGATAGCAATTCCTTGGGAGATGTAAATTTCGCATGAATTTCCAGCATAAGTGGAAAATTGGCCGCCAGAAAAGCTGCATCTGAAAATAGGGTGGTAATTCTAAGGAGATTCGAGCGGGTCAAGCACCATCCAGAGGCCGTAAAACGTATCATGTCTGCGCCAGGTACACACTACTGCTGCTGCTGCTGCAACTAGAGTAATGAGATGCAGCTTGTTCAGTTACGCTCTGAACATCAAAGGGGCGAATTTATTTCATTAACTGCCATTAAAAATATTTGCGTTCCACAAAATGTGGAACGAGCTTGTGGGCTAAGCAAAAATCCGATGCTTACGACGAGATACGTTTTTATTAAGGGAAATGCCATTAAGTTGAAAATGTACGCCGGCACAGACTAATCAAAAATGAATGTGCTCCTGAAAGGAGGAGATCCGTAATTATTTTTCGTGTCCCGTTTGTAAAATAAAATTACGAACAAAACAATACTTAATTACAGCGGAGTCTCTTTTAATTGGAAGGGAATTCGTTAAATAAATTTGAAGAAAAAATCACTCAAGATATTCCAAGAAAACAGGAATTTCACTATTTTATTTAAACCTCCATTCTAATTACATTTATCATCTACATATAACAAAAGAATGATAAAAAACTTTTGAGTATTAATTTTAACTTCGTATTCAAAAATAATTCCTTTCTTAATCTTCCTCTTAGACTACTTCATTTCTTTTGCATTTAAGACGTTACCAAAAAGCCTTCCGCAAAAGGAATCTTCGAATATGATAGACCTATCACTTGATGAATTCAAGATACCGGCTAAAGACTAAAAGGAAATAGTCAATTCGTTAAGCAAAGATCAATTGAGTACCTTCGAAAATGGAAATGACGAGGCATTTGATTTTACAAAAAAATTAAAAAAAAGGAAAAGAGTTTTAAAAGTTTTAGACGATAGGTCTTTTCGGAATAGTGGAAAACGTGGTCCTCAATACTTTAAAAGGATGAAGACTCATCATCTTTATTCATTCCGAAAGCTCACTTACGTTAGCGTTAATGTAGTTGGTATTTCCATGGTTTTCTGTTCCTTGCTTCTCTTTTCGCTTTAGCTCTTGTCTTTAGTCTTCTCTTGTTTCTTATATATACATATTATATGTATATAATCAAAAACCACTTTTTTTACCCGCTAGGGTGTAGGGTAGTATATAATTATTGACTATAAACAAAATCATTCCATTCTTTCTAGTTTTGTGCTAGCTTCTTTGCGTCGTTTCATGACTTTCCTATTTTCCTCAGGTTTCTTTTTACTGCGTTGTCCCAGGTCTCTTTCGGTCTTCCTCTCCGCCTTTCACCTCCAAAATTCTTTTCATTGATATTGTTTCCTTCATTCTTTGTAAGTGGCCCCGCCAGCTGATCTGCTTCCATTCTGTGTATTCTAACTACTATTCTGATTTATTCGTTCCTTTTCTTGTTTACTCTTCTTAGGTACCTACTTCATTTTGGTCGCTTGTGTTTCGCCCTTTTGCTGTCGTGTGAGTATACAGGATTCACAACCGTGTGTGACAATAGGTATAGACCTATTGTCATATAAAAAAGAAATAACCAAGTATACAAAATTGAATGAATTCAAAACTATCTATAGAGTATAGACTCTATTTCTTTTTTATTTATAAATCCACTCTTCAGAGCGTAATATACATTATTTGCTTTCTCTATTCTTCTGTTTATATCTATTTCGTTTCTCCCTGCTTCGTCTATCATTACTCCTAAACACTGTATCGCTTCTATTTGTTCTAATTCCACCGTTCTATTTGGATATTTACCTCTGCTTGTTACCTGATCGCCATTACTTTAGTTTTGCTCTCATTTAATTTTATTCCATTTTTGTTCAATATTTCGTTCCAGATCTTTATTTATATTCTCTTCTAGGCCCTTTGCATTGTTTGATGCTAGGACTATATCATCTGCAAAGGCGCATTCTGTCATTTTCACTCTCTGTTTCCTATGTCCATTGGTTGCTTTCTCCTATGATGTCGTCCATGTATAAACAGCAGTGGACTAAACCCACCCGCTTGTCTAACTCCTGCTTTAGTCTTAAATCTCTCTGATTTCATATTCCTTCGTATTAAAAAATTATTTGTTTCTCTGTATAATTCATTTATTACTTCTATTAATTTATTGTCTACTTTCCTTTTACGAAGACTTTCTCTCATACCTTTTCTCTTGGCACTCTGTCAGAAGCCTTTTCCATACCCCTAAAGGCCCTGCATATCCTTTTTCCCTTTTCCAATGTTTTATTTATAATTTGGTTAACTGAAGAGATGTGATCTTGGGCTCTCCTTCCCTTTCTAAAGCCACTTTGCGATTCTGTTAAGGACAGCTCTATTACGTTTCTGAGTTTCTCCTCAGAGATCTTTAGTGCTGTACTCAGTATTATACCTCCGTAGTTGTTGCAGTATCTCTTTTATCACCTACTTTATATATTGGCAAAATCAGCCCTGCAGTTCAATCTTCTGGTATCTTTTCAGTTTGTCATATCTTATTACAAATCTTCAGTAAGAATTGCATACCTGTTTCAGGCGTGTTCTTTACCATCTAAGTTGTTCTTTCTCTCAAAAACAGATATTTGCAGAGTAATAGGAAACAAAAGTAATTGGTCCAAAATATCTTAAAATGATGAGACATTGGAAGAAGAAGAAGAAGATTCTTTTCTCATTTCGTCAATGCTAAGTGCTTTCTTATTTCTTTTGGTTTTCAAGCACACCTCAGCTTCTCCTTGCTTTTCTTCCCGTTCATTCCCAAACGGGTGTTCAATGCGGGGAAATGTTTCTTTTCTTTTTTAAGTACACCTCGGCATTTCCTTTTTTTCTTCCCAATACTCAAATGGGTGTTTATTGCGAGGAAATGATAAGGTAATTGTTTTTTCAAGAAAAAAATATAAAAGAAGAGTTTTAGACAATGTGTAGAAATCTCATCAACAGGTCTTTACCGAGTAGTGAAAAGCAAAAGCAATTGGGCAGCGCATGTGGTCCTCAAGATTTTAAAATGATGAGACCCCCGAAGAAGAAGATTCTTTTCTCATTCCCTTAGTGCTAAGTTAGTTAGTAGAGTTTTCTGTGTCGTTTCGCTTTGGCCCTGTTGTCTCCTCTCGTTTCTTTTGGTTTACAAGCACTCCTCAGCCTTTCCTTGTTTTTCTTCCAATGCAAGAAAATGACAAGGCTTTTGATTTTGCAAAAATAAAAAGAACAATTTTAGACTACTTATGTTCAGAAATCTCATCAACAGGTCTTTCCAAAGAAGTGGAAAAGCACATGGTCCTCAATATCTTAAAATGATGGAATCCTCATTTCATTAGTGCTAAGTCAGTTGCCTATGTCTTGCTTCTCTTTTCGCTTTGTCCTTTTGAGACCTCTCTTGTTTTCTTTTTTGTTCCAGTCTTTCCTTATTTATCTTCCCATTCATTCTTAAATGATAAAATAAAAGGATAATATCCTAAAAGAAGTTTTTATTTTACTTGCTCATCGCGAAAACTCACGTATTGCTAATGCTGGGGTAGTCACTATAACTTCTTTTTCTTTTACTTTGTTAGGTGCCCTTTTGTTGAGTCTGTTGGCTTTTCTTTATCTTTTAACAGGATAGGATGCCTTAAAATGATTCTGTTGCAGTTTCTTTTATTTTAATCATACCGAATCTTTTCGCTGTGGTTTTGTTCTTCCCATGCTTTCTTCCATTCATTTTGAAATGAGTATTCAATGCGGGGAAGTAACAAACCTATTTGATTTTGAAACAAAAAAATAATAAAGAACAATTTTAGACAATGTGTAGAAATTTCATCAACAGCTCTTTCCGAAGTAATGGAAAACAAAAGCAATTGGTCCTCAATATCTTAAAATGATGAGAACAAGATTATGTTCTCATTCCATTAGTGTAAAGTTAGTTAATAAGATTTTCTGAATCTTGCTTCTCTTTTAGCTTTGACCCTATTTGTGACCTCTCGTAGTTTCTTTTGGTTTTTAAAATTATTCCACCCTGTTCTTATTTTTCTTTCCATTCACTTTTAGATCCCTTAAAAGAATAATATCCTTTTACTTTATTTACTTATCTCAAAAACTCATCTATTGCTGATACTGGGGTAGCCCCTATCACTTCTTTTTCTTTTGCTTTGTGCTCTTTAATTGAGCCCATTGATTTTTTACTTTTTAAGAGGATAACATGTTGGAAGATGGTCCCTTTTGCAGTTTCTTACTTTGATCGTTCCGAATCTTCAACTACTGTTGATGGTGAGGTGGTTACTAATGGCATAGTTTTAAATCTCTTGTTTTATTTCCGTTTTCTATTTTGAGTTCTCTCTTGGTGAGCAAGTTTAAATTTCTTTTTGCTTTTCACGCACATCTCGGTCTTTCCCTTTTTATTTTCTTTCCATCCATTTCCTCTTCCCTTATTATCTTTTATGTTTACCATCTCTCATTCGAATTGAAAGTTTAAACGATCTCAGTGGTTCTTTTATTTATTTTTAATAATCTCTTTTACTTCGAGCTTTCTTCTTGTCGCATCGCCACGTCTACATCTATTTTTGGTATTTATTTCTTTCTCATGTTGTGGGAGTTTTCCTAATGCTTTTCTGGGACTCCTTTTTTTTTTAATTATGATATGAGCCTTACTTTTATGTGCAAGTGTCTTTAATGCAGGATTAAATCGTTTGCAAAATGTGTATTTTTTTGTATCTTTGAAGCTAAAAATGTGGATCTGGATGCATCCAAATTAGTATGTAATACAACCACGTATAATTGAGTGAGAATTCCCACCTGCGACCATCAGATCAGGTTTTTATGACACTAACGTCCAATTAGTTTTCGACACCACATGTTCAAGCTTACCTGGCCTATCCCTAACAGGCCAATTTTTTTGCCCTGCCTGTACCGAAAAGGCCGTGATTGTGACATGTGTTGACCACCTCGGGCGGATTCACGTGCAACTCCATAATTAAACACATGGAGTCTAGACGCATTATTCCTCAAGTCAAATGCACGAACTTACCATCATAAACCGTTCTCGTGTCAACACGTGGAAATTGCTTCGTCCTCATCTGTCGAACATCTACATAAATACGTGGGTCGTTAAGCTATAATTACCAATTACGAATTACTTGTCGGTCCGTCCGTCAGATGGCAAGTATGTGAAACGAGTACATACAAATTCCATTTTAATTGCTGCGTATGTAAAGTACGGTTTATTTGGTTTTTTTGTGGGCGGCCGACTTAAATATAAACCTAATCGCGGTTAAATTCTAACTAAAAGATTAGCGCCACTGAGTTTATTTTATCTTTGTGTGGGTACATGTTGAGGGTTAAAGGTCAACACTGAAATAGATAAAACAGTCTATTCAGTCATTTGGAATGATTTAGATTTTCAATTAAGCAAGACGTAGACAATAAATTTACATATATTTTTTTTTTAATTAATAAGCACAGTACTATATAGTGTTTACATCAAATTTGCAACAGCACATTTTTTGATACAACTCTCCCTAGTGCAATGTTTTAAGAAATTTGGTTAATTGTCGAGATTATTTTATCCGCTCTTTGATTACTTTGCGTTGAATTTTAACTTCATGTAACTTACTTAAGGTAGGGCATTTAGGACCACGTGTTTAAGGGATCTTCGTAAATGTTTGTGTGTGTGGGAGGGGGGTTATATTATTATTCTTCTGTTAGATAATTGTGCCTTAACTTTTAAAGTAGAACACTTTTCGAATTCTGATAATTACATATGTCAGCATAGGAAATGTATAATTGGAACTAAGGTAAAGTTGGCTTACACTTACTTGTAAGTAATTAGAAACTTGGGTTTCTGTTTTCGTTATTGCACAACATAGTTGAATTTATTTACGTTAAACTTTGGGGGGTTGAAGTGTGTGTGTGTGTGTACGCGAAAACGCTTAATATGAATTAAATTTAATTGCACTTAATTTCACAGAAAATGCACTTCTGAGTTTCCTCCAACTTTAATTAAAATATAATAGTTCGGAAGAAGATAAACGTTATTTGCTTAATTGACACGGCGCCATGATTTCATTCAGTTAAGAATTTAATTTCGATTGACGTTCGTTCGCACCAAAGTTTGCGTCGCCGAACTTTCCGCCCCCGAAACCGTGCCTTTTCCCAAACTGATAATAATGATAACAGCACCGCATCGGCTTACAAATCTGTCGGGGTCGTACACGTCAAACCTTTCGCGGTGAGAGGTTAAGCAGAAAGCAATTTATAAAATATTAAAGGCGGGTCAAGAATTACGTTCGGACTTGAACACGTCTTGACTGGTACAATCGACCCTAAATGTATTTACCGAATCTCGAATATACATGAAGTGTCAGCACTGTGCCAATGTATTCAAACCTATACAAACATGAACAGCAACCGCCCGTCCGCCACCTTTTCGAGTATTTATTTGCGATCCTCAGTGGCATTGTAATGAAATTATTATTAATTCATGTCGGTTGGTTTAAATTTATTTGGTCTCTCTATACATTTAATAATTAACGTCAGACTTTTTTACTTAATCTATTATCAAAAAAGATTTACGATGTATCATTATTATACCTGGTACTAATCTACATCGATTGAAGTTAAGCACCAAACACCCACCTTAACGTCTATAATTATTGCCAGGCCGATCAAAAAGGGGAAAATTAAAAAAAAGAGAGACGATCGAGAAGATTGTGGTCGTGAGTTATTAAGACAGTGTACAATGATGGTCCTCATTATCGGTAAACTGACGTTAGTTTATCGGTTACTCAGCGGTGATCCATCTTTTAGATGTCAAACGCAGGTTCCGATTGACATGGAATCACACTTGCGGCCAAATGATTACGGAAAGCTTTGTACATTACTCATCTCACGAAATTGAAAAGACACGATTTGATATTCTGTCAGGTCCTCGTGAAAGACAATCGTGCTCCAAAGCGGAACGCCGCTAAATTGATTGGTTTAAGTTGTAGCGGCGTTTAACATAACAAATGTTTCAACCACTATCGATGCCATTAAATAAATGTTGCCCCGGGCGAGTTTTTAACGATCCGTTAATATGATCAGAAGAGAGACGATAAATTTATTTATTATTACCTAGTAATAGTAGTTAGTATACATTCGAAAATACTTCTGTGACCATCGTTAACACAGGGTGTTACCTGATTACCTGGACCTACTACAGATACGTATTCCTGGAGTCAAATTAAGAAGAAAGCTTTCTATGAATATTGATCACATTCGCAATAGTTATGTTTGTAAATCCTTCACGTCTTTATTTATCTTTAAGTAACATATTTCTTTCCTGTTGCTATATAACGAAAAAAAAGTAGCACGAATTTAAATCGAAAACGTTGAATGAAAACTGTAACAAAATACTTAATTATATGCAAGCATGTTCCATTGCAACCAACAATAATGGGAACTAACCAGCTGCACCTTGAAAGGTATAAAATAATTGATGAAGCCGCACTTTCTTTCTTTCTTTATTACCAAGAACAATCCGTCTTGCAAAGATTAAAAAAAGCAATACCAAACAGCATAATTAACTAACGCCTAATAAAACGAAGAACAGCTCGATGCTTTTAATCATGATTACATACACTGACACACATAAATTATGACTGACTTAATATAATATAAAATAGGTCATCGAGTTTTACTATTCAATTGTGAAACTGAACATGTCGGGCTGGGTGTTTTAATATGAATATAAGTAGGTAGGAAGAACGTCGATGAAGATATTAGAGTGTATGAAAAATTTACGAGAGAAATATACTCCAACGGCTCTAAATACGTGTAATAAACATAAATTATAATGCATCATTAATAACGAAGTAGGTATTGTAACTTGTAGCTCGAAATATACGGCGAGTGAAACTGGGAAAAGCTTTGAAACATTATATTACTTTATCGTAAGTCGGGGAGGATAACTTTGTGTAATTTTATAAGTCGTTATTAAAAAAGTACCGAAGTTTTAAGGAGGAGAGGCTCCTCTTTACTTATGGCGTGTCAAATACGTTCTCCACCTCCTCACCAAAAGTTAAACTTCCTTAGTTTATTTATAATCAGGTGCGAACGTAAACACGTGCGGGGAAATAGCGTAAATTTATTATAACAAGCGTGGGAGCTTTAACATTAAAAAATGCCCAATTATTTTCTTTTATATTTTAAGTACAATGGGGATCGATAAATCTTTGCGAATGTAAATCGTGGGAATGAATCGACGGCCTTGATGTTCACAGTCACATAATACATAATCAGGTGTGTCGTAGAAATTATAAACAAGTGCATAAATTATCGATATTTCGTTTATAAGTAAGGGTATTAGAATGTTGTTTGGCCAGGTAAGCCCACGATAAAATAGATGCACAACCTACGTGGAACTAATACCGGTCACGATGGAAGTTTCAATATTTTTGAGTTACGACTTGAACCTTTTACTAATTATACCGGTTTCTTTAAAGCAAAATGAAAAAACCCACGAAATTAAATTCCCATTTGTAAACTCAGTCATTCATTCTTCAAAGTAAGTAAAAAAAACTAAATACGACCTTGTACCACATATAAATAAAAATAGTTTTAAGTGTTTCAATAAAATAAAAACGAATAAGAAGGTTCGTTCTTGCCATATGGAAGAAGAGCTGGTCGCTTCTTGTATGAAAATATACAATCGGTTACGGATCATGCAAGTTGCTTTGCCCCTCTCGATTATGCTGTTCGTAATCTCAAGTTTCCCATGTTTTTCTTGAATTAACTTTCACTACAAATTTTTTACCATTCATGCACAAATCGTACAAAGGTTTTGCAAGTTTTTATAACTTTGGCTTCTCCTTTTCATTGCTTCGTTCCAGAGCACAGGATATGGCTGTCCAGTTGCCTGTCTTCCTTGGCCAATTCTCTTCCTGATTTCCACTTGACTAAAACTAATACCATACTAAAAATTTTATACCGCAGTATGCCTTACAGGACCTTACACCCACTCATGGTCAACGTTGCTCGAGATTTTGAAGCTTTTGTGAATATTTGTGAATACTTCTACTTGCGTCAAGGAGAAAAAGATTTTATCAGACACCACTGTCACGAATTGGATAAATGCAGAAGTTATAACTAAAAGACAAGAATTGAATGATTTGTTCTGGATAAAGAGTAATTTCAGCTGCAATTACTTGGAAATATCGAAAATCTCGAAAAATGAAAGCTGAATATAGACAAACTCGACAAAGAACTACAGTCGCACCTCTATAACTCGAACCTCCACAACTCGAAACTTTCTGTAAATCGAAATTTACTGATATTCCTGCACATTGTGTATAATTGAAATTTCTTTCTTTAACTCGAAGTAATTTTCCGGTCCTTTGAGATTCGAGTTACGGAGATTCGACTGTATTATAATGCAAAAATATATAAAAATTGAAACCTCACCAAAAACTTATGGCCTGCAGTTAATTGTGAGACTGGAAGAAAGGTAGGCTCAGTAATAATATCATTTTCCCCGACGACTATAATTGTTGTTATCTCTTCTTCTTTTCCATAATTGCTTCCACCTATTTCCTTCTTTCTTACTTATTTAATGGGCAAGGTTTAATAAAGATACACAGGATGTAACTGAGGAATTCGCAAACTACTTTGCTAATAAGTAAAAAGTTATAGTTAAACAGAAATGGAGAAAACTCTACTACAAATGGCATTTGTTGTAAGTTGTATCCAAATACGATGTTGCTATCAGAGACCAGTGTTGATGAGGTACGTATGGTATTGGTAAATATCAGATTAAATGCTGCAGAACGTGACACCATTCCACTTGTAGTTCTAAAATTTTGTGAAGCTGTTACTAACTGGTCTGACGTATTTAATAAACTTATCCTTTAGACCTGAGGCCTTTCCAGCCAGCATAAAGAAGGGATCTATGATACCCGTTTACAAGAAAGGCGAGAAGACAAAGGTAAACCCATAGTGGTACTGTTTATGGCGCGTGTGTAGAGAAATCCCCGAAACTGTAAATGTAACAAATCTTCTAATCTAATTGTTATTAATGTAAATCCTGAGCCTGTGTGCAGTTAAATTCTGGATTACAGCAAGTTGTTTGATCCAAAAGCAAACACTGAGTTACATACAGACGCTTCATCAGTTGGAATAGGAGGAATGCTTCTACAGCCTGATTTTGACAAGAAAATGCAAGTAGTGCACTGTGTGTCGAAGAAGACGACAGACTCAGAGGCAAAGTATCACTCGAGCAGATTGGAGCTACTAGCAATTATTTGGAGTGTTGAAAGATTGAGATCCTATCTAATTAGAATACATTTCACAGTTGTTACGGATTGTCAAGCTTTACTTTGCCTACATCAGAAGAATTCCTTGAAACTACAAATAGTATAGGGGGTCATTCTAATCGGATTTGCAACCTAGCAACAGTGGTATCTCCTTAGCAACTGGTAAGAAGCAGCAACCTCGGCAATGCTCGGTGGTAATAGGATACAACGTTGTGCAGTCTCGATATTGCTCGAAAGTAGGATCATACCAAGTTGTAACTTGCAACCCCGATAAGAATAACCCCCATAGTCTGCTTGTGGAGTACAATTTTGAGATCAAACATCGACCTGGAACAACAATGTTGCACATAGTCGCAATGAGTCGAGCGCCGGTTGAGGAAGCTGCCCACACTATAGCTGAAATATGTGGAAACAGATTAGAAATATTCCTAACCTTGGAGATAGAAGACCAAGTGACACTTATGGAGAGATCAGACCAAAAATTGTCAGAGTTAATAAAATTATTATGAAAGAAAAATCTAACAGAATTAGAGAAGAGTAAAACAAATGGTTACGAGCTCACAGATGGCAGATTGATGCGGATAGTGAGAGTAAATGGAGAAGGAAGAAAATTATTTGTGATGCCTGCACGGAGAGAATTACGTTGTAAAAGTAAATATAAATATAGTAATTTTTACAAAAATTTATATTACTATATGTGACAGCAAAATCATTTTATTAACTTAAAAACATATTTGTATTAACTGTTATATATTTAAATTTATAAAAAAGGATATTCTAAAATGGCTAAAATATAAAATATAATATCGTTTAATATATTTATATTTTAACATTTATATCTACGCACAGATAAGAAGCTACGGGATTCACACGATCACCAACCTTTGCAACTGCACCAAAAAAAATATGTACTCGATTTAAGAAAAAACGTATATTAAATTACAAATTTTATAAAAAAAAAAATGTGCAAATCGGTTTTGATTACAGCGGATTCCTCGAGCTTGCTCTATACAGCTGTTTAAGGCCTCATTGGGCCTTCCTCAACAGAACCTTAGCTCCAGAACTCGACCATAGAAAACGTAAATATATTATATTATGTTGTGTTGTCTATGAACTCCACTGCAAACCAAATCGATTTCTCCTAGGTTATATGCCATTGCGATGTGAAAGTAATGAACAATTTAAGTAGTGACATCTTTCGATCGCTTTTTGACCTACAAATTTAATGTTGTAAACATCATATCTGCAGGACGAACTCACAAATGTTACAAAATCATATGCTTAATGTAATATAATCGCATTGTCATTTCTTTTAAGAGAAAAATTTACTTGCTTTACTTAAACAATTTTGCTACTATTAAAACAATTTATTTTATTATTAATGATACTTTTTTTACAACACGGTTTTTAATATACATTTTTCTCAGTGTGACATCGCGGTGAAATACCATGACATGAAAGGACATTACTCGATTGACGAAATGGTTCCAAGAATTTTAGAACACTTGTGGTTTAAGGGAATGAGACGATACCTAAGAGGACATGTAGCTTCTTGTTTTGAATGTTTTATGACAAAAGTTTCGAGCGTTAAGCAAGCAGATCATCCGAATCCAATATCTCCACCAGAAACACAATTTGGAAGATTATACGCAGACCCTTAGGACCATTTATAAAGAGTAACCAAGGCAATTGTTATTTAATATTAATGATAGATGCATTAACAAAATTTGTGAAACTGTATCCCGTCCAAGATGTACGAGCGAATACGAGTGTCCATATTTTAGAAAATTTCGTGCTAGATTATGGCAGTCCAACAGTGTTGATAACGGATAGAGGCACAGCTTGTACGTCAGAAGTTTTTTTCAGAAAAATGGGAAAGCGTCATATCCTGAATTCAACAAAAAGAGCCCAGGCAAATGGACAATGTGTAAGAGTAAACCGAACTGTATTGCCCGTGATAATCGCTGCTATAGAAAGATAATCAACCTGGGATGAAAACATGAAGAAGGTGGAACTTGAAGATAGAGGGAACTTAAAGATAGAGGGAAAACAGCTTACGAAGCCTTATTTGGATATAGCCCGCTAAATGAAAACAGCAAATTAGTGAGAATAGTAAAAGGACTGGACAGATACAGAAAACCACGAGAAGTGCAAGACGAAAGTAGAAAACGAGTGATACAAGAACAAAAGAAATATAAAGAAAGGTACGACCATAAGAGATATCGAGGAGTAGTATACGACATAGGTGATATAGTGGGATATAATGAGAAGGACTCCACAACAAACAAGAGAACCGACAAAAACGCAGTTGAAATATAAAGGACCTCTAGTTATTGCTGAAGTTCTATCGCATGACATATATCGAGTAGAAACGCTGAACTTAGAGCAAGGAGGAAGAGTCTACAGTACGACGGCCCATGTGTCCCAATTAAAAATTTATAAGAACCCTGAAGAAGAAGAAGAACGAGAATATTGCACTGATTTCGAAGTGGAAGAAGATGAATTTGTTGCCGAAGATGAAGATTTAGTTGAGCCAGATGAAGAAGGAGAAGGTAACGACCCACCAATTCGGGAAGATACGAAAGTGAAGAAGGATAGAGAAAAACGAATGACACTGCGATTCGCGGACCACGTGCGAGGACGCCCAATCGATCAGGATGACCGAGTGTTAGCAGTGCAAATATTAAAAACTGAAAAAAATAAGTTGGTAGACCTGCAATGTGCGCGATGTCAGTCGAAGAGAAGTTTACGTTTGTGGCGCGTGTGTAGAAAAACCCCCGAAACTCTAGTTGTTACTGAAGTTCTATCACATGACATATATCCAGTAGAAATGCTTAACTTAGAGGAAGGAGGAAGAGTCTACATTACGACGGCCCAAGTGTCCCAATTAAAAATTTATAAGAATCCTGAAGAAGAACGAGAATATAGTACTGATTTCGAAGTGGAAGAAGATGAATTTGTTGCCGAAGATGAAGATTTAGTTGAGTCAGACGAAGAAGAAGAAGGTAACGATCCACCAATTTGGGAAGATACGGAAGTGAAGTAGGGTAGAGAAAAACGAATGCCACCGCGATTCGCGGACTACGAGATTTACAAGATTAACTTAATCGTGCGAGGACACCCAATCGATCAGGATGACCGAGTGTTAGCAGCGCGAATATTAAAAACTGAAAAAAATAAGTTGGTAGACCTGCAATGTGCGCGATGACAGTCGTAGAGAAGTTTACGTTTATGGCGCGTGTGTAGTAAAACTCCCGAAACTGTAAAAGTAACAAATTTTCTAATCTAATTGTTTATTAATGTAAATCTTAACAAAATAAAGTAGTTAGCAGTCTTGTTCAAAATTATAGGAAAGTTAGTATCTACTAGTATCTTATCGTTTCTTAATAAATTTAATATATTAAGTAAACATCAACATGGCCTTCTTGGTAGTGGATCCACGGAAACGGCTTTGTCGTTTTTTCTGGATCAAATATACAATGAATTGGACAAAGGTAATTACTAGTCGGGATATCCTTTGACCTAGCAAAGGCTTTCGATATCATAAATATCACCTAGTTACTGGACAACTATGGAGTGAGAGGTCTAATGTACACATGGCTAACCTCATTTCTCACTGAGTGACTGTAAAATTCTATCACGTGTATACGAGATTAACATTGGAGTCCGACAAGGATCCGTGCTAGGTCTATTTCTGCTTTTCTTTTACATAAATGATCTACCAGATCACATATCGACTGGTCATGTCTGCCTGTCTGCCTCTTCGCTGATGATAGATCCATCGTAGTATCAGCACCGTCCCCTGATCTACTTATCAGTAAGATTAATACCGTCTTTGTAGAAATGCATAATTACCTATCAAGTATACACAAGATTAACATTGGAGTCCCACAAGGATCCATGCTATACATCCATACATCTGTTTGTCCTTTACATAAATGATCTATCGGATCACATATCAACTGGTCATATTTACTTCTTCGCTGAAGATACATCAATAGCACCGCCCCCTGTCATTGTAGAAATGCATAATTGGTGTTCTGGTAAACGTCTTGTATTGAATGACAACAAAACCATTTATGTTCAATTCTACAACAGGAAATCCTTACCTGAAACGCTGTTTACGGAACAGGATATCATTCTGTCTACTGCCACGTAATTATGCAGATCTCGGCCATTTTCTATTTTGCCATATGGAAGAAGATCTGCTCGTAAATATTCTATTTTTTTGGAAATATGAACTTAAAAGTACCTACCTTTTCTTATGTGAAAATACAATTATGACCTTGCTCGATATAGACTATCAAAGTCTTTCCTCCGTTGCTTTACCTCTTCCATGTTAGACCTAATTTTTCCTCATTTTTCTCCTTCTACTTCCAGTGCTGTCGATTCTGCTATTGAATATTGGAACTCTTTATTTCCTCTTAAGAAGAGGAACCTACTGTCTCTAGACCAAAAATTAAGTTTGACGTTTCCCCATAGTATGTACTATAATTAACCTTTAGTGGTAGTGAATCCTCCGCATATTTATTTTTGAAAAAAGGATAAATGTTAAGAGAGGAAGTGGAATAAATAAGGAATCTATAATCTATTCTATAGAATTAAAAACATGTCCAGTATTAATCACACAAGACTAGGGAAGAGGAAACCAGAAAGTGAGCAAATTGAGAGTATTCAAATGGACCAATTAAAATATTAAATAGGAAAGATTAGAAAAACATAAAGTGAAAGAAAGAGCACATCGATAAGATTAATTGGGAAAGGTTCACTGCTTGCCATCCCTCTAACCATTTCATCTTCATCTCCAAGATTGATTGGGCCCAGAAAAAACCCTAATAATCAAAACATTAGAAGACAAGCAATATGGTTTAGAAATAGAGAAAAACGAACCGTAAATTGATGCAGAAAATAACAGCTAGTGAAAAGGAAAAAAGGGAAGTACGAGAGACTTAACAGAAGAAGCAAAGGAATTTGCAAGAGGTTTTCGAAAATTGTAAAATTGCGATTTACGCCATTAAACTGACATCCTTTAACTTGCAAGGTGTGCTACTTTAGAATTTACTTTCGTAAATAAATTACTACACGAATACAGATAGTGAAGTCCTTCTGCATAATTTTGTGCAGACTCGGATGCACGTCTACTTCAATCTCATATAAAATTTATTGCATTTATCCCCGACCTTATAAAACACAAGCGAGGCAACAATTTCTGTTAGCATACGAAGCTGGACACTCATAAGTTACTAATGGCCGTGTCCTCTTGCCTCATTTATGTGAGTTCCCCGGAAGGCCATTAATTATTGGCTCATTAATATACAGTGTGAGCATAACTGTGAATTATATTGGTACAGGAAAACTGCTTCTATCTTAATATACTAGGCTCATCTGAAAGGAAAGTTGCAACGTTTAAAAACAGCTTGTGGAATAGGTACTGATTGTTTTTTAATAAAGTTGTAACACCCTGTATTTTATTCGTCATTTTTACACTTTCTTTTAAATACATAATAAATTTCGCGCTTACAATTATAAATAAATTTTCAGTTAAATTAGTGTCTAGAAGTAAACACAGTGGGGTCGCGAAATAACATAATAATTTCAATGTCTCAGCTTCTTAACGGTGCGGGCAGATAAAGTGTGGCGACAGGCCGCAACTTGGAGTTTCCCGGAGCCGCGAAGTTTGTAATTATATGAAGTTGCGCCAGCCCCTAAATAATGAAGATTGTTTCAATTTAATTGTTATTTATAGCGAATGTCAAAGAAATACCGGAATATTTTGTAATTTATGTATAAAGTAAAATTTAGCGCGGCGAAGTTTCACGATATACATAGATTCACGAATATATTAAATAACAGGGGAGGGGGGGGGGTTCAGGAAACTTTTTAACAATTTAAATGAAAACAATAGAGGAGAAATCAAGAAATTTTGTGTTAGGTTACTATCGAGAGAAATGACAAGCTAATTACCCCCAACTATAATTTTGTTTTAAAAAAAATGTATAGAAGCGCCGCGCCGTTCAAAGTAATTTCACGTGGTTCCCATAGCCGCCCACGAAAATTTATGGAAGACTAAAGCTCGTTAACGCGCTATATAAAAACTACGCTGGATTACGAAGGAAGGAAAGGAACGGGCAACGTGTACTAATGGGAAATTAAATTCTTTATGTTTTTACTAACACGTTATTAGTAGATACGCGCGTGAAAAGAGTGCGCGCCGTTCTGTTTTTTTTTTAATACAGCAAAAAAAAATACACAGCCGGAATATCTTCGCTGGCGGAACATAAAGTTAACGATCTTACCCCCTGTAATAATAATAACAGCAGCATAACAGCTGCAGAACGGCTCAGGGGCGTCGATTCTCATCGGAGAATGCAGCCGTGCCCTCTCCGTCGGTTATTTTAATTCAAATTACGAAGTATCGAAATTATTTAGGGGGTAAACTTATAATAAAGAGGAGCATGTCGACAGAAAAGATACAAGGGTGTTTACTGATTGTTATATAAATTATGTACGCCCGATACTCACTTTGGTGGAAGTTTGTGTTCGGGCGGGGGTATGTACACGTTTAATTTTCCTCGACATCATTATCTTTATTAACCCGGCGAAATTTTGATTTTGTAATTTACTTTAATTTCCGCGTAAGCAAAGCCTAAATTAATTTATTTTACAAAACAATGTCATGTTAATATTTAACTAAAAAGTTAGGGGCTGCTCCACGCACCTAGCCATGCTCGTCGTCATATTATATGTATGAAAAGCTTCTATGTTTTGGCGAAAAACTTCCTTAGGATTGATTGTTGGCTGCTTCCTTGAGGAAGTCTTTTTGCAAGAAAAGACGAAACGTGGACAGAAAAAAGAATTGTGTAACAATTATGTAAACAAATTTCTTTTATTGATCATCGAAAATATACAACTTGATTACATACGTAATAGAAAGTGAATGAAAGAAAAATATATATGGATGTCGTAGACGTGGAAATTAGTTTTGTTTTGAACAATCTTTAAAGATGAATCATTTATAGGAGGAAAGTTTGTGCTTTGATTTCCGTTCGGTACTTCGGAAAAAGTAATAAGCGTAAGAGATGTCTGAAAAGGAAACAAAGTAAACCCATTAGGGAAAGAATTTCTTAAATTAACCTAGTGTATTTCTTAGAATTCGAGACTATAACTCATATCAAACGGAGGGAGTGCGAGCAATTAGTATGACATCCAGCCGTCATTCCTCTTTCGGCTTCGGACGAGCCACACACGTTGCGCGCCACATGAGCTCCTCTTCCTAACAGTGTTTTCCTCGTCGTTTAAAATGAATTTCCTTTCCGTTTTATTGCCGGCGTGAAGCTCTGACTCGACGAAAACTCGTCCCTCCTTAAACAAAAACAGGGAGAGAGTATCGGGAGCACTTATAAATCTATAGGTCCGCTCCCCCTCATAATTTATAACTTCATACAGGCTCGCGGCAATTATCATTAATCATGGATTATGAATGGTAAAACTTACACATCGTCTCGTAAACGATGGCGCCTCTCAGCGTTACTTTTAATTTTCAACTCGGAGAACGGGGCTATCGCACTCCTACAAGTATGGACCCATAAAGAAGACGTAAAGTGACGGGAACAATTAACCTGAACGCATTAGCGTTCCGCTCGAGTTCAGCTTCCACCCAGCAGCAGTTATCATTCGCTGCTCAGCATCTTAATGCTGGGTCTAATGACGACACATATTCCGATCCTTAATTGTTGCTTGCTTGCCTGCTTGCTGGCTGGCTTGCTGAGCGGCGGGTTTTAATAAAACTCGACTGCGTTCAATCATTAACGGACCTCTTGATAAAATCTTTTGTCTTACAAGAGCTCTCTCTCCGTTCCGTAAAACGGGACCTAATGGGAAAATAAGAGCACAACTCGCGTTGCCTTGGGAGAGACTTCAGTAACAATCTCAATATTAAATTTCCAGCAAATGTGTACCTACGGTTTCCTACTGTTACACCGGCGCTTAAAATAGATTATTTATAACATATTTTAGACGTCTTATATTTTTCATTAACAATATAAGACGAGACTGCTCGAAATTATTAATGAAATTTAGCTTGGGCTTTGGTAGATACGAAGCGTGATGGAAAAGAATGTAAACAAGGAATTTGCTTCAACACATTTCCTTGAAACAGTCTTTGTGTTTCTAATTTATGGTTGGAATCATAGAATCAATTCAGAAAGACACAAAAGGGAATTTAAACATTATATAATGTATTATTTTAGATATTTATTATATAATAATAAATATCTAAAATACAAGTTTGGAGGAGATTTAGAACACTTAAAACTGTAATACAATCAATTAAATTAAAACAACCACTTCTCTCGTAGAAATTGCTTTCGCTCAGCGCAGATATTTCAAAATCATGCTAACTCCAAAAATAAATATTGATAGATTTGCAATAATGAGCGAGGGCGAGCTTTCACCTAAGAGCGAGCGAGCGACTCCGAATTCCGAACTGTTTGCTTTCATTTAAAAGGGCAATATTTATTATCAATTCGATAATTAAAGATAATTAAATTGCTTCAAGGACGCGGCGGAAGTTTAGCGGAGTTTAATTTATTTCGGCCATTAGTAATTTCGCCCGAATTTGAATTTTCATACGCGGAACGTAATTAAATTAAATCAATTTACAATGACTTGAGGAAAGTTTTCGCTTGTTAAGTTCGAGAGGGTTGGTTGCCTTGCGTGGTTGACAAATTTCTTTATTAATGAAGTTTAATTTTGCACAAATTAACGCGTTATTGTGTTGAGGTTTTACAAGGCCATATCCTCACGAACCCTATTAAAGGCCAGCTATATGTGTCATAATAAAATGGAAAGATTTTTTGACGGAAATAATCTAATCATGCGAAAGATAAAGGAAAACCACGACAAAAGCGGATACAACCTGAAAATCTGAAGCGGAGGAAAGGGAGAAGGCTTTTTAACAGCTATACCTACAAACACTAGTGGAATCCTAGTTTCTTAAATGAAAAATAATGTATTAAAAATTGCAAACCATGAAGGCATGTCGGTCCAAAAATTTGTGGATGAGGTAAAAGGTATGATCTATCAGGAATAAGCAACATACTGCTAAGTAAAAGCAGGAACAGTTACTTAGTAGACCCAAGAGAGAATAAGGCAGAAATAAGCAACTTAGTTCTCAACATATTATTAAAGAATAGAAATATATCAGTGCAAGGCCGGTAACAGTCATGCATGAGAGCGGAACTAAAACACTGAAGAAGGGCAAAGCAAAAGTAGTAGAAGTACATATGGGAAAGAAAAGTATTACGAAATATTTTAGTTGAAGGAAAAGAAACGCCACACCACTTTTACAAAAAAAAAAAAAACATGAATAATGGCTGAGGCGTATAAGAGAATGCTTGAAAGTAAACTATCAAAAGTAGTATTGGCAACTACAACTGGTAATAATAAGAGAAAGAGAATGCTGAAAGCAAGATAGGAAAGAAAGGACATAAAGCTGCCAGGAATTACCAGATGAAAGGAGGAAGAAACTGCAGATGAGATATGGCCTCAAAGCAAAAGCACTTTGATTTTCAAAATTGGTGACTGTTATCAACAGCAATGCAGCGACATACTCAAGAAACTTGAGAGTAAGTAGAGGTAAAGAGAAGTCTTCGCTACAATACATTTATTGTTCATAAAAACACATACCAGAGTGTACCATTTTTTAGTAAGACTATGAATGAAAGGAAAACATTTCGCGAGAAAGAAGGGTGGAAAATGCTTTTTTCCAAATCTTAAGTCTGCTTGAAACCTCCTATTAAAATCAAACTTGAAGACTGTTTCAATCACAACGTAACAACGGTACGCACGAGTATGGTTAAAAGTACCCAGTACCAGACACCGGAAGACCGAGAGATTCAAAGAAAGGAAGACACGTTTGCGAGTTTTTCTCAAAAAAGAGGGTGCAACGCAAAAAGTAGGTTGGAAAATACTTCTCCCAAAAAATTAAGACTGATTGAAGCAATTCGATATCTGTATATGAAGTAATTTGGTGGCAGGATCAACACCGTGCCTATGAAGCTTAGGAACAACTTCCTTCAGTAAGATTAAAAGTAAACCCATACTTCAGATTTAGTTCCATGAAGCTGTTACGGTTGAAAAATTCATTTAAGTTATTCATAATAATACATACTTGGCAATCGCCCTGTATTTAAGCGGCAAGTAAGAGTTCAGGGTGCCTACGTGCCGGTCGTCATATTTCTCAATGTTGCACAATATTGCATCAGATAAATCATACGCTGTTATTTAGTCCTACAGTATATCTCCATTTCACTCTGTCGTCCGGTTAAAAACTGACTTCATTCGTAACAAACCACGTCTCATAGTAGGAGAGAACGCCACCCTCGCCTTCGCGCGCAGTGTTTCAATAGTGCTCCTGGCGAGCGTGTTTCTCTCACGAAGTTTTGTGATTGAAACCTGAAACTGAATCCTCTCCGAGATTCGTTAAAGCACGCCGAGTGAATTTCAAGCTCGTTAAAAAGCTTTTCGAAAGCCTGCTTCTGAGATAAGGAACAGGTATGTCTTGTTGGCCATTTTGTGCGTATGTTCTGTTGGTAACGCGTATCTCTCTCTTCTACTAGGCCTTTAGTGGTAGTTTTGCCTTGGTTGAGAATATCGTCATCCCTCGGGTGGAAGAAACGGCCGGAATCGGAGTTTGAAACGTATAAAACCCCCGGCATCCCGGCCCACCCTTCGTTCGTGAAAGTGGACCCGACCGACCTGGAGACGCGACGCCACTTGGTGACGTAACACCTGCGTCGACGTACGTCATTGACTGCATTTACCTCCGTTGGAGGGCGCTCTCGCACTACTGACAGTTGTTGTTTGTCATTACGCTGGATTTTGGAATACCAGGTCGGAAAGATTTTAATTATTTTTATTGACTTACTTGCTTGACTCACCTTACCGCGGCGTTGTTATTTTTATTTTTCTTTTATTTGTTAATCAAGTGAATTTCTTTAATCATCTTAAACGTTAATTGTATACGAAGAACAGATCTGTTGATCGTATAAAATCTAACTTGTTAGTTTACTTTTCGTGGTCTTTTTATTGGGACCTTCTGGGTCGCACTCGTTACTTGT
This sequence comes from Dorcus hopei, assembly GCA_033060865.1. Taxonomy (NCBI): domain Eukaryota; kingdom Metazoa; phylum Arthropoda; class Insecta; order Coleoptera; family Lucanidae; genus Dorcus; species Dorcus hopei. The sequence goes on from CM065419.1 coordinate 38,532,608, forward strand.
AAATTATTTTCCTATTCGTTATTTATTTTTGAGCATTTTGAATAAAAACAAGTGTGCTATGCTGTTGATTTTTATTTTATTTACTTTGACCACCTTTTGCTTTGCATTTTCGTCGAACCCTCCCTTCTCCAAGAGCTTAGCCGAGCAATGCTGGAGAAACGTCAGTCACTCGCACAATTTGCTGGTCTTCAGGTAGGTAGCAAAGCGTTTTATCATTTAGCCCCACTTGTACAATTCTAGCTTACTTTAAGCCAACGCTTAAACCCTTAACAACAATTGTTGAAACAATTGTGGGTTTAAGCTTCAGCTTTAAACTGGGCCTTAGTAAGATTGGAAGACCTTGTGATAAAATAATTGAAAGTGCTTACGCAGGTGATGGAAGAGTTCAAGCAAAGTGCGTGGTCGGGCAATTATAGATTCCCTTCCTGTACATGTGGGTTCTACATGAGGGATGGAATTTCCACATCTCCAATTATTGTATTCGGAGTACTACCAGCTTCTTCATTAGGTTTATAGCATTTCCCCAATTTTTCAGGCGGGTGTAATTTGGGCTTGGCTGATGATAAATTAAGTTATTTCTTATATTAAATTTAAATTTTGGGTGAATGAAGTAGAAGAGTGGTAAGAGGAGAAAGTAAGAAGAGATAAAGACTAGCGCGCGTCTTTGAAAATTTATGGCCGACTTCTAAATTCGAGTTGTCATTTGGTCGATTGTCGCTATCTGCTGAATTATTGCGATTCGACAGAGTGCGTGCTGGCTGACTGTATTTAAGAGTCTGGAATGAGTAATGGCGACCGCGGGATGGCGCGATGCGCGACATCCAATTAGGCGAGAGCAATTTCTGTTAATAAATGGTGTGCCAATGATTATTAATTAAAGCGCCCGAGCCGAAATTAACATTCTTAACGCCCGGCCGACGTAGAATTCGACCGGGAGTTTGAGGGGGGTGCTTAGCCTGTGATATATGCGAAAGTCAGTTAAATTACAATCTGTCTGTGTATGAGGAGCATTAGATTAATTACGGGACCAAAGCTATAACTCAATCAAGCCTCTAAAATGTGCTGCGCGATGCACGTTTGCGGATCAATGGACGCCCGAAAGCGGCGCATTAAATTCTGCGTCACTTGGTATGCATTAAGGCGCGATATCCCGACGATTTCATACCTAATCCACTGAAAGTATTATTAATTTCCTTTATTAAAAAGATTCCTTAAAAATTAATTTTTTCATTCATGAATGAATTTTTTAATAAGCAAATACCTTCATTTAATTTTACTTGTGCGGTTATTAACTTTTTTCCGTAAAGAGATGAACCACTGGAAAAGATATTAATATCTGGAAATGTCAAGTCGCGAGACAAAACTGGGACATTAAATTATCCGTAATACCGAAATACTCCTGTGAGTTTACGCCAAATCCTGGAATACTAAAAAAGGAAATTCTACGTTTACGATTTTGGTAAATAATCCATGCGACAATTTCGAGGAAGAAAGTGCTTGCTATGTTACAATTCGTTTATTTTAAGGGAGGATTTGTGGTTTTCCCTGTTAAAAATATTTGTTTTCCGGTACAAAGAAAGTCTTATCCTCAACATCCACCGATCAATCGTCGGATGGCTTCTGAGAAAGATATATGTTTCCATCCGGATTATAATAGCAGCGACAGATTATTTCGCATCGGGAGTAATATAGATAATTGAACAATAGCCGAGCTAATAATTTGAATAATTGGTAGGATCGGCTTTACATAATCCCTTAACCGACACAAACCGATGCAAAATTTATTTGAGGGTCGGAGTCATTCATCTTGAAATTGATTTAGGACGTCTGGTAACGGCCGCTGCGTGCACGGCGTTCTTACCGGCAGCGAAGCTCTTCCATCCGTCGGTGGTACTCACCTGAAACAAGCAAAATAAGGTTAATTGAATCTGTCAATGGAAGCCGGGAGAATAAGGTGCTTTAATTAACGAGGCAGTAAAGAACGCGGCTTGAGTGACAAGCGACTTTACGTGCCTCTAACTTGATTACCGCGGTGAACGCGAACGTTGCGTGTCGCGTAATAACAAATCTGGCAGCAGCAATCATACCTTAACAGCGACTTATTGTTCGGTCAGGTCAGGCGAGCACGTCAGTACATTAACGGCCATCCGGTAGGTACGAATGCTCCTGATTGGTCGTGTTAAATTCGTTTCCCAAAATACAAGGGTAAATTTTAAATGTTCGTGGCCTCATTAGGAAGCTATAATCATTTTCATTTATTAACACATCCATTACTTAGTAAGGTCCTAGGTCTTGTGTATGTGGGTAAACTTGGCTTTGTCCACAAGTATCTAAACTAGTTCGTGTCCAAAAGAGTATTTAACTACTAACCCATTTCTTTGTGGGGTCTTTGCTCTAAATCACCTGTCTGCCCTGTGTATACCTGATATTAAATTAGAAGCCTGCGCAACATCAATACGACGCACTCATCAGTTGCTTGAACTAGAAAGACTTAACCATGTCCGTAAGGGTACATAAAAGAAATCGGTCGCACCATAAGCAAATGGGTGGGTAACTGAAAGAGCATTCCCTCTGCAAAGAAAATAGTACGTAACATGGCCCTACAAAAGCAAAACAATTTGGGCCGCTGTGGCAGAGGATCTCAAAGGTTATTTGATAGATTTCTGCGGTGAAAGCAGTAATCGAAGCAATGGGCAAAACCGAGGCCCTCATTATAATTCCTTGTGGTACGGTTTTGGTCTCCTCAGGAGGTACCACCGCTTTCAGGAAACAAACCATCATGTTAGTGAACAAGATCAAATATACGACGTACCGTTAACAGTTAGAAGACTGAAGAACAGGTGATTTCTACGTGCAAAGGGCTCGACACTAACAAATCAACGCGTCCTCAAAAGTGCAGACTACCAGATAGTTTGCACCTCTTCGGGTAAAGGCAGGAGATTATCTACTCTAATGACTATGCAGGCCGATAATCATAGGGGTGAGAGGATTCCCCATTTGACTCGAGGGGATCCTAAGTAGAGACGAGGTCATTCGTAAGTCTTTCCAAAACGTCTGCATTTTGAAAGACGAACCTCTCAAAACGGAAGGGGGGAAAATTGGATTACCAAGCGCATATTGACTGGGAGCAGGAAAGAAGAACACCCGAGGTACCACGGATTAGGTCAAAGTGAAATGGGCAAAATTCGAAACGTGGAAGCCAAAATTGGATTTCCATTCTACTTGATGCGTATAAGAAGATGGCACTTGAGTGGAAGCCATTAAGTCATTAGGCCAAAACTTCCTGGAATAACTGTATTTAGAAGTCATCCTTAAAAGATGATTGCCCAAGACAGAAGGGCAATGGAAAGTCCAATTTGGTGACTTCTGGAAAACCGAATTACTAAGAGGGCAAAGGAAAGAAGATGTGGACTCAACGAAAGGCATTTCGGACCAAGCGAAATCCAGTGTTTAAAAGATGGTCGTGAGGGAAATGGGATCCACGGGTGGTAAAAAAGATATGAGGCGTACAAGAAGATGGCGCTCTGAGTGGAAGCGATGTCGTTAGGCCAAATCTTCCCCGATTAGTTGAATTTTAGAATCCCCTTTAAAAGATGACCACCTAAAACAGAAGACGTAGTTCCAGATAACCAAGAGAGAAAATGGAGAAAGATGTGGAATCAACAAAAGAGAATCTGGGGCACCTTGGACTAGGTTGAATTCAAAATACCTAAACGGTGGTCTTGAGCGAAGTGGACAAAATCCGAAACGTCGAAGCCAAAACGTTTCCCTTCGATCCACAAGTGGCAAAGGGGATTCCCTTAAAACTCAAAATGGATTAGGTCACCTGGGATACTTTGGACTAGGTTAAACTCAACAAATTTCGAGGATCGTCTTGAGTAAAATGGGCAAAACGTTTTCCTGCGATCCACAAGTGGCAGAGGGGATTCACATTCAACTCGAAATGCATGAAGACACAAGACCATCTGAGGTACTTTGAAGTAGGTCAAGCACAAAGAATTTGGAGGGAGGTCTGGATTGAATGTAATGGGCAAAACCCAAACGCGGGCTTGTAACCACTACCTCCACGAGTCCAACTCAATCGACCGGAAGGGATCTACCTCATTAGTTCGGGACAGTTGGAACTCCGCGGTACCCGTACTCGGGCTTGCGTCCTATCCGATAAGGCTCCTTGCAAGCCGGACATTGGTCGCCCAACTCTGATACGGAGGTCTCCTCGAACGTAATCGATAATCTGTAAATTTCAGTACTTGCTTGGCTTGTGCCATTTTTTTTCTAAAGTATTTTCATTTGCATTCTAACCGAGCTTAAAGGTAAATAAGTTGCATCCACATTAGTGGAGTTAGCTGGCCATTTGTTGTATAAATTATTAGACTAGTTTGCTAAATCGACCAGAGACAGTCAACCGACGCTTTCAAGCTATAGTGCAATCCATATACAGTGTACTCTTGTAAAATTAGTTAATCCCTTGGCGATATTCTCTGGCAAGTTGGAAACACTCAAACAAGGGGTTTTCGATTTGCGCAGTGAAGTCGACTGTTTTGTACCACTGGTCTAAGGTAAGTCTAGATCTGCCGCTAAAATCAAGTGTGACCAGCACAAGTTAATTCCCGAAATCAAGGCCAATCAGTTGCCTTTACGAGTCTCGTAAACTTACGAGGCCAAACAATTCTGAATCACATTCATAGCCGTCTTCTTAACCGAGTTTCCCTCACACCCTGTGTGTGGACCAAAGTGTAGTCCTTGTCGGGAGATTTGCGGGTTAATTAGAAGTAATTCGCTGAGAGACCGAAAGATCATAACTACCCATAGTAGAGTATCAAATAAAACGGTCAATTCTTACCATTGCGCATAGGGCTAGATCATCGTCGAAAACAACGCAATCAGAGGTTAGCAAATAAAGTGAGAGTCACTGCACCTCCACCTCTTGGCGATAGGAGCGGTTGAGAATCTCCCCCTTCGCCGCGTTATTAGGTTTAGAAACAAATCGGTTCTCGGTCTCCTCGAACGTAATGTCTTCGGATAGCCCCTTCCCGAACCAGGAATCCCCTTTTCACATTTCTTTTGGCGACCAGAAGAAGTCGACCCTTACTATTGCCATATCTTCTTGAACCGGATTGACCCAAGAACTTTAGATGCCTTGAATAGATTGTGATAATAGATGAAGTTGGACTTCAGCAGCGTAATTTGAAATTCAAAACACAGTTGAAATAGAAGGGGGGATTTCTGGTCCCAAAAGAAGTAAGTCAGCAAATAACCCTCTTTTTGGGATTATTTTAGAAAACGTGAAGGGATTAAATGTTTCTAAAGAAAAAGGAAACATTCAAAAATATTTCGAAAGCCTTGAACATGCTGTTTATTTATTGAAAATATACAATATAGTAAAACTGATTACTATTTAGTTCCTCTTGTATGTCATAGGCATGGTTTGCTTGTGCAGTGAGGTGACGTTAGTATGAGATATTAGTGTAGTAGGCGGGGTGTTTCGTGCGTGATTCCTTCCTTCGTGTTAAATTTAGCGCAGCGCTCAAGCTGTCGAGTTTACCGATGTTCACCAGGTTTTCATTTGTATGAGACAGAAAAGTACCGCAGAAGCGTGCTGAATCAAACTTATTACAAATGCACCTGTGCACATTTAACAACCTGCCAAATGGTAACAGATGCTCTTTCAGCTGTTTCCACTCGGAATTACAGGATCCAGCGGCTTTACATAACTAAGTCTTGCGCGGGTATCCGGAGAACCAGTTAAGCCAAAGGGCGAAGCAAGACATGAATGAATGATAGGACGTCATCCACCTGCGGACGATCGCTATCACTCATCCCTTCCGTCCTTCTGTTACGGTATATGTATGCAATTCTTCATTCCGGTATTCATTAATTCAGTATCGATTCCCGTCACACTATATACGGCGTCACAATGATAAATCTGTGTGGCGCTCGAATGCATTACGCAGGTCATTTCCCCGCAAGATGACGCTAGCAGCACGGGCGACCGCGACTCGTATAGATTGCGATAGCGCCTCTCTAGAGATTGGAACGAATTCCCATTTCTACGAGACTTGGAGACAGCTCACGTGAAACCGTCTTACTTCCGCTCCATCCGGTTTTCAATCAGAACGGAATCAATAAAGACCGGACACCCGAGGCACACCTTGGCGTTACTTGCCACTTCCAAGCCGCCCTTTTTAAAACAAATAAATTTTATTCCGCAAGATGATATTGCAGTTCGGTGTTCGACCCGAGGCAAGATGCGCTACGATAACCGAGATGACTGGTGTGGGAAATGTCCTAATGCGATCGACGCGAAGCCGGGAGATAATAGGGAGATACCCTTTTTCGTGCTACAACGTCGACTTCCATTATAACGGCGTACCTTCTTTATCTTTTCGTTTCACGATTTTTTTACGATTTTCTCATAAAACGGAGATACAACGTTAATGTGACTTAAGCACAAAAACTAATTATTCCGAGCGACAAAGAAAAATACTTTGCCATCGTCTTTTTTCTTCTTCGTGCAAACAGGTTTCATTTAGCAAATGATATTTTGCTTGTACCTTATTAAAAACCGGGGCATCTACGTATATTTTTAATTTAAGGAGAGGACCTACAACTCAAATTTTCAATTACGGGAGAAGGTGTTTACGTTGTTATACTCAAACAACACAAACTTTATGCAAATGTAGAATTTTTATACATAACAGAATAACTTCAATGTACCTCACAGTTTCAGAGCTACAGCACAATGTAGGACTTATAACTACATATGTATATGGGTTTAATTAATCGCATAACAACGGTGTGATATTACATTATTGATCCTATACATGCCTTAAAGGTCATCGTTTATGAAACTGACGATACCTATGTATCTATATGTACTTAGTTGGAAAGTGGGAATAGATGCTTTGTAATACCCTTCAGCATTTACATGACTGAATATCCGCACATATAATTGCACAACACATTTTTCTGTTACACAAAATACATAGAGTATCAACGGATTTGCTGATGATACTCATGATATACGGATTCTTGGCAAAAATGAGATATTTAGAGAAGGCGTTTTGACTTTATAGGACTTACTAACAAACAACCTCATAGATACCATAGCTTGTAATTATGGGTAAACTGTAATGATAATATAATAATAGTAATTAATTAATTTGTTGTTTTTTATCATCCTTCTTAGGCTTAGCAGATTTTGTGCTCAATTTGGCGTCGGTACTTCAATGATTTCTTCATCCGACGCCTATACTGATATTTTGGCGCACCATTTTGAAACTTCTTGGATCTACTGGTCTTTAAGTCTCCCTCTTAGCTCTTCATGATCCCTACGCACTTACTAGACTCTAGTCTATTTTATTACCTTTCCCTCTCCCTTTAAATTTATGCCTTTCGCAGAGAACTGCTTTGAAGTAACAATTTGGTATACTTGTTAAGTTGTATGTACTCACTGAGGTCCTTGTTAGTGTCTCTGTGTCATAATTCCACCTCCCTCTTGCTTCGTGATTCTTCAGTGTATGAGGTCATTAATACCTTTCCCTCTCCCTTTAAATTTATGCCTTTCGTAGAGAACTGCTTTGAAGTAACAATTTGGTATACTTGTTAAGTTGTATGTACTCAATGAGGTCCTTGTTCGTTTCTCTGTGTCATAATTCCACCTCCCTCTTGCTTCTTGATTCTTCAGTGTATGAGGTCGTTAATACCTTTCCCTCTCCCTTTAAATTTATGCCTTTCGTAGAGAACTGCCTTGAAGTAACAATTTGGAATACTTGTTAAGTTGTATGTACTCAATGAGGTCCTTGTTAGTGTCTTTGTGTCATAATTCCACCTCCCTCTTGTTTTTTGATTCTTCGTTTATGAGGTCATTATTACCTTTTCCTCTCCCTTTAAATTTATGCCTTTTGCAGAGAACTGCTTTGAAGTAACAATTTGGAATACTTGTTAAGTTGTATGTACTTACTGAGGTCCTTGTTAGTGTCTCTGTGTCATAATTCCACCTCCCTCTTGCTTCGTGATTCTTCAGTGTATGAGGTCATTAATACCTTTCCCTCTCCCTTTAAATTTATGCCTTTCGCAGAGAACTGCTTTGAAGTAACAATTTGGTATACTTGTTAAGTTGTATGTACTCAATGAGGTCCTTGTTCGTTTCTCTGTGTCATAATTCCACCTCCCTCTTGCTTCTTGATTCTTCAGTGTATGAGGTCGTTAATACTTTTCCCTCTCCCTTTAAATTTATGCCTTTCGCAGAGAACTGCTTTGAAGTAACAATTTGGAATACTCGTTAACTTGTATGTACTCAGTGAGGTCCTTGTTAGTGTCTTTGTTTCACCTCCCTCTTGCTTTTTAATTCTTCAGTGTATGAAGTCATCATTACCTTTCCCTCTTCCTTTAAATTTATGCCTTTCGCAGAGAACTGCTCTGAAGTAACAATTTGGAATACTTGTTAACTTCTATGTACTCAATGAGGTCCTTGTTAGTGTCTTAGTGTTATAGTTCCACCTCCCTCTTGCTTTTTGATTCTTCAGTGTATGATGTCATTTCTTCATAAAGTGAAAATCCTTTCATTTCAGATATTCATATTTTCAGGATGTTCTCAAAGTTATACTTGGGATATTGGCCTCTTCAGGAAGATATGCTTCCATTAGTTCGTAAGGTTCCAGTTATCATCATTAGTTCGTCTTTTGTATGTAGATCAACAAGTACCTAAACAACAGCCTAACTACAGAGGGTTCATGTTTAACCGTGTCAAAAGAGTTCTTAAGTATTAAGCCATTTCTTAGTGGCGTCTTAGTTATAATCACCTCTCTGCTCCGTGTACGTGACACATTAAAAGGCCCAGTTGTACAATTCCAGCTTAATTTTAAGCCTTAACAACAATTGTTGAAATAATCGTTGTTATAGGTTTAAGAGTCAACTTAAATTTAAACTGGTATTGTACAACTGGGCCTTCGTTAAAAACCTATACATTATGAATAAATATGAATAGGGCGCTATCAACAGTTGCCTGAACCAGAGAGGGATGAACTTAACCATGTCCGTAAGGATGCTTAAAGAAATCTGTCGCACCATGAGGTAACTAAGAGAGTATCCCCTCAATAATAGCCTATTAAGAAAATGCTGTCAAAATAATACCTGACAAAAAATCGTTGAGAAGCGAAACCTATTGGGCCACTCAAGAGTTTTGAAAAGATTTCTGTCGTAAAAGCAGCAATCGAAGCAATAGATAAAACAGAGGCCCACTTGCTACTCATCAGGAAGTACCATCGTTTCCAAGAAATCATCATGGACGTAAACAAGATCAAATATGCGCCATATTGTTAACAGTTAGCAGGCTGAAGTACAGGTGATTTTTACGTGCCATACCCACCCAAAAGGCTCTAGAAAATGCCAACAATAGCATGGGATTGATATACGTCCGCAAAAGTGCGAACTGTTGGATATATTGGGTTGTTTTCAAACTCTTCGCAGATTATTTATGGGTGGGTGATTGCAGTAGCCTTGAATATGAGGTAATGACCGTGAATATCATTAGGACTCATGATAGATAGCTGCTGCAGAATCAGATTTCATTCCCCACCGATGATCAGGTTAAGAGTGCTTGATGCCCCAGATTGAAGATAGTTTATAAAAAGCTTTTTATGTCCTTTATCCGATTATGTTCAGCACGAGGCTTTAAATATGTCTACAAGTCGACCAGAGCTTACAATAATAATTGTTGCAGCTTAGTGCTTTGTGTACAAAAGTGATCAAGTATAAAACAAAGTTGGTTTAATCAATTCGTTAAAAAAAAATTCTTTCGTTGCTTTTAACGTAAGCTTTCTTTGTTTAATTAAAGTTTTAAACAAAAAGCCGGGCAACAAAAGTTAACTAGGAAAATCTGAATAAGCTGCACTGCACGAAGGTTAATTTAGAATATGGTCCCCGACTGCAATAATAAGTTCTCCGAAGCTTATTTATAAACTTCGCTTCTAATTGCTTACGAGCTGAATCCCGCCTTTTTTCTTTCGCCGTTGCGTTCATTGTCTGCAGGATAATCTGTCAGGGCAAATAGTTCTGAATTAGACTTTGGCCTACATTACAGGAGCAAAAGTTAATTACGTATTTTCACTCGTAACAAATTCCAATGATTTTTTTCTTTTAAGAAGTACCTTCGATGAGCATCAGGAATTTACTGGGACAGAGGGCATTTAAAAGATGTTACACGGTGTCGAAGGAGGACTTTTTGAATTTTAATGGCGTGTATAATCGGATTTACTTGCATTTCAATCTACATAAAAAGCAGCGGCGGCTATTCTCCTTTGCCTGCTTACATATTTCGGGAACGCTAGATTTTCGAAGGCGATAAGGTCATTGGAAATAATTGGATGGCCGGAATGCATTTAAAACAAGTAATAAATTGAAGCTAACTAAAACCTGCTTGACAAAAAGAAGAGAAAGTTCTGCTGAGCTATAACGAAAAAAAGAAATGAGTTGCAAGTGCGACGAGATTTATGTGCCATACCTGGTAAGGTGCAGGGTATGGTAGTTTTTTATGTATTGCGGGAAACAATCTGTTCTGCAATAAATATAACGGCTATCTTTGTGTAATATCACATCTACAAAGTGTGTTACATAAAGTTACGTAATGAGCACGCAAACTTATCAAGAACAATGCTGACTCTTGCCTGATATTACATAGCATTAAATGCTTCACGTAACTTCATTTTATGAGGTGTAAGTAAAGCAAGGATTTAGGTATACTTTCAGGTCATGACTAAAAAGGCACCTAAATCCTAGCTTTAATCATCACAATACGTGTATAATTGTATTATGTGTTTAAGATACGATCGCCCAGTTATGTCCGAGACTGCAGATATGTGTATGTAGACTACGTATGTGCTTCGATGGATGGGTATGACTGGGCCCAAAAAAAATTATTTAAATTAAAAACAATATTTTTATAGTCCAATTAATCATATTGGTTCAGTAATTCTTAAGTTATAAAAGACGGTGCAATTATAACTTTTTCTGGTGATATCTCAAACTTAATAATACATTCAGACTCTGCCACATTTTTATGGTAATTAAAAATAACTGAGCAACTTTTTTTTCCCCCGATTCGTTAATAGAGTGTAAAAACTGCTGATTTAAAAATCAGCAAGATCCTGTTTGATCCGCTCCATCATCGTGCATATTTAAAGCAACCTTTTCTGCTTCATTTCAACGGCTCCGCGTTGAATTCCGGATGGTCCTGACCTTGTTTCGCTTTTGAGCTGGTATTTGCACACGTAATATCACTTTCCCTTGTCACATGCGCCGGCATATTAGGTGGAGTACGTATTGATGCTGACAGCGCAAGATTTCTATTTCCACACGCTGAAATTGTGCTTGAATTTTGCATAGGCATGAAATATTCCTCCACCTTCGGCAGTCATCGAAGGGGATTTAATTCCGGCCATAGTTTTCTCCTACGGTAATCGCGTTACGGACTTTGGGGATTACGTCGAACGGATAATTGTTTTCGGTTGTGTCGCAACAAATATATGAAGTTGGAGAACAATGGCGCGAGCAGAACCCATAAAAAAAAATCCGTGACACAATATATTGATTTATTAAGATAAAAGTATATAGACGACAGTGCAGCTAAAAGGATTTGTCATCCTTAATCCAAGTTGAAATAAGTTCGAAATGAAAGAGACAACGGCAATCAGAATGGACCGAAGATAAAAGAACTGTCACTGGGGTGGCTATTGCGGTGTCTAATTCTTTGTTCGTGTTTTCGAACTCCGGCAACTGTTAAGTAATGTACGAGTCCGAAGTACGCAGTTATTTCTCTCGAACTCTCCGGTAACTACCTTCTATAGTAATTTACAGACTAATAGTTTCTCTCTGAAGATGTTACCGGATTATCTTAAATCTTCATCGAATCGTAAAACTTCCGCTACCTAAATTAGTGTCTCATTCGAGTACTTTTAAATAAAAGAGCGCTTATTGTTATTACTTGTTTAAATTACACTATTGCGAAGCTATCACAACCTTTAGATACAGAACTCATTAAATACTTGACGTGCTGTGACGGTCAAATAATTTGAAACGTTTTCTATCTACCTCATTTTTTAAAATCCAATCAAACAGCAATTTGTTGAGCAAAGCTCATTAATTCATATAAATTATATTTGTACGAATTTAAAATCACTTTTCGTTGGCTAGTTCAAGTGGTTTTAATATGAGTACGAGGACGACTCAACAACGCTATTAAATTAAATTAGCCTCGATGTTGAAAATTAAAACGAAATTTGTAGGTGAAATAATTATGCGCAAGCCATATTTCCTTTGACGTACGCCACACATGTATTTAATATTTAAACTAATATGCGGCTAACTTTTATTTCCGTGCCGTGAAACAACGTAATAAATTTTCAATTCGCACAGACACCGAAGCACTTAAAATATTTGTGTGTGTGTGTGTGTGAATAGAATACCTGCTGGAAATGAAATAGTTTCGGAATAATTTTTAATTAAATGTTTTGCAACCGACAGGAAATAATTGCATCGTTTCCGAACAAGTTTTTTCATGCTTTGATTGATTTTCAATTTCATTTCTATCCTTTAATAATATTATTTATTATTTAATAAATAAAACATTCGAGATGTAATTTGTATATACAAACACGTTGGGTAACAATTCACTTTCTCTTGTATCTGTGCACACTGGTTGACAAAAGTATCCTTCCGAAAAGCACGAACTTGTGCTACCGCAGTCTTATTGCTTTTCGGAAGGGTACTTTTATTAATCAGTATACATCAGCCTGTAATTATTAAATATTTTGTTTGTTAACCATTCATGCTAATGAATTAATTAATATCAATGTTATGTTATAATTGCATTCTTTGTTACAGTTTAATTTCATCGCAGCGAGCTTACAACGCCGCTTGTATGTACAACCTCAATCAAAAGTAATGAAACGCTCAAAACCGAAACGCTGTAGTCAGAGAGAGAAGATACCGAGTGAGATGAAGTTTTATGGCGAACGAATGTTTCCGAAGTCCTTCGGAACCCCACAACATGTTGCGCTCTCTCTAACTCGGCATCGTTGCACTCTGACTACAGCGTTTCGGTTTTAAAAGTTTCATTACTTTTGATTGAGGCTGTACGTCTTGGTCTGGTCTTCTGACAACAGTGTAACTTTCGCCGAAAATGATTGCTTTCAAATTGTCTTCGTATTGGTTCTTTCATTTGAATATTTTTACGTCATAATTTTCCATTGGTCACGCCATTTTGTCCCGTTAGAATTACCGGAAGTGTTCAACTTCCAGGCCATGTTTGATTCCGCCACTTTTGTACTGGCAGTATTGTGAGATACCACGTATCGCATCGCTCTCGTGAATTGTTGCTAAATTAGTGCAAAATTCAATTTAAATACAGTTTTCCTGGAAGATTCAAGTATCTCACATTGCCTTGTGAAACGCAAGTCGCGTTTTAGTCCAACGACCTCGCTAAATAGCAAGTATGTTTTAATATTTCTCTAACGGCGTCGCAGAAATTAATTACCGTTCTTCTTGTCCTATTAGGATCGTTATTTTTTTTGGGATCTTAACTACCCTTTCTGGTATGACGTAACCTTTTTCCTGACTGTTTGCTGGTCTTTCACCTTGTTTGGGAATCTACCGAAGAATTACGCATTAGCATATTATTGTCGTTCTTGAATACCAGGAAGTGTCACTTGCACTCAAGGTTATTAAATTACTAAGGTTACCTAGGTTTACTCGAAAGTGGGTTGCGCAAATGACGTCATTAGAGTTCTGCTAACGCGCGAGTTCAAAGTAATGTAATGAGTGACTTTTGATAATGGCTACTATATTTTCATTAAACGTCGCCTTTAATAAGTTGTCGACGATGAACACTGAAAACTAACAATAATAATAATACACAAGTAACGAAGTAGTATTTATTAAGTCACAATTTTTCTTATTTTATGGTTTATCTTATCATGAATTCGTTTATGCGTGATTTTAAATGAGGATTTCTTTTTAAAGACTGGTATTTATAATTTAAATAATTATTCTAATAAAAAGTCTTTGTTATACGAACGCTCTGATGACGTGTACGTCTTCATCAGAAACTGTATGCCAATTCCTTCACTAATTTTTTAACGATAAGTTTGTTTGATTTCATTCCATCACCCATGTATCTGATGAATTCTGTGTCAAATTCTTTTATAGTTTTCACAAATTCATCAGAAGGCACTACTAATCCTCCGAATGAAAGATGCTTTACCCATGAAGGTAAGCTGAAAGTAGGGTCGTTAACGATTTTATAACTGTGTTGGCCCAGATGAGGGTGTGAACTTTGAAACTTTTTAGCGAGCCATCCTGCTAAGTAAAATGTAAAAAATGAAATTTTCAAACCTTGTGTTTTTGCTTTTACATAGTCATATGACAGTTTAATACTGAACATGTTGTTCCTGATGGCATCTCAAATTGATTTGCAAATAATCAATAAGTAAGAAATTACCTTCCACATTTACTGTTAATAACAAAGAGGACGCCTGACAGCCGGTTTACGGTGACAGCCATAAATCTGGAACTCTGGTGACGTCACAAATTTGACACCATTGCGAGATACAAACCTAGGCAACCTTGACTTGCACTGAGAAGTGCCGCCACCTATCGGAACTAACGTGAACCAGACAATAGATGGACGTCAGATAACGTGACGTATACCTTTATTTATACTTATCGGACATTAATTTATCACGGCCCGTTACGGTGCCAATAATTTAATTTAAATAACTGGCTAATCGACATTGCGTAATCAGATCTGATTAACTGCGTACCGTGTGTTCAAATACTCTACTTTTAACTGAGTTCATTTAAAATTAATTGAGTTGAGACAACAGTGATTATTTCTTTTGTTGTGCACAAATATAATTGTTATACAGTGCGTGTGTTTTGTTTATGTTTGACCCTACACTGAACGTACCAAGTGAGACAAATCTCCTCAAGGTTAGTTTTTACCTAGAGGGAACGCGACGAGACCTTGGGAACGCTTTCGAAGTGATTTCCTCAACTGGGTTTAATTCCCTGGCGCCCCGGTTTATTTTATTTAGCACCCATCCCATCTTCACTGAGCTAGTTTTGGGAAAAGTTGTGGGAAAGCAATGCTTACTTGTCACCAGATTTTTAAAAGTGTTCAGGACTATAAGAGTTTACAATTTTTGGGGTAACATCTTTCAGATTTTTAATTCGTCAAAAACTTTTTGTGAAAACCTTAAACATTCTGCCCATTTTAAATCAAGATCCCTTGAAATTAGAAAATAGGCAACACATTCTACTTCCGTATTTTTATTTCTGATTTGATTGATGGTTGCCTATTCTAAAATCTTCAGGGGTTACGATTTCAAAAGCATAAAAAATTTTAGTTAAAATAAAATTGGATTTTTAAATTACATATCAAGAAGGGATTAAATTTTAAAAAAAAGAATTTGCCATTACATATAAATAATTAGGGTTGACCTGTGACGAGTGAGGGTTTATGTATTTTATTTTTGCTTCCATTTCTTCCATTCCTTTCTATTTCTAGCCAATTCTTTCATTTCCTCGGTAATTTAACCAGGCTTTTTCAATCTACTTTATTTACTCTTAGCTGTCCTTGATCTTCACTTTCTTATCCTCTTGTCCCATCACTTTTGGATTATTTTTTATGGTTCAAAATATCTTTCCAGGAGTTCAAAACTTATTTTGAGTCGTATACCTTGATTTTATGAAGTTAACTCTTGGACAAATCGTTAAATCATGATCAATTTTCACACGGAATCAGTCGTCGTAAAACTTCAGCCATATTTATTGTTACGGCGTTGCTCCTCGTATTACAACAAAACCAAGCAACAAAAGCCAGGTGACGTGAATAGAATTTAATTAAAAGTCTCTTATTTTAGCTCCGGCAGTTCACGCGATACCCGTCCCGTATTACGTTTAAACATTCCGAAATACAGAACAGAAAACGAATGCAAATGCCGAGAAGTCGGCGTACCTAATGAATTTACGGCGGCAATAAATACGTAATTCCCAACAGCCGGGCATAAACAAACACAAGCAGTCGACAAATCTTGTCCTTTTATATATCGCCGTAAATTGTTATGAAATGAGCTGGTAGGCAGTCGCGATAATGTCAGCTATTTTGTGAGGGGCAGGTAACCGCTGACAACCGGACGCAGAGATCTATGATGGTAAGAACATCGCGTGACTAACTTCGTAAAGACCCCGCGACCCTACATGACTGTGATTATCATTGGATCGTGTTAAATACACATAAAGCAGTACGTTAACGATGTTAACTGTTTGTAGCTCATATAACGTTCTTTATTTTTTTGCTGAGATTAGACTTTAGATTTATTTTGCCTTATACCAATCTCTTATTACATATTATAGAAGGTGTAATCGATTAAGTTTCTGTTAGTTGGAGTTATTAATTGACCTTTGCCCCATACACATGTCATAACTTCGTTTTTTTTTTGTGTGTATTAATACTAAGCAAAACTTATTCAATTACGCACTGTATATAAAGAAATTGGAATAACATATTTTGACCCCATCAATATCTGAAGCCCAACGGGAGGGGGGGTATATTTACATAATTTAACAACTAATCAAGTTAACTAAAAAAAATATATCACAACTAAAATGTGTTGCTTATAATCATTTTTATATTTTCTTGCTCAAAATGCACACTCATTTAAAAAAAATGATTACACAACTGATTATTAATGTTTGAAAACAAATCTCTGAAAATAAAGTTATTTTCAGAACGATGAAAACATTATTTTCATTTGGAGCGTAGCAGCACTCGCAGCACAAATAACAGCCCGTAATCGCGAGCGCAATACATGAATATTTTAGCAAATTGTTTGTGCATGATATACACACACACACACACTATAGCACAGTCTGGAGTTAATGAATAGAGTTTTAGTATTTCAGCTAAGTTTTACGAGCGTAACTATGAGTAAACCTTGGAAATAGCGTGCAATATGTATGCAAGTGGCAGCGTTTGCCACATTGAGCTATGAGCCGGGGCGGTGCGAAATACGACCGACGGAATAAGATTAAGAAATGATGAAGAAATATAGGTGGCATTGTGGCCATAAACTTCGTTTTACCGCCTGCAAATGAACCAGATTTATATCGAGATTGAAAAAAACAATTCCCGGCGATATGGAATAAACAGCCTACGTTCAATTTTTCTTCTCTTAAGGAAACACATCAATAACTTTTATCAATGATATTGCCTTGTACCACGTTTCCACTTTCTTTTCTTTCTCAGCTTTGACAATACATACGATCAACTTTCACAATCTTAGTTCTATTTCTTTGGATTCTATTTGGATCCTCGACTGCTTTCACCCTATTCATTCCACTCTTATATTTCTTCCTAATTTTTATGTCCAACCAACGTCTTCAACGCCACCTCTTTCATTAGACTTTTACCATCTTCATTTTTGGTCACATTTTTCAGTGTTGTATTTCCTTGCCTAGTTCTGCGAACCATGCTACCTACTTTTTCGCCTTACCTGATTGACCCTGTATAAAGTTGCGAATGCTTGGGGAAAATCGTTGATATGGAAATATGCTCAGCGCAGTGGAAACGGGGTGGGCTACAATAGATTGTCGATAGCTTAAACCTGGATGTAAGGAGGGCGCCACCTAGCGTAAAATTATCCAAGTAAGTTAGTAAAACCGCTAAGACTACTCACGGTGTTGAAAGTAATTGAAATTTCCACAGGTTTATACCCGCATAACATGTACGATTGACAATTACCCTGTATAGTAATACAATTAAAAGTCACCCTGTATCGTAACTCAAAATTTAGATAAAGCACAAAAAATGGTAGTACGGTTCGTTTAGTATCTACGGAAATATTCAACAAAAATATGCAGAAGACTACTGCGCAAGCAAAAGTTGATAGTGGGCGTGCAACCCCCACTCAAATATATTTACACAAAAAATCATGTGTGTGAGACGTATTATTTCATTGAACAGCGCGAAATTAAACGCGTCAACACCAGTCAGGATATCCTTTTTGGTTTACATCAAAAAAATACAAAACTCTGTCCTTAGGATAGTAACGTTAACTCGCAAACAACTTTATACCTTCTGGTGATGAGGGCCGAAATAGCTATACAGAGGATACTTGGGGGCCCTATTGCAATTCAGCCGACTTGCAGCCAAAATTTTGCAAGTTTGCGATGACACGCTAATTGTCCGCACTGGCCATCTCGTGCGTGGTAGCTTATTGACGCAGCAGTATCGTTGCGAATTTGTTACTAACAGCGCAATTATAGGCCAGCAAAGAGTCGCACGGTGTCGTGGCTATGTGGCAACTTTACCTTTAATATTAAGTTTATATTTAAAGTTGGTTCTTGTCCGATGAAAATTGTATCACAAAATCTTTAAACAGGACGCTAAATAGCGCACAAACACTTAACGTTTCGCCGTCGTTCGACAACTTCGAAACGTTAAGTGTTTGTGCGCTATTTAGTGTCCATTTAAAAGATTTTGTGATGCAATTAAGTTTATAAATCGGGTTTGGAAGGAACCAGAAGCCTACGTCAGGCAACTACGTGATAGGAGGCACAGATAACTACCAAAAATTAACGTATACGAAAAAAACGCAAACATTATGATAAAATTTTCAATAATACCAAGACGATCTCCACCGATCTACATGTGTGTTCAGAAAGGGTGCACCCCTCGTATCGCGCTGTATAAGGTTCGGCAGCTGTAATCAGGGGTCCTCCTCTGCGAATACGATATCGTAGTAGAAAAGGACCTCGGCATTCGTTCGCATCAACAGCAAAACTCGTCTGGAAGGAACCAAATTAGCCCCAAAAACTCGAAAAAGGGAGTGATTCTAACCCTCAAAATGTGCTAACAGAAGATAAACAAAATATAAGAGAAATTCGATAACGAGAAAGGAGCTGATTCGAAAGAGACTTACCCTGTTGACCACTAACAATGGGCCTACTAAAGGCACACGTGGCGTGTCGGTCCACGAGAAACACGTACAGTCGCGAGCTCGCGAGCAATAAATACTGGCTGTCATTGCAGTCAAAGATTTGTACCTGACTTGTATTTAATCAAAAATAAGGACGTTGATGTCTTAATTTTGACTATTGGGAATAATCTCTTAAAAATTTAATTTATTTTCGACACTTACTTGATAAAAAAAATAGGATATTATCTGAGATGTTTTTATTTCTGAAATTAAAACTGACGTTTTGATTGATGGTGACGACCAAAATTTAATGCTCGCGACTGTAAATTCATCCTTTACGAAAGGGAACTGAATCTTCCAAGTATTCTTCACTGAACATCGAAACATCGCCATCGCCCGGCGTACTGGTGGTCAGAGCCCATTGCGGAAAGCGCAGGGGCTGCACAAGGAAGCGTAGAGCCCTGACTCGCGCGAACAGGAAGCGGCTGGACAGGAGAGACACCGCCATCTTCCTGAAATCCTATAAAGCTGCGAAGAAAGACTTTAAGACTTCGCGCGAGTCAGGGCTCTACGCTTTCTTGTGCAGTCCCTGTGCTTTTCCGCAAAGGGCTCCGAAGAAGCAAAAGGCCGAACTATGCGACACGTGGGGAAAGGGCTACCAAATAGATATGAAAAAAACTAACACTAAGACCACCGGTCACGTTGCGCAAGAATGAGTTGGATACACAATTCTAGAAACTGTTTCCAAAAAGATCCATCACCAGCTGGCCCGAAATGGAAATACCAAAAGAAGTAAATCCATTTAACACATCCGAAATGGAATACGCGAGTGATAGGATTAAAAACAAGATATCCCCTAGACCTGACAAGATACCACCAGAAGCTATTAAAGTTATAGCCAAACAAAACATAGCTTCGTTCCTGCAGGTAATGAATGACTGCCTGAAGGTCGGTGTCTTCCCGAACATCTGGAAAAAGGCGGCGCTGGTACTGGTGGAAAAACCTAAAAAGTCTCTCAACGACCAGCTTACATATGGATCCATCTGTCTTCTAGATGTGCCCTCAAAAATGCTGGAGACCCTAACTAAGCAACGCCTGGTCAAAGAACTGGAAGAGAAGTGCATCCTAAACGAACACCAGTACGGCTTTAGATCTGGTAGATCTTTCATAGATGCCCTCAACAAGGTGAAATCAGAAAGGTCGCCTATCAACACCGAAAATTCTGCCTAATGCCCATTGGACGTTGAAAATGCGTTCAACTCAGCATCTTGGACGCATATTGTCACGAGGGGGAATTTTCTAAAAACCACAAGGGGATTTTTCTATGTTCCGCGGATAAAAATCATAAAAAGTATTTGAACGCGGACTTGTGTAATTGAGGGCAGCTTACGACCGTGTTGAAATGTAAACACAATAAGGAGGTAACTAATACGCAAATGTTCATATTTCATAATAAGACATCAGCGGAATTTATTACAAACGGGGCCACGCGCTTATACGCGCATATACGAATGACGCAAACGGGCACAAAGCAGGTGACGAAAAATGCAACGCGCGACTAGGCAAAAAACGTGTATTTAAAGTGCGGGCCAAAATTGGGAAGCCAGTCGTCTCCACCAGATCGACTCAGGGGGTCCTAGTGCCAACCCAAGAGGAGACGCCCAACATTGCCGCCGCCAACGCTCAACAACGCCGACACCGCTGCCCGCATCATCGTCGTCGCCACCCCAGCATCAGCATCGCTGCAGCCCCATCATCTGTCACTGCCGCCGACAACCTTACCGTCCGTCCTAGAGAGAGCGAGGACCATCTCCCTCGCCAGCTGTCCGAGAGAAGACACCACCGTAGTCCTGCACTGGCCCTACTGTTCCAACCCGATCACCCGTAAGCTGAGCAAGGACGTGACGTGCTCCAGCCAAGGAACATTGAGACCAACCTTGACCAACCACGCCAGTCGCGGACCGACCTTGAACTTTGCCAGTCTTCCCGGATAAGGAAACGTCGCCGCTGTTCCATCTTAGTCGAATCAACAACCCCGGTCGCCGCGTACGACCCAGGACCTCACCCCCAAGTTTCACGGACAAACCACCCTCAACCAAATTAATCATTTACGTAAATAAAGAGGTATTAATTTTGTAAATCATTGTCTTTAAAGCTCTATCCTCTGATAAACCTACGCACCCCAATCAACCCAAAGGCTAAGGACACACCGTCGCGACATAGTGGAGGCTTAGCGCGACGTGGTGAAGGCCCTTAGCGTGACATGGTGGAGGTAGCCGGCCTTCATCGCGACAATATTGTAGGCGCTCTTAGAAACGCGAACATCAGCGCACACATCACCGGGATGATACAGTCTTACCTTACGGAACAGAAAGTCATCAACAACTGGGTGAGGAAAAACAAACTACATGTAGGGTTCCGCAGGGTCCAGTTTTAGGACCGACATTGTGGAACATACTATACAACGACCTACTACAAATGAAACTGGGCCAGGGGATAACTACGATTGCATACGCCGATGACCTGGCAACACGGCAAAAACAACTACTACCCTAGAAGGTAAAGCTCTATATGCCACGAGCAGGGTACAAAACTGGCTACATAGCCACAGCTTGAAACTAGCTACTGCCAAAACAGAGCTCATCGTTCTGGCAGGACCCAGAAAATTAAAAAAACATGACGCTACAAAAAGAGGACAATGTAATACAAAGCAAGAACGAGCTGAAGTACCTAGGAGTGTACCTCGATCGAGGTCTCAGGATGACAACGCATGTAAAGAAAACATATGACAAGGCCAACAAAACGCTAATTGAGCTGGCAAGATTAATGCCAAACATTGGAGGCCCCAGACCAAGAAAACGGCGGGTGCTAGAAGGAGGCCGTGAGATCTACGATCCTGTACGCTCCCCCCATCTGGACTAATGCACTGAAGTTCAAACACTCTGAGGGTCTGCTAGAATGATTAACAGAAAAATGGTCATTAGAATAACCTTTGCTTATGAAGCTAGCAGCAGAGGCAAGGTGGAAACGATATCATCTGGGGATGCCCACTGCAGACACCGAAGAAGAAATAATGGACAAATGGAAATCATCCTGGGTCTCCTACCAAGGTTGGACCAAAACGTTCATTAAAGATCTACACAAATGGTGTGGTAGAAAATTCGGGGACGTAGATCACTTCACCACACAGGTGATGACGGGTCATGGTGTCTTCGCCAGCTATCTGCACAAGATAGGGAAAACTCAGAACGATTCTTGCTGGTATTATGGCTTAACAGACACCCCAGAACATCCAGTCTTCGACTGCGTGAGATGGGAAGAGTATAGACGGGAAGCCAGACGGAAAAGTGCAACAAACATTACAAAAGAAAACGTGGCAGTACTACTACTACAGAACGAAACGCAATAGAACAATATGATGAGCATGTTAAGGAACATTATAAGAACTAAAGCTACGGAAGAAAAAGATTTATTTAGCCGATAAAAATCAGAACTGGCAAAAAAGTAGAGACAGTACGAAATTTTTGATGAAACGCCTTACGGTTGATGCCATAAATCAGTAGCTTGGAAAGAGGATAAGGAGTGTAGTTGTAGGCACCCCTGTTGAAGAGCTATGATGGCCACAGCGAGAGTGAATCCAACACGTCTTATGCTTGGATTATCGTGAAAGATGTCTATGAAGATTTTCCAAACCTCTTCATAAATGATTCTAAAACCCCATTAACACTGGGCGTTCTTAACTTCAAAGCAACAGCATAAAAAGCGTAAAGAAAATATTGGACCGTCGTTTGCAAAGCGTGCTCGTGAATTGCCTAAGATGGACGGCCAACGCAACCAAACTTGAAAAATTGCTAGCCACGCCTTCCTTAACGCTTTCGGAATTCGAATGCGGGGTAAGCAAAGTTCCCACTATTATAAAAAGTTACCAACGACAAACTTAACAAAATAAAAGAGAAATCCTAGAGTATAAAACTGAAGAGCAGTTAAGCGAATCCGAAAATAGACAAATGGTTTCAAAATTTGATGAATAGAATTTGAACCGTAACAACTCCTGTTCTTCTTCGCCTTTCATGTATTTTATCATTTCTATTATTACGTTCGAAAGTCTTTACTCTTTTCATTTGCTATATTAGTTTGGCCCTATTTCTTTTAAAATTAAGTGTGGTTGATTTTCGATTGCGTTCACCCTTCTTCTATACCAAATCATTCTGCTTCACATTTCGCAAACTCATGTCTTCATCGTGTATTACAATTTTACTACTTTTTCTACGTAAGAATCTAGGAAGTAATGTTTCAAAGTTTTCCAAGTTTTCTGGAAACTTCCACTCAATTAAGCAAATTTGAGTAAATTAAATTTTGTAATCCTTTATATCATGCACATCATACTCCTTGATAAAAATTAAAGTATTGAGAATTTAAATACTTTGAATGAATTTAGAAGCAGTGCGGTTAAAGCTTTAAGTTTGAACAGTAAGCATTTCTTAACAGATTTTACAAAAAAAAGGGGATATGAAAAGAGCGACGCTTTTCATTTGCAAGGATTTTTCTCAGTCGGTCGCTGCAGTTGTCATGTGATAAGATTATCATTCCCCGGCAATCTCGAACGTTCTTCTTCTGAGGATACGACGCTTCCCCTGTAGTAAGCAATTTCGTGTAATAAATATAAATAATTCGTAAAGATACGCACGTTACACGCCAGGATTATATATCTTGGTATGAAGTTTAACGTGGAAAGCTTTTTGCCAACGTAACAAATTTTCAAGTTTCTTTTGCATTCATGTTCTGGAGCGCGACCGAGCCAAGCAATCACCCCATATCTCCATCACAAGCAGACAGTGAGTAATTGCCAACTCTCAACTCAAATCCCTCGGTGCGTTTTCTCACTTCTTAGGGATTTCACTGGGCCTTTACGTCCCTAATACGTTCACAAAGGAGACGGCTCGTTCATAAAACTGGGTTAATATATTAATACCGTGCGAATTTCATTACGCGCGAGTGTGTACATTCCTTTGAAAATTAATTAAACACAGTAACACAAACACTAACAGATTAAGGCACCAACCAGCCAACGAGAGTGACATACTAAGTTACCAAAAACTACTTAATGTAAAGAAAAAATATATGTATTACTTTATGTAAACGTCAGTTTGGGATTAAAAAAACTCGAAAATGTAAAAAATGAAATGAAATAGGATCTTCCTCCCAATTCATGCATGAGACTCATCAGAAAGCCACCGTTGCCGTCGTCGCAGAAGCAAAAAGGCCCTAAATTTCAATTTACCGAAATGCATGCAAGGTCAGGTTTTTATGCAGCTCACAATCCATTTAACTAAGTAACATCGGGGAATGGTACACTCCGAGAGGCTGCATTTGTGCACTTCTGTCCCCCCATGCCGGTTTTGTAATGTTCGGATTCCATTTGTATGATACCCCTCCTGCTGCACGCACAGCTGGAGCGGATTGAAATTCACTGTCGAGCTTATTACCATCTTCGAAAGAAGTCTAAACAGTCTTTGTTGTTCCAGTTGGATAAGATCATGGTTTACTGGGACGTCCGTGTTTGTTTAAAATATCTGCGCTTCGTTCGCAGTGTCTGGTTACCATTTTAAAAGCGGAAGAAACTTAAAAACCTATTTGCTATCCAAATTGTATTGTTTACATTCAAAACATTTTTTCTAGATTTCCCTTTCATTAACATAAACCGATGTATGACCAAAACAATAAGCGTCAGTAAACGTAACTTGGGAAGCCCATATTACTCACTCGCCGAACAGTAACGTGCAAATGAGATATTTGAAGTAACTTACTTTTGATTTGTCTTGCGTCAATGCAGTTAAATTATAAAGTAATACCTATTGACAGTCAAATTGAAAGAGTCTGGGATCTATTTAAAACAAGACTTACCCCCTCGAGGGTTAACTAGACCTAGCAGAACGTATTGAAGTGTTACAGTAGGGGTGGTATCATATAACATTATAATAACGTCTCGCAGGGAAAGCAATAAGTCTGCAAGATGATCGGTAGTAATAATAAGCGATGGCATGTTTGCGCAGTCCCATTAGTAAATATGTGTATCCCGCATTGACGGCGTACGTCGGTGAATTAGTATTGATTGTTTACATTGCAGAGTAAACACAATACCGCTGCCAGATAGTTGATTTGCAATAAACTTATCATTGCGAGAGCAAACATGACATGTCAATTGTAGTAGCGGCCTATGTAAAGCAGTAAACACAATCAGCGCGTTCGTTAATGCGGCACTCGGCACTCAAACGTCCTCCCCTCGGATCATCATTAGCGGTCTCGGTAATATGCTTTGAAACCGCTAACCAGGAACTGCTTTCATGCGAAAAACTGAGATTCCCTGCACAAGGCTTTTTCTATAAATACCTGCATGGAAATGGATATCATTAGTGCACGGAAAATGGATATAATGCCCGGTCCCTGTGTTGCAACCGGCGGTAAGCCAGCTGAATTATTTTTAAGCTCCTGTTGCGGAGATAATACCTTCGGAGATAACAATGACCGGAAATTCGTTTATTTCCGGATTTAAATTTATATTTCGGCATTACCTCTTTTTTCTCCTCGTTTCAACAAAGGAAGAGGTCACTTACGCGATTAAGAGACACTCAATTTAGGGGGGATTCTTTAAATAAACGACTCCCAAAAGCGGCGGGCGCTCCGAATTTACATATTTACAGTTATTCTAGTCTTATGCGTTCGATTTTCTGTTCCAATCAAATTTTATTGTTTGGGAATTTCAATTACGTTCGAGCAACTTCGCTTGACATTACCTTTTATGCTTGTTTCTAAAATTTTATAATTCCAGTTACTTTTGTGATTTCAATAACTACCCTGTATTAGGACTTCAGGATTTACCATGACACTGGTCTTCACATTTACTTTTAAATACATCTCTAAGTAAATTGAAAATATTTCTTTTTTTTTTCGAATATAAAATCATTTTATTGACTATAAAATTAATAATACAAAGTAACTTTTATGATGGGAAAAGTTTCTTGTAAAATTTAAAGAAAGTACCTACAAATAAAAAATGGAACTCTAAATTTTTTGGCAAAACCTTGTAGCTACAAACTTTGAAACTACTTTTTCATATTGCCTTTTAGATGTCTTTTGTTTTATACGGTAGAACCTCGATTACCTGGAGATAATGTAATAATTAGATAAGGGGGGATAAAATCAAAATAAATATTTTTTATAGTACCTTAGGAACAAAAAAAACTGTGATAAAACAACGAATAAAATCGATATTTTTTAAAGACCACCAATTTTTCCAAAAAGAAACGCCTGTTTCATTTTTTTGGCCTTTTTTACGCCAGGTACAGGATGTCTAGGAAAAGCTGGGCAAGTTTCAAAACGCAAATAATACAACTTCACATCATTTTAACCATTTGAAAACGCGTAAAACACAACTTCACCAATGCTGGGGTAGGATTGCATAAAAAATTTTAAGCCAGGATTAGATTTAAACCTAATTTAGAATGTGACACACGTTATGACGTACAACATATTGTGTGTTACATTCTAACGTACGCTTAAATTTAATCCTGGCTTAAATGTTTTGTGCAACCCAGCCTAGGTATACTAAGAGCCATATGCACCAAGCACTTTAATCGAGCTTAAATTTTTATACCTGACGTTTATATTATGACATTTGAATTTTCAAAACATTGTGTAAGTCACATTCTAAGTGACGCTTAAAGTTAAGCTGAGTTCGGTGCATGCGACCATAAGTTATTTACTAGGGTTAGCTAATAAAGTTAGGTTAGAATAAAATACAATGTAATGGCTACTCAAAATAATTAAAATACAGTGAAGCACCGCTAATCCGAACCTCCACTAATCCGGCTGTCCTTGTAATCCGGACAAAATTGAATATTGTAAATTTTATGTTATGTACCTTGCTGTTATCCGGACCGACCACGGATCCCCTAATCCAAATCATAGGCCGTGTGTTTTCCTTACATATTTCTCGCCGTATCTGGTTAGCACGGGGAAACCCCGACTAATGCCCGATTTCTTCATCGCCTTATCTTGAGGTTAAATTTATCTGTCAGTTAGAATGTGACACATAGTATGTGTACGGCCAACTGTACGTCACATTCCAACTGTTAGATAAATTAACCTTAGCTTAAACATGGTGAAGAAATCGGCCATAAGTGTGGAACATAAAAAAGGTAAATACAGAATGCTACGACATTTTAATAATATATTTGTAATAATATATATAATATTTGTTATAATAATGGTTTCACAATTTATTAGGCCTACTTTAACATTGCTCCAGCAATCCGGATTTTCCACTAATCCGGATTGAGCCAGTTTCAATTGATCTGAATTAGCGGAGGTTTACTGTACCATATTTTTACATCACTAGAGGAGGCCAATGAATCGAATCTTTAATATTAGCGAATTAGATACTCCTTGTTAATTTATAACGAGTGTCTCAAAAAAAAAAAAACTGGTGAAGTAAGCTGAGGAAAAATTTCCAAGCACGGTCTGTATGTCTTGGATAGTTTCGTCACAGTATATTCTCTACCCAGTAGTTGCACTTTACACAATCGGATGTTACCAAACCATCCTTTGCGCAAGTTACTGCGCAGATGTCATACTCAGTTGGTATCAATCAGTCTTCTGTCAATTGTACACTTAGGTGCGACCTATTTTCATCCTATTTTAGTTAATAATAGGTTAATAGACAACAAAATGGAACTTTATCATATACAAGCCCTGAAAAGTGTTTCTATAGCCAAATTTCCACTATTGGCGCTGGAAACAGCCGTGGGAACTTAAAATTATATTTGAGTGAAATTCCGTTTGAAAGTCCATGTCAGGATTTTCCCAATCCCAATGATTATCTTCTCTCCTTATTTGTAAGAGTACGAATATTTTATACTTTAAAATTTATTAATCAAAACTCAGAAAAGCAACAAAAAATGTAATTAATTAATTAATTTGCAACATTTGTAAAATTTTTGTTTCGTAAAATAAAACTGTATTTATTTGTTGATGTATATTGGTTTATTTCATTTAAATAGACTTACTCGAGGTAATTTTATTATATGTTCGTATTAATAATTTATAATTTTTTAAAATGACTCAAAAAAGTCATTGATATTATAAAATTTCCGCTTGTGTAATTTAAATTTGACATGTTTGGCGCGTTAAATTCATTGCGCAGTAACCTGCGCAGAGCTCAACTAATTTCACAAACTTCAAAGGTGCCGACAAGGAGTGCAACTACTGCTTAGAGAATATACTGTGGTTTCGTACTTTTGGCAAAGAAGTAAAACCAGAGTTGCCAACAAGCGCTAGCAAAAAGTCTGAATATTTAGAATAAATAAGTTACTAGAAACAGAAAATAAATCACTAAACATTTCACTAGAAACAAATGCCGAAACTGTTTTTTTACTTATTGTTAGTTGAATATATTAATTATTTCAATGTTAAATATAAGAAAACGTTGCGTTTTCACTTTTGTGTTAAAAATAAATTAAAAGTGATAAAATAATTGTTCGAATTACAATCAAATTTCAACTGCCAATCATAAAGATATCAAATACGATCGATGGTAGAAAAGAAAACTTCGAGTATTGGTTTTTTTTTTTCGTTCAGAAAAAGGAGAAAACTAGATCTGCTGGTTTTTGTCAAAAACATAAAAAAAGACGATCGATGATGGTAGAAAAAAAAGATTATTGTTTTTTCTTGCTCAAAAGGAATCAATCGACATTCATTTTTTCTTCGTTGTCTTCTTTCTGCTTCC
Source organism: Dorcus hopei (assembly GCA_033060865.1). Taxonomy (NCBI): domain Eukaryota; kingdom Metazoa; phylum Arthropoda; class Insecta; order Coleoptera; family Lucanidae; genus Dorcus; species Dorcus hopei. The sequence goes on from CM065419.1 coordinate 38,561,369, forward strand.
GCAAATTGTCATAATGGCGTTTTTGTAAAATTGTAAAAAGATTCCTTTGCACATATTATTGATAAAGAGGAACGCGATTTTCATGCTTGACGAACATCGCTAATTATTTTATGGCCACAAAATTAAAAAAAAATTATTACCAAATTAAAAAATTACTATGTAGATACACATTGCTGTGTTATCTAGGCTTTCTCAGATTTTAACATTAATTATAATTATAATTCTGTGAAGAGGTGTTTGGTGCTATCTTTTTTTTAATTTCTGCAACTCTGGTTTGAACTTATTTTTGTAATGTCATGTGTCAGGTGTTTTTCATTAAAAAACTTAAAATTAACTTCACTTCCGTACACTTTAGAAACACTTTCACTCACTGCGGTCTGTTTTCTGTTTTAAGGTTCTGTTGTAACAATTCATCGTAATCAACCTTTACATTTGAAATTCGAGACATCCTAAGGTGCACCATTCGGCCACCATCTAGGTAGACCAATCTTCTTTTTCTCCAGGACTGATTAGTCTGGACCGGCCAATGTCTTGCAGTTAGTGAAGTGTTCGGCTTGCTGTGAAACCGCTGCATAACCTCACAGAATTCCACCCAGGCTGCCTCTTGAAGTACTTCCTTTACCCACCGAAATTTCTTGGTCTACCACATGAAATTGTACTTCCTGTTGCATGGTATCGTTTTTATTTTTTAACAAAACTTTCTATGTACACTATTTACACTACGTCTCTCGTGTTACGAAAATAAAAGTATTTTTATTTGTTTCTGTTTATGGCAATTTTTGCCTTTAAAAATTTTTATTTTGTATTATCCTGATGCAAATATCACAACAATATGTTGACATACGAAATACGAAATCACTAGAGGTGCTTTCCTTTTACCACAAATCTCACCTCAGATCAGATAAACGTCATTTCCGTTAGCACGAACAAGTGAGTTTGAATTGAGATTTCAACCTCCCACCTTGCCGCTCGAGCATTCCCATTAGTTGTTAGATTGAAATATCTATTCAAACTTACTTGTTCGTGCTAACGGAAATGACGTTTAAGTGATCTGAGATAAGATTTGTGGCAAAAGGAACGCAGCTTAGATTTCAGACACGTCTAAAATTGTCTGAAATTTCAACAAGAAGTCACCAGATCTAGTGACAAAATCATTAAATTGGCAGCAGTGAATAAACCACCACAGTATAAGTATTTACCCAGTAGCGTCACTTAAACATCAGTGTCAAAAAAGCCGCCATACTGTTTGATACCCTTATGGAAATGTAATGCAATTTGCAAATCGGTAGGTATCAAACAAAATGGCAGATGTGACAGTTATACTCGCGTGACACGACTATGTGATTCTTATACTGTGAAACCGCCATAAGGTAATAAATAAATAATGGACTTTCTTTCAATTGAAAAAGTATTTCGTAAAAATTAGTTTTGAAAAAAAACTGTTCTTAACGCAAAATTACTGTTAACAATGAAAAGATATTTAATTCAACAATAAATTTTGACGTTAGATTTGACAGTTCGGCGGTTGAACTGACTAACCGTTAGTTATTTGACATTTCAAATATGATGTATCTAAAGATTTACTACTAGAATTTAATTTTCTTTCATTTACGATGATACCTATAGGAAGCATGTAATAGAATACATTTCAATAACTTCACATTGTTTTCATAACTTCACATTCTACTTTACAGCTCCAAAAATAAAAGAAAGTTAGCAATAGTAAAGACTTACTTAGAAACAGACCGTATAGGAGGCCATAAAAGGAAAAAAATTATGATTTTTTCATGCCATCGTAAATTCTTGCCCATTAAATGAAAATGAATAAATCTCAGTTTTCATATCATATTCTGTTCATTATTATGAAATAAAAATTAATAAAGCTGCCATACAACACAAATGTAATCAATTTTGACAGGTAATTTCGTAATTATAAGGATAATACGTTTGAGAGTTTTCTAATCATGTCCTAGTCATGAAAAATAGCAACTTTATAATTATTAGTTATGTTCAAATTTCCAGCAAGAAAGATCATGAATCAACCTATATAATAAAATAATAGTTTTTTATTTAAATATTGCGACTGCACATTTCATTTGTGACTATACTGGGTAAGATTAAAATTACGTAATATTTTGTTCATCAATATTTTAAATGACGTTCTTTCATGCATTTTTTCTTTTATTTTGCATTTAAAAAAAGCTATTATTTTAATATATAGGGTGATTCAAGATCTTTCTCGCTGGAAATTTGAACATAACTAATAATTACAAAGTTGTTGTTTTTCATGACATGATTAGAAAACCCAGATATTCTACTCTCAAACGTAAAACTTTTAGGCAAGTCGCTTGTTACTTTTGTTATTTACAGCACAACAAAGTTGAAAATGTAAGGTCGGATTTATTTATAACTAAAATGTTTAACCTTCCAATCCTGAGTAATATTTAATTTAATCAACTACTCATCTTTCCCTGACTTATTTGGCTGCTGTTGTTGTACTTATTTACAACACCTTGTCTCATTGTCGGCAATTCATACTTAGATGCGTTAGATGTATTAGTAGGTGTAATTTTTATAACAAACTTTTGAAGGCGAGTGCTAAATACTAAATAAATCTTGTATAAGTATCTTTTAGGACAAGTTCTGCTACTTAAAAACAAAACTGTATCTTATTTAGCAAAGTGTGCAGAATTTGTGTCGTATATTTATCTTACTGGGCAAGTATCGCAGTAATCTTAAGGAAGTTTAGTGAGTATCCACATTACTCCGACTTTTTTATAGTAATTGGTAGCAAGTTGATAATATATGGAGAACTTTACACTTCAAGAAGCGCAGTCGTAATCATGAAACTGCCAAAGTTACGCATAAAAGTTATGCCGAAATTGTGGCGAGTTTGCAAACTTATTCATGGATATATCTTGTATGAGCAAAGTTGCGGTACTTTGCGAATTCAGTCGGATGTGAATAAGCCGTGATCCAGAATGAAATTTGGTAGAGATCAGCCTATCCTATCTACCTATAAAACTGCTAAACGTGAACATTTCATTTTATTATACGGCCGGATGGAGGTGAGTTTTATACGGCTTATTCCGGAAAACTTTCTCGGATCGTTAATGCATCCAATTTAAACTAACAATGGCCACGTCATATACTGAATGGGTCATTTGTGAAAATTTCGTCAAGGAGCACGCCGCGGTGTATCCGAATGGTTCATTTTACTTCTTCGGATCTACTGACCGCTCCTACTTCCGTTCACGTCAATGACCACCTATTATTCGCCTTACCCTGAAACTCTATCGCCAGACTTCACAGAGAAATCCTTAATCCCCTTTTTAAATATCCTGGTGTTCACTTTATTCTTGAAGTGTGTTGTAGCTTAGTAGAAAGATCCAATTTTATACAATATAATATAACTTGCAACTAAACATTTAAATACAGTAATCAAATATCATAATTGTTCGAGTAGGATTGTACATAGAGTATAAATATAACCTTATAATGAATACAATCCGCTGCATATATTCGGTTACACGTAAAATGTGATGTGATTTGTGGCTACATTATTTAACTGCGTTTGTTGCACAAATTCGAATATCCATAAAACAATTCGATCCAAATTCAATTGTCGAGTATCACCACTCGAAAAAGCTGATCAAAAACACATCAGTTTCTTCCTCGGAAGGGTTACTACATCGTATTCCTTGAGGAATTTGACATTGCAGTAACTCCAAGACGTCATGAATGCGGGATTTTACTCATTCATGCGCTGTACTTACCTGATTATAAAATATTACCAACCGTTGGACCAGTAAATTCGGCTCAGTTTTTAGTAAATAATGCAGGGCCTAGTTTATTTAAGGCGCACAGCAAACGGCGATGTGGCGTCGCTAAATCACCAATATGTATCTAACGTAAAAGGCAAAAAAAAATTAGAAATGAATGAAATATGTGAGGCGGTCAATAAGTAACGTGAAATAAGAAATTTCTTATCATTTCTCATCAATCAACCTTTTAAGAATTTCTCAAAAAAAAGAAACCAAAAATAAAATCTAAATTATCTTCCTTTTACTACGACGCAGGAGTATGAAAAACTGCATAGTTATTTACGTCATTTTCTAATAATGTAAGTAGTAGGTGTCTATCATGTAATTATGGGATACCCCTCGTCTCTGCCGCGCACGGTAATTTTTACAAGAAACGTAATAACTCCCGTAAGCTCACGTGTGAACATTAACATGAATAAAGGATAATATCGCATGCAGACATGCAGGACAAATTGTCAGATAAACGCCGCATTATCTGGAGTGCATTTTGTGTGAACCGCCCGCTTCATTTTTTCATTCGCTATACTACATTAAATAGTTGTGAGCGTTTTTCTTGTCAGTTTTTATTAAACGTATCCGCTCGTCACTCAACTAATTCGGGCGTCTGTTTTGAACATTAGCTATTAACTTCTGTCAGCGCGCTTCGACCCCCCATAATTAGATTCATGTGTGCGATATTCGCTGCGGCTCTGTATCGATTGTGCAGTTTTATATTGGTATTAGCGAGCGCCCTTTTTATTAAATCATATCCATATTTCACTGTAATTAATTCAATTGTTTAAACAAAATCATGTGTTCCAGTTGAAAAAAAATATTCCAATTAAACATTACATGAACGTAATCATTTGAGGACGTATTTTTATGTTATCCATGAAAACAAGCACGTATCACATTAACAACCCTTCATTTGTTTTAAGTAACTTCCTTCAACATTCTATACCCTTATTCCATTTGTCCCATACCTTCAACTCTGCAAAATATTGTTCAATAGGTCTCCATCAGATGCAAAACGCTTCCTTCTGAAATGCTTTTTAAATTTTTGAATAAAAAGTTCTCTCTCTTTCAGTATTTTGAAGGTCTATTGGAATAACTCTGGATATCAATAAGGCTGTTTCAGTGGAAATGGTCCTAAATCCTCTGCAAACTCGTATAGCTAAAATTGCACCGATTGCACAGTATTTAATTAGGTATCTCTTTTTGTTTCTCATTGGGCATATATCATATCTAGAATTATTTTGCCTTTCATACACCCATACACTTGCAGATTAATGTTTTCATTTTTTTAAAGATCGTTTGATCCCAATACGAGCAGATGGGACTGATAAAAACAAAGTCAAATTTTTAGGTTTTTATTTCCTTGCTACAAATTCCTGGGCTTCTTTCTCGATTCCTTTTGCCCCTTCAGGCGTCGGACTGTGCGTCCCGGTCTTCGTTTATCCATGTCTGCCAGACCTTTCTATCTTCTGCTAATATTCCCATTTCTTCCTTTGTTTTACCTGTTATTCTTCCAACAGCCTCTATCTGGTTGTTACAATTTGTTTTCGATCGTGGGCGAGCACACCCTGTATAATGCATATTTCAACGATTCGACCTAATTTTAACCCGTTTTGTTCTGTTTCTCCACTAGGCGTAGGAATGTGCCATTCCATGCCTACGTATTCCACTCAACATTCTCTTTTTAACATATTTTTGCAAAAATTTCAGACCAGCCGAATAATTACATATTATAATAAATAACCCCACCCTTGCTTTGTGTCAAGTTTGAGTCTGCGTAATTTTTAATTGTCCAATTTACATGGTCCTATTTGGAGATGCGTATATCAGCGGTCGAACGAGTTCACGCTTAAAGAATGTAGTTAGGACCGGAAATTGTCGTCGATGCTAGTAACCTGTGCCCTTTATCTTGATTGGCTTATGTTGACGACTTAAAATCTGTCATTGGCATATTCGAATATATCTCTCTCTTTAGTAGTTTTTTTCTTTCCGGGGGTAGCGTCATTGTCTCAGTACGAATCTGTCTGTCCCATGAACTACATGTGCCTATCGTGGTAAATTTAGTGTGGTGTTCGCTTCATCGAGGAGGTGAAAGTGATTGATACGGCTTTATGCCGGACTTCTAAGTTCATTGGAGGATAGGAAAGCTGCAGTTACCCCGCAGCTTGTGACAGCCCAGTTTTGCGACTGGGTAAGTTCTGCAAGATGCTCTTTTCTCTCGACCTGACTCTGACATTCGTTTTTCTCTTCCTTCGTTTATAGGCTTTTGGTTACGACTTTGCTAACCTTTTGGTTACGATTTTGCCGACCCCCTAGGTTATGGCATTGACCTTTCGTTTGACTACTGTTTTCGACCAACATCTCGTGGCCCTGTGCGACTGCAACGCGACGCATCCACCCGGGGAGAAGCCGACGTCTACGGAGACGCCCCTAGACGGACGTAACGACGCTACTTAGCAGGTCATATGTTTCGATTGACTAATGTAATTCTCTTCGGCTCTCGGTGGATTGAATGTAGCCGCATTTGTGCACGTGTTCGCGTACACTCGCGAAATTAAGTTTCGATTAGCGGAGGATTCTCCGAATAACACGCATCAAGCGTACCCTGCGGGTTCTTTACCGCTAGAATAGACGATTACCATTTTGCGTCATTTTAAAGTAGTTGTGTAGCGATTTCGGATCCGAAAAGTTAGGTAATAACGTATTATGTTTATGGCCTTGTTGTTTACTTAGATCGTTCGACTTGCGTTGATTTTATTCTATTTGTTTTGTGTGTTTCTATTAATAAAAGTGTTCATGTTTTGGACGTAACGTGTTTTCTTAATTTTTCACGCGTTTCCTTTTACAAAAAAAAATTAAGTGGCGCCTGTTTTTGGTTTGGCCTTCGCGTTTTGGTTAGAGAACCCCCCGTCCCACTGTGCTGGCTGGCAACATTGGAGTAAAGTTTCGCTCCAATGTAAAACTTCTGCCTATCTACGCAGGTAGGTAGCATGGTCTAACTATTTCTTTCTTGGCCTGCTTTTTTGTCCGGTTTCCCCATTTCCATTATTCTTTTTGTTGTTTGTTAGCCTCTCGTTGTTTATTTTTGTGACAAACCCGAACCAGTCTAACTTTTTTTCTTTAATTTTTTCTAGGATTGGTCTTTGTTTTATGTCTTCTCTAACGATTTCATTTCTAATTCTGTCCCATTTTGTTATTCCTTTGATCTTCCTCAGGTGCTTCATTTCCATCGCGTTTATTTTGCTTTCATGTTTTTTCACCAGGTCCAGTTCTCTGCTACGTATGTAAGTTTCGGTATCATTACTGTGTTGTGTATATTTTGTTTAACCTCTATATCTATTTCTTTGTGGCCTAGTATTGTGTGATTTAGCGTATAGTATAGTCTGGTTGACTTATTGACTCGGTTTGCTATTTCTGCGTCATTTGTCAGTATAGTGCCCAGGTAGTTGTATGTTGTTACCCTTTCTATTATTGTGTTCTTGCATTTTATCACTTTGTTGTCCTCTCTTCGATTTTCGTTGATTATCATCACCTTTGTTTTATTCATATTTATTCCATCTTCATTTTTTCTATTTCTTTAGTCCATATATTGACTAATTCCTGCATTTTCCTTCTTGAGTTTGCTACCAGTACTACATCATCTGCATACAGTACGATGCGTATTAATATATGCTTTAACTTATTATATCCTACAATAGAATTAAATTGTGTTTTGTCCTTCACTTGTTTTGTTATTTTGTCCATTACTATCACAAATAATAGTCGGCTTGTTTTATTTCTCTGCCAATTTGAAATTCTTCTAACAGCTGTCCTGCAATTTGTACTTTGCCTTTTCCTGTTTTAAATGTACTACTAATTATTTGAATGAATTGTTTGGGTACTTCTAGTTCTGCTAGGCTGCTCCAGCCTTATTGTATTAGGTCGTTCGGAAAAAATTGTCGTATTATGTCTAGAATTTTTTGATTCCAGAAAAGTTAGGTGATATCATCGTGGAATACAACTGCTAGCAGAAAGATGGCAAAAGGTCACTGATGCAAATGGTGATTATATAGTTTAATCAAAATTTATATACTTATGTATATAAACATTCTAAATTCAAAAGAAAACGACATTTTCTTCCGAACAACCTAATATTTCATCTTTCCCAAAAAGATCTTTGACTTATCCATCTGTAACCATACATTCTAACTTAATTTGCAGGCCCTTCTTGCATTCATTCCTCTGTCCACTACTTTCAATATTTCTTTTCATACTCATCTTGGTGTGCCTCTTCTCATCACTTGTATCTCTTTTTACATTCCATTTCATTAGTCTTTTGGTTGACATTCCGTTTTTAAATCAGTTTTCTCTATGTCTAGTTAGTACGTTTTCTGGAGATCTCTAACCTTTATTCAAACTTTGATGTTTTGATTGCACCCAAATTTGTGTGTTGATATCTTTTTGGGGTACTTATTTTCTCATTCTTTCTAATGATTAATCACTTCCGATGAATCACTGAAATTGGTTAGAGTTCATTAATAGCAAAGAATTTTGTTAATATCGTTCCTCATCTGGTGTGAATGGTTCATTTTTCTTGCTTTGTTTTCACCTAGTACGTGTCTGCATATACATATTTTTGGGGCACGTTTTAGATGTCCTATTTTGAAATTACTTTAAGGCCGTATCGGTTTTTTTTTCTTTTCTTCGTCCATCTTCGCTTACCCTCGAGAGACTGAGCTTTCACATTCAATAGCTTCAAGATTTGCAAGCGACACAGAAAAAGGCCTCCCCCTCCGGTTACCCAACCGTTCTGAAAACGTTTGCAAAAGTTCCTTGTATTTCTTGCCAAGTATTATGGATTAAGCAACCAATCCCAGGAGGTGCCTCTTTTTTTCAGAAGCTTCATACATTCTCGATAGAAGTCTTGTCAAACTGTACCTTGTGCCCTTTTGATTACGTCTTGCTCGTGATTTCTCCATGATATATACCTGTCAACTGTTTAATTGTCTTCTTAGGAGTAATTATTATGTTGTTTAATAAGAACTGTACCGGCTTGTGCTTCTTTTCTCCAGACAACAACGCAGCTTCCGTCTTCTCGGGCATCAGTTGTAATTTGTTGGTCGTTATCCATTCATTAATCCTTTTCAGTATCCTTCCTCTATTTATCTCTGCTTTTATCAGATTCCAATTAGCTGAACTGAACGCATTTTTTTACATCTCACAATCTTTGGTTAGAACTTTATTTCACTGCTGGTATTCAATGATAACTAGTATTTTCTATATCTCTGGGTAGTATCCGTTTTCCGTAACCTCATTCATGCAATACACATGTGTATCATTAGGTTGAAGATTTACTAGTTTGCCTATTTCAACAGGGATTCCATCTCTTCCAAGATCTTTTTTATTTTTAAGTTTCTTTGTAGCCATTATTTCTTTCAAAAGGGATAATCTCAGCCTCTTCAACTGGAAACTTGTTGATCTGAGGGAAAAATTCACTGTTCTTATGATTTAGATGAATATTTTTTCTGTATCTCAATTTGTCGATACGATCTTAAATCCTCTGCCCCAGATACCTTCCTTAACTTCTTCAAAGATATTCGTCCATAGCATACTTTTAGCTTTTTCAATTTATTTTTTTGTTGCCACGATTGCCATGTCTTAGAACTCTTCCTTGATAATTTTTTATGTAAAATGTCTTATGATTTGTTTTGAACAGACCATGCACTGGGTCTCTACTTTCACCATCTCCTTTATACATACACCTTCGGATTCTTCAACTAATACGAGAGTTCTTCAATGTTGGTTATATTTGCAATGCATGTCCTTGACAATTAGTGCTGATTGTTGATTGGTAATCTGACGGAGCTATAAGGTGGATGCCTTATCTATATGAACCTACAAGTCATTGATTATCTGCTGGACTTGGTTTGCCTTACGAACCCGACAATTGTCGTAATAAGAATGTGGGCGTTTCTCCTTCTTAAATTTTAGACTCTGCATTTATGTTAGACCCTTTGGCATAAACTTAATGAGCAAGGCTCCTTCAGCATCCCAGAAAATTGATGCCATCAGAAAATTGTGTTTTCGTTTTCTTTGGTGATGGACAGCCTTTATGAATCTGATGTATGGATTCCTGTTTGGTGGAAGGATTCCGGTGGTATATCCAAGTCTCACCCTCGATGATAATTCTAGAAAGAAAATTTCCCTTTCCAACGCGACCAAACTTTCTTAAGAAATTTCTTTAGTGTCACGATAAATGGGTATTTAAATGATAAAGATGAAATGATTAGAATTTATTGAACTCAATTTCGTTCTGATAAATTACTCTTGCAACATCGCAGACTAACGAAACTAGTAAAACACGTATGATTAATTATTGTGTTCAGCAACGTAGCGTCGATAGACCGTGAATTTAAAAATGTCACGATTTAAATTCTTGGAATCATTGTAATTAATGTATATTTCATTTAGAAGCTTTTTTTTGGGGCTTAATCTGGGTTAACATGTATTCAACACGCGTTTCGCGTGCTTTGCTTTGCCCTCTTTGTTATTCAGTATCTCGGCTAGACAACTTTTTTCGGTTTTTGACAAATCCGGACGGTTTTAATTCATTTTCCGTTTTAATTCACGTGCTGCGAAAGTATCGGTTCAATTTTGATTAATATTCAGTTTTCGTTTATTTTAAAATTGTATTATACGAGCGTTTTCGAATGTACCAATTTTTTCAATCTTTATCGACAGTTGTAATCAACAAAAATTGATGATGATTAACAAAAATTCTTCGGAACTAATCTAATTTTTTTTTTTTTAATTTGTTTAGATGCAATAGCTCTTATAAAATGAAATTTGTATTGGTTGGTGTAAGAAGATTAATTATGGATATATACCAATTTTTTTCCCCGGTTTCATACGCGTGAGGTACGTTTTTCTCATAATTCGCTTTTGAATCATGTTCCTTAAATCGTCCCATTTTATTCCTCTCTCCAATCCTGTTTTCTTTGAAGTATTTTTCTCCATTGTACTTCCAAATTCCCCGCTTCATGTACTGTTTCCTCTTTAGATCCTATGCTTCTGATCTGGGGGTCTATCCTCACATTCAATATTCCGGAAATTACTGTCCCTCATTCTTTGTAATGAATAATCATTTCTGATAAATCACTGAAATTGATTAGAGTTCACTAATTGCAAAGAAATTAATTAATATCATTCCTCATCTGGTCTGAATTGTTTTTTTGGGTGAATCTTATTTGTTTTTACCTAGTACGTCTTTGTACATTTTTATGGGGCACGTTTTAGGTGTCCTATTTTGAAATTCCTTTAAGACCGTATCGGTTTTTTTCTTTTCTTTCCTAAAAATATCGTATAACGTCGTCCATCTTCGCTTATCCTCGAGAGACTGAGCTTTCACATTCAATAGCTTCAAGATTTGTAAGGGACACAGAAAAAGGCCTCCTCCCCCCTGGTTACCCGACCGTTCTGAAAACGTTTGCAAAAGTTTTTAACTGGAGCAGTAAAACACTCGGCGATTTCAAAATGGGAATCATTAAAACTGCACCAGGAAATTAAGTACGTCGGCCATTGTTTATGAGACAACGTTTCCCATACAAAGTTTGCTTTACTGCCATCGGCATTCAGGCCCCGGTAATGCGGGTTGGCACTTCTCTCCGTGGAAAATCTTCGCCCATCTGCACGTGCAGCTCATTAAAATTTACGCTTTTTTGTTGGAGGTAGCGCGTAAAAGAATCTTCACAAATATTTACTCCGCTGCAGTAACAAAAGAGGAGGATAAAACTCCTGCTAACTTAAATAAACACGTCGCTCCGCAAATAAATTAATCTTGCGGTGAATACGTATCAGAAATAAATAAATCGTCTTCCGACGGCGACGTAACAAACGCACACTGCGATTCCCATTTTCTTAATTGAAAACACAAGATTAATGCTGACCGTTGATACATTTCCAGGAGACTATAGAAAAGTGAACAAATATAGACATAATTCACATGTGAATTATCCTCTATATTTGAATTAAAGTAGATAAAGTAAAAGATAATAGCAAATTAAATAAACTCGAAGGTCCTTCGCTTATGAGGTTAGGGTATCAAGTGACTTATCCAGATTAAATGGCCGAGCCCAATCCTATAGACCGCCTCAAGCAACCCTAGTATCAAACAAACATAGAATTTTTGTTTTTATTTCCATTTCCTCCTCAATAAATAGTAAGTAATGTAAAGTAGTTTTGAATGGTTCATTTATTTTATACTAATTTGCTTCGTAAATGAGCATTTTGAGATCTAACAGAGTGTATTGAAGGTTTAATGACGTGAACGTTGGAATCTTGTAAATTGCCCTCTAATTTATACATACATCAATCCGGATCTGAATTCTGCATTTACGTAACAGGTCATTTTATTAGTAAACGAACAGCTACTGAACACGGCATAACAAAATACGATTTGCTTGAGTTTGGTGCAATATTTAGTTATTGTTAGGAAGTTGCATTATGCAGTGTTTACTTGTTGTTGATGGGAAATCTTGGGAGTAAATTCCTACTCCAAATTATCTCTACGTTTCCTCCGACGTAGATTTTCACGTTCTAAGAAAAGAATGCATTCACTTCTGTATTATTTTATTAAATTTGTCACTTGATGCATCGATGAAGTAGAAGAAATTGAATGAGGACTTAAAAAAAAGAAGACTTTTAAAAAGCGCAATGAAAAATGATAAGTCCACAGTTGCTCACCATGATTAGGCCAATGGTACTGCATGGTTGTGAAACATGGACTTTGGGAAGAAAAGGCGACGATGAAGTTCGAAGAAAGGATGACTGTGCAACAAACCGGTATTCTGTACAGAAGTAAATCATTATGGTCGAACAACTACTTGGCAGAACGTCGCCAGCGCACGACCTCGAATATCACACCTGCCTAGTGTTAATATAAACAAATGTTATACAGCGGCTTGCATCTTCAAAAACCAAAGAAGGCTTCGCCATCATGGTGCTGAAGTTAACCTTGCAACATAGTTGCATCAAAATATGCCAAAAAGAACATTTGCACATTGCATCATCAAACAGCCCTTGAGGTGACCCATGAACACCTTCAATCGGCCTAAGAAGCCGATATTCTGTACAGAAGTTTGTTTATTTTAAATAGAATGCAATTATAAACATAACATGATGAAAAGCGGTCGATTTGAGGTGCGTGAATACCTCCATCTGTCCTGGAACAGATGAGGAGGGTCCAAGCAAAAACCAGCACGTCATTCAGATCCAAATTTTCAGGAAACAGGAAAAACGTTTATAGAATTACCCTCGATGGATTTGCACTATGTTTTTCACCAGGCCTTTTCATTTTTATGTTTGAAACACTTCTGTGTGAGTCGTTTAGATAAAAATGTGTTTGCATTTAAATAATTGAACTTTGAATAATTGAAGTTTTGACGTGTTTGTTTTTGTTCGGATCATTGGTCACATGTTTGTTTTTGCTTGAAACCTTGATGACATGTGTTTGTTTTTGATTAGGCCTTCAATAAAATTGACTATCATCAAAAAAAAATTTTTTGGTACACGCTCCGCAAAATGGTCGCTTAGGGGACTATTTTCAGAACGAAAAACGTACCTTTAGCAACCTCAATCGTCATAGCAACACTTAGAATCCGCTAAAAAAATTTAGCGACCTAGTACTTAGTACTGTGATTACCGATCATTGCCATGTCTGATGTTCGTGATTTGGCGAGCGTGTACCAAAAAATATTGTGTGTACCACGTACGCAAAATGGTTTTAGGGGACTCATCTCATTAAGGACTCGGCTCCTTCGTCGCCTCGTCCTTAATTACGATTCGTCCCCTAAAACCCTATTTTGCGTACTTGATACATAAATTACTATTCATGTATTAATCGTCTCCAAAAATTTAAAGTTTTTAAAATTATTTCACACAAGTAAGTTTCAAATCAATTCATACTGAAATAATGCATTTAAAAAATATTAAGAAAAAATGTATGGAATGGATGAAAACATTAAAACATGTAGATTGCTAATGAAAATTTAGCAAAATTTCAAATGTGAATTCCACAGTCCTCTTCTAGGCAGTCACACTCACTCTCCTGGAACACCAATTGGTCATGTTCATCAGGTTCAGACTGTGAACTGAATCCATCAATGAGTCTTGAGTACCAAGCTCTTCCAAGATTGTTCTCCAAGATTGTCCATAGATTTCCTTAAGGAGGGAATCCACATCCTTTTTCTTCGCTTCTGCTATACCATGCTATACCATGCTCCAACTGGTGTTGTGAATGCTATAGCTGCGCCAATAGTTACTCCTTTTTTCCGAAGAGTCACTGGTGTCTTCTCTACTGCGAATCGATAAAACATTTAGCTAACCACTTCCACATTGGCATTTCCTCTCTGACTTATTGTTTTGAAAATTTGGATCTTCTTTACATCCCTCATGCCCTCTAGATTTTTGTAAATTTCTGAGAGTGATTTTGCGTCCCTCAACACCCAATCTGTCCCTAGCTTTCTTACCGTCCCAAAATTATGATATACCGCCATGTATTGTTCAGCAGTATGAATGCTAACAATTTTCCTCAGGCGCCTCTCTGTTCTCCCAAAAACTCTGTCGGCTGGTAAAAAACTATGACCACGCACTGGGAAGTACCAAGTAATGTTTTGGACCGAGTTTGAGGGGTTATTAACCAAGACGTTCATAAGAGCATGTAGTACAATATTGTTTTTGTTTTGGCCCCCACACCTATCGCAGAACGCACCTTCCTTCACTGCGACTAAGTCCGGACAATCTTCCATTTTCGGAAAAAAAAACCTACAGAAAATGTAACACGATAAAGGAAAACACACAAGAAAATGCGTAGGCACTTGCCGCAAAGACGTAAAAAACACAGATGCCATTCATTAACATTGTTATCAGGTTGGTCACGTGACCTAGTCTCCCCTTGGTTGAATCCCCCACGCTGACATGTTGTGTTTTGCTCAGATCGTCGATTTTTAGCCTTGAAATCGACGGTGACCTGTTTTTTTCGATGCAGAACTGGATAGAGATCATCGTCCTAACTCATTTTCTGAAAACTTCTGACATGTTCGTTTTTGCTTGGACTCTCCTCAGATGTGAATTGTTATCGTTCAATTTTAATCTTCAAACTTTCAAACTATTTTATTATTAAAAAATTTTGTGCAAATCGGTTTTGATTGCAGCGGATTCCTCGAGCAGGCTGTGTACAACTGTTTCAGGCCTAGTTGGACCTTCTCAGCAGAACCGTAGCTCGAGAACTCCACTGCAAACCAAACCGATCTATCCGAAGGTTATTCGCCATTGCGATGTGAAAGTAATGGACATTTTAAGTAGCGACATCTTTCGATCGCTTTTTGACCTGACATTGCAGTAGGATTGACAAATTGAAGCCAGTTCGTTACATAATAAGTCATCCCATGCAAGGCGGCCATGCTTGCTGTCAAAGCTTTGACTACTGCAGTATCAGGTCAAAAAGCGATCGAAAGATGTCGCTACTTAAAATGTCCATTACTTTCACATCGCAATGGCGAATAACCTTCGGATAGATCGGTTTGGTTTGCAGTGGAGTTCTCGAGCTACGGTTCTGCTAAAATGTCCATTATTTTATTATTATTATTAATTAAGACAACTCAGCAGCTAAGCTGGTAAGTGTTGTCATACGGATTGTTTTAAAAATGTTTATCGAGTCGATTTTTGAACGAGTTTATGTTTTTGGCGTTTACAACATTGGTCGGAAGTGCATTCCACGAATTCACTACACGGTTGCTGAAGAAGTTTCTTCGACAGATAACGTTATTACGTTCACTTGACAGTTTAAAGTTATGCCCTCTTAATTGAGTATTAAGATTCAGTTTTAGTAGCCGGATCAGATCACAATTGTAATGCCCATTAAAAATTTTAAAGATTTCGATTAAGTCTATATTTGTCTATTTTCGGTTTCGGGTGTTCGCTCTTTATTTTTATACTCTAGGATTTTTCCTTTGCTTCGTTACATTGTTATTGGTAACTTTTTATAACAGTGGAGAATACTGTTAGTCTTGGCGCCCAAATTACGGCACGTTACTGTAGGTGGCTGGCCATTGTTCTTGTTTGACGATCTTTGACGTCCATTTTGGGGCAGATCACGAGTACGCATCGCAGATGTCGGTCAAATATTTTTGTGCTCCTTGTTTGTTGCCGCCCTGAATTAAGTAGTTTTATTAACGTCTGTGAGAAGTTTCTGGAAGTTTTAGCTTCCGATGCTTTTTAGCGGATAATGACACGTTACTCGAGGATCGACGAGCCACGCTTCTTTAGTTAGCCGATTTGATCAATGGGGTAAGTCTTATTCGAATTAGCTTACTTCTCGTTATCGAGTTTCTCTTATGTTTTGGGTTTCTTCCACTAGCACGTTTCATGGGTTAGGATCACCCCCTTGTTCAAGTCTTTGGGGCCAGTTTGTTTCCTTCCGAACGAGTTTTGTTGTTGATGAATCTCGATATCATTTCTACTATGACATCGTGTTCGGAGAGTAGGACCCCTATTAGAAGCTACCCAATCTCATAGAGCACTCACCGAGGGCTGCACTCCTTCCGAGGTATATGTTTCTGCGTCGTTTTCGTACTTGTCAATTTTGGCTGCGTATCTGTGCCTCCGAATACGTAATTTCCAGACGTAGGTTCCTTCTGAACCCGAACTTTAGATTTACAGTTGGTTATTGTCCGATGAAATTTGTATCACAAAATCTTTTAAGCGGACACTAAATCGCGCACTATACACTTAACGTTTCGCAGTCGTTTTGACGAAGCTGTCGAACGACTGCGAAACGTTAAGTGTATAGTGCGCGATTTAGTGTCCGCTTAAAAGATTTTGTGATCCGAACTTTAGAATTCATTATTAAGGTAAAGCTATTTGCGAACTAACGTTACTATCCAGAGGATAGTTTTGTATTTTTAATGTAAACCAAACAGGATATCCTAGCCGGCGCGGCGTTTACATGTTTAATTTCGCGTGGTTATTTTTGAGTTAATCAACGTTACGCATCACTATTTGAGCGGACTGTCACGGCCGCTGGCGATAATGATTTGTCCGGTAAATTTCTTTTTGGTGTATATTAATAAACGACCGTACGTACCATTACTTACCGTGCTTTTGTCTTATTCTTTGGGCACTATACCGGGTGATCGATCACTCGTCACTATACAGGATGACCGTTAGTCTTATGTGTTATGCGGGTATAAAGCTGTGGAAGTTTCAGTTACTTTCAATATCGTGTGTAGGCCTAACGGTACCACGAGTTTTACTAGCCTATTTAGACAACTTTACGCTAAGTGGCGCCCTCTTTACATCCAGGTTTAAGCTACCGACAGTCTATTTGTAGCCCATCCCGTCTTTTCCCCGGTTTCCCCAATGTTCGCAGCTACACAGGCTCAATCAAGTAAGACGAAAAAGTACGTAGCAGCATCAATTTACGTCTTAATCCAACCTGCAGGTTTTCGTTCGAAGTTAATCGGAATTTCTCGGTTTTTGAACCATTTAAAAGACGGCTATTATCGGCATTTGATATCAACATCATCCAGAGTCCGAACGCGTATATTCGAATAATGTCATAGTCAGTATAGATCAAGTTTCGAAAATCCTGTTTCTCTCTTTATTTGATGAGCTAGAAGTAATTAATTTTGTCAACCAGTTATGTTATTAGAAACTAACAACTGCTTTGTTTGATGTACAGAATGCCGTTTAAGTTGGGAAGGAGAACCTAAGAGGAGTTGGATGGAGAAAGTAGGAAGATATGGAACAAAGTGTTGCCAAAGTTGAAGCCAATACCCAAATAATGTGTCCAAAAATCTACAACGGGTTTAGATTCCTTGAGGTGGGAACTTGAGATGTAATCGAATTTTTCAATTACGCTCAGTTTGATTAAAACTTAATTGCAACTGCGTTTGTACTATGTGTTTTTTTTTAAAATGCCATAAAGGTTGGCCATGAAAATTAAAAGTCATGTCGTAACTTGGCATCTAACACATGCCAAATCTGAAAATTTAAAGTAAATGAATGGAGCTAAGACATGAATTTTCTTTCCCACAGCCACCCCTTATGGCATTTTTAAAAAAACACATGTTACTAGTTGAAAACAAAGCGAATAGCAAATAGTTTCCCAACCAGAATTTAAACACCCACTTGTACAGGGACACCTTTAAACTGGTACAAAGTCCAACTTCAAGTGAACCACAATAAATCATTATCGAACACCTCGTAGTATTCCAGGGGCGTTAAGAAAATTTTCTTGCCCCTTCACCACCGGGCAAATTTTTAACTATCCCGCACGAATAAAATCAGCGCGTGCGTGTCCACATTTCACGAGTGTGTGGGCCGCCCGTTTTATTACGAGTTTATTGCTCGGGTCGGGTTTAAACGTATAGTTGTAACTTGTAAGGGCATGATTTAGAAACGTTGCTCGTAAGAAAACCACAAACTAGCGTACACATATACCGAGTTTGTGTGCTCGCATAATTCCAAAGGATTAAGGCAAATCGCTCAATAATGTGTTCCTCGACGTACACATACATACGTACAATGCGAAACGGCTACGCTCGAACTAAGAGGTTTATAATGTATGTGCGTTCTACTACACACACGCAAATTAGAACTTATTGTTGAATTTAGGCCGCCTAATGCAAGTTATTGGGACGAATGGAAATAACGTTTGATCTTCATTTTCCAACTGGAATTTTGAATTACTAAAGAAAAACAAACAAACCATCGTCACTAGAACTAAAAAAAAATATTTCTTTGTTTAGTTTCCTTTTTTCTAAATGCACTTCTGGCATCTTACTTTGTTTCTTCATGGGCTTTTATGTTCAATGTTAGTTTCACTCATCTCAGAAGACATATCAGTACTGTTTTACATTCTTCTTACCATTTGTGAGGTAATTAAAATTTCTTCCCTAATTAAAAACTTGATGATAACTCATTTCGCAGTGGAACTTGAAGCATCCTGCCTGTTTAACCAAAGCTTCGTGTAATGGTTCTTTATTCATATAACGACTTTCGAGTAAACGTTCTTAATGATTCTGGAATTATCATACATTTTAATGAATAAATATCGTGCAAAATCTGATAGAGGCGAACACAACCATGCAATTTGCTGCGGCGACGGGTGATTTGTGTCAAACAAACGCTAATTTTGGGCAATCAACTAAAAAGTCACCGAAACGTAGGATGATGACATACATATTCGGGCCGGCGTTACAACTTTATATATTCCATTGATTCGCGCGCAAGTTTGTGCGTTTTTTTTTTAAATCCCCGTCCGCCATGAATATTCATTTCGCCTGACACATATTTATGTCTGCATAAAAATCCCAAATGCAGGAAGCAAACCGAAACGCACACAACGAACACGCTCGAAATTGAAATAGCTTTCTGGTTCGAGTTTCATGACCTAGTTGCCAATTTTTTTTTTGGTTAAAAGCGAGATAGTTAAAATTGCTTTCAATTAAAAAGAAATCAATTATTTAACATCAGATGTTGTGGCTAAAAGTAAAACTATTTCATTTAAAGTTTGAAAATCGTAAAATAGCAAAGAAAAAATAAAATAAAGATGATAAAAAAACACTTTCACTTAAAATTTATAAGTATTTGTAAATACCTACATAGTTTTAAATTTGTTTCGAAATGTAATAACTGTCATTCCGAAAACGTTCCACGTTGCTTCCGAAACGGTGTGAATGCATTACGTATACAAATTTATCGTAATTTATTACCCCCATAAAGGTCACGATAAATTATTACCTAATGATCTCGTCAACGAGAATAGTTTTCCTCATGGGAGTTTAGTCAATGTAGGCAATAAATGTACGCGCCTATAACCACACACACACTTACGCAAATGACTTTATTTATAAAATCGAAACGAAAATCATATCAATTTGAGGTATTTTTAGAAGAGTGGTTAATAATACATTTGTGTGCTTTTACACCTTCACTTCCACCGCAACGTTTAGCGCAAAATATTGACTTTAAGGAGAGAAAAAAATATTAACTCCTCACTAATTATTTGAATGATTCTGGCATTATTTGTCATGTTCCTTTCACAAAAGGCTTGTTCGGGTTCCCGTGAGGACAGGTCCAGAACCGTCAGGAGCATGCGCATAACAAAAAAACTGCATGTTTTTTGTTGTGCGCATGCTCCTGGATGTTCTAAGACGGTTCTACGACTGTCCTGGCGAGAACCCGAACAAGCCTAAAAGAACTGAGGCTAGAACTAGGCTAAAACTAAGTGAGAAGAAAACAGAAAATTTTTACGTCAAGATATGTCAAAGTCAAAACGTGTAAAATTTAAATATGCCTACTTTAAAATGAAACTCTTCAGCATAAATAATTTTGTTCATACTCCTCTCCAACTGAGGGACGAACACTCATTAGCTGATGAAGGATTTGCGCTCTCTCTAATGGACAAGGGAGGAAGCAACTTCCTCAGTTCTGTTCATCTCACTTCAAGCAAAAGAAACGTGTAATTTAAGTGAGGCAGCGGAAGTGAGGTGAGATTATCTTAGAGTGGGCGTTAAAGGGGCACAATTTTCTGAGTATATTGGCGTTATACATATAGTGCGATCAAAAATGACTGATATGTGTGAATTTGCAGCTCAGTTAACTTATATCCAAAAATATTATCTACTTGCAAGAACTGTCAAAGTCAATGTTGTCAAGTGGCGTGCGTCGTATGAACATGGATTTTGACAACTCTTGGAAGTAAATATTGGCAAGTGGATTATATTTTTGCTCACCCTGTAGTCGTAGTAACAAATCGCATGCATCGAAATTTCCAAGATAGTTTACATTTTCCCCATAGTTTCATAACAAAAAAAAAAAACAAAGAACATTTAACTTCCAAGAAAGTAACCACTAGGACGACATCCACAACAATTCAGAGATAAAATCTCAGCAAACTTAACGTAACAATGACTTTAGACATAGAAAGGAAGCGAAAACTCTGCGAAAGTTTCTACGGCCACTAAAATTTAAATAAATTTTAAAAAGAAAGTTCCCTGTTTCGCGCTTCATATAATTGCATAACTCTACTAAAGAAATACATAAATTTTCGAATGCTTTTCCACTTTTGTCATGATGAGTTTCATATAATATTAGAGTTCTTCAATTTTGCCACATTTAGGCCAGATTTTACAATCATCGGATAATTACCAATTATTATTAGTATAACGTGACGTAGGTGTGACGTAAATATGGAGGAATATTAAAGGATATTTGTAAAACTGGGCCTTAGTGTTCCACCCTATATCAACTCTTTGCTTAAAAATTTTATATTCTTTTGTGTTTATATCTGTAACGAATCAATGTTAAGTATGAGATATGTTCACTTGTAAATAATTGCGATTCGTTCTGATCCATTGGATTTCGCTATTGTTAGCCGTGGACCTGAAAAATTAATTAATATTTCCTTTTGTTCAAACCGTGATTAGTTGGATTTATAAAGAGTGAAAACAACAAAATAAATCAGTTTTACTAAAGCATAATTTCAGAGAAATGCATAAGTCAACTATGTATTATTATTCTTCTTCTGCTGGCATGGCGTTTCTTCTGCATCTCCGGTTAAATTTTGGGTAAGTTTAATAGTCGTAGGAATAGCTTTATTTACGTTATTTTGCAAATTTCTAATACAAAAATATATGTAATTGTAGAATAAATCATTTTCCACTGCTTTTTCAAAAATCAAATAGTGAAGAAAGTTATCTAGTGAAACCCAAAGAAGAAACGTAAAAGACAATTTAATTCGACTAATTTTAAATGTGTACACATGATATAAATTCTTAAAGAAAAGAAAAACAGAAAATGTTCGATACAGGTTTGCTTCCTTTAATTTTTTTGCGCCTTTTAGTATCTCCATTTTCTATGATACCCTTCTCATTTCTTCTAATACTGGCCTACTTCTTCCTTCTCGCTTTTGTCCTATTCTTCTAACGTTGATTATGTCTTCTTTGTCCTCATTATTTTTTCCATTTCCTTCATTACCCTTTTTATTTTTCCATTTGGCTCTATCGTATCTTCCTGTTCCTGTTCTTCCATTTTCAATACCACGATATCTTTCTTCTTTTGCTCTAGTTCTGGTCTTTCTATTCTCCTTCCTACTCTTTTATCATGTCTTTTGAATTTACATTTTTTTTTCTTTAAGAGGCAATTTTCAGCTTGTCTTCCATCCTTGAACTTGCTTATTCCAATTATCCTAGACTGTTTTTTTTTTTAATTCTTTATTAGCCTCTACCTCAATTTACCGATTTTATCACCTTTCACTCCACCGCGCCGTGGTGCAATGTTAAAATGTTCGATTTAATGATTGACATTTTCCCTTAATTTTATCTTAGTATTTTATTAAAAAGAATACTTGGCTTTACTCATAAAAAATGTCGTAGTATTTATTTACGTAAAATTAAAAATTAATCGGATTACTTTAGCTTCTAATTTCTTCCTTCGACAATCACGTTTATTATTTAATTTCGAAAACGATGTCGAAATTTCTTGCACGGAATTTATACTTTAAAAGTAGCACATATCAAAAAACTTAAATCCAGAACGAAAGCTGCTGTCACTAATGTCAGTTGGATCCCTAAAGTCATCTTCTGCTATACTCTTAAGCTGCATTCGTTTATTCAACTCCGTTCACTCTATTTACTCTTTTCGCACTCTAAAGGGTGAGAGCGAATAAGTTTTAATACAAGCAAGAGTGAGACAAATATGCAGGAAGAGTAAATAGAGCGAACGGAGTTGAATAAACGAACGCAGCTTTAGGTTCTTCATGTACAGGTACTCTACTATAAAGTAGAGTATGCGGAAAAGCACTTTGCTACACCCTTGCAAACTATACCAGCTGCACGGCAGAAAAAGTATGATAATACTGCAACTACATACAGTGAGAATCTTGTAACGCTGCACATAGACGAAAATTACGTGATCAGATAATACATTTCTGAGTCATATAAAATTGCACATTCATAGGGGTTTTAACATTACGTTGCTATGGTTACTACTCAATTTTCAATGCTGAACCATTTAAAAACTGCACATATGGTGGGTTTATACAGTAACTAACACTAACAACTAACATTTAGTAATTAATAATTAAACAGTTAAAAGTGAGGTTAAAATATATGCATAAGCAGAAGGGGTTTATACAACTTCACTAATAACTAAGCTTAAATAACATTGCTTAAGTTGTTAGTTGTTAGTTTTAATGCTTAACTGTTAACTCTTAGTTAGCTGTATAAACCCACCTATAGAAAGTATTAAGGAAGGTTATTTCATTGCATTCATTCATTCATTCTCTCAACGAAGCTCCATTTGAGAATAATTGTACATTTCTACTTTTTCGGCGGTTGTATACATTATTTTACAATAAATCAAAAGAACAATTTAATTCAATCTGGCAATTCAAAATCAGTAGTGTCATTACTAACAACGCACGGTAACCATGGCGAATGAAATAAACTTGGTAAATAATAATGTAATAAAACTTCCATTAATAAATAATTACTATGTGCAGTCTTATAAGGTTCTCAGTGTATAAAAGTAAAATGATTTCTTTAAGTTTTAGCTTAATCATATTCAAAAATAGATTCCAGGTCAGGGGGTAACGTAAAGAACCTTGTGAAATCTTCAGCTTATATGGGGAAGCATACTTGAAAGGACGCGAAATGTATGTATACTAAAGTGGATTAGTAAAACGTACTGGCAATGAAGAATACAAGAGCTGTTTCTGTGAATGGAATAAAATAAAATGAAAGTAAAGATGAATTTCTAATATTTCTTGTTGCAATGTACAAAAAGCTTTCGTTAACAAGAACCAAGATACAGAGGTAGCTAAAGAATATTTAAAAAAAAACTGTGTTGCAAATGAACATACCGTAGTATGCCACTTCTGCAAGAAAACAACAAGAATGGAGAAACTGTAATACATAGAGAGTAAAAAAAACTAATTTTTAATATTTTTTCTTACAGTCTACAAAACGTGTTTCGTTAAAAGGAACAAAGAAAGAGGTAGGACGAGAAGCAAAACAAATTTGCAAAAACAGTATGCGGAGAAGATCTTTACTGCCTTCAAAAATGATCTTTCACAATAAAAAAAAAATGATAATAATTAATGCAACTATAAAAATAATTCTAAAATATCTTTTTTTTTAGGTGTTAGCTTTATCATACTTAATACTTACAAAAAATCATTAGATTCCAGCATTAGTGAAAACTTACAGGAGCTTACGAAAAAATTAGCTGTTGCTTGGTGAATCGGTATTCTGAAGTGGATTAGTAAAATGTAAACAATAAACTGATACCGACGAATAGAAAACTGTTCTTGAATGGAATAAAATACATAGGAAATGATGATGAATTTTTATTTGTTTTTCTTTTCTAACGCAACATAACGCGCAATTCAAAAACGTTTCGTCAAAGGAAGTGCCTTCGCCGCCGGCACCGGTTTTTCAATTAAGTAAAATACATAGAGAGTAAAAAAAATTATTCACGACTGGGAGTAGACAGCAGTTTCTATGACACCAAAATCGTGACAGAACTAACATTTTACTCCCTGGGGAGAGAAATGATAGTTCTCTCCCAAGGGAGTTTTCATTAACGTAGTTCTTGAAGGCAATAAATTTAACATCGCTTTACTCGCCGTGTTCAGAATTTCTTGCAGTACTTGTTCTTCCATTTCCACTAGAATTTAAATCTAATGATACACTTAAATTCGTTTTAAACGTATAATATTGTGTTGTCAAATAATGAATGTCAGCGAAATTAATTGTTTGTCAAAATGACACTCGGATTTATTACAATTCTTTAATCCTGAATGTTTGGATTCTTATCGTTCTTTTATTTTCGGTTGTGAATAATAGTATCTTATATCATACAAGTGCATAAGTAAGCCTTTAAAGCACGTGCGACAGGTTTAAAAGCGCGACGCGCAGCGGAGCGCTTGTAACGGCGCGCGTGCTTTAAAGGCTCTTATGCACGTGTATCATACGATATTTTTTATTATACCTGCGCTAAAATGTGAAAATTAGAACGACATTAAAATTTAAATTCATTTTGTAAAGGCAACTTTGGATCGCATTTTGAATCGTTAACGTGGAGATTGTATGTGTTGTTCCCTAGGCAACTTTAAAACACGGCGTGCTTTAATCGCTCTTTTTCGCACGCTCTTTAGTTTTAAAAACAGGGATTTTGATGCAGGTATAATAAAAAATAGTATATACACCTTAGGAGAGAATGCTATTTTTACCATTTTTCGCTCGGTATTTTTGTACAAACCAACACCTCAGGAAAAATGAGGCATTTCTCTCTCTCGATGCAAATATTAAATAATTCTAAAACATTTTGTTTAAGTATGACTTGATATTTATATAAAATTCATTAGATTGCAGAATTCAGAATCTCATAGATCGTGTCTCAACTATTCTCGAAGAAGCCATGGTGACAGTTGAGAATGCTTTTGAACGTATACTTGAACGTATTATAGCTATCGCCAAGGAAAGAGAAGCTCAAAAGAAAGCAGAAGCTGAAAAGAGAGCAGAAGCTGAAAAGAGAGCAAAAGGAGCTGAAAGAAATCAACTTCGAAAGGACCCGTGAAGTTTGTAGCTTAAGTTCATTATTTAAATGTAAACAATAAATTGTTACTGAAGAATAGAAAACTGTTATTGAAAGCAATAAAAATACATAGAAAGTGATGATGAATTTTTATTTATTTCTTTTTTCTAACGCAACGTAAACTGTAATTCAAAAACATTTCATCGAAGGAAGTGTCTTCATCGTCGGCACCGGTTTTTCAATTGAATAGAATACATAGAGAGCGGGAGCAGACAGTAGTTTCTATGACACCAAAATTGTGACAGAAATAACATATTTACTCCCTTGGGAGAGAAATGATATTTCTCTCCAAGGGAGTTTTCATATTGACATTTACGTTTAACGTAGTTTGTGAAGGAAGTAATTTTAACACTGCTTTACTCTTCGTGTTCAGAATTTCTTGCAGTACTTGTTTTTCCATTTCCATTAATATTTATATCTAGTAATACTCTTAAATTTGTTTTAAACGTATAATATTGTGTTGTCAAATAATGAATGTCAGTGACCACAATTTTTCGAAATTAATTGACACTCAAGGTGACACTCGGATTTATTACAATTCTTTAATCCTGAAAGTTTGGATTCTTATCATTCTTCTATTGGCGGTCGCGAATAAAATAGTATATACACCTCAGGAGAGAATGCTATTTTTCCCATTTTTCCCTCGGTGCTTTTGTACAAACAAACACCTCAGGAAAAATGACGCATTTCTTTCTCTCTCGATGTGAATATTAAATATTTCTAATTTTTTTTTAAGTACGACTTAATATTTATATAAAATTCATTAGATTGCAGACCTCAGGATGTCATAGGTCGTGTTTCAACTACTCTCGGAGCAGCCAGGGAAACAATTGAGGATGCTTTTAAACGTATTATGACTTTCGCGAGAAAAAAAGAAGCTGAAAGGAGAGAAAAAGGAGCTTAAAGAAATCAACTTCGAAGAAACCCGTGAAGTTTGTAGCTTAAGTTCATTATTAAAATGCAAACATTAAACTGTTTATGAAGAATAAGAAAACTCTTCTTGAAAGCAATAAAAATACATCGAAATTAATGATGAATATTTATCTATTTCTTTTTTTCTAAAAGGCGGAAATACACGATTCAAAATGTTTCGTTTTGATTTGGAAACTAGTTAAACCCCTCAATACCCTTTCGCCTAGAAAATAAAACGTAGCAGATGAGGCTTTTGCATCCTTTATTTTATCCTGTCTTCACTTTTTTACAAAATAACTTGAAAGCTTAACAATTAGGTATTCTTAATATTGCTATATTGTAATGCTTTTTGACTAAAATTTAATAGCGAGCTTTAGTAACTTCAATTAAGTTTATCTGCTAGCTGTTGACTGTATGTTTCATAACTTCCGGCAACAATACAAATATTAGAAAGTTCAAGTTGCAAATCGATTTTAAAAGACGCCCTTTAGTTATCAACAGTTCTTCATACGTATTTTTGTTATGTTATTCTTCGATTACTCTCCCACACCTTTTCTCCAAGTGACCTCTTCGTTTTTCAAATCATGATTCCTGTTTGATGCAACCAGCCTATGTGGAAATTGAGAAAATAAAATCGGTCTACATTAAGAAGCGACAAAAACACTTCTCACCAATAATTGTAAGCGGCGTATTCCGGAATATATTTTTCTGAGATTTCCGTAAACAGAGCTTTATGCGAACGTTTTGTTTAATCCCGTAAAATGAAGAAGGCAAGCGGCCGGAATGGAAAAATTGTTTGAGCCGAATCGAAAATAAACAAGCAGACGTAATAAAAGCAATAAAGTTCCAGAAAAGAGGAACGATAAAAATGCGAAACGACGGCTTTGTGAGAGCATCGGCTATTATTAATAAAACAATATGGTCTTCTAAATCCCGGCGGAAACGGGGTCGAAGGTTACGAAAAGATTAAGCTTGCGATTCAATCGAAGCAATTGGCAATTATCTCGTTTCCCAGAACAATATGTACACTCATTAAACATTAACGAACGCAACAAATTAACTTGATTAATTATTGTGATGGACGACAAAGAACGAGGAGAAGGTTTATTGTTTCCTTTCAACGAACGCAAAACATCCTGTTAATAATTCGCAGAGAATAAATATTTCATTAATAAGAGAGAAGCCTCTGAACTTTAACAGTACTAATGCCCGAATATGAATATCGCATTTCTGACTACCCACGTCATTGCCAGTGAATATATGAGTCAGGAAGGTAACATAACTCAAGTCATATTATTGATCATTCTAAATAAGGACAGGGGGCCTCCTCGAGTGCTTCACGTCCAATATAAATTTTATTTAATAAGCCTTTTCATTTTAAATATATTGTCATCTTTATATTTAGAATTCAGGGTTTTCATGCTTTCTGAATTTTCAGGCAAAATTTTCGTATAATGAGAAATTCAAATATTTGATAGCTACACGTTCAATGTATAACACATACAAATTAAATTATTTAATTAATTCTAATAATGAATAAAGTTAAATTTCCCCCATCCCTCCAAAAAAAGAAAGTCAAAATGTAATTTTCATAACAAAAAGAAATATTTTTGAGGATGTAAGTTTTATTACTTTCAAAAAATGCTTTTTCTTTATATTTAAAGTAAGCTAAATTGTGTACGTTCTTTTCTTGAATTTTACAAAGTACAATTATACAATCAAAATATTGCAAACTGAGTATAATTATATTCTGCACTTGCGTTCCTTATACAGTCAAATAAACAGCATTACGAATCAACATGTGTTTGCTATCTCTATTTTCCACCATTTATGTTTGTATACATTGTTCTATATATGTGGAGACTCAGCTCAGAATAATGTATTTCAATATGCGAGACAGTTTTACTTTATTCCATTAAACTAAACAAGTTTCCTTATCCGAGGTAAATATACACATATGTTATTGAATAGAATAACACTTAAATAAATTCTGTCACATTCTGACAACGCGCTATGTTAACGACGTTAAAAATTGTGAAGTAAATATGGGCTCTTACAAAGAAGAAGGAGTATTAAGGACATTTTATTATAATAAGACGATACAAGAACAAAGTTCCGCGAAATAAAAGTACATACTTCAAGAACGGTTTTGTTTTCCTGTATGTATGAGTTGTGCTTGGAAAGGACAGTACGTTTTACGCCGGGCATTGTTTGAAATATAAAGAATGTTATTCTTTTAGACGTCCCAAGTTCTTAGAAAAAGTAAACCAAACAGTGTACATCTGCGGACGACATTAGTAAGGGTAGTTCAGCATATCCAGGGAGTGGTTTACATCATATCTCAGGAAATTTGTATCGCTAAACTTTGTTCGTTAGAATACGTCGGGGGTAAGAGATACTTTCCAGATGCATTAAAAAGGAATATTAAGCTACCTCTTTGGACGTAAACAAACACCGAAATATAAGCAAGCAGCAGACTTCTCGGAGCAAATATTAGTCTTAGGGGGGGTTTGCGTCTTATATTGATTGCGTCTATCGGTGGTAGTGGCGTCTTATCTACGAAATTTCATTCATCCCATCTTGTTTTAGCGTGTATAAATAGATGCAGCACGGCATCGTGCTTTGAGGAATTGATAAAATAAAACGTTGCATGCGAAATGAAGTTGAAAATAAACTATGCCAGCCAGCCCAGATCCATCGGTCTATTTACTAACTTCCGCTCGCTAGTCATGTACTAGAACGCTCTCCATATGTTGTTACAACATATACAATGACCTCTTCCTTTCTGGGATTACTTAATTCGGTTTTCAATTACCGCCCCTGCACGTATACACATGGAATATTTTATTTAGTAAATATTCAATTATTCAGCGTCCGCGGCGAACGGCTTTACACCCGTGCCACTTTACAAAAACCAAATGGCATATTTAAAATGTAAAATATTTGTGCGCGAAAAGTTTAATCAAAATATAAAGCCTTCAAATTAATTTCATCAAATTACCTACACGTATTATATTTTTTTTCTTATTTTTAAAGTTGTACGTTGTATAGAAATTCTAAATATAGTTGAAGGAGATGTGAAGGAATGCCAAAAGCTTTTCTTTTGTAAATCTCTTGTTTTTCAGTTTAAGTAAATTCAAACAAGAAATACAAAATTATTTAGACAAAGGGAGTCTTAGCCTAAGAGATACAAGTGATCATCTGTCAAAAGTGAAACGTCAAGATACATTTGACGACAGTCTATCCTAAATATTCTGATTGACTACATAAGATTTGTTAAAACTCTTTAATACAATAATGACAATTTCAATTGCCAACGGGATTGCTTGCTGATCAGTGACTAAGTGTTTTCAACACAATTAACAAATTAGAAAGTAAATATCAAATTAAAAGTTTTGATTTAAGCCTCCCCTTGTCTAAATAATTTTGGGTCGCACAGTATTTTGATCCACAGTTGAATTTAGAATACTGCGAATGTAGATACAATCTCAATTTTTCTGTTTTTAATATTCTGTATATTCTTAATGTACTGTTAAGATTCAGATATATTTTTACAATGTCGGCTAATAAAATGGTAACGATTCATTCTGCCTCATCGGTTTTCTGTATTGTAACCATCGCCTCTGTCGAATTAACAATGAATATTTCCTTCGATCTAAACAAAGGTTGGCAAATGGAGCGAAACCGCTGGTAGATGTATGAATAGTGCACGAAAATGAACTAGATTAGTGATATTAAAGCAACGCCTCTAAGAAGATGTATAAAGCAAGAACCATTCTGCTTGTGTTGGCGATTTTCTGTATAGCGAATGTTCTTGGGAAAAAAGAGCCTCCAGGTGGAAAAGTTGAAGAAAAAAAATCGGCATGCGGGAAAAGAAACGGTACACACTTCTTTACTTAGTATTTCTAGCAAAACCCTTATTTTTTAATGGGTTTTTAATGTGTATAACAAATTTGTAATATATTTTTCGAGACACTTGGACAATTGTTAGAGTAATCTACGTTTCGTTGTGTTGTTCAACAGCTTTTTCAAAAGTAAAACAAAATTGTTGATGGAAGCTAAAATGAGAAAAGTTTAAGGTAAAGACTTATTATTTTTTAATATAATCAAAAGTTCGTAGAAATTTTACTTGATTAAAAGGTATTTGGTACACTGTAGCAGAACGTGTATTTATTTTCTTAAGTGTTATTGAGCGTGTATAACAAATTCGTGGTTACTTTTCATAGACACCTTCAAAATTGCAAACTCCTCAACGTTAATCCTTATCTGAACGGGCATCCACCGTCATAGCAATTTTTTGAAAGCAACCGAGCGAAGTAATCACGAATTTGTTATACAGGGTGTCTGTAAAAGGTCTTTACATACACCTACCACATATTCTTTATACCAAAATAAGCCGATTGAAGTAAACTTCCCTTAATACAAAGGTGCTTAGTTTGGGCGCTATACGGCCCTCAAGTTACAATTTTGAAATCGGTTCTTTATTAAAGTTTTGAAACGGCTTTTGCGATTTTGCTAAAATTATGATTAACCTCAATCCATAGGCGTAGAACGTGGGCTTTTAAATTATTGTTCGTTTCAAATTTCTACGCCAATGGAAGAAAAGGGGTTTAAGTATAAAATTTAGATTGCGTAACTTATTTACTACAAAAAAGGTACTCGTGATTAAGACTCGATTACTCTCATGGTTTTTGCGAAATTTAAATTTTAATAATTCGCAGTAAGTTTTACAAATGTTTATTAAAATACAACTGTTTGAAGAGTTTTCATGCCATCTTTATTATTTGTATTAATGTTTTAGTTACTTAATTTAAACAAAATAACCTACTAAAACACGAATTTAAACAAATTAAGTTACTAAAACACAAATACAAATAATAAAAATGTCATAAAAACTGTTCAAAGTGTCCAAACCATTTGCATGCATACAATGAAGAAAATGATACGACGAAGAAATTTAAATTGTATTCTTTGCATAACTTCCTCATCACCTTTAGGATTATTTGTTGCATCTTGAATACGGTGCCACAGTTGTTCTTCATTATCTACAGGTGTCCTGTAAACTATAGACTTCAGATGTCCCCAGAAAAAATAATCCAATCAATACAATACAATCCTCTACCTATCCATTTATTTGGGTACTGTTGATTTAAGTGGTTTCGAACATGTAATGAAAAATGTGGTGGAGCTCCATCGCGCATAAACCACATATCTCTCCAAAGTTGTAGAGTAGATCTTCTAACAAATCTGGCAACGTATTTTGTAGATGTTGCAAATAAATGTCTCCCGTTAATCTTTATGGAAGAATAACAGGACAAACAATAAAATTACCAATTAGTCCAGCCCACACATTTATTTTAAATTCGTGTTGAAAATGTTTTTGTATATTTTCTCCTCTTGGCTTTTCTTTTTTATTATTTAATTTTGAAAAGTCGTCAACAGATACAGCGAAATATAGATTATTAAACGATTTCTAAGGAAATTTATTACAGAAAATTATCTCTGAAATAATTATAATTATGTAATATAATAGATAATGAATCAATTAAAGGGAAAAGGTTTTTACAATCGAAATATTCTTGGATGTTGTAGAAGTAATTGTACTTTAAGAATTTCTTTTGTCCATTGTACCACTTTGGATGCGTCTTTGTTTCTGATTCGTGGTGGAAGTTTATTAAATATTTTGGTCACTAAGTAGTTGGTACTTATTTGCGATCGTTTGACTCGATGCTATGGGACGCAGAATTCGTCCCCGTGTCTAGTGTTGTATGTGCGGAAATCCTGATTACGAACATATTCTTCCTCATTGTCCTTGATATACTTTAAGCAGGTATGTATATAGATGCTTGGAAAGTTGAAAATACCACTTTTTTTTCAATATTTCTTTACAGCTTTACAGCTTTAGAACATATTATTCCTTCTCATGATCCTTGATGTACTTTATGCAGGTAAGTATATAGACGCTTGGAAAGATGAGAATACCACTTTTTTTCAATAGTTCTTTACAGCTATGTGTCTGGTCCCAAATTTCACAAATGGCCCTTATTGCTTTCGATGATACCGTACGTAGCCACGCTTTCGATGATACCGTACGTAGCCACACTTTCGATGATACTATACGTAGCCACGCCGTGGAAGTTTGAATAGTAAGTTGACTTTGCGATCTCGTAGTTAGTTAAGTTACACATTTTTCTAATACAGAATACCGACGTTAAAGGTGCATATCAAATCCCAGAAGAACCAGCTACGCTTATATGAAGAGAAAGGTAATACTCGCATAGGGTTTCGCTATACAACCATGGCTTACCTCAGGGCTCAGTTCTCTCACCCTTATTATTTAAAAACATGTGTCCAACAATTATTGTAGTCCTGGGTGGCTGTGGAGTTAAACATTTTTGACTAATTATTGTTTCAAATTGCAATAAAACAGTAAATACGTAAACAAAAACTTATGAGACGAAGATAAGAAGTAAGAATCGACATTTATGTTGGATTCCACAGCCACCCAGGAGTATAATAATTGCACATGCTATTTATACAACCTGACGTTTTTTAAGAGGGGATAACACAGACAATTTTCGACAAAGAAAATATTTTTTTTTAAGAAGACAGAAATTTTTAATATAAAAAAGAATTGTTAAAAAACCATCACGTGTGAAAAATTATATCACTTAAATGACGACCACCATTTTCAACGCATTGTTGAAGTCTGGGTAAAGTTAGTCATCGCTCTTTCCAACATTGGGCGAGATAAGGCCATGCATTTCTCTCTGTATAGCTTCCTTTAGTTCATCGAGATTCCGTCGCTTGTTCCGTGTGGGAATCTTTCTGCGGGGAGGAACATTGAAATGCTGGTGGAACTTTCGTTGCGTGATCATAACGGAATCGCCGTATTTGAAATACGTCTCTATAACGAAAGTTCTCATAGCCCCACTGCTCCATGAATACAAAACTTCCACACTTGTGGAATCTAATTACACCGTTTTCTTCCTAATTTTTCGCTGCTACCTTGAGTGACACTCAAACTAAAAACGTCAGATTTGACTACCGGATCCTGTACAATTAACCTACATACTACCTCATGGGTAGTTCTGCTGGCAAGAGTAATCGTCGAAATAAACAATAATAAAGTCTCTGTTTGGGTGCAATGGGATCTACTCCTACAGAACTGTTAAGAGCAGAAGCTATAGGTCCTTCTCTAGATCTAAAACGCAGTTATTATCCAAGAAAATAGTTATCAACTTTGTTGTACAAAATGTAATTGACCTCATTAACCCAACTCACATTGGTGTGGCTTAAAATTGAATTAAAATTAAGAAAAAATACATATGGTGTTTATGGTCCTGTGCTGCAATGGTTCCGCGATCCTACCTCAGATCAAAATCGTTTTCGTTAATAAGGCACATTCAACACCGTTTAGCATCAAGTCTGGAGTTCCACAAGGATCAAACCTGAGCCCTCTTTTATATGTCATGTCTGTCAATGATATAAGCACTTCATTTCCAAATGTCCTGACACATTAGTTTACCAGATGTTACATTTATAGCCACTACTAACAACTGAATTGGTTATTTGAGAAACCACGTAAGTGAATTGCCAACTTTTAGGAAACTGATCTGTGTCAATGTCAGATACACCTCATTTTTCCCCTGAATAACAAGTACAAGAATAAATAATAAATTCCGAATACCGTTGACTTATGGAGTTTCTCGAATTAACTGACATTGACTATATCTTGGACTATGAAGAATCTAACAAAACAAGATAATTCTTTGATTAGTCAATTGTTAACAAAAAGGAACCTTATTAAGAAATTTCCAAAATAAGTTTGCCAATTGAGCACAATTTCACTGAAGAAGTCCCTGATGTTCGTATCTTTCGGAGTATAGCTCACCTGCTTCTTTGTGTCGTCAATTCTTAGTGCGGTATCTTTCCCATAAGTCACTGACCAATAACGTTTCTCATATAAACGTATCTAGATTTATTTTCACAATTTCTGGCTGGTGGTGGTCTGGACTGATGGTGTTTCTCCTTCAAACGGTAAGTCCTCACAATAGTAATCGATTTTCTTGTCAAAAACTGGATTCTAGCAAATATATGATTAACTTATGGAGTTCCTCAAATAACCGATTCTATTATATAAAGAGTCACGTTGAATACGCTACTGATGCAGCTAACAACGTGTCAAAATACTGTCGAAGAAACGCATTGATCTTGAATCCAAACAAAACATAAAGTTTCTTGCTCACTATAAACCTCTATTTTAGAAACTTGCTATATTAACTGTCTTGGACTTATTTATACAGCTATGATTGAGTAAAAACTTGCCATTTCCTGCATAATACTGTGAGGAGTATCAAAATTAATTAATTGTCTTTCACAATATCTGCTTTTTATCTTTTGTATTTGTGTTACTTCTTACTTTTTTAGTTTAATTAGATATTTTGTATACATATCTGAGTTTGTTACCTCAGTAGTAGCGCTTTCTCAGATATTTAATTCAGGAGTATCTGCATACATTTTTAGTATCTTCTTCATGGCTTCTGGTGAAACTGCTACAAAGCGGCAGCACTGAGAAGAACAGCAACGACCAGAGCAACAACCCTGAAGAATTCTTCAATAACGAAGAATGAGACGTCAGCGTTGGTACAATAAGGTACATAGTTCCACTGTACCTAGAAGCTTTCAAGTTCCTTTTTTTGATATACTCATCTGCTTCCTAACAAATGTCGTAAAGCACAGCACTTATTTAGACAAAGTTCTTTCTGAACAGCTTGTATATTGAGCATAAAACAACCACCTACATTTTGTTCTTCAGAAATATATCACTGATGCTTTTGGTTGAACAGTGTCATAAATTATTTTTGTTAACGTTTCGTCCTTCGTCGTCAAGTTAATCTAACTATTTATAATGCTTAGTTCATCGATCTACTTATTGCCCTGTGCTCTTTTAGATTTGATTTCTTCCAAGTTTCTTAGCATTATTTGATGATAACAAAATCCAATTCATATTTGAACGCAGTTTCTGAAATTGCAAGAATGCATTCTGTAATTATTCGGAATTTAATTTTCTTCCAGCGTCTAAAGTTAAAAAAAAGGTAACCAGCTTCATTATGAAAATAGTAATTGGCACTGTAGGAAATGGGGGGCTATAATGGGAAGGTGTACGGGTGACGTCAAAATAGTGGTATGTTTTAGGTCCATGATGAACTTATTAAGATGCAAATTGCGCTTCATTTCGTCGACGCGCTTTTCTAATTTGAACATGGTGGCCCTTCAGCTGTGAAAAATTCATGGGTTTTTACGGTTCTTGAGTTTTCTGCTCCATAACAATTACTTGCTACATAATTTTGTATCACCCTCTCGGAAGGCCATCTCATTAGACTGTGCTCGTCGGTTTCTTTTTTGATAACTTTTACGTGTTGCAATAGCGCAGATAATGAAGTGAATTAAATCATTACTTCCACGTATTTTGCGATCGAAATCATTAAATTGGATGCCAAATTAATTCATTACTAATTATTTGGAACCTAGGAGCGGACAATAATCGGGTTAAACGTTCTATCTCATTTGGGCCGTATGCAGAATCGATTGACCCATTTAAATTGATAAGTTTTATGGAACGTGAACACAACGGACGGACTACGAAATACAATAAACCAATTTCATCATTGGAACTAATACGAACGGTTACACACACGTTGTGGATTTTTTTGACTAAACAAAGTAATTTATATACTTACTATAATTATTGACTAAAATCGAATGATTCTTACCTGAAACAAAAAACTTACAATTAGGAGGATCACGACTTGAGTCCATTGATGGTGTGGGTGGGGGAGAGGGTAATTTGGTTTGGTGGTTCGAATGAACAAAAAAAATTATGCCTGATTGCTTCCGTTGTAGGGCGATTTAAATAAATAATTCCACCCTCGTCTAACAGTTTCGAGTAAAAAATGCAATTCTTAAGGGAACCGAAATCCTGATTTACTATTAATGCTGAAAGGGGCCAAGTCCGGAGCGCGTTTTTCCGCCATCAATAATACGCATCGAGCATAATAGTTTCCTTTTTCAACTTTCAGTTACCCGAACGCATTTTTCATCCGGTCGAAATTACTAACGCAATAACTCCCGTATAATTTGCTCATTAACATGTACGGCCAGTTTTAATCAAAGCCGGTGGAGGTATACACATACGCAGGCCGCTGTGTTGCGCCCCGTTTAATGTTTGTTTAAATAATTTTAATCAAAAGCGCTGCGCTAATTTCTGCCCGATTATTAATTATGATGAAACTTCCAATTATTTTTGGTTCGGCGTGGCGCAGTCGACAAACAAGCCAGATGCAATAAATTCGACCTAATAGTGTAAAATAGTACTGTCTAAATCAAACAAAGTCGTGCAAGTGGAATTATTAATTTTCAGCGATGAATAGACAATCAATAATTTGTTAATACACAGAAAATCAGATTTAAAGATTCAATTTGCGGTATATACAGGATGTCTCTTGTGGAGGGAACTAAAAGTGTTGCAAGGGGAGATCAAAGTAAAGCTTCTTTTCTTAATAAACGTGTAATAAAAACTCAGTTAAAACTAGTTAAACTATAGTAATAAATTCCGTTTCAAATTCAAGAGTATCTATATTTAGGGTATCTAAGACTTAGTTAAAAAAAAATTAACATAAGAGTTACTGCTGTTCATATTGTTAAGAACCACTGACTAATTAAAATAAAACTAGAAAATAAGTTGATGTAGAAATGTACTTAAATGTTAAGGCCCCGGTTTTTCAGTCACAAGTTAACTTTAAGTATCAGTTTATTCCCATAGTAATAATTATGAAAACAATTGTTCCTATGCGTTGAAATTCAGGGTCAACATTTTGAATACCTCTTGTGGATGTTTTGGTTTTGATAAATTTAGAGTTTGTTTAAAGATAAAATTGCATTTTGTAAAATAAATTTTATTAATTAAGAAAATTGTTGTAACCCTATGAACAGCTTTTATCATCTAAGAAATACTTTTGGAGTTCAGAAAAAGTTTAGGAGATTGAAGAAAAAGTACTATGTAATAAGGATGTGATGATTTTGAACAATCAAAAGAAAATCGAAATTGACAAGGAGGAAAATTGAGTTAAAAATGGGTTTTCGGATTTAGCTTCTAACGTAATGACCATGAGATTTGGTAGTAGATAAACAAAGAGACAGTTCATATTTTACAGATTAGTCACGCTAAAATCATACTTAAAAAATTCGTCGTCGCTAATATTTTTAGACGAAAGATATTCAAATTAACTATGACATATTTTTCCCATATTTTTAGCCTGGAAAAAAATTCAAGTTATGTTTACAAACACATTAGTTGGCACCGTACATCTTTACTATTTATTCCCACACTTATTCTTCTGGTAGTACGCAGTATAAAATTAGCGTTGCCCGTTGTAAAAATGTCTTTGACAAGCTCGAGCATGAAAGATTCCATAAATCAGCCTTTCGGATACTCGTGTTCGTTCCAGGGCAATATACATTTTCGTCGTTTATCATTTCAGAAAGAGCTTAAAGCTGCAGAAGCCAGGAACTAACGAAATATGTTAATGAAGAACACAATGACCCATCAGGCGAAAATAAAGCACCACTTCTTTATGTAAGAAGGAGCCTAGACGCAGACGAAATACGAGCTGAATGTACACTTCATAACTTACTAGTAAATGTTGGAGGCCGCCAGTATCTCACAGATTAACTTACATAAATTTCAGCGACTCCCCGGCAAAGATGGCGGAGAGACATAATTAATGAGACTACGTGATTAAGATTATGTTAAACGAGAAAAACGTTCCGGATTACTTGTGTATGCCTGGAGGAGGTACGTGAATATTTCGTTAACTTAATTACTTACCGAAACTTAATGACTAATAGTAATTAAAACGCCCCGACGTATGCCAAAAGTAAAAAATGTTTAAGCCTTGTTTATTACACCAGGCGGTTAATTCCACTCAAACGGATCGCTTAAGGTTTGAAGCCCCGCGTTGTAAATTAAGATGTTAACGTTGGAGAGCCCACAAAGTTAAAAATAATCAACCGAGGCTAATTTAGAGGGCGTAAAAATATAAATATATTTGGTTTAACAAAGTTTCATAAAGGGTCTTTAAATAAAATCCTTTCCGTCATTAAAAATGAAAACAAAAAATTTATTAATCCTTTTGAAACGTCAAACGTAATTAATTCAAAACGTAAATAATTGATTGTAGAAGTTAGTTTGAGTTTCGTTCTTGTTTTTCGAACGCGCGCGGTTTAGTAAAATCGATGCAAATACAATCAGCCCTTCAAAGAAATTGCATTCATTGCATTTGTTGACATTAAAAATGCAGCAGCAGTTGCACTTTAAAGAGATATTCCTGCGATGCTTCTCGTGATGCGTTTTGTTCAAACAGCCTTGTTTTTCTGGGAATTTATGCAGCACTTTCTTAGACGCGCGGAATCCTTTGAGGAAAATGTATATCTTAAAAGCGCTTACAGAAAAATAAACATACGAAACACAAACGTATCGCAACAAATCTCACCGAGAAATTATTTTGAAGAAGTGAAAACAAATGACGAAGTTTTCGGTGGCCTTTCCATACATCAAATACAATGTAATTATGTAGTTTTAAGTACCTCAACAGGTAACTTATTAACACCCACCAAGAAAATCCATGCCACAGATTAAGGAAAAAATGTAAAAAAAAATCTAGTTAATTACCCTCGTCAAGCTCAGCGTGACATTGACCCATTGTTAGTGCATGACGTAGTATCAGCTGGTCTCGAAGAATAAATCGATATTTTTTATGCAATTTTCGTTTCCTCCGTTGCATTTTTTTTTTCATCTCTCTATATATAAAAAGAACGCTACATAGCTTATGCAAGGAAAAACGCTCTAGTTTAGGCCGTAAGTAATTAAACGATTTTTTAAACATTCTAATTGATTTATTTGAAAAGAATAATTAAGATAAACTACCAAATATGTTAGAGATGAAGGGTTTAAAATGCTGGGGATATTTGGAAATCGCGACGATTACTGAATCGCTGAAGATTATTTTTAATTAAAGAGCCTATCTAGAGAGAGCTATGCCCAAGGGCATGGCGAATCTTTTTCTACAAGTGGATCAAATTTAAGTTAAAAATTTTGTAGTAATGGACTGTGGGTCAGGTATTAACATTTTTCCTCTAATTCTGACATATTATACACCCCAAGAAATACCGTTTCCTTCATTAGGCGGTTTATATACCACACTCAGAGATATTTTTGGTATTGGTATATAGAATAGAAAGTATTTTACTGGTATATAGAATATGAAAAATATTCGTATTTTAATGGTACTAGTTACCCTAAAATATAAGTAACGCGTTAATTAAACGTTTTCATAAAATGTGATAATTCGTTTATCAAATTATTTATTAAATTATACAGACTGATCCCAAAATAACGTGCCGAAAAGAAGGAGATGATGAGTAAAACTCATATACTCGGGGGTTGGAACATCTACCGAGCGCGTCCCCCGGGTGGCGGATGGGGGTACGGCCAAGGTCTTGTGACTATGGCTAGTGGTAATGAAGCCCCGGGCCTAAACTCCCGCGTGGTGGACATCCACCGTGGACCATTCCCCCCTCTCCACTGGATTGTAACCGTCCAGTGGATTTCACTGAGGTTGGTTACCCTCGTGTTTGTGCCGTGCGAGGCGACCCGTGATGGTGGATGAGAGGATCCTGGAGATTGAGTTCCCTGAAGTGGGGGCAACACATCTCTTTGGCCTGGATTTCACCTAGACGGGAGGTCGAAACTAACCCACTTCGATCAAACGGCTGAGTTGTCGGGTCAGACCGCCGACCGGGTGAGTTCCTTCGGGCGGGGGTGTGTGGGCTGGCACTGTGGGTGCGCAGCGCATCTTACACGTGTGCTGTGCCGAAGCGGAGGTCCGGCCTGTACGCAACCCGTTTCTGGGAGCTATATCCGACTAGTAGCCCTGGCGTCGAGTTCAGCGTCCCATGTTGGACTCCGTGGTGGGTGGGGAGCTGGGAGGACGAAACTCTTTTAAACAATAACATGGATACCGAAAAAGTGTAATAAAACAAACAGAGGTGCGTCTTCGGATACCCCTCAACCCTCTCATTCACAGGCCTCACCACAACAGCTGGGCCAGAGCAACAGCCAGAGGGTAGCAACAACAGAAGGCTCGCCGGAAACGGATCAGTGGAGCCGAACAAAAAGAAGGAAGCTGGCGCGCCTCAAAGCTGCGGATGCGTCTGGAAAACAGGCTGGCCAAACGGTCAGACAGTCTACCAGTGATGCACCAAAAGCTCGAGTGCACCCACTTCCCGGCGCTCAACCCAGAGGCTGGCCCACACGGCTAACCCGGGTGAAAAGAAGGGCAGCCAAAAAGGGCAAGATCAGATGGTACCCCACCATCGGAGAGGCCCGTGAAGAAAACAGTGCTGTTAACCAGCCTCCTTACCTTCAAAAACAAAGGGATCCCAACTGCGGGTAAAAGCACAGCAGGACCCTCCAAAAGACCGGATGGTGGCTACAAGGAGGCTGTTAACAAACACCTCCACGTAGCCATCATCGAGAAATAACCCGTGGGGTAAATTAACAAAACCCCAAAACGAGGCCATCAAAAAGTACTGGAGAGGCTTTGGACAACTGCTTGTTCTCCTGCCCCTCTGGGACTATAAGACCACCGACCTTCAAGGGATGGTCGTATTCAGGTGAGATCTTAGGATCACATGCGAGGACGACTATTCCTTGGCCAGTTGAATAAGACGGTTGGCAACCTCTCACCCCGTGGAGGCTGCACGTCTAGAAGTGGTACAGGTGGGTCGGCTCCCCAGGCTCTGGAAGGCGACACTATGGATTCCAGGATGAACCGGAAGAAATGGATGTCGTCCAAAAGACGTCTGGAGGTGCAGAACCCTGGACAAGATCTCAGATGGTGCGTTTTCCATACGGCCACTCGCGATCAACCTCTTGGGAGGCTGATTGTTTTTGGCGTTGGAGATGACGCCGTAAAGGAGATAAACAGTAAAGGAGGAAGCTGAATTATAAGTTCACCTCCTTAAAAATTAAAAATCCAGAAGCCTGTCGAGCAACAGACGGCTTCTGTAGAACACTAAACAGCTGCAAACCACGCAATTGCAACTGCAAGAACCACAACAACAACAGCCGCGCAAGAGCAACAAATAAAGTCCCATCAGCCGCACGGAGACTGAGGCAGTCGAACCCCGGTTGCGACACCTCAGATTAGTGAAGTGGTGGGACCTACTTCCAAGTTTCGCCCGGATTCCCCTCCAGTGACGCGACCTAAAAACTTAATCCTCCCCATAAGTCCCAATGGCGGGGAATACACATTAAACAATTAAACCTGCATCACTGCCGGGCGGCTGCAGCGACCTTATGCAGACACCTTGGTAGTAAGCCGGACATTGTTTTAATTCAAGAACCCTGGATGATAGTTAAATCAAGGGTTTCCGGCCTAAGTAATCTGCAGGTACTATCTTCGTAGACAAAAACATAATAATCCTAGGACATGCATCTATGTTCCGGGAAACCTTCAAGCCCTTCTAGTACCACACTTGAGCTGCCGAGATATCACGGTTGTTCAAATCAGCTGTGACATGAAGGGAAAAAACGAAACTCCTTTGGCGTCAATTTACCTCCCAGGAGATTCGACGGATCCCCCTCCACTATAGAGATGATGGAGGTCATAAAATACTGCGAGAGGAACAAAAAGCATCTTGTAATTGGATGCGACTCAAATGCACACCACACTGTATGGGGTAGTGCCAATATCAACTCCACGTGGAGAGATCACTACTGGAATATCTTTCCGGTACAACCATGGAGATGCTTAATAGGGGTGGCAGACCTGCCTACTTTTGTAAGTTCTCGATGCCAGACAGTAATTGATATTACTTTGGCTTCCCAGTATTTTTCCTTCATAGAAAACTGGAAGGGTCTCACAAGAAATTACCATGTCAGACCATAGAATGATTAGCTTCAAAATTAATACCTGCGAAACTATTCCTAAGGGTACAGAAATCCGAGATCTACCGACAGAGCGCTTTTATCTGAAGTGCCTGGAGGACAGACCTCGAACTCCTCCTGTCTCCGGAAGAATTCAAACAATAGTAGAGCTGCAAAGAGAAGTTGACCTTCTCGAAGACTCTATTAAAAAATCCTATGAACAGGCATGTCCGGTAAGAACAGTCCAGGCACGCCAGCCCACCGTATGGTGGTGCAGACAGCTTGATAAACTGAAACTTACCTTGGGCAAACTGTTCAATAAAGCAAAAAACACTAGAAATACAGACGACTGGGCCGCGTATAAACGCCACCAAAGAGTGTATAAAAAGAAAATTAAAGGGAAGACAGAGACATGGAGATCCTTCTGCAAGAAAATTGAGACTACCAGAGATTCTGCCCGTCTCAACAAAATACTAGCCAAAGACCCATATCAGCAACCAGCTAGTCTAAAACGTGAGGATGGTTCTTTTACCACCAACGTTGAGAAACAGCAAAGGTACTGATGGACACACATTCCCAGGTTGCAATATCAATCCCATACCTGCATGGATGGGCTCCCGATACCACTCTAACGGAGGAGGATTGGGAGTTTGCCGACCAGTAGTGGAGAAAGAAAGAACAATCTGGGCAATTAAAACCTTTCACCCCTTCAAATCGCCAGAGTTTGGACGGCGTTTATCCGTTCTCCTTCAATGGGGACTGGAAACAATTCTACCTACCTGATACATATTCTTAGAAGATTGTATCGCTTGGAGATATCCCCAAGAACTGGAGGAAATAAAAGTGGTATTTATACCAAAACCAGGACGAAAAGACTACTCTCTCGCAAAATCCTATCGCCCAATTAGTCTCACATCCTTCTTTTGAAGACTTTGGAGAGACTATGCGACAGGCTCATGAGAGAGGAAGTTCTGAATCAACAAACCACTACATCACAACCAACATGCACTTGCTTAGTAGGCAAATCTACAGAATCCGCCCTACATTCTGTAACCGGGCGGATAGAAAAACCATAAACAACAAAATGTTCACCTTAGGGTTTTCATAGACATAGAAGGTGCGTTTGACAAAACCACCTTCAACAGTGTCGAACAAGCACTACGTGAACATGGGTAAACCACATTCTTAGAGAATGGATTCTACAGCTCTTGAAACATAGAGGCTGTACACATTACTGTTGAAACGTGTCTCTTGGGGAACAGTAAGCAGAGGCTGTCCTCAGGGTGGCGTCTTATCACCCCTACTATGGAACATAGTAGTGGACAGCCTCCTCCGTCAACAATGGAGCAGGCTTCTGCACAGTAGGATATGCAGATGATATAACTATCCTGCTTAATGGGAAATATGAACAAGTGCTGTGCAACCTAATGCAAACAGCACTCAAATTGACTGAAAACTGGTGCGCAGAACACTCTTTGACAATTAATCCCTCAAAGACGATGATTCTGTTCACAAAAAAGGAAAGTCAGGGATCGTAGGTTCCCAAACTTTTCAAACGGAACTAACCTTTTCAGATGAAGTCAAATATCTGGGGTCATTTTTGACCAGAAACTGAATTGGGGTAAACATGTTAATGTAAAAGTGGAAAAAGCGTGTGTCGCCTTTTGGCGGTGTCGCCGTGCGATGGGCGAGGCTTTGGGACCATCACCAAAAGCCGCTCTATGGCTATACACTGCCGTTATAAGGCCCATGCTCTGCTACGGGCGTTGGTCTGGTGGCCCCAGAACCAGACTATCGACAACAGCATCGGAGCTTTCGCACGTGCAAAGACTTGCATGTCTGAACGCTACCGGCGCGTTGAAATCCACCTACCGCCGCCTTAGAGGCCGTCGCTTGGTCTCCACCGCTGGATATATATGTGGAGGAGATGGCACTGGGATCGGCCCTGAGGCTGTGGCAAAAAGTGTGGAATAATAATAACAAAGTCT
Organism: Dorcus hopei; assembly: GCA_033060865.1. NCBI lineage: Eukaryota > Metazoa > Arthropoda > Insecta > Coleoptera > Lucanidae > Dorcus > Dorcus hopei. The sequence goes on from CM065419.1 coordinate 38,605,717, forward strand.
TGGAGTAGGCACCACCTCATTCTGGAAGAGGCTCTACAGAGACTCCTCTTTTTGGGGCGACAGTTGACTCCTCCACCACCATATATATTTAGGAAGCACTTCAGCGTTCTCTTGAATACTGACGATGCACCCAAACCCGACATATCCATCTTCACCGATGGATCTAAGACCTTAAAGGAACAGGCGCAAGAATTTTCTCCGATGACCTAGAACCTTCATATAAGCGCCAGCACTCTGCCAACTGACAACTGTTTTCAAGCAGAACTAGTTGCCATCATAGAAGGTGCAAGAGCAATTCTGGATCGAGACATTCAGAACAAAATCATCAGAATAGCCAGCGACAGTAGGCGGCACTATTGAGCTCTAAATAGCAACAAAATATCCTTAGGGATAGCATTCAATGCCACAACACATTAGAACAAGTGGCAAAACATAACACCCTGCAACTCACTTGGGTTAAAGGACACTCTGGAACATTTGGCAATGAGCAAGCAGATGAACTAGCTAGACAGGGGCCGGGCAACCCTTTTGGGGCTGAACCTGCCATAATGCCAAATCATCAAATCTGTTCAATGCGTTACTGAAACAAAGATCCCAGAATCGACATATCGATAGATGGGCAAAGCTAAACAAGTGTCGCCAAGCGAAAGAGGCTATAACGGCCCCATCGCTTAAACTGACACGATTCTGTATGCAACTACCCAAGAAAAGACTACGTTTATTCGTAGGAATACTCTCGGGCCACTGCAAATTGAACAAGCATAGCCATCGTATGGGACTAATAGACAACCCAATTTGTGGGGTTGTAATCTAGAGGAAGAAACGGTTGAACATATCCTTTGCGATTGCCCAGCACTTGCCTCAATCAGAGGTTCCATGTTAGGGGATTTCTGGCCTGACATGGCTGGAATTCGCAGTGCCCCTCCGTCAGACGTTCTCGGCTTCATCGAAAGAGTGGGATGGCTCGAGGAGCGCTGACGGTTAAACACTGCTGAACATGGGGGTAGTACAATGGGCCCAAAGTGTGGCCTAAGTGCACGTGAAATTTTCATTCACCCCCCACACCAAATCCAGAATCCAGAAAAACTCATATACAAAAAAGTTTTCTAATAAAAGTCTTTTCGTTTTTGAGATAAAAATAATTGAAAATTTGCTGTATGTTAACGAGTTTAGATGTTACAGGTACCGTTGCTAAAAAAATTGCAACTATTGTTGCCATACAACCAGGAATTACCTTTTCAATCCGATTAACATTAGCGTATAGCAAATTTTCAATTATTTTTATCTCAAAAACGGAAAGACTTTTATTAGAAAAAAATTTGTATATGAGTTTTACTCATCATCTCCTTTAACTGATTTCTTTTTGGCACGTTATTTCGGAACCACCCTGCATTAAATTACATTTAATTAAATATAATCTCAAAAGGTATAATGTCTTACGTGGCTATATTTTAGATGTAACAGGCTCTTCAAAATATTTATCCAAATTGGTCTTGGGACCCTCGTTATATAATAAATTTCCCATAAAACTACTAACATTGTATCACTAAATGAGATGAGAGCTAAAAATATGACTAAAGTCTACTACCCTTAACAACAATTGTTGAAATAATCGTTGTTATGGGTTTAAGCTTGTTTAAATTTAAGCTGGCATTGTACAACTGGGCCTTACTTATAAATTTTGTTGCATAGCATTTTAGATCAAAAGTCTGTCGCGACCTAAATTGTTGTTCACTAAAGTTGTAGTTTAAAAGTTAAAACCAAAGAACTTTCTTGTCCATTGCAAATGATCACTAAATATATAATTACTACAAATGATCGGACACTTCGTAAAATTGAACTAAATTTCAACATTTCGCTATACGTTTGACAGCTTCAAGCTTCTTCAGAATAGGTTGTAATAATATAAATATTAAGGCTGGGAATCATATTCGAATAATTCGAATATTCGAATACATGTGCACTCAGTATTCGAATACGTTCAAATTTAATAATTCGAATATTCAAATTATTCGAATAATTCAAATAATTCGAATATTCAAATTATTCGAATAATTCAAATAATTCGAATATTCAAATTATTCGAATAATTCAAATTATTCGAATATTCAAATTATTCGAATAATTCAAATAATTCGAATAATTCATTTAATTCGAATTTTTAAATAATTCGAATAATTCACATCATTCGAATTTTTTAATTATTCAGTGAATTGAAAAATTCAAACATTCGAATATTAACTTAATCCGATTTTTCGAATATGTTTTGTAACTACTTTTCTAGTTGTCTTCATTATCGACAAACAAAGTTAATAGAATCGCATTGCGCCACTCAGAAGAAGGATCCCTGCAATATTTGACACAAAAATGTAGACCCTTTTTTTACGAAGTCTGGTCGGCAGCTACATGTTATAGTATTTCTCACATCATTTATTCGCAAAATATTGTCCAGAAGTGATGTTTGAAAATACTTTAAATTAAGTTTAAAATGAAAGTGACAAAATACAATGTAAATTTTGCCCGTACAGGGCAATTTCCATTTCATTATTCGAATACTTATTTAAATATTCGAATTTTTATTCGATTTATTTCAATTATTCGAATTAATTCGATTTATTCGAGTTATTCGATTTATTCGAATTATTCGATTTATTCGAATTAATTCGATTTATTCGAATTATTCGAATTTATTCGATTTATTCGAATTATTCGAATTATTCGAATATTCGAATAAAATTTCAATTGAATATTCGAATACCAAATCTGAGAAAAGTCCCAGCCTTAATAAATATATAATTATAATAATTTCATATTTAAAGCTGGTTTCTTGTCCGATGAAAATTATATCACAAAATCTTTTAAACGGACTAAATAGCGCACAAACACTCAACAATATTCTACATTTAAGACTAAATTCAAAACGTGTTTTAGACATATTCTATACCTGATGTGTTGCATGGGACAGTCTAAGTTAGTCATAATCCCCACATCTACATTGCTACACTTGTTTTTATCTATCTTATGGCCTGTTGTTTTAATTTCTTTTTATTAAACACTGACACTACCAATTGCATTGGTACAGTTTAGTATTTATTTAATATTAATATACATCAGCTGACGACGTCTATATACAATTATACTATGTAACATGTGTCCAACAATTATTGTAGTCCTGGGTGGCTGTGGAGTCAAACATTTTTAAGTAATTCTTGTTTCAAATGGCGATAAAACATTAAATACGTAAAGAAACATTTATTTGTTGTTTAACAGTCAATATTTGAGACGTCAATTAAACGATACAAAGTAGAAATCGGCATTTAAGTTTGATTCCACAGCCACCCAGGACTACAATAATTGTTGGACACGTGTTATCTATGACCTAATAAATGATGAGGACGCGACGATTACATTTACAAAGAATCGCTTGATCCTATTTATTTTATTTATTAGATACAGCTGTGGAATGCCTGAGTATTCATTCAACGTAACCGTCAGTACCGTACCATGAATTAGTTTCACTAGAGTGTTTTTTTGTGATGATAATTTATGTATTTTGTGATAGTAATTTATTGATCTTCACAACATCAAAGGTTTCGTTGCTGATGGATAAATAGGAAAACAAATTAAAATCTCCGGCGAAAAAAAATTTGAAATTCAAAGCATGATAGAAAGCAAAAGAATCCCGCAAGAAAGTCAACGGTATACAAAGTATTTGATAAAGGCGACAGGTGAGAAATGATATAAACTACACGCAAATAAGAGAAGGGAAATAATAGAAAGACAAGAGATAAAGTAATTGACTATCAAAAGAAATATTAAAAAAATACTAACGTAACATTAAAAATTTAATAAATTTTATAATTTGATAAAAAAAAATAAAAGAAAAATTGAAATAAATAACAAGCTTAAACTTTCTTTCTCTTGCTTCATTTCTCGTTCATTTTGATTTCGCTGTATCTGCTATAATATTAATTTGTGTTGAATACAAAACTAAAGACCACCGGAGCCTTTTCCTACGAATCAAAAGGCCAACGGGAAATAAAGAAACGAATAAAAAATTCGACAAAAGATGATGAAGATGAAAAAGAAAACAAAGAAAAACACGAAAATTTTATAAAATAGGAGATATTCATTCATAAAGATAAAGATAGAACACCGAAATTACGCAAATTACAACAAAATAACGAAGAATAAGATGAATGAAAAACGAAATAAGATTGACGATATTTCTCCTTTTGATTTTCAGCATCTCTCCTCAAACAAGCAGAAGTACACTTAAATTTAAAAAAAGCAGCAAATTAAAACAAAAGAATGACAAAAGAATAAGAAAAAACAACACACAAATCGCTTGGGTAGTTGCTATAAACCGCTGAAGTTGACATTAATTAAAAACGACGTTTCGGATATAATTCGTTTCCGATTTTTGGGTAAGTGGCCCCAGCGGAGAAACACTTAGGCCCGATTTTACAATCGTCGAATAAGCATTATTCTTAGAATAATGTGTCGTAGGTGTGACATGGATATGGAGGAACATTAAAGGATATTCGGCGAACAGTTATTCCGTCCTTATTCCACGATTGTAAAACTGGGCCTTAATAAATTGTGCAGATCGTATAAGACACACTGTCTCGTGAAATGTAGTAGGTCATGGCCATAGAAGAAAAAAGGAAACCTTTGGGACTCTGAGAATAATCTACGCTATAGCAAAAAAAAATTAACACCAGTTACTGAAGTGAAAAGAAGTCCATGATGAAAATAATTTCTACAAAATCGAAATTTTTACACATTTTATAAATATCTACAAGGGTCACTCTAAATATTCTAGTGTGCCACGGGTTCGCCATCACTGAGCTAGACGATCGGGTGAATCTAGTTTGCCATTCATGTATAACTTTGAAGCTGATCGTAAAGACTTCCGCATCGATGTGAAAGTCGTAAAAGGGGACATAAAACAAAAACACTTTACTTACAGCTGTGAGACGCATGAGTTTTCATTCAGCATAACCGCCAGTGCCGTTCTATGATTTAGACTTTAATTTTCTACTGCAAATTTTTCGAAAAGTATTAAGTTCTGATTAGAGAACATATTACTTTAATTTAAAAAAAGAAGTCCATCTAAAGTGCTTCATTTTTTTTATTAAGTTTTGATTCACATACTTTAGGTACTTGTAACAGATTACTTAAAAAAAAAAACATTTGTTTTGAAGTAGGATCTCAAACTTCTTACAAATCGGTCGTTAGTTTCAACTCCAATTTCATTTCAAGTTACAAAAAAATTATAGATCATATAATGAAAAAGAATTATTTTCTTTAATTTGAAAAAATGAATAAAATTAAAACCAATGGCCACAAGCAAGAACGATAACGGAAGAAGCTTCTAAACATACTCGAGTTGATTACTGAATTTATTAATTATAAACCAATTCTTATGTATTGTTAATACAATTTATAACTGCTGGGTCATCTGCATACTCAGAAAAGAAAACGCACTAGATGGATTGATTTATTTATTTATTTGAATCAATACACGTTAATCTACACGACCTTTCGGAATTTTGTTTATGCAATCTGAACGTAAGAAAGTAATAAAATCATAAAATCATATATTAAGGCGTGATAAGTATCGGTGTGCCTTTTTTCCAATAATACTTGTAGAATGGGACCTCTATTAAATTCATTATCTAAATTTTTAGATATTCTTAGGTATAATTCCTTGAGTTAATTAATTAAGAAAATAAATTAATATTGTTAAGTAAGAATTATTTATTACTAGTTATTAATACCAATAAAAAATTAGAATGTATTACGTATCGCTAATGCTAATCTCCGTATTCTTTCGTATGAAAGTCATAAATGACCTGCCTCAACGTTTATTGTGTTACATCTGCGGGTTTACTGCTCTTTAATTTATTGCACATAATAGTAAACTTCGGTCAGCTGGGGCATTTAAATCACATCCAGTACTTCTCAAGGTTAGATTTAGGTTTTTCCAGTTATTATTGACTTTTGCCTTATACCGTGTGTCATAACTTCGTTTCTTTTCTTGTGTATTAATAGTGGTTACAGTAAGTGAAACTTATTCGATTACGCACTGTATAAACCACAAGAAACAAATCAATTATTTAAAGCAACCTGACCTTTGATATATGTTCAAAATACATGCAAACATTGTTATATTCAATAAATTAACTTTGCTATCATAATTATTGCGCTAATTGTAAAGTTCCAGAAAATATTATCTTTCACCGTCTCAAATTTCTGCGCATATGCTCAACTTTAATGTAACAGTTCCACACAGCTCGAAACAAACTTGAAATATTTTGTAACTTATTTTCTAATAAATATTAACTCGTCCTAATTTGAATTTCGCTCGCGAAATGGTAAAATTTGATACCCCCCTCTGTCTTTCACAGTTTCTAAATAACTTTGATGTTAAACACCTTCCTTTTTTTTTTAACTCAGATTAATTAATAAAAGGTGTTTATGTTACAGTTGAATTAACGGGGATTTTAAACAGCCGTTTACGCCTGTTGGAAACACGACTTTAAAACTACTGTGTGTTTAGTCTAATTAGGTTTTTGTTTTGCTCCAACTTTCACACATTAAAATCAACAAGCGCGTGTATGCATCTCGCTTTTGATATTACTTCTCTTAGACACCAAACAGCAACTAGTTCGCTTGTTAATTACCATCACAAATATTTGTCTCATTAATGTGTAAACAATGAGTACGCCTGTAAATCATAATTATTAATTTACCCCGTATTTGTTGTTGAATGTGCGGCGGATAAAATTACGGGCGGGGTTGAGACCATCAGGGCGAACGTGGCCGGGTGTAAATAGAGGGATTAAATAAATACGAAAAATTCGTCGACGTGTCACTTTGTTTATTTCGGGAGAAAGAGCGAGGCGGGTGGAAAAAGAGCTAATGTTTTCGGGATTCGCGTTTCGGGGTTTTATTGGAAACGGTCTCAAAACTCGTTTAATATTGATGGATCGTTCCTGCTGCCTAAGAACGTGTTAAAAACAAGGAAATGAAACTTGCAGGTATTAGGTACGAGACGAAAATTACTTTGTATTTTCTTTGTTGCTGTTAAAATTACGCCAAGAACATTTCAACTTTGGTTTTCCAAACGATAAAATTAAGCATTTTATTACCAAAGTTATTCTTTAGATTTTCGAAAAGTTCTAGAAGTGATAATACAGTGAAACCTCGATTTCCTAAAAGAACCCGAATTATTTACATTTTCATGTTAAGGACCTATTCCTTTATGACCCTTTGTTTCTTAGGTAATTGAAATTTTATTAAAATTTGTGGCCTTAACAATTTTTTTTATAATTTTTGGAAATTTTAAAAATGATTAGGTTATGCGAAGTAACATCAATTTTATATCAACGGCTATTAAAAGTAAAATAATTTAATCTCCGCTGAAAACATTCTTTCATTTTAATTTCATAAATAGCAACAAACAAACTCATTAAATTCCTGCGTTGGCTTTTATTTATGAGAGACGATTTTTTCGTGCCGTCTTTCCGATGGTAATTAAATTCCCCGTTTTTCGTTCTGCACATTGCATCACTCACTCGGCGGAATTATAATAGAGAGAAAAATATTTGACATTGCGTTCCAGGGCTCTGTACTCACGCGCGGTTTATTTTAAGTGCCGGAAAACTATTTTGAGTTAGTCGGTAGCCGGCTCCTAAATTAGACGTTCGATGAACTTAATTTCTGCATCGAACGTGTTTCAATGTGTTTCGGAGCCAAACATTACGTTAAATTAGTTTCGCTATAAATACAAATCGGAAACGTAAACATAAAAGAATGTAGGTACAAATTCAATAGGGGGTGATCTTTTTCTTCGTTTTTCTTTGTGGATAGGTGAGTTTCGGCGTGCGATTTTAAAGTTTAAAATTCTTCCTCGCGCAAAGATTTCGAATCTAATCTATAGAGATGAGGGTCGACAGTTTATATTATCTCTGTCTTAGGGTCACCTGCATGTTATTTAGAGGCGGTAGCATCAGTGACGAGAGTTCTTAAGGGACACCAGGGGACGACCTGGAAGATGCGGTGGTTGGTAGTCGGCATGCATGAACAATTAGATTGGATTATTTATGGCATAAAGTACTATTTCCGTCAGCGTCAGCGTTTCCAGCGTTCTATTTCAGGGGGCGCGTAAATATTTAGATTTTACATGATCTATAGCAATTAATATTTATAAAGTCGTTTCTCCGCTGTACTTCCACTGAAAAGGCCCCGACTATTTATAGACTGATTGTCAATGGTATTGAAGGATTTAAATCGAAGTACGTACCTCACGATAGAACATAATTTAAATACTATTTATATTTAAATGTCTTGAGCGATTGTACTTATGATAATCGTTTCTAATTTGACCAAATTAGTTTCGTGGAATGAATGCACGTGACAGTTATGCTGTGACTTCCCCCCTCGCTTTCCATATATTTACTTTGTTTTGAAACTTCTTCGTTCGAAATGATTTGAATCTTTCGCCATTGTTAAAAATTGCACAGTTTTTTTTTTAATGGCGTTGTGATTTCTATCTCATAAAACGTAATAAACCGAGAGTTTTTCTTTGGCTGTCTGGCAATTTGCTGGGGCCAGTGGCTGTTCGAAATAATGAACGTAACAAACAAAACAAAAAAGCCAAACGCTAATGAAACAACGAGCAATTTTCTCGCTGAGAGGAGCCTTCTGCAACTAGGACGACGACGACGACGACGACGACAATCAGAACTGCAGACGCTGAATAAAACAATGTACTTCACATGAGGTTACTAATTTTGAAGTCTACGTCTACTCGCTCATTATGTCGAAGAAGGACCGTCATTAATTCCCCGAGCGACGCTGTTTCAACACAATGGGCATTGTCCGAATAGAGGGCTGCATAATTAATTAGACTCTATAGAGCGCCAACTCCGGACGTGCTTCAGCCATAGTCGAAGTCCGGGTCAAGTCGCCACCTAACGCATATCTCGTGACTAGGAATTCTAAACCTTCCGCAAGATTAAATCCACATTCAATCGCTTAAAATAAAAGGGAGAGATCTCATTATGACGAAAACGAACAAAACCCTCCAAAAAAAATTATTTAATTAAACCATTTGTTCTCTATAACTACAGCTCCATTGGATATCATCTAAAAGCGTTTAGTCGTTACCAAATAGATAGATACATTCACAGGTCAGAACTGTACGAGGTATTATAATGATTATCGATTACCGAAACTATTAATAGTTCCAAACTCTGGCCTAGTTGTCTGGTTAATTAGTTTTGGATTATTTGCGAAACTTGCGTTAATTATCTCGCATAGGTCTTTCTATAACATTCGACACTACCAGGCTTAAGAGTTTTGCACGCTTTAATGGAATATACCTAAGAAAATTGGGTTTCGTTTGTCTAGCGAAAATTAATACGCGGAAGGGTTGATTTATTTTAATCTTTATGCCCCCCCATAAACCATTTTCTGAAGCAAATTGCTTAATGTTATAAATATATTATGTATCAAGAACGTGATTTTCAAATTGGCAAAAAATATATATGACAGAAGACATATTTCAAACAGCTCTTGAATATCCAACAATCACGAAGTCAAGAAAGTATTTAGTGAAGAAGTACCCTCTCAGTCATTGCCAACTTCCTATTTTTTCAAATAAAAATAAAAAAGAAATTCGTGTCTTGAAGGGCAAACAATTTGAACAAGGTTTGAAAGGTGTGCATTTTAAAAATAGCGACAGATTCAAGTCATTTCGAACAAAGAAGTTTTAAAAATTAACTAATCATATGGGGAGAGGTGGGTTGATACTGGCACGTCAGAACCTTTAAGGAAAAAATAAACGTGTGTTTCAAAATTTGTGTGACAGTATCCCTTGATTCTAAGAAGAAGGTATTAATGTCCGAAAATGTATTTTAATTTTCGTTTGTTGTACAGATTAAAATTTATTCCCTAAGATTGTTTTAAAATACTTTCAACGCGTCATTCATAAGCCGTTAGTGTGTGGAAATAGGAATGCTATTTTAAAACGTGTTTCTTTTTGAAGACCGCAAATTTACAGAAAGCTTCTGTGATCTTTGCTCTCATAGCCATTCATTATTCTCTCTAAATGTCACGGGCGTTACACGCACATATTAATTCCACGAAACTAATTTGATCAAATTGGAAACGATTATTTATTTATCATAAGAACACTCACTCAGGCCATTTAAATGTAAATGTTTTTTACGCTTTTTTGAGGTGGAGAAGTAGCATACAAAATAAAATTAAAACAGAAAAATGGAAAGAGAAACAGCACCGTTGAATCTCTGTTAGCACGATGCTAACAGACCAAAGAAAACAAAATTATTGACTGACGCTGAAAGAAGTTGACTTCTAAATGGAATGAAATTATAAACAAGACATGTCGCAAGCAATTTGTCCGACAATTCCACCGCTGCCGCCGAATTGCAAGGGACGACGCTTAAAAGATAAAAGAAAGGAGATGAAATTAACTTTGCTTCATATTTCTTGGTCGACAACCTCCTCTACTTCTTGGTGATTTCCAAGCATCTATCTATCTCCTCATCCAATCTCGTTCTCGAGAGGCTCATCGCATTCTTTCATTTCGTAGTCTACAGAGATGACCTCTTCTATTGGTTTCTGGTGATTTCCAAGCATCCATTCTATCCCAAACTAGTTTTCTGAAGGCTCATGACATTTCTTGTTTCCATAACTTACAAAAATGACCTCTTCTACTTGCTGGTGATTTGCAAGTATTCATCTCCTCATCCCAATCTCATTCTCTAAGAGTTCATCACATTCCTTCATTTAATAATCTGCAAAGACGACCTATTCTGCTTCCTGGTGATTTCTAAGCATCCACCTCCTCATTCCAATCTCGTCCTCGAGAGACTCATCGCATTCTTTCATTCAGTAACCTGCAGGGGCGACTTCCTCTATTGGTTTCTGGTGATTTCCAAGCATCCATTTCATCCCAAACTAGTTCTCTAAAGGCTCATGGCATTTCTTCATTCCATAACCTACAGTGACGACCTCTTCTACTTGCTGGTGATTTGCAAGCATTCATCTCCTCATCCCAACCTCGCTCTTTAAGAGTTCATCACGTTCCTTCATTTCATAACCTGTAAAGACGACCTCTTCTGCTTCCTGGTGATTTCTAAGCATCCATCTCCTCATCCCAATCTCGTTATCGAGATGCTCGTCGCATTCTTTCATTCCGTAACCTACTGAGACGGCCACTTCTATTGCTTTCTGGTGATTTCCAAGCATCCATTTCATCCCAAACGAGTTCTCTAAAGGCTCGTGGTATTTCTTCATTCCATAACGTACAGAGACGACCTCTTCTACTTTCTGGTGATTTGCAAGCATTCAACTCCTCACCCCAATCTCGTTCTCTAAGAGTTCATTACATTCATTCATTTAATAATCTGCAAAGGTGACGTCTTCTGCTTCCTGATGATTTCTAAGCATCTATCTCCTCATCCCAATCTCGTTCTCGAGAGGCTCATCGCATTCTTTCATTGCGTAAGCTACAGGGACGACTTCTTCTATTGGTTTCTAGTGATTTCCAAGCATCCATTCTATCCCAAACTGGTTTTCTAAAGGCTCATGGCATTTCTTCGTTCCATAACCTACTGAGACGAATTCTTCTACTTGCTGATGATTTGCAAGCATTCATCTCCCCATCCCAATCTCGTTCTCTAAGAGTTCTTCACGTTCCTTCATTTAATAATCTGCAAAGACGACCTGTTCTCCTTCCTGGTGATTTCTAAGCATCTATCTCCTCATCCAATCTCGTTCTCGAGGCTCATCGGATTCTTTCATTCCGTAACCTACTAAGACGGCCACTTCTATTGCTTTCTGATGATTTCCAAGCATTCATTTCATCCCAAACTAGTTCTCTAAAGGCTCATGATATTTCTTCATTCCATAACCTACAGGGACCACCTCTTCTACTTGCTGGTGATTTGCAAGCATTCATTTCCCCATCCCAATCTCGTTCTCTAAGAGTTCTTCACGTTCCTTCATTTAATAATCTGCAAAGACGACCTGTTCTGCTTCCTGGTTATTTTCTCCTCAGCCCAATCTCGTCCTCGAGAGACTCATCGCATTCTTTCATTCAGTAACCTGCAGAGGCGACTTCCTCTATTGCTTTCTGGTGATTTCCAAGGATCCATTGTACCCCAAACAAGTTCTCTAAAGTCTCATGGCATTTCTTCATTCCATAATCTACAGAGATGACCTCTTCTACTTGCTGGTGATTTGCAAGCATTCATCTCTCCATCCCAACCTCGTTCTTTAAGAGTTCATCGCGTTCCTTCATTTCATAACCTGTAAAGTCGACCTCTTCTGCCTCTTGGTGATTTCTAAGCATCCATATCCTCATCCCAGTCTCGTTCTCGAGAGGCTCATCGCATTCTTTCATTTCGTAACCTACAGAGACGACCTCTTCTATTGGTTTCTGGTGGTTTATAAGCATTCATCTCGTCCCAAACGAGCTCTCTAAGATCTTCTTCATTTCATAACCTGCAAAGACGACCTCTTCTGCTGCCTGGCGATCTTTAAGCCATCCACTTCCTCTCCCAATCTCGTCCTGTAGATGCTCATCACATTTCTTCATTCCACAACCTACAAAGACGACCTCTCTTCTATATCTTCCTTGTGACTTTCATATGAACAGTCGTTTCAGCCATCGGATTGAAACTACTTCAGTCCATTCTTTCCTATTCGGACCCGTTATAATCTGCGTAAGCACTCAATCTCTTCCGGAACCATTTCCGTTTTTCTGAGATTATAGAAAGAAAATGAGAGAGTCGAAGAAAGTTATAATTAGACTAAATTCCAAAAGTGGCTGAAATTTTGAAAAATTCAGGTGAATGTAGATTTTACACGAAGTGTAAGTACGACTGTCGTTGAATACCAAAATGAAAGCTTGAAGAAGGGATTTGTTAGTTTTTTATTACAGAAATGAAGGGCACCGCTTATTATTTACGATTTCCCCCATAAAGTGATTTAATTTTGAAAAGATTAATAAAACGTATTGAAACGAAAGTAAGCGTCCAAATTAAGCGATGTTGATGGATTTAGAGGATCAGTCAAAAATAAAAAACAGAAGGAACTAGAATTACTAACAGGCGATGACTAGAAGAAACTGAATGCCGTTAAAACGTTTATGGAACAGTCCAAAGATGGATTTCTTTAAATGTAAAATTAATTGACGTGAGACACAATCATGATTAAGGGATCTCTTTGGATAGTAATGCACGTCTTTCATTTTATAAGTTTGATTCGGTATCTTTTGGTTGTTTGGTTGCAAAAGGGATAATTTTTTTGTTTGTTTGTCACCTCTTTAGTATTTAGCAGATCATCTAATTCTGAATTACGAAGAACGCATCCACTCATGTTAAGTATTTTTATAATGAAGTCAGTTCCCATCAGTACCAAGTGAACCAATTTAGTGACCCCCAAAAGGCCGAGGAATTAACAATCATGTCTTAGCTAGATTCGTGAAATGAAGTGTGAATGTCAAATTTTCTGACAAGGAATTTTCATTTCATTTCATTTGATAAATGGAAAGGTATACTCGACATTTTTCATTTGAAAGACATTGAAGATATAATAGAAGTAGTACTTCCCAGTTGTCTTCTGGTCAGCAATTTCTTGTCTCCCAGTAGTTACGAGCGCAAACTATTAACTTTTCTACATCCAAATCATTACTGCTGGCTCTCCATTAAACTTCCCCTTCTGCAGTTGTATGGGCACCAATTAGGTTACTTGTAAAATGACGACCCAATTATTCAGGAAAATAAAAATATATAGGATCTTACGATAAAATTGATCTCGAAAGTCCAAGCAGAGGATCTACTGCAAATTAACTTCTCCAAAATCAAATTTTAGTTTTGAGTGTTCTATGGGTGTTCCAGGTGACTATGTTACAACTCCTCAGCGTATGGAGAAGCGTATATGCAATTTTTTTTTGTTAATAAACGATTGCACGGAATTGGCAAAAAGATTTTTAAAAAAGTGAAGCGGAGAAATTGCTCATTCTTGGTTACGCATCTAGATCATTTGGTGGTGAATAACATTTTAATTTTCCATACTCCAGATTTCTCTTGGGTACCCTGGTTATTGGATTCCGTTGAGTACTCTTCCAAAAAATTTCTCTCGTTAGCTAACTTAACGTCTTTCTCCTTATTACTTCCTTGCTCCTAAGTAAATAGGTTTTACAGTCAACTTTAACGTATCGTTGTAGCCTCATTCAACTACTAGTCTTGTTTAGTTTACTTCCATTTTTGTTGCTCTACTTCTTCTTTCATCTTACCTAAATCGTTTTTCGTTGGACAATCATTATTCCGTAAATCTAGAGAATGAGCCATCTACCTTCAGGATGGTCATCTTTTTTTTACTTATTTCCAATTATTGTTGCTACAATTTGGATAAAGTACCTTTAATTTTAATTGCCGACTACATCATAGTGTTGAGTATTCTTCAGTTGACCACACTGATTCCAAATCAAAGTCAAGAAGGGGTGAAGGGCAAGGTTATCTCCTTACAAGAAACAAGTGGCTACTTTGGGGTCAATCATTTTGTTCTCATCCCTTTCTTTCGAAAAATGTTCGAAATTACGTAAAGACCCTTGAGTGTTGCAAAATTTAAAAAGAAAACGAATTATTGAAGGCGATATTTTCGAAAGATAAAAAATAAAAGCGAATATGAAGGATGGAATGCAGCTAAACCCTAAACGAAAAGAGAACAGAAAAGAGTCTCGATTTGTCCTATGTTTTTTGTTTAATTTTCCATATTTTTTTTCATGAATTTTCAAAAATCCTGTGGCCTTGTGGTACCTTACGAAGCGAGTTTATTCCTCGACATCTTTCATAACAAGAAAGTAATTTACATGAAGGATTGCTTCTACCGGATAACGAACAGCGTAATTTCATAAATAAGTAAACGCGGAACGCGGGCATAAAGCGCGTTATAAAAAGCGAAAGTTGTAAAATAACCGAATTCCTCACGTACACCTAACTCAAAGCGAAATAAAAGTTTAACGCGGAGGAGGAGAAGTGCAAGCAGCTCTTTCTTTAAACATTATTATCTAGGATTAGTGAAAATTTACTGGCAACATAAAGCCGTCTGCGAGGAGGTTTTATTCTTAAAAAAGACGTTATAAATTTTTTCGTTTAATAATACAACGCGCGCGCTCGCTTTTTTCCAAAAGCAATTGAGTTTTGGAGTTTGGAAGAATTCGTTTACATTGCGGGATGGATTAACTTTGTCGCTACAATCATTCTTCCTTAATTAACAGAGTGCACTTCGCAGTCGCATCAATCAAGCGTTGCAATAAACTTGTGTGACCTTGTCTTTGGGGCATTGAAACTCTGAACCTCCATGTCTATTATCGGATTGTGCCAGTTATGCTGCGAATTAAATTAATTACAAAATACTTTTTTTTTCGTAAATGGAATCGCAGGAGAAACGCACAGTTTATATAAAAGATTTTTCTTTTGTCGTCCGTCGAGTCCTCCGGATATATTGTCCTTATAACGATATATTTTAAGAATGGCCGCGGAAACAAGTAAGTGATAGTAGAGTGGGCCCCCGAGGACAATGTATCTACACATCTACACTCCATACGAGAAAAGAAAATGTAAATGGAATGCCGTGTCCCTAGGAAGAGAGACACTTCGATAAACATGACCTCGTGGAAGCAGTAAACCCTTAGAAAGTGGAAAAATATTTTCATTTCTCTTGTATTATCTCTCGGACCTTCCTTTAAGAAAAATGCTTTCTTTTATCAGTAACCAATTTGGACCCTTCATGCGATATAAATGTATATAAAATATTTTCTTTTCTTGTAATAAATGAATTGCCCGCGTGCGGTACTTTTCGGAGAAGACAGAATTCCGTAAACACTTCACCAAAGCGATGTCCCTTTCGTATAAATTAAGAAAATTCTTTTATAATTTACATACTACAGGGACTTTGATGCTTGATTATTTAATAAATTGGAGTGAGGATGGGCGTAATGTATTATCGCAGGGATGTAAGAGATTTCGGACAAATTGATATGGGAGGACAAGGACGGACAACAAAGTATCCGGGATAGACGAGAATTAATTCCGGGGCAACATTGTCTCCGGTTTTAGAGGAGGTGGGGGGAAGGGCGGATAGGTAATGGGTTTTTGATTACGGACCTCGTCCTTGCGCTGATTGAACAACCGTACCTAAACATCAATGCGTAACAATTGACTTAACTTTCGCTTTCATGTTTCGGTATTTATTTTGCACCGTAATCGATTTAGATTTTAAATTGATTATTTATACTTTGTGAATTTCAATTTCACTTTCCGAATCATTTATGATCAGTCACGAGATAATTGGATTTGTTTCGTCATGCTACACGCACTCGTATGTATACACTGTACATAACATGTACAGGATGCTTCTCTAATTTTGGAAAATCTACAACTTCCTTACTCTATATTTAAAGCTTTCGAAATAGAAAGTTCAACGTTAATCAATAAAGTTAAAAAATGTGGACTTGAAGAACCTCCCTATTAACTAATGAAATTATAAAGTCAAGGTGATACATTAAAGTTGGCATTTTGAAAATGCTTTCCCGTTATGTAAACTTGCATATATTTTCCGAGTGACATTTCCATGCATGTTGCAAACACGCAAGCACTTATTTATAAGTCCCATTTTCCCCCCTAAAACACCATACAATCCAGCTTTGATGTTATTGCACAAAAGGCAGGTCAGCCTTGACCTGATTAATACATATCGTGAGGCTATTAGAAATCGGCCATTAAATCTATCGGAAAGAAAATAAAAAGGGCAGCATTTTTAGAGCGTGTTAGGAAGTGCGTGAAATAAGCCATGAAACTTAAGCACGATACGCGATAAGAATGCGAATGGATTTGGTTAAAGTCCTGGAAGCTTAAAGGCCACCGGCGGCCTGCAATGGTTAAGAAGCTCAGGTGCTTCGAAGGAATTGTCGGTGCCATTAGGGCTTGCGCCAGTCGGTTGAGAAACTTCAAAGTAATGAAAAGTTTCATTGAAATATAAACGTATTTGTTTCTTTCTCTGCGGAAGGGTGAATATCGATTGAGGGCGGTGGTAACGGCGTGTGAGTACACGATAAAGCTATTCTTGTGCAGTGGCATCTGACGTTTTGTGTATGTAAATCCGCAGCTCCTGGGCCAGAAAACCGACGACTCTAACTTGGGGCTCATCCGCATATTTTATGTTTCTACCCAAGAAGTTTTCTTCGCCTCGTCGGTTTCATCTCTCCTCCACCCAGGCCCCGTATTCCCAGTCCGTGTTTTTGTTTCTAAGTTTCCGTTCTCTCCGATAAGCAGCTTTTTCAACTACAAATTGAATATAAATATAATTTGTTATTAGTCTCGGAGTTTTTACAGTCGCGTGATTTTTATCAATAAATTTCCCTCCCTCGTACGCCCAAGGATAAACCTCGTACTTTTACGGCAGCGATTTTTATTGCCAAAATTTTATGTGCCACTATAAATAATACCGCAGAACTGGAAATACAACGTCGTGACATAATTTCATTAATTCGAGACGGAGAGGAACGTAATACTTTCGCTACCCCCCCTCCGAAAGTAAGCGCTCTCGTTTTTATGAATTAGCAACACGTGAAACTCTATTTTGACATGAAAGTTGGAAACGACATTATAAATTTTATTATTCAGTTTTTATGAGTGCCGTTTCAGATAAGTTTTGAAACGACCATCCGAATTAAGAACTTTAAGAGTCAACATAAAATATATCCATACATAAAAAGTAAAAAAAAGGATTTTCGTCGTCTACTGAATTTCTTAAAGCAGCAAGCAATTGAATAAATTAATACGTACAGGTTTCCATACAAATACCATTTTCGGACCGTTCATATTGTTACAGTGTAGAGTATTTCGGCATAACGGATAGATAGCATAACATGCCATGTTTCCGAACGACTTTATAAGCGGGCAGGCACCGACTTGCCTCATTTTTAAGAAAGTGCCATCCTTACCCTAGACCAACACCCTTCAGGTCAAGTGCGACCATAATACGAAAGGGAAAGTCGAACTGTACAAATTCGGTTCTCACAACGTTTAGATCATTAAAGAAGTTAATCCATAAGTCAGCCTAATTATTTTAATTCTGTAGTTAATTTTTAGTTAAGGTGCAATACAGATTAGTTTACAACAGATGAGTGTTGTGTCTTATTTCCATCTATCAAATAATAATAAGAATTAAAAAAAAACAAAGGCACGCTTAAACGTGTAGGAGCGCGCTAATACGAAACACATATCTTATAATAAAATGATAAGTCTTTAGTCTCAACGACTAACGAGAAGCAGTAGCAGCCCTGAGGAAGTTCTTCTGCAAGGGAGAACGAAACGTCGGCAGTCACGTGACACGGTTCCAACCGGAAGCCAAGTCAAATATGATGAGGGCAACCAATAATAATTTTGAGATACTGTATGTGATGAAAAAAAATGTTAACAAGGGAAATTGATTTTTTCACATTTTCATTGTGATTCTAATGATTGATGATTCTCTCAACTAACTGGGTCTTTTGCCAATTCTCGTTTCAGACATCCCCAGATATTTTTCATTAGGTTCATGTCTTGTGAATTGCCTGGCCAGAGAGTAAAAGTGGTATTCCAGCTTCATCCAGATAGTTTTTAATGGGTTTAGTAGTATGGCATGGAGCCCCACCCTGAGGGAATCAGCGTGGTCTGTAATATTTTTTATATCGGTCCTGACGTAACGTACCTTCAACAAGGTACAATCGTCCTAATCCCTTCCCACTTATCGCAGACCAAACCATTGCTGTCCTCCTTCGAATAAAGTGACATGTTAAAATTTGAAATGTTGACTAATCACCGAAGCAAGTCTGCATTTGATACAAAAAATTAATTCAACTCTACAAATACAAAGAAAATTATTTTAAGTTGTCGGTCTTTCCATGTTCCTGTTAAAGTTATCCGGCGAATAACTTGATTTTCATAATGGTTGTTTGATTTGTATGATTGGTTTCCATGGTAGTTATCCATCAGTTGGTTTTTCATGTTACCATTCTCCACTGATCAACAGTTAAATGCTTACGTGTATTAGCCCAGGACAGGATTGAAGCCCAAAACATACAGATTTCAACTGACTGTTCTTTCGAGAGCTTCATACCTGTAGCCTGAAATTTTGCTCTCATGTCTCTGTGACTTGCCCTTATAACGAGTGATCAATATCTTTTCTAATCAAGTGACCTATCGAAATAAAATCGTGTGTCCTTGATTAGTTTATTTATCAAATGCAATTTGAATTATGTATTTACATTGGATTCCTACACAAAATCTAACTATTCTTATGTATTACATGTTTTTTGGATTTGAAGTTCACATTTCCCACAAAATGAAAGCACGAGCCAAGAGCAACGAGAAACTGGTTCATAGAAGGTGCGTAAAATGTCCGCCGTTCTCTTGTAAACACAAGCGAATTCTGCGTTTTAAATTGTTAATAACTCTTGCTAAGATTACTGGATTGTTATTTAACTGTTCGCAATGTAGCAATCAACTCTTATGAACAAAGATTTCTGTTAATGAATTAAACTTACTGACAGTTATAAATAATTGAAATGAGGTTGACATTTGAAAAAAAAAAGCGAATTAATCAAAGACATACGATTTTCTTTCCATAGGTCACTTACTTGATTAGGAAAGATATTGATCACGCGTTATTTTCCGCAGCAATATTCTGGAGAATTATTCTTCCTCTGAGGGTAATAATTTTTTTTCTGCCATATTTACCATAACGGAAGTTATCGAGGGGTAATTTTCTCATCACTTCTTGATTAATGCGACGCACCGAAGCCTATGAAATTCCACATTTTGCAGCAATTTGCCTTCGACCAAGTTCAGTATGGCTCGAAAAGGCAGTTACAGCAGCTTTTTGCTCTTCAGAAAGGTCTTTGGCCCTTCCCATCTTAAGAAAATCAAGAGAAGTTAAAAATTTATTTTCCACGCATAATTTAACGCTAACTTTTACGAAACACAATAACAAATTAATATATGTTACTTACTTACATTGATACAAGAACAATCAAACACTTTTCTTATCAATTCTTTAGTGAATACTGAAATTTCAGGGTGACTCTATTAATTTGGCCAAGGACTGTACTTATTTCCTATTTTACAATTTGACTAAACAACAGACCATTTTGATTTATCGTTCCTCCGGCATCACCACGAACTATAGAAAGCAGAGATTCTGAGGATGTACCACATAGACCACAAAACCAATGGAATATAAACCTTAAAAGTTGAAATGTATTGATTCTTCGTCTCCAGAAGCACTGATAACTGGGGATAAACCATATCTAAATGAAGACCAGAGAAAAAGAGGGAAGATAAGACACATGAAAGGAAATTGCTTATTTATTCATTTCCAAAAGTTGTAATAATATTAAATAAAATAATAAAATGATGTTCAAAATTGGTTTTGACAATGAATGAAACGTTGCTTTAGAGTATTCCATTTGGTTTTGCTTTGTTTCTATAAAAAATATATTTTTCTATGTTTTTGTAAGATGCTTACGTAATTTGACCATTATTCATTGTTACCTGTGCTCTATAAAAAAAAAGAAGTAATGATTTTTAGTAGTTCCAGATTTTAAGATAATGTCTTATTTCATTAAGGAAGTTTTTTGGAACACACTTGTTACTGTTTTTTAAAGTAAAATCCAAAAAGCGCATTATAGTGTTTTAAAAGAAACATTTAATGTCACTCAATATTTATTTTACAGTCAAATGACGATTTCAGACATTTTGAAAGAAGGATGATTGATTCTCATTAAATAAATCAGTCATCAGGTTATCCTTTCTAAACCCCTCCATTGATCTCTTGTGCTATTTTCCTTTTACGTGGTGCATGAATAATTACTTTCATAGTCATTATAAAAGAAATCTGATGCAATTTTCATTCCTCCTAGTAGTTCCCATCACTTTCATCCTCCTATTAGCTCCCATCACTTTTCTAACTCCTGAAAAAAATGACTGAACAACAAACAATGAACGAAAGTTTTCAGAAAATTTTGAAGGACGAATTGATTTGACATATTTTTCCTTCCAAAATGATGAACTTGGATGTAACAAATGTGATCTATAAAAAAATCAATGATTTTTCGTTGCTCAAGAATTTATAAGCTACCCCCATTTTTTAATCAATTAAGGAGCAAGCAAAGGCACTACAGAGCTTTTGAAAGGAAGTTGATTTAATGACATTGGATGAAGACAACAGTTACTTTTATATAAAGATGATTAAATCAATCAACTCCTGCGGGTGGTCCTATTACATCTCATCAGGGTGCTTATTCTCAAACTGGAGAGAAGTGACCGCTTCCGAAAATGAGGTGAAAGTTCGAAAGTTTTATATCGAGAGTCTACCTCATTTTGACGTCACTCCCGCACACGAACCTTCTTCCTCGTTTCGAGAATAAAGCCCTAGATTACTACTTCTGAAAAAAAATGCTTTGAAGAACAAACAAACAATTGGCGAAAGATTATCAAGGAAGATTTTATTTGACATTTTCTACGTTTTGACTATTCGATGTAACTGGTAGTGCTCCCTCCATAAAAGAAAATCAATCATTTTAGTTCGAATTAATGAAAGAAGTCTTAGGGGTAGATCTGTTACATTTTTCTTGAAGAAAAATCCAAGAAAATATTACGGGGTTCTTCACAGGCATTGGACTACTTTTATAGTCATCAATCATCCTTCCATAGGTCTCTACGTCCCATCATTTTTCTAAGTCCTTCGCTGGTCCTTGGGTGAAATTTCCAATCCTCTTTTACCCAGTTCTGCTCATATGGTGATGTCATTAATCATTATTTTTTTTATTGATTTGAATTAACTAAATTATTTAATTACACCATTTTAATTTGTTATTGCACAGAGATGTTTGTTACTATTACAATTACTCTTCCCACTTCTATTTGTATTTTTTTTACGAAACCAGAATAATTATTTTACTTTTATACATCTAAAAAATATTACAAAAAAAGTCCTTTCCTATTTTGAGAAATATTAATATTTCTCTTAATTAATCATTCTGGAAACGATAGGTATGTACATAACTGATGAGTGGGTTGGTATTCATCCCTACCTGCACATTATACAGAATCAAAAGATTATGATTCACAATGCTACTTCCTTCTGTTGCCTAATATAGACATACATTGCAACGATTTGATGCCGTCATAGATTCCCAGAACGACTGGTTTAGCAAAATTAAGCAAACCAAGCAACCTGATGCTTGAAAATTAATGACAATGTAGTTCAAATCAATTATTTTAAATGGTTTAAATATTAAGACAAAAATGAATATATTTATTTAAATTTATATACATAATTGGATTTCTAACACACTTGTTGGTGTTTTCAAATCGCTGTGATGCAGATATACCGACTGACATAAAAAGAATCATTTTTATTTGAATATGATAACGACGCTCGTTTTTTCACATATACAACTTGTACAATGCGACGTAACAAGTTTTTTTTTCATGTAAAATTTTTATTCAAATTTTATTCTATTTTGTTATTTCAAAGTTCTTCTGCCCCAAGAGAATCCAGACCACCTAGCGAGAATACATGAATGAAATGAACATTAGGAAAAAAAAACACTTGATTATTTTACTTTCCATTTTTTTACACGCCAGGCACACGAAGAACGCGGGGGCTTTTTTCTTTCCCCCGTTTCCCCGAGAACAATGCGTCAAATTAAATTGGTAATTAAAGTCAGGCGGCCAACAATACCGAACACCAGGTATTCTAAATTGTTGAGATAACTTCCGAAACAAGCGCGCGCGCCGAAAAAAGATCGCATTAATTAATTGCGAAAACAATCGACACAACGGTTCCACATTCCACGGCGACGTTATTGGACGTGTAAAGTTTGCAGATTTCTTAGATTATGGAGGATTAGCCCCACTGTCTTCTACGTAAACTGCATTTACAATTAGCAGCAGTCGTAAACGTCGGAGAGGCTTATCGCCCTTCCAACTAATTTATAAAAAGCAAGCACTCGCCAGGTCACTCAACTCAACCATAAAACACACTTCGATGTTAACTTTATTAATAACACACCGACCATAAGGTTTTCACACACGCATGGCTTAATGCTTGAAGTTACTCGAAAGACTATACAAATTAGTCACCTGTGTCTTATGATTTTTTTGTTCGTGTCTTGAAACCAATTCCCTCGAATCTACAAAAAAAATAATCGATTAATAATAAACGATTTTGTACTTTTATTACTTTATTGTAAAAGGCGCTTGGAGTTTTGATACTGCGGTCATATCTTTCGAGGAATGATGGCAAAGCTCGAGCAAAAGCTCCGCAGTCCATCGGCATTGCGCCAACCACTTTGCAAGCGCCTTAAATGGTGCGCAACTGCTTGATTATACAATCGAAAAGTATCTGGGAATCTGTCAAGGCTCACCTGAATGCGTCTCTCCGACTAAAAAAAGGATGAAATAAATGTGAGAGCTATGAACTTCAATGTCGCCGAGCTTGGCTTTATATGGAACAGCTTGCCAGGAATCCGAACGCTGTGCTGCACCGGTTGCGACTGTCGTTTCTATTTCATTAGTTTGTGCTTACATCATAAATTATACTTCGTATTCAGCATTGTAAATTACTTTATTAACTAACAACACACAAGTCCGGCATTGCGATAAGTAATAAGTAATTTATGTGGCTGCGTTGCCATCATGACTAAATGCGGTAATGTAGCTTTAACACAAGTCCTTTTCTACAGATTCATTAATTACACTTACAAAAGAACATGTTGGGGCAATAAATTTGAAATGTAGAGTTACTTTTAACAAACAAGGATATATAAGGCCTTTTTTCTCTAATAATTTCAATGGTCAGTAATGGAGCAAATAAATATATGCGTTTGGTCTAAACAGTGTATATATACAATGCGAAAAAGTGAAAGTACGACCCCTTTTTGATTGCATTGCATTTTTAAGATAACATTATTTAATAAATTAGGTACAAATCAACTAGTTCTGATGTAATATTATTAGCTTTGCGATGTGATATCAATTGCCTCATTATTAAATAATTAAATATGCTCGAGTTTCAATTAATTAAAACATTCAAGCCAATCACTAAATGTTTGCTTTAATTAAACTTGTTTGTTATGATGACGACGACGGACGTGTTGAAAAGATTATTTAGTTATTTTTATAATTTTCTTGGTAATTTGATTAGGTTGCTTTTTTACGAGATAATTTCTCACTAAGTTTCAAAAATAACAAAGCCATACAGTGCATTTCATCTCGGCCCGTGTCCTGCAAATACATACATATAACCGAGGAATAAACTTCAAAGCGAAATTACGAGCGGTAAATCTAAGCTCTCTTCCAACAACAAAGAGAGGGAAAATATTAAAGGAAAATTGCTCGGACGAAAAAAGGAAAACGTATTTTTCGCGGCGGTGGTACAATTTTAGAAACTGTCGGGAGTAATTATATACCGAGCTTAGGTTATTAATTATGGCACGGCTTTAATCAGTTATGACCACGTCGCTAAACCGTTGCAAGTGACAGTGTTATTTACGATCACACAATAATATGTCACACACGGCAATATCCTAGCTAAAGCTCGCACAGAAAAACAAAGCAGGAACAAGAAGTGGTCACGGGTAATATGGTTAACCGATTCCGGCGACATAAACAACAAGGATTTAATTAACATAAAAGGAAAACGACTGAAAGAAACGGCCAAGTTGCATAAAAGTTGATGAACTTTTCAACATAACGTCTGAAATAACCAAGTCTGAAAAGCAAATAAACACAGAGATTAGGAGTGTTATTTTATTTTTATACCGTTAATGTTCTTAGCTGGAAGTTACATAAACATAAAGATTAATTTTATTTTCATAGTCAATCCCTTCTATTTCCTCCGCAGTAGCAGCAAAGCTTATCCCGCAAAGCTGCGGACTTATATTCAAACATGCATGCATATTTAAAGCTCGAGGGATATACAAGTACGTACCTCTTTTGCAATAACTTTCTACCACATGATTTAACATTATTTATTTCAAAGGAATTAAATACGTAGAAATAAGATACCACCCATCTCTAAATTTTACATGTTTGGAAATAGTAAAACATAAACTAAAAGAAATTCAATTTTATATACAGGCTGTCTTACAAAAAACGCCCCAAGCCGTAACTCCTTTATTTATGGACTAATTTTAAAAAACAAAGAGGCAAATGAAATGAGACTAAAAACACTATAAAGTGTTGTTAATAAATTTTTTTTTTAAATTACCTTCATGGTCAAACGACTGTCAACTTTTATTTTTTAAATGGCTCTGTATATTTTTTATTATTGTATCTCATAGAGCTACTTTTTCTAAATTCAATAATGTGCAACACTTTAAGTTTTGACCAGCAAATATTGCAGAAAACATTAATGAAAGAATTGAGTGTGCAAATGTAAGTTGCTACGTGAAAAGAATTCACGTCATTTCTTTCTAAACCATGTACTTTCTGAGGAATGTAGGGATGAAGTTTGTGCTTTTTCAAAACACTCTGCAGAGTAACTTTTGATATTCCAGTCAAACTACCAATTTCGATTATTAAAAACACCATAGTGTGTGTTTAGTTTAATTGTTTTTTAATTATCTTCATAGTCAAACGACTATCAACTTTATTTTTTAACACTAGCGTTAAAAGTTGTATAAAATTGTTGGTTGCAATGGATAATAACCAGTTGACTGACTTATTGCAAGTTTATTTTGAATGCAATAAGAACAGCAGTCAAGCAGTGCGACTCTATAGAAAGTACATGGTTTAGAAAGATATGATCTTGAGCGAAGACAGGTTTCTTGTAATTTTTATTTAAACAAAATACAAAAGGACCCAACTTTTTTTCAAAAAATTATTTGGTCCGACGAGTGCACTTTCGGCACTAATGGCATCTTTAATAGAAACAATTATCGATACTGGTGTCAAGAAAACCCAGGAGTTCTTGTAGAAACTAATTTTCAACGAAGGTTTAGTCTAAATGTTTGGTGTGGCGTTTTAGGAGAGCGATTAATTGGACCATTTTTCATAGAAGGTACCTTAAATCAACAAAAGTACCATGAACTTTTGATTGAACGCCTACAAGACGATTTTTTTTTCACATAGCAACTTACATTTGCACTTTGCACACTCAATTCTTTCATTAATGTTTTCTGCAATATTTGCTGGTCAAAATATAAAAGTGTTGCACATTATTGTATTTAGAAAAAGTAGCTCTACGAGATACAATAATAAAAAATATACAGAGCCATTTAAAAAATAAAAGTCGATACTCGTTTGACCATGAAGGAAATTAAAAAAAAAAATTTAACTAACCACACTTTGTAGTGTTTTTAGTCTCATTTCATTTGGCTCTTCGTTTTTTAAAATTAGTTCATAAATAAAGGAGTTATGGCTTGGGGCGTTTTTTGTAAGACACCCTGTATATCAAACTAACATACAATATTCCTTTATACCCCCATAAAGCAAATTCTAAATCAATTTTCTTCCAGAGTTCGAGCAGATGCTCGAAAGGCTAAACAGATTAGCAGCTATTCGAGTAGCATCTGCGTACAGAACGGTAGCCACACAGGCGATTCTGGTAATCGCAGAGATACTTCCCATAAAGGTCCAGATAAGAGAAAGGAAGAAAGTGTACGTGGAAGGACACACCGCGAAGGCCTTAGCCAGAAAGGAGCTATACGCTGCATGGCAGGAAGTATGGGATACATATGAGGGATGGGCTAAGGTCGTCATTAAAAACGTCGAAGAGTGGTGTTGCAGAGCGACTGGGGATGCAGGCGCTTACAGGTCATGGGGTGTACGGGAAGTACCTAAAAGAAATAAAGAAAACGAACACCGCAAAATGCTGGTTTTGTAATGAAGAAAACGATACACCAGAACACACAATTTTCTTAAGTCCGGAGGGGGAAGATTTAAGAATGGAGGCCCAACAGAAGCTAGGAACCCGCGTGGCGAAATATAACGTTGCGAGGATCCTGGTTGGAAGCGAGCTAGGCTGGAACGGGCGTGACCGATATGCTGCGCGAGATTATGATCAGCAAAGCTAGACACGAAAAACAGAAAACAGAGGAGAGAGGAAAGGATGAAGGTGACCCGAGGAGAGAGGCAGGAAGAGGGGCGAAGAGGATAAATGAGAGAAGAGGAAGGATGAGAGAGGAGGATTGAAGAGAGAAGAGGAAGGATGAGAGAGGAGGATTGAAGAGAGAAGAGGATAGGAAGGAAGAGGTAGCAAGAGGATAGGAAGGAAGAGAACAGAAGAGGATGGAGGACTGAATAGGACAACATGCGCAGAGGACGACGATGCCGGAAGGCGATACCCTCTGCGCAGAGTGCTGAGAGAGCAAAGGAGTTTAGTTGGTAGGCAACACGCCTCCGGGGTTGATATATCCGGAGGTGTCTTTCGAAGATTCTCTAAACCTCTATAAAAAAAAGACGGAGGAGTAATGGCGGTGAATATAACCATCGTCGTCGAACTGACCTGACGGGAACTTCAAGATGGTTGGGCGCCAGCAATCACCACCAAGGGTTTAGGTAGCCAAACAGCGATGTAGTAAACGTAATAAATCGAAGGGTAAAAGAAAGAGCAACAATCAGCAAAACGTAAAACTAAAACAAAGAGAAGAAAAAAAAACTAATCTCAAACTGTCGCGACTAGGCTTGGAGTGCAGGGGTGACGATTTTAAAAATCCGGTAACCAAACTACCGTTCACGTTCATCTCCAGGCATTTTCAGCCAAATGAAATCGCAAAGCACACTAAACGCAACAACACGTCTACACTCGGCAACGAGCCACGAAGGATCCCAGGCGTACAGAATTTTCGATGCATGTAAAATATCAAGAGGGAGGTTGATAGAAGAAAAGAGTTAACTCGCTTAAGGACCGAAGGAGACGGCAACAATTCGGCATTGCGTAGTAGAGACTCTCGTTTATTTGCGCACAAAAGAAACGCGCATGACAGAATAACGAAATGTTCATGTTACTTCGCAATACAGGGTGACTGGCAATACTAAAAAGGGGTTTAACGGGATTTTCACCCGTAACATGTTACGGTGAGAAAATTCATTACAAATAATTTCAGGCTTTCGGGTCACCCTGTATCTTAGCGAAAGTCTAATTGCGCCGCAGTTTGACCTTTGAAACTTGAACTGGTCCAAAGACGACACTTATGCCCGATTTCACCAACGCGGATTGCGGATTAAATCTAGTGTCAACACTTAGAATATGACTTACCGCTACGTTGTCTAACCTCAAATGTCACATTATAAACACTTAATCCGAGTGCTAGTGTCAATCCGCGTTGGTGAAATTCATCATTAGAATGCTAAACAATCCCGGACAACCCCTTTCTTCTCTAATGAGATTGTCCCATGTCGAAAGTGGGATATATTAAGGGCTTGTCATTGACCAATGGACCTCTCCCCCGCCCGCGGAAATTTCGCCAGTCGTGTGACCGCTTCCTTGCCGAACAGACCACATTGAGAAATATTCTCTCTTTGTATAGATTTTTCATTAAACGATGTTTGTTTTGGAGTGAAAATTTCGCTAGTCATGTGACCGCAATGAGAATTATTCTCGCTTTGTGTAAATTTTTCATTAAACGGTGTTTGCTTTGGGGTGAAAAAGAAGACGGGTATGTTGCCCGGATGTTAATTGGTTGCGACGAGTCCGAGACCTTCTTTTAGTTCTTCCAAACTTGTTGATAGGTATGTTTTAGAGTCATATTGGGCGGCGCGGCGGTTAGTTCGTAATCTGGGTGTTCTTTTTATCTAGGCTTTAATACTATAGTGTATTATGTCTTAAGCGGACATCTACCGTGACAAGAAAACTGTCCGCCTAATAGAGATGAAAATGCATGTAAATTACATAAATGAGGAATTAAAAACTGTCCGGCTATGAGAGGTGCCCGTTTATGAGAAGTGTCCGTTAAGAGAAAGTACACTGTACTACCACTACTATCAGTATTGTTGTTATTGGGTTCTTCCCCCCGCCCCCATTTATTCCGGACGTTTCACTGGAGTTCCACTAACTGGGAGCTCCCTGGCAATCTTCTTCATGGTGTTCTTGCTGGAAGATTTAATGGCGTCGTTATATGTAAAGCGACTTTGGCCGTCCATCTTGATGTTTGGTAATACGACAGTTCATCACTCCGCACATCGCAAGAGGACGTGCACCTCGGAACGAAAGTGGTCACTAAAGTTGACGCAAGTGGTCAGTCACTTAAAGTGGTATCACGAAAGTGGTTACACCGGACACGAATCCTGTTATTCGTGTCTCGAAGATATTGACGATCCCGGATTCAGCTGACGTGCATTCACAGCTGGATGTTGAAGGTAAGTTAAAGTTAATGTTGTTTATTTTCCTTTTGCTAGTTAGGTTAATACTTTTGTAACGAACAGGCGGATCCGATTGTGTCGCATTTTTGACGTTTTATGTTACCTAATTATTGACATTCTGCACTGTCAGATTAACTGACTGCTGCTGCGTTCGAAAATTATATGTTGGATGCAAGGTTACTAAAAAGACAAATTGCCTGGTAACTTTCAACGTCACTCTGTAGGCCCATTTAATTCATATACACAAATAGATGGCCTACTGAATGACGCGTCACTCCACGACTTACCAGGCAACCTTCTCTCTTTAGTAACCTTGCGTCGGATGTATCTGGAGCTATGATCTCATCTTTCTCACTCACGATTTTTAATCTATTTTGTATCTCGCTCATCCGTTTAAAAAAATCTTGTGTTTATATTATTTCCATGACAACAGGCGATCTTTTCACACCCTACTTAAATGTGGGATGTGAAAGATCACCAGTTGTCATGGAAATACTGTAAACATAGGATTTTTTTAAACGGATGAGCGAGATACAAAATAGGTTAAAAATCGTGATTGAGAAAGATGAGATCATACGCTCCAGATGCATTTGACGTATAATTTTCGAACGCAGCATGCATTTACTTAACATATTTTTGTGTAGGAACTTAATTCACCTTTCTTATGACATAAATAAAAACTGGTGATTTTTATTTCATTTCGGATTAAATTCAAGCCTTTGTATTGGGACTTCGTTCGATCCAGCCCATCTCCAGGAGTTAGCCGGTCATGAGATGAACTTAATTTGCACATTTCAACATTTGTAACTCACGTAGGTCACAGTATGTGAGAAAAAGCAACTAATTTGTAGGTAATGGAACCACGTACAATTCAGAACGCGCCTGACCGATAACCTTGAAAAATATAATCCTTCCGCGCATTAGTTATAATAAAAAATATCCAAAACCTGAAGATAACTTTCCAAAATCTAATACATGTCGGTATAGGTATTGATTTTGTACTTTTCGTTTTTTGACATCTCCCTTTTGGGATGTGTGTATACATAGATGAAGTAATTAACGAAAATGAGTAATCTCTTTCCGTTTTCGGTTTTTTTTGTGACCATTTCGGGCTTAAGGTGTGTGCTCGCAATGATTCATTTACTTTCGGGGCAGCGTTTCGCCGTTATTAATGTTAATTCGTGCGGAAGCTCGAAGCACGAGTCACATAAAAAAGTGGAAACAGAAAAACAGGCCACATTACTCAAGAAGGAAATGCGAGAGAGATTTATTGCTAACGTTTCAACGGCGAGCTGAGCATGTAGGTGAACTGTCTCAATTCGATGAAGGTTTTTCTACTGGTATATCTTACGTAAAAGGCATAATAAAACCGAAATATATAACTTTTGGATTAAATTACGGAATTTCACCTCGTTTTCTGGTGATTTATTCGCGCGATAAACTGTAGAAAATATAATGGCCGATATATATCAATAATACTACTTAATAAAAATTGATTGTCGTTTGGAGGAATTTATGATGGATAAAGGAGGAATATTTTATCATACGAAAATGTTTTAAAATATACTGAACAAATTTCTTTGCCAACATTAATTTATACAGGGCGTGACATCTAAGCTCAATAATAAATTGTATTCATAAACAGACCTAAAAATGTATCTAAATCCGTGCTTTACTTATGACTTATGAGTGAAGAAATTAATTTATGGATAAGTTTAGACTTTACGCTTCGATTTATGAATGAAATAATTCGGAACTTTCTGGTGTATAGGCATGTAAGCAGCTTCCAAGGATGACCTAATTATGTGACCAGAAAACATATACGCATTCTTCGTAACAGGAAGCCACTAAATTACTACATAAAAGCCAATTAGGCAAGGAGTTGGTTTTCGTTAACGAAGCTAATCTACTAATTTTCTGTTACGACAGAGTAAATATTTAAGGGAAATTGGATGTGTATACGAGTAAACACCGCAAGTACGCGCGGATTTATGTACAAAGTGCGTTGTAAATATTTTATGATGGACATTAAGAATTCCATATCGCGGAAGAAGGTCCATAAATATTAAACAAAAATAACTACGGAAATAAAAGCTCACGGGTGTAAATTATAACAGGTATTACTATATTTTCCGGAGCTGATGGTATGCGGGAAGTGTAACACCGCAGGAATTAATTTACGCCTTCAAATTTGGCCGAATAAATTGCACAAAATTAATACGAAAAGAATTTTAAGTATTTACCCTTGGCGCTTAGAGCTAGGCTCCTCGTCCTCCTCCTCCTCCTCGTCATATCCTCCGGAGCCGCTTTAGTGAAATATCGGGAGCGAAATTATTTCGCACCTTTTTCACTTTGATGTTCGCGAAATTAAGATTACGTTTAAAATTCTCGAATCCATTTTTGTGAACGTGCGTTAATCCCGCAGCTGCGCTCCAAAGATAAATGCTTATTAATCATTTTTCATGCTATAAATAAATGTCCTCCTGTTTGTGTGCGATTCATTTAAAAGCAATATGTTATATTGAGAGAACAAGTACGGTGTCTGTATTGTTTAATTACTTCTATATATAGGCCTCGAGCGTTGCAAAAAGACCTAGAGAACAGATGGCTGAAGTAGGAGAAAAATGTTAATTGAAAACTTGAACCGTGAGAAAGAACTACTATATGTAACCATACACTCTGAGTTGATATATGAAATTGATTTAGCTTTACGTAACGGCTACCAAATTACAACAAACAAGTTTTACGTGATTGAAACCCACTCAACCCCCCAGCAAATTAAATAAGTAACTTTCTTTCAGCAATAGGATCCAAAACTGAAATGATTCACGAAGATATGGGCGTGCATTGCAACATATCGGGTAATGAACTGGACGACCGCGATTTTCAAAGCCGACTTAGATGGGTGCCAAGTCGTAAAAGTGTCCGACCGCATAAGATGTGAACGCCTTTGTGAATTGTGTAATTTATTCAGTGCCCCGCCAACTAATTAATTGAATATATGTCTGCTACTGAGATATTACGGTTAATGTTAAAATCGTCTGCGCACGAGCTTCTGCGGATTAAATGCGGTCAAATATAGATGAGTACAAAGAACGTCGGTGCATGCTCGGCATGAATTATGCAAATTGCTTTTATCCTATTCGTTAATGTAATCGTGTACTCTTTGCTTTTGTGCATCCAGAAATGCTTGATGTTCGCCATGAAATTCCCTTTTAACTGATTACATGCGCCGCTTTTTATATAACGCGCGCACTTAATGCGAAAGAAGGATGTACCTATCTACATATTTAAATTCCCAACAAAATTGAAAAACCTTTCTTATAAAGAAAATTAATAAAGAATTAATTTCGCATTTTATCCGCTACCACGATATAAAGAAATATGATATTTTGAATTGCTTAAACACAAATACATACTTTGTTGCCATTTTTTTTTTGTTAAGACAAAAGGAAAATAATCAATGGGTTATTAGTAACCAAAAATAATTTGGATTATTTGGACTATTTCAGCTTCACAATTACAAGCAGAAAAGAAGAACAAGAAACCGCTCTGTTTCTTATAGATTTTTTACATGGATGTATCAAACTTGCATGTATAGTTGCCTATTGTGACTTTTGTTAGGCGGTGTGCTACCACAAAACTCTAAATGAGACACTCCTGTTTACTTACTCTGATCGGTAACAAATCTGCGCTGTACCTTCCCCTCGACTAGCAAGAGTGAAGAAATGGGGGTGGGTACTTTAATGTTAATAAAAGGCGCCGGGGTGAACTAGGGTACCCCGCTTATTCCGTAATAAACTGCCTCGGTTCTACAAGTGATCGTTCGCAACAACCAGGAGATTTTGTCTTACTCACTTGTATGCTGAGAGTATACACACACACAAAACACAATGGCTAAATTAAATAACAAATACTTTAATTAAAATAAATCAAAACACAATTAGTTTACATAATGTTACAATGAACTGACATATTCAACAAGTGCACTTCGACTATAACAATTCAACTAATTACTCGACAAAGCGCAACGATATCTTAAGTCACATTATTTGTTTTACGAACGAAATTCCATGGATTAAATTAACGTAAGAAAATTTAACTTGAAGGCTTCCGCTGCCGTCGTCCATGTTTGAATTGGCTTCCGGTTGGAACCGCGTCACATTGACTTCTCAACAGTTTCAACGACTAACGAGAAGCCCTGAGGAAGTTCTTCTGCAATGGAGAACGAAACGTCGGCGGTAGTAGGTCAACGTGACGCGGTGCCAAGCGGAAGCCAATTCAAACATGAACGTAAGAAAAGGCGAAATTCGCTATTCGGTAAAATGCACGGGTCGAAGCAGTAAAATAAAAGTAAAACGTAACAAACTCGCGGCTTTCGAAGTGCATCGAGAAGTTGAGGGTTGGCTGTCAAACGTCGCGTCGTCTGGAACGAAGTTGGCTAAACTGCGACAGCGCCTCCTGAAATGGGCATTTCGCAGAAGAGGATTCCACAGGGCACGAAAAGTGCTCAAGGAACGTACACGTCAATAAAACGTCACACGAAAAGCCTGGATTTTATTAAGAAAACTAAGCTTGGCAGGGTAAGAAGAAATATCCAAAACTGGTATTCCAAGAGATACCGATGATGTCGAAGATAAGTTCTTCTAGCAAAAACTATAAATTGGAACACACGACACAGCACCACCGACGATGAAAGAGTAAAATGCCGCCCGCCTTAAGCAACGCGAAGTAGGTTGACGTGGATTAATCGCAAATGAGGTCAGCCTCAACCAATGGGACTCCCCCATTAAATTACCAAAAATGACCACATAAAGGCTTGCGCTGTAAGGCTGCCAAGGGGGGTGCCAAGGTTACCACAAAGATATCTAAATTGCCTGAAATTCTCCATTGTTGCCTAATTATTTCGAGATTTTTAGAACGTAACAGTTGGCGTTGGCATTTCGCAGAGGACAATTTTTAATTTTTATATCAAATCGCTCGCGAAATTCAAAACAGGTAGCAGTTTATAAAGGACAGGTAAAACAGGTAGCACTTTATGAATGTTATTATTTGCAAACTAGTATCTGTTATTTATAAACTGCTAGTTGTTATTAAATATTGCTACCTCTTTTTACGTGTTAGTTTTGACTTTCATTCACCTTGGATCGTATCGTATGGGATCCATGGTATCATAGAGAATAGCCAAAGAGATAGGAACGAATGGACGCTCTAAAAATAGTTTGTTAAATACTTCTGTTAAAATTCGAAAACTGAAGATTTGTCACAAACTATTTGCTAATTGACTCAGTTACCGCCACATGTCTCTTTTATGTAACAAAGAAATAAATTTAAAGTGGAGCCAAGATACGATAATGTGATATACGGTTATAATGTGCTGTTAAATCTCCTTTTAAATTTTAAAATTTGTTTACATGTTACTTACATTTACAGGTTTCGTTTTCCACCATGCTATTGTGACAGTAGCGCCACCCATTAGCGCCACATATTCGGTGAGCTGTTTGCATACTAACACCGAATTTGTCTCCAAATTGGGGCGTCAAATTTAAAACATTTGATGAGCCACAGTTCCAGTATCTGTGATGATACGCAACTCTTGGCATACAGTACGGCCTTATAGAGCTTACATCAGCCTTGAAAAATGTATCCAATGAGGTTAGAGATCTAAGTGACAGTGAATTTAGTGAGGACGACAACCACACTGATGAAGCGTTTAATATCTATTCACTCTTTTTCCTCGTCCCAGTAGGCGAGTTAGGGTGACAATTTTGTTGGTATCACAATGAAACATAGACGTCAAATGAGACGGTTATGTTTATTTTTAATTTCGTGGTTATAATTTGAGTCCACTGACGGAGACGTTGTTGTTTGCCAGGTACAGAAATTTTCAAATTGCCGAGTCCGTCTTTCAAAATTTGCCGAATTGTCCATTCCGAAACCTACAATATAAATTAGAAATTTTCATGTCAGATTCTGGCATCTATCAAAATTCAGGCCAGCAACTTAACGAAACGAGAACACTGCCTACTGAGACGAGGATAAAGAGTGAATAGATTATAGCACAGTATATTCACCAATCAGTAGGGACAGCTAGGGGTTTCCGGCACTACAGTTTCTGAGTGCGCATGTGCGAAAACTGGCGGACTTTCCACAAACGGCCGCGTGTGGCGCACCGGTGAATTCATCAATTGCTTTTAAGCGGGCGTTTTTTAATTCAACATTTTGTGTAATGGATGCGGAGAGATGAGAAAGATTGAACAGAAAACCATCTTTGTTAGATTATAATGAATTTATGTTGTGTAGAAAGTCTGAAGTTGTGTAAAACAACATCGCATTCTATGATTTGCTTGCAATCATTTCTATCCGTGCCATTTTTTCAACCAGTGACATCTAGTAGCAATAAAATGAAAGCCCGCCAGTAACGGCCATATTGGCTTTGAAAACGGTAGTATGAACATCATAGGTGCCGACACGAGCTGTCCCTATTGATTGATAAGTATACTGTGGTCACATTATTTGTTTTACGAACGAAATTCCTTGGATTAAATAAATGTAAGAAAATTTTACTTGAAGGCTTCCGCTGCCGTCGTCCATGTTTGAATTGGCTTCCGGTTGGAACCGCGTCACGTTGACTTCTCAACAGTTTCAACGACTAACGAGAAGCCCTGAGGAAGTTCTTCTGCAATGGAGAACGAAACGTCGGCGGTAGTAGAAGTCAACGTGACGCGGTTCCAACCGGAAGCCAATTCAAACATGAACGTAAGAAAAGGCGAAATTCGCTATTCGGTAAAATGCACGGGTCGAAGCAGTAAAATAAAAGTAAAACGTTACAGACTCGCGGCCTTCGAAGTGCATCGAGAAGTTGAGGGTTGGCTGTCAAGCATCGCGTCGTCTGGAACGAAGTTGGCTAAACTGCGACAGCGCCTCCTGAAATGGGCATTTCGCAGAAGAGGATTCCACAGGGCACGAAAAGTGCACAAGGAACGTACACGTCAATAAAACGTCACACGAAAAGCCTGGATTTTATTAAGAAAACTAAGCTTGGCAGGGTGAGAAGAAATATCCAAAACTCGTCTGGTGGTATTCCAAGAGATACCGATAATGTCGAAGATAAGTTCTCCTAGCAAAAACTATAAATTGGAACACACGACACAGCACCACCGACGATGAAAGAGTAAAATGCCGCCTTAAGCAACGTGAAGTAGGTTGACGTGGATTAATCGCAAATGAGGTCAGCCTCAACCAATGGGACTCCCTCATTAGATTACCAAAAATGACCACATAAAGGCTTGCGCTGTAAGTCTCGGGGGTGCCAAGGTTGCCACAAAGATATCTAAATTGCCTGAAATTCTCCATTGTTGCCTAATTATTTCGTACGAGATTTTTAGAACGTAACAGTTGGCGTTGGCATTTCGCAGAGGACAATTTTTAATTTTTATATCAAATCGCTCGCGAAATTCAAAACAGGTAGCAGTTTATAAAGGACAGATAAAACAGGTAGCACTTTATAAATGTTATTATTTGCAAACTAGTATCTGTTATTTATAAACTGCTAGTTGTTATTGAATATTGCTACCTCTTTTTACGTGTTAGTTTTGACTTTCATTCACCTTGGATCGTATCGTATGGGATCCATGGTATCACAGAGAATAGATTTCTCCAGATAGCCCAAGAGATAGGAACGAATGGACGCTCTAAAAATAGTTTGTTAAATACTTCTGGTAACATTCGAAAACTGAAGATTTGTCACAAACTATTTGCTAATTGACTCAGTTACCGCCAAATGTCTCTTTTATGTAACAAGGAAATAAATTTAAAGTGGAGCCAAGATACGGTTATAATGTGCTGTTAAATCTCCTTTTAAAGTTTAGAATTTGTTTACATGTTACTTACATTTACAGGTTTCTTTTTCCACCATGCTATTGTGACAGTAGCGCCACCCATTAGCGCCACACATTTGGTAAGCTGTTTGCATACTAACACCGAATTTGTCTCCAAATTGGGGCGTCAAATTTAAAACATTTGATGAGCCACAGTTCCAGTATCTGTGATGATACGCAACTCTTGGCATACAGTGTGGCCTTATAGAGCTTACATCAGCCTTGAAAAATTTATCCAATGAGGTTAGAGATCTAAGTGACAGTGAATTTAGTGAGGACGACAACCACACTGATGAAGCGTTTAGCTTCTAACAGTAAACAACATATTTCAGACAACGAAGAAGTGTTTAATGAAAATGAAATAATGAAAGATATGGATGGAAGAAGTATTCTGATTTCCACCTGCCTATGGTCTATAGCTTATGGTCAGTTCAAAGTTAAATGTCGTTAATGTCATTTAGTATTCAATGTTGAAAAAATGAGAAAGAGGGCAAGAAGCAAAATACAAACACAGGAAACGTCCTTCAGAACCAGCATGAATGATATCAAGACTAAACTGTACAAAGCCAATATGGATGACATCAAGGCTGAACATAATGAAATATTAAAAAACAAAATGACATTTAAAAAAAGAGTGAACAAAATGGAAGATTCGGAGAATTAAAAAGGAACTCATAGAAATTTTACCAAAAAAAATTATTTAAAGACTAAATTACTATTGTAAACGATTATTTTCAGAAAGTGAAACATGTTTCAACAACAACAACAATGGTTTTGGTTAATCACGTAATACCTTAACTAATTAAGTTGTTAACATGATTGTGCCATATTCGTTGTAGGTATTCGTGTTTCCTTGCATAAATGCAGATTTATTTATTTTATCCCTCATTACTAGTTTCTGATTTGAATCAGAATTATTTGTTTTCTTTAGTCATTGCGTACCTTACCAAATTCCGAATAAAAAAAAAAATTAACAAAATAACTGCAGCAGAACTAAGGCAAGGAGAAGTTCTCAATCCCACTATAATAATAATAATAATATAATAATATGTTTATTTATTTCCCTTGTGCCAATAAAGCATGGAACATGTCAAACATAAGATAAATATATGTGTATATAAATATAAGTATACATAAAAAATATAAATATAAATGGTCGTGGAAAGTTGCAACATTTGCAATGAACAGCTGAAAGTCATCATACATGGTATATTTCAACCAGTATAGTCAAACGTAGTTGTGAAAAACTCTGACATAGAATAAAAAGAGTGTTCAGATAATAGGTTTTCAATTTTCTTTTAAAGTCTCTGGATGGAAGTGTTTTTAAATCTACCGGTATATGATTGTAAATTTTTATCATTTGCTGAATTACACTATATTGTACACGTGAGTATGGTGTCCTTGGTGCACATCTGACCACGAGTGTCACGGTTATGTTGAAGTTCATATCGACACGTAAAGTCATTATAGTTACTTTTTACGAAGCGCGCACACTCCAGTATATACAAACACGGTAAGGTGAGTATAGAGTTCATTTTAAAAACTTCTTTACAGGATTCCCTCTTCTTCAGGTTAAAAATATTTCTCAGGCATAATTTTGGTAGCTTCAGAAGAGTTGCCCCAAAAGATGATGCCATAGGATATCCGCGAATTAACAAATGTATAGTACGCACTCAAAGCTGCTTCCAAACTGATTTCCTGGGCTGTAATCCGTAATGCGTAAGTGAACTTGCTTATTTTTCTTGCAAGCTTTTGGATATGGAAATTCCATTTCAGGTTTTGATCAATTTCAATTCCCAAAAACGATGTATGGTTTACTGAAGTAAGTATTGTCGCGCTAAGGGTCCTTCACCACGTCGCGCTAAGCCTCTACTATGTCGCGACGGTGTGTCCTTAGCCTTTGGGTTGATCGGGGTGAGTAGGTTTATCAAAGGGTAGAGCTTTAAAGACAATGATTTACAAAATTGATACCTCTTTATTTACGTAAATGATTAAGTTGGTTGAGGGTGGTTTGTCCGTAAAACTTGGGGTGCGGTCCTGGGTCGTTCGCGGTGACTGGGGTTGTGGATTCGACTAAAGACGGAGCAGCGGCGCCAGTGCAGACTACGGTGATGTCTTCTTTCGGCAGCTGGCGGGGGAGATAGTCCTCGTACTTCTTTAGGACGAACGGCAATGTTGTCGGCGGCAGTAACAGATGATGGGGGCTGCAGCAACGCTGATGCTGGGGTGGCGACGACGATGAAGCGGGCGGCGGCGTCGGCGTCGGCGTTGTTGGCGGCGGCAATGTTAGGCGTCCCCTCGTTGGTTGGCACTAGTGCCCCCTGAGTCGGTCCGGTGGGACACGACTAACTTCCTAATTTTGGCCCGGACTTTAAATACACGTTTTTTGTCTAGTCGCGCGTTGCATTTTTTCATCACCTGCTTTGTGTCCGTTTGCGTCATTTGTATACGCGCGTATAAGCACGTGGCCCCGTTTTTAATAAATTCCGCTGATGTGTTATTATAAAATATGAACATTTACGTATCAGTTACCTCCTTATTGTGTTTACATTTCAACACGGTCGTAAGCTGCCCTCAATTACACAAGTCCGCGTTCAAATACTTTTTATGATTTTTATCCGCGGAACATAGAAAAAACCCCCTTGTGGTTTTTAGAAAATTCCCCCTCGTGACAGTATGTTATTGTTGTAAATAACGCTAAATGGATTTTCCTCTTGCAGAGTAAATTTCATTATTTTAGTTTTCTCAACATTAAGTTTTAAGTTGTTACTCCTGAACCACTGTTCCATAACCGATATGTCATTTACAATATTTAACTTAGTAATGGATGACGTCTTAAAAAAAATAAAACAAAAAGTAAAAAGGCAGGAGGGATAAAGGAAAATAGAATTATGTAATTCAAATATCTGGTGTGTTCGCTAATGATTTACGCAAAAAATAAACAGGACCTACAGCATAACTTAGAGCCCGCTGTAGATTTACTATCGGCCGATAGTTTATTCTGCATCAAGCTACGAGAAATGTGATACGTGGCTGTACATTAAATTATTATAGGCCACGTAATCACACTTCTCGTAACTTGATTCAGAATAAACTATCGGCCGATAGAAAATCTGCAGTTTGCGCGGGGATGAACGCGTTACTTACTAGAAACCTAAAGGTAAATATTGAAAAGACGAAGGTGATGGCAATAGAAACAGAAGATCTGGATGTACCAATAAAACTAAACGGTACAGAGATCGAAACAATCCAATAATATAAATATTTGGGAGCCAAGGTCTACCATACTGACGGCCGTATTCACCATTCACAAATTAACAGTCAGTTGACTCTTAAGTCAAAAGTAAATTTAATTTAAATTAACTATATTTGTTGTACTACACAACTGTAATTACTTATAACAAAGCGATAAATGTTATTAGCTGCCAAATAATGCATAATTAACTTAAAAGAGTGAGTTTGACACGACATTAGCTCTTAACAGTGGTTGGTGAATACAGCTTTTATATTTAACAGTCTGTTAACAGCTTAACTGGCCTTTAAACATGTAACTGAGGAATGGTGAATACGGCCATTGAGTGTTCAAAGCCATCTTTAAACCAATACGGAAGTGAAGGTTGGATTTTAACAAAACAGTAAGGAAGCAAAATTCGGGCTCTGGAAATGATGTACCTGCGGGATATAAAAGGCGTCACAAGAAGGAACAGAATCAGTAATGATACAGTAAGAGAGGAACTAGAAGTGGAGTCGATACTGAAAAACACCAAACGACAGCAGCTGAGATGGTACGAGCAGATAATACGAATAAGAGAGGAAAGAACAACAAAAAGAATATAGGAGACAAGATCACAACAAAAAAGAAGAAGGGGCACACCAACAAAGACTTGGGACAAGGAATAACAAACAATCTAAAACAAAAAGGATTAATAAGGAGCGAAGGGAAAAAATTAGCAAAGAACAAGAAAATCCATAGTGAATAAGAACTATAAGTTGATTTATTTCAAACTCACTTAAAACTAAATTAGAAAGTTGTACAGGGTGTTCCAAAACTCGAGATTAAAAATGAAAGGGGTTATAGGGAATGGAACACATATAAACATGTGTTCGATTTCTACGCATTTACTAGATAAAGGGCTTAAATTTGTTGCATGCAAATTTTATGAACTTAGGTTGCTAGGACTTGATTGTGATCCTTTTGGGTTGTTCAAAGCAAATGTTCAAAAACACCTCCTCCAGTTGCAAGACAAGTTTGATTGTCATCGACAAACTATTCGTGGATGTAATTAAATTGAAAATTCCCATTTTGGATTTCAGCGAAAGCTAAATTAATTCTTTCCAAAAGCTGTTCTTCTGTATGAATTCCGTATTTCCTTTAATACTCCCCAGAAATGGATATGCTTGAAGTTCTTAGGGGGCGATGACTTGATTACGTTACATAAGTGTCTATTTGATAGTAGTTTATTGTTTAATTGCTTAATAAAAGTTTACACGTAATAACTTTGAGGTTCTGCTATCTACTAAATGAGTAGAAACCGGACACATGTTTATATGTTTAATTTTTCGTCGCGACTTTTGAAACAGCCTACAATACACACAAAAATAAACAAAAAAGAAACGTTTCGTCTGTACCTACAATATCAAACCTTTTTTTTATTATTATTTTTATGTGGTGCTTATTCTTTTCTTATGTACATATACATATGTACATGTAGCAGCATGAAATAGGTCTGTTGTAATTTCCAACACATTTTACTAAATTTCGGCGTCATTTAGACGGAATTTGATTACGATGCGGGCCATTATTCACTTGCATTACATGCAAAATATCAGGTAAGTTGTATGAACCGTACTACATATATGTATTATGTATGGGCCCCGGAATATTTGAATAAATTTTAAATTCATCTTGTTCGAAAGCGCCTGTAGTTTAATAAATTTGTGCATGAGTGCCGGGAAGTGGGCAATTTTTTTCTTCGTCGTTTTCAATGGACGCCCGGCATTAATTTTTAATGCCGAAATTATCGGGCATGAAATGTTCTTTGTGAGACCGAACCCCTTTGGAAAATTGCACGGCGGCGCATTTTGTTTAAAAGAAAATTAATGCGCGATGTAATTAGAGAAAAGTTGAAAACGACGATTTATAGTTGAGCTGCTGCAATTACGGCGTTGGTGTTTGAATACGTTTGATATAATTTCTCATGGCGAAATAACAGTCACGCTGTTTGTCGGCATTACGTTGTTATTTTCGCCCAACATGTTTCATATATCCAGTTGAATTATTTTAATATCACAATCCGCTGCGTACAAAACGATATAATTTCGGGCACAATGAAACAAAATAGTGGTTAACTCCAAACGCGCTTTCCAACGCCCGTATTATTAAATTTAACCATTATCCATACTTCAAACTGCGAAGTTAGCGTTGCGACTATTCCGCGGGTGCCGCCGCCGCGCCGTTTCGATTCACCCCTTGTAATGATTGCCGCCACTCCCCCCAATTGTTTAGCGTAATTTAGCATTTCCACTGCCATTGTTGTGACATCGCGTTCGCCGTTTCGCCCTGTATTTGTTTTAATAATTTTCTTACTGCTCGCCTTTTAATTATTTTCAGTCCTCCTCACCCCGCCGTGTTTGCTTTTTAACTTTTATTTGCCCCTTTATTTAACGCGCTTCACTAATATTAACCCCGGCTAATTTTATTAACACACAATGCGAGTCGACGGCGATCACAATGAATTTGCTCGAATGCATTTTAATTACTCTAAAAATATTATATTCAAGTCTTTCATGTGAATTAGTTTAAAAAAAAAGCTAGCCTCATTTTAATGTACAGCTTCACTTAGAAAAATAGTACCAAAGAGTACGTTTATATTAGCAAGAATTCCGAACATTTTATTCGGATTCGCGTTAAAAACCGACTCAGCGTACTACTGCAAAATTAACACTATGTGGTTTGTTGTTTAGAGTATCATTTCCTGTCATGATAAAATTACCGGAGTAATTAACAAAACGTCAGACATGACATTTTATTACTAATTTATTCAGCATATTATTTCATTATGGTTTATTATTTTAACAATACGAATTATGTAGAATGACAATTTTACATTCTTAAACTTAAACAGTTTCATTGTGCTAAGAATCATGATTAATTTAGAGTAAGATGGATCTTATAACATGACAGCATTATACTTTTACATTATTCTTTTATTTTATCGATAGGAATGATGTTTTATCAAAATCGCAAAATTCCATTTCTCTCAGTGTTGGATTAAAGGAGGTACTTAAATGATGCCTTGCAAAAAATAAACGGGAATACTCTTCAGGATTAGCAGAGATTCGTCGGATTTGTCGTGGTCCTAAGGCAACATTTTATTAAGGACTCAAATAACTTGATAATTAATTAATTATTATCTGTAATAAAACCTGAAAAAAATTTAGAATTTGTAAAGAATAGTGGAAATGAATATCCCTGATTATCATAAAGCCGATTTTTAAGCAGTTAAAAGACAAAATTAGACATGGAAGTAGGCAGTTAATGTCGATATAGGCACACTTTTAGGCAGTCTACAGTCGTTTTACTATAAAAAAATATTAATGCCTACTTTAGTTACAAGATCATTTATTAAGAAATGGGAAGAAGGTTCTTCCGGGCTTACTGGGAACTGTAGAAGTGAATCAAACACATAATTCGCCGTAAGGAATGTATAGTGAACATACGCTTTAAATAGAGACCAAAACCGGCGTTTAAGTAAAAAAATCCTGACGGTATATAAGATGGTTTCTTACTCAATAGGGTAGTCCGAGGGCTCAACAGCAGAGGACCTCTTCACAGCTTTTCCTTTTAGAATTTTTCTATTTTTCACGAAAAGGGTACAGCGAACATTTTATAAAAATTACATGAATGTGATGTTACGGGCGAAAAATTAATTTAAATTATTTTCAGTATTTCCCGTCACCCTGTATTTGCGTGGGAACTGAAAGGTTAGTTTTGTTCCTACGTGCTGTTCGTCACGTTTCATTATATTGCATCAGAAAACAAAAGCCACTATCCACACCTCACGCTAATACTCTATTTCATTCTTTCGCCCGGTTAAAACAGAGGCCATCTCGTAACAACCCTCGTCCCAGGATAGTTGGCCAGAACGTGTTCTTTCCGCGGCGTATTCATTGTTGTTGAGGGTGTCTTGATGTGCATATCTATTGTTAGTATAGTGCCCACGATTTTTGTGCCTTGATCATGTTGAATTTTTTGATCGAAGCCTGAAACGCAAGTTATTTACTCCGAGATCTGCTTTGGTGCACGTTAAGCGATACAAGCTTTCTTATAAGCTTTTCTAAGCCTGTGCTGCGAGAAAAAGAACAGGTAGGGTTTTATTGGCAACTTTGTGCGTATTTCAGTCTGTAACACGCGCCTTTCTTTTAGATACTATTTAGGCTTGTAGTGGTAGTCGTACCCCTTTTGTGACTATTCTTTTTGTAAGGCCATTTGTGACTGATTTTTGGGTGGAAAAACCGCAAGCGGGGCCCTAGCTGCTAAAAGTCCAAGCATCGCTTTCCACCCCTTTTCCTGTTGAAGTTGGACTCGACCGTAGACGACACGAACCAACAGGAGAGA
The DNA here is from genome assembly GCA_033060865.1 of Dorcus hopei. Classification (NCBI taxonomy): domain Eukaryota; kingdom Metazoa; phylum Arthropoda; class Insecta; order Coleoptera; family Lucanidae; genus Dorcus; species Dorcus hopei. The sequence continues at coordinate 38,650,668 of CM065419.1, forward strand.
TCGTGACGTGACATGGTGACGCTGTTTTGTGTAGTGACGTAATTGGCAGCACCGGCCTCCTCCGCCGAATTGTTTCTCGATTGGTTTTTCCAACCTCACCTTGACAGCTGAATGTCCAAGAATGGATGTAATACAAGGTCGGAAATATTTTGTTTTATTGTTTATTTTGTGTTGTATTAAACGCTGCGTGGCGTTAATGTAATTTTAATTACATATTAATTACACATAGGGGAAGGTGGTGCAAAACCGCATAGCGAGGTTAAATCGCACAGATCCAGAAAAATTATTTATTGAGTAGCGACACCTATTTTTTCTAAAGCCACAAGGTGGAGCTATTTGTATATAATGGTATTACAGAATACTGTGACCAAATTTAAATCCGAATTCTTCAATTAATATCAAGTAAGTTATGTTGATTTTGTCCTACTATCCTTATAAAATATTATCCGTTAGTTACCCATGGTTTAAAACGTTACTTTTTTTTTAATCATTGAAATTGTTTGTTTTTGTCGTCATGAGGCAAAACCGCACACACGAGCATGAGGTAAAATCGCACATATGCGATCTAGCCCCATCCAACTACCTATTATTCAATGGCGTAAATCTATGGACGTGTTTTTACTTTAGACAATATGCGTATCTACAAAAGAAAAACTAATCGTCAACTTTCAATGAAAAATGCGATTGAAGCCTGCCTGCCTGCTACCAAAAAACTGTTAAATAGTACAATGTTCCTCGTAGTACGTTAAGAGACAGAGTCAAAGCGGCATTAAGGACAGGAAAAAATGCAGCTGAAGCTGCAGTAGAAGGAATGGGGCGTTACAAAACAGTATTTTCTAGAGAACAAGAGGATGAATTGGTTTCTTATGTATTAGAGTTAGAGACAAAATTATTTGGACTGACAATAACAGAATTACGACGACTAGCCTATCAGTTGCCTCAACGAAACGGGGTTGCACACAATTTTAATAACGTAACTCAAGAGGCCGGTAAGGATTGGATACGAGGATTCCTACAATAACATCCCGAACTATCCCTACGAACTCCAGAAGCCACATCGGCTGCTAGAGCCATGGGCTTCAACAGAATATCTGTCCAAAAGTTTTTTGAATGCTTAATTACAGTTTATGATCGCTACAAATTTTCTCCAACACGAATTTTCAATTGCGACGAAACGGGAATGACTACCGTTGCTAAAACTCAATCAAAAATTATCGCAAAAAGAGGTAGAAGACTTCATCGGCTGAGCGTGGTAAACTTGTAACCGCAGAGATTTGTTTTTCGGCAGGTGGTATCTACGTTCCACCTCTTTTGATTTTTCCAAGACAACGAATGAAAGCAGGATTGCTAGACGGGACACCACCGGGTACGCCGGGTATGCGACCATAAAAGCGGTTGGATGCAGAGCGAAATATTTGTGCAGTGGTTGCAACATTTTATTAATCATACAAAGCCATCTGCAGAAGATCCAGTCTTGTTGTTACTCGATGGACACGTGTCTCACACGAAAAATCTGCATGCAATAAGCCTAGCTCGTAAAAATTATGTGATCCTCGTTTGTTTCCCACCTCATTGCAGTCATCGGCTACAGCCTTTAGATGTAGGTTTCATGGCTCCTTTAAGCGCCTATTATGGTCAGGTAAGGATATGGATTCATACACCCATTGACGGTAGGCTCCCAATATCTTTTTATTTCAGGAAATTAAAATTTGGTTAAGGTCGAATTGTTACCGAGTTCCAACTTGGAAAATTATTTGGTGCTGCTTACGCAAAGGCAGCGAATTTGGAAACGGCCATCAACGCCTTTGCTAAACCTGGAATATGGCCTCTTAATGAAAACGCTTTCACGGATATAGATTTCGCCCCGTCTGAGGTTACAGAACGAGAGAATCCTAACGCCATTGGTGATGTAGCTATATTAGAGCAAGCCATTTATCCAGGAAATCACACTCCACCTCCAAATACAAGCTCAAATGCAGTTACTAGTAATGCAAATAGCACATCTAGGACTAAAGAAAGCACTGTTGAAGAAATGGAGGATGTTCAAATACCAGCTTCGAAGTACATCCCCATAATGTTTGTCCTATCCCAAAGGGCACTCGAGAGGAAAATAAAAGGAAGAGAGGAAAAGCGACTATGTTGACATCGACTTCCTACAAGGACGAATTGGAGCAACAACATGAAAGTTCCAAAGCAAATTCTGTCAAAAGAAACCTAAAGTTTAATGACGCTAAGTCGAGAAAGCCAATACAGCCAGTGTCTTCCTCAAGCAATTCAGAAAGTAACTTTGGTGACGAGGATGATCCCCTCTGTACGGTTTGTAAGAGGGCGTTCTCCAAGTCGAAGGCTAAGGAAGGTTGGGTGCAGTGTCGCCAGTGTTACGCATGCAGATGAAGATTTGGACGATTTCATTTGTAACAAATGCCTTTAAACAGGATTGTAGATTCTGGCGGTTTTGCCCCATGCAATGGGCGGTTTTGCCTCATAGGGTAGGGCAAAATTGTCAAAATATTTTTTAAGAAATAACATTTTCTTGTTACTAATGTGTTACTCTCAGAGGGTTGATATTTTTTTATAAGCGATAAATAACTATTCGCTACATCTGTTCGTTTATTTCCATTTGTATCAATCTTACAATCTTCTAAAAAAATTAATAAACCTTAAGAGTGCGGTTTTACCCCACTCTCCCCCACACGTTAATTGAATAATTTTGAGTAATTTCTTTTACTCAACTTATTGAGACCCCGTTTGGCTTGTGCAATTTACTTCTGTTTATTGTGTTAACTTTTTGAGCAATATCAAATAAAAACAAGCGTGCTCAGCTGGTGATTTTTTTATTTTACTTATCTTATTGTCCCTTTACTTTTGGGGTTACGTTGGCCCATACCGTTCTCCAAGAGTTAGCCGACTCTGTTGGAGATCTTAAATTGCCCTCTGACAATTTGCTGTCCTTCAGGTAGGTAGCAGTGAATATGAAAATTGGAAACGAGACAGTACGTACGCGAAAATGACTCAGCGAACATTAATTAATTTTTTGAATCTTCTCTCCCTACGGAACCGTTGTTTACATTTTCAAAACCCGAGCCCCTTTTGTAATATGCAACTGCGAGGCCCCCTCTTGATCCCGCTCATTTAGGTTACTTGAATGACTTAAGTTTCCTACCCTCAAGTGATTGCAAGGTATCTTTGGACAAGCCGCTACCTTGCGTGGGGGAGGTTCTCATGCACTCAACGTCGCGTGGCTTATTTACTTTAACGTATCTCAATGGCTACTTGTCGTAAGGAGAGTCAGTATTTGGCTAAAGTTTGTTGCTTGGACCCCTTATCGCCTGAGATTGTTTATATTAACAATTAAAGCGCGAAATTCGTTCGTGAATAGGCCTGAAGTAATTTTATTTAAATTTAAAAATTTTGATTTAAACAAAACAACTAACATTTGAAAACAAAAAAAATCTCATATTCAATTTCGTCCTTTATATGTAGAACAACGTTTCGGGCGCCCTCAGTTTAACCAATCCACAATCAAATATAATAAATAAGACTATTCCAGTAGCATTATATTTTATGTGTTCGTTTTCATGGTCATTAAACATTATGGCCGATTATTATTTATGATTGGCATTACATTTCCAGATTTTATTACCACGTTATTAAAATAATTTCCCAATTATAATTCGGACCAATCTTTTTTAATGCGGTGAAAATGTAAAATTAATTTCAATTATTTATTTGATTTTGTAAATCACTCAAATTAATGAAGCCCCACGATATTTACGATAGTTGTTACTTTACAGTTTCAAAATTATATATTTATTATTTCTTATAATTTCATGTTATCATGATCATGTGATCAAAACACTTAAACCTTGAAGTGATTTATGACGACTGTAAATTTAGACTTTTACATACAAAAACCCTTTAGGTTTACCTTGAGTAGCTAAATACTTTATTTGATGTAAAGTCTTCGTGTATACCCGCACATTTTACTATGAGACCGAAAATAAAACCCGCATTTTATCGTTCGTTTATTTTGTTCCTCGTTTTATAGATTTTTTCGATCCATTTTCGTCCAAAACATAACCCCCGAATTACGTAAACTCCGCTTCTTGAGATTTTATTGAATCGTTCCGTTATTTATTGCGGATCTACGTTTATTTCCGGCTAGTTTAATTTCCCCAATTCAAAATGTGCTCAGTTTTAAATCAGTTCGCCCCGAGCTACGCTCAAAAGCGGGATTTTTGTATTTCTCTGCCCGGCTGTATTAGTTATTAACGAGATCTGCAGCATGCAGGATTATTCGCTGTATCTCTGCAAAGTCTACCTCATCTTCTTTCCGGCGTTTTATAGCTTTTGGCTCTGTTTGTATCAACGGATTCTGGATGGCGTTGAAACGCTCCCAATTAATTATTTCTATTTACCCCGCTGTGATTTGTACAGTCGTAGATATTTTTGTTATTTTTATTATGTAGAGCTAGAGAGAATTAAAAAAGTGAGTTAATTTAAAATAGACCTGAAGAATGTATGCAGGAGTTTAATTAAATGAGAGGGTATGATACGTAATAGTAATAGTTTTGTGAAACTTTCCCAGGAACGTTATCATGAGTATTTGAAAGTTAAATAGCGGTTTATAACGTATAATCACTCGCACAAATATTTATGTAGTCGTAATGAAAAATTACCACTTCCCAGATGTTTAAGTTACACTAATAGAATTATTCAAACCGCAGACGCGAAAGAACTCCGTAGACGTTACCAGCTTATTTATTCACCAGGCGCCTTGAATTAAATACTTAATTTCACACGATGAACCAGACTGTTTTTAATTATTATTATTATGATGATGTTTTTTTGCAAGCATTAAATAATAACACAAACTAATTAAATAGATAAAATATAGAGCGAGCCAATTGATACCATCTCACAATTGATTTATCTTTAGTTTCTGTTCATGTTTTGCGTTTCCTATCCTTTCGAGTTCTATCATCTATTCAAAGAAACCTTCCATGCATCGTTTATTTGATATATTTCATTCCACTCGATTCGGACATCGGGGTAAGTCATGTCATATGAGTTTTAAGAACTAACATTGTCTTCACCTGTTTGCCTCGTGCATATTTTATGAAGGATATGGTTCGAAGGAAACGGGCTGGTTTATATCTGGTGTATTATTCAGACGTCGCAATCCAATAGAATACCTAGTAATGCATTAATGTTTCTGCACGTCTTCGATATGTCTGCATATTAAGGCTCTTTAACGCTAAGCATAATAAATTAAGAAGAGCTGTCTGGACGACGTATGTTTACACATTTTCCTCACAATGGCGTGATAAATTTTGTGTTTTTGCGGAGGCATTGTGCCCGTAAATTGCGTTAAATGTAAAGTTTAAGACAGGAAATTTGGTGTTTCCTATTTGCTGCGCCGCACTGTGCATCTTATATTGATGCTGATGTAGGGACTATAGGGGTTTTGCTCGAGCTGGCATTGTTTGCGGTGGTGGTCGTTATAAATCACGGCTCCAACAACAAACATCAGTCTTCAGCCGCCTCTGCGGTCTCAGCATCCACGTTTATCACCGCACTTGTTCTGGATCAACCGCCTATCTATCTCTGCATTACCCTGCCTCTGTCTTGCTTACCCCTCCGAACGAACATTACACTCTCACCCCTATTCTAAGGAAACGCTCCCGGGGTCAATTATTTAGATGATATTAGTATTAACGTGACGCGAGTTAGAAAATTAATTCGCAATGCATTAAAGGGTAGAAGTTTTAATATAAATATTCTTATACAGTGTGTAATCGAATAAGTTTCACTTACGATAACAATCCGATATTAAAAAAACTGTGTTGTACATACTCAGCACAGAAAGAAATGTATTTTTCGTCAACTTCATAGAAGCGGAAGACACAAATGTTTGGATTTAGTTCCGTATCACATGAGCGGGATAATACGTCGATGTTGTTTGGGCGCTGTCACTAGCAGATATCGGTTGTTAAAATTACCACTAATCAAAACCACTATTTCGCCATCCGCTATTGATATTATCTTTATTGTAGGTCTGTTCGTTATCCTGTACGGGTGTACACTTAGTTTTACAAAAATATGCTTTAATGAAACCCAATTTTTTTGATAATGTGCCAATGCGAGTCATACTGACATACCACACAACAGTGTTGGGTAATATACTTTATTTTTGGATCTAATATACATATACAATATACTTGGTGCATATCTGGTACATATACAATATACTTCATTTAAAGAGTATATAAATATACGTATACAATATTACTATTTTTCATTTGTGTATATACATAGCTGGCCTGACTAAGACTAGGGATACGCTTAATTGTGAGTAAATGAAGGAGAGGCTCATTGAAACTTGTGTGGAAGTGAAATAGAGATATTACAATGTTGCGTAAGAAGGTAAGAATTCGACCGGCGCCAGCGGCCGGAGCATAGCCCGTGTTATCAATCGGCAACGTCGATTGATGTAGCTATTTCGTTTACTCATGCGGTTTCTGCTATTCCATCCTTCATTTACTCATAAGAAACGCATTACTAGTCTTGGTTAGACCAGCTGTGTATACTCGTATACAGTGTTGTAACAGATACATTTTTCAAAGTATCTAGATTCAGATACAGATACTTACCCTAATTTGTAACTCGATACAGTTACATATACTTCTTTTTTAAAAGTAACTAGATCCAGATACAGATCCTATAGTATAAATGTATCTAGATACTTTTTAGATGCATAGATAAATCTGTTACATAATAATAAAAATAAAAATGTTCTTTATTTCAATAAAAAAAGAACTGACAAAACATCAAAGTTTGAAATTGAAAAATGTAAACAGAAAGAACAATTATTATCGTTTTGTGAATTACACTGAAAAGTAATACAAGACATCAAATGAACAAGTTCACAAGTTCAAAATAGATTACATTGCATACAGGGTGAATGACAATTGTACCGACAAAAAAAAACGCATAAGAGAATCGATGTCACAGATTACGGAAAGAATGTTCGAAAAATTCTTGTAAACAGTTTATAATTAATTAAAAAATTGCGTACGAAATAGGGCGGCCACGTACTATAAATACGGCTGTATGATTATAATTTTTTTTTTACTGACTCGCTTGCACACAATGCGACCTAGGCAAACATTTCAATTTATTTTATTACTCGTTTAACAGCTGGAGAAGGCAAGTTTCTTTTACGCGATGTAATTATTAGTAATTTCTAAAATTGCGTACGAAATACTAAATTCGCAAATAATTATGTAAATAATTGTTTGTTAATTCGTGCGAATTATTTACTAGAGCGAAATGTACCAGCCGTTTCGGCCACAAAAAAAAATCGCAAGGATTTAAATCTGGAGATCACAGGGGTCATATGACCGGCCCGACAGGCATCTGATAGTAAATAAAGAGTAATAAAACTATTAGGATACAATCTGTTGTATTAAACGTCGCATCGCTAGTATTATGCGAAATACTATTTGGTAATAATTATCACCAAAAACGAATGATTACTTGATTACAGTTGCAAAGTATTGCTTAAACGAATCGGTTTTCTCCGAAAATGTGAGAAGATTTATTAGACCTGAAGTTATCTCCGACTGTAAAAACTTTATGAATATAATAGATTATGAGGATCACGTTTAATAAATTCTAAGGAATAGTTCATAATTAATTAAGAATTTGTTAAAGTTCTAATAGATTTGTGTTAATGATTCCTCACACACAAAACGAAATTATAATAATTAATATTCGAAACAAATTACGAATGAGTTTACTGATTTATTTGTTTACCAGGTCTTCAAAGTGTTGTTATTCTTTGCGTGGAATAATCTATTTCAGGTAATTTGCTGCTGCAAGTAAATATTTTCGAGTTCGCATTCACGTCGAGCGTTGACCTAAAAACGGAGTTGTGAAATTCCACTTAAAAGTCAAGTTCACGAAGCCATGCTGCAGTATCAAGAACTATAAAAAACTTTTATGACAGCATTTATTTCGTTCATCTGCTCCTCGAATCTTTAACCAGTAACTAAAGTAGAAAGAATTTTTTAAACATTTTTCCCATACTCTCGGACATCGCTTCTTATCGTCGTTTCATTCTGTCGGTATAATTAACAGTCACCCTGTGTATTCTTCTACTAAATATAGCTCCAAAGTTAATAGTAGTCGATATACGTATGTATTTCCGTACGAAAACTTCTACTGTATCAAGGAGATCTTTCCATTAACGTTTAGCCTGTGTATTGGAAACTGTACTTTTAATTTCTTGTAATATAGGGTGAGATGACATAAAATAAATATTTTTATTTTTATTTAAAAAATGTATCTATGCATCTAAATGCTCAGACACATACATAAATGTAACTAAATACAGTTACAGATACCAAGTACTACAATGTAACTAGTTACAGATACAGATACACTAAAACTATCTAGATACTGTATCTAAATACTTGTAACTAGATATGTTACAACACTACTCGTATACATATCCATTTTGTATTACCTTTGACGACATATTATATCCGAAATATTATACCATCCGTAAAGAAATTTTGCAACATATACGAGTATAGTCGTTTGCACGATAGTCAGTACAAAGGAACTTAAAAATCGAGCATAAAAATTTATACACGTTTATAATATACGTCAAACTGTATTTTCTGTGTCCCGAAAAGAATATTTTTCTAAATATCGTCGATTTGTAAAAGTATCTAATATACAATATACGTATCCGTCGTAAAAACTACATATAGGTACAATACATATACAATATACCTACAAAGTATGCTCTATATACTCAGTATATAACTTACATTGTATAATTATCATATGTATACCCCACACAAGCACTTCAGGTTGCATTAAAAGGTATTTTGCGAAAAGGTATACACTGGTTACACCAACACGATAACGAACAGACCTTGTGCATATTTCAACCGTGTTCAAATGGAAATAAAAAAACGCATGGAACAAATGTATACAGGGTGTCACTTACCTAGACAAGTCTTTTCGTGTACAACCACGAATAAAGATAAATTACAGTCGATTAACAAAAAGAAGATACAACAAAAGTTCTTTTTTAATAATTTTTAATAATGGAGATGAGTGTCATTGTAAAACTAATGAGAACTTTTCTAAAAACTTCTGATCCATATGCCTGTGTCTGCTTTCAAAGCCACAATAGCTGTTGATGATGGCAAAAGACATTTAACTTCATTGTTTGAATACCATAATTATCGGAGTTCCGCAGGATAGTCTGCTTGGATCGATGCTTTTTGTAATTTACATAATTAATAATTGGCCAGTGAAAATTCTTAAATACGGTCGGAACACGAGACCTTTAAATATATATTTTTTTTTAATTTCCATTAAATGAAAATAACTGTTGGAATGTGTAGGTACAGAAATTAAATAATATTATTTATATATGTATTTTTATGAAGAGGAGGGGATACTGAAATGCGTTTAGTCATGTAATAATTTTCGATGTACGTATGTATACATGTTTCTTATTACAGTATATCAATCTGTGATAGATTAATTAATATTCGCGCATGAGCGAAGATATATGGCAAAAGTTATGGGAGAAATGTGCCGGATAAAATTAAAGTGATGACTCGGCTGGTAATTATTAATAAATACGTAGAAATGGATGTTATACACATCCCTTACGATATAGTGATTCACCCCCGTGCAGGAGCAATTTGCAGCGGAAATAACCCGCCTCGCACACCCAAGCTATACGCCCGTGATCGAACTTAGACAAGTTTGATTAATAGCGCGAGGGTTCTTGCATTAATTTTGATGCATGTAACATTAAAAACCACATTATCCGGGGGGGTCGCTGTCATCTCCATAAAGTGAACGCATTCGTCCGTCATGCTCGGATTGTTTCCAATGTCTACCACTTCTTTGCGCTTTTCCTATAGCCAGCCGGGCCGATGATGTATGATTTTCTGATGTTTATGTATTATTTGAGGATGATTTGCTTCGGTGTATTCTATGCGGTAAAATAAAGGACCCACGAATGGATAGTTCCAAATGCAGTCATCGGAAAGGAAATGTATGCGTGATTAATGAACTCACTATCGAAGTTATCGCAAAAATCATAGAAATATACAAATAGAAAAAAATCTATTTGGCCATTTTGAAGCACGAAGATCGATGATGCAGAAAGGTAATTTGGGAAGCAAATGGAATAAGAAGACCACAAACCGTGGGAAGTACGAATTGAAAGGAACTGCGAAAAAAATTGGCGCATTGATACAAAATATTAACAAAAGTTGCTAATTCGTTGTTTGTTTACGATGCGTCCTCAAAGTGATTTATTTAGATGTAAAACTCTGTTACGTGTTTACACGCAATTAAACGAAATAAAGATGAGATCATTCTGTTTATTTATAGAGGCGTGAGCCTCCGCACAACATGAATTAAACAAGTGGATGACACTCTATGATAAATCTGAATCACAAAGGCGATTGTCAGGATGCATTTGACTGTGGTAATATCATTATATTAAATAAGTAACCAGCACAGATATTATCAAAAACGTCTGGGAAAACTTAAATCGGCCAGGCGAGCATGTGGGTTCGTTCACTATCACCGCCTCAGCTATTATTGGTATGTTGCACCACACTCGGAGTCTTATAAGCTAAAATTAATGACTCTATTAAAGCCATTTGTTAGTCTGTCCGTTATTATCAAGTCGTTTAGAATGCACATGCCGTACTTGAATGTTTCCTTTCATTGTTTTTTTTTTTTCTTAGCAGAAAGCTGTAGATTGACAGTTCGATAAATTCGAGAACTAGCAGTATTAAAAACACATGCCCTCAATATTTTTAAGTTCTTTATATTTCAGAAAAACTGCAGTATTCGTAATTTTATGTAGGTACGTATGATTAACATACCCATTTATCTACCGAACGCCGCTTGAGTGTAGATGATTTAAAAAAAACTGCAAAGCAATTTGAAGATGAATCGTACATCTCCGCAATCATGCGCGTTCGTTTATCGCAACTTTTATGCGGTCCGCTACATTTAAAGTATTAAAAAGTCACGCATTCGTCGGTTATTATACGTTCACATTAGCGCTTTTAATTAAACTTTGTGGACAATTTAAATTTAAAACTAATTTGTTTATCGAATTAATTGGATGTATAAAATGTGACAATTACTTTCATTTGCAAACACATATCTATGTATACATTGATGGACTTTCAATGTTAACGCGAGTTTATCATCCTCAAAAAGACTGAATTTCATATTTACAACACAAATCATAAAGCATCATTAAATTTGTTTCCTTCTCCATGGGCCCCGTACTTATACTGAAAAGAAAATATATTTTACAATTATTTAAACTGTTATTCAACACTGAAAATCTTTTTCTTATGGATTGAAGAGCACAAGACTTTTTGAAAATACGTTCTATCTCATAGAATAAGCGAGATCCTAATGGTGAATATCAAATTTGGAACAGTCTGTATATACATACTGCTTTGTTATTTAGGTTGAACGATAGCATTAGAAAATAGAGGAATTCATAGAAAAAATCAGACACACTAGAAGCAATGTAAAAAATTGTATTTGCTACTACGCGCTATCTTTGCGTAAAGTCTTGTTGGCCGACAGGATTGCGATGTTGTTCTCGAGCTACTATTCTGCTGATGAGGTTCCAATTAGGACCGAAATAGCGCTATTCAGAAGATCTAGCCGACTTGCAGCAAAATTTTCAAAAATCCAACAAGTTCGAAATAAAAGGACTAAAACAAGAACGTATAATGAGTCCTACCCTCTTCTCAGTGACGATGGATATAATAATCAAGAAAGCGAGAGGAAAAATGAAGCCATTACACCTGGGGAATTGACAGATGAGGAGAGTAAATGTCACAGAAATCCTGTTTCTGCGATTAGTACCATAATCGTAGATACAGAAAAGAACTTACAAAACAACATAAATATCTTGAATGAAGAACTAAGACGCGTAAACATGAAGGTTACTATACCAAAGACGAAAACCGTGATTATTGCAGGGGAAGACAGAAAACACAACATTAAAATAGATGGACACCAAATCAAAAATTTCAAGTATTTAGAGAACAATGGGCGACTGGATATGGAAATGAACGAGAGAACTGAGAAGGTAGGAAAGTTTTTTAATTATCTAAAGGCTTCATCTTTTGGGCATAAAAACTTACAGAGAGAAATAAAAAGTGAAGTTGTTAAGAAAATAGTGACGCTGACATTATTACATAGGAGTGAGTCATGGACACCATCATCAAGGGAAGCATAAACGCAACAGAGATGAGAAAAATCGAAAGGAAAACGAGATTAGACAAGATAAAGAATACAACGTCCAGAGAAAACCTGATACTTGAACCAACGGGAATTAAAATTCAGAAAAGATAGTTAGGATGGATGGAACACATGTAAGGGGTCTACCAATAGGATTTTAAAATACAACACACCGGAAACTATGAGTGATAATCAACTAATGTTTATTTCACTTTAAAGAAGAACCGCTGGCATTATGTCTGAAAACGATATCATTCAAATGCCCTCCACAGCTTGGTCCGGTTGCCTCCATTCTGAATATCCAATTTTCAATCACTTTTTCGCATAAATCGTGCGATAGATTTCCATGTTCACTTTAAGGTCACGTTTAGCTTGTGGTTTATTCTTGCAGACCAGAGATTAGAGACGCAGTTTCAAAGAAAAAAATCTAACTGGGTTAAATTGCACGATCTTGGCGGCCAAATTAACACCACCATTTCTCAAATAACGCGACCAGAAAACTTTCCTTGCAATAAATCCATTGCTTGACGAACTATGTGGAAAGTTGCGCCTTCCTGTTGAAAATAGACATTGCCTCACTCAACACCTGCCAGTTGTGGCCAAAAATATTCGGTTATTACATTTCTCCAGCACTCGCCGTTGACAGTAAGAGCACCTTCCATCTTTGTTTTCAGAAAGTAGGCCTTGAGTCCAAAAACAGTCATTTTTTGAGGGTGGGGAAGCAGTTCGTGGATTTCTTGAAGATTATCGTTTTGCCTGATTATAAAATTCATGAAGCCAGAAAGGCGCTTCCTCTGAAAAAGTATTTTTCCCAAATTTTGAGCTATTTCTAACTTCTCTAGCTCAATTCGCAAAGTTTTGACGCGAGCCGTGGTTTCCGATCGGTGTGGCCACTGTAGAATTTTAAAAACCAAAACTCCCTCTTAGTAAACCCTATTATATAGAATGCCAACAAACAGACTCACCAGAAATGTGTTCGAAGCCAGAAGAGAGAGAAAAAGAGAAGAGGACTACCGAGGAAGGAATGGCAGGAAGACGTGAAAAGGTAGCGAGATCAAGTGGCAGGTACAAGACAAAAAGGAATGAAAAAAGAATCTCCAACCCACAGTCTTACACCTAACGGTGTTACATGAACTTAGAACTAAGAGAACAGAGGAATGTCGTTGCGAGTTATAATTTAAAATCTTTCTAGTTCACTATAATTTTGTAAAAGAACACGGGATCAAGTGATTAAAACAAATCAGACACTTGTCGGCTACGTATTGACTGCGAGGACATTGAAGCTTGGTTCCTGGAGGAGTTTGATGGACTCTTCAAAGCTCTATAGAACCAACAGTTGCATGAGGACTACTCAATGCCAAGACATCTAAAGTGCCAGCAAGTCCAGTCTCAAGAACGAACGGCCTGAATGTGACCACAGCTGCAGGGAGTTTTGAACCAGCCCCAGTCGTAGAATGTGGTATGCCGCATCAAGGAAAAACCTAGAAGGTTCTTCCTGAACAATGCAGGCAAACGAAGAACCACCAACCAGAATAAGCAAAATTGACGCAGCACGTTTAGGCCTCATGAAAGGAATCCAATTTTAATTCAAAAATCAGTTTTAAAAGTTTCAATCTTTTTTATATTTATTGTAAATAATAATACATTAATTATTGTACTTTATGAAAACATATACCTGCAAAAATAAAAGTTACCGGGTGTTGCAAAAATAGTGAAACACTCTGGTAGACACAGTGAGATGGCTTCTTTTTTTCCCTCTTATCCGTTTTCATTTCGTACAAGACTTTGCTCTTAACTATCTATCACACCGAGCGCTTTTTCTCCTGCTATCAGTTCGATATAAAAAAAAATATATGTATATCAGCTAAAGTGATAAAATTTTCCGGTCGAACGTTACGTTGCATAAGCAACGTATTCGCGTCAATTCGATCATAAATCAGGCGCATAAGAAGGCCCCCGCCATTTCGTACGGACAAATCTGAATTATGGGTGCTAAGCAAGCAGCATTGCAAACGATGGTTCTAGGGGGGTAAGAAACAATAAATAACTTTTCCCTTTACACAAAAATCGAACCTCCATAAAATTTGTGGTTTCGCCCCAAATCTCGGCTTGCATTTTAAAAACGCGCAAAGAAATAAATTCTTTGCACGACCGACGCGGAGAAAATATTAAGTAAAACATGACCATCCAATTTGATGATTATATTGAATTGGGTGGTGAGCAAAATTAAATGCCTTCCCCCCTGCAGATTGATGATTGTTGTTAGAGTAAATGTAATTACATCAAAAAGCCGTTTTGGACGGACGAGATGTTTACTAAAAACGCGATTAATAACGTAAAGTGATTTAGTGAGTATCCCGGAGGAATTTTATCGTGATTTCCCTGCGCTGTATTGAAACCGCAGGCCACCCGCAGTGATCGCGATAATTCTAAAGAGTGTCTAGTTTATTAAAACATATGTGGATGATACGAGGATCTACCCCCCCATTCGGTGATTCACACTGAATTTAATTGGGGTGCTTACAATTAAAAAACACCTTCCCGATAATTTTTTTTTGTACAAAATCCTCCTCTCTTGAAAACTTCTAGCCCAAAAGGCAATTTTAGATTTTATTTATATACAGTGTGTTATTGAAAGTTGTACAGATATTTTAACTGACGATAGTACTCTTTAAATAGATGCTAAATACCTACAGTTCCTTTATACAAAAGCTACTGCTTTCAGAGATTTATTGTCGCCCCACACTTTCCGGGAGTCCGGTGCTGTAGCGGCGCTCCGGATGGTCAGATCTTCAAACGCGCGGCGGCATCGCGTTCCTCGTCATTTTCTGCCATACGATGACGTGCAGCTCAATTCGATCCGAACTCCCCCACGGACCGTAAAAAATTCCGAAGAAAATGCTTACAAATTTCATAATTTTCAAAAAATCATCTCGAAAAAACGAATTTTCCTGGGATTTAGGCCCCATAGGTTGGTACCTAGGGGGCCTAACTTCAGTGTGAGAAAGTTTGATTCAATTCGGTCAGTGAATAAGGGCCGTGGAATTTTATGCTTACGATTTATTGTGGCTCTCAAACAAAAACACTAAATTGTGTATCCCTGAAAACCAGTAACTTTTGTAGGTATTTAGCATCTATTTAAAGAGTCCTATCGTCAGTTAAAATATCTGTACAACTTTCAATAATACCCAGTACAAAATTCGGAATATTTTTGACAAACTGTTCACTCTTAAAAAAAAAGTAGGTAACGTATTTCATTATCCAATTTTTGTTTATTAGGCGAAACTACAATTTGAATGAAATAAGCTCATTAGATACATCAATAACAGCTGCTTTCAAACCCTTTCATGTTTGCTGGAGATTGATGTAATTAAGTTTTACGCAATGTCTATTGCCGACGAGGTCTTGCGGTTCAGCAAGACATTTACTAATGCTTGTATCTATAGATGTAAACACATCACGGAATAAAAGCAGTTGTACAATCAAAGCAAATTACGGGGTGTTCAGAAAATTCTGGAAAATAACCGTTCTCACAACATAATTGTCGGATAGGCCTCAGGGGAGTACCCTGAGATCTCTTCTATTTATTTTGCCATTAAATGTTCTTCCAACTGCATTTTTTTTATTATACCGATGATACGAGCATAATAATTACTGGAAAGAATTTTATGGACATTTTACAACGTGGATGCGAAATAATAGGCAAAACATAAAGTTGGTACAACAGTAACGAATTTCAATTTGTGAATTTTAAGAAAGAAACATTTTTCTTTCTTATTATGAATACCTTTTAAACTTTAGATAGTTTAACGATAATATCAAAGTGTCTGCATGAAACTGAATAGTTCTAATGACAGTTAAATCACACTCGTATATATACATCAATAACCGTAAAGCATATCTAATAATGAACTAGTAACTACGTAACTACAAATACCCATTTATCATACAAAGAGAACATCTGCATAATATGAAATTACGGTTAAACTTCACATGTAGAGGAACAAATACAATCTGTTATTATTATTTAATGCAATGGCGACAGCATGTAGAACGAACGGTTTTCTTAAAGTGGAAGGTAATAAAAGCAAAATCCCGGCGCTGAGCCCCGGCGGTTACGAAATGCTTAACGGGACGCTAAAAAATAAATGGCACGAAGAAGACCAACAAGAATTGCCCCACATACTACTAAGTGCATCGCATGTACTTTCTGAATATTTTAGAGGTACTTGGCAAACGATGGAATACGAACAGTCGTTTTAAAACTTTAGAACCGTAACATTAAACCATTGCAATACACTTAGAGGGGCTCGGAAACAAATAAATCGCCGCCCGGTGGTTTCCTTTGGAGAAATCATTAACACAATATCGAGTTCCTCTTGCTTAAAGAACAACGACTTTTCAAGATTTACAGACAGTATACTTGATTTGATTTGCGGATAATACAATAAAATTTAGAGTGTCATTCCAGGAACTTATAATGTTGGTGATTTAAAGTAATACCACAACTCTACCTTCCAGGGAAGATAAACAGTAATTATCAGGGTGCGTTCATTCAATGTACCCGACACGAGGAAAAAGTTATTTGAAACTGTTATTTCACCTGAAGCTCGCGTGTTCGCGTAACATTAATACTTGAAAAATCCATTCCCCATTTGGGACTTATGTACAGAGGTGAGTAACATTTCCATATTTATCATATCAGATTTTTCACAGTGTTTTTTATCATTTGACGAGGGAATAATAATAGCGTTTACGACGTGTTAGCTCGTGATGGTGTTGGAAAACAAGAGATCTAACCAACTAAATTATCACCTCGTATAATAGAGTTATCTATTTGTTTCCTTCATTGTAGACGTATATAGTTAATACATCGAAACACTGAGAATCAATTTTAAGAAATGTATTTTGTCAAAAAATAATTCAATCTAGTGGATTGAAAAATTCTAAACATTCCCCGATCTATTTGATTAAAAATGATCAAAATAAAAAATGGCAATTCTTTTCTCAAATCCACATTCAGATGGTATTTGAAATGCCAATTCAATAATGTTAAATGTTAATGATTTTAAAGCACACTAGTTCTATGTTTCTTTTTTTTTGGTTTGCAACCAGACATACAAGTGGCAGATAAAAAAACTTCCAAATTCAAAACTGCACCTTCCAAAGTTCATTCTACAATTTTGGGGCCCTTGAGTCTGAATTATTTTGAACTCTGCAACTTGAACTCTTATAGGATAATGTATTATAGGAAGACCCGAAAGGCCTTGCTGCCTCTGCAAAGAGGACAATGTATAAAGGCAAGGTGGAATAGAGTCACGTATTGAATCCTTTGCCACGAGGACAAGGTTTAGATCATTGCAGTTTTCCTTTTCAGTGGATTGTTCCATGACAAATCATTAAAAAACTCTCGCCAATTTTGTTATACTCCAGAATAAATAAAAATATTTCAGTATTTCTTCTGAGACTTCTCCGAGAGGTTGAAACATTCACGTCTTGTGTGTAATTGGTGAATGAAGATATACCTTTTATCAACAAAAATGAACGAAATTTTTTATTTACAAATAACCACCTAGCCATTTTCTTAATCTTTTTTAAAAACTTTTCCAGTGTCTTTCTTTTCAGTGAATCTCTCAAAATAACTTTTAATAATTTCATTACCTTAACTTTAATTACATCGAAATTCATTTTTTGTATTCACTTATAATACAATGTGTCTGTAAAATCCGTTACGACACAGCGGGTTAGGAGCAAAATCAATTGTACACTGTCACGTACTTCTCAAGCTTGCCAAGTCTGATAAATATTTTACAGGTACGTTGTATCAAGTCTTCAATTGAAAAGTTCATCAAGTAGTCTTTGAATTTTTCATAACATTGTGAAGCAGGTCTTGAATTAGATAAACGCGAAATGTCACTTGATGTTTAGCGATTGTGTTTTTACCTCATACATTAATATGAGGGATGAATATATTCAGCACCAATGCCACAAACGGAATAGGTTTGACAACTGTCATCCCTAATTCGCTCTATCTTCTTTCATAAAAAAATCAAAACCAACTTGATGAACTTTTCAATTGAACACTCGTTATATGAAGCTCTTTTTCTTCATCACTCCCTCCCCATTTATGTATATCCTGCGTCGGAAGAAATGTCCTAAATCCTTTTCGATTTCTATTACATTTTAAAAAGAGTTTTCAAAGTTGTATGCAGAATCAGAGTCGTAGTCAGAAGCAATTACTGCGTAACTGGAATTGGAGTCGATAAAACTGTATCGACTCCGGTTCCGATTCCTGTGATTGTTTATGTAACCTTTTAATATTTGTTGCGATTGGATGCATCTGGAGCGTATAATCTCATCTTTCTCATTCAAGATTTTCAACCTATTTTGTATCTCGTTCATCCGTTTAAAAAAATCTTGTGTTTATATTGTTTCCATGACAACTGGCGAATTTTTCACACCCTACTTAAATATGGGATGTCAAAAGATCGCCGGTTGTCATGGAAATAACACAAACACGAGATTTTTTAAACGGATGAGCGAGATACAAAATACGTATGTTAAAAATCGTGAGTGAGAAAGATGAGATCATACGCTCCAGAGGCATCCGACGTATAATTTTCGAACGCAACAACTTACAAATAAAACGTCAATAATATCTAACTTGAAGGCTTCCGCGGCCGTCGTCCATGTTTGAATTGGCTTCCGGTTGGAACCGCGTCACGTTGACTTCTTCTACTGCCGACGTTTCGTTCTCCATTGCAGAAGAACTTCCTCAGGGCTGCTGCTGCTGATGGTGTTGCTGCTGCTTCTCGTTAGTCGTTGAGACCTTGTTAGTCGCTGAGACTAGCAGCAGCAGCCCTGAGGTAGTAGAAGAAGTCAACGTGACGCGGTTCCAACCGGAAGCCAATTCAAACAAAAACGTCAATAATATAATTTTCTCGGTTTTGTTTTGAGTTTAAAATTTAAAAATATTTTTACCGCATATATGCATGTATACGTAGATTTATACAATGTATTTTTTTTTAATGCCATAAAGGTTGGCCATGAAAATTAAAACTCATGTCGTAGCTTGGCATCTAACACATGCCAAATCTGAAAATTTGAAGTAAATGAATGGAGCTAAGACATGAATTTTCTTTTCCACAGCCATCCCTTATGGCACTTTAAAAAAAAACACATAGTATGTTGCGTACTTTCAATCTATAAATAATTAGTGTATTTATTTTCTCTTTTGATTTATAAGAGTCGGAGAAGAGTCGATGTCGGAGTCGGGGTTGGGTCGGAATTGGAATCGGAGTTGGAATAGAAGAAAAAACTGTTCTAGTTTGTGTAATCATTTGCAGATATACAGGGTACATCTATTATATAAAATACTGCCAATTTTGAAGCGTTGAAATACCTTAGTAGCTTTTACTTTTTGCTTAATTCTATTTTAGTTTTCTAATGTGCTTCAAAAATTTAAATGTTACAACATGACAATAGCCTAAAGGCTAAAGAAGGTTTTATGAAACCGAAACCGGTAGCTAACAGATAAACTTATCAAATTAGGAAGTACTGTTTTATTTTCAATAAAAACTTATCGTTGCATAAACGTTGGACTTTCTGGGTTTGAGGTTATTTATACTAAGTTGTTACTAAAAGATATTCAATTATACATTCTCCTGAAAACTAAATGTGATTCAAATCCTTATCGTTGCTAAAATAGTGGTGCTAATTTTTCTTTTCTATGGATCACATTTTCCAAATTAATCTACTTCAAAAATAAAATAAAAAAGGCAAATATTTCCAAAAGGCATTACGCCTAAAGTTTTATGCGACAGACTTCAGTTTAATTCAATTTAAATCAAGTCGAGACGATTAATACTTATGCAGAAAGTCAATCTGAAGAACGATCGAAAAAAAAATTGTTGTTTCATCAATTTAGAATCAAATGAGTCCATACGGTTGCAAAGACGTAGAAGCGCAAAATTTTGTGGTCTCTTCGTGATTTCAAAAAATATTTAAAATTTTTCCTTTATACACACATAATTACAAATTTTATTTTTCCTTTCTTTGGAATTTTCCGAGCTCGTGAAACTCAACCTAACCCAATTTCTGTCCACGTCATTTATTTATTTTTTACTTAAAAAATATGAAATCATATTTCCAGTGGGAATTGTATATCCACTAGAACTTTGTACAGTGACTTTATACCAGACAGTGTGGCCAAGAAATGCCTTCATTTTGATTGGTTATTGGCACAGGTGGCCAATCTTTGTGGTATTTACGCCTTTACGTGTGTCAGTCATTTTATGATTTTGCAAGTGATTATTGTAAAGTTTTAGACTATTTGTAATACATTTGGTATACGCAAGGCTACCAACTTACAAAAAAACCCAATGCGGGAAGTTTGGCAGCCTTAGGTTTACGATTTATCTTGAAGTGTAAGTATTTCCTCATTACAGTCTTTTTCTATTGCTTTTCCCCTTTTGTCAAATGTGTTTCGTAATTTGTCAAATGACTTTCCAATCCGTTCAAAGTATAGTAGGCCTGCAGATGGGAAAGTCACTTGACAAATTCGGAAACATAATTGACAAAAGGTGAAAACCAAAAGAAAAAGACTGTATTAAGGAATATGGAATGTAGACAACATATAATTAAAGTTATTTTCTTAAAGCCAAGTTAAAATAACCTAGCCACCACATGTATCATAATTTGAAATTTGTCGGCCGCCTATCTTACTTGGCCGCACCGTGTATATAAAGTTACTGTAGAATTTTGATGAGGAGAATGCCCTCTAGTTCATACCAACCAAAGTAACTTATGAATGCGTCTGTACCGAAGATGGCAGCGTAGACATCGAAATACGTATCTACAAATATAAAGTAATTGTAGTAAGAGATCATTTTTGATTTACTAGAATTTATTATCTGCTGATAAGGATGACAAAGCAAAGTTATAATTTCCATTATCAATATCGCAGAAACTAGATGTAAGGAATATTTTATTTTGAAGAATTTAAAATGATAAAAAACTGTAGTAAATGTAGAAATTTTACTTTTTTCTCTTGTACATAAAGAACTACGATTTTCACTTCAGATCTCAGCAACAAAAAACTAATTTCAAATAATATGTAAATAAACTTTTAAAATATTATGGAGGTGCTGTTTTAAGAAAGAGTTTTTTTTCGGAGATTCTAAGTAAGAGATTTAAAAAAATAAACCAGATTATTTAATAATATTTTCTTTGCTGCACCAATTCAATATTTTGTTGGATTGAGAAGTGGGGCCCTATCAACAAAATATAGGATAGCCTGTATAAAGTAATAGTTCAACAATAAAGAACAACAGTTTAGGTCGCGACATCCCACGACCGATTTTTGACCCAATATTGTGTGGGTCAAGTTTGTTGCCTATTAAATCATCCCAAAGTATGCCAAAGCGACCAAATTTGCTGTCAAAGCATATTTGAAAATTTAGCAATTTGTTGCAAATCGGTTTTAGATTCCTCGGGCATCATCGGGTCATCTATTTCGGCCCTATTTGGGACTACTCTTCTACTGAAGAGGCTCCAAATAGGGCAGAAACAACTATCCAGAGGGTACTTGCAATCAAAACCGACTTGCAACAAATTTCTTAAGAGAAGAACGGTAGTTACAAAACAGAAAAATGATCATTTTTTTCTCTTTCACCTTTTAAGTTGTGGAACTTGAAGTTTTGAACAAAAGTGTCCATTGAATTTCGTTTTATATTTTCCCACTGGATTTTTATTTAAAAAATTCAATACATGAAAAACAAATCGTGCCAATATTTCTTTTTTTTACCTTGCCGCCAAACCAATAAAAAATTCAATTTAATAATAATAACAATTTAAGACTAAATTGAAAGTAATTTTCTGCAAAATTAAATTGTCCAAGAGAGATTAGCTGGGCAAAGAAGTTGAGCTTGAGCTTAAAAATAAACACAAAGTTTCTGTTTTCTAAAAGGAATTCAACAAAAGAAAAAAAAATTAAAGAGTAAATGTAATACGAAATATTTTATGTACACGCGGGTAACGTTAGTGCAAATATTTGCACACGTTTAAAGCAGACGTAAAAAATTATTTATTAATAAAAATGAAATGCCCTATCGTGCTTTCGAACACAATCGCGAGCGTTCGAATGCATGCTCGAACACGGGCCTGCATTCAATTCCGCATGAATTAATAAAGCGCGGACAAAAAAAGGCATAAACTGCGTGTGAAAAGAACAAATTTGTTGAGTTGTTGAGCCATTAGAATTGGCCTCGGGCCAAGCGTTATGCCCCTGATATGAACAAAAATCGATTCGGCCGAATAAACGCCGGCCACCCCGACGATTCTGAATGTTCAATAATCTCGAACCTGAGCTTGGAAAATATTTGGATTATAGTTTCTCTTACGTTACGAACCAATAAAATTCTCCTTTGCCTTTTGTATGTGTGTATAGGCCACCAAAGTTGAGAATTTTATATTTACGTGGGTAGGTCCTCCTTGAACTAAAATAAAAAGTTCATTAAGGAGTGAACTTACAACATTGATTTACATTGCACATACGAGGGACGCGTTCGAAGGAAATTTATAAACAGCTTTGGCGTAATGCGCGGATGGGGAAAACGCGCGGGAGATGAGAGAGAGAAAAAGAGAGAAAGCGAAGTGTACTTAAGGAAATTAAAATTCGAAGCCTTCGAAAATTCCGGTCGGCTAAAACAGAAAGGGTTTATACTGTAAGATTTCTGAACCGTTCATAATTTGGCTTCATATAATTTCGAGTAAATCCCGTGCGCAAGTTGCGTCACGCAACAACATGTGTTCTAAAGCACATCGTTCAACCGGTTTGATTAAACGTAGATAAACATCAGCTACCTTAAATAAGGGAGGAGAAGAGGGGGAGGGGGGTAGGAAGTTACACGATCACGACAACTGCAATTAATTTCAGTGAGTTTGGTTTTCTCGTTTTTTTTGTTGTAATCGGGTATATTTAAATGTCCGCACACAACGTTGTGTTTGTGAATAATGTAAACTTTATTTTAAAACATCCTGGGCTATTTATAGTTGTGAGATTTTCTGCGCGCAATTTATTTAATTCGTTTCAGGAATGAAAAAAGAACTCACCAGCCACGGTGAATATTTTCTCAGCCACGCTGGTTTACGACACTATCGGGGGTGAACAAATTCACTTTTACGTTGTAGTAGTGCACACAGTCACTTCAGCGAGCACAGTCACTTGACCACCACAATTTTGGGTTATTGTCCCTCCGGGGGTAGCCCGCACTTAAAATTTCGGGGGCGAGTCTAATTTTTGGCGGGAAATGTAAATGAAAGTGTGCGTGAAGTTGGGAGTTAGTACAGTAGAAGAGTCCCCAATTTGATTGGAGTGAGCGCGACTGTTAAATGTGATGTTTTGTTTATGTCATCGAGTAGGAGGCGTAGGTCTTCTCGCTGAGAGAACTCGAAGTAAACTGTTCAGCATACTACAGGACTTCTGAAATCACCCACCACCGGTCGATGCGCGCAGCCCCCGTAGTAAGCCCGCGGGCAGCGCCCCCAACGGTCGACGCTGTCGTTAGGATAGTACCGTCGCGATGCCAAACAGCGCCCGACTTTCGCCCATCTGTGACATGTATAATGCAAAAGAATAAAACATTCATTTAAATAATTAAAAAGTACACAGCAGGTAAACGAACCGGCTTGATTCGCAGCTGTTCGTAAGATAACTGCAAACTTTCCAAAACTTTACATGCAAATTAAAACCCCAAACCACCCTCCCTCTCCTCACACACAACTCGAAATCTGAAATATGAAATTAGAGGCGGCGCAAGTTAAATAAAAACAGCTCCAAGTTTTGTTCGCAATCGGCATGGTTGCAACAAATTAATTGGTTTGTTCTGTTCATCAACGGAGAGAAGTTCATTACGAGTTTCCAACTTTGTTTTTATTCCATACTTTACACAGAAGTTGTTTAAAACAAAAACAATCCCGCATTTTCTACCGCAGGGCTTTCCGCTGATTTACACAAACACTTCGCCAGATGAATTATACGACTAATAACGGACGAAAAAATAACTTCCACTTAACTAGTTTAATCCATTCATTATTCATTTTTTCAAGTGGCTTTTGTTTATCTTCGCTTACGTTTCTGTTTTTTTTCGTGAGCTCATAATTAAAAATTTTCATGAAATTACATTTCTCTCTGTTTTATATATTCCAGACTACTAATACTACGCACTACATTAAAAGTATTGAAGATAAAGCAAGCATTTATGTACGTGTCTTAGGCCCAGTTGTACAATTCCACTTTAACTTTAAGCCAAAGCTTAAATCCTTAACAACAATTGTTGAAATAATCGTTGTTAAGGGTTTAAGCTTTAGCTTGAATTTAAACTGATATTGTACAACTGGGCCTATTTAAGTATGAATAAAAGTAAACAAAGGGACCGATTTATTATTCAAGTTAACATGTCACATTGCACAATAATTTTAAATTTTAAAAACGATGGGCGCCTTGTATATTGTCGAAAATATTCTAGGAAAATGTTATTCTCGTCTGCAGCTGCAAACCTTGATGAAAATTCTGATAGCGCAAATAGACGCAAGTTGTGAACACCTGCATCACTTGCGTGGACGCCCTGAGAAAAAGAACGGCAATAGATAGTGTAGCATAACCAAAATCTTGCGCTGCAGACTGGAAGGTATGAATACTCTTGAGTGTTCGTCAACGTCATTGTTGGTGGCCCGGCATCGATAAAAATGTTGAAGATTTGGTCAAGAAATGTGAGTCCTGCCAACACATCAAGCCCAATCCACCACGAGAATTTGAACAATGGCCACAAGCAAACAAACCTTGGGACAGGATTCATGTTGACTTCGCCGGTCCATACATAAATTCAATGTGGTTGATCTGCATCGTTGCCTTCTCAAAATATCCTTTTATTATACATGTTCCAAACATCACAGCTGAAACTACCATTACAGCTCTAGAAAAAATATTTCTTATAGAAGGTCTGCCAAGTACCAATGTTTCTGATAACGGTACTCAATTTACATCTGGCCAGTTTAAACAGTTCCGTCAAGAAAATGGGATCGAGCATCTCACTACAGCACCCTTCCATCCAGCATCAAATGGACAGGCTGAACGATTCGTTCGTACTTTTAAGACAGCCATGAAAAAGGCATTGTGGGGAGGAGGAAGTAAGAGCAAAGCCCTAGAAAAACTTATACTTACCTACCGAACAACTCCACATCCCAATTTAGATAAATCACCGGCGGAACTACTTCACGGTAGACAACCAAGAGCACTACTGTCGTTGCTCAAACCATCATCAGAATATCAACCAAGTTCTCGAAATCCGAAGTTCTCTCTAGGCGAACACATTTTCATGAAGTTCTTCAAACCACAAGAACATTGGCTTAAAGGAACAATCATTAAATCTATTGGAAAAATGATGTACTTGATACGATCAAGCAGTGGACACAAATATTTCTCCACAAAGCAGGCAACATGTTGAGAACATTCCTGGAACGAGCAACATACAAGAACCTTCTTCAATCGTTTGAAGATCGACCAGACTTCGAAAACCACCTGTTCGATTGTATCGTTAACTGTGGTTTTATGTAGGCCATAAAACAAGAGAGTTTAGTTTATATATAAAAAATAACATTCACATTTTTCCTAACATGTAAGTCCTGTTTTTATTAAAGAGTTTCCCAATAAACTCTACCTATTAGATAGATAACCGTGCGCCATCTGACGGAAATGTTTCGAATTTGAATACTGCTACGGGTGATGTCATTTTCCCCTCTAGGAGATGCCGGACAGATTGTTTAAATTTTGTGAGTCCAGGAGAATTTCAATGTTCTCTCTGCTTGTTTATTCTCGATTAATTAATTAAATAATTAATTAACTTAATCCTTAGTTTTATTTTTCATTCGGTAGAAAATAAAAAGTTCTTTTCGCAAGTGTTTTTAGATTATTTGTTTTAATCAATTTGAGTAAGTCGTAAGCGAGACCTCTTCGAAATAAAAAATTGAAGCGCCCTAAAAATTCGGATTACGTAAAGAATGAATAGACTCGACATTTGTTGAACTAGAAATTAGAAAATTAGCTTAGAAATTAAAAAATTAGCTTAGAAATTGAAAATAAGAAAAGCTTTAGATGAGGTACAGAATACCGTTTCTTCTCTCTTCAAGTTAATTTTGATTATGTTGTTCGTTGAAATTTACATTGCTTTTTAATTTAACTTTTTGAATATTTGGATTTTCTTTTTGATATTATTTTCCCTTTATAATAATAATAATAATAATAATAATTGCTTTATTTGGTTACTATGCAATACAACATAAACACACAAAAAAGAAGAAAAATGAAAAGAGAAACAACTCAATTTAATTTCACAATTAATTTTAGAAAAATTAAATTAAGTATGAAGATACGTACAAACATAACCAAATCACAAGGTGAGATTCAGATGGCAGCAATGCCTCTGCTTTTAAATCTAAGAATCTCTGAAAAATAAAGATAATCCAAAATGTTAATTGCTTAAACCTAGATTAATGACTAACTAACTAAAGTTACTAACTAAAATTACTATGAGTTACTATGAGTGCCCTCCGTCCACTATGCCGCACGAAATTTAATAGACATAAGAAATCAATTGAAACTTGTTAAGTCACTCTTAAGGAAGAACAGACAATTGTTAATATAAAGGGGATCGCAAACTAATCCTGCAAGTAGTCAATATTTGGGGTCCATGTGAATACATTGCATTTGCATTACGAAATGTTCATGAAAATATGTGTCTCTAAACATTTTACTTGACATGTACCGATATTTATGAAGTGTATTTATAAGACATAGATGTGATAAGAGAATGACCGCTGGAAAAGAAAGGTCCTGTGTTTTAGAAGAGAAATAAATGTATTACATCTTGTTGATAAGTTGTGAACATATCTAAATTTTATTTTATCATATAAGTAAGTAGGTTTATAGGTTTTTAAAATTTTGTGATACATATGCAGCATCTGCAGTTGCCTGCGGTTCTCCATTGAAAGCCAGCCAATGTGTTTTAATTTAAATGAGATCCTATCATATTTAGGAATACCGTACACATATCTCAAGCAGGCATTTTGAATTTTTTGTATGCGTTTAGCAGTGAACTTATCTATAGATGGATGGTAAATTGGTACACAAAAATTAAACTGTGAGAGCACGTATGTTTCACATAAGTATTTTTTCATTTCATCCGACAAATATGATCTTAACGAATAAAGCTTTTTTAATTGTATATAAGCGTTTCTTATGTAACCCATTATTTGAATTTTGTTATCTAATATGAGACCCAAACTTTTTACTTTATTAACAACAGGTACCTTAATACCTTTAATCTTTACATCAATTTGGCTGGCTAAGTTAGCATCCACAAATACCAGGACTGCAGATTTATCCGGGTTGATTTTTAAACAATGTTGGGATGACAGTTTGTATATAGTGTTTAAGTCGGAAATAATTTGAAAGATAGAATTCTGTAAATCTTGAATCCTGAAAGAATTATATAATTGGGTGTCATCTGCATACATATGCATTTTGCAAAACTGAACGTGGTCTAAAAAATTAGATGTATAAATAGAAAATAATAAGGGCCCTAAAACAGAACTTTGAGGAACACCATTTATTAATGAGAGATTTTCAGATTTTGCATTGTTAATAACAACACACTGACTCCGATTTTGCATGTAATTATTCAGTAATGAGAGTGCATTTGAACCCAGAGCTATGAATTTAAGAATCGACGACATATGTTGTGATCAACAGTATAAATTTATTTCATTGAATATACAGGGTATCATGAATCTTGACGAAACGTTTCATATAGAACGACGGTAAAGGTGAATGACACTCGATTTACAAAAAGGAGATGTAATAAAAGTTTCTTAATAAGCGAGATATGAATTTTTAAAATGCAAAGCAAACCATCTGGTCTACACTGATTGACCCTGAAAATATATACGTAATCATCTCTTTCCGAATTAGTGCACATGCACATGAGTTCACAAGCCAGTATACTAACACTCTATATGAATTATTATTACCTAGTTAGATGATATCCATCTCCCATCTTATTAAAAAAAGAAAACTTTTATTATATTTTCTTTTTGTAATTTACCTCTACAGTCGTCCTATATAAAGAGATTGGCCAAAATTAATGATATCCAATATATTTACTCTCTAAAAAATCCAATATTTTATTGAATATAGAAATTCATGTCATAAGAAAATGAGAGAGAGGAACAATAAGTAAGGGATTCCATATTTAATATTTAAAATTAAAGCTCTGTGATCATTAACCGTGTTAACCCTTGGATATTGTTATATCTTTATAATTATATATTTTATTTTTTGTTTTCTTCTATTATCTTTAGTCTTTTAAACTCTAGTCACTTGAAGTTAACTAATCTCGATTTAAATGACATGTCTAATATCATAATATGATCAAAAAGACGAAGCAAATAAAAAAAAGCAGGTGGAAAATCATCCATCCCGAAATTATACGGTAGCGGCGCGATAAGGGCCAAAATTTCACCCTATTGTATATAAAATGGGGCTAAGAATGATCCTGGCTATCTAAAAACTCAATCCAGAAACACTCAAACAAAGAAATTGCGACTAGGGTCTTTGACAAAAAAATGTGGTGAGACGAGTGAGAAAGAAGGAAAGAAATTAGTTTTCTTTTGTGTAGTCACAATTTAGATTTTGGGCTTAAATATTGAATCTCTTTCTCACTCTCGTCATGGTTATTAAAAAGGAGAAAAGTTAACATGACGAGTACTTGTGAAATTGATGATCTTGAAAGTATAGTATAATTTTCTTTTCAATGTCATCCAGCTTTTTCAATAAGCTTCCAGATTCCCACCTAATTATTTACGGGATAATTGAAAAGTAACTGCATATTGAAATAATTTCAACTGTCCAAAAGTTATTTTTTTATAGAGCCAGTATGTTTTTATGCCATTTGATTCATACTTAAATGCTATTAGCATTCTTTAGATCATGTTCTGTCTTTTACCATTCACTCGCTAATATCGACGATTTTGGCGAATCAAACATTTCACTTTTCAGTGTTAAATCTAGATTTTGAAATAGCAATTGATAACTTTTAATGAACGGTTCATTTGAACCAGCCTGTATAATATTATTATAATAAAATAACTTTCTTGTTACCTTAGTTTTATACATACATTTATTGCACTTTTCTATTTTTGTTTCAACTTCTATTTATTTATTTTGATATGTCTCTCTCTTCCAGAAAGTTTATTAAATTACGAGTTCGAATGAATGAATTCTAGGGTCGTTTTATACATAAAATGTATTTGCAAACTTTCTGTGCTGTTGCATAGTTCTCTAACAATACATATTTCACTGCGAATCTGTAACACGTAATATTCATATTTATTTACATAATTAAAAGCTAAACTTATAACCGCTGCAAAATGCATAAGTGCATAATTTTATTTTACCTTCGACCCTTAAAACTAACTAAAGTGGATTTAGTCGTTTTTACATTAATTTCATTTGCGATAGTCAATGCATATTTACAACTATTTTAATTATTTAGTTTGTGGGTACCCCGTTTCATGATCTCAACTAATTAGTTCAGAAATAATATTCTCAGCAGCTTTATTTGTAAATAATTCATTTCATATTAATATACGTTAGCATAGATTATATTTATTAATCATTAAATAACATTTTTAGCATGTCTTTGATAATCGGAATAAATGAAGGGCGTCTTGCAGTGAATAGTAATTGCAAAATCTATTATTGAATACATCAATCAACAAATATGTTAAATTTGCAAGGGATGAAACTTGTCAATTTTTTCAACACTTTCTCCATACTGTATCCTCTTTCTTAAGCACAACACTCACGATACGTTCAGGACGCAAGATGTAATGCGTTCGGTTGAAATCGTAGGCAGAATTTAACCAAACCCACACTAAGCGCATGCGAAATAATAAAATTTCGTCCCGAAGTTATACGAACGCATGACATCTTGCGTCCTGAACGTCATTATCAGTGTTCTGCTTTAGAGTTACTATCTTTGGCTTCTCTTTAGTTTTTAATTTGTTTTTTCTTTAAAAACTATTCATAGAGTGTTCAAAAATTAACATATAAAAGAAATCGTAAACAATAAAGAGTAATCCGTACGGAATGCGAAGTGGAAAGTAGGGGACGTGATAAATAATGCGATATTGCATTTAAATTAATTCTCACGCACATGCAGCTCCGAGAGTAATTCTGAAATTATTCATCGCATTTTATTTGTGAGGAGAAAAGCGATGTTTTAGTAATGAGATGGGGAATTCGGAAACAAGGGGCGCAGGCCAAGGCTATACTGATTAATGTGCACCGTTTTCCGTCGCCTCCTGGATTTGAACTCATCAGACGACTGCTATTCATTACTGTCTCACAGCGTGTTACCATTGACCAATACTGCTTCACCCTCCCTTATTATAAATCTACTGCTAAACCGTTTACAGATAATACGTGCTAATTAGGTTCGTCATTAGTCGCCGTATCGAATGACGTGACAGAATTATTATAATTAAACGTCCTGCAACGTATCGTGTTGCCGAATAATAATAATAATATTAAACCGAACAAATAAAAACGTCAACCCCACAAAAATCAATATGTGCCTTACGTTACGTTATTTAAAAGTGAACGCACAAAGTCACCCGCAGGTCTGACGACTTGCGAAGGAATATTGAAATTTTCTTGAAGGAATTCGCTTTGGAAATTCAGTTACATCACACTCACACTTTATCAATAAGAAATGTAAACATCGGGATGAAACATATTGATCCTAGGGGATGGGTCAAATAATATATATATACTCATATAACTAACTCACATAACGATGAAGAAGAAGATGCTTTAAATAGATATATGTAAGTACGTATAACATAACATTGAAGAATATGAGATGACACAAGTACGTATAACATAACATTGAAGAATATGACACAAAAATATATAGGACGGATTGAACTCACGATGAGAAGCGATTCTTTCTACTTTAGTTTTCGAGAAATAATTAATCAAAAATTAGCCCCAATAAGTATATTACAAAACGTGTGGCTGAAAGTTTACTTACACTTGTAGCACTCATATACATCAACAAGAAGTTCGAACATCAGAGAAAGAAATATCGGCCACGTAAAAACAACAAAAGTCTATTTATAAAACTAGAGGTCAACGTATCTAACGTTTTCCAATTCAAAATAAATAAGTAGAAAAAGTTGGAGTTTTGGCATATCACCAAGTAACTTTCATTTATTATAAACAAAAGAAAAGATTGTATTTTAAAGCCGATATACACTAAACAATATTTAGCTTAACATAAAACAAACTGAACTATTACTTTTCAGGAAGTTTCAGGATATCTTTGATGTGAAAGCTTTCATAATTGCGTCTCGTCCTTTATTTTAAGAAGTGAAAACTATTTCACCTCCGCGCAAGTTGAGAACTTGTTCTGTGGAGTAAGAGAACGTACGAAACAAATTTAGAACCGCTGTTAATATTTCAGTATATTAGGTTACTGTTTCATATAACCTAAATAATTTAATTGCACATATATACCGAATTACTTTAATATGCAATCTAATACTATCATTAATGTTTTAGTGCCACTGGGTTATGATGTAAGATAATCCACGTAATTTGATTACGACTGCACATCAACTTAACTAAGTGCAAATGCTAACTTATGGCATTTCGACTTCGCAATAAATAATCCACCGAATACCTAACTAGTTTTGTTAGAATGCCAACTTGATGCACGGGAGCACCTTGCATACTTACTCACTAAATACTGTGTTAACTAAAAAGTTTTCGAACCTCATGGATTCATACATACCGTATTTATTTTCTAACCAGAGCATTTTATGTGAATGCAATCCAGAGTCATTGTGTAATACTAATCAAACCACAAAAGCGCCTACATTAATAAAGGCCTGGTAAGAAAACAGGATATGTTTATTGACCCACTTATCTTTATTTTATTACGAGCACTACCACTCGAACATACCACTGACTCCTCTTACTCAATTTTACTAAAATAAATTTGTTTTTGATTCATATTTCATTCAAGTTGCGTCAATATTGAATCGGTCACTTATCATGTTTGCAAGATATTTAGTTTGCTAAATGGATCGTTTTGTTTTTAAGTATGTGAGATATGCTATCGGTTAGAAACGATTTCTGTGAATTTAAAAAAATTATTTTTTGATGTGCTTCCCCGTTTCGAAACCGGCTTAAATAAACTTGTTTGTAATTCATGTTTGAACTTAATCTTGAACCGGTCACAACTCATTTACGGAAAGCGAAATGGGTCGTTATCTTTTGCGTTTTGTTTTATGATGTATAAGGTCAGGCATGATTTCTGTGAACGTTTAATCAGCGAGTGCATCGGCCTCGTGTAAAACGTATTCATGCTTGGTATGGACCCTTTCAATTAGTCTGGTTAATTTGAAAAAGGTTAAATGCTTCGTTTCGTATGCTATACTCTGATGAACTGACGTGAATAAAAGACAATAACGTTTTGTAGAGTGTTATAAAAACATTGAAATAGTAAAAGCTTGAAACTATAATCAGTAATTACGCTACACAGGATGATTCCTGAATAAACTGACAAAAAAAATACTAACTTCCCAGAACATGGGGAAAATTTTAGTTTACCAGAAATAATTAATGAAACGACGATACTTCCGTGATGAACAAATAGTAGACGATGTTTTTGTAAATTTTATGATATATCGAGCAAAGTCTCCACCCTTCATGTCGCCTAGTGGCAGGATTTAATAATTAGTTAAAAATTTACGTCAGCTAGTGCTCAGGACACTGCGAAAGCTGTTTAAACACAAAATTGATTAGACAGTCTCATGCAATTAATATTTAATTTAAACTGAACCTTACGTTAGGAAATTTATTTTATTTGTTTAGTTTAAAATCACGACTATCTTATAAGTAAATAGTTAGGTTGTGCGAGAAAATATGCGAAGATGAGCTACAGCTCAATGGCCTTCATCTTGAACATCTGTTTTAGGCAAAACATATAAAACATTTTCATTTTAATATCTTACAGTGGCCACAACAGTAATATAAACGCGAATTAAAAGTAAAAGTGGAGACAAGTAACGTATAACTTAATTTCTTCCCGCCGAAGCAAATTTTTAAGTTCAAGAAGAAGGATTCGTACAGGGTTAAGTCAGAGGGAGAAGGCGGCTGAAGACTCAATTTTTTTAACTTTGCCATTGCGACACTTTACCTATGGATGTTGTGGGACGTACGTTGTACCATGGAAGAGTTAGTTTTGGTCACACTTCATTTTCCTAAACGAACCAACAATAACGAAGTAGTCAACCATAATTCCTTGGGAGTTCCAAAAAAAAGCAGTGGCTAAAAAAAACCTTCTAACTGTCAAAATTATCTTCGCTTTGACTGGTGTTTTAATCCAGTCCCACAGTAGG
Source organism: Dorcus hopei (assembly GCA_033060865.1). Classification (NCBI taxonomy): domain Eukaryota; kingdom Metazoa; phylum Arthropoda; class Insecta; order Coleoptera; family Lucanidae; genus Dorcus; species Dorcus hopei. Next base: position 38,684,514 of record CM065419.1, read on the forward strand.
GGTTTCAAGTTTCATCCACCATTACAAAACGATGTAAGACCTTCTGTGGATTGTAAGGAATAAGATGGACTCTTCTTGAGGATAATATTACAGCAATACCAGACCATGATTTCAACATCACTGGATAGAAGGCGAAAGCTTAAAATAGAGCAGAACAAAAGAGACTCCTAAATTAGATCTACACTTATTGACAGGATAATGATGATGATGATACTGACATAGAAGGCATTCAGAAGTACGACTTTGTCAAACAAGAAACACATCGAAAAACTACACCAGTTTCAAAATGGTATAAACGTAACTCGACGTTTGTAAATCTCATATTACAGTTAAAAAGAGACAACGGTTCAACACGGGCTGAGCTCCTGTCAACACAATATTGAAACCGTTGAACTATTAAATAATGACAGCACCACGGTGACATTAAAAAAGTAAAGCCTTTCGAATTTGTTAGTATGTTAGTAAAGTGAGTGACAGGAATAACGTTCGACTCGCTGGGCTATTCGCAAAATCAAATAAAGTAAGCGACCTCTGGTGATCAATATTGATACCATCAAGAGGGTGAACAACATTTCACGGATTGGTTCATTAAATCAATCCGTTGAAAACATGCACCAATCAAACTTTCATATTTAACCCAGCTGCAATGTTGGTCACCTTTTTGTCGGCCATGTTGCAATTAACAGCGACCTCTCGCATTGACGATTAGGTCGCGAATTGGATAACTATCCCGAACAGTTTAAGGTCAATAGACTTTAGGGTTGGTGATAGTGGGCCATACGTGATCAGTTTTAACGGATTCATCTATACAAAATATTGATTTCATATAGTTTTTTTTTATATAGAAAGTTTTTCTCTGGAACAGTCCATTTAAAAAAAAAATCTGAAATTTAAAAGATTGTTTTAACGGGAGGTTCTTCAACATCTCATTGTGAGGTACTATTTCATTATTAATTCTATTCTATTTTATATTTTAGAAAGGGTCAGAAATAATCTTGACTTTACACACCAATTTTATTTTAGAAAATTACGATAGGTATAGTTTTCCTCATACAAAAAGTATCCCCTAACCGAAATTTTTGGAAAAATATAGCAAAGACTTCTAAAAACTTTTGCTACAGATGTCATCTTTTCCTTCTCGGTATCCTTATAGCCACATAGGCATTTTATGTGGTGTACTGCATTTATCATTCCATTTCCTGCACTACTTCTTGTTATTTCCTCTTCCTTTCCCACGTTTCTGCTTCCACTGAGGGTAGTGGACTAGTAACGGGTCTTACCTACCACATCTTCAGGAGATGTTTTCCCAAATTTCGTTGCTTGTTTGCTCTTTTTCTTAATATTGCTTTTTTTTGTATAATTTTCCTTCTTCATATCTTAATCGATTGCATTTTGCTACATCCATTACTGTCTTCATATATTTCTTCATTGCGGAATTGAGTAAAGATTCACGCTTTTTTTGATTGGCCCATGTTTTGCTATTGTAATTCGTTTTGAAATCAATTTGGTTGTCTGGTCAACCTTTTTCTTCACAAGGAATGTTTTACTTAGGGGGCAATGGATTTACGCAGATTTTGCAATTTGTTGTTGCCCCTTCATATATTTCATCTGTATCTTTTACATCTGCAAATCATTGCTGATATGGTTATACAATTCCTAATTTCCTCGATCTTATCATTTATAATTATGGCCCACTCAGAATGAACCGGGGTTAACCTTCTAGAGATTCTAGGGGCCCATATGGAAAGGCATCTAAAATGGCACGCGCATTCCGCTTGACAAAGTGTTATTATAACTTGCTAACTACCTGAAGGCTGCAAATCTTGGGCGGACAAATTAAGTCCGTTCCAAATTGCCGGCTAAATTCAGCGGGACAGGTCGAGGTCATTGTGACCCCGATAAAAAGGACAAGAAATTAAAAATAAACAAAAGTCACCAGCTATTGCACACTTGTCTTTGTTTGTGCAAAGTTCATACTTGAAATAACACTAGTTAACGCAAGTTTAAAATTGAATGAACGATAAATATCAACAACTTAAATAAAATTGAAACACGAAGCACGGATCCGTTTTTCGCTCATAAAAAATAAATAAATCTAAGTTAGTCTAACTCCGCGCGTTAAAAATTGCTTGCTTCAATACGACCCATTAGCATTATTGTAAATAAAACAAAAGAATCCGACCTTAAGTCCTCCAAAATGTATGCGCATCAGTTGTCCTAAAGTCGAAGTAGTCGTTCGAGTATCGAACGTCCGGGAGGGTAACGTCAAATATATCAACCTGCGTCCCTTAGAGTAAGGAAAGTGGTGTTAAACCGGGCCCTATCTTTTGATTGCAGATATTTTCATCCTACGACATAAATTGCTCCAAAAATTATAATAACCGTCTTGGTACACATCTAGTATATCAATAAATTATGCTTACCCGAAAAAATATTTGCTTCTCAGATCACAAATTTGATTTTAGTGAAAGAAGTCAAAATTCGCTTTTTAAGAAGAGCAAAACCGGGTACCCCCAAGAAACGTACAATCGGGCCCATTAGAAAACATTTGTGCAGAAGTCATAAATGATTGCTGTTGCTACATCAGAATCATAGGACCATTCCTTGCAGATTGTGCAAATGGACCACCCCTCTCTTGAAAACTCATCTGTTTCCATGAACTGGTCGCAAATTGAGCAAACTTCCGGATCCTGATAATCACCTTGTCTTCTGATGAGGTCTTCCAGTCGTCTTCCTCTTCAGAAGAGGATTCAACCACTTTTTTCTGAACTTTTTTTGGCTTTTTTGATTGTGTTGTAGAACGAGATTTTTTCTGAGACCTTCCATTGGCTTTTGATCCATCCTTTTCAAACAACAGTTTTCGTTTTTTTAATTGTATCTTATGTTTATTTAGACGTATTATTCTCTAGTTCTTCTTTGTAGGGGGTGTTGAGGTGAGAACCGCAGCTTTCCCCTTTCTTTGACTGTTCTTTTTGATTTTCTTTTCTTTCTTTTCTTGGAAGCGGTAGAATATACGATGATAGTCGTGAGTGACAAATTCCATTGAAGATAGCAGCACTTGTTGGGCTATTCTAGTAAAACTCGGTTTTACCCCGCTACCCGGTTATACCCCACTTTCCCCTAGACTCCCTTTTCCAAGCAATGGGGTTATCAGTCTCTAGTTCGGATGATTGGAGATGGATCACAACAATGCTACCAGAAATTTCTACCACGGCTCAAAGATAAACCAGGTATGTAGTCCCAAGTAAAAGCTCCAGTAAAAACCTAGTTAAAAGAACGAGAAAAGAAACAACGTTACAATCTGAATCACGCACAGCGTTCGCTTGTATAAATACCTGGCTTATTTGTTGGAATCAGCCTTCGGCAAGCATAAACGGATACTTTGAGTCGCCTAGAATGGCATTCTCAGATCACAGTTTAAGAATTTTCCGTTCTCAACATTCCATCAGGCAAATCAGTCTGAAGAATTTACACAATGACTGGACAGCACAGCAAACAACGATAATTACGTATTCTAGGCCAGGAGCAGAAATTCTGACTCGTTCGTGGAAACTTCGGTGTTAACGAACAAACACAGCACCATAGCAGGAGGGGTTGTTAAGAGATGTTAGTCGAATTACGCAGGGGAGTGAGTGAAATAGAGCATTCCGTATAGCATGGGTTATGGCTTTTGTATAGTTGCGCAATATTTTGAAATCTACTGAAATGAAAGTAAAACACGCAACGTATTTTGGTTTCCACACAATACAGGTGACCCAAAATACTAGAAATAATTATAATGAGTTTTTAAACCGTAACGAACTAACCCTATTCAAAAACTGAAACAAAATACTGCATTTTTTCTGCACCAGAAACCCATCGCGATATTTTTTTTTCAAACGATATCCCATAGATATAATTCAAGAACAAGGCGGCTTTGTAAAATGATGTCTTCACGTTTTACTTACTGTTAGTATGCCCTTACAGCATCGCACTAGGGTGGTACCTGTCAAACTCTGTCGTTTTCTGAGACACTTGTTTTTGTTTTCTGAGGTAATACTTTACAAACATGTTCCCGAAAGTTTCTTTTAAATTCTCAAGTAAGATTTCTCGAGAAGGGACCAAGTCCAAATTCAAGACCTGGATCTTCATTTAGCACTACAAGATCCTTTCGTTATCGGGAACCGTGCTTCAATTTAGGAACCCATTATACCTTTTTGGTCTTCAACTTCGGAGAAAATCAAACCAGTTTACTTTTTGATTCCAAAACCTACTGCAAAGCCAGTCGAAATGAATCTGCCAAATCCAAATGACCTGAAACCTTGCACGTACCCAAAGAGGTCAAGCTCTCCAAATGCATCAGCGTTAGCAACAATGAAGGCGAAGTAGAGTATGACCAGGACATATTAGAAAACAGAAACTCTAGATTTAAATGATGGCTCAATAGTTGTTCATTTGGTAGAAAACGCGATAGTGGTGGTTTAGGATTTTATGGCAAAATCGGACTTTCTTTTTTATACTGTGCAATTTTGGAGTCTTTTCACTTTAGGCTGACGAAAATTATATACACGTAAAGTGATTGCACAGCATTGTTTAAGGGTTAAGTAAGAAAGCTGCTCCACCTAACAGGGTCTTTACATCCACATTTGCTCTCTTCTTCTTGGATAGTAATTATGTATTTTTACTCGTTTTTATATTACAACCACTTTTCTGCCATGTACAAGAACTTTGTATTTTCTTGCATTAATCAAAGATCGGACTAAGGTCATCAGCTTAGAATAGAAGGTCACTTTTTTGTGACCTTCCATTTTAATTCTGTTTAAAGTTCTCATATCAGATGACTTCTGGTATCTTTTTGTCTCATTTTTAGACTAAAAGAAGAGAAAGAGAAATGACTCACACTGAACTTTGTCAAAAACTTTTTTTTAAATTGTTTTTATTATTCGAATGTGTTATTTAAATTATTTAAATGAATGACGTTTTTTATTTTGCGCTTCAATTTAGATCTTAAATATTGTTGGGAATTTTTCAATGCATTCAATTTTGAAATCACGCAACTGCTATTTGTATTTGGAAGTAACGATTGTAGAGTAGAAGTGTCTAGAAATTTTGATATCGCAATGCAGCATAACATTTGCAGCGAAAACGGAAACTCTCAATCATACGCTATCCGCTTATGGCCTTAAAAAGAACGTTTTCCTTTCTTCTATCGCGCTATTGAACAGAAAATTCTCAATCTCCTCCTCTATAACTTTTTTTTAACATATGAGTACGTTCATCTAAACGAAGAAACTATTCTTTTATAAAAAGATATCATCTTGTTAAATATTATTCGAGTACTATGCTGGCAGGAAAAATCAATATTTTCGGTAAAATGGCCGAGCTAAATCCCGCACGACACTGTAATGAATTTTGGCCATCGATATGAGTTGCATCAGTGGTCGCGGGAAAACGCGCTAGGGTGTGAAATTGGGGAACTGCACAATGCAGTAAAGTATATCGTCCTCGTCCTTTTTTTATTAGACACAGTGCGATCCTGCCCGTGCAGCGTCATATAAAAATAAATACCGGCTTACGGTGGACCTCTCTCTCCCTCTCCCCCCAAATCTGGGAGACGGACGGAATTACTGAAACGTACGACATAATAAAAAATAATGAAATCACTAGCTTCACAAACTTAATTTTCAAAGCGTCGCGTCGTCGTTATCGTTACCAAAAACGCCACCAAATTGTGTCCATATGCAATGAACTATGAAGGCGGGTGCGCTGTCGCTTAAATTATTATTTGCCGTATCATTGAAGCTTCATACGGTTCACAGAATTAATAAACGTGTAGAACACTGCTTTAATTGCTTTTTGTTGAAGATACCCTCACAATACTTACTAAAAAAAAAAAAAAATAGACCTTTCCCCCATTTTGTTTTTATCGATCTTCCCTCGGCTAACCGCGTCGGTTTATATTAAGGTATTATTAAGGTATCTGTAAATTAATTTTTACTGATGGCTTTTCCGTGTCGTTTTGATTCTTCGGAGAGCGAAATCAAGTTTGATCCTTACAGTGGCGAATAATGTCTTCTCTTATATCTATAAATATTGGCTGGCTCGATTCGGGTTATCTTCGACTTAAGCGGATTACGATTTATTACTTATTTGCTACTCGGTTATCAAAAAAAAGAGAAAAAGGAAAGTGTAATTTTAAATTGAATTCTAATCTTCAGTTCTTAATGTACGATGTCGTTCATATCAATCTAAATTTTACACCTACGTGCACGCACTGAGTGTTTAAAAATCTAGAAACCATAATATAACGCTTTAAGTTTAAGATATTCGTTGCTTGTAGAATTCCTGTTAGTATTCTTTTTCATTTTGCACTTTTAATTTCAAGTTTCGGATGAATAAAACTGAACAAGAAAATGTTGAAATAATTTATTACGGCAACATTCCCCATGGTGATCAGTTTTAAGTATGTATGTACATAACGAAGTACAACATAGTTTGTAGTGGTTTAGAAACCGGGACGCTCTTAAAATAGATCAAGTGGCAAGTAATGTTCAAAATGATACTTTTCGGATATGAGCGCTCTATTTCATTGAAACTTTATCGGGGAATAACCAGCGCATATGCAAGACCACCGAACTGAAGCGATGAATACGCTCCAAGCCATTTCACACTGTAGCGATATACATAAATAGTAGAATAAGTTCCGCAAGACGAGCCATTACCACACTTAATTGAGATATATTCTATGAATTTTTCGGTTTGCGCTGCGTTTAACAAATTTTTATTAAGTTGTTTTTCGGAACGCCACCACTTACACCCCCTAATTTATTGCGGTTCATGGGTTTCCTGTTTTACGGGCGCGTTCCCTTATCGCGATGGTAGTAAATATTTTACGGCACCTTCCTTCGAACTGCATACGCAGGTGTTTGCGATTACCACGTGCGTAAGTCGTCAATGCTTTCCATCGTCGAGAAAAAAAAACGGAACGGATTTTTTAAATAAAACGACTGCGAGCTTTTTAATTTTTACGTGTATACTTATGCCGAAACTCATTAAATCATTTTTACGACGCTCTCAGGAATATTTTTGAAACGGTTATTCCCTATGAACGTCCTGAAACAGATAAAATTCATGGACGGAAATTTTATTACCCGACTGAACCTAATATTACCTCTTTAATAAGGCATAAATAATGCATTGCACATAGATATAAAAAAAGAGTAAATATAACGCAAATGCTTATTTTAAGAGAGCTAATAAATAAACTGCGCAGATAAATTTATTAACGGTAAACAACATAATAAATAATTTATTTACCAATCGTACAGTACTGATTACTGATTGTAATAAAAATAAAGGGTAAATACAGAAAGTAAAATAGGAAAATTCCAGACAATATTCTTTTTATTTTGTAATTTAGTAAAGCATTCTATTATAATTATATTTAAGATACAATCCCTTGAAAGGTAAATGTTATCACAGGTTTATTATCTGTAAGTATAAATCACGGACGTATTGTTACTCAAAAGAATGTAAAACAGATCAGTTTTGCATAATATTTAATTAGTCCCCAAATAATAAACAATACATCGGGGTAACAACAATAAGTCCGTGTGCGTAGGTGTTTGTTCTCGGATGATGTATCTCGTTGATCTCAATTTCAGATAGAGCATAACGGCGAAGGATAAAAAGTAGGATATGGATCGAGATAAATTTTCGACACGATATATTCCTCTTTGTTATGTAGTTATTAATATATTCGGGGATAGAACGCGGAATAATTCCTTCGGCGCTGCCCCTGCCATTTTATTCATGCGATTTCGGCCCGCTATTTATTATATTAATGTGCAAATGAACGAAAATAAATAATCCTATTTTTAAACGCGGCCAAATATTCACGAATAAATAAGACCCTTCTACTCGTTAGAAAAATAATTCTCCGGTGGGTGGCCTCGAACACGTAAAAACTTTACGTTTGTTGATGCGAGATTAAACGCGTTTACTATTGCTCCGAAAAGTTTTAAACTCACTCAGTATGAATGAAATAACGAGAAAAATGGCAATAAAATGTCTATAACATCAATTTCAAAAACCTGTACTAAGTGCAAATATAAATAATTTAAAAAAAAATAACAGAGCGACAATTGTATTGTTTTTAGTTGCATTTAACATTGGGCTAATTTATCAAAGATTTGGACAAAAATTTATTTTATACATTTTTTTTCTATACAGGATGAAATCGATTAAGTTACAGTATTAAAGTTCTTCTTCACATAAAAGAATTAATTCTACAATTTTCAATGATCTAGCTCAAAAATGACCTATCACAAGAGCGCATCATCTTTTGTGCATCTGCAGTTTTTATAAACACATCGTAAAACAATAAAACTCCAACAAAATTCTCGATAACGGAAGAAGCTTCTAAATGTCAACTCGCCGTGATTACTGATGTGAGGGACGGGTGGTTAAAAATGATAAAAGTTCGGGGATGAATTATCTTTTACTTTCAGATTTATCATTTTTTCAAGATCTCGTCGAGACACTATGCTTCCTTAGATGTCATGACGAGAGTTCTATTTCTACGCCCAAACTCTATGACGTTTATCCCGCACGTTCAATCCGATTGAGAATTCAAGCGGATTCGTGAATCTGAACTGTTTTTGATCATCTACCTCAATCCGTTTGAAGTTATTTCAATCCTAAAAAGAGACAACCACATGGTAAAAAGAAATGCATTGAGTTGCTAACTTAACATTAGATTATGCATTACATGCTTATAACGGACAATAAATAAAATTGTCAACTATCAGCTGTAAGTTTGTGTTTATTATGTTAAATTGAAATGGATAATTTAGAAATAAATTAATGGCAGTGCTAGTAATTTGATATTATGACATGTTTATGTAACATGAAGTTAGCCAGTACCAATAATAATTTGAATCCCTGTTTATATCGCTACTTTTCAAGCGGCTTCGTCAATCCAATCCCCATTTTCAGGCGAATTCAGTTAACTTCTCGATCGGATTGAAGTGACAAATTAGATCTGTTTATGTCTGGATTCAAACATTATTATTTCAATCGATTGAAATCTCAATCGGATTAAACGTGTGAGATAAACGTAGTCTATGTGCCTGATTCAATGTAGATCTAAAACAGTAATATTCAGCATTATCATATTCAAAGCCATTTTTCTCAGAACTGGTATACTTTAGCGACATGTAACAAGTAAACCTTTTTTAAAGTAAATTAAAAGTTCTTTCAAGAAAATGAATATAATTTAAAAAATATTCACGTTAAAAAAAAGTACAGCAATAAACAAAGGAATATCAGGATCTCGAGAGCGCCCCCTATATGTTACGTTAAAAATAGGAAGATATTCAGATTCAGCAGTAGAAGAAACCTTTAAATACCAAATTACAATTAAATATCTCCAAAAATGAACGAGTTTTGCTAAAATATTGAAATAAAAAAATTATCTTTGAAAGGCCATAACTTTTTAATGAAGCAAAATTGTACTAAGATAAATTGGTCTATATCGATTTGTTTTGACCCAAAAAAGCCACCCTTGAAGTATGGCCCATTCTTTACCGGACACCCGGTATAAATGTATATGTTTAAAATAGGTAAAAAACAACTATACGTCAATTAAGGAATTTGACATAAAGTGAAATTCTAAACAGTATTAAAAGAATGGCGCTCAAACTCATGTAAGAATTAAAACAATTTTAAAAAAGAACAAAAATATATACTCATAATAATTCAGTTAAATTATTTAAAGAGCATAATTTGGACAAATATAATTGAAGCGGTATCATACGACACAAAGCAAAACAAATTCAAAATAACGTTATAGCGAGAAGAAGCAGCATTTTGTAATTCAAATAAAGCAATTGTTAATTTCTGATTGCATAACTAATTGGCCAATGAATAATGTTTTCTCACTCAAACCATGGTACTGGATGCAGAGAGATGGACGGATTTTCGGGGTTTGACCACGCACTATGACATTCGGTGGAGCTGATTACGCCTTCGGACTCGGATGACGTTCACGACCATACGACTACTAGCTGTATGATACCTATCGTAAAACTCAGTCGCCTTTTATATAGTTAATACCGGAAATTCTGATTACAAAAAATCTTGCATGTGGGCTACTTGCCTTATGAGTTATCGTGATTTTTCTAAATCGTCCGCTTTTATGCTTGCATAACGCCGGCTATCGTGAGGAGTCACCTATGCAGCTGAAATTCTCTGAATTCAGTTTTATTGCAAAGGTCAGTCATGACCAGGCCGCAGGAGAGTTGTGAGGTTTAAAGTCCGAATCCCTACTCGGATGTGGCGTGCGCTCAATCGTATGTAAAGTAGGTGTGGATATTTATTTTATTTCAGTTAGCGAGCACAAGGCGACATCCGCCATTGACTAAATTGTATACGTATTTTGAACAGTTTTTGCGCTCCAATTAGGTCATTCGCACTACACTTTCACAAAGCTCCCGCGGTCTGGTCATGATTCCTAACGGCAAAGCAAGTCGTTTGTTTACGTTATTTTTAGGTGGGTGAATTTTCCGCGGTCGCGTAGGCGATGATGTATTGAATTTAACTTACGCAATGAAGGAAAGCTGTTAATACTGCTACCTACCTGAATGGCAACAAATTGCAGGAGGGCAATTTAAAGTCTCCAGCACCAGGGCCGGCGCGAGGCGGGTTCAACGCGTTCCCCGGAACCCGGTCCCGCGCTTAAACTTTGTGCTGTCGTTGCAGTTATAAACTTTTATAAACTGGATTATCACGTTCAAATCTCGCGCCAAAACATCGTGACGATACAGTATCATTCAACTGCGTTTTAACACAGTTGGCTACACTGTCCCCCCTCATTTACATCGCTATAGGGGAAACCTGCGTGAAGCGAACGCTCAACATCCGTAGGCTATGAAGGCACCATGTGACTACCCGGTAGTCCACCATTGGTTATCGTCGGTAATTTTCGCGCGACTTAACGACCTTCTCCATCTTCAATCTGGTCGCGTCGTTTCTTGTTCGGAACATCGTGCCAGTTAGACGTAATTTACGTGTGTTGTGAAATTATCGGAGCTTTCGCTCTTTGGGAGGAATAACTCATTTGCGGCTGTGCCGGAAGATTCATTGACAGTTTTAATCCCCTTACCAAACTTGGGACTCCAGTTCTCTCAGGTAAAATATGACGACATACGCCGACGAACAAGCCAACATGACCGCTAATAAAAATCATTTCTTCTATGTAGGCTTTTCTGTTTGGGGCGCAGTTTTCTGGCGCAGGCTTTCAGTCCAGGCCTCTAGCCCTAGTTTTCTGATGGCGTTTCTGCCCTGTGAATGTTCCGTGATCCGATCAAGGAAACCTGACCATCTTGACGACTCCAGCTGATCCAGTTTGATCTAGATTGTCTACGCTACCCGCAGACAACAGAGGGTGTCGTCGTAACTATCCACCAGCCATCGCTTCAGTTGGTAACGTTGACCCTACACACGACTGGACGCGCTGTCAATAGGTTAGGAACTTCAACTTTAATTTTGCGGAACGATCGGTTTATTTCTCGCAATTAGGCGAATCACGAGGAAGATTTCCGAATTACGAGTTGCGCTGCGCGTACTGTAGTTAATTTTAGTACTTCTATAAGTTAAGCAGCCACTTGTAATTGTGTAACGTGTTGTTTGTTTGAATTGTTTAATAAAACTTCTGTTGTGTTAACATTAACTTTTGAGTTTAATTTCTGCGTTCACGCACACCAGTGAGTAAAGTCTCGCCTCTATATTTATTATTGATTCATTTTCTGCGCGATCTGGTCGATTGTCGATGTCTTCTGGCGCCCTTAATAATTTTACCAACTTAAATAACCCGCCCCTTTCTTCACTGTTGCTAGCTGGGGCTCAGCTGATACGGTCTCGTCAGCAGAAGCTTGTCATCTTGTCAGTGGTAAGTAAGAGGCAAGTAAATTAAATTTTTCATCACTGCGTTACGCGATAGATATCTTTGATTGGATCGTTTAATTTAGTATTTATAATTTATTTAGAACTGTTTTTTTTTGCCCCGCGCAATTTTTGAACCCGGCCCCGCAAAAGTTTGCGCCGGCCCTGTCTAGCACAGCCGGCTAACTCCTGGAGATACAGAGGGGGGGGGCGTTTGGAACCCCAAAAGTACAAGATGAAATAATTATTAAAATAAAAATTCCCCAGTACGGCACTAGTGTCTTTATTTAAAATAATTAAATAACACGCTATAAAATAAAACTAAGAATCCAAAAACCAAAATAAATAAACGCAAACAAAACGCAACGAGGTTGTCAAACAAGATCTAAATCCGAAAACTCGGTACCGACTCTACGTTACAAAAGTAAAAACCAAAAATTAACTAACCTCGACAACAAACGGTTGCTTAATTTACAAAAGAATTTAAAAGCGTGCGTTACCGCAATTTAAATCAGATTAATCCGACCTTGGTTACATCCTCGCGCCTCCAACGCAGCTATCGTTGTCAATGCCCGTAGAGTATCGAATCCGGGGGAGGATCAATGCAGCCAAGACGACGCAACTCACCAACAACGGTTGGGTGAGTCCAAGTCCGGACAGACGGGGGAGTAATGGCGGTAAATGTAACCGTTGATCTTGCGGTAACTTAAAGATGGAGGGGCCCACGAAATCAGCTCCGACGGTTCGTGTAGCCACAAATGCGATGGTCTTAGTAATCATAAAACATTGAAGTTTAGAAGAAAAAGCAACAATCAGCAAAACGTAGAACCAAATAAACGTACATAAGAAAGAACAAAAAAACCTAAAAAAAAGAACACATGTGTTATACTTTGTACCACGCCTCAGTACGCGCCATATTTACCTAATCTTCAACTGCCGGGACCAGGTTTTGGGAAGCATTACACAATGCTTACAAATGCAGGGGTGACAATTTATAAAATCCGGTAATCAACGTACCGTAGACATCCATCTCCAGGCGATTTAAACCCAGGCACAAAACCAACCACAACAGTGACACTAACGTGCACCCGCTACACCGAGCCACGAAAGTCTGCAGGCGTACAGAAATTTTCGATGCATGTAAGATATCGAAAGGGGGGTTGATAGAAGAACAGAAATAACTCACTTCAGGACACAGGGAGATGGCAACAAATCCGTATTGCGTATTGCAGGCCATCGTTTAATCGGCGTACAAATGAGATGCGCATGGCAGAATAACGGAATGTTCCTGTTACTTCACAATACAGGGTGACTGACAATACTAAAATGATCTTAATGTTAAGTAACACTGCAATGCTGCCGCTAGCGATCATCATGATGAATCACCGTCAAAATATGTGTAATGCACTAAACATAGGATTATGTGACACAATAGTTATGTAATGGTAATCGATGAGCATTAAAAATTATTTCGTTCTGGGAACAAGACGTGTTTTTCTGCTTCCCCTAATATTAACGGGATTTTCACTCGTAACGATACACGTTAATCTGTACGACCTTTCTGAATTTTGTTTGTGTAGTCTGGACGTAATAAAGTAATAAAGTCATAAATTAAGAGATGTTGAGTATCGACGTGCTTTTTTCCAATAATACTTACAATGTGACCTCTGCTGAATCATTACTTAATTTTTTACTTATTGTTAAATATGATTCTTGATTACTGTTTTAATTTAATTCCTTAATTAAGTAAGGAAATGAGCATATAAGAATTATTTTGTGAAAAATCTATTACCTAAATTTTAATAAAAATTAGAATGTAAATGTTTCATCATTATTTTTGTATTGCTTACGTACCTAACTAATCTCCGCATTCTTTCGTACGAAAGTCATAAATGACCTGGCCTATCATTTATTGCACGTAATAGTAAACTTGGCTCAGCTGGGACATTTAAATCACATCCAGTGCTTTTTTTATAGAAAGTAAACGTAGATTCTTCCGAAGTTATTATTGACCCTTGCCCCGTACGTATGTCATAACTTCGCTTCTTTTCTTGTGTGGTTAAAGTAAGCGAAACTTATTCGATTACACACTGTATACGTCAACAAAATTACATTTGTTCATTAATTCTTGTTCCTGTTGCAATTTTTAATTGGATTGCGCATAAAGTAGTTTTTTTTGCCTGAAACTATGCATTTGCAAGTGAAAGGACGAGCAGCTCGTTAACTTGAGGCATGTGAGTATCTCATCCTTGCGTTTATGAGCGTCCCAATAAAACGTCTGCATTACAATGTAGTTCAAGGAAACTATTTAGCTTGGTTGCGGCAGTGCGCGAGTTCTTTGTGCATATAATTTGTCATTTCGTAGGTGCACAGATAACAATTTAGCAGATAATTTCAGTTAATAATTATTGTATTATCTGAGCAATGAACACATTTCGCGTACAGCGCAGCGCTGCAATTTATGTCCGCTACTTTGAAACGTACGAAATTATCTCACGTAAAGTTGCACGCTGCGAATTTAATGTTTAAACGCCGCAATACCTGAGAGAGAGGGAATTTATAAAACGCGCGTCACCGCTAATTACGAGTGCTCCTCGTTGTATCACATTTTTAGTTATTCTGTGGACGGACTAAACTGGTGCTGACTGTGTTAGACCTTTATTGAATTTGCTCCCCGAAGATGAAACGAGTCGAGTAGATTGTTTATTTTAATCTGGACTTTGTGGATTAGTGGACAGTAAAAACCATGCGGGGTGTTAATCCCTCGGTCCCCGACCCTCGTTACGTTTAAATCGATAACCATGACTCAAGCTTGTAGATCATTTCAATTATGTACGAGGGTTGTATTGAAAGTTCGGGTTAAAATCCAACATTTATAATAAAAAGCCTCTGCTTTATGTACCAAACACGATTCGCGGGGGGGTCGAATTGCCAGCGATGGTTTTTTATTCAGTAAACATTCACAGTTCAATTGTTCGTTACAATATTGATTTTGTGGGACGATTTCTTTCTTAACCAGTTTACTCCTTCTTCATCTTTAAACCCAGTTGAAAGCTGTTGCTTTAACTAATTGTAAATCACAATGAACTGGTCCTTACTGCCTATTGTAGGAAAGGCATTAGAAGTCAAAGTTTGAAATCACGCAAAGCTGACAATGTTATACACAAAATACTCACTCTAATTGCTAAGATCACAAGTTATGAATGAGTTTATAAACTCTTCGTGACATTATAAAAAGCCTCATTTGATGTCCTATAGATAGCTAGTTAGGAGGTCTCAATAAATATTACTTAGTACCTACCTACGTTCTTGGGCGTCCAAAATAATATTTCTGTATTTTATTTATGTGTGCGGCATGCTCAGCGGGGGTTGATTGTAGCAAATGCACGTCCCGAAATGTTTACACACCCCTGATGAGTTGACTCAGTCGATGAGTGGAGTGCGTGCCTGGACAAAAGGCAACAGGACGCATTGTGCGCGCCTGTATATTTCATCCATCCACCTCCGCCGCAGACGGAATGCGAACGGCCGTAATCATCCTGGACACGTCCTTCTTTACAACGACTCCTGCAAGAGAGAATTGTGGAGTTGGACTAACCTTCGCCCTTCGGACGGACGCCCGAGTCACGAGCCGGCTTAAACCTCCTGGGTACGAGGTCGCCAGGCTATGGACAACCTGTTCGATGCGATAGCGCCGCTTTCTTTATATTTTCATCCCTTTTAGACATCTGCTGAGGGCCGATTGAATTTGCATGTGCGTTTGTTTATTCATGAATCGTCGTCCCCATTTCACTACTTTCAAACAGATTAATCAGAAACGCGTGAACTCGTTTTCTGTTCATAATAGAAAGTGCTTACAATTCTTTGTCAAAAAAAAATATATGAAACGCATTTATCAAACAAACTAATTAAGAAACAAATTAATTAGATTTTCATACAGGGTGTGACTGGACTTGAGTCGTTTATTAATACTACGAAAGGTGGCAATCAATATAATATTAATGATCACGTGATATTTTATCGAGCTCGTTGGTTTGTTGTAGAATCTGCACAGTGATTTTTAATGATTGAGGATAGTTTGAATTTGGAGCCATAATTTCTAGTGTATTTCACGCTTTAATGTGCCAGACTGAACAACAAAGAGCTTACTTACATACTTGTACTTTTATTCCCAGTTTTTCTCTACACATTCTACTATGAAAATCACGGAACTTGAGTGCTGCGTAATCAATCGCCGAAGCAAGAACCGACAATTATTTCAGTATTATTTCTTTGTTAACGGTGAATGAGAAAAAAGGACGGAGTTATGATTCATAAGTCTGTTGATGCAACACCAGACAATGACGTAACGGTCTTCTCTTGTGAATAATACTGTACACTTCAATCATTGAATTAAAAAATAGCGCCTACGACAACAAGAATTTAAAGGGATACTGTATTGCCAACACAGTATTAAGGGGCGGTAAATTCAAACCATCATCGCTTATTAAAAATCACTGTGTGTGTACTTTGTTTGTTTATATGAAATTATCTGTCATAACACTGGATTTAGTAGCATACAAATGTAACTTTAAATAACAGACGGTTATACACGTGTTAAAGCGACGGTATTTTGGTGACAAATATTACAATTAAAGTAAACAAAATACCTTAGGCGCCACTATTTTAATATTAACGAGACACATTGGCGTGAATCCAGAGGAGGTAATGAGTCACGTTATGCACAAAGTGAATTTATTTTCGCCTTGCCTCCGACAATACCGCGAAGGAAATGTTCACTGGTAATTTAACATTTACATAAAAGATTTCGCGCCCTGCAAGAATGACCTAAGTAACAAGGAAATGGAGTGTCCATTGTTGCTTTTAGCCTCAGATACCGGTCAATCCCCCGGGAATTCATTTCCTTCGGAATTACCCTCCTGAAGAAGGATCGATACAATTTTCTTAGCAAATGTGCTATAAAAATTTATGCCTTTCCGATTTTAACGCCGCTTTACTTCCGATAGAGAGCATAAAAGTTAGGAAAGAGTTTTGCCCGGTGGCTTGTTTAAAAATTTTATTTTATAACGACTATTTCATTCCAGTTTTAAGTTCCTTTGTTTATAAACCAAAAAAAAAAAGATTTCTCTTGAAAGGATTTTCTGCTTCAAAAGTGTCACGAACATTGGCGGCCATGGGAAGGTGAAAAGATCAATTCAAAACAGCCTAAGGCAAATCGAACCTATCGTTTAGCGCATGGGTTCATCTGTAAATAGTTTTTCATGTCAAGGAAATGGAATGAAGGGTCAGTGCAGGTGAATGGGGTGCGGGCAAAAGTAATTTGAACCTGCGTTACGTAGCATCTGCAATAATCCCCCTATATGTTTGGAAACTACGGACTAAGCCGTGTTGAGAATTGAATTAGGAAATAAAATTTATTCTATCCAGGTAAAGAAGTAATAAAAACAATGAAGGTAGAGTTTTATTCTTTTCACGTTCATTTTTGTAGTAGAATTGATGACGAGGAACAAAAAACAATGATTCGCAAAAAGACAATTGTATAGTCCCAATATTGTGTTTGGGAAGTCCCATTTTATCACACCATATACTACTCATTCGTTGAACAGTGACGTGCAAATGCATTTACAGACGATATTTAAGTAACTCACTATTGATTTTCTAGGCGATAAAGTTATTAAAAGGCGGTTCATTCTATAAATACAAATATGAACGAATTGTCGACCTACACAAGCATCTTTATAATAGCCTTTAAGAAAGTACTACGTACAGCAAGTACATTGTACAGGTCGTAAAACTATTTTCTTTACAACGTCCTCGCCTTTATTAAAGTACAACAATGTCGTAGTTCATTCTTAATATATTATGAAATGTTCATTTGGAATGTGTTCTCTGCCTCGTAATCGTTACGCGTTTTATCTGTAACGACGCATAATTGCATGCACATATTACAGTGTGAAATGACTCATACATAATGATAATACAACGAATTACATCAGCAGGATACCGGAAGGGCGTTAATTTGATACGGTTAACCTTGCGCAAATAAAAAAGAAAACCTGTTTCCCCCCGGTGCTTATAAACAATTTAATATCTAATTACACAACACAGGCTCTCTGTCGAACTCGTCCCGGCGTCTTGGAACCTTTGTATTCGAACAATGAATTTTCCATGCTTCAATCAAAACGGAGTTGTACCACCACATTAAAGACTGCCTGCTATGATTACGGGAAGCAATACAATATTCCTGCAGATTACGTCGGCAGTCAGGAGCAGACTGAACGATTCCGGGCGCGTAACTGAAGTTACTCGACTAATATGTAGCATGACAGGTTATGAGATTGTCGCGATATGTCATTCCCGAATCTCAATCAGGACCTTGTCAGCTACAGCTCAATCACACAGTTGCACGTATTCGAAAGCGTCGCTTGGAAATTAAAATTTGAGTTCGGTTGCGTTTACGTGTGACTTTGCGGAATCGAACGCACGCAAGCCTCTTTTTCATACGCTCTTTTATTATTTCGTGCATATCAAATTGGAAATTCACATGCGAAAGGTATGACCTTTTTGCATTCTTTGATATTTACAGAGTGCATGTTTCTTTGCGCGTTGAGATTTAAACATTAAATTATAACCAGAGAGTCTACATTTTATACAGTTTACTAACACGTGCGAATCGGAAAGTGAACAGTGCGTATGCCTTACGTGATGGTGGAATCAGTAACGCAAGTATTCGCTACGCTCGAGGTAAAATGCATAAAATGTAGACTCTCTGGTTATAAACAATTTATTTCGATCCTTTAGCTTCACTTCAACTTTTACATAACGAGTTAAAATGTGAAGTAAATTGTATAATACCTTTGCGAAAGAAATATAAGAAAGTATGTAATACGTGGAGGAGTTGAAAAACCAATATAGGAATGTCATAAACAAGCAGTGTAAATAATCTTGAAATTTTTTCTCGAGAATATAAACATAATCTAATTGGAAACTTGTAAGGAAAAAAAGGTGCGGGCAAATAAGTCCTAAGCTAGCTACATTTCTAATTAGTCAGGAACTTATAAGCGCGCAAAGTGTAAAGTGATATTTATACTAAGTTGTTATTCGATAAACTTTGCAAGTCTTAGGAACTTTCGTTAATATTGTTGCATTCATGATCACTTATTAAAGTAACTGTGCACTGCCGTAAAGTTTACCCTGTGCTAATATTTCGGCCCCGGGAAATAACTTAAACCGTAAATTACGATTAATTATTGCAAAAGAAAATTGACTTACAATTAGTGAGTTATGTAGATACATCTGGAGAAAAGAATTTAATTGATTGAAGTTCTGAATAAGGGGGATTAGACACAGTTGAAAAATCACCAAGAGCCTCAAAGTCCTTTAAGACTCCCCCACTTTTAGTTACTTTAAAAGTACTTGAACAAATATAAACTATCAAAAATTGAACGGTTAAAAAATCGTTAATTAGGCTCCTCAAAATAATTACTTTTCAATTCTTGACCAAACACGTGGATACTTTAAAAACCGCCAAGAACCGATCAAGAAAGCTTAAAACTACAAATACAAAATTTGATACCTCAAAAATTGACAAGGAAACGTTGGGGGCACGTGGCAGAATCGTTGAGACTCTTGTATTTATTTGAATTCGCTTTTTATTTCTGACCAGAATAACATTTATTTCATCAACATCCCAAAATTTTATTATACTCTTCAACCAACAAAGATTGGACACTTAAAAAAAACTCTCTAAACAAATGCTTACAAAATTACAGAAATTTGAACAGCGCAAAATGGACCAAGGACAATTGCGTGCTTTAACAAATCATTTCAAATAATGTCTTAAATCTATAAGAGAAGTCATGCCAAATCGACCTTTGACTCATGAGTGGATGAAATCCGAGAATTATAAAGATTTTCGAGTTGGGAATATTTCTCCACCAGGAATTCTAGGTTTTTATGTCAAATTTTGTTAGCTTTGGTGGCTCCTGATGAAAGGCTTCAAGAGTTGGCGTTGGTTGACTTTATTATTGGTTGATTTTAAGTTGGCAATGGTTGGAGTCAAATTGACTGCAAGTTGATGATGACTGGTTACGCTTACTTTCAAAGCAAAGTATTAACTTCAGCGGATTATTCTCTTCTCAAGAGATACGTTATAAGGATTACTGCTCTGCCTTTCCTAAGTACTTTTTTTTCTGCAGCAAATAAGATCCATTTTTTAAACTCGGGGTACCTCTTGGAAAAGAAATGAAAGCGCTACATGAATAATTGTGTATTTTATTTATCCGTTAAGGACTCTGTTTACTCAAGGGTGCATTCGACATCACGCTCGGAGCGCTCGGGGTCTTCCTTTGTCTCACTCTTACATGCACTGAAACTCATTCGCTCTCCGTCACACTTCTGCTCAGAGCGTGCCACGAGCGTAATGTCGAACACACCCCCTGTGTCTTTATAAAAGTAATCCCGGTAATTTCAGTAAAATAAAATCTTCTGTAGGGCATAAAATATGCATATGGTGATTAAAAATTTAAGAAGTAAAGACATTTTTATGTAAAAAAGATAAAAAGCCTAATTAACATAATTTTAGAATGAGTAAGCGCGTGATATAAAACAAATGAAAGACATTTGATTGAGAGCTTTATAGATTTTTGAGTTTTTTCGTTAATTTTCCAACTGCTTTTGCACGTATCCAATTTCTGGTAGACTGTAGTTCTGAAGACACTTTTTCGGGTGTTTCAAAAAAGTAGCGGTTTTTATGTGCTCAAATTTTTTCAGTTACTTTATTTTTTCAAAAATAGATTAGTTTTAAAGTTCCCCAAGCCTTGCTGGTTGAAAGATGAAAAGTCATTTTGGGCTATTTGAACATTTTAATAATTTTATTTCTGTTTGCATGAATTTTTTATAGTACTCAGTTTTTAAAATACCCATGCATGATGAATGTTCACAATGTTTCTAGCATATTTCAGTAATTTTTTCTATTACTTTGTTTTTACAAGTGCTTTATTGTTACGCTCCCAAATTGCGTAGGGAATAGTTTGGCAATTTTCAGTCAACTTAGAATTTATTGTGGCAACCCTGTTAACGAATAGCAGACGTGAGACACTCGATCGCCACGTGACATGTCCCAACATGGTGTTGCGGGTGAAAATCCCGTTAAGATCATTTTTGTATTGTCAGTCTCCCTGTATTGCGAGTTAACAGGAACATTCCGTTATTCTGCCATGCGCATTATTGTACGCCGATTAAAGGATAGCTTGCAATACGCAATACGGAATTGCTGCCATGTCCTTCTGTCCTGAAGTGAGTTATTTCTCTTCTTCTATCAATCCCCCTCTTGATATCTTATGGCCGTTTTACACTATAACATTTTCTAACTAAAATCTGTTACTAAGTGAGTGAGAAGTACCAATTCAACCAATCAGAATTCACTGTGGTAGCTTATCTCTCTCACTTTGTACCAAAAAATGTTATAATGTAAAACAGCCTTTACATGCATCGAAAATTTCTGTACGCCTACAGTCTTTCGTGGCTCGGTGTAGAGGGTGCACATTAGTGCCACTGTTGTGGTTGGTTTTGTTGCTTTGTAATTCATTTGGCTGAAGTCGCCTGGAGATGGATGTCTATTGTACGTTGATTACCGGATTTTATAAATCGTCACCCCTTCATTTATAAGCATTGTTTAATGCTTGTCCAAAACCTAGTCCCGGCAGTTGGAGATTAGGTAAATATGGCGCGTACTGGGGCGTGGTACAGAGTGTAACGCATGTGTTCTTTTCTTTTAGGTTTTTCTTCCTTTCTTTCTTATGTGTGTTTATTTGGTTCTACGTCTTGTTAATCGTTGCTCTTTCTTGTACCCTTCGATGTATTACGATTACTACGAACATCGCATCTGTGGCTACTCGAACCGTCAGAGTTGATTTCGTGGGCCCCTCCATCTTTAAGTTACCGTAAGTGCGACAACTGTTACATTTACCACCATTTTTCCCCCGTCTGTCCGGACTTGGACTCGCCCAATCGCTGTTGGAGAGTTGCGGCGAGAGAGGTCGCTGGAATTTGCGATACGCCGTCTTGGCTTCCGTGGTCCTCCCCCGGATTCGATGCTCTACGGGCATTGACGGTGATAGCTGCCGTTGGAGGCGCGAGGATGTAACCAAGGTTGGCTTATTTTGATTTAAATTGCGGTAACACACGCTTCTAAATCCTTTCATTACCGAGGTTAGTTAATTTTTGATTTTGACTTTTGTAACGTAAGTCGGTACCGAGTTTTCGGATTTAGATTTTGTTTGACAACCTCGTTGCGTTTTTTTTTTATTGTTGATTTATGGATTTTTGGTTTTATTTTATAGTGTGCTATTTAATTATTTTAAATAAAGACAATTGTGCCGTATTGGAGAATTTTTATTTTATTAATTATTATTTGCCCTTGTACTTTTGGGGTTCCGTACGACCCCCCTATCACCAGGAGTTAGCCGGCTGTGCTGGTGATCTTAATTTGCCTTCCTACAATTTGCTGCCATTCAGGTAGGTAGCAATGGATATTTCGACAATAATGGTTTCCGATTGGTTGAGGTCGAGATCATCTCGTTTCATCCGATTTAGCTTGTTTGAACGCTTCTCGTTTTAACTTTGCTGACGCCTGAATCATTGTGATTAAAGTTATCGGTATTCTCGGTAAGAAAAATTAGGAAAATTCTTAGTGCATTGTCAAACGAGTTTGGAGTGATTTTCCCAACCCTGCCAGGTAATGTTGACGCCATCTTGTTATTAATTACACTCTTCTTTTAACTCAGGCTTTTTCTTTGGGATACTCTTTCGTTTGGATACTTTTTGGATACTTTTGTGGTACTCGATTATTTAACCGATATTTTGGAAGTTGTTGCTATCGAAACTCACCATTTTTGTCCCGCAGTTTCGTACTGCCGACTTGGAAAACGTGACCGCTTCGGATATAGTGCAGAATACACGCAGGGAGGCGTGAACGATCTTGACCAACAGAACACATTCTTGGTTACGTGAGTTTGTTCAGTATATCTTAATTAACAGCTTCGTGGCGCTGCGTTGGCTAAAGAGCGAATTTTCGACAGATCGTGCGCTTTTAATTATTTTATGTAAATTGTTATAATCACGGTTAGGCGGATCGGATTCCGCTCGCGCTGGCAAGAGCGTCACGTCTAAGTGCACTCGATACGGGAATAGCAAATAATCGCATGCATAATTTGCAATAGCAAAGAACGTGTAGTGTTTAATTTAATTTATTTAATTTTTAATTCGGAAATACGAAATTTTGTTTAAATTTAACAATTTCTTACGCGACGAAATTAAAATTTCGTCCGACGCTTATGTAGAAATGAGCCAGCGCAATGATCGTACATAAACATGCACAGTATAAGCGGCGAGCCAGGCGGACTGTTGCACGCGGAATCTCATCCTCCTAACCCTGGTTATAATAGAAATAAGGCGGATTAGATCTAAAGTATCGAGTTAAGTAAATAAATGAAGTATACACTCAGGTACAACATTCTTAAGTCACTTTAGGCATAGGGTTTCGGCGACTTTCTGTCATATATGATTAACCTGTTTGTGACATTGTAATCATTCTGTGCATTCGTAATTAAAGCAAATATTATTTCAGCTGTTTGTGTATTTGTGCCACTACCCTAAACGTACAGCTGAGTTTTAATTAAATCTCCTGTGATTGTTGCGAACGATCAACTGCAAAGCCGAGACACATTGGGAACACTCACTGTCGAGGCTTATTTCGGATCAGCTGGATATTTTGTTCACCCTGGCGCCTACTTTAAGATCTACTTATCCACATCTATTCTTCACTGTTGCTAGACGAGGAAAAGTTGATTAAAGGACACAGCGCAAAACTTGTTACCGATCAAGGTAAATAATTCAGGAATAAATCACATTAGAGTTTTGTGGTAGCATTACTTTATGCGATCTATAATTTTTGGAGTCAAGAAGATCATTTTTAACCGATATTTTGAAAAGTCCCCAAACCTTGGTGGTTTTTGGTCTATCGAACTTTATAGTAATTTTATTAGTTTTTTTCATGAATTTTTTCATATAGTTTTTAAAGTTCATCCGTGTGCTCAATTTTTGGTTCTTATGATATTTTTAGGATGCTCCAAGGATGATAAATATTTGATTTCTGGCATTTTTCAGTAATTTTTTCTATTACTTTGTTTTTACAAGTGCTCTATTTTATGCGATCTATAATAATTTTTGGGATCAAGAAGGTCATATTTAAAGTTCCCCAAATCTTGCTGGTTTTTGGTCTATTGAACTTTTTAATAATTTAATTTCTTTTTCATGAATTTTTTATATACTTTTCAAAGTACACAATTGCCATAATTCAGAAATAAAAAGTCATGTTGGGTTGTCTAAAAGTGAGATTTTTATAGGTCTTTCTCGGCGCTCAATTCTTAGTTCATATGACATTTGTGGGATGTTCCAAAATTAATGAATGTTTCAATTATTTTTTTTTGCGTGTGTTCAATTTCTGGTCTTGTTTTTAGGGTGTCTCAAAATAGGGGAATTTTAAAGGATTTTGAGGCTCTCTCCGTGATTGTTTTTCAACTGCATTTTCATGTGACTAATTGTCCTAATGCAGAATTAACATTTACTGCTAATTTAATTATATGGTAACAGAAGAAAATAAGTGGGATTTAATGCCGGGGAATTTGGAACATGAAACCTCAATTTTAATCACGGTATAAGACAATTTATCTTCCGACGTGTTCGTAACGATTTAAGTCCGTGCAAGACGAATTATCGGATTTGATGTATATCACCTAGATTTGCAGTTTACGAACGGAATAATTACTTAATAATAGTCGTTCGTTGATATCTAATGAGACTGTGATATTACGCAATACCTCCAACTGTTGATTTCTCTTAGTTTTCGTTTTAAATCGATTTGCAAACATTTTAAACTGGGTTTATCAAATCAAATCATTTTTGTATAATGTCATTCTAAAAAAATGGTAGCTAAGTATAATATAAGAATATAGGAACATATTTTTTTATCTATTCAAGTTTTAAGAAACTATTTAAAAAAGCAAGTGCTAACACATCTGCCTAGGCTGGAGCAATAAGGCTTCCAAAAATAAGTCAGAGTTTACAAAAAGCGAAATACAAAGAGCTCTCATGTTTAATTAAGTACTACGAAGCGTAGAATGTTTACATTATGGGCGTTGGTGTTCCCGTTAACAGCCACAACACCTTTTCATTCCGCCATTCTGATTATCACCGTACACACACGACTAACTATAAACACGTATATGAAAATTCCAGGGGCGTTCTCCTCAAAGGCTATATGTACACGATTATATAGAAATAGTGTTTTTATGCGTCGCGTGGAATTTCTTTATCAACGAATTGAATATTGAATTTGAAATAAAGACCTGCCGCTCGCCAGAATTCTATATTTCTTCTTTTTTGTTCGTGCCGCCGCATTCGGTCGACTGGAATGTAGGTTTAATTAAACGCTTATTCTATTTTATTTTTATTTTTTTTGTTTTACATGGCGTTGCGGGTTTGACTAATTTAATAATCGCAATTTATTGAAATTATTTTCATATTACCGTCGGTTTTTATTGCATCACGGTTTAATCAAATCAACCCGCTATTATTAAATAAATAAAACTTTAATTTAATTATGTATTTAAATTTAACAATCGATATAATATTTTATAATTAAAAACTGCAAATATTTATTAGGCGGATCTTGATACTTTAATAATAATAATTATTATTAAAAATCTTCCAGCATCGATATTGTTTGCGTTCGAAAATAATTCTTTTTCATGTGCTTTATTAATTTTTGGTTTTTATTTTGTGCTTGGGGCGTATTTAATACTTTCTCGCGCCGGTGTAATAAATTCTTCGTTTTACAATCAAATTTAATTGACGGGTACTTGTGTTAGGTAATTACAAAAACATAAACCAGTTGGTTTTATTGTGGCGCGGCGCTGCACGTTCGCTCGCGCGAACTTTTGCGATATTTGCGCGCTTATTACGAAATGCAAATCACACATTTAATTACGGGCGGCAATTACTTGCGTTTAATTAAAATGTAAGCTCTCCCGATTCAGTTATCCGGTCCGACTTATATAAAATTCGTGTTTAGGGCGGTGATGGTGTTTACAGAAATTCGATAAGGTTGCTTAATTAAGTATTAATTTACAATAATAGTTTGAATCATTCGGGCTCAACACCGGAACACCTACCGAATTAGAACGTGAGTTATTCTGGCACAAGAGCTTTGTGTTTAATTTTAAATTATTCCATGATTTGATTCACTGAAGAAATTTAAAACACATTCATGAATTTCAAAGTAGAGCGAAACGAAGCTTATTCAATAAAAAAAAACGTTTCTATATAAAATTCAGACATCACTTTTACAATAGCACAATCGTTCAACATTTCACTGTAAGAAATCGGCAATTTGTAAATCATTAAGCTCATTGCGTAAGTTAAACACGTTGAAACGACGCCTACGCGACCGCGGAAAATTCGCCCACCTAAAAATTGTGTAAACAAACGACTTGCTTTTCAAGGGATTTGCCGTCATAAGTAACTGAAGTAATCTTCAGTTACATTTGTCTAAACTGTGTTCTTTAATAATAATTTGACTGAATGGCGAGCAAAAAATTGAGGTCAATATGTACTTATCGTAAGAAAGAGCTAAAAGATGTAACGGAAAGGTTGGAAGAAGCGACAAGAAAAATAGGCTTGTACATAAATGAAGAAAAGACAAAATATATGGAGTGGATAGATAAGGAGTTTAAAAAGGGAAATTACTTGACAGTAATAACTAGAGAAGGGAAAAGATACAAGTTTGAGGAGGTAGATAAGTTCACGTACCTGGGAACAGTATTTACAAGAAAACCAATTATAGATACTGAAGTACAGGCACGAATAATGGCAGGAAATCGATGTATAGGATCACTTAGTAGGGTACTAAAGAGTAAAAATATCTCTAGGAAGGCAAAGTTAAAAATTTATAAAACAGTAATAAGACCTATAGTAACATATGCAAGCGAAACATGGACCTTGAATAAAATAGTGCAAACAAGATTAGAGGTGTGGGAAAGAAAAGTGCTTAGGAAGATATTTAGAGGAAAGAAATACGAAGATGGATGGATAAGAAGAACGAACGATGAGTTGAAAGAACTTTACAAGGAGACAAGTATAACAGGAATTATAAGAACACAAAGGCTAAGATGGCTGGGGCACATAGAGAGAATGCCTGAAGAAAGAGTGCCCAAGCTACTAACTAAAAATACAATCGGTGGGAAGAAGAGAAGAGGCCGTCCAAAAACAAGGTGGAAAGCGGAAGTTGAGAAAGATATAGAAATAATAAAAGTTAAGGGATGGAAAGAAAAAGCGAAGAACAAAAAATTATGGAAAAAAATACTCAACCAAGCCATGGACCTGCTAGGCTCGCAGAGCTAAAATATATATGTACTTATCGTATCTTTGTGGAATTTTCTATTTTTAAGCTTATACTGGCCAAGTGTAAATCATAGCAGGCGTTTTTTGAGAAATGTTATCTGCCATACTGATTATTTGTCATACATTATCACCGTAATTACGACTATGAAATAGCGTGCTTTCGCTCTAATTAAAAATTCACATTTCAGTGTCTTTTTTTGAAGTTGGCTTTGATTTCTCTCTGTAGGACCTATCAGTCGCACACGGTGTATTGTTCGTAGTAGTTTTGCTCTTGTAATAATGTCTTTAGACTCTACTGTTGTGGCAAGAATTGTTGCGTCGAAGACAACGTGAAATTGCAAGATTTATTGGTAGGAGCCTTTGTGCTGTACAAAAGGTGTACCAACTGGCCTGGAGACTGGCCTGATAACCAAAAGACCAGGATCTGGGTGAGAAAGAAATGACCGGTTTTTGGCGTCCTTAGTTTGCAGAATAGAAAGCTTCTGCGGTTTTGACACGAAATCAACTGCAAAAAGTTAGAGATGTAAACGTTAGTGAATGGACCGTTAGGAGAAGACTTCGTGCGCTAGATTTTCTTGTAGAAGAATGGCTACAGGTCCACCATTGCAACGTCGACGAATTGCAAGATTGACTTTTGCTCGGAATCATGTTACATGGCATAGTGAGGACTGGAGCAAGGTAGTGTTTTCAGACGAGTCGCCTTTTTGCCTCACTGGATCAGACGGACGTCGGCGAGTAAGAAGACCCGGAGAAAGATACGCTCAAACTTGTATTGACGAGCGGCTTTCATTTAATAATAATAATAATAATTTTTATTGACCATAAATACAAACTCCATGTACAGATACATATAAGTTTAATAAAATGGCTTCTGATCGCGACTGCGAACTTAAGGAAAAGTTGAAAATCTAGCAGGATAGCAGTCAAAAGGGGGCAATTAAAAGTTTACTCTTGTTTGATTGCCAAGCTTTCGGAAAGTATTTATTTCCTTCATCAGGGCGGCTATAATGTTAATATGAACGTGTTACACAATTGAAAATGATGATTTTAAAATTCTACTTACATCTAAGTGAGGTTATGAGAGCTAAAGTTGCACATGTGAACAAGCCAGGAATAAATTTCTTAAGTAGTAACCATTATTAACAATTCATAAAGTTGTATTGTAAAACAAATTAAAATTTAAAAGTCACAGTTTAAAATGATGGACAAAACATTTAAAACGTTAACGTGCACAATGGCGCCTGGTAACGCTTGTAGGTTAGTTAGTTAGCTTGTTAGTTATATAAGTTTATATACAAAAATTATGGTCATTGGAACTTGGATCAGCATCCATATAAATGGAAGCTGTTCTTCCTCCAAGACCCAACCCAGAAGCGTATAACTAAAGGAAGGTGCAGAATTTGCAACAAGTGATATAACGTATTACCAAATTCACTACCAAACTACTACCAATAATACAGAGAAATTAAATTAAATACAGAGAAAATTAGATTAAATGCACTAATTCAGACAGTCACGCAATTACAAGAAAGACATTATTTCAAGAAAAACATTATTTGATGTTTAGAAAGACATTATTGATGTTTAGAAGCAGCATGTACATCATTCGCGCGATGAAGAAAGACCATTATTCAGTCCTAGGATAAATTAGAAAAGTAGAGAACAGAGGGTCAGAAGTTATAAGGTAACTTTTAATCGTAGCCTAAAAGCGTGCAACCCTAAGCCTTTTAGATTAGGAGGGATATTGTTGTAGATTTTAGCAATGCAATAAGAAAAGGACCGCTGAAACAAGGCTTTACGATGGAGAGGGGGAGTTAGCAGACCTTTACTTCTGATATTGATATTGTGCACGTCAGTGCGAAAGCTGATTCTGTCATACAAATACTCTGGACATTTGGTGGTTAGTAGTTTATGATAAAAAACTGCCATGTGAAGGTGTCTCCTCTGACCCATATTTAGCCAATTAGCCCAGTCTAACGTGTGAGAAATATGACTACCACGTTTTATTCCATAACTGAAACGAAGACAGGCATTTTGGACACGTTGTATACGAGATTTATCAATGCTATCGAGGCATGGCCCATATACAACGTCACAATAGTTAAAATTGGACAGGACTAACGATTCAGAGAGCAGTATGCGCATACGTACACTTAAACAATCCCTACTGCCAAATAGAACTTTAAGCTTCCCAATCGCCTTACCAACAATGTTGATAACTTGATGTTTGAACCGTAATTTCGTGTCAAGAAATAAGCCCAAGTTCTTGATACAGTCTACTGTACGCAAAAGAGCCCCACCAATGTCCAAAGAAATTTGTGAGGTAATAGCGGTGGGTCTGTTAGGGTTTGCGCATGCACAGAGTTGATTTTCATACAGAATGGTTTCCTGATAGCTCACAGGTATTTTACCGAGGTTCTAGAAGCCATGCTATGCCTTTCATGATCACTATATACGAGCGTGGCATTTTTATGCAAGATAATGCTAGACCTCACGCAGCTAAAGTTGTCGAAGAATACCTGGATGAGGTGGGAATTACGCGGTTCGATTGGCCAGTTCTCAGTCCAGACATGAATCCCATGGAACATGTCTGGGGATGAATTGGGACGTCGTATTCGCAGGCATACACCAGCTCCAAGAGCTGCTCAGGAGCTGACGGAGTTACTATTGCAAGAATGGGATAACATCGACCACTTATTTCACGGTATGCCTCGTCGATTTCAAGCAGTCATTAACGCAAGAGGAGGGAATACACGTTATTAGAGATTATTTTTTTCATTTTTTAATCCCATACTGATCCTATATCCTAAGATGTAAATTTGTTGCTCTGTTACAATAAATCGCAAAAACCAAGAATATGCTTTACGATTCATAATTGAATTTTTAATTTAGCCTGCAAACTATAGTACAATAGTTTACATTTGGCTTAAAACAGAAAATTCCACAAAGATATCATAAATACATATTGACCTCAATTTTTTGCTCTCCAGTATATATGTAATCATTTTCGTTTCTTTCTTAAAATTGTTATTTGATAATACATGAATTTGAGTTATTGTTTTAATACTGTTTAGAATTTCGCTTTATGCCAAATTCCTTAGTAGTAGGCAAGAGCCAGGGTTGCCAGCTCTTTAAAGCTAAAGTGTAGAAGATTCTAAAATAGGAGAATATAGGAAAACATGGAAATGAGAAAATAAAAATATAATTCTTCCATAAATTCAAATAAATTACATAAATAGGTACTATTTATAAAACAATACAAATAACTATATTAACAAAATAAAATATGTAGTAATTGAACAAAAAATAAAAATATTAATATTTGTCATTTCTAATTGCCTGATTTAATAATCGTCTTTCACTTTTTATATAATCATAAAAATCTTTGCAGGGACGATTGAAATTTAAAGTAATAAGCAATTCCGCTTTAATTAGTTCTAAACTACATCTATTTCTATTTGAAGACCATTTATTATTCATAATGGAGAAGATTCTTTCAACATAGCCAGTCGTAGCTGGCATACTAAAGATAAATGACATAATTTTTATTATGTTGTTTAGCATTTCGTTTTTAGAAAAAATATTCGTATATTTTTCTTCTGTTGAAAGTAAATCAAAATTTAGACAACTTTGTCTTAATAAGTCAATAGTTTTTTTGAACGCGTTCACTTCATCAAACAATGCTTCCATATCCAAATCCATTTTTGAGGTGTATGATTTAGGAATTAACTCATATGTGAATTAATTGTAACTTGGAATCTGATCATTTTCTATTCTCAGTTTATTAAGTGAATATAACCAACCAGATTTTTCAAAATTAAACCACTTTTTCAAATAGTTTATGGCATGAATTAAACAACATTGAAAATCGTTTTCAATCACTTCGCGCTGTTTCCGTTCAGCTAACTGTAACTTGGATTTTACAATAAATCCATAAAATTTCTCGTCTTTCCTTTGCACTAATTTTGTTAATAGCACATCCGTTGTATTAAATAAATCTACACAAGTTGTGTTATTTCTTTGTAGTAATTTAATACTGTCTTCAAATATTTTCAATAAGTTATTGGCAAATACTAAATAAATTTTCGGAATTAGATCAGTTTCTGAATTTTCATTCTCTCGTAAATTTAAGAGTTTCGTTACTTGTTTAGGGCAATCATTCAAACTTTTAAAGTAGGAAATAATAGCTGGCCAATTTTTTAAAAGCCTGTCGATACAAGGATTGAGGGACAACCATCTAGTCACTACATGATGACGTAAATTTACAAATTCAAAAAGTTCTTTTAAAGTTTCTGTTCGTTTAGAGGATTGTGAAAAATGTGCATACACTTTTAAAACAATATTTTCTACATCTACTTCTAATTTATCAATACAAAATCTAACCGTATTGTGCAAAATATGTGCATGGCAATTGGCTTTAAACATGGAACTGTTTTTGTCTTTTTTAAGTTCTGTGTATAATGATCTATTCACTCCAAAGTTTGAATTACAATTATCAGCACTCAGACAGGTTACATTATTAAAATCTAATTGTAATTGATCAAATGTTTCAATCACCGACCTTTCCATTCCCCATGCACTTTCATCAGGATTTTCCCTGAAGTCTGTCATCTTGTTAATAATTCCTATTTTAGGGTTGTAATATTGAACAGTTGTAGGAAAATATTTTTTATTCTTAATATTTGAAGCATCTGTTTGAATTCCGAAGAAAACAATGTCATTAGTAGGTGGTTTTAATTCTTGCACAGTTTCATGTAATGCATGGGGTCCTAGTACATTTTTAACTAATGCCTCTGCTTTTGTTCGTCCTAACTGAACATCTTTTATAATTATATATTTATAATCTGAATGTTGCAAGTATTGATGCATATGCTTCATAAGCTTAATTTGGCAATCTAAACTGTTATAACTTAAATTATGTTTTATGTTATGATAAACATAACCAATTTCTAATGAAATAAGTACTATCGCGGCCTTATAATTTCGCACGATTTAATTTTCCGTGTAAATATGGCTTTCTTTGACGGCTTGTCAAAAATAATCAATTTAAACGTCAGATTTCAAATGTAATGTTAAAGTTGTAGCAACACAATGCCAAATCACGTGCTTTCTGAAGGAGAGAAGGGTTTTACAATCGCAAAATTAGAAGATGGTTGGTCGCTACTTTTATTTTGTTATTTCATTTCAAATCCTTTATTATCTTGCTGTTCTTAAAATATAACCAAACAATCTGACTTTTGGTTAAATGTCTTTAGTGTGGAAAGAGCCTGTTCTACAAAACTATAATTTAGAGAAATTCTGGCTACTTGATAAAGAATCGTGCGAAATTTTAAGGCCCCGATAGTACATGTCTTGCTTCAACATTATGATTATCCTGGATGACAAAGTTACTAAGCAAATTATTGTGTTTTTGGATTTAAGTTGTTTTATTTGGGCGTGTTGTTTCACTTAAAAAAATTAAAAGAAAAGAAATTTTTGTATTCCAAAAGAGACATTTGCGTTTCATATTACTTGCGTTAATCCTTGATTTTTTATGGAAAATAGTTTATTGCAGATAAGACACTTCGCTTGATCGCTTCTTGCTGCGCTTTTAAGCCAGGAAAACTCTTGCTCCCATTGAATTTGATATGAGGAGAAATATTTCTTTTTCTTTGGCTTTAATGGAAGACTTTCGGCACTTTCATTACTTTCCTTACTGTCATCATTAATGGAATTCATAGATGCAGGTGCAGCCATATTGCAAGCAACATTAGAAAACAAACATCACTGTCTGTAGGCAGTGTAGCCACATAAAATGGCATCATGACAAATTTCCCTAACTAAGAATTAAAAAAAAAAGGTTTCTTTTTGGAAGAAAAACGCAACAATTTATGACGATCATATGAAACTTTATTCCGTGAAAATATAGGAGATTTTCTCCTATATCTAATGCTTCATAGAAGGTAGGAGATTTTGTTAAAAAATAGGAGACTCCTATTAAAAATAGGAGAACTGGCAATCCTGGCAAGAGCTAAAAACTCATCCCATATAAAGAGGGCATTGAGAGCAATCTCTGGCTAAATAAACCTCAAACCAGACACTACAAACAAAGAAGTGACTAATTGGGTCCTTTATGGTTTGATTGAAATTTTGGAAAAAGATAAGGAGACGTGGATATTATTGATTATTAAGACATAGAGTTTGGGTGTAATAATAGAGTTTCCTTCTCACTCTCGTCATCTAGAGGAGCAGAGTCTCTCGACGAGACCTTGGAAAATTGAGAAAGTTGAAAGTAAAAGAAAATTCATCCCCTTTCTTTTTATCATTTTTAACCACCCATCACTCACATCACTCTCGGTTGATGGTTTTCAAGAAGGCAGTCACAAACCATGGCTGAGAAGCATACCATTTCACTGAAGTATAATACAGACACTAGGCAGTTTATTTGGTATTTATATTTTTATTATAATTAAAGCCCGGAATTTTGGACACTGAATTAGACAGGCAAATAGGCAGTTAATGTCTAAGAAATAGGCACACATTTAGGCAGTCAAAAAAATTTAGGCATTTAATAATTCGTCCTTTTCCATCGTCTTATAATAATAGTTGGGTAAGTGTTTTAGATAGCATTTTATCGACGCGAGAGTGTTTAATTTTCTTAAGTGGATAAAATGCATCTAAAACACGCATGCAAGACAACGTTTTATCCACAATCTCCACATTTATGGAATCAGAATGAGCGAAATTTAATTAAAAAATATTCGTATGAAACGTGGCAGGCTTTGTCATACCTACTCGTTGCTATGGTACAGTAGCGGACAATAAAATCTGGGCAAGAATTTGACATGTGCGTACTTCGACAAATTTGGTAAATCTAGCTTTTATTGAGGTTATATTTCTGTCAAAATAAAATGAATTAAACGTCAGAATTACTAGTGACATGCATTAAATGTCAAAAATATAAAAGTGAGGTTTACATTATGCAAATGACGTGCCCGGATTTTATTGTCCGCTAATGTACGTTGTTTATAATGGAATAAAGTGACTTTATTCCACTAGTGGATAATATGTCACTTTAAAAGCTTCATAAGTGTGAATAAAAATCCAATTATAATGTGATTGTGGATAAAAAAAAGTTAATGTCATTTATTAAGAAATCAGAAGGAGGTTCTTCCGGGCTTATGGAACTGTACAAGTATTGCAAAACCACGCTTTAAATAGGGGCCATAAATCGGCGTTTAAATTAAAAAAATCCAGACAGTACATGAGATGGTGTACTCCGAGGGCTCAGCGGCAGATGACCTCTTTATAGGTTTTCCTTTTAGGGTTTTTCTCTATGGGGCTCTAGGCGAAGGGTCTTCTTCTTCTAACACATCACATCATCCACACCAGGAATATTTAAATTGAAATACCCACTCGCAGTAACGGGTCGACGGCAAAGCTAAAGAAGAAGCAAAGAAGACAATTGTTAAACTTGAACAAAATATAAAAATAAAATAATAAGGGGGACACTTTTGTTCATGAAAAGGGTTCTGCGAACATTTTATAAAAATTACATGAATGTGAAAATTGGAAACGCGAAAATGACCCAGCGAACAATAATTAATTTTTTCTCCTTGCGGAATCGTTACTGTTTACATTGTCAAAACCCGAGCCCCTTTTTTAATTTGCGCCTGCGAGATGGCGGCATCTGCGCGAGTGCCCCCCGCTTATTTAGGTCACTGGAGTCACTTAAGTTGCCTACCCTCAACGCATTGCGAGGTATTTTTGAACCGGCTCCGCTACCTTGCGTAGGCGAAGTTCTCACGCGCTCAGGGTCTTTATCGCGGGTTTTTATTTACTATTTATTAATTATACAATAGTTACCCATTTTAGGCATAAAATAAGCAACAAAAAATTTTGTAGGCGCTTAAACTATAAAACTAGGCAAATACCACGTGATCATTTAAATTTATAATTAGAGGAGGCTATGAATTTTGAATTAGATTGGCAACACTAACTGTTGACAGCTTAATTTGAGTTTGAATTGTCAAAGTGATGCTTCAAAATGTTTAATTAATTGCCGGGGGCGAACAGTTTGAACATTTGGTTGTCACTAAAACTGTTTCACTTCCTTTAAATTAAAATGATTGAACCCGATGAGAATCCTATACAAGTCAAAACATTTACATAACCTCCAATCTACACTGCGAGTCGATTGGCAAGGTGCACAACCGTATAAAAAAAATCCGGCCTACTTTAATTATAAATTTAAATGATCGCATGGTACTTAAAATAGTGTAAAAATAGGCACTTAGGCATCTCATTCTAATTAAAATTGT
The DNA here is from genome assembly GCA_033060865.1 of Dorcus hopei. Taxonomy (NCBI): domain Eukaryota; kingdom Metazoa; phylum Arthropoda; class Insecta; order Coleoptera; family Lucanidae; genus Dorcus; species Dorcus hopei. The sequence goes on from CM065419.1 coordinate 38,720,198, forward strand.
AATCTCAATGTTTAAAACTTAATTGCCTATGTTTTTTCTTAAATATAATTTTAGACAATTGCCTAAAGATTCGGGGCTTTAATTATTGGGAGTATTATTTTTACCATAATACTAATTTCTTATTTTAATAATTAGGTATCTTTAATGAGTTGTTGAAAGGTCAAAATAATTCATAAATAATGTTTCCGTTGCTGATTTATATAAATAACATAACATTGTTACAAGTATTACATTACATTAAATTTCCAAGGTATTATTAATTAACTTTACCATAATTAAAACTTTTGCTTGTGAGTACGCTGCGTAAAGTACCTACGAAATATAAATTAAACTAATAACTTGCGTTTGGACCTTTTACATCATCATCATGTCTGGTAACTTTGAAATACCATAGACAAACTAAAGCATGTTGTATTAATTATAAACTGAAATGTATGTACCGTAAGTCCGAAGAAGAAAAGTTCGAGTTTATCATTCCGCTGCAGGAAAACACACTTATTTAAAGTCAAAACGGATCTGAATAAACAAAAAAAAAGAAGAAGAAGCAACCTTTAGATAGAGAGAGGAACCAAGGCGGGCAGCAAAGTTGTTTAATTAAAATGTGCTCCTTGTGTATACGTTTCCGTCAATATTGACGAAAATAATCAAAACTTGAAACTTTTTAAATACATCTAACGAAATTAAGTTGCAGGCAGCGAGTTGTCTGACTTTTAGCATACCTAACTCATTGGCTTAATGGAAAAACTTCGTCTTTATTAAAACTTACCCCGCTATACATATTACCTATCGGCCTGTTAGTCTATAAACTAGATAACATATTGCCGCAAAATATATTATATCCGACTTGGGGGCGCAAAGTTTCTGGACTAACGTAATCTGTAAATCTGCAGTCACAGCGTCCCTGATTAAAATAACCATCCAACAAAATAGGCAAAACAACAAGAAGATAAAAAAAGGAAAAATATGTATATTTTCATGTCATATCTGCAACAGTATTAGCGTCCCTTTAGTAATTAAAACCGGGCATGATAATATTACGCATCTGAAATAATAAGTTATGACAGTTCCATTTATATTAATTAATATATGCGTACGTCAAATGTTTCGAAACAGCAAGGGGCGGTCGTGTTATCTGATAGTGGTGGAATCCGAGGCAAACACACCCCGTCACTTGACCACACGCGCTCAAAATTTCGGGACGTCCCAGGCGTCAAGTTAGGAATAACTTGGGCAATAAATGCATTCTAATCTGGTTTTATCGCGTTTTTATTGCGCGCCCATAAAAAGATTTAATAACCGTTTAATCACTTGTAAGAGGTTTTGTAAATGCGATAATATCTTAAAGTTTTACTACCAAAATTATTTATCTCTCCGTATTATTGTTGTGCCTCTACCGACCCATTTGGCTTTCTCTCCTGCTTCCATCAGACGCCTGCCTCTGGACTTGACCTTTGTGTTATCGAATTTTGAGGACGACAAGGAGATCTGGCTTTATCGGTGTTAATTAAATGTTACTGATTTGTGTGGAAAGTATAGAATATCAATAATAAGGGTTGAAAATTGGATTGACTGATTAGAACTAATTTCTAACTGATACAAAAACATTGAGGTTAAAAGTCGTTTATTAAAAAAAAGTATACATAATACAATCAGAGAAAATTAATTGATAAATCAGTGTGTTTAATTTAGTAACCAGGACAGTTGGTATTTCTACTCATACTTTTTTCATTTAAAAGTTAAAGTGACTACTTAGTATTCTTTCCCTGAAATGTTTTATCAAGATTATAAGCCCCCATATCCACCTGAACGTACGGGTGTGACTTAAAAAAAAAGAAGGGAAATAAATAAAAAGACATACTTATGTAAATTTCATAATAGTTCATTAGTTTCTTTTATGCTAGATTTAATATGTTGGCCTTTTGTACGGGTCGTCTCGTAAAGTCCTGTAGTTTCACTTTTATTTGCTCCTGTGCGCGGTGTGCGACACATAAATTTATCATTTTCTCAAAGCGTTTTGTTTGCTGGAAGCCCCGACTGCGCTTTTCAGGCGCGCGAGCTTTTTTTATTACGCTTTTGTGAACGAAAGCAGTATTTAAAAACGCTGCATAATTGTTTCGTTCTAATATTTCACGTGATTTATAATAATTCGAAAGTATACACATGTTTTCTTAATACCCTTATTGACAATGGAGCATTTGCACTAATGATTACCTATACAAACCGTTACGGAGGGGTTGACAAAAAAGGACTACCCTCTTAATTCCGTCACCGCGACAGTTGTTTGCGCGAGGGTAGATCAGAGTACACATTTACCATTTTAAAAAGAATAAACTCGACTGCAGCGCTCCTCAAATATATATCTCAATTTGTTCGCGTTTTTTTTTTCGGCGGGGCAAGGCGTACCCCCTTGTCAATTCGGTACGTTTTCCAGGACCCCCTAGGGCCGCACATGTCATATTGCCCCTTCCTCTGACTGTTAATGGTTGCTTCATTGTTAGTGCAGCACCGCACTTCAATTCTAAACAATGTCGGCTTCCAGTTCAAGGAGGTATTAGATTGTTAAATTGTGTATATAACTCCCCCCCCTTATGGCAGTTGTAAAACTTTAACGTTAACAGGTTGCCTTCCCGTTAAAGTTTTTCCTTCCGAGAGCCAACTATCAACACCTCGGGTTTGGGGAAGTTTTTAAAACACTAATTTACAATCTAGGTTTTAAGCATTTCGAGCAAAAGTTTCTAAAAATGGAGGACGACGACATTTATTGCTCGTGCCCTAGACGAATATAAATTAAATCCAGGAAAACTAAAAACAAAATATTTTAGAATACATTCCGTTATACGTGTATTAATTTTTTTTTAGATTAACAGAAATATTGTAATGCATTCTTCAGTATAGTCAGTATTAAATTTTGATGATGACTTATTATATTTGTTTGTGTTGATATTTCTTATTGACGTGATGTTGTTCCTGTTCGTACTCACATGCGCCCAGAAACGCAATCGTTTTAATTACTGAGAGGTATCCTATCTTGTTTCGTTTGAGTTTGTCCAATATGTCTCATTAATATGGCCTTGTTTCCTTCGTACTCCAGGTAGGTAGCACCTGAAGGCCAGCAAACTGTGCGACTGACTTTAACGTTTCTCCAGCACCGCTCGGCTAAGCTCTTGGAGATGGGAGGGTTCGACGAAACCCTACATCAAAAGGTGCGCAAAGTGAATAAAATAAAAATCACTAACTGAGCACACTTGTTTTTATTTAAAAACGCTCAAAAATAGTTAACGAAAAGGAGTAACAAGTAACGAGTGCGACCCAGAAGGGGTCCCAATGAAAAGAGCACGAAATGTAATGAAGTAAACTAACAAGTTAGATTTTATCCGATCAGCAGATCTGCTCTTCGTTTACAATTAACGCTTAAGTGCCATCCACACGCTCATACTTTACCGCAGTCTTACCTGCACAAACCGGTTTGTGTGCGGAAACCCTTGCGTGTGGACGGGAAAACGGTATACCGTGCAAACTGGAAAGCACGGCTTGATCAATCGTTGCAATGTCAAAGATTTGACTTGTGCAAACTAGGCTCGCACGGTAAAGCGTGAGCGTGTGGACGGTATACAAGCCGTGTCTTCAATCTGTTGCCTCGATTGTGAAATCAACATGTCCGACGTTCGCGGCTACTCTAAACAATGTATTTCCGAGTTCATAGAACTTTATAAATCTTTGCCAAGTCTTTGGAAAATAAAAAGTAAAGACTATTCGTATCGGAATTGGACTGACGTTTGCACGCACTTACCTACATCGTGTAGACAACAAAGGGTTTCTCGTAAAGTTTGCACAAACTGTACCGTGCAAGTAAGTTGCTGTCGTGTGGACGGCCCTTTACGGTGATTAAAGAAATTCACTTGATTAACAACTAAATGGGAATCAAAATAACAACGCCGCGGAAAGGTGAGTTAACACAATAGAGCAGTGGCGGCTGGTGTATACGAATAGAGTGGGCACAGGCCGAAGCTTTCTGTTTTTCTCTTCGTGTGTAATAAACAGAGATAGCGCTTAGCAAGTATGTCATGTGCCCCACTGAATTGGATGGACCGGCCGCCGCTGCAATAGAGTAATTAAAAATAATTAGTCATTCCGACCTTCTAACAAGAATCCGGCGTAATGACAGACAGCTATCAACAGTGAGGGAGCGCCCTCCTATGGTGGTTAGCGCCTTATTTCGGTGAGGCGGTTATGTCATCCAGTAGCGTCGTGTTGCAGGTCTTCTCTGATGGACAAAACTACCACTGGAAGCCTAATAGAAGAGAGAGATACGCGTTACTCACAGAACATTCGCACAAAATGGCCAACAAGACATACCTGTTCCTTATTTCAGAAGCAGGCTTTCGAAAAGCTTCTTATCGAGCTTGAGTTTCACTCGGCGTGCTTTAACAAATCTCGAAGAAGATTCCGTTTCAGGTTTCAATCGCAAACTCCACATGAGAGAAACACAAAGATTTTCATCACCAACACAAACAAAAGGTCAGCACGGCCCGAGCGCTGTTGAAAGACTGAATGCAACGACGAGTACGGCGTTCTCTCCAACTATGCGCTGGGACGGGAGTCGTTACGAATGAACTCAGATTTAGCCGGGCGACAGAGTGAAATGGAGAGATACTATTATAATATTGAGAAACGTGGCAGAAGTCACGTACGCATACTGAAGATTGGCTTCTCGCAAGAATACAGGGTGACTGCCAATTATTATGGATAACTTAAATGAATTTTTCAACCGTAACACTCCCTTTATGCTTCTGTATATATTTGTTCAATATATTTTTTTAATTATTAATATGATCTTGTTATGGTTTCAAAATTCATTATAATTATCATTAGTTTTCCGGAACACCCTGTATATTGTGGAAATCAAAATAAGTTGCTGGTTTACCGTTAATTTCGAAAGATTGCACGAGTAGACAAATCCAATAATCTCCGCCAGACAAAGTTGTTCTATTTTACTCTCTGCCCTGCGAAATTCTGCTATATCTCTTAACAACTCCCTTTGCAGTGTTGGCATAAATCTCGTGCTTTGGTCTTTTCCGTCTTGTTTGTGAAATTCACTAAACTGTGTCGTTTAAAGTGAAGATTGAACGGAAGGTTTTACTCCGGTTTTTGATTTCTGCGGTTCAAGCAACAAAGGCTTTCTTCCAGGCCTTTCCAAGCCTGACTTCTGGATTCAAGTCAGGTATGATTCATATCAGCAACTTCGTGCACAGTTCAGGTCTTAACACGTGACTTTCTTGATTATTTATCCAGGTTTTTTTTGTTCCGGACGTTTAATTGGAGCATTTAACCGGGAGCTACTCGGCGGTTTCTTCGTTGAGTCGTGGTTGAAATTTTGATGGCGTCGTTGTGGACCGTCATCGGTCATCCGATGGCCGATGTTGCTTACTACTCCCGTCGTTAACGAATTCTTAATCTATTGAATCTAATTTAGCTTCAGTGACTGCTCTATCTGGTTAAAAACTCTAAGGTTTTGGTTTTATTTTGTTTGTAAGTTGTTTCTAGTCTCTTTCTATAACAGTTGGGGACACTGTTAATTTTCTAAAATTCAGAGCGGAAGGGCGTGTCTTCGATATCCGGCTTACTCGTGCCCAGCGTCCATCTTAGAGCCATATTTCTACGAACACATCTCACGAACAGTGGTCGCATTTTTGTTGGAGCTCATTTTGGAGCCTGTGTTTCGAGTTTGACCACCCACAGGTTGTTGGGGATCTTATTGTTGGTGAACAACATCTGGAAGGAATTTTCGCCATGTAAATAAGTGAATTACTTAACGTAACGATTTATAACCCGAGCGTTTTGTTAAGGCCACTTCTGTACTCGATTTCTGAGCGTTTCACATTTCTGTTCTGATTTAATAAACAACGTGCTACCGTATGTCGTATTTCTTAGTTATTTTTCGTCAATATACAGAGTGACCGACAGTTGTGTCTATATACAGGGTATCTGACAAACATGCGCTTTGCGGGATTAAACCTGAGGGGATTTCGAGCGCTTTCAACAATGTGTGCAGTCCTAGCGGTGCCGCGTATTTTACCATGGCCAGCTACATTAACATTCACTGACGTGTATGTATGACCGTTTCAATTCGACTTTTAAAAATTTTGACGGTACCTCCCCTCAGCGCCTCTTGTGAGTTTTTAAGTAATTGCAGTTGTCATTAAGTTAGTAGTTTTGTAGTATTTGTAATAGGGAGCGCTGAGGGGAGTACTCCATGGCATGCTTTCTCGGAACCGAATTTTAGGCGAATTGAAACGGCCATACATACATGTCAGTGAATGTTAATGGAGCTGGCCATGATTTTACTGTACTACTTGGACAATTTTTCGCTAGATGGCGCCCCTTTTATATCCAGGAATCGAGCTATCGACAATCTCATTGTAGCCCACCTCGTCTCCACTGAGCTGGGTATAATTCCAAGTAGTTTTTCTTTTAACATCAACGATTTTCGCCCAGCATTTGCAACTTATACAGGGTCAACTGGGTAGGTCATAAAGGTAGGTAGCAATCCATTTTAGTGTCCGTTAATACGGCTGCTTACTATTGCCGCCGTTACAGGGCGCTTACTCCCCAGAACACAAGTTAGTGCTCTTCTAGTCTCTCCTCTGCATTCGTTACTCGGACGACTTCACGACTCTTGATCAGCTGTTATACATTTAGGCCTGGTTTCATAAAACGTAGTTAACCACTCGATCAAGTTAATCGTTAAACTTTCCTCCAACGCTTCCAATGATACTGCTTAATCACATGATTAACTTGAGTTTTATGAAACTGGGCCTCACAGTTGGAAGTTGAAGGTCGAATTTTATTTTACTATATTTTTAATATTTTGGGCGCATTACATTACGAACTGTGTTAACATATTTTGTAGTTAATTTAGTATAATTGTGCTATTTAATTTCATGTTTCTTGTGAACGAACAAGCGGATCCGTATTTCGTGTTTTGACATTTCATGTCATTTGGTTATTAACGTTCTGCACTGTCACGTTACCTGATTGAAGATTGAATTTATTTTTATTATATTTAACAAATTTTTGCGTTGAATTTCTAATCTAATCTTCTTTTGTTTCATAAATAAAGACAAGTGTGCAATACTGGTGACTTTTTGTTATTCGCAAAATTCAACCCTTTGTTTTTGGGGTTACGTTATGATCTCGAGCTATCCCACTGATTAGCTGAGAGTTGGGAACGTAGGTTGCTCGCCCAACAATTTGCAACCTGGTACGTAGTAATCTTATTCCTGCTCGTACTCACATGCGCTCAGAAACTCAATCGTTTTAAATTAATAATAAAAAATATTATATCGTGTTTCGTTTTAGTGTTTTTTTTCTTGTTGGTGTTGATTCGTTTGTTTTAAACATTCGTAATAATATGTTTTGCATCACGAATCAAATTTAACTGCATACAACTTCAACGAATGCAAAAAAAGTGTGTCCACTAAATCACGGCCGTTTATGTTTTAACAATGACGATGTGCGCGGCATTTTTAATTTCCGATGATAACGAGCTTTACTCTAATTATTTTTAAATGAGTTCCGCCCGCTGCAAATTGCAACAGTAATATTAACAATTGCACACTATTGTTTACCGATTGTTTACATTGATTCTGTAATTACGTCGTTTTTTTCCCCAGTGGGGCAAATCTGTTTCGATGCCTCGCATCGGCCGTGTGATGGGAAAATTAATTTCACTCTTCCTTGTTGTTTTCCACTCCCCGTTCTACTCCTTTTTTTTGTTTTATTTTCCATTAGCGGTTATTGATTTAGCGACATTAAATGATCATCAGCCATTTATTTTTAAAGATTGTTTTCCGAGAAGGCCGTAATGGATCTCCTATATCAGGGATCAGCTACCCCCATATTAGCCAACGCAGCTCATCGATGATAGTCTGCAAAAAAATCATTTTTCCCCGAAATATATGGCGGTGCTTCCCTAGGCGACTGACGCCGGCCCTCGTCGTCAAGTTTTCAGCGGAAGGACGCGTGTGCTACCATTCAATAAGTTCACTGTATGCGCTGTTAATAACTTAGAATTGCTCTTTTGGGACAAGTTAATGTCAACTCCTTTCAAACTGCCATTTGGTAAACGTTGTTAACTAATATTAGATCAATTATGCAGGCGAAGCAATTTCTACGGGAGTAAATTACTTGCAAAGCATAAGACGTCAAGTTCTTCCAGCTTACGAAACAATGAAGAGCTTTTTATTAAACGACGGTGAAAACTAATGGTTCAAAGTATTATTCTTGTTAGGTAATCATATAATAACCCCCACAGTTAGAGCAATGATAAAAGAAAAAGTGAAACGTATCCGCTCACCCTCGTTCTATTATAACTTAATCGTTGAAACAAAGCCCCGTCTTCATGCGCGTTGCGTTTCAAAGAATTTGAAGACATTTACATAAATCTATATTTTGAATGGATATTTTAGGGTCCATATTTTATCATTTGAACAGCTGAAATTTTTCATGATGCCACGGAGAATTCGAAAGAGAGAATTTTAAAATGCAACCAATTCATAAAATCTACAACTATGTAAATCCGAGTAATTTATCAATAGTGCAAAATACATTATGGGAGGATCTATCATTTAAAATGCCACTTCTGCATGACAGTACACAATTCGAGCTACGGATTTATTTTCCTTATTCCGACAAACTTTTATTTGTTATTCTTTATTGTTTACCAAGAACAAAAAAAAAATGTCTTCGTTGACACGTTAAATCTAACTCGTATTGGAACAAATCCAAGCAAGTATAAGAAGGATTTTAATATTACGTGGAATGATAACATAAACGTAGTTATATGATGGAATCATTAAATAAGAATTTTGATAAGTAGATTTCTTTGAATTTGAAAATAAAATGAAAGTAGTACAAAATTTTAAAGTGCCTAACTGTTATAGTAAAAACACATTTACCAATTATTCGATTGATAGAGGAAATATTATGTTTATTTTTAATTGCCCCACGTTGGGCGCCAACTTATACATATAGTGAAATGGCCCTCACGTTCGGTGCCAATTAATCAATAAGGCCTGATCTTTTAATTTGATAATCTAGGTAGAGGACCAATAATAACTTTTCTTATTTTAATTTAAGAGAAATGATTTCAAGCTCTCTTTTCTATGAGGGAAGTTAATTTTAAATCTCGCATGCAAACAATAATTCTATTAGGGCCCTCCACCCCCTGTTTTCAAAAGTAATAATCATAAATACGCGAGCTCAGCACATATGTCGCTTATCACATAATGCCAGGATGTTGTTGTCTTTTAATTTTAATTTTAGTAAGGATTCACCCGTACTAGTAAAAATAGAAGCAATTAGTCATTAGCTAGAATAACATATCCTTAAGCGCAGTATGCACCGATCTGTCAGCTGAGCGTCACACATGTGCCGGTCCCCTAAAGTAAACATGCGCGTTACGATACCCCCCCTAATTCGTCCGCCTGAAAACAGAACTAATTCGAACTCTGACAAAAACCGACACAAAAGCAGGCGAAGAATTAATAATATCGCAACGCGTATAAGTGTCGAATATATTACATAATGTATGACTTCGCACAAAGAATGCGCCGGGGTCCATTGCAGGGGTAGCAGAATTCATCACTGAATTTGTGCTGTCCCATTTACTTCAAGGTCTAATCGCATTATACAGGGCCGTTGAGAGATCGTTTTGGCGAGTTTGCGTGAATATGTTGGTCCTTTCGTCCGAAAAAAAAAGAACGCTTCTGATGTGATGATAGTCTGAGGAGTGCATAGAAACGGACGTAGATAGGACACCCTAGTCACCGACACGTGTTTCGTCTATGAATTTCATTAAAAGCGCTTCTGTGGGGATTCGTATACCCTACTCATATATCATAATTACGAAAGCTGGTTTATTAATGGAATATTGATTTTATTAACGTATGAGCTGATTAAGATGTTTCAATAACCGAACGTGGTAGGCAATATAGGGTCCTGATGACTAATGTTTATGAGCCAGTACAAAATGGCAGCGTAATTATGCATAGATAAAGTGTATGACGACATTCAGAGGTCTACATATTTCTTCATTCCTTTTCTTTGAATTCCCGTTCTTCTCTATTTAGTGTTTTTTTCCAATTCCCGACGTTTGCATTTTTTAAGTCTTCGTTATGTTATGCTATCTTCCTCTGTAGAAGGCTAATCTTGACATCTGATCTCCTCTCAGCTGCTCCACATATCCCAATTACCTTATTTTTTGTGCTTTGATGTGGTGATTCTTTTTAAAGCCCTTCCACTCCTTTCTTCTCCTCCTCCAACCATCTTCTGCATTTTCTCTTTAATAAATTGCTCTTAATATCTTTCTCTCCCACCTTTCCACCGTTTCTTCATCTGCTTTTTTTAGTGCTCAAGTTTAACTGGCGTATGTCATCACTATTTTGATTTCGTTTTGTCTTGTAAATTTTTGATTTCCTTTTGCTATCCTAGCCTTCAATTCAAATTCTTCTTTTCCTTTCCTATTACTACTCTCATATTTACGTCCTTTCCTTCGTGTGTTATCAAATATAGATGGTCTGCTTTTTGTTGCGTGTCTCTGATTATCATGTACTTTGTTTTCTTTTGGTTTTTATGTAATCCAAATTTTCCTGCCCCTGATTATAGTTGTTTTAGGATTTTTTGCAACTCTTTCTTCCAGCGTTAAGTCTTCTGCGAAAACCAGGCATTGGCGTTTATTGTTCTTTATTTTTTCCTCGCCTGGTGGCTTCTATTCTTATGTCATCGTTTTCAATACTTGGTTTTCTTCTTGTCGATTTAATAATTCTTGATGATGTAGTTTTAAATTCGTTTGATGAAATGTGTTATGTTTTGAAAAGGTTCTATGACAGACCCTGTGTAAAAGAATGAAATTTCAGACGAAATAATTCGGAAATAAAAACAACTTACACAAAAAAAAATCTCACGTTTCAAAGATTGAAAAATGAGCACTTAAAACCTACATAAATGCATTTACAAGCCACTATATCTATTAGGAGGAACGCACTATTTTTGTAAAACCCGATCAATAATGAAATGTTGCTTTTAAAGTGATTCATTTATTCAGTGATGTATTTATAGGTCTTACACTCGTCTAATTTTAAACTGACGGCCGTAAATTATCCACTGCTTTTAGTTTAGTTGCCCCTACATAATCAAATCATTTAAAAAAAAATCTGTTGATTATAATGTAATAATTAAGTTGATAATACTAATTTGGTACTCGATAAATTTAATGAACGAGTGGAGAGTGCAATGTTGTTAAAAGTGAACAACAAAACGAGCCACGCTGTAAATAGCGCGCGCAATAAGAATTTACTTTTTAATTTTCGCGGCACCATATGGCAAACGCGAAATGAAAACTTTTAAATTATGCGAAACAATATAAAGTGAACGCGACCGTTCATTGTAATAGTGGAGAGTGTGTTACGATAACAAGAGTTATGCACATGTTGTTACTGTAAACCGACGCGAGATTCGACGGGAGACATCTGTCAGCATTAGCCAAATTCGTAACAATGAATCTGTCAATTTGGAAATATTTCGTTTTACGTTCGTGTATAATTAAAATAATTGCAAGGTGTACAAGACACGAAGAGCCTATATTCCAAACGTAACATTAATGAAGTTGGAAAGCCAATAATTTAATATAAAAAAGTATTTGTTTGTGCTGATATTTTTTATTCATCTGATCTTTTTCCTGCTCGTACTCACATGTGCCTCGAAAAGCAAACATTTTAATCAATAAGAGGTATTCCATCTTTTTGCGTTTGTGTTTGTCCAATATTCCTCATTAATGTGGCGTTGTTTCCATTGTGTTACGTTTCAAAATATCGTGCGAAATAAGATGGCAACATTTGAGAATTTCGGCCAATTTAGAGTTTATTTTTATTTTAGTTTATATTTATTTATTTCATCAACCCATCCGACGTGTCCGTCGACTATTTATAAGGGCATGTGGGAAAATTAACGATTGCTATTGATCGGCGCTTACCTTATTTGCGATTAACCCGCGTCAACCCGTTTCGTTTTGTTGTATGGCGTTACTTTTCGCCCAGTTGCGCTGGTGTGCATATCGTGTGTGTGAATGTCGAGGTTTTTGCTGGGAAATATCAAAAAAACTTACATCAACGTAATCGGAACTTCACAAGATGCACCGCCAACGTTTAGGGGAAAGCTTCTTTCACATCCAAGTTTGGCTTTTCTTTAAAACCCTGTTACGTTTCAATTTTCCCGCCAAGAAAACGCGGAGTCCAGACGATATCTGACCCGCTTACGACATAGTTGGCAAGCCTGTATCCCTCCTTTGCTTTCTCGAAGTTTATTGGTGGTGATACACCACGTGACGGTCTTCGGATCCGTATCCGTAGCCTTGATCGGCTCTCTCTTGTTCGAAGCGTGGTGCAATACTGACGTGTTTTACTTGTATTGTAAGTTAACGGAATTCTTGCTCTTTGAGAGAAGTAATTCATTGGCGGCTGTGCCGGAACGTTTAGTGACACCACCGAACACATTTGGGGATAATTTTAACTCCAATTCCAAGCCTGGGAACTCATTAGCTCTCAGGTAATGTATATTGAGCCTAATGGCGGACGCCATAATGGTTCTTTCTTAACCCCGCAAGCTTTTACGCGAGGTTTTCCGTTTGATTTAAATTGGGTTTTGGTGCCACATCGAACTCCCTTTGTGGTCTACCGAGTCGTTCGAGATAGGCTTCGACCGTGTCGACCCTGTAGCGACGAGTAGCTTGAGTCAGCCATCTTGCAACCGGTGTCCGTCCGGTTTAAACTAGTTGTCGGCTTGGCCAGCACCACCAGGTGACGTGATGACCGCCAACTTCACAGCGTAGGTGACACAGTGACTTGACAGCTCGGTCGGTCCGATTTGCGCATGTATTTTTAAGAGCGAAATACGGCCTTTTCTTTGTTTTGCGTGTTGTAATAAAAAATCAACAGTCCTATTCTTAAATAAGTTCATGTAACATAAGCCATTGCGTTGGCCTTGTGAAACCTGTCAGTACTTTGATCGTTGTACGACCTGTTTAATTGTTTTAATTAAATTTAAGTAAACCTTCACTGTTGTGTTTATGTTTACCACCTTGACGTACAAGTGAGTGTAAAGCCTCTGTTTGCTTTTGATTTCTCTGCCCGATTTGGTCGATTGGAGACGTCGACTGATCGATTACGTTTGGCTGTAAAGTACAGTCTCCTGGCGCCCTTTAATAATTTTTACCATCGTAATTAAACTCACCCCTCATCTCCACTGTTTGCTAGTCGAGGGGAACAGCTGATACGTTTAGTCAGCAGAACTTGATCACCATCAAGGCAGGTACGAGGCTAGTCAATTAAATTATAAATTTGGTGACAACCCAGGTAAATTTTAAGCAAATGACAAGTGACCTTCCACCTGCTAAACACACTTTGGGCGTTTTAATTTTATTTTACTACTTCAACGCGTCGCATTTTGCTAAAGAGCGAATTTCGACTAATCTAGTGTTTAATTAACCAATGTAATTTCATTTGTAATATAAGTGGCGTGATTTGGAGTTTGACGCGTTTCGATGTGTATTATTTAGTTGAACTGTTTTAGTCAGAGTACATTCGATGTTCGTTGTCGCCTATGATTAATCAATGTGACGTTATGTAATTTCACTGTGCATTTTCTTTTAATTAAAGTATTTGTTAATTTAACTATGGTGTTTTGTGCAAATACCTTCAGCGTTTAAGCGTACAAATCTCCTGGTTGTCGCGAATGATCACCTGCAAAATTGAGGCGGCTTGGGAACACTGCCAAGGTTATTACGGATCAGCTGGGTACCTTGTTCACCCTGGCGCATTTTTTTAACATCCAATTACCCACCCCATTCTTCACTGTTGCTAGTCGAGGGGAAAGCTGATGCAAGAAACAGCGCAGACTTGTTACCGATCAGAGTAAGTATACAGGAGTATTTCATTTTCGAGTTTTGTGGTACTCACATTGTGCTTTCGTATGTTATGTGTGATGCGTAATGTCATCTTGTTACTGCTCGTACTCGCATGCGTTCAAAAACGCGTCGGTCGAAGAATGAAAGAATTTCGCGTGAACGCCGTTTTTATAGTAAAGTTTGTTGTTTACTTTGGGGTGGTTTGTGGCCCCAAATCTGTGTTGGAATGCTGCAACCTCATCTCAGCCATTCCATGTATGGAATTGCGTTTTGGTGGAGCAATGGTGTTTCAATGTTGAATCTGTCAATTCGAAAATATTTTATTTTATAAACAGCTGTGGATAATTAAAATAATTGCAAGGTATACAAGACTCGAAAAGGAATATTCCAAACGTGACATTATTAACTCGTTAATGAAGTTGCAAAAGATGTAAGGCAAATAGTTTAATATACGTTGTGTTTCTATTTGTTCAACAACATTTTATAATCTTCGAAAATATAAATATAAAACAATGGTATATCTTACTAAAGCGTAATTAAAAATTAGCGTAATGACTTCTTTGATAAAAGACATAACTGGGGGATTATTGTCTGCCACTGATATGAATCGTAGTTCACCAATCGCATACTTTGTTACAGTCTCAAATCGCGTAAGGAATAGGTTGGCAATATTCGGTCAATTTTTAGTCAACTTAGAATTTATTGTGGCAACCTTGATAACTCAATCCCCACGTAACATGTTCTAATATGGGCATTTCGACAATAACGGTTTCTAATTAGTTCAGGCTGACGGCATCTACGATCATCTCGCGTCATCCTGTTTGGCGTTGTCTTAACGTGTCATTACTCGTTTAATTTACGTGATGCTTACATCCTTGTGATTACAATTATCGTAGTTTTTGCTACAAAAGTTCAGAAAAACTCGTATTCGACGCGGTCGGAATTTATTAGAGCATCGTCAAACGAGTTTGGGGTGATTCTCACTACCCTGCCTGGTTTTTCTGAAAATCCAAGCTCTTACTATTGAGACACCACTTTTGGTACTTTTACTGTTGGGATACTCCTTGATAGTTTTCGTTTTGGATACCCTTTCGATACTCGGTTAATTAACCGATAATTTGGAAGCGGTTGTCATGCCCGCTTGAATCGGAGGTGATTGTTTCAGATTATTCCACGACGCTTTGAACTGCGCGCAGAAAATACATAGGGAAACGTAAACGACCTTGACCTACAGGATACATTCTTGGTTATGTAAGTCCATTCAGAACCTCTATTAACTGTTGCTTGACACTAGGTTTCTTAAGAGCGAATTTTCGACAGATCTTGCGCCTTTAATTAGTTGACGACAATTACTGTGGCCTAGTATTTCGACGACATTTCGTATTGAATTAACCGTTTATAACTTTGTAACTAATCTTTTATTATTCCATGTGTTTGTAATTAAAGTAATTATTATTTTAGCTCCCCTAAACGTACAAGTGAATGTAGATAAAATCTCCTGGGATTGTTGTAAACGATCAACTGCAAGGCCAAGATACATTGAGAACACTGTGGAGGCCTATTTCGGATCAGCTGGGTGTTTTGTTCACCCTGGCGCCTGTTTTAAGATCTATTTACCCATTCTTCACTGTTGCTAGTTGAAGAAAAACTGATAAAAGATACAGCTAGCGCAGACTTGTTATCGATCTAAGTAATTAAGACAGGTAGACGTTTGTGGTAGTAATTTCACAGGTAGAGGTTTGTGGTAGTAATCTCACAGGAAGAAGTTGAAGCCAACCCCTCGCTATATTGCTATAAGGACCGTATCGTTTTAGCTGAGCACCACTGTACTTATCTACAGGAATTAGCGACGCAATTTTATTTTCTTCCAGTACTTTAAGGAACAACTTTCTCCACATCCTAGAAGATTGAACAGAAAACAAAATTACTGTATTTATGTGTCAACACATTAATTTGCTTCTTCGCTTTTCTGTTAAGGCCGTAATTTCCGCAAGGTTGATTCTTATAAGTAAATGGCGAGCTAAGTAAAATAAATGTGCGCCCTTTTAATCTACGACTGTCTTTCCAGAAGCATACTTATTAATTTAAGACATATTTAGCAACAAATGTAACCTGTTTATAACTTTATGGAAGGAAAAGGGAAACTATTAATTTCAAATTTACTATTTTCACTTGCGTGTAGGAACGTAAGCTTTCGCGCGTAATTTTTCTTTTCACGGAACAAAGACGTATTTAAATTGTTTTGTAATGACCGCATTATTATTAAATTTTCAGCTCAAAGGTGTTGAATTCAATGCGAACTAACGAATGCATCGTTACATGTTACAAATTTATTTCACACCTCCGGCCATTCATTTAGTTTCCGCAGAGTTTGAAGCTTTCGCAGTTATTAAATGTTTGATTGCGTATAAAACTCGTGGCTAGTAAAATGACAGTAATTCGGACGTTCGGATTTACTAATTAAACGGAATAATTGGCAAGTAACGTTATCGTCTTCGACATCTCCGTTGCCTGGGGTTGATGGGAATGAAAATCCTGAAAAAAGATCATTGATCAAGGTAGCTTAGACGAGCGGGTGCGATCTGACCGTTCCCCTTCGGTCAAAGGGGGGTCGGTACAGAAAGGAAGTCCCGAAGTAAAGGTAATTGGGGATCGCGGGGAGGTGAGCCCCAGTTAGTAGTACCCGCCCTTATCAGAGATCAGACTAATCTGAGTTCTTCTATTTCTAGTTTCTTTCGTATTACAGGGTGAGAAATCCTGTGATGAAGTCCCATAATAGCTCCTCTCTCATTTATCACCGTATCTCCGGCACGTTTCCCCGACCGAGATAACTTTTACTTTTCTGAAACTCGTACAATCAAATAATGATGATAATTGCTCCAAGATCCGGATGCCGAATAATGACTTAACTTAAATTAATGTAATGATTCGCCTTTGCAGCGGCGGAAGAAAAAAACTAAACGATTGTTCAAAGTTACTCGTTAACGAGTTTTATTATTTTATTTTGCTCTCTGCTGCGGTAAAAGTCTTTCTCATAATGAACATTTCATTCTACTCCTTTTTTGAAGTACGGTCTCTCTTGCAGCGTCTTTTTTTTCCTTCTTTTATTCCAATTTACTAAATGCGAAATTAAAGGGATTTGCGCTAAAATAACCCAAATGGAAAATAAATTCTAATAATGATAAGAAAAGAGATCGTATTACTTTCTGCAATGCACACAAACGCAGTGGTTTTATAAATGCAATTATCTAAGCCGGAAGCAATTATTATATAATGACATATAATAATGAAGTATTCTTTTTTTATGAAAAAATACAAATCGTCCTAGCTCGACAATGAATTTATATACATAAGTAATTATTTCTTGTTTATTATTAAGGTTATCTTTTGCACTTTTATAATCTTCCCTGATTGTTGGCAATAGATGAATTACAATTAGGTATAACGAATGGTGAATATCTAAAGCAATGAGTACTTGGAGTAAATTTATCCGTGATTAAATGTCTGCGGAACTTTTATACGAGGAGGCCTTAAACCCCGTTGAGCCCATCAGGTAATTACACAGCTTTTTCACTTTTTGCAGCCATCCGGGCTCTATCAATGGTCTTTCGCCGATAGGTACAGTCCATTCGGCAAATGAAGCTGGGATTTCGAGCCGGTAATGCAACATTTTCGTTATTAAATTACGAAATTAAATTACTCTCTCATACATCACATAATCCGTTTATTTTTGTTTCCTCCGGAATTTTCACTATGCCAACACTAGAGAATATTATGTGCGCACACCAATTAACAGATAGAGATAACTTTATCCGATAGGGCGATTTAAATCCCGATGACATTAAACTGTTAAAATGCACAGTGCTAACAAACCCAATTTTAATGTAAACTTTCGAGTTCGTGGATTACGGAAGGAAATTCTAACGGATGGAAACAGTCTGAAACTATTACTAACTTTATGATCGATGCAAACTCGAATGCATTTTTCTCGCAAGGACATTGCTTAAGTATCCAAATAGCAAAATTGAAATTAGCAACAGAATCATCATCCTTTTAAACAAGATTAAACTAATCCGTCTCGCTTCGGCATAAATGCGCGTCAATACAGAAAAAACTGTGCAAGAAAAGCCATTTAAAATTCATCTCCTTTTTTTGCCCCTTTTTTCTCCAGGCATTTGCATTTAATAATGTTTATGTATTAGTCCATCGTTGAAAGAATTACTACATCAAAGCCGACTCGTTAATTCAGTTTCAATAAACTGGCTGGCTCTAAATCGCTTTAATGCAAAAATGCTCCGAGACGAAAATAGCCGAGTTTCCTTTATTAATTTCGTACGCTTTCTTAGGGGGTGAGTTTCGAACGTCCAAAAGTGAAATTTACAGGTGCAGTTGAATGTACTTACTCCCTGGCTCTCCTGCAGCAGGGCCGGGGGGCAAATAGGTGGCTAGATCCAGCCTGGTGATAACCGGGGCAATCACAATCTCATCAGCAATGAAAGCTATGTGCAGCCACCCACTCCATTATCCCTATTATCCCCACCTTTGCCTTTACAGCGTCCGCTCGCCAGAACCGTGCTCCAGATAAATAACCCTGCAACTTTTCACATCAAACTAACTCCCGCAATCATACTTAAATGTAAGCCTGGATTGTACATTTTATGTACAGTTTCAATGAAATAACTCCGTACGCACAGGCAGTTGCATCACACGTAAAAACTTCAAAGGGCAATGTTAACCCCTAGTCTTTATACAAAAGAATTAAAAAAAAAATAACTATGTTGGTAACTCAAAATATTTTAAACTATTCTCCATATTAAATTAAATATATTTATGCAAATAGAATTAACAATGAATAATATTGAGAGGGCCTCGTATAATTTAAAACCCAGGTAGCATATTAGTTCCTATTTCGTTTTCTGCGTTGTATTTTCCACATTATACCAAATAATTTCAAATTATTAGTAGAAATATGATGTCTTTCTATAACATTTACGCAGATATGTTGTATGTAAAGACATAATAATCTACCCCCAGAAACAAATCCCACAGTTTAAGCGAGTACCCACTTGAGGAAGACTTTGAAACAAATACAAAATTGAGTTTAATTTAGAAATCAATCCAGCTATGCAAATTATTTATGTTTACTTACTAGTTACTCAATTGAAGTACTCTAGGGCCCAGTATTTCATTCATGGTGGATTTCACAAACGTTAATCAAATTTAATCATCCGTTAAAAGTAAACGTTGCTATGGTTACATATGCTGAAGGTATAGGAATGATTCTTTTTAACCAATGATTAAATTTAATTGACTTTTGTGAAACTCAGCATCAGAGTTTAACTTTAAGCTTCGTTTTATTACCATAGTAATCAGTGTTGTAACAGATACACTTTTCAAAGTATCTAGATTCAGATACAGATACTTACCCTAATTTGTAACTCGATACAGTTACATATACTTCTTTTTTAAAAGTAACTAGATCCAGATACAGATATAGTATAAATGTATCTAGACACCTTTCAGATACTTTTAGATACATACATAAATGTGTTACATAATAATAAAAATAATAATTTCAATAAAAAAACTGACAAAGCAACAAAGTTTGAAACTGATAAATGTCAAACAGAAAGAACAATTATCGTTTTATGACATTAACAAAATTACACTAAAGAGTAGTGTATACAAGATGTCAAATCAAACATCAGACAAGTTCACAAGCTCAAAGTAGATTACGTTGCATATATTCTTCTACTAAATATGTCTCCAAAGTTTAATAGCGGTCAACGGGCTTGTTCGGGTTCTCGCCAGGACAGTCCTAGAACGTCCAGGAGCATGCGCACAACAAAATAACGTGCGGTTTTTTGTTATGCGCATGCTCCTGACGGTTCTGAATCTGTCCTCACAGGAACCCGAACAAGCCTAACATAATATATGTATATTTCAGTGCGAAAACTTCTACTGCTGGTTAAGCTACGTACTCACTTAAGAAGATAGCGTTTGCAGCTCTCGTGCAGCATTTGTGATTGGCTCATTCAAAATTATAGCCAATCACAATTGCTGTACGTTGGCTATAATTTTGAATGAGCCAATCACAAATGCTGCACGAGAAGCATAAAACACTATTCGCTTAGCTGAGTAGGTAGCTTGGATTTATCCGTTGTGGAAGTTTATTATAAAAAGATATTGCATAATATAAAGATTTTCCCATTAACGTTTAGCCTGTGTATTGGAAAACTGTACTTTTAGTTTCTTGCAACATAATGTGAGATGGCATTTTTATTTTTATTTAAAAAATGTGTGTCTGTATCTAAATGCTCAGATACATACATAAATGTAACTAAATACAGTTAAGATACCAAGTACTACAATGTAACTAGTTATAGATACAGATACACTGAAAGTATCTAGATACTGTATCTAAATACTTGTAACTAGATATGTTACAACACTGATAGTAATAATTGTAAAGACTCTTTCCATAAAAATAAAGCGAAACTTAAAGTTAAACTCCGAATGAAATACTGGACCTTAATAATGTATGTATGTTTAGTTTGAGGAGTGATTAATAAAGCCCGGATTTTTAGGTACTTAAAAAGATTGAATTAGGCAGGCAGTTAATGTCTAAGAAATAGGCACACTTTTAGGCAGCCTAAATAAATTTAGGCGTTTAATAATTTCTCCTTTTCCGCCATTGTATAATAAAAAAATATTAATGCTTATTTTAACTACATGGTAATTTATTAAAAAATTGGAGGGAGGTTCTTCCGGCTTATAGAACTGTACAAGTGAATTCGCCGTAAGAAATGTATTGTAAAAGCACGCTTTAAATAGGAGCCATAAACCGGCGTTTAAGTTAAAAAATCTAGACAATACATAAGATGGTTTCCTACCGATAGGATAGTCTGAAGGCTCAGCAACAGAAGACCCCTTTGCAGCTTTCCGTTTTAGGGCTTTTCTGTTTCTCTATGGGGCTCTAGGCGAAGGGTTTTCTTTTCGCATACTATCACATTACCCACACCACGAATATTTAAATTGGAATACCCACTCGCAAAACAGGGTCGACGATAAAGTTAAAGAAGAAGTAAAAATGACAATATTTCAATTTGAACAAAGTTGTAAAAATAAAACAATAAGGGGGACGTTTTTGTTCACGAAAGGGATTCAGGGAACATTTTATAAAAATTACACGAATGTGAATGTGAGGTGGCGGCATCTGTGCGAGTCTCCCTTTTGGTCCCACTCATTTAGGTCACTGGAGTGACTTAAGTTGCCTACGCTCAAGGGATTTCGAGGTGTTTTTTGAACCGGCTCCGCTAACCTTGCGCTCAGGGTCATTATCGCGTGGCTTATTTACTTTAATATATCTTAATGACCACTTACCGTAAGGAGAATCAGTATTTTAACTAAGTTTGTTGCTTGGACCCTTTATCGCCTTATGCCCGGTTGCACCAACTTTTTAAGCAGAGCTCAAATTTAAGTTATGTTTAGAATTTGACATTTACATATGGTCAGTATAATATCATATAAATTCTGATTGACATTTAAACTTCAACTTAAGTATAAATTAGAATGTGACTAACATTTTGTTAAATCTATAAATAATGTCATAGTCTAAACACCACTTAAATTTAAGCTCTGCTTAAAAAGTTGGTGCAATCGGGCATTAGACTGGAATCCATAGCAACATTTACAATTTCTAAATTAAACTCTCCTTTTTAAAATAGAACATGAGATGACATGAATCTGTTCTGTTATTAGTGATTTCAGTTTCATTGTACTACAAAATAATAGCGACTCTTTCAATTACATTAGTTTATTCTTGTTTATAATAAGTAAACTTTAAAACATAAGGAAAACAGAAATTCTTTAATTCAAAACATACACCACAACAAGTTTTCAAAAATTTCTTCATTTACCTCCATGCAATATCCTAAACGATTATTATAAAAGTTATCAATTATATTAGTTACTTGTCCAGGGATAATTTTACCTGATATATTTTCACTAACTTTCTTCGCCTGACCATGGCCAGCTACATTAACATTCACTGACGTGTATGTATGGCCGTTTCAATTCGACTTTTAAAAATTTTGACAGTACTCCTCTCAGCGCCTCTTGTGAGTTTTTAAGTAATTGCAGTTGTCATTAAGTTACCGTTAGTAGTTTTGTAGTATCTTTAATAGGGAGCGCTGAGGGGAGTACTCCATGGCATGCTTTCTTGGAACCAAATTTTAGGCGAATTGAAACGGCCATACATACACGTCAGTGAATGTTAATGGAGCTGGCCATGGCCTGACAGATTATTCAAATTAAAATGGACAAATTTTATATAGTAATATGAGCAGCAATGTTTCATATTAAAATAAAATCACGATATAGTAATTACTCATTATGTAGGTGCTTAAGTTATAAAACTAGGCAAATATTTAAAGTAGTGTAAAAATAGGTATTTTGCACACGATAAAACATACATCTCATTCTATTTAAAATTGTAATCTAAATGTTTAAAACTTAATTGTCTATGTTTTTTCTTAAATAAAATTTCAGGCAATTGCCTAAAGATCCGGGCTTTAGTAATTAAGTTAGCTTTGATCTTCGAGAGAAAAAAGCTACCAAAAATGCGTCAGTCCTAGCTGCATAATACTTTTATAAATCGGATTAAACAACGATGGTTTACATTACGTTTTACACAAATCCATCTTGATAGTAAATTTCTTTAGTAACAAAATGTATATCATGATTTACTCAATTTACTTATCCGTACGACCGAATAATATATGGCTATGTTATTGCTGAGCTTTGGCCCCACGTTGGGCGCCAACGATTACCTAAGTTTTCTGTGAGTTTTGCCCACAGATTGTACGCTAAAAACTGCTAAGTTGTTGGTAAGTCCTTTAATGTTTTTTTTATGTTTATTATTATTATTTTTTTTTGTTTAAATGATTATCAAATAATATGCACAACTTCAGAGTTACTCTCTTCATTCGCAATTGCACAGCAACGAAGTCACTTGCACAGTTACTTCGTTTAGTGACGTTCCCATTTTTATTTAATTTGTTTATTTACAAGCAAACATTATTGTTTTTAAATAATCAGTGTCTGGACGCGTTTGCATAGCGCCTTTCCCAATTACTTACTTGTCTTTATTAGAAATTGTTAAAAAACTTTAATGCATTGTCATGATGGATGGGCCTATTTTTTTGTCAACGTGCTTCACATTACCAGTACTTTTAAGTAATAATTTTGGTTTGTTCTTGTTTAATAAGTTCACAGTGAACGATACCTTTATGATCGACAAGAGAAACCGTATTATTATTTTATTTTAATGCAAGACAAATGAATCTGGGAAACATCGTTTTTATCGTCGAGGACTTTTTAATGATTTTACGATAATTTTGTCATTTCATGTAAAATAAACGTATGTAATTAATAACAACTCACGGGAACGACCACTACTTGAATAAACGTGGTGTATTTTTTGCATATACACGCTTCTAGCGTAATATATTGTACAATAATTTAATAATGCATAGTAATGTATAATATTGTGTAATATTATGAAATATTGCGTATTATTTAATTTAGTTCCCTAGTGTAATTCCCTTCGTATCCTGATTTGCCGAATATTATAAGTTTAAACAAAAAACTATGTTTACTTAGAGTGTGATCCTTAATGATAATAAATTGTTTGACAACATTATTTAGAGTAAATCAGAGAAGAGCGAATAAAAAGAACTATAAACGCAATAATAAATATTCACGTAATAAAACTTGTTTCCGACACGACATTTCAATGACCCTACGTCCTCAAAGTCCGAAAATGTAAACCCGGCCATTCTTCTTTCACGTGCCATCAAACTTTCCAGAACTGAGATTGAGAAAGATTGTTCTTATAGTTTTAAATAAGGGCAAAACTGATGCGAGTTTGCGCTTTTATTTTACTGCCGCTTTTTTTATTATTTCTTCAGACTTTTACTGTTTACCGCCGCTAGGTTGGGGAATAATCTGAGACGTATCTCCCGTTTAATGCTCATGGAGTGTATTTTCTTGTAATACTAGAATCTGCTATATTCCGGACATTATATCGTTTTGTATAGAAAACTCGTCAAAATAAAATATAGGACAAACTTAATGGTAGTGTTGAAACGGTTCTTCAAATTATTGAAATTATTTAATAGATAAAGGATTTGAATTACAATTATTGTATTTTAGATTCATCTGGAGTAGGATATGTTTTTACGTATTTGCCTGCGGTGAACTACCTACGAAATTTAGTAAATTCAAGTAGAAATGTAACTGTAACGTAATTATTAGGATCAGAATGAATGAAAAGGGGTTTTGGCGAAAACGTACATATCCTAAGCGAATCCGGTTAGTGTTGAAATTTGGAGAAGTTAATGTTAACGAAGGGTCAGTGCTAGGCTAACATTTGCAAAAACACTCGGAGGATTTCACTAATCAAACAGACAAATCAAGACAGGGAGGGAGCGCCGGCGAGTCAGTTGAACTGTGTTTCTGCAGCCATCTGCAGAAATGAGGCAATTAGGGGGGGGGGCTGTAAGTTCCGTGCGAGAGACGACAAGGAATGCAGAAACTCCCGCATCGAGTGTGTGGCCAAGTAAAAGAGGGACTCTCTCAAAGTTCAGAAAGCTAGAAACAAAGGGAATATAAACAATAAGAAGTCCGGGGGGTTGGGCGACTCCAATTAAATACCTAAGTTAAGACGAGGCATTGTGTCCGTGGCTCTTTTCGCAACTTTTACAAGAGATCTATTGTCTTGCGAGATTCTCTAAGTAGCAAAGAACTAGCGTAAAGATAAAAGATTCACTAACTTCCGAGTCACATCCGGCCGCCGCTGCAACTATTTTAATTACGAGAGTTCGATTGAAAACAAGACGAAAAACCGTTTCCTGATTATCACGGCCAAATTAGGACAAACTGGGTATGAATATTGTGGACGCAATCAAACACGGGAAATGTATTTGTTCCCGGACTGTAGACATTTCGAATTATGACGGTCGAATAAAGCTGGGTGTTTATCGATGGACGTGGCTCTCTTGAATAGTCAAATTCATAGAAATTACATTAGCAATCAAATTATTATTTGCAGTTCGTGATTGCGAGCCCGTGTTTACTTTCGGCTTACTTTGAACGAGACGATGTCCACGACGACGATTTTTGATTCGCCGGAAGCTGTAGATTGTTCTATCACGAGGAAGTTCTATGTATGGAACAATGATTGTAGTTATCGTACCCACGTTCGTGTTTTGCTTTGATAAAACGGTAATATTTGCGTAGTTCCACTCGTAACGCAGCATTCAACTTGTGCAATTCCGGTAAATGAAGAATAAACAAGTTTTAAGTTTGTCAAAGGAACGTTATTTTGTGTAATCCTCAATTTTTCCTCCGCGCCCCACTTCAACTTCAATTCCGCCCAATTCTCTTCCCAAACAAGTTTGTAAAATGAAATTTTCTTGCAAGGTTGACAAGTCATCTAAGGGCGCAGTCTTTCCTCTACATACGAACAATTTCTTTTTTTCCGTTCTATTAGGAAGCCTTTCCTTTATTTCTTTCAATTTTCTCTTCATTCTATGCTAACGTCTCTCGGGAATAAATTCAACCGGCGCGGCGCTGCGTGCGTCCTGTCTCATCCATGCACCCCACTATCTCTATAATTACATCCGAAAGAACGCCCGCACAACCCCCCCCCGTACCCCTATCTACTCACATAACAATAACCAATTTAATAATCCAACAAAAAATATATCTATATCAATCGTTAAAATGTAGGTACACAAGAAAATCAGATGAGTGCATAATATAAGAAGGAAAAATGAATTGAACAATATAAACAAAATACCAAATAATAATTATAAGACAATTTAAATTTCACAATCTTCTCTATAATATTTTAATTTAATTTAAACAATATGATTTTTGTTGTACACCGAATTTATAACACTTATTGAAATCACCCATTTTTCCAAACTGATTTACCAAATCGAAATAATAAACAACTAATTAGCTTTTGCTTTTACAAATATCATCCAAAAACACCATTGCGTAAAATTTATAGTTAGTAGTTACTCTTACTCCAAAATTAATAAAAGCCCAGGTCACTTCTGACCCCCACAAAAAAGAAAGCCGAAATTTTCAGTAAAAAGGAATGCGTTTACCATTTGGAAAATTTGCTTAGTTACGACTTTACTACTCTGACTTCTTAACGAGCAAAATTGTGCAGAAATTAAAATATGTAAGTAGTTTCAAATGATTAAAAACTTTGTCTTCAGCAAGTGGACTTCGTTGACTACGTGTTAAAAATGTTGATAATAACCCATAACGCGTTAATAAAAATGGTCTTAGCAGAGATCCCTGTAGAACCCTCTTCATTGGTCTGCACCTTCTGAGATCAGTTACTTAAATACTCTTTGTACCAAGCGATGCCTGTGATGTTAAATGTTATGTTGTAAATTTGATTCTGTTGTTACGTTTCAAATCTCTCGCCAAAGAAAACGCGGAGGCAAAGTGATATATGAACCGTGTTTGGATTCAGGTGGCTACCCTGCATCCCTCCTCTTTACTGCTCGAAGCTCATTCGTGTGGCATACCACGTGACAGCCTTCTGGTAAAGCCGTTGGTTACCGTTCGTATTTTAGCGGCCACCACCATTTTTAAGTCGTCTCTATCGTCCTTTTGTGTTCGGACCTTGGTTGGGTGTTAACGTGTTTTACGTGTGTTGTGAAATACCGGAATTCTTGCTCCTTGGGAGGAGAAATTCACCAGCGGCTGTGCCGAAAACGTTAACTGACACCACCGAACGAATTTGTGGGACAATTTTAACCCTCATACCAAGCCTGGAGTTTAAAAATTCTCAGGTTTTTCTGTTTGGGCGCAGGCTTCTAGGCCTAGTTCTCCGGTAGCGCTCCCATCCTGCGAATGTACCGTGACCCGATCGTGAAAACCTGACCAGCCATCTTGACGATCCCAGCTGATCTAGTTTGATCCAGATTGTCGCCGCTACCCGCGGACGACAGAGGGCATCGTAACTACCCACCGGCTACCGCGCTTCGGTTGGTAACGTTGACTCAGCCACATGACTGGACGCGCTGACAAAAGGTTAGGTATTCCAACTTTAATTTAATCTGACGTTTTGCGAATCGATCGGTTTATATTTTATTCATTTCTCGTCGAATAGTTAAATCGCAAGGAAGAATTTCGAACTACGTGTTGCGCTGCATTTACCGTAGTTAATTTAAGCATAAATTAAGAAGTCACTTGAAATTGTGTAAAGTGCTGTATGTTTTGATTTGTTTAATGAAACCTCAGTTGTGTTAACTTTAACTTCGAATTTAATTTCTGCGTTTACGCACACCAGTGAGTAAAGTCTCGCCTCTGTTTTGCTGTTGATTTATTTCTGCCCGATTTGGTCGATTGAAGACGTCGACTACGTTTAGCTGAAAAACTGTCTTCTGGCGCCCTTTAATAATTTTACTAACTTAATTGACCTACCCCTTTCTTCACTATTGCGAGTCCGGGGGAACAGCTGATACGTTTAGTCAGCAGAAGCTTGTCATCTGTCAGTGGTAAGTAAGAGGCAAGTAATTTAAATTTAAAATTTGGTGACACTGTCAACTACAATTGCCACATCATCAGTTCAATTAGTTGTATATTTTATTTAAAAGATCCTTTTTTATAACTTTTCATTTTTTCTTTAGCTTTTCTAATGACTTCGCCTTGACCATTGCAAACAACATTGGCCTGAGCACACATCCCAGGCTTAAGCCACCAATTTCGAATTTCTCTGACCCTCTTTAATTTATCTATACAAAGTTTGTACAGGGTGTCCCCTAAATAAGGGGCAAGGGCTAACACAATGATACGTATAAAGTCCTCTAATGTAAATGAAGATGGTCTGCTTCGGTAAATTTTTTGGGAACATTTTCAAGGAAATTACGTGCGGAATACGATCCTGTCTTGTTTATAAATCTTATGCGTCACTGGCACGTAAATGTGATTCAAAGCGAGGGTAATTCGATTATATAATGAATGATAATAAAACTGACCTGCTCAACATAACGACGTATATTGCTAGGGTTTTTGGACACCGATTGTTATGTCATTGTTTACCGCGATGTATACAGCAAGTGTTCGAAATGCCCACCGTTGCGCAAGTCAGAGAAGGCAGGTTCGTACTCGGTGTTATACTTTAGTTTAGCATGTAATTTTGTTTTATTTCTTGTATGAAATGTGAAATTACATATTACATATTTTATTTTAAATACGGCCAGTGGATATAGGTGGGCTGACCTATCAGCCATTTTTGTTCTTCAATTTTGTTGCAAGTTTACAAGTGTGGTAGGTTATCCATTAAAAATGGGCGCTTGTGCGGCTCCTAATTGCAACAACAGGTTTTAAATTGTATTGCTTTCCTTCTGAAAAAGACGGGAGGCATTTCCCGGGTAAAAATAGAGCAAAAATGGCGTCTCTAAAAACCATTGATAGGTCAGCTCCCCTAAATACACAAGCCCTAATTTTAAATAGTACGTTACCGTCTCACATTTGCAATTTTTTCTCTAGTGTTTCCCTTATTCTTCACTTTGCAAAACTATGAGCTTTAATCCTGAGCTTTCTTACAGCAGACACAGCCATTTCTAAATGTAATTTCAACTTTTTGATGACTATTATTTCATCCATGTTAATATTGTCTAATCTTGCAATGGTGGGTGGCTCTTCATCATTCGCATGTTTGTCAAAAGATCTCTTCTGCGATGAAGAAAGTACTTCAAGATTTGTTTCTTGTAACGAATGTTGCCTCTACTCTCTTTATACTGATTTTCTATTTCTTTTTCAATGTCCGTACGTAAGTTGTCATCATCTTTATCTGAAGTAAGTTTGTCTTTTGAATTTTTCGTCGCAGATTTCAGATCAATTAATTTTTTTGCAGTTTTCGTAATTTTGTTAAAGGAATAAAGTTTTTATACATGGTCACCTATCCACTGCTGCCGTATGACCCATTATTTATGGGACACCCAGTGCTTTTACATTTTCCCTTGTTTAATCCCTCTCTGTCTCACTGTCTTTCACACAATCTCCCTTTTAATCCTATCAAGACCTTTTTCACGTCTACGAAGCATTTTTCTGTTGCTGATGGCTTCTTCCTTTGCTTGTCTCAACGTAAATATTAAATCTTTTCTTTCAGTTCTACTACTATTTCCGTTAATTCTTGAAAATGTTGTCTCCATCTTTTCAAAATATCACCTTTTGTTGTGAGTACTTTTCCTTCCTTAACTTTTAAATTTTCCATCGTGTAATTGTTTCTTTCCTTTGAGTTACTTAATTCTATTGTAAAACATTTTCTGATTAGCTCTAAAATCCTTTCTCCAATCACTCCCTTTTTTACTTCTCGTTTGATTCTTTTGTATTCTTCATGGTATTTGATTTGTCTCGCATTCCAGTATATCTGGAGGTATAGTCGTCCAAGTTTTCTATCGGTTTTATGATCTTGCTATAAAAAACAACTTCAAAGAGACCGGCCTGCGGTCGTCTTTCTGTCGCTTTTTTTGCAGCCAATAAAACCGCTACCAAACTGGAACGACTATACTCAACAGTCTTGTCCCTTTGGTATAATTTCTTTGGCTGCCTCCAATTTAATTCTCTTGAAAATATTCTAATAATATTTTCTGTTTTTCTTGTCATACTATCTTGGTACTTTTTCATGTGAAGAATGTAATTAATGTAACTAGACCTAAATTTTACCACAAGAAATTAATGTTACCATGGAAAAACGAATAGGTAATTCGAGCTGTCTTCGTGTAAGTTCATTAGACAAGAAATTAAATACAATTGGGACTGAATCCGAGAGCTCGGGCGTGTAAATACGCCTCGGAAAGAAATCGAGATATTAATTGATATCCTCGGTAATAGCTGGAACACGAAGGCTCAACGTGTTAGACCACGAGTGGTAGTTAGCCCGGCATATTTTACTTTGTCGGGAAAAGTGCACGAAGAGAGAGAGCTTAACTAATAATTTGCAAGTTCTCGTTCGACTTAAAGCAATTTGCTGTGTAATGCAGTTCTCTGTGTTTTATGCAACGCTGTCTGTATGCATTAGCGCCCGCGGGAAACGTTTCTATCCTCATATTCCCTGAAATTTATCGGCGTACTAAGCCTATGATGGGAGTTATAATCGGCTATGATCCTATTATTATACCGCCGCAGCCGCCGCAGTGGCGCTCACAACAGTTTCCCAGGTCCTGCCTGCCAGAGGGCGTTGCATCCTGCACTGCTGCATTGGATACTTTAATTTATGGCACCTGAACTTCATCTCAAATTCAGGCGCAAGAACGTCCTGAATCATTAATTGAAAATTCGCCAGAGAACGCCATAATTAAGTCTATTCGCATGCGAAATTTCGCAAAATTCGAAATTAATGGCATCATAATCGCTTACAGATGCTGATTTATAATTTAAATATTCCGAAGTCATTCCTCATTATTTTATCCCAATGAATCTAAAGCCTATATTCGGAAGTCATAGGTAATAATGTTATTTTATATCATTGTTAGGTAATCTTTTGTCTTATTGGTTTTCTTTCTTCTGTACCTGCACAAGTTTTTCTTTATTTTCTCTTTTGAACTTCGCTATTGATAAGCTCGCGCTTACTGACATTTTTGTTGAAGTATGTACTTTAATTTCGCTGTCCTTTTCTTTATTTCTTCTTTTATGCTTACTGGTTTTGATCAATGTAGGATACAATGGAGTCTTATTTATTTAATTTTAATTTAAATTCTGGCACATTGTATTGTATTGTAAAATTTATATTATGTAGTTTACTATAATTAAGTTAATTGTTATTTAAAAAAAAAATTATGAAAAATGTAAAATGATTAAAACACTAAGCGCGAATTATAAATAATCGACTGCCAAATAATTTTCTTAAATAAAAGTAATAAATTTAACAAGAAAATTCAATACTAAAAGGAGGTAGTGTAATAAAAACAAGTTTTAATGCAGGTTGAATGTTTGTTGCTTGAAAAAATCACATAATCAGGTTAACGAAAGAAAGGCAACGTATTTTGTTTTTAATAGTAAAGGAGACTGTGTTTAAAAAATAATCTCTGCCCACAATTAATTTTATATCCGTAGACACGTATTTCGGCAGCTGAGGTGCTATCTTCACTAAGTACTCAGTAATAATAATAATTTTATTGGTAATTCACATACATACATATGTATCTCCAGTGTCATAAATAAGTATTAGCAATGAGCAGCTTCATAAAAGATTTGACAACGAAAAAGATTGATAATGATAATAACATAACAAAATTAATTACTACTAGACATGTAAACAAAACAACACATATTACAATATCACAGAAATACATATTCCGGTATATGACGTCATTCAGATACATAATTCTCCAAGTATTGCAAAAACTCATCATTGGAATAAAATGCCTTATTTTTTAATAATGTAGCTATTTTTAATTTAAAATTTTTATACGGCATATCTTTTATGGTTTGTGGTAATTTATTGTATAAATCAATACATAGATAATTGGGACCGTTTTTTGAAACTGTGAGACGGTAGAAATTCATGCGAATATTGTTATTTTTGCGAGTGTCGTGATTATGTATATCTTTGTTTAATATGAAGGTGTTTGCATAACTATGTGCATATAACAAACAACGTAACAAATATTCACAGGGTAATGTAAGTATATGGAATTTTTTAAACGTTTCTCTACAATCTTCTGTATATTTTAAATTCCCTATCACTCTCACGGCCCTCCTCTGTAGCCCAAATATTCTCTTACTCCCCGCACAGTGACCCCAGGTTAAGATTGCGTAAGACATGATTGAATGGAAAAGAGCATGGTATGCCAATACCAAAGTTCCTTGGGTAACATTATTTGACAAATTACGAAGCAAAAAGATACAACCACTAAGTTTCTTAGCTAGAATGTCAGTTTGTATTTGCCAGTTTAGCTTAGGGTCTAAGTGTATATCTAGAAATTTCACTGCACTTATTCTCGTTATGCACTAACGGATTCAGTAAGAATACCATGTTAATTGTCTTGTCCATGTTTAAACTTCGTTTATTACATGCGAACCATGCCTTTCTTAAAGCCACTTCCGATTCCAGTTTTGCCTCCTCGACACTAGCATTTTGTACAGTTATAGTTGTATCGTCTGCAAAGAATATGCAATCGGCATTGGTAACGCACAAGTTCAAATCATTAAAATAAATTAAAAATAATAATGGGCCTAACACCGATCCTTGTGGTACCCCTACATTCAAGGTTTCTTTTCTCCGAAAGCTGTCCGTTGTAGGATACTTGTTGCACTCGATGTGATAAATATGATTTAATTAATTTTATACTGTTGTCTCCAAAATTATATACTTTTAGCTTATCAATTAATATGTATAGTATATTGGACGCAGTCGAATGCTTTGCTTAAATCACAGAAGACTATGTATTAGTGTACTAGTGTGTAGCTGCCGAAATACGTATCTACGGATATAAAATGAATTGTGGACAGAGATTATATTTTGATTAATTTTCCTATACATAAAAAATAAAACACGACGGATTATAGGACTTTTTTTTAAATGTGAATCTAACAGAAAAAGTGACCAGATCTGTTGAGCGTTAACAATTTTAAACAAGCGGAGAATTCTGAGGATATCTGCGTAATTGTGTGAAATTTAAGAAAAGAGAAAACTGATGGAGCATTTTTTTACATAATTAAGGAAAAAGGACTGGTAAAGAAAGAAAAAATAAAATAATTGCAACACTTTCACAAGCATGAAATACCAAAGTCTTTTTTCTCAAGATGCAATTGATTTCAGATTCCCTGAACGTTTAATACAATTGTCAGAGTCAAATGGAAATTACATTAACAAATTTTTAATAAAAATATGTAATTACATACATATCTTAAAAAAAGGAAAAAATTTAATCTACAGCAATATTACTTAGTAGTATCCAAATCCATTGAAAAGGTAAAAGAAACTGAATTAATATTTCTTAAAAATTTATTTTTTAACTATTAATAATTTTGACAACAAATAGAAATAAGGATATGAGGGGCTCAAGCGGAGAAAAGATTAAGAATAACAAACAAAAGAAATTTAATCAAAAATGAACCAACATTTATTAATATTAAGTTTTTTCTAACTTCAAAAGACAAAATTGACTAAAATTCCATCAACTGTGATGTCATTGGGCTAGTGAAATATCTTACTTTAACGTTTCTGAAATTCGTACGAATTCACATGTATTATTTCGATTGTAAGACATCCTGTATATTACAGATACGCGTTTAGAAATAATATATGAAAAGGTAAATGTTTATCTATTCGTGAAGTAAAAAAAAAGAAAGTAAGATGTAGTTTTAATATATTTTTTTTAATATAAAACAGGTACTTAATAGCCAATATTTTTTAGTTCTGCAGAAAAATGTGTGTTTAATTATTATATCAACAACATGGTTGCAAATTAATTGTATTTGTAAAGGGTTTTTCATTAAAACCGACGCATTTTGTTTGTAAAATAAAACACAGATATCGTGAGAAATTTAAGATTATTTTTAGTTCAGTGTAAAGTACAGTTAATACCATCAGTGATGGAACCTCATTCAAATGTTCTCCACGGAGGAACCGATAAGAATAAATCCCTTTAAACCAAGTTTCCATGACTTTTCACATAAATTGGATTGAATATCAGCAATGGCACGTTCAATGTTGGTCTGCAAGTCGTGTAATGGTTTGTTAGTGTAAACTAAGGACTTAACATAACACCACAGAAAGAAGTCTAGGGGTGTTAAATCGCACGAGCGAAGAGAATAACTGCCTGTCCATTTCTGGAGATAATAGATTCACCAAACTTCTCTTTCAATAAGTCAATTGTTTGATTGGCAGTGTGGCAAGTGGCACCCCGTCTTGTTGAAACCACATGTCGTCCAAGTCGAGAGGATCCAATTCGGGTCAAAAAAATTCACTCATGGAAACTTGGGTTAAACCATATTCTTTCCTGTCAGCGCTTCCGTGGATACCCTCCACGGAAGCGCTGGTGTTGTAGTTCCATCAATGATGGTAATAACTGTACTCTACACCGAACTAAAATGGTCTTAAATTTCTCACGATATCTGTGTTTTTTTTTACAAACAAAATGCGTCGCTCTTAAAGAAAAACCCTATATTTGGAGCTACTTCACATATTGTTGTTATTTTTTAATGCTACATTTTACAAGGTAATTTAAGTGTAATTAACAAAATCGGACCTAATGTAGAACCTTGAGGTACTCCAAATTTTGCTCGTTTAAGCGACGACTTAAAAGAACTTACATATATATATTTCGCTTTCTTGAAAGTATTTTTCGTCGGTCCATAAATCTACCGTGCTTTCAATAATTTACAAATCCCACGTGATCAAATTAACTACCCTTGTTAGAAAATTTGTTTCGCGCTGTCTGGCTACACTGTAAGATATTTGCGCGTCACTAGAAAAAGGAACCAAAGTAAACATAGGCGTGCGTGTTCATGGATTACCTTGTAATTACGACTCCCAGATTTATTCTATCTATAGTTCGTGCCGTAAGTTTTATTTATTTTATTATGATATTATTTTTAAGGTTACGTTCGTTGCTTTTATTTTTACTTTGGAGTATTTTATTTTTAGTATTACCATAAGTGTGAGTTTGGTTGCCTAGTTTGGATGATTACGTGAGACTCGGGAATAGTTGATAGCATAGTATAAAAGGAAATATTTCCTTTTTATGTGTTTTTAGGGTGTTCACTTAAGACACTTTCTTTCCTCTTTGGTTCTTTTTAGAAAAAAAAAAACAATATTTTAAATAAAAGTTTAATTACCATGAGATCTGAAAACTAGTTTAATGCACACAGGGCGTTCCGTGTAGTCCGTGCGCTATATTACTTCTTCATCATTCTATATACTATTAATGAGACACGGGTGGTTAAAAATGATAATAGAAAAGGGATGAATTATCCTTTACTTTCAACTTTACGAGGCCTCATCGAGACACTATATTCCTCTAGATGTCACGACGAGAGTGAGAGAGAAGTCCTATAATTACACCCAAATTCACAAAAATAATTACAGAAAAATAATCAACAAGTTCCATTTCTTCTCCTCACTCACCAAAACTTTAATCAGACAATGAAAGACCTAAGTAGAAATTCCTTTGCTTTTACGTTTCTGGTTTAAGTTTAAATTAGCCAGATATTGCTCTCAATGCCCTTTTTATATAGAATGAGATTCTAGCCCTTGCCCGCTGCTACATATAATTTTCGGGATTATCGAAATTTTGCACGTTCTTTCTTTTATACCGGTTTATACCGGGTGTCCCGGGAGGTAAGGTCAATACTTCGTCGCAGTCTAGAGTGGGTTATTATACGTCAAAAAGTTTATATAAACAGGTAGTCTCTTATGTCTGTTAATGCAAGTGCACTGCGCGGTATTCGTGGGAACAACATGGAGGACACAGTCCAGAAACTTGGAGGTACATATACGCAACATTTTAGCAGAAATATTGAGCAGCATCACAAAGGGAGAACTTCCGTGTATTGGTGGGGCGTTGATTACTGGGGTGTCATGTATGGCTGATCTTGGGTATTCTTCTCTCTTGAATATCACCAAAATGAAATTTTTGGAAGGTGATAAGATTTTGCCATCAGAACAAGATTTTGTGCCGTTTTATGGTGCAACAAAAAGCGAAGTTATGAGTCTTATTCAGAAGTTGTTAAACGATAAACGTTTAGTAAAGTTCGAACAAAAGGAAGAGTTCCTCAACAATGCTCATGAGCTGGATATAGACAAGATCATGGCCGATGTACAGTCCCGTTACAACGGTTATTTTGATAGAAATGGAACACGTATTTTTAGTCTGTGGTCTATTTTGCAATATTTAGAAACTGGAAATCCAAGAAACTACTGGAATGAGACTGATGGTCTTCGAGATCTTTACTTTGTATTGAAATGTGAAAGAGTTGCATATGAAATGATGAAGCTCATGAGGGGGGAAGAGATAAAATTTGAACGATGTGATAAAATCAATATAGAGGATAGAAGGCTAGTGAAGACAAAGCTGCTTCTGACATCGTTTTCAATTTTCTGATGGATCAGCGCTTCCTGAGCTATCCTGAAGGGGGTTCTCAAGGTCAAAAATTCAAATTGCCAAATGCGGAAATTTGAATGGCATTACCTCTCATGATAGTAGACATTGTACAGAATTTTTGGAAAATTGCTACAATCTCATGCACTAGGCAGATTGAGGACATCTCTTTGTCTGCCATGAAAGACGAGAAATTGTTACAGAGAATGATGTTGTATGTTCACAAAATGATATGTGAAACTTTAAAACAACTTAAAGAAAACAATCCCACATATACATATGAAAGAGGCCAGAATGTTATGCATCATGTACACAACTTTAAATGATATAAAATCATTTCGACTTACTGTTGACTTACCAATAAATGATGCGGAAGGTAGATCTATAATATCAGATAGGCCAGACTTTTTAATGCTGCATAAATATGATCAAAACTTCTCCATTCTGTTGGAACTGAAATATAAGAAGGATGGTACGAAGGACAAGTATACGACATGCCTGCATGCCTTGCAGGAAGCAAGGGGCATTGCAGCCACCAGAAATGGGAAGACTAAAAAATACATGGACTCATTAAAGAAATTTGGAAGAGAAGCTCTTGTCATAGGTTTGCCCTTGGACAGTGACATCAACGTATACCTCTCATATTCATCAGATATACAGGAGGAGATTTTTTCAATCTCAGAGAGGGAACATATTTTGTATCCTGATTTGTACAAGACTTACAGTCCCGTGTTGTTACTTAAGAAAGAAAGTGGCGAATGAAGGATCGTTCATATCAGCACCAAGATGGAGCTATTTGAAATTAAAAATATGAAGTTGCTAAAAAACTTTTACTTTAAAGTATTAACATTAAATTAGTCAATAACAGCGCTACATTATGGTGAAGAATAAAATCAACATAAAGCGCCAAATTTAAATTATTCCGGAACGGCCTAGTGGTAAGAGGATCTCAGAATCCATTCATAAAAGACCACCTGTTTATATAAACTTTTTAACTTAAAATAACCCACTCTATACCCCCACGAAGTATTGACCTTTCCTCCAGCGACACTCTGTATGAATTTTAGTCGTAAATAAAGATAAAATATATATAAATATATATTTAAAATAAAATTTGTATCACAAAATCTTTTAAGCGGACACTAAATCGCGCACTATACATTTAGGCCGGGTGTCCACCGGATCGTGCGATAAAGATCGTGCAAATGTATTTTTATTGTAGCCTGTCCACTGAAACGATTTCAGTCGCGTGTAATTAGACGCGACTGAAATCGTTTCAGTGGACAGGCTACAATAGAAATACATTTACACGATCTTTATCGCACGATCCCAATCGAGCCGACTGTGGTCGGCCCGATCCGGTGGACACCCGGCCTTAACGTTTCGCAGTCGTTCGACAGCTTCGTCTGACATTAAGTGTACAGTGCGCGATTTAGTGTCCGCTTAAAAGATTTTGTGATACAAATTTCATCGGACAAGAACCAACTGTAAATAAAATAAAATCAGTTACAAATTAAATTAAGGAATTTCGCATAAAGCGAAACAATAAACAGTATTAAAACAGGGACTCAAAGTCGTATAGTATCAAATAACAATTAAGACAATTATAAGAAAGAAACACAATTAAATAACGAGCGTCTAAATAAAAACCTGGTCAAGTAGTTTGTGATCGAGAATTTATCCATTGTATTTACATAACAGAATTACTAAATGTAGCCTACTTGACAAGGTTTTTATTTAGACACGAGTTACATATAATAATTGAGTCCAATTATTAAAGAACATTTACACAAATGTAAAATTTAAATAGATTTGAAGATTACTTCGGAACGATATCATACAAAGTCAAAATGATATCATACGAAACAATGCAAAATAAATTCAAAATGATTTTATAATGAGAGAAATAGCATTTCGTAAATCAAATAAAGCATTTTAATAACATAACTAACTGGCAAACAAACTAATGTTTTTCTCGCCCAAACCATAGTATGTACCGGATAGTGGATGCAGAAAGACGGAGGGATTTTCGGAGTTAATAATAATAATAATAATTCTTTATTTCCTTTTGACATGAAATACATGTATAGGAATTGTCACAAACTTAGACTTAAATTTAACTTTAGATCTAAAGCCAATGCACAAACATTTGGTAAAGAGACAAGATACATTGAGACAGTGTTAACAAACAAGGTAAATAAAGTGCGCCTACATTGTAGAATTGAAGGCATAATTACAGGTATTTACCAACTTCTTCTTCAATTTTTTTTTTAAATTGTAGCTTCTTTAATTTCTTCTGGAAGTGAGTTAAATATTTTGGGCCCCAACGTATTAGGTGAGTTTAAAGTGATGTTATATTTGTTATGAGGAATATATAAATGATCGTTTTGCCTAGTATCTTTATGGTGGACATGAACGTGAGAAAACTTGTATTTATTTAAAAAAGTGTGAACGCAGAGTTCAAACTTATAAATGTCAGGAACCGTTAAAATTTTGTAATATCTAAAAACATCCCTGCATGAGTCTCTAGCCGACATACCGAACATACTTCTCACAGCCCTTTTCTAGGAAATAAAAACCTCTTTCGCCGCAGCAGAAGAACCCCACATACAGATACCATAGCGGAGCCTAGAGTCCACTTGAGCGTAATATAATTTTAATACCTGCTGTACATTTTTTAAGCTGAGTAGTTGATATGAGATAGAATTAATTTTTTTTGGAAGTTACAATGCCTATTCCAGTTTAAGTTTTCATCCACTGTGACCCCTAAAAACTTAACATATGAGTCCGAACACTTCAGTATATAATCATTATTTACTACAAGTGTTGGTTTATCACACACCTTCTGTCTATTATGGAATCTAATTGCACCAGTCTTATCAAAGTTTAAAAGTAGGCCATTATTCATAAACCAGTTGTACATTTTACTTAAAGCTTCTTGACATTTTTGTGTTAAATGATTTTCATTTTTATTCGAGATTTTCAAGGACGTATCATCTGCATAAAAGGTAAAATTTCCAGGTATCTCTAGATAATTCAGATCATTAATATAAATAACAAACAGAATTGGACCCAAAATGGAACCCTGTGGTACACCAATGCTGGAACACTCTAAGTTAGATTTTACATTATTAATAGCAACATATTGTTTCCTATTGAAGATAAAACTAGTGATCCAATTCAGAGGGATACCACGAATTTGTTCGGACACTAACTCACTCTGTGAATGTTAATTACGCCTTCAGACTCGGGACCATACGGCTACTCGCTGAATGATATCTATCGTGGAAAGCAGTCTCCTTTTATATGGTTTTATAACGGAAATTCCGATTACGTAACACTTTACATGCGGGTCAGTTTCCCTATGATTCGTCGGAATTTTCCGAAACCGTCGTTCATATGCTTGCATAATGCCCGGCTTTCTCGATGAGTCACCTATACAGCTGAAATTCTTCGAATACATAACTTACAAAGGTCAGTCTTGACTTATGACAGCCAAGGCTTTTCATAAAGGGAGTCGCCGTAACTTTTGTAGGTATACAGGGTTACAATTAATTAAAGGCTCACCATGGGGATCTCGTAAATTATAAGAGATACAAAGACGGTTAAATTACAAAAAAGTTGCGTTATTTTGGGGTCTATAAAAATGTTCAAAGAAATCTCTCCTATCTTTATTCATTTCCGAAATATCTTCAAAAAACTGAAAACTCTCAATTTCGAAAATCTTGAATATCTTGTTTATTTATCAAGATGGAGTTACAAAATTCTGTAATTTTACACTAAATTCAATGGACAATCTAATACAGTCAAAATAAGTAGGTTAGGATTGACAGTTACGCAGATACGACTGTCAACTGTTTTTTTTCTTATGGCCGCTATCTTAAATTTTCGTACCATGTGATGCAAAAATAAAATCTGAAAACGACGATATGACACACTTATGCTTTTGTTTTAAAATAAAATATGAAATTACTAAGAAATATTTTAGACAATGTTTAATGTAGGTAATTGAAAAATGAGAATGTTCTGTGTTGACATGCAAATGTCGTATACCAATTATTGGCAATAAACACCCGCCTACCAGATTAAAAATTTTCTAAAATATTTCTTAGTAATTTCATATTTTGCTTTAAAACAAAAGCATAAGTATGTCATATCGTCGTCTTCAGATTTTATTTTTGCATCACATGGTACGAAAATCTAAGATAGCGGCCATAAGAAAAGAAACAGTTGACAGTCGTATCTGCGTAACTGTCAATCCTAACCTATTTATTTTGACTGTATTAGATTGTCCATTGAATTTAGTGTAAAATCACAGAATTTTGTGACTCTATCTTGATAAATAAACAAGATATTCAAGATTTTCGAAATTGAGAGTTTTCTGTTTCTTGAAGATATTTCGGAAATGAATAAAGATAGGAGAGATTTCTTTGCACATTTTTATAGACCCCAAACTAACGCAACTTTTTTGTAATTTAACCGTCTTTGTATCTCTTAAAATTTACGAGATCCCCATGGTGAGCCTTTAATTAGTTGTAACCCTGTATAATTTTTAGGCGATCACATTTTGTATCTAATTTAACTTACGTACTGACCTTAATGATTTACGAAATTGCCGATTTCTTACAATATAATATATTTTTATATTTTTGAATTACGGATTACATTTTAATCACACTTTAGGTGTCACGTATAAGTATTAGAGTAAACCGTTCTCGTGTTACTTAACTTAACTTAAAAAAATGCATGTTATGAACTTAAAAATTTGAAAATATCTTCTGAACAAATGACCCTAGAGAACTGCAGTTTTTTTTTGTGAGGGTTCAGTTCTAAAATACATTTTTACTTGATCATAGACAAAGTAATTCTTATCAAACCCCACGAAATAAATTCGGTAAGAGAATCAACGTTACAGATTACGAGAAAACTGTTTAAGAAATCCTATTTAACGAATGAGTATGAAGTAAACATTTATCTGAAAAGATAATTGCGGCATGCATATGAGATGCAACGCAAAGTTTTATAAATAAATAGGCCGCTAACGCTATAAGTAGCTATTAGTATTTCTAGGAGATTATCTCCATTCGATGATCATTTTCAACGATTCTCCATACGCAACAGTCAATCGGTTTGTTTCGAAATCGCAATTCACTTCATTTTACTACAAAATTAAATACGGCAAAATTTATTGTAATTAGTGGTCTTCTATTGAATTTTGGTTGCAAGGAGTAAGTTCTCTTCAAGAATGAATAATTTCACCAAGATGAAAAGCACGGAATTATATGTAGTTGAATATTAAGATACCAATTTTGTTCTATTTTTTGGTAGTCTCTCCAAAATGTAGATATAGTAATTCCATTAATAAAAGTGATATGAAATGATGTGCGAAACTTAGCAAAACGTCAACCATTTGAATTTCATATCCCGACGCAGGCAGCTGCCGCTGACGGTGACGAGCGCCGGTCATCTCTCGGCTGGCTACCGGTTTTATTAAAAGGGACGTCGCGACGCGCCGGGAACTATCTATTATAAGCTTTTACTGCATTGGCGCAGTATATTTCAATAAATTACATCTGCCTGATTTAACGTAATCCCGTTCATACAAAAAGGACGCCGCGCCGCCAAGTTTCTAACAGCGTAAAAACCGAATAATCTCATTTTGTTTCGCGTGACAGCGAAAGTACTCGGCTAATCCAAGTTAGAACCTGTCCCGTCATTTCTCTCGACTAAAAAAAAAAAAAAAAATCCCGGTTTTCGTATAATATCGTAAACAATTGGTATTTAAATTACTTGTGGGATCGGGGGATCAGTTATCGTTCTTTATGTGTCTCCCTACGACGCGCTTAAACATGTGCACTCGTAACTCTAGGCGAAGGCATTTTTAAATTAAAAATATTAAAAGGGCGCATTAAACAGTTTAATTATGTTCGAGAAATGTGGACTAGACGATATCATTCAGAAGAAGATACCCCCGTATATATGTATAACCGCAAAATATTTAAAACACTCCAAACTTGCGAAGTCTTTTGAAAAATAGTTTTTTGTTTGAATTTGTAAAAGCAACCGTGCTGGTTTTATTACGTAGGTTTAAATGTAAATTTATTTTAATTTATTTATTTAAAAAATTCTAATAATTTATGGTTTACCCTTTTGAATAAACGGTGCATTTACTTATCGACAAATCTTAATTTACTTGCCAATACACGAGCGATGTAATAGATTGATTCGTTTGCTACAAATCTCCGGCGCAGGGAAAATATTTTAAAATTACCACGCAACAAGGAAGACATAACTTTTTCAAATTTCCTAAGAAAAAGAAATAAGCACGTGCTTGAATGTCAATCTGCGGATGCAAATTGTAAGTTATCTTGCACACGTATCGATCTATACGTGTGCAATATGCATGACAACAAGTAGGTTAATGTGCACTTTCATGACGTGCACATGAACTTTTAATACGTAATTATGAAAAATCGTTCCTCGTTACTTTCCGTGCGGACATGTTGGTTTTATGAAAAGTAATACACTCAAGAGGGTTTTCCCACGAATTTAACGCTTCGGGAATTAACGGCGACGCGAACTTATCGACTCGGAAATGTATTCAGATATATTCAAAATTTTCCGGCACGGGAACTCCGCGAATAAGTTTATAATTATGTGTAGTTGTAACTTGCAATACCTCCCAGCGGAAATATTTGCACTCTAAACAATTTCTAAACTATTAAGGATGTCTATTTTAAACAAGCGCCGTTTAGTTTCTAAACTTCAAGATGTTTAAATAACAAACGATTTTCGCATAGGAGTTTCACAACTGAATTCGTTAATGGAAATCAAGAGAGGTGACTTTACAGGTGAAATTATAACGAAAACTTACATCAACGCTCTCGGTAATTTAAACATTTTATCACTCTTCGTTCCATTTCAGTATTTTTGTTACTTATAATCGAAAAGACAATTATTTTCGACCCAAAAACCTTTTGCAACATCTACCCTTTGTAAACAATATACATATATTGTAAATATATTATTGGAAAAGAGAAGAGAGAAACAACAAGAAAAGTTAGTATGTAAAAAAGAATTTAAGCAAGTCAAACAAGCATGCGATAATAGTCGGACCTATTCCAGAGTCGTTTTTATCTCTAAAACTTCAACGCAAACAACTTAGAAAGGACCCGCATAAATTAACCAAGACTCAAGCGCAATGTCGAGCGGATATTTGCAGGACTTGATCCTTCACGGAAAAATAGTTTCATTTCGTTGTGTAAAAAAGGCAAGAACTTGAGAAGACACGAGTTTAAAGTGATTTGAATTTTCGTGAGGTATTAAAACAAAAAACTTGACTCAATTAAATTATAGCAAAAGAAAATCCATGAATGCACAGATCAGAATGTAGGTACAATTGCGAGATAAATAAAATTGATACGGTTGCTTTTCAAAGTAGGCTGAATTTTCAAAATTTTAGCATATTGAAATGCTCTTAAATGCTAGAATTAAAACAACATTTATGAAAAAAATATTTTATGAAA
Source organism: Dorcus hopei (assembly GCA_033060865.1). Taxonomy (NCBI): domain Eukaryota; kingdom Metazoa; phylum Arthropoda; class Insecta; order Coleoptera; family Lucanidae; genus Dorcus; species Dorcus hopei. The sequence goes on from CM065419.1 coordinate 38,763,823, forward strand.
CCACCATTCTGTTCTAACACATCAGAAAGCCTTCGTCTCATTGATTCTACCAATGTTCGTGTGCATTGCGGAATGAGAGTTTTCCATACATGTTGAATTTCCCGAATCAGTTCATCCCTATTCTGCGGCCGAAAATCATTCCTGTAAATTTTTTTAACAATGTAACAATGTCTTCAATTGGATTAATATCCGGTCTTCTTGAAGGCCAAGGAAGAACTTCGAGTTCATTTTCTGCTATCCAATCTTGCACGATTCAAGCTTTATGCACATGAGAATTATCCTAGAAAATAGAATTCTTTAGTCATTTTCAATGAAATTTGAAAAAGAAAACACGCGTAGTGTCAAGCTCAACCTGCTGATATACAAAATCGTCATGAAATTTTTCTCTAACAGACGGAAGCATCACATCATTCAAGAGTTCAACATGTTTTTGGCTATTCAGACGACCATCTATAAAATGAATTATACCGAGGCCCTCACTCGAAAACCAACCCCATATATGCACGGAAAACCGATCACTCTGCTCCTTACGGTGCGGGTATTCTTGATTGTATCGTTGGTTTCGAAGGCGGTACACCATTTGTCTGGCATTATTTGCTGATTGAAAGATCTTTTCATCCGTGAAGACAACTGTTTTCCAAAAATCGTGATTCCTATTTACAAACATATTTGCGAACTCTATTCTCCCTTGTTTATTTTCTTCCGTTAGAAAAGGTTTTTGCGCCGCTGTCGAGTTCCGTAAACCTGCTTCTTTTAAACGTTTCCTAGCAGTATGCTCTCCAGCAGGAAAATCAGTTCTTTGTTTAGCCTCTACAGCCATATAAAAGGAATGGTTTCTCACATAATTAACAAGATAATTGTCTTCATGATCTGTTGTCTTCCGTTTACGACCCGCACCAGCAATACGGGCCAACGAATGCGTTTACTCCCATTTCCTCTTGAGGTTCTGGAAAGTGTATTTTTTCGAATCTAGATGATCTGCTACTCGTTGCATAGACCATCCTTCTTCCAGCTTAGCAATGGTGGTTGCTTTTTCTGCCTTCGAAAAAATCTTGTAAGGCATCATAATAACTTACACTGACTTTTGGCAGTAACAATTTCAAATTTTATATTGATTCTATATTTTTAGTATGAAATCGTATAAGCCAGAAAGTCCTATTTAAATAGGGAAAATCTATCGTACCAAATATTTATCTCGCAGTGGTACATACCATGCGATTGAATAAAAAATGATTCAAAGTTGGTAGCTATGACATTATAATGCCATTAATCTTAAAATAAAAACTAGGTTGGATTAAGCTACAACCTTACAACGGCAATTAAATGCAATATGAGGTGGTATATTACCATAAAACTTTAACGTGAAATACGACTAGCAACAGTGAAGAATAGGATGGGTAATTTAATGTAAAAAAAGCGCCAGGGTGAACAAGATACCCAGCTGATCCGTAATAACCTTGGCAGCGTTCCCAAACCGCCACCGTTTTCCGTCATTCGCAACAACCAGGAGATTTTATCTTACTCAGTTGTACGCTGAAGGTATTCGCACAAAACACAATAGCTAAATTCACGAAAACTTTAGTTAAAAGAAAATGCACAGTGAAATTATATAACTCACATTGATTAAACATAGGCGACAACGGACGTCGTATGCACTCTGACTAAAACAGTTCGACTAAATACACATAAAAACGCGTCAAATTCTAAATCACGCCACTTATATGTATTACAAATGAAATTACATTGGTTCATTAAAAGCAAAATTAGACGAAATTCACTCTTTGGTAAAATGCAGTTAAATAAAATTAAAACTATACAAAGTTGTTACGGTTGAAAAATTCATTTAGGTTATTCATAGTATTTTTCGAATGCCCTGTATTAGCGTGAGAATCTAACGGCCAGGCTTGGGCTTGGCCTACGTGCCGGTCGTCATATTTCACAATGTTTCGTAAACAAATCATACATTGTTATTTAGTCTTACAGTATATCTCCATTTCACTCTGCCAGACTTGCATCAGCGCTCGAGCCGTGCGGTTCATTTATTTGTGCCTTCAATCTTTGTGTTTCTTCATGTAATTTGTGATTAAAACCTGAAACGAATTTTCTCCAAGATTTGCTAAAGCACGCCGAGTGACCTACAAACTTGTTTAAACAGCTTATAGAAGGCCTGCTCCTGAGAAAAGGAACAGGTATGTTTTGTTGGCCATTTTGTGCAATTGATCCCCGTGAGTAACACGTATTTCTCTTCTACTAGGCTTCAAATTCCAGATCAAGTTCTAGCTTCAAGTGGTAGTTCCAGTGGTAGTTTTACCCATCTGATGTAACCGTAATAACCCTTGGAAGCGTAAGAAAAGGCTAGTTTTCGGCTCTTGAAACGATTTAAGCGTTGCAACCCGGCCTTCCCCCACCTGTGAAAGTGGACTCGTCCGGCAAGACGACGCTACTTTGGTGACGCTACTGCACCGATTTACGGCGCTAACCACCGCAAGAGGGCGCTCCGACACTGTTAACAGCTGATTATCATTACGCCAGATCCTGATTACAAGGTCGGATTTACTCTAATTATTCTTTTTTTTTTTGTTACTAGGTTGATTCAACTTCCGCGACGTTGTAATTTTTATTCTCATTTTGTTGTTGACCAGTTAAATATCTTTAAGTTAATTGTAAACGAAGAACAGATCTGTTTGTCGGAAAAATTCTAACTTATCAGATTATTTAATTACTTGTTAATTACTCGTTTCACTGGACCCCGTCTGGGTCATATGCAACTTTGTAAATTGAACACCTGTTTATTATTTTTTACCAAATCTTTGAGCATTTTAAATAAAAGCAAGTGTGCTTAGCTGGTGCTTTTTTTTATTTTATTCATTTTGCCCACCTTTTGCTTTGGGGTTACGTCGAACCTCCCTTCTCCGAGCGGTATTGGAGAAACGTCAGTCCCTAGCACAATTTGCTGGCCTTCAGGTAGGTAGCAAACTCATGGCACCCAAAGTGTGTTCAGAAGGTTGAAGGTCGCTTGTCAGTTTCCGGTGTGCTTGTTGAACGTTGACTAGAGCGAACATAGCGAAACTGTGGCAGCGCCTTCTTCTGACCGGTCCTCGTAACTGCTTCCAGGGGTTAATTAATTAATCAAGGGGAAAAAGATATTTCACATATGAGGATACCGAATCGTACAGAAAGATGTACAATAAAAGCTTGAATTAAGGAAGAAAGGCGCAATTAAATGGCCTCAGCCGTTTGCTTCAAATGTATCTGGGTTTTAATGAAAAGCCAAGCCTGGACAGGGTAAAAGAAACTTTTCCTAATCGTTAACGGTGCGTCTTGTGAAGTTCCGACTACGTCGATATAAGATATTTCCCGGCAAAAACCTCGATAATTCACACACACGATATGCACATCAGTACGGCTAGGCGAAAAGTAACGCCGTGCAACAAAACGAGACGGGTTGACGCGGGGTAATCGCAAATGAGGTCAGCGCCGACCAATACCAATCGTTAATTTTCCCACATGCCCATATAAGGGGTCGACGGAGGGTCGACTTTGGCGATCAATATTTCAAGCCTGCGCCATAATGCTTGGGGAGTCAGGGCTGCCATAATAAACTCTAAATTGGCCGAAAGTCTCAAATGTTGCCATCTTATTTTATACGATATTTTGAAACGTGACAGGTAATAATGAATTAGTACGAATGCAAACAAAATAGAAAAAATGTAGAAGAATTGCCTAACTTGGATAAAATGCTAAACTCGGCGTTTCATGTCGCCAGATCTCTTGGCATTATAAAAAATCACTATAATCTAACCTAACTGAAACTATGTTAGTCTTACCAACGCTGAAACTATTTCCATCATCTACCTGGAAACACTTTTTACTCTACCGCACGGTGTTAGACGTTACCTACAGCCGACACAGGAGCGCGTGCAAAATCAAAAGACACATTAAAATGTTTTTTAGTATAAATACGCGCACAGAGAACATCTAGGACATTCTGCCTTCGACTTTAAAGGTTTGTTTACATTACGCCAGTTGAGAGGCAGGTCAAGTAGGCAAGTTACCTGTTATAAGCTACTTGTATTGTGAAAACCTTTACTTGATGCATAATACAGGCAAGACAAGTGCGCTGCAAGTTTCTGAGCAAGTTGATAAGACAGACAAGTGAATAGAACCCAGTTCTATTTTTTCACGAATTTGTTTTCCCCTTCTACCAAATTTGCTCATTGGCAAGCAACTGGCTACAACGCTTGCATCGTTTGAACGCGTATGCTTTCATTTCAGACACTCTGACCTAGGATTCTGACCACGTGCTGGAAGTGTAAAGTGGGTTTCTTTATTTCTTGTTGAATTTCGAGGCCAGCGAAATTGAGCAAGATGTCAAACTTTTTCTGGTGTCATCTAAAACATGACATATATTCCGTTGGATCTTCGGAAAACAGTTTTTTCAACAACAGTGCAGAGCCAGCACATGCACTTCTTCTCGTTTTCTATTTTCTCACCCACAATTTCTTTTTTTTATCTTCCTCTACTTTCAGTATTTCCAAAAATATTAATTATTGAAACTATTAATAATTTCGATACTCTTTTAGCTATTGTACCTTATTTTTTACACGTTTAAAATAATTCATGATAGCAGTTTCATTAGAAGAAAGAAAAACTGAACTTACCTCAGATACTTGGCATAAATTTGCACAGCACTTGCTTGATCACTTGACTTCCCACTTGACCTGCCTCTCTACTAACATGTGTAAACAAGCCTTAAACGCGAGAGATTCTTACTTCGACTCTCAAAACAGCTTGCACGAAGCAAGCTGTTGCGGCATTTCAAACGAGTAGCAATTTCTCTCAAGTGGTGTCACATATTGCAGCTAACATTAATTAACATCAATTATTTTTTAGTATAAATACGGGTATAGAGAGCATCCAGAGGATTCCGTCTTCTACTCTAAACGCGAAAGATTTGTTCTTCGTTGTTGTCCTCCATATTTCATCAATTCTACTTCTATTTTGTCATTCCCTGTGGCTTTGGTATTTCTCAATTTTCTTATTTCCTCTGGCATTCCTGCGTCCGTAAGGCATTTTTGCTTCGTCCTTTTCTTCTGCTTGCTGCATCCCGTTGTTCTCGTTTTGTGTTTACTGATCTTGTTCTTTTTCTTCCTATATAATATTATTTCCACATGCCTTCTGCTTTTTAGGGCTCGTACATTGTTTTTCCTCTTTTATTTTTATTCCTCTTGTTTTAGCTCTTGGTTTATAACTGTGGAATTTTATCTTCGTGTAAAATTGTTTCAATTTATAACTACGTCCAACTTGTTCTATGTCGTCTACTTTCTTGTGTATCCAATCATTAGAATTAAATAGAGATCGAGGTTTATGGACTTTGATAGGATAGTTTGACTTGTGTAGAAACAATTTATTAATTATCGCAAAAATTCGAAAAGCAGAAGTAATATAAATTCGTATGCAAAATAGAGACCCCCAATTAAATTCGAACAAAATAACTAATTTGCAAAAACGATTGCGCCATTTGCATATCTGAATAATTCATATTTTCTTGATGCGATAATTATTATGTGGAGCGATCAATTGAATGTTCCGCGCGCACTGAAATTTCAGAGTGATTTAAACAATAAAATGTGTAGACTTTAGAGCACGGAACGGAAAACAATTTACACACTTGAATTTGTATTCATTAATGCAAACTCGGGAGCTAATTGCTATGCTCCGAGCAGAAGTAAAACACACGGAGTCTTTTAATTAAAGTCGGGGCGCTCTCGAAAAGATTTAAGTGTGCCGCATTGCACATTTATGCAACTGAATACAATATTTAATAGAACTCGGGACAATATGTCGCGCAACTTTCTTTTTTCCTCGTAACAAGCATGATCCGTTTTAATACCTAATTATTTCAGTTTGTTATCAAGGATTTTGCATTTTGAAAGCTCTACGCTTTCGGATAATCCAAAACACGAGGTCCGCCACCCGCCGAAGCTTATGTCGAATGGCAAATAAATTGCGGGACGCGATTGGAGCTGGGGTTGGTGTCAATAGGGACACCCCTCACCTGATGCAGTGTTCCCCAAGGCGCAGAGGTGGGACCTCGATAAGCCCCATTCCCATACCGCACAACGCCAGAACTGTTTCATTTCCTAATATTCTCGCTTCAGGTAAATGTTACTAAAAATCTCATTTTCCAAGTTCTTTTTTTGCATTTACTGGTATGTAATGATAACATCCCTTTCCCAAGCCGCTAGGCAAGTGCACTTGTCTAAAATGGAGAAGATATTCCAAAAAAAAAATCACAATGTTTTACTAAATTTTATCATCGTTGAATCATTCTCTCTGAAATAAATACAAGAGCTGTTTATTTCTTTCGGGAAGACAAGTTTTATAGCGCCGTCAAGCATAAAAGCTGCCATAATATTAACTTGAACTGTGTTTGAAGTGAGCGAGAAATTATTGGTAGACGTTATAGCATCAACCGTTTAACAATAAATTAGAACGTGTAATGGAGGGATTAACGACATATATTCGCATTTGTCTTTCTAAAAAAAAGATTTAACGTTAAAAAATTTCAACTAATAACTGCTCAACAAGGAATACTTTTCCTATACCTACACCAATGAATGCATTATATTTGTGTGTTTGTATAAACGTTATTACTCGGCGAATTATTGCACAACACCTGTAAAAAAAGTATTGATTTCAACATGTTCTTACCAGTCGAGTCCTGTCTGTGAACCGCGACTCGCAAGCATCTCCCCTTTGTCTTTAAGGAAGGCTGCATATTGCATTATCAAACAGTCGCCGAGGTGACTCGGAATTTCCGGTACAAACCATATAAAATGCGATAGGGTTTCAGCTAGTAGTCGTATGGTCGAACACATCTCCTCGTGTCCGTAGGCGTATTTAACATTTAAAGAATATCACGGTGTCTGGTCAAACCCCGAAAATCCGTCCGTTTCTCTGCATCTAGTAAAGTAAAGTGGGGCAAGAACGATCACGATTTGAATAGCGCCACTTTGAAAATAAATAAAAATCTTAAATCTTATTGAATGTTTATCACATTGTTCATAACTCATAAGCTATTTATAGATAGGGTAGGTGGGGCTAAAGGTACGCACCTATCAGCTTTTTGGACCTACACGAACCTGTTTAATAGTTCCAAAAGCAAGGGCGTTACATTTGGGACACCAACCTGTATATGATTCAGTCACATTTTATTTGGCAATGGTAAAGTACCGTTCAATTAAAATAATTAATAAATAAATTTAAACGTTGTTAAAGATTTTATACTTATATTTAGAGACAATCTTCGCCGCAATTTTTTTATTGTTTACAGCACTTTTTGCAACCTTGTGTTATTTAATGATAACTCGCGATGAAACTATTGTAAAATGTATCGAACTCGTTAACTCTTGAACCATCTAATTAACACAATTAGCGTAACAGCCTCCTCCTCTTCAATTAGTTAATGGAATTATTCAGTAACGTAAAGTCAATTAATCAGTTGTTTGCGCACCGGATAACGTGCAAACTACGTTTGATTCGCTAATTAAAATTATTGTGTTTGATTTTGACGAAAAAAAAAAGAAGAGGCGAAATAAAGGAAATTCGCCGATTCCGAGCGCGCCAACGAAGTTTTACAAATTTATAGAAAATAAAATTACCAGTTAACGGTGTAAAGATAATAACATTATATTTCCATCACGTTGGACTGCAGCAGCTACGAGTTAACATTCCAGCAGCAAGTTTTGGGTCAGAGTACGCCATTTCGGTCAGCGTTTAACTAACAATAATGGCGCGCACTCCATGCAACCGACGTATTCTCTTTTTAACCTTATTAACGACGTGCTCAATCAGAAAGATCTCTGCTATTACAGTTGCCCTACTGCATTATAAATGCAATCAAAAACATGTACCACCTACTATTAAAAATTTTACTCGATGGTACTTATTCCATTATTGTGGAATTCATAAAGATTTTAATTACACAGTTATTTCAAATTTAAGCATGTGTTTAATCATAAACTACACATTTGTTTTGTAAATCAATATAAATGCAACTGCAACATCTTGCTATTTATATTTTTTTTTAAATAAAGCGAGAGTAGATACAAAGAGTGAGGTAAGATTTATGGAAAAATCCGGTACTTCCTGCGTACAATACGTCTAGTGAGACACGTTTCCCAAACAATGCGATCCATTAAACGCGACTTTCTTTGCCTGAAAGGGTTATAGACTCGGGGGTGGTGGACGAGGACGAGGATCTATCATAGATGGTGGCGAGTCTCCGCGTCAAATGAACTGTGAATGACCGGCCATTGTCCAGTTCATTTGTTTCGCATCTATTCCTATTCATCATCGGGGTTGGGGCGCGCGATAGGTAACGGGATAACGCATGCGCCCGGGGCGCGGTGTCGCCTCGCCTGGAAAATTGCAAAAGCTATCAATTTTATGCATCTTACACCGGGCAATGGAATTATTACAATATGAATGGACCGAAGGAAGTGTAGATTATAGGAGATTTGCATAGTCAGGATAGACTGCCGTTAAATCCGATATAAGGAGCGATTCGAATAAAATACGATCCTGTGCTTCAGTGGGAGGTAAGCAGTTATTTTATGCTGGGTGACTTGAACGACTATGTTTTCTTGATTACCTTAGCTACAGATTCACACTGATTGAGATTAGGTTCTCTTCAATCAAAGAAAAATACATCTTTTCATTTAAGGGCGGAATACTTACCGACCACCCTTTAATCAAGTAGCGTCCACTGAAGTGTACGATTTATATTTGTAATATAAATGATTTAAGATTATTGCTCAAATAAAGGTATCATTTCATTTCTATTTTAAATAATTCAATAAGTAACTTGTTTGTTATTATACAGGGTGCTCCAAACTAAGTGTTACAAGCCTACAACTGCATCATTTTTGCAGTAACTTTTGAATTATTCATAATACGCAAATCTCATTTTTCATCCTCTTCAGATGAGAAGGCATCTTTTCGTAAATGAGTATATAATTATATGTCTGTACATATATAAGTTTTTGCAGGAAAAAGGGGACAAAAATTAAATGCAATGGGAAGTGGAATGAACAGTTGTTTACAAACAAACGAGAACCTAAGATTGGCTCTTTTGTTTCATCAGCTTTCGCAAAGAAACATACATATTGTAGTGACGTGAAGGGCCCCACGTTGGGCGCCAATTTTGTATGTAGTGATATATTGAGGGGCATAGAGAGAGAGAGTTGGTTATTTAGCTCTCGTTATTTCAGAAAAGTTAGATTAATTTTTTATTTTATTGACAATATTGTCGGCCAGCTTCCTATTCTCTTGCTTTGTTGGATTTTGATCTTCTTTTCTCTCAGGGATGTGCATAGTTCGTTGACAGTCAGGAATTTTATGTGTCCTTGTTTATGGGTAATATCTGCTTGTATGTGTGTACGTTGGCAACAATCCTAATCGGCTCGCACGCTGAACAAATTATGGTCGTATGAATTTGATTGAGCACGGAGCGTTATAGTGTACTTGTTTAGTATGAATATGTATTTAAGTCGTTTGATATTTGACATAGACCAAATAAATCTGAATTCTTTGTGACGCATGCTAATGATGAAATGAAAACCTAATGAAAACCTGCTACGCTATCTTTTCTTTTTATTTAGTTTTCTATTTAGAGCCGTATTACACTATGATATTTTTTGTATAAAATTTGTTACTAAGTAAATGAGAAGTGCCAATTCAACCAATCAACATTCACTGTGGTAGCTTATCTCTCTCACTTTACAAGAAAATTGTTATCAAATTTAACAAGTGTGAAACGGCTCTAACAGTGATATTTTGATTTTGATTTGACGTGGCTTGTTCTGCTGACTGACCGAGAATCCTTCGTTTGACGTTCGACTCGTCCTTTTATACCAATAAACAATTGAACACGCCTAATATAATTAAATAAATGCGGGTTACAACCCGAAAGTCATCGAAAAAAGGAAGACCATAATTACAGTTGGTTCTTGTCCGATGAAATTTGTATCACAAAATCTTCTAAGCGGACACTAAATCGCGCAACTATACACTTTACGTTTCGCAGTCGTTCACTTCTGACGCAGCAGTCGAACGACTGCGAAACGTAAAGTGTATAGTTGCGCGATTTAGTGTCCGCTTAGAAGATTTTGTGATACATGAAGACCATAATATTTGTGTAGACGAAATTGAGAAAGCTCTAGGCAATCTTCAATCAAACAGACTAAGAAAAGAAATTTAGAATACGATAAAATTCGAAACAACAACTTAAAAATCGCATTCGAATGACAATATAAATTAAGAAAAAGAAATTGAAAGGTGTCGGGGGAAAGCAGGGTAAGTCCACCTGTATTGAAAATTGAGATTTTTGTGCAATCTGCTGAAGCTTGAAGAGAGCTTTCGAACGGTAGTATAATTGAAGGAGGAAAACGAGGTTAGCCGCAGGAATAATAACATTTTCAAAAAAGTACAGTAGCAAGAAGAATCGAGACTTCGAATTTTTGTTTTTAGTTTTCCGAAAATTTTATGTAATGAACTTATCCTGTTTTCACCCAACACCCTTCAATTTAGAACTATTTTCTAAGGTATATTTCAAATTGAATTGAAGAACAATATCTCAAAAATAATTTATTCAAAACGGAATTGTAAAGAGAAGAGACGGAATTCTGCACAACAATTAAAACAGTACTTATTTCTTAAAGTAACTTGCAATTAAAATGCACTTACACTTGTTAGTTCTTAAACCAACTGGCAGTTAGAATGATTATTTTGGTCGCCATACAAAGATACTGAGTACGTATAAAAAAAAAAAAAAAAACGGGAAATTGGAACTTTGACAAGATCACACAGTTTATCTATAACAACATTACTTGGGTGTCAATGCTGCCCGTGTGATAGTGAGCTTTTATACAGCCTTTGCAACCGAAGAGATCCAATTAATTGCGAAAGAATGATATAACGTTTTCATGAAAGGGGTGCAGCTTGCTACCACAAAACTCTAGAATGAATTACTCCTATCTTACTTACTTTTAAACTAAATGTCAAGTTTGCGCTGCTTTACATCAGCTGTTTGTTACATTTAAATTTGCCCCTGATGCCCCTTCTTTACATCGCTATGGGGGGAAAACCTGCATACTGAGATCGTGAGTTCTGATAGGTCATGAAAGCTCCATGTGACTTTCAGGCCGTCTGCCATTGGTAATTCCTACGCGACCTGCTTCATTTTGCAGCCTGGTCGCTCTCTCTTGTTCGAGCATTGTGCCGTAAGGACGTGTTTTTTTCGCGTGTGATAAAATTAACGGATTTCTTGCTCATTTGGAGAAGAAATCAATCGCAGCTTTGCTGGAAAATCATTCGACACTGCCGAACAACAATTGGAGTTAGTTTTAATCTCCATACCAAGCCTGAGGCTCCAGTTTTCTCAGGTAAAATATGACGACGCATATCGACCGACAATGGCCGCTAACGCATATCATTTCTTCTATGTAGGCCTTTTCTACTTGGCTTTTCCGTTTGGGCGCAAGTTACAGCGCAGGCTTACGTAATCGCCGCAAGCTTATACGCGAGGGATTTCCCCATTTATCAAATGTTGGTGCCCCGACAAATTCTTGTTGTACTTCTACCGTTCCCAAGTAATGTGGGTACGCCATTTTGAAGCATCGGCTCGGACAGGACCACTAGATGGCGTAGTGACAGCCAATTTCACAGCAAAGACGGTACATGTCATATCGGTCGCGAGGTAATCCCTTTGACTTTTATTGCCCATGCATTTTTAAGAGCGAATTAAGGCCTCTTCATGCGGATTTAATTTGATTAAACGTTGCACTAGAGAATAAGCACCTTTTCGTAACAGTGTAAAGTGTTTCTTTTTTATTTTATTTGTGTAATAAATTGTGTTAACTTTAGCTTCTAGTTCAATTTCTACTTTCATACACACAGTGAGTAAGATTCTCGCCTCTGATTTATTCGTATTTCATTTTCTGTCCGACTTGGTCGATTGGAGACGTCGGCCAGTCGAATTAGGATTAGTTTGTTCAATTGTCTTCTGGCGCCCTTTTATAAGTTTACCACCGCAAGTTAACCTGCCCCATCCCCACTGTAGCTAGCAGGGGCACAGCTGATCGAAGAATCAGCAGACTTGTCACCTGGAACCGTGGTAAGTAGAGGCAAGTAAATTAAATTTAAACTCGGGTGACATGTTGCCCCAGGAAAGTTCCTTGGAGGTGGGCGTGGTAAACATGGTATTATGGGCGCCAGGGTGAACAATTACCCAGCTGAAGGAGATAATGCGAAACAGTGTCCCAAATAATCTCGCATTTGCAATAGTTTTGCAATAAATCCAGGAGATTAAGATCGTACTGCTACAGCCACCTCGTTCTAACTGCCGCCAAAATCGGTCCAACGACGTTGATTGTCCACACATTCGATCAAATTCTTACCAATTTCGTCGTATTATTTACTTTACTCGATTGTACGTTGAAGGTGAAGGCACAAAAACATAAACAACCACAACAAACAGTTATTTTAAATACTCATTCAAAGTAATTACGAATATCATAAATAAGTCCAACGACAGCAGTTTGCTGAATAAACTATGACTAAAACGATTCAAAAATATTGCACCCGGATGTACAATTTACTTAATTAATCTACTCGATACTTCAGATAAAATTATTGTTTACTACAATAATTTAATTCAATTAGGCAAAGATGCAAGACCTGACGAAAATTCGCTCTTAAATAACGCAGCGTTACGAAACAGTAAAAATAAATAAAATACAATATGAACTCATACAGTCCAAGAGGGGGTCCCGTAGGCTAAAGGTCGTCCTCGTCTTTCGCTCTGTTTCCTGCGCGAAGTACGATATGGCCAAGTAGGCTGCAGCCGGGCACGTAAGTACATGGTTTTCGACCGTATGCAACTACGGGACGAGTATGATAAGTTCTGAAAGCACTGCTTCCAAAATATCGGTTAATTAACCAAGTACCAAGAGGGTAACTAAAAGTAGAAATACCAACGGTGAAAGGTCCCAGAACGAAAAAGAAAATATCCAGAAGTAAAAGATACCGAGACGAAAAGCCTGAATTAAAAGAAACAATGTAATCAATAACAAGATGGCGTCAGCCATTAGCCATATTATATTACCTGGATTTTTATGTAAAAGCCGAGCTATGGACAAGGTAAAAGAAATCTTCCCTAATCGTTAGTGGTGCTCTTGTGAAATTCCGACCACGTCGATATAAGCTTTGCTAATCTTTTCTGATTCAAACACAATAATACAAGCAAGCACCAGCACAGTCAAACAGAAAGTGACGCCTAGAAGCAAAGCGAAGTAATATTACGCGGAATGATCGCAGCTGTAGTCAGCTTCGACCAGTCGCTAGAAATCGTTAGTATCGACTTATGCCCATAAAAGGACGTGGAACGGGGCGATTAATAATCTCAAGCCTGTGCTCGGGGATGATCAGGGTTGCCACAATAAACTCCAAATAGACCGAAATTCCCAAATATTGCCAACTTATTCATACTATGATTTTGAACTGTAAAAACGTATGGGAGAGTAAACCCGTAGGTGATAGAAGCGTCAGTCTTTTGTTAGAAAGGTTAAGACTCATAGAAATGAGATTACCTAATCAGCCAAAAAATGCTAATGGAACAGCTCTGGAGGTTGGTGCTAAACAAAAACAGAATAATAATAAAAGAAAACAGAAAAAGAATCCGAAGGCAATAAAATGCTTTATTTTTAACGAGGTAGGTCATTTTGCGTCGAAATGTCCCACTAAAAGTAAGATTAAGCCAGATACAGGGCTCTTATGTTATTCAGCGGAAATAAGGGTTGACAATGACAAATGGATTGCGGATAGTGGTGCTTCACACCACATGACTTTCTGCAAAGACTGGTTTGAGACTTATGAAGAATTTTCGGTACCTTTTCAGGTGACTGTTGGTAATAAGGCTACCATTAAAGCTTTTGGTAGAGGAACTATTCGTATAAAAACTATTGTGTCTCATCAAAAATATATAAAGACTATAGATAGTGTGATATGTTCCTGATTTAGACAAAAATGTACTCTCAGTTGGCCAAACAGTAAGAAAAGGCTTTGTCTTTAAAGATAGTGGCGATAAATGTGTATTTCTACAATTGGGAAAACCTATATTGTTTGGTCGACGTAAAAATGAACTATTTAAACTTGAACTTGAGGTTATTAAACCTTTATGTAAAGCAAAAGCACATTTCAGTTTTAAGGATGATAAAAGTCTTCAACAGTGGCATGAGCGCTTGGCTCACCAGGATAAGCGTCATGTATGGCGTGTGTTACGTGACAGATCTATAAATGTAGAAAATCGTAACGAATTTTGTACTAGATATTCTTTTGGTAAGCAGCACAGAAAAGAAAGAGCCACAATCCCTGGTGAAATTATTCTTGCTGACTTATGCGGTCCAATGGAAGTGCCATCAGTCGGAGGTTCCAGATATTGTCTTGTAATCAAAGACGATTACACGCGTTTTAGGCGGGTTTTCTTCTTGAAACAGAAGACTGAAGTATCAGATTGTATTAAAATTTTTCTTGCTGAAGCGAAAACAGTGAGTCGGGTTGTTAAGACATTTATGAGCGACGGAGGAAAACAGTTTGTAAATAACAACGTCAAAACTATTCTTAATAAATGGGGCATTACAATGAGAACAGTCATACCTTATACGCCAGTGCAAAATGGAGCTATTGAACAAGAAATGAAGACCTAGTGGAAAGTGCGCGAACAATGCTCCATACCAAAAACTTACCAAAACGTTTTTGGGCGGAAGCTATGAATATTGCCTGCTATGTAATAAATCGTACAGGTCCGTCAACGGTCATTGGTAAAGCACCTATTGAACATTGGCTTGGAAAAGGTCCATCGCCTCAGGGCGTTTGGAACTCCTTGTTATGTGCACATTCTTAAACAAAAACGAAGCAAATGGTCTCCTAAGGCTGAGAAAGGAATTTTAGTCGGTTATTGTGGAAAGCGAGATGGTTTTCGAGTATTTAATGGTCACGTGGTTCTTACGTCAGCTGATGTTATTTTCGAACCAGAGAAGCCTAAAAGCATAAATGTTTCAAAGAGCAGTAAGGTATCAGAAATTAGCCTGAGCTTGTCATCATCTGTCTCACAGGGAGAAAATACTAGAGATAGTGACAATGATTATCTTGAGACATGATCAAAATGAAAACGTCACTACAAAATCTGGAAGGTTGGTGAAACGTCAAATTCATTTACTTCGTATGTATCGCAGAAGGAGTACCAAGTATTGAAGATGCATTAAAATCTGATGATTGGCGTCATGCATTGGATGAAGAAATGCAATTCTCTTATTAAAAACAATGTTTTTGAACTTGTTAATCTTCCTGCTGGTGAGAAGGTTATTGGAAATCGATAGGTTCTTCGAGAAAAGACAAGATCCGACAGAACAGTTGATCGTCTTGAGGCCCGACTTGTAGCCGAAGAGTACTCGCAACAAAACGGAATTGATTTTGAAGAAACCTTCAGCCCTGTAGCCAGACTTGAAACGGTGAGAGCAGTTTTAACTGTTGCTGCAAATGAAAGATTTTATCGTTACGCCAGTTTGATGTTAAAACAGCATTTTTGTACGGCATTCTTAATAAGGAGATATATATGAATCAACCTCAGGGATACAACGACGGTTGGTACTCCCAAGTATTGAAGATGCATTAAAATCTGATGATTGGCGTCATGCATTGGATGAAGAAATGCAATTCTCTTATTAAAAACAATGTTTTTGAACTTGTTAATCTTCCTGCTGGTGAGAAGGTTATTGGAAATCGATAGGTTCTTCGAGAAAAGACAAGATCCGACAGAACAGTTGATCGTCTTAAGGCCCGACTTGTAGCCAAAGAGTACTCGCAACAAAACGGAATTGATTTTGAAGAAACCTTCAGCCCTGTAGCCAGACTTGAAACGGTGAGAGCAGTTTTAACTGTTGCTGCAAATGAAAGATTTTATCGTTACGCCAGTTTGATGTTAAAACAGCATTTTTGTACGGCATTCTTAATATGGGATCAGGGATACAACGACGGCACAGATCGTGTCTGGAAATTAAAAAAGAGTCTCTATGGTCTAAAACAAAGTTCGAGATGTTGGAATGAGCGATTTCTCAATTTAATGAGTAAACTAGGATTCAATAGAAGTGAATCAGATCCGTGATTGTACGTTTGCCATAAAAATGGTAAGAAAATCATTGTAGTTTGTTACGTTGATGATGGTCTTATAGCAGGAATTGATAATTTTTTGATTGAAATGGAAAAGGAGTTTGAAATTAAGGTCTCACCTCCTGATTGCTACTTAGGAATTGTAATAAAACAAAAGGACGATGGGTCATTATCACTCAGTCAAAGAGCTTACGTTGAAAAACTGTTGCTCAGGTTTGGCATGATTGATGCCAAGCTCGTGAAAACTCCAGCTGAAACAAGTGGAGTAACGAATGAAGAAGAAAAGCGTTTAAATAAGAAAATACCATATCGTGAGGCTGTCGGTAGTTTAATTTTCTTAATGTTCGGAACGCGGCCAGATATTGCATACGCGGTAAGTGCAGCAGCGCAAGATGTAGAAAATCCTACAGAAAATTCCTGGCGAAAAGTGAAAAGAATATTTTGTTATCTTAAAGGTACCATGAATTTTAGTCTTATATATAAACCTGATCAAAAGAAGGAGTTGATTGCCTTCAGTGATGCTGATTATGCTGCAGATAAAACACGACGTTCTCGCAGTGGTGTGTTATGTTTTTATGCAGGAGCTGTGCTGACATGGTTGAGTCAAAAACAGCCAAAAGTCAAAAAGAGTCAGCCAGCGAAGCTGCAAAGCGATTGATCTGGCTCAGAAGACTAATAACCGAAATGACAAATGGAATAAAGAAGCCTGTCCTGTATGTCGACAATATAAGTGCAATTCGTTTAACAAAAAACCCAGAGTTTCATTTTAAAAGTAAGCACATCGACATACGTTACCATTTCGTCAGAGAAAAAGTCAATGATGGTGATCTAGAAGTTATGTACATTGAAGGAGAAAACCAAGTAGCTGATTTGCTAACACGTTTAGGTATTCAGTGTTTCTAATTAAAATTAAAACTGAGGGAGTATTAAAAAAGAGTTTTAATTTAAAAATGTTGTTATAAAAAAATTTGTAACTTATGACATGTTAGTTATTCTTACTTTAAAATAAAGTTATTGTCATTATTCAAATATAAAGGGCAGGTGCGCTGGCGCAGTGTTGATCGCTTTTACAATTTCTTTTCTATTTAAAATAAACAAATTTCTTTACAGAATACCGGCTTCTTATACCACCTCAATGATTGTTGAGTAGTTCAACATTATGTGTCACTAGAAATCCCCAATTTCCTCATATTTCTTCATATACCTAGACACTTGAGAGTATTTTACAAAACATTTCTTCTTAAGAAGGTAGGTCCCTTTTTCAAGCTTTTACAATTGTACACCCGAAAGGGCGTTTTCGTACTTGAAATTCTACGCTTTTATAATGGTTATACCAAAAATAGAAAATACACTAAAAGATAAACAAAGAATAACGAAATTACTAAAAATATTTATTAATGAAGTTTTATTATAATTATTATAGAAACTGTTTTCGTTAAAAAAAAAATTGATTTTGACTTACATTTTAATTTTCCCCAAATTTAATTGACCTTACAGTCTTTTTCTTTTGGTTTTCCTCTTTTGTCAAATGTGTTTCCGAATTTGTCAAATGACTTTCCAATCTGTTCAAAGTATAGTAGGCCTGCGGATTGGAAAGTCATTTGACAAATTCGGAAACATAATTGACAAAAGGGGAAAACCAAAAGAAAAAGACTGTATCGATCCTATTACAAAATAGAGCAATGAGAGTGCGATAAAAGACTATGAGAAGCGAGTCAGAAAATGAGAAAATAAAAGAAATGAAAAAGCATTTTAAGTTTAACAAATGAAAAGCTCGGAATATTAATGTACACAATTTTAAAACGGATATTATGAAGTGTAAAGCACTCCGAAAGATGAATATTTGCCTGAAAAATTGTCGGTAATGTAAAATTCAAGTAGAATATTTTAAAAAAATCAAACCGTGGATTTCACATCGCAAAAGGTAAAAGAAGAAATAATCTGAATCGCATTTCCGAATGCGTACGCCGTAGTTGCTGAACACTAAAATTTTATTCCTCGCAATAAAAGCGACATCTACTTAATATTAAACTCAAAGTAGCAACATGCGTTTTAAAATTCATAGAATTATGTAATTCTTAAAGTAAAAAATGCACTTATAAAACATGAGGTAGTTCCGAGTATAAATTTACTCGATTGAAAGTTTCGCGCAGCGAGCATAAAAGTAATACTAGGAAGTGCAGTTTCTTTTTGCAACAAGATATAAAGCTCCGGCGATAAAAAAAGAATATGTACAAATGAACCAAAGGAAGGATTCGACGCTAGAACTGATTGGTGCAGCAGATTGAGCGTATCATCATTATCTGCTCATCTTCTTTCCAGGTTTGACTGGATAGTCTTTCTTTTCCGTCACAAAGAAACATTTTTCTTTTAAACGTGAGCTTCAGTTACTTGTATAATTGCGTGCATCGCTTTTGTTTTATTTCGTGAATCCCGCCGAGAAAATTTGATTTGTTTCTTTCACACTTAACCGAAATCACTCAAGCGTAATTTAAGAAGAACCCACCCCCGACAGATTTAGATAGGAATTAATCTGAAGCTTTTTAATTTGTGGATGGCAAAGAAAAAAATCGTGCGAGCGTGGAAATTTACTGCTCCCTGGTAATTCTATAGCGTCGGGAAAACGGTGCAAGAACAAATAAGGCACAACTCTTCGAAGCAGTTATACCTTTGGTGAAATATGAAATGTGGGGTGCGAGAGGCTGAGAAACGATCGGGCGCATATTGGTCCGTCAGAGTGGAGGAATGCGAAGGAGCTCACGTATTATCGGCTCGAGCCTGAATAGGCTCGAATCGCTAACTGAAAACACTCCTAGCTTTACGTCATAACCAATTTCATGACCCTCTTTCAGCGAAAGCCTCAATCACATATATCTCAGCGTCTATTCTATTTATGGCATCCTATATTTCCTAGGGTACCTACACATTCTTAATATTCGGGTTTTCGGTGGCGTTCTCCTTCACTTCTCGCCTTTTCTTATTAATGCAAGCCAGAAAATTACTCAAAACGACTCCCTCATATTTATCCGTGTTGTGTTGAGAGCGATACATAATTCCGTATTGACATCCCCTTTTCCCGATGGCGCCGAAATAAACGAGCTTAATTAGATAAAATCACGCGTTTAAATCGTGTAATTTAAATCCGCCCTCGGGCCACCCTTATTATTCATATTTGAGGCATTTGCGAATTAAGAAATATAAATCATCCGCTAAGAAAAATATTAAGCGGAAGCTCGTACACAAAGCGCTAGCTTTGCACTTTTTATATTCTCTGTGCTATTACTTCCACTGTATATCGCGTTTCTTAGGTAAAGCATTTTTCTCATTATTACCGTACACAGCAGCAATTGTTGCAAAGTCGGAAATAGCAGGACTTAAATTGCAAAGATCTAGAAGATTTATAACCAAATGAGTTTGCAATATTTGGACTGAATATCTTCTATTCCTTTAATAATCTTAACAACCCCGTTGTAATTTAGTTTAGATCATAAAATCCGTATTAAAATTGATGGGTTTCCTTTCGTTTATCGAAAATTATATCCCTTACGACCAAAACCAGAATTTGTACACCCAGAGTAATAGAATGCGAATTTCACTCTTCCCAAAAAATCTTGAGATCCTCCTCAAGTAACTTTAACTTTTATTTACCGCCATACGTTAGTTGACACCTTTTCTTTTCCCACTTCGGTACATCTCTTTTTGATGACATCTGGTGACTCGACTACGACATCACTCTCAATCTGGCGTTGTTGATTTCCGATTAGGAAAGAAGAGTCGTAGGTAAAACGGTAAAGAGGCTACAAAAGGAATAGTTCAAACTATCGTAACATCTTGAAAATCTAAGAATCCAGTCTTCTTCACAAAACTTGGCTTTGAAAACGTAATGTATGGCCTCTCCCACCGACGCTCGAAAACAACTTTTCCTCGCCTATCACACGTTGTAAATTAACTTCTCGTAGAGCATGTCGTCTTTGTAACAAATGCCTAATAAAAAAATTTTATAACCACTAGATTTTGAGAAGGCACCTCCATGTCATGCTGTAGAAGGGGTCGGATCTTCTGCTCACTAGAATTTGTACGATTTTAAGCTATTTGCCAAGATTGTAGAGACTGACCAGACTGGTATTCATACTAAAAACTCAGGCAATAGGTTTCAGACTCATCAGTCTTTTGTACTAAAGACGATGGAGAAAATACTTGATGGGCTTATGAAGGGTGACGTTCTGGTCGATAGACCTTTACACCAATACCAGTTTCCCAATTCTGCAGGTCGACCTACAGAGACAATACTCTGACATCATCTCACTAGGAGAGTGGAAAAATCTCTGGAAAATAAAGAACTGCCTTTCCAGACATGGAAGGGTCCATTGACAGTACATCCTTCGACTCCATCACCTCGGCTCTGACGAGTAGAAGGGTGGAGGAAATCTGCTGGTTGAATTGACTGCGTGTTCAAAGGTAGAGTGGTCTATACATCAGTGCTGGACGACACTCTAGTGGCGCGAGAGACTGTCCGCAGGAGGAGTGCCCCCTCTGCTGTGGACTCTCATCATGAATGGATTTTTGAATGAAATAAAATGATTTTCTTACAAGAACATAAACGGGCATCTTACTTTCAAAATAACCATCGACCAGTTACAACAAGCTTCGGGAAGTGTTCACAGTTGAATGCTATTAGACACTGTTAGATAATATAGGAACCCAAATTATATGGAGAAAAACAAAGAAGAGAATATACCTACGTAGACTGTTGTAAGGTTAGTCGTGACTTACGATGGGCAGCCTTGGAAATGAATCAGAACGAACAGAAAGGCCAGAAATATGGGTTAGAAAGGTAAGAGAATGATCAGTTTCAGGAAGAGTTAACAATTCTATGCTATTAGACACTGTTAGATAACATAGGAACCCAAATCATATCGAGAAGAACAAAGAAGAGAAGATACGTAGACTATTGTAAGGTTAGTCGTAACTTATGATGGGGGGCTTTGGAAAGAAAGGCCAGAAATATGGGTTGAATGACCAGTTACAACAAGTTTCAGAAAGAGTTAACAGTCCAATGCATTAAACACTATTAAATAATATAAGAACCCTAATCATATTGAGAAGAACAAAGAAGAGAATATACGTAGACTATTGTAAGGTTAGTCGTAGCTTACGATGGGGTACTTTGTAAAATGATTCAGAACGTAAAGAAAGGCCAGAAATATGGGGGAGAAAGGCAAGAGAAGATACGGTGAACTAAAAAAACGAAGAAAAAGAATTTCAACACTATATCAATAACAAACAATTACACAGTTGATATTAAGATTAGTCGTAACTTACGATGGGGAGGGCTTTGAAAAACGAATCAGAACGAAAAAAAAGGCCAATTCAATGCTATTAGACACTGTTAGATAATAATAGGTTTTCTTTACTTGTAGGTACTTAACAACATTCCAAGTCGCTTTGGTTTGATTTATTGCATTTATAATTTAGTTGGAGAACGTTTTTTTCTTCGATTCTTCTATTTTCTTCCTGAACTCTTGACAGAATATTTTATAAGTCCCTCTATCTAATCTTTGGTCGAGCACACCTTCATACATTTGTCTTTTTATGGCTGACAGCATTTTGATTTCGTCTGTTATCCATTTATTGTGTCTGTTCTTTGAAAATTATTTTTTTCCTCGAGATTTGGTTTGCCACGTATAAGAGTATACGTAAAAAGAATATCATAGCAGTCGTTAACATCTCGGATATTTGTTACTCTTGACCAATCAGTGTTTTCAAGGATGTGCCTTATTTTAAACAAATTACTTTGTGCAAAGTGACGTTTCTCACATGTGATTATTTCTTTTTTTTTTTTTGAAAAATGAGTTATCTCAAAACTTAGTTAAAGTTAGTGTACAGTGATCAGATAAAGAAGACTTGATAACATTTTCTTCAACTTCTACTAAGTTGATAAATATGTTGTCCAGTATCGTTTTTGAACGACTTGTTACTCCTTGTTTTTCCACCATATTATACCCCAAACTCAGAGCTTGTCGGGGAGAAGTGGCGGCTCCTTCGTGATTCACCTTACAAGCAGAAAACCCAACACGAAAGAGCCGGTATGAATCGGAAATACAATCCGGGTACATAAGTATTCTATCTCTCACATAGAGCCTATATGCACCAGGAGGGGATTCGAACCCACACCTAATAGTTGCTCGACCAAGCGTCAAACCCGTTGCCAGCGGACTCAACCACTTGGCTAACAGCTTTCCTCTATGCCCTGTGTAAGATTATAGGATTTTATTACATCGTTTAATTGTTTAGTATGTTCATTATCTATCTATTTTACTTAGGGAGGAAATATCCACCTCTTAATAAACTGGCTAACAGTTATTAGACGAATAACTACCATGGAAACAATTCATAAAAAAATCAATCAACAATTCGGAGAAATCAAGTCATTCGTCGAATTAGTTTAATAGGAGATGGATATCTCGACCCTTAGATCAATAACCAACAATTAGGCATCTAATGGTTGGAAAAAAAAAACCAAACACGCATTCATGGGGGATATCGTAAAAAATTTAGAAAGAAAAAGACCCAATAAAGACAAGCGATAGGAAAGACCTAGATACAGCGAGTGTTAGAAATTGAAAAGTGTTGCCGAGAAAGAAAAAGAGATGGGGAAATATTTGTAACTAAGCCAAAGACTATGTCCTTTACTATTCTTTCTTCTGCTAGGACCTATTGCTGGTGCTAAATTTCTAAACGGCTGTGCTTTATAAGCTAGAGTGGCCATATGTCCGAAATTTTAGCCGATGGTCCAGCAAATGCCCACCATTTTGTAAAACTCTTATCCATAATTCATATGGTCAGAACAACTCTTCTGAAACACCTTGGATTACATTAAAAGAATTTAAAAAAAAGATGCAACCTTTTCGTTACTTTCAAACCAAAAGTAATATTTTTTTTTCTGGATTTCGAAGAAAGCAATTTTTATTTTGTATCTGCAGTTCATTTCGGTGCCTTGTATTAATTCTTCTTTAGATACAGAAGGCGAAAGTCAGTCTTGACGGCTCTTCAAAGAGAAAAAGAATGGTACGTATCCAACGCTTTTTGAAGAGTACCTTACTCTTAAAGGTAACTAAGTTCCTTCTTCTGGCTTTTATAAAAATTACTTTCTGCAGTTGTCATGTCTCAAACTTTGCAAGGTCTAGTTTCGAGAATCACTCCCTCTTCGTCATTTAAAATCGCTTTGACAAAAGCTTTTGGATTTCAGGAAATCTCTGGGTTTCTGAATGAAGATCAAAAGAAGTTGGCTCCAATGTTCCCAGGCAAATCGGGGGAGAAGTTAGAAGGGGTTATCTGCCTTGTCGGGGCAACTTTGCGTAAGAAGATACAGCCCCTGTTTCATAAAACATAGTTAACCATTCGATCAAGTTAATCGTGTGAACAAGCAATATCATTGGACGAAATGTAAACTTTCCTCCAATGATATTGCTTAATAACACGATTAACTTGAACGAGTGGTTAACTACGTTTTATGAAACTAGGCCACAGAAAATCAGGATGTAACCTTGCTTCGGTCAGACAGTAAATATCATCGTCCCATCAAAAAACCAGAAATATGTTAATAAAAGAAACAAGTTTTAATGCAAGTAAGAATATCCTCCTTGAAACGTGGAATGGTTATCAGTAAAGCACGGATTTAGGTGCTTTTTTAGGTCATGAGTCTACAACTCGTATGTCCAACGAAAAAGATGACTCATGACCTAAAAATGCAGTACAAAGTCTGTTTTGCAATTTGTATCTATAACATAAAGAAGTAAGGAAGTATTATTTATATAAATCATTAGTATTATTTGTGTAATTCAAGAATTAAACTTTAGTTATCTATTTTTTAATATCTCCGAGGATTCATGTGACTCATATTTATTATTGTGATGCTCAGTTGATCGAAAATAGATTTGCTTTCTCTGATTACATATTTAATTTTGTAATCCATGAAACTTTACATCCTCTGATTATTAATTTTTTTAATTCAATGCACCATTTCGTATTTATCAAAAATCTAGAAGGAATTTTAGTACTCAATTCTAAAAAATCTTGAAAATTCAAATCATTGTAAAGGACTATTTTGATTTGACTATTTGATGTTTATTTAGACAAAAAAAGTGCACTTACTCGTTTTTGATTTTATTTGTGGCCCAAGGAATGGTATCTTGTATAAATAAAACAACATAGAAGATCAACTATCAACTATCTGATTATATTTTTAAAAATGTAAAAGCGGTAATATTTGACAAAACAAATTTGTAAAAATATAAAAACATTTGACAAAACAAAGATATTTCTTAAACATTTGATACAATTATAAATAGGTATGTGTTTCTCGAATAATGTGAGGGACGGGTGGTTAAAAATTATAAAAGAAAAGGGATGAATTATGAGAGAAAAGCTCTTTTACTACGCCCAAAGTCTTTATCTTAATTCAAATGTTACATGAATAATATTTACATAGAAATAATCCACAATTTTCACTTCTTCTTCTTCTCACTCCAAAATTTTAATCAAACCGTAAAGGACCCAAGTAGCGATTTATTTGTTTGCAGGTATCTGGTTTGAGCTTTATTTAGCCAGAGATTGCTCTCAATGTCTTCTCTATCTCGAATGAGATTTTAGCTCTTACCCGCTACTACCTATATTTTTCGGGATTAACGAAATTACACTTCTTCTTCTCTTTTCGTACGTTCTTTCTTTTATATGAAACTTAAGCAAAAATAAACAGAAAATTTATATAAATGTATACAGTATGTCCCAGATTGAGTAGGCTACCATGGGTAACTTTCTTATTAGTGAAGATAGAGATTTGGTTAAATAGGCAATATTTTGCAGTTTTATGTGCTGATTCAGATTCCGTTGAGAAAATTTGAGGCCCCGAATAGTTCAGATATTATCGCAGAAAAACTGAAAATCGCTATTTTCTTTAATGTCCAATAACTTCGCAATTATAAAAAATATGAAAAAATGTTTCGTATAAGAGTTACTATGTTTGATAAAATACAGCTGAAAATACAGTCAAAATAAAATTCAAGATGGCGGCTGTCAAGATATTGATAGCAACTTTCTTATTTTAAATGGACGCCATATTGGATTTTTGTACGATTAAATAGCATTTTTTTTTCTCGTTTCAACCGTGTATCACAACCCATATCTAAAAAAAAATTCTTTTTTTAAATTTAAATTTTTTGTTTTAAATCAAGTAAGCGGGTTGCCTTTACTTATTACTAATAAGTGAAGGCAACCCGCTTACTTGATTAGTAATAAGTAAATGCAATCCGCTTACTTGATTTAAAATAAAAAATTTTAATTTAAAAAAAATTTTTTTTTTTAGATATGGGTTGTGATACATGGTTGAAACGAGGAAAAAAAATGCTATTTAATCGTACAAAAATCCAATATGGCGTCCATTTAAAATAAGAAAGTTGCTATCAATATCTTGTCAGCCGCCATCTTGAATTTTATTTTGACTGTATTTTCAGCTGTATTTTATCAAACATAGTAACTTTTATATGAAACATTTTTTCATATTTTTTATAATTGCGAAGTTATTGGACATTAAAGAAAATAGCGATTTTCAGTTTTTCTGCGATAATATCTGAACTATTCGGAATTTTCAAATTTTCTCAACGGAATCTGAATCGGCACATAAAACTGCAAAATATTGCCCATTTAACCAAATCTCTATCTTCACTAATAAGAAAGTTACCCACGGTAGCCTACTCAATCTGGGACACACTGTATAGGTACAGTGACCGGCAGAAAGTTGGACACATATGGGAATTTTTTTATTATTGATTTCTCAGAAAATTTTATTCTTTATGAAAGCCCCTGCATCTTCCCAAACTCAAAATACATTTACCAAAATTTGAATCGACATAAGAGTAAAGCACCTTTATTTTTCAAAATATGCGGAAATATTATTTGAAAAAGTTATTTAGAATTATTATGAGATTTCAGATATGAAAATCATGGTACTAGATACAGAGAAACGGACGGATTTTCGGAGTTTTACCACACACACTATGACATTCTTGAATGTTAATTACGCCTTCGGACTCTGGTGATGTATACGACCACACGACTAAAGGGTTAGAAGAATTCTTCTGAAGCAGCTTAGTGTTTATTAAAAAAAAAAAAGACACATCGCTTCAAGAGTAGAACATTATCTTGGTTTTTGGCGGAACTACTTATAATCTTACGTAGCCATTACAGACTTCACATTTTCTCAGTTTCATTTGAACATTTCTGAATTTCTGGAAAAAAATCTTTGTTTTATACTCGTTGTTAATCAGAGTACCTTGACATCTTTCGAGGTTGTGTTAAATTATTAAATTTAAATGTCTCCATTGGAATAACTTTCTTTGGTAAGAAATGTTCATCATATGCTTGTATAACTTTTGTTAACGTATTCTTCTGATCTTCTTCAAAGGAATTATGGATATGCAAACCTTCATCTCCGATGCAATTGAGTAAAATTGCTATTTTCACATCTTCTACGTTTTCCTTTTTCGACGCCTTCAAATAGATTTGAAATTTTTGTTTCCATAGCTTCCAGTTATCAGTTGTTGCTTCGCTTAATATTTTTGGCGGCTTAAACTCCATCTTGGTTTATAAAAACTCTTATCTTCTTTAGACTAGTCGAGCTGATTTTCTTGTAATATCAACGACTATGTGTTCACTGTACACTCTTGATCACACCTGACACCATGTTTGATATCCAAATACTTTATATTTGTGATAATTTATTAATCTTTGTACATCAGTAGGTACACGTTTATAATTATTGATAGATGTTGACACACTATTGTTTATACTGTAACGATTTTAAACGTTCTATTAATTTTTATTTTAAAATAGAGACACGAAATAGTTAATAAACTAATTTATTTACAAGCAAACTAATTAACACTAACATTTAACACTAGATAATTTACAAACTTCCTAATTTATTTTAACAGCCGAGCGAAAGTTTATAACGCGACTTTAATTCCGTCTAACGTTGAATTCAATTCCAACTGTCCCACTCCCCGGCCGCGTGCATTTTTATATGCCGGGGTTGTTTCTCGCGAACATTCTAGAGGCGACGGACTGTCTGGTCTAGTTTATTCCGCCGTCAGAATTCTCTAGGCTGTCGCCTAAGATTCGTCGACTAGACGGCTGTGACGCAAGAGACAATTTGGCGCCGGCTGGTGTCGACGAATCATTACAATACTATGCCTGCTATCTTAAAACATATGTACACAACAGTAACGAGTGTCTAAATAAAAACCTGGCCAAGTAGGTTGTGATCGAGAATTTATCCATTGCATTTAGATAACAGAATTACTAAATGTAGCCTACTTGACCAAGTTTTTATTTAGACACTTGTTATTTCCTAGCTACAGTATTTCCTGCAATACTAATTTATTGTCGTACGGTTAGAAGTAAGAGAATATAATTTGCTGGACAGATCAAGAACGTTAGTTAAAAATTGGCACGAGTTACGGAAAACTGAATTCTTCCCCATTATTTTCATCAATGAGGGCTTTATGTCTTAGCTGCTGAGATTAAATGAATCCCCTTCTGCAATGTCAAATTTTTCAAGATGAATTAAAAGCCTCGATATATCGAGCGCGCACATGTGAATTTGAGAGGAAAGGTTAATCACAGTAAATACCTCCGAGTTCCCGAGGGAATTTATAGCTGTGTTCTAGCTCTGAACTTCAAATCGACCTCATTTTACGTTCAAAATTGAAAAGAAGTAAATCTAGAGCGGCACAGTCTCACGATATAACTAACTCATCTCATACATCCAACATTTCTGAACCGATATTAAACCGACGTAACCAGGAACTATTACTTTTTATTTGTTCTGGGTATTACCTAAGTTTTCTCGTACTTATTTTATTAAATATTATATAAAATAAATAGTGTTTGCGCAGCAAAATACGGGGGAGAAGTTTTCTTTAAAGCTTTGATTTTAAAGAACAGTAACGTAAAAAAATGTGTTATTACTCGGTTAAATTAGCTAAAGCTCATTTAATTTCCGTTCATAAATAATTCAGAAAACGTGAAAAATGAGGAGCGACAAATTTGACACTTCCATAATTAATTTGGACTGCAATGTGCGCCCGCAAAAATCGCACTTATGTATTAATTGTCGCCATAAAACGTACATTAGGGGCCATTGTGTCGCGCTAATTAGTCTCGGAACTTTAAGAAACGCCGCCCACGCAGCGGGCAAAACATAATGTAAAAAACGTGTTGATCTTTAATGACTTTTTGTGATTCGTAATGAATTTTTATTCGGTTTCCGCGTTGCTCATTGTTCGGCGACGTTAACGGCCAATATAAGGAAGGCGTTCGTTTGCAAATATAATTAATTTCAAAAAATTTAATCAATTTTGTTTACCCGTGCCGGAGAGTTACGTGGGCGTATTTCAGGAAGCACACAATTAAAACGAATAACGCACACGTTTATAAATATACTAAAAGTTCAAATAATAAAACAAAACTTGCGTAATACCAACAAATTAAAAGTTAAGAACACAAAAAGAATTATGTGAAAGAAAAAAAATTGGGGGAAATTATAAAAGGAGTGAAGTTACTTAATTAATGCAGCCTGTTGACGGAAAAAAAAACTCGTGGATTTATTTCAGGAAATTTTTTATTTTTAGAATTAACTTATTGTTAGATAAATACATACTAATGAATATCATAATACAAATCAAAGATTTGGCGGCACTTTGTGAAATTAAAAAAAGTAATCAAGAAGCCTTTAAAAATTTTAAAATTAAAAATGAGACGTGGTACTTTACATTCCGAAGTAATATTTCTAAACAACACATTTTAGCAATATAACACAAAATGCAGATATTCTCTTTGCATCACAACTACCTACTGCAGTTTTTAAAGCAACATAACTTCAAGACTATAGAATAGTTTCTTTTTCTATTTTTAGGTTTTATTTATCCACAGGAATTTTCCGAATCAAAGGAAACATGTAAAGGTACTACCTTCAACGGAATCCAATAAGGGAGTAATTTTAGAAGAGGAGTAAAAAATAAAGGAGGAAATATAGTGTCACGCTAAGGGCCTTCACCATGTCGCGCTGGCCAGCTGGACAGCTGGCGAGGGAGATGATCCTCGTTCTCTTTAGGACGGACGGCAATGTTGTCGGCGGCAGTGGCAGATGATGGGGCTGCAGCAATGCTGATGCTGGGGTAACGACGACGACGATGCGGGCGGCGGCGTCGGCGTTGTTGGGCGTTGGCGGCGGCAATGTTGCTGGACGGCGATGTTGGGCGTCCCCTCGTGGGTTGGCACTAGGGCCCACTGAGTCGATCTGGTGGAAACGACTGGCTTCCCAATTTTGGCCCGCACTTTAAATACACGTTTTTTGCCTAGTCGCGCGTTGCATTTTTCGTAACCTGCTTTGTGTCCATTTGCGTCATTCGTATACGCGCGTATAAGCGCGTGGCCCCGTTTGTAATAAATTCCGCTGATGTCTTATTATGAAATATGATTCTTTACGTTACGTTGTATTAGTTACATTTCGACACGGTCGCAATTTACCCTCAATTTCACAAGTTCGCGTTTAAATACGTTTTATGTTTTTTATTCGCGGAACACAGAAAAAAAAAACCTCGTGGTTTTTAAAAAATTCCCACTCGTGACAATAGTATACGACCCCTAAAAAGCAGAAGACATATGGAAATAATATTATAGAGTTATAACAAGTTATAGTACAGGAAGAAAAAGAACAAGATCAGTAAACACAAAACGAGAACAACGGGACACAACAAGCAGAAAAAAAGGAGGAAACGAAAACGTCTTACGGAAGCAGAAATGCCAAAGGAAATAAGAAAATTGAGAAATAGCAAAGCCTCGGGGAATGACAAAATAGAAGTAGAATTGATGAAATATGGAGGACAACAACTACACAAACAAATTTATCTCTCTCTTTTAATTATTTTATTTTATTTTGTTTAAATGAGTACCAGATTACACACAAACCTCGAAGTGACACTCCTGTTCGCAGAGCAGAGATGTCACTTCCTCCCTTGTTTGTCATAATCTGATAATCGTTCTTTCAAATGGGAAAAGTCATGTTTTTGCACATCAATGATCTTCCCTTTTTTATTTAATTTGTTTTTAGTTAATGACAAGAGTATTATACAGTTTACTTGTTATAGTTGAAAAATTCATTTAGGTTATTCATTATATTTGCCGAACGCTCTGTATTTGTATGGGAATCTACCGGGCAGGCTTGGTCTAAGTTACTTACAGTATCTCTAGTTACTACAGTATCTCTTCATTTCACTCTGTCGCCCGGCTAAAAATGATTTCACCCCGTAACGACCCTCGTTTCGGCGCATTGTGGAAGAGAACGCAGCCCTCGGTTTCGCGCTCATTAGTTCAATAGCGCTCCAGTCGTGCTGACCTTCCGTGTATTGGTGATTACTATCTTTGTGTTTCTTTCATGTGGATTTTATGGTTAAAACATGAAACGGAATCTACTCCTCGATTTGTTAAAGGCACGCCGAGTGAATTTAAGCTCATTATTAAGCTTTTCTAAGACATGTTTCTCGGACAAAAAACAGGTATGTCTTGTTGGCAATTTTGTGCGTATGTTCTGTTGGTAACGCGTATCTCTCTCTTCTACTAGGCTTTTAGTGGTGATTTTACCTCCGTTGAATTCAACGACATCCCCGTGGGTGAAAAAAAAGACCAAAATTGGCATTAGAAACGAATAAGTGCCCCGGCATCACGGCCTCCCCCTGCCCGTGAAAGTGGGCCTGACCTTTAGACACGACGCCACTTAGGGACGTAACACCTCTGCCTACAGATACTTGATTATCATAGCTGACTCGTCGTCCATTTTGGATCTCAGTCAATTGGTGTTGTGTATGTCTATGTGTTAACACATTTGTTAAAATATGACCGGATGTGAAGCTCCTAATTATTCATATTCAAGTGATTCACGAAATGGTTTCAAAATTTTCAGGCAAGTAATTTCTTTTCATCATAAAATTAATGTATTTATATAACCTGACATTGGGCTCACATTGACATCCAAAAGGGATGACGAGCCAGGCAGTCCTGTATATAGTAGCTATACCTCTGCCGAATTACGTCATTGGCAATACTTACCGCCGTTGGAGGGCGCTCTCTCACCACTGACAGCTGTTTACCTTTACGCCGGATTTTGCTCACATGGTCGGAGATATTATTAATTACTTTCAATTACCTTCGTGGTCGACTCATTTAAACGCGGCGTTGTTATATTATTTTTACTTGTTTTCATTTTATTCGTTAGTGACTAAGTTCTATTTGTAAACGCAGAGCAGATCTGCTTATCGGTAAAATTCTAATTTGATTGCTCGCCTGATAACAAAGTTTATTTAATTATTTTCCGTGTTCGATCCTTTGGACCCCGTCTAGGTCGTTCTAAACTTTTGTAAGTTAACCTTTTTGCTTATATTGACCAAATTTTGAGCGTTTTAAATAAAAACAAGTGTGCTCAGCTGGTGCCTTTTATTGTATTCAACTTGTCCACCCTTTGCTTTTAGGGTTTCATCGAATCCTCCCTTCTCCAAGAGCTTTGTCGGCGGTGCTGGAAAAACGTCAAAGTCACTCGCACAAATTTGCTGTCCTGCAGGTAGGTAGCATGTTTTGTGCAAGCTGTTTTGATAGTCGAAGTAAGAATCTTTCGCGTTTAGAGTCGAAGATAGATTGTCCTAGATGCTCTCTGCACCCGTATTTATACTAAAAAACAATTGAATGTGTCTTTTGATTTTGCGCACGCCATCGCGCCGGCTGTAATATGTGACACCTTTGAACGAAATTTGTAGCCGTTAGGAATGCCGAAATAGCTTGCACGTAATGCATAAAGTTGTTTTTAAAAAGCATTTCCAAAATTTTTCGTAATTCCGTCTACCAGAACTAAATTAAAGTAATTTGGAAATACCTGTTTTACAATTTTCGAGCTACATTCAGTCTGTAAGTGATTTAATTTGTTGCATAAAATTAAATCTTTCTTCGAATAACCTAACTCATGATATCGTTCCTAGCTTTTTAATTTCGTATCCTCAAAATTAATACAGCTGTACAGAGCATACTCGAAGAATCTGCTGTAATCAAAACCGATTTGCACAAAATTTTTCTAATTAACTTAAAGAAATTTAACTGCTCATCAACAAAGTGAGAATAAAAATTACAACGTCGCGGAAGTTGAATCAACCCAGTAGGGTAATAAAAAAAAAGAATAATTAGAGTAAAGCCTAGAACACAATGCTTAAGTAAAAGTTTTAAGAAAACTTGTGGAAAACTTACATTCAATAATTTTTAGGTTAATGATTGCTAGATATCATTCGATTCAGTTTCATTGGTCAATTTTAAAATCGTTTAAACTTTATCTTTAAGCATCATGTCTATTATAAGTAAAGTATACAAGATTTCAGTTTTATTTCGTTTCCTTAAAACTTTTACTCAAGCATTTTGTTTTAGGCTTTAATCCGACCTTGTAATCAGAATCCGGCGTAATGACAATCAGCTGTCAACAGTATCGGAGCGCCCTCTCGCGGTGATTAGCGCCGTAAGTCGGTGCAGTAGCGTCACCAAAGTAGCGTTGCCTTGCAGGACGAGTCCACTTTCATAGGTAGGGGAAGGCCGAGTTGCGAGGCTTAAATCGTTTCGAAAGCCGAAAACCAGCCTTTTCTTACGCCCCCAAAGGTTATTACGGTTACTTCAGATGGGTAAAACTAACACTGGAACTGCCACTTGGAGCTAGAACTCGAACTGGAATTCGAACTTGAATTTGAAGCCTAGTGGAAGGAAACATACGCATTACTCACGGGGATCAATTGCACAAAATGGCCAACTAAACATACCTGTTCCTTTTCTCAGGAGCAAGCCTTCGATAAGCTGTTTAAACAAGCTTGTAGGTCACTCGGCGTGCTTTAGCAAAAATCTCTGAGAAAATCCGTTTCATGTTTCAATCACAAATTCCATGAAGAAATGCAAAGATTGAAAGCACAAATGAATGAACCGCACGGCTCAAGCGCTGATGCAAGCCTGCCCGCCAAGGCGTGCGCGGCGTTCTCTCCTCTATGCGCTGAGACAGAAATCGGTACGAATGAACTTAGATTCTGAGTGACGACAGAGTGAAATGGAGGTATATTGTAAGACTAAATAACAACGTATGATTTGGTTACGAAACATTGTGAAATATGACGACCGGCACGTAGGCCAAGCCTGGCCGTTAGATTTTCACGCTAATACAGGGTGTTCGGAAAATATAAATGAATTTATCAACCGTAACACATTTTTTTGCTACCCCTTCCCGCCGCGCCTTATATTCCTTCCTACATTCTTCTTTTAGTCACATATAAAAACATGACTATAAGATATATTATTATGTAATTATTCTTCGATTTATATTGCTATATTTTAATAAATGATAAAAATGTAACGATAAGCAATATAAATTGTATCAATCAGAATTAGTAAAGTGTACACGTGGAGAAGAGCTTTTTTTGTACTACTTTATGTTATGTGGCAAATTATTTACATATACAGCATGCAGATCATTTATTTATACAAGATACAGTATTGGTCCCTAAACTGCTACCTTCTAGAATCTAAAATTTTGCTTCAATTTTAAATTGAAATGTTTTATGAACATGATCTTTGTAAATTTTGTCTGATCAACAGAGACGGCCAGCTTTAGATTTTTTGTTTCAGAAGTAGACAGTTTACCTTGAGTTAATCAGTTACAAGATGTTGAATGAGTGTGGATCTACGATCTGTGTACACCTTCAATTTATGTGGACTTTATTTCTTCCTTTGCGCTAAATTTATTTATATTTTATCATGTCAATCTCTTTCTGTCTTGGCTTGCCAGCTTGCTCCTTCGCAAGTTATCTTAGGCTTCTTTCCTGTTAGTATTTATTCACGTTAGGTATTCATACCAAGTCAATTTTTTTAGTTTACCTTTTCTGTCTTGAACCTTGAACCACCTAGGATCACCTTGTATAAGCACACACAAGCTAAATTTTCTGATATTTTTAGTATGCAAAGATCCAAATTATATTAGTTTAATTTCTACTCGTATTAAATTTGCTTCTAGCGAATTCATTTATTGAAGGAAATGCCAATAAAAGAGCTATATCATTGTGAAAATGAATTAATTTTAAACAGCGTTCAAATCTCCGAGCTTATTGCAGGTAGCGTATTTAATAAATGAATATCCCTTTAGAGCGTAATGGAAATGGAAAATTCTGTACGTAGTCTTTAATTAATAAGTAGCTATGACAAAACTCTGAAGGTAATAGAATGAATTATTTTGGACTTTTATATACAAGGCCAACTATTTCAAAATAAAATGTGTGTTTTTCCTCCTGCACGAAATTTCCGTCTGTATAAAAGCTTACAAATACAAATGTCAATATATCGCTTTCCACGGTGTGTAATTAAACATCTCAAATATCTTCTGTCTGCAGCACAGCATTACGTGTGAGAGGTCTGTGTATCCAGCACAAACACTGTGCCCTAATGCCCTTCTCTTGTACTTCTTCCGCCCGACTCGACTTATTCGACGTACGCACGCACTCAGCAGTTTAATTATTACAACGGACGCCGACGGTGCTTTTGTATCGCAGTGTACTTATAAATGAATACAGCGCCGATACGATCTGCGAGGTGATTAATTAGGGACGTATCGATGTCAGCCCCAGCGCCGTCACATGTCCATCCACTGATCGTGCACAAACACTGCGCCGATAACACTATCTATCTATTATCATCGTGGAAGCTTCGAGCTTTTCACGAAATTTCCTGCTGCAAGCTCCGCTTCTAACTCTAACTGAATTTCATTACATTCACACACTCACATGTATAGGGTACCTATTTTTAATCGTGACCCCTGAAGATTTTAAAATGGACAACCCAAAAACACAGAAGTAAAAGGTGTTGCCTACTTTCGAATTTTAAAGGGTTACGATTTAAAATGTATTAATTTTTCTTTCTACTTTTTATTGATTTTTTTTTATTCGTGCATCTTTTAATTTTTTTATATCGCCTTCCATAGTTTCCACATGGAATTCTGACGGGAGGGCATTAAGTTGTTATTGTCAATCGTCCGTGTAACATTGATAATTCATCACGCCTGCGGAGCACGGTCCAAACAACCTGATTAATTAAGGGTTCTGGTAGTCGTTATTGATGGTCGGATTTTGTAGGTCACCCTGATTTGTGCCTGTGCTTGACAGATAACTACTGTAACCATCTAGGAGTGGCCACACGCAATCTGCTAATAACCGAACTGTGACTTTTATTACCGTTTTTATAGCATTTCAACTTATCTGATCGCATATATTTTTCGGTGGTGCCGTGAACGGACCCGGATTTCGATCTAAACACATCGAGTTGAATGCTTCTGAATGGAAATGGATAAAACCATCATCAATCGAATAATGTTTTGTACAATAAATATTTATGTATGTACAAAATTATCCTGTTCAGGATAACTAGAGTTCTCTAAGTTAAAAAACACATGTACAATAAAAAAAAAGTTCTCCCAAAATTTATGAAAAAAAATCACACTTGCAAGTTATGTTATGTCGTTTAGAATCTAGTTTCTATATCCAATTTTTATGGATAAAGTAATGAGGAATTTTTTACTTTAACTGACGTTTTGTAGATGTAGCACATTGCACCACATTGTGACCTTAACAGATATCTGAATTTCGTTTTATTACACGTTTAACATCCGGAAACAAAAAAGTGAGCTATGGTTTCTTTTATACGAAATAATTATTCGTAATTTCTAAACCAACTGCGATTGCGTATGAAATAACACGCTAAAGTGTAACGAATTACACTTACTGATGTCCGTTTAAATTTCTAACGATATTTGGAAATTGAATGAATTATCGGAATCTGGTGAAGATAAAATTACTAAAAAGACGACAATCATCACATTTCCAAGGAATCGCATAATCATATCGATTCACGAAAGAATTTCATGCTTTAATCTAAGGTATTATGGGGCCCAAGCCACAAACTTTACCAAAGTACTGACTCTCCTTACGATAAGTGGCCATTAATATACGTTAAAGTAAATAAGCCAGGTGATAAATACCCGGACCGTGTGAGAACCTCTCCGACGCAAGGTAGCAGTGCCGGTTCAAAAGTACCTCGCAATCCGTTGAGGGTAGGCAACCTAAGTGACTCCAGTGATCTAAATGAGCGGGTCCATAAGGGAGACTCGCTACCTCGCAGTTGTAAATTACAAAAGGGGTTCGGGTTTTGAAAATCTAATACGGTTCCGTAAGGACAGAAGATTGAAAAAATTAATTAATGTACACCGAGTCATTTTAGTGAACGGTTGCGTTCTCAATTCATGAAATTTTTAATAAATGTTTGCCGCACCCTTTTCGTGAACAGAAGTGTCCCCTTGTTATTTTATTTTTATATCTTTGTTCAAATAAAAAAATGTCATTTTTGCTTCTTCTTTAACTTTATTGTCGACTCCTTTTCGCGATTGGGTATTCCAATTTAAATATTCCTGATATGGGGTGATGTGATAGTGTACGAAAAGAAGACCCTTCGCTTAAAGCCTCATAGAGAAATAGAAAAACCCTAAAAGGGAAGCTGTAAAGAGATCCTGTGCTGCTGAGTCCTCGGACTGCCCTGTCAGGAAGGAAACTATCTTATGTATTGTCTGATTTTTTTTACTTAAACGCCGATTTATTTAAAGCGTGTTTTTACAATACATTCCTTACAGCGAATTTTGTGTTTAATTCACTCGTACAGTTCCATAAGCCCGAATGAATCTCCCTAACATTTCTTAATAAATGACCATGTGCTAGAAATCGGGGACACATAAACGTCAGTGTCAAAAAAAACGCCATTCTCTTTGATACCCTTATGCATATGTAATGTAATTTTCAAATCAGTAGATATCAAACAAAATAGCAAATGTAACAGTTATACTCAAGTGTCCCTACTGTATAGATTCTTATACTGTGACTCAGGATTGAGCGTTAAAATAAAACTGCATTAACTCATCAAGAAACCGCATTATGTAAACATGACTAAAAGCGGAAGATCCAGGAATCAGAATGTCCAGTTTAAAACGATATAAAAAGGAGTCTTACGATAGACATCACATACCCAGTGATCGTATACATCGCTCCCAGAGTCCGAAATTAACATTAACCGAATTGTTACGGTGAGAAAATTCGTTGCAAATAATTTCTATCTTTCGGGTCACCCTGTATCTTAACGAAAGTGTAATTGCGTCGCAGTTTGACCTTTGGAACTTGGACTGGTCCAAAAGCGACGCTTGAAACGCTAAATAACCCCGGACAATCCCTTTCTTTTGTAATGAGACTGTCCCATGTTGAAAGTGGGATATATTAAAGGCTTGTCATTGGCAAGTAGACCTCTCCCCCACCAGCGAGCCGATCACGTCGAACGCCGTGTTACGGTTAAAGAATTCATTTAAGTTATTCATAATTTTTTTTCGAACATCTATATTAACGTGGGAATCTAACGCCAGTCTTGGCCTACGTGGCGGTCGTCATATTTCACAATGTTGTGCAATATTACATCAGATGAGATCATGCGTTTTTATTTAGTCATACAGTATATCGCCATTTCACTCTGTTTCCTAGTTAAATCTGTTTTCAATCCTTACTACTCCTGTCTGAACTTGTGGTAGGGGAAGCAACGCAACGCGGCGGTCGCTCGCGGTGAGTCTGTTTTCAAAGCTCCCAGCGTACGGCCGTTTATTCGTGAACTTTATTTTTGTGCTCCTTTTCACGAGTGTATGTGAAGGAAGACGAAACCGGAATTACCCCGAGATTTGTTGTAATCGTACGTGGAGAGAATCTTAAGCTCGTCAAACAGCTTTTCCAAGCCTATCCTCGAAATAAGGAACAGGTATGTCTTGTGGCAACTGTGACGAAACGTAACACGTGTTTTCCTTCCATTAGGCTTTAATTTCAAGCCCCAGGTTCAAGTGATACCTGTAGAGGCAGTTTAGCTTGGGTGGATCATATCGCCATCCCCTTGGGTGTAAGTAAGGGCCGGTGTTGGCTTTCGCAACGATTTGAGCCCCGCAACCCGACTTCCTCCCGTCTGTGAAAGTAGGCTCGACCTCCAAGACGACGCTACTCTTGGCGGCATAACCACAACATCGACTTATTCCGCTAACCACCGTGAGAGGACGCGCCGATACTGTTGACAGGTGTTCGACATTGACGCTGAATGTTGGGATTTAATTGCCAAGGTCGGAATTTCTCTAATTATTATTATTGATTCAATTGTGTTCACTCACATTACCGCGGTGTAGCTTTTATTCACCGTTCTTTTGATAATTAAGTTAAATTCGTTAATCGCCCTACGCAATATTTGTGACCGAGGAACAGATCTGTTTGGTCGGATTGATTTTAGCGTATTTATTTAACTTCACCTCGTGTTCATTTTATTGGGACCCCTTGCAGGGCCGAACTTGTAAATTTTTAATATTTCTTTTTCAATATCTATTTTCTGAGCATTTAAAATAAAAAACAAGTGTGCTCAGCTGGTGTTTTTTATTTTGTTCACTTTGCCCACCTTTTGCTTTAGGGTTACGTCAAACCTCCCTTCTCCAAGAGCTTTGCCGAGCGGAGCTGGAGAAACGTCAGTCCCTCGCACTAATTTGCTGGCCTACAGGTAGGTAGCAGCCGACCCGATAGGAAATTACACCAATCTTGTGATTGCTCGCTTTGCATTCAGACCGCATTGAAAATTATTTTCGCTTATGTGTAATTTTTCATTAAACGGTATTCGTTTTGGAGTGAAAAAGTAAACGGGTATACTGCCCGGTTGTTAATTGTTTGCGACGAGTCCTTCAGGCTTCTCAAAGCTTGTCCGTCGAATTTACGGCAGGTATGTTTTTAGAGTTACGTCGGGCGTCGATCGATTCGTAACCTGTGTTTTGCTTTTATCTAGGCTTTATTATTGTTTTTTGGTTCTTCTTCTCCCCCCCCCCCCCATTTATTCCGAACGTTTCACCGGAGTTCCGCTAACTGGGAGCTACCTGGCGATATTCTTCGTTGTATCCTTGTTGAGAAATCTGATGGAGTCGTATCGTAAACCAACCTTGGCCGTCCATCTTACTGTTTGGTAATACGACAGTTCATCACAGTTCATCACACCACACATCACATCGTTCCTTTGAACAAAAGTGGTCACTGAAGTTGATGCAAGTGGTCTCTTAAAGTGGTAACACAGAAGTGGTTACACCGAACACGCATCCTGCTATTCGTATATGACGACCCCGGAATCAGCTGACGTGCATTCATAGCTGGATGTTGAAGGTCGGATCTTGCCTATATACCTATACATATTTCTTTGCTTAATATTTTGAACACATTCTAGTGCTGACTAGTTAAGGTTGTTTATTTTCTTTTTGCTAATTTAATTAATAATGCTAGTTTAAATTCTAATAATTCTTGACATTCTGCACTGTCAGATTAACTAACTGCGCTTTGTTTGTCTTTTGGTTTCATTTATTTAACAGATTTTTGTGTGGAACTTAGTTCACCCCTTTCAAGACATAATTAAAAACGTATAATCCAGCCCATCTCCACGAGTTAGCCGGTCGTGAGATGAACTTTATTGAAGATAAATCAAGCATTCATTTGTGTAGTACTATCTAGAACTCTGTTTTAAAATAATAGAATGTTTGTTTATATAAAAAAAAATTGTATTTTTAACTGTAAGAAAGTACACTGTCAAGGTTTTCTGTAGTCTTTAATTTTACAATATCTTTCAAACTAAAAACCTCAACAAACTTCGTTTGTATATTTCAACATTTGTAATCAAGTGTGTAGACAAACTTCAAAAATCCGTCCGTCTCTCTGGATCTATTACCATAGTTTGGGTGAGAAAACATTAATTTATTTTCCAAATTAGTTATGTTGTAACTAAAATAAGCATTAATATTTATTTTATTATAAAATGACGGAAAAGGAGAAATTGTTAAACGCTTAAGATTGTTTAGGCTGCATAAAAGTGTACCTACGAGTATTTCTTAAACATGAACTACCTGCTGTGATAAATGAAGGTCTTGTATGTTGCTTTAATTAGTTTATTAACAGGTACCTAACACATTACACAGGCATTACATCATACAACGTGTTTCTTATTCGGTAGGTTCTTATGTACTGTGTGTGCATGGTTCATGAGGGTATCCGTGTAGTAGGTGGCACACCGCAATATAATGGCGGGAACATTTAAACTATACTTATGGCACCTACTTACCTGCCTACTTAAGTGCCTAAATCCGGGTTTACACTTCAACACCCGGCCAGATATTCGTTCAATGAAGCAATACAATCAACTGGCAGAGTTGACAGCAAACCACTTACGTAAATGCTCATACAAGAAGCCCTAAAGTTGACCCCTGAGAGACTCCTTTCGACATCCAAAAAAAAGAAATGCCTGATCTGAATTTTATCTCGTAGTTGGGGGAAATAGACTAAAATTATCTTACCACCAAAAATCGAGGAATTAACTTCTAAGTAATTTTTTGGCCATTGGGCAAAACAGTCAATATTTATGGCGTATCCATTCAGTGGGGTTGAAACTCCTCGGAGGGATTAGGTATACAATTCTAATTTTTAAACTGTCAACTTGATTCAATTTTAATAGTAATTAAAACTAAATGCTTTTCAAAGAACTCATTACGCTCGTAATAACAGCATGAAGCTTTTTAATGATGCAAAATGAACGTTCTTAATGCTCAGGTTGAAAACACCCCAGAAAACGACCGTAACTTCGCATATATGTTATCACATGCGTGCCTCACATACCAAGTCGTAAAGAAAATGTAACACAGTCAAAACCATAATTTCGTTGCATTACGGCCGCCAACAACGGGGGCGCATGCAATAACCGAGTCGACTTCGTTTTGTCGTTGTGGCGTATGAACTGGACGTCGATATGCGTACAGCAGCGCGGTTTATGTTGGACAGATTTATGTGGCGTTATAGGTTGATTTATGGTAACGATTACTAATACAACAGTGGCGGACACTATTTCACGAACCATGAAGAACTACTTTGAAATCGGGAGAAGATGGGCGTCTGCAAAATGAGCTTACATAAAAATGGCAAAGTATTTTAATTCTATTCTAATTTAATGTTAAGTCTCCTACTTAAGTTAATATAGGAGAAGTCTGTATTTTATAGCCGGGCGAAACACGGGATCCTCCAACATTATATCTGATTTAGGGCTAATTGAATCGCCGTTTGTGTAGATTCGGACAACGCGAACGTCGCCAACACAATTGAACCGCCTGCGAGCGAATTTACTATTATTAAAACATCATCCTAGAAGTTCGCGTACTAAACTTGTGTAGAGCTTCATTGAAAACTGATCCTCATTCGATATCAAACTACCCTAGCTCGCTGCCATGTCTGGGGCGCAGAGATTAGACGCGAATAAAAAATTACAAGCGACGGGCAAATAGAAACTTTTTTGCGCACTCGCTTTTTTTCGCAATGTATTTAATTTCTCTATCCCCCCTTTTAATTCCCTGTGTCGTTAGCTTTCGCCGCCGTCGTTTTTTTTTTTCCTTCTTTTCCTTGAAAGGTTGTTTTGGATTAATTGAAAACATCATTGAATCCAAATTTTTCCGGTTAATTATGCGGGGGAAATTTCGGATTGTGTTTACGCAGTAAACCTCAAAATTCAGGCGAAAATCCTTTAGGTTACGCACAGCGGGGCAATTATGTTTTGATCACATGTAAATAACCCTTAATCCTTTGCATAATCCCGACACAGTATACTAGGTCGGCCCATCAGATTATGTAAAATCATATAAAGTTATCAATACCTGCAGTAATTATTATGTTTATGTGCCGATCCTGTATTAACTTACACGTGTGTACATTACATTCGCTTTTAATAAAATTATTGTGGAATTATATGAAATTCCATTCGAATGCGGTATTTTGTTCAAATATACATACTGCTGTCATGTTACCAAAATGAGGGTAAAAAAGGTACAATTTCTAACAATCGTAAAGAGCACAATGCGAGGAATAACAATTAGGTTCGACAACAAACATCGTTACTCCACACGAAAACACAATAATCTGGAAAAGCTTCACCACACATTCGAGGTCACAAAACCAACACCGAGAACTAAGAACATCAAAAGCTACATTTTATACACACCAAAACTAAAACACATCTTTATTGACCGTCAAGGAACGAAGAGGCAATACCGATCCACATCCCTGACAAAGAGATTGCCTGGATCAACGATTTTCGTAAGCAAGTCAATTGGGTTGAATTTTGCCACTGCATGGACAAGCATCA
This sequence comes from Dorcus hopei, assembly GCA_033060865.1. Lineage (NCBI taxonomy): Eukaryota > Metazoa > Arthropoda > Insecta > Coleoptera > Lucanidae > Dorcus > Dorcus hopei. The sequence goes on from CM065419.1 coordinate 38,806,444, forward strand.
TATGTGTCCAAAGCACCCGGAAACTGTCCATAGGAGTTGCCAAGAACAAGCGGAAAAGGAGGTTGATATACGTAGAAGATGGGAGGTTGATATACCTAGAAGATGTAAGGGACAGACTCCCTCGCTGAACAAACAGGCATCGACTACAGTAAGTTACTTACACTAAGTTACACCTAAATGAAATAATAAATTATGTAAATATTAAAATTTTGACTTGTAGGTTGGGTTTACATAAATTTGATTAAATTATTGTTAACCCTGTAAACATTAGTAAATTAAAATTGAGATATGCACTTACATGCAAAGAAGCAACGATTACAAACAAAGAAAGAATCAAAATGCGAGAACAAAATACAGAAATCACAAATGTCAACGTTTAGATGGCGCGTGGTTACACGCATTGTTTTGGTCGCGTAGCAACGATCAATCACAACAGAATTTCCGTTAAATGTTGCAGTTTACTGGTTCTTGAAACGGTCCAGGTTGAGCCAGGGGTTGTTACGGGTGACAAAGGCGAAAAGCCTTTGGGGTTGTTCCTAGTATGAAGTGATCTTGGTGATCTCTGGTCTCTTCGTCGTTGTCCTCTTCGTCGCCTGCTTTCGATGATGGCACTTTTCCTGTGTCCAAATTTGTGACAGTCATTGCGGTACAAAATCCAAGAGTTGGCGATTGCCAAATCCAAAAAATGGAAGATTGATTTTACTGTCCACTTGTTTGTCCTTGCGGAAATGCGATAGTACGCAATCATCCTATCGACAAGGTCGATGCCTCCCATCGAGTCATTGGGTGGTATGCATAAAACGTAGTACATGCTAATACTTCAAGCATCTACTTCGAAAGTGAAGTACCTACTATAGTAACGTAGTATTTACTATGCGATCTAGTAGATACTATTATGTAGAAGTTTTTACTTCGCATAGAAGCACCTACTGTAGTATCTACTTCAAAGCCTCAGATTCATTTTAATAGTAAATACTACTGCAGCGTAGTATTTACTACGTGCTGTAGTATAAACTTTGCTTTCGTAGTATATGCTTCAGAGGTGCAGTAGGTACTTTATGTAATAGAAGATACTTCGAAGAATATACTAATTTGAGAAGTATTAGCATCTACTTCGTTTTATGCATACCACCCATTGTATTTCGCCACGATGTCGGGCCTCGTAACGTCAATAAATTTGTTTCCCACTCTGGACTACCTTTTGCAAGTGTCGGTAGGTTGCTCTTGAAGGATGGTAGAGGTCAACAACACTGGTTTCATGTCGTACCATTGAATGATGTTGATTTTGTTATCAGATCTAACATTTTGTTCCGTAGCTCCTCTTCCCAATCTTTTTAGAGTTTTCTCCTGCGTCAGATGAACAGATGAGGGTACTCTCGATTTCATTATTGTTCCTGTGCCATGAATTTTTCTCTCCAGCAGATATTCCAATAATGGAATCGTGGTAAAATATCTATCCATGTATACATGTGAACCTTCTTTCAGTGTCTCAATGAGTCGAATAACAGCTGAGGGGCCGACGCCCAGTTCTTTGGTATCATGTAGGAAATTGGTTTTGCCTTGGTAAACTTCGAAGTCTAGAACTAGGCCCGACGGAGCTGCACATACGAAGTTCTTTAGTCCTTCTGGGTTTGGTTTCCCACGTATAAATTGTTTAACTCCACAGACGCCAGTAAAGGCAATCATCTGTTCATCAATGGCAACCGTATTTTCCCTTGGCAAGCGCAAACATGCCTGTTTAACTCTTTCCATCAGCGGTCTGATACGCCAAAGCTTATCTTTCTTTCGAGCATCTTCGGAAATATCTTCATCCACAGTTACTTTCAAGTGGCTACTGATCGTAAAAAATCTGTCCCTTGACATTGCTGTAGCAATTGAGAAAACCTTGGTGCTTTTTGATCAGTACATCCTAATCCGAGGAAATTTCAATACTGACATTGTAATAACAATGCCAAAAAATTGTTTGATCTCTTTAACGGTGAGATTTAAAGGTTTATGGTTCCAAATCATTTACTTCACATTTGTACACTCGCAAATGTTACTGAAATCATTGTCATCGATGTAGTCGGAGAAATAATGGAATGGATTGTGACCCCTTCTAGTCTCGCTGGTGTCTTCATCTGGTTGGGTAGTGAGTTCAATTCCAGAGAAAACGTTAGATTTTTTCCAAGTAAACTTAGGTTTAGCTGGCTTCTTTGGTACCGTTTTATTTGGTTGTTTGTCTAGTTTGTTACATTTCGATTCTTCCTCAGGTATGCATTTAACGGCAAATCATCATCAGTATCATAACTAACTATCATCAGGCAATTCTTCTACATTTGGCTCCTTTTCCAGATCTTCTACGGCTTCAATTTCGTCTGATTTACTTTCTTCGTCCGCATGACTATGACCTAGTGATCCCTCAACATTGCCTTCGTAGGCTTCCTGCTCTTTTTCAGGTTCAGAATGGTAGTACCGTTCTGTTTTACTTCCCTCCCTCGCGAAATACTGCCTTCTTATGTCATCTTCTTCATTCAGACGGCTCATTTAGGTCCTCGAAGTCAGAAGTAACTTGCAGTGCTTCCAGCAATTTATCGTCGTCTTCTCCTGGTCTCAGGTATTTTTTGTTGCCGAAAATCACTACAAAAATGAAGTTTTTCTGTTGATTTGTTCAAAAGTGAGGTTAGATTTTCAAGAGAAAAAAATAGTTATTAGAACCTGGTGTCCATTCTGTTGGACGAGGTGGAAATGGGGTTAGTAACTAGATATCATGCATCCCTCTCAGCAGCCGACGCTGTAATTATGTTAATGACAAACAGTTACGACAAAATAGAACTAGTAGAAATGGTCAAAAACATGTACTTACCATCAAGGGTCAATTTCTTGAATGTTGACATTGTGAAACACACATAAACTGCACTTTTAGACTGCATTTGACTTGAAAGCGAATAGATGGCGCTGAGCTAGGATACATTGAGATGGACATTGGGTTTAAAGTGGTATATTCTCTGCTGTGAAATTATAATGAGCGTTTAACTGGGTGTCCATTAAAGTGGACGCGGGGTCCGAGGATGATAAAAGGCCGTGTTTAAAAAAAATTCATTCTCTCGTCGGTTTCTGAAGAAGCAACAAAAACATTCCGCTCGTCCGCGAATGCATAAATTGATGCCGTCTTCGATTGATTTTAAAAGCTTAAACTTCAAGTTCAAACTTAGCTGCGAAACAACTTTAAAAGTTTTTTGTTTGTGTAAAGTAAAATTTTTATTTTATATTAAATTATCAACATAACGAGCGCTCCTGCATCCCGAGGATAAAAAGGTTCCTGCATTTCGAGTTCATCGACGTATTAGATTCCAAGCTGGACGAGTTTCTGATTTCCGAATCTACCAGATTTCTGTTTTCCTTAAGGAATGTCCTCGTTAGTTTTCAAACAAAATTGAAAAACGACTCTAAGAAATAAAGAACTTACAATTTACAAAACACAACAAGTACACAAAACATTGTTATCAATGACAAAACCGAGTTCCGTGTAGGATTCGCGAGAATCGGCATTAACAAGGTCACGATTATTGATACGAGTTATTTAAAAAAAAAGACAACAAATACACAAAATCTTATCAGTGTCAAGACTGAGTTTCTATAGAATTCGCGAGAGTCGGTATTGACAAGATCACAGCCATTTATGTGGAAGTATTTGAAAACTAAGCAAGAATCTAATGAAGCATTTTATTTACTTTAAATTGTTCGAAGTTGTTTTCCATACAGGGTGACTGTAAGAGAACAGTCTCTTAATCTTCGAGATCGTACCACGATTCACACCAGATGTTTTTATGAGATTAAAAATATTTCGTAAATAAACTAATTGAGTTTTGCCGTGTACGTGTCTGTTTTACGCTTTTAAAAAATGCGTGTAATTCCTGCTGATACAAATGCATTTCGAGTGCGAGAGATTATTTAAACTTGCACGAATTAATCTGGGTTTTAAACTGGCACCGTGTTTCAAGTGACACCGCCAATAAACAATGTGCCCGTTTGAGGTTTAAAATCTCGATTGAATCATCAATTTCATAGAGATTTATTCTAATGCCGATTTTATAAACCGAATCATTCGAAACCGGTCGGCTTCATTAACGTCGAGCCGCGGCCGTTTTTGTGACATTGACACCTGTTTCGGATGCACGGGGGTCTCCTAATGACGGGGCATTGTCGGGGGGCGGCGGTAATGGGCTCGCGGAGGGAGCGCCGGCGTTATCTGTCAGAACCACGCATCTTTAGAAATGGTCCGCAGGAACCCGTCGCACGTCCTCGAGAGCCTTTCTTGCGACATCCCATTTACATCCTTTCCCTGCAGGAATTTCGCGCGCGCGGATATTTAATGTTTAATAAAAACGCGCTTAATAATGATTAACTGTCACTGGAATGTAGGAGAATGTATCATTAGATTATAACGCCCGCACGGAAATCTTTATCTTTGTTTTTCAGAAACTTCGAGCGGAAAATTAAACGCCAAAACTAAAAGCGTTACACTTTATATAGAACGACTAAAAAAGTATAGAATAAATTCACTATTTTCATAGTTACGATGATAAAGTGAGGAATTTCATTAATTTGTTTAATGTTTAGCCCAACACCTCTTAATTTTGGTATCATATAATTTTTTACGGCATTGTATTTAACTCGTAGTCAGCTGTTTACTAATTTGTTTTCGTTTTCCTGTACATTTCCATAACAATATGGAATATTATTCAAATTTTTATTACAGGGAAAATAATGAAGCTCAAAGTTAAATTAGGCGTGAAAATAACAATACACACAATCAGGCCGAAGAATAGAGGCTTCAACTCGTGTGTAATAATAAATATGTAGACCGGGATTTGACGGAAATCGATGAAATCTTTGTTCGATTATTGTCTGGCCTCCCCCCCGCTGATTCGCCTGACAAAGAACCGACGGCTCGGAAACGCTGCGTGCCTTCTCCACTCACCGAATAATTACATTGCATGTGTGAACTCGGATCCTCGATTAGGGCCTCCAAACGACCGTGTAGCTTGTTAACTATCACCTCTTAGGTTCATAGGATTAATCCTGAACCTATTTCGCTAAAATATGACCACAGGAGCTGAAATTTACGACATCAAATGAAGCGTACGAACTGAAAGAACTTTACGGCCTTAAATAACGACGGCTGCGTAATTACAAATTTTGCTCCCGGAGTACTTACTAAATTAATAATTCCAATTTAGTGTTGGTTTAATAAGAAAGGACTGCTCCGGATTTCATTCTCGGTTCTATTAATTAGAACGCACAGGTTAAATTAAGAAATTTGTTAAAGTTATTGATCACATCCATATTCACATACACCTGTTTCACTCTCTAGTAATAGAATGTTGCATAAGTAAAAATATTCCTGTATTATTCCAATAGAGAAAAAAAATAACATACCTTCATTCACAATCTTAAATAAACTTTATCTACCATCCCGAGGTTGCTATAGTTTAGCGTTTAGTAGCGTCGTAAAATTGTTATGAACTTAGTTCAGTCAAATAAAAAAAACTCAGATGTTTGCGGGACTAAGCAAACCGACCTACAGGGTGAATGACACTTGCTCCTACAAAAAAGAAAAACGCATAAGAGAATAGATGTCACAGGTTACGGGAAAAATGTTTAAAAAATCCTTTTGAACGGTTTGTAATTAAAAAATTACCCCAAAATCAGCGGCACTGCGTACGAAACACGACGCCACGTTTTACAAACGCAGCGGTATAATAGGACTATACATTTTATGATTATTACTTTATTGACTTCTTGCCTGCACACATTGCTACCCTGACACATATCTCAATTGGTTTTATTACACGTGTAACAGTTGGGAACGGGAGTCTGACTTGTTTCTTTTAGCGACGTAAATACAGAGTGTCTCAGAGATTTTTGCACTTTTATTTTGTCTATAGCTTTAAAGTCTGTCGAGGCATAATTGCCTGATTGTTTGCTATGAGTAAAGCATTTCTGAATTTAGATATATCACAATAGTACGGTTTGATGTTCAACAACGTGCGTTTTGTGTTCGCAGATTTTATGAATTAAATCATTCTTATCGCAGTTCGGCGTCACTTTCGTGCGTGTTATGCTCTTCGCAACGTTGATCAAGCACCTAGTACCAATCTAATCAAGTCCTGGATACAGAAATTTGAAAAAAATGGTTCGACTGAAAATATTCGCCCTCGTGGACCTCCGCGAAGTGTGCGTAACGGAAAATGTAAGGCATCACTTGGAAGAGTGCCAACGGCAAAATAGACGACATCTAGATGATATGATTTTCCATACATGAATTTCCAATAAATGTAGTTTTAAGTTCTAAATAAAGTTCGTTGAAAAAGCTGATGATAGCGGAGCAAAATTAGAAAGAAAAGTGCATAACTCTCTGAGACACCCTTTATTAGTAGTTTCTAACATAACTGGAATTGCGTATGAAATAAGGGTAACAAATTCGCAAATAATTGTTTGTTAATTCGTGCGGATTGTTTACTGGAGCGAAATGTACCAGCTGCTTCGTCCCCAAAATAAAATCGCAAGGATTTAAATCTGGTGGTGGTAGGGGTCAATGTAATAATAGGAATTCTTAACACGGAGATTTAAATTGTTGTTCGGTTTAGTGATTTGTTTGTTTACCTATTAAAACCGGTGTTAAAAGTGATTCTTTGTATAGAATAATCTACTTCAGGTGTCAAGTAAATATTTTGTAGTTTATATTTTATGGTGTCAGTCGTTGATCTAAAAACGGAGTTCACGTGAATTCCACTTAAAGGTCAAGTTGACGATCGAGATGCCACGCCGCCGTGCGTTTATGAGAGCATTTGTTTCGTTCATTTGTTCCCCTATTTTTTAACCAGAGGAGCATAGTCGTCTTGGGGCTAATCTTTGATTAATTATTTCTCGAAAACTAAAGTAGGAAGAATTTTTTTAACATTTTCCCATACTCTCGGATGTCGCTTCTTATCGTGGTTTCATCTTGTCGGTTAATTAACAGTCACCCTACATGAACATAATTTGATAGATATAAGTAAAATTGGGCCATGTCACGCAAAAAGCTATCAACCCACATATGGACAGTTTTGATTTATAAGCCTTGAAAGTTTTGACTGGATAAAAAATTCTAAGGTAGATCAATTTTGTCATAAATTGAACCATAATATTTAGTGTCCGGTTTAAAGATTTTGTGATACATAATATTTTGTGTAGTGATAACCAGTATTTTTTAGTATAACCATATTATTTGTTTTCTTTCAAATTTTTCTAGAAAACGTTAGATATTTTGCGGGTTGGCTGTTTTTTGCATTATAAACAATGACAAAATTATGGAACTTAGGCCCGGTTTATTCATCTCTCAGTAAGTGGCCAGTAAGATACTGGATAGATTAAAGATAGGCAAATGCATTGCGCTAATCGTCAAGTAATAACTTGGCACTTTACTGAGAGATGAATAAACCGGGCCTTAATATCTTTATTTCAGAAATGTAAGCAAAAAGAAGAACTTAAAAATGGTAACACACAAGAAAACATATTTTTATTCTACATTAACATCGAAGTTAAGATGGTCAACATCGAATCCGTCTATGTATTCAACAATTCTCTTATCGCTGTTTAAGTTCTGCTAAAACCTGAGAACATCAGATGGTATAAGGTGAAGCATTTCGTTTAAAATTTTCAGTTTTGGTTCAGCAATCGGTTTTCCTTCAGGCCACAATGCCATAAGATCTGAAAAAATTATAGCTCCAGTAGATGGTCTCCCTCTAAGTATTTTGATATTTATTTTTTGATACTGATTTGTAAAATTATTCTGCTTGAGTAGTATGTAAAATGGCTCATCCTTTTGTAGTTTATGGATCTTACACCCAACCGTTTTATTTATCTTTCGTTTCAGTTTGTTTCGGGTTCACTATATTTTCAACACTGAAGAAAATCAGCTGAGTCCATTATTGTGACAACCAGTAGCTTTTTTTTTTTCGAAAAGTTTTCATTATATTTATGTAGTCAGCTGGTGTATAAAGCCGCTGCTGTTTTTTTAAAGCAGATTCTATATCACTAAAATCAGTTTCATTCGGAAGGAAGCTGTGTCTAGACATTAAAAAGTTCAAGGTGATGGTTTCAAGTGCAGATTCGGTGCAGAATAGATTTAAGCAGAAGAGTCAATTTTATATTTCTATTCTGCCCTCCACACGCATCGCTCCAAAGAAGAAGGTGTTTTACTGTTAGCGGTAAGAGACTTTGAATACTATGCTTTAGTAAACAGCACCCTACTTTTTGGGAACCACGTCCAGCTTCGCCTTCGACCCACACATAACAATATCCACGATCTTCTTTACCGCTATATACCCCAGCATTGTAGACCCAAAGCTGGCGTTTATAGAATACAGTATTTGAGGGAATGCGAGGGTCTTCTGTAAATCAAATGTTAAGCATTCGATTTCTTCACATTGCTTAGCTATCTCAAAATCGTGTCTACGTAGCGTTTGAGCCTCTTTAGCTAACTGTAAGTGTGCTTCATGCTGTTGTTTAATGTCTTCTTTCTTTTGTAAATTTTGCTCATTGTCAATTTAGGTCTTAAAGCTATCGCAGGTATTGCAAGTGTCTTTCTTTACTGGCTTCACCTTTACATTAAATTTTGTGTAAAAAATTATTTTATACGAAGCAACAACACTGATTGGATTATTTTCATCCTGGCAATATATTTCATACATTTTCTGAATCGTTAAACCTGGTGGAAGAAATCTGGCCTCTGTTTTGTTTCGACAGTAGTGTGAAATGTATCTTACTTATCTGGTCGATAACGTTTTGTACTGTTACATCCTGGAGCTTATTCCTTCCACCGGCAATACCCCTCTGATCAGTGAGAGCAGTTCGTCCATGAAATTTTTTAAGAGCAGCGTTAACTCTGCAGGTTGATATGCCTAGTGTTTTAATAAATAAAAAATAAAATAGTTTTAATAAATAAAAATAAAAAAGTTCTTTCTGTTGGATTTATACCATATAACCTTTGTTTAGGGTATTCAGTTACACTTGCAGCTATAAAGTTAGTATGAGAATCATACGACTCCAAAGACCAAAACCGATCAAAAACTTCTTTTCTTTTTTCCGTGGAAACTCTCTCAGTACATTTTTGAGGGCAAGTGCATTGAAAATCATTGAATTGTTTTGTTTTTACGCCTTTAGAGTCCTAGTATGATTTATTACTTTTTTTTTTCTTCTTCTAAGCCCTATTTTGATCCTCAAATTTTCACTTGCGTCCCTTCTTATGTCTTCCTGTACTGCCGTTATTTAAATTGTCACTTGGTTCATCACTTTGATCTTCGGAATCGCCAACCGCATAATATGGTTGTATATTGATAGCTTCTATTTCGTAAGTAGGATTTTTGTTAGAGTCGTCGTGGTCTTCCGATTCACTAGCCAAGCTCGGTCCTGGTTCTATTTCACACACATTTTCATCTATACCTAACAACAAGTTAATGACCAAAATTAACGAAAATGTGAAAAGTATAATTCCAAAAATTATATTATACCTTGATCGTTATTGTAAGCACAAGCAGTTCCAGAGTATTGTCATTTTTCTGAAACATTCATTTCGCATGTAATATCATAATTTGATGGTTTAGTGGTACATACTTGTGGCGATATGTTGTTTATATCTTTATTGTTTTGCTCTTCATTATCAGGTATTGAACTTGAACTAATCATTTCGCTTGTCATATCACAATCATCTAATTATTTCGTATTACCCATTTGTGGCTATAATTTTTTTGCATGTTTATTGTTTTGCTCCTCTTTATTGACCTCAGAAGCTGTAGAAAAATAATCTACTTATTCTTTGGTAAACAAGACTATTAGAAAAACAGAGCAGAGATTGCAGCGAGTTTGCAGCGGTTTTGCAAAGTTTGCAGCGAGTTTGCAGATTTTACAGCTAGTTTGCAGAGTATGTAACGAGTTTGCAGAGTTTGCAGCGAGTTTGCAGTTTTCAGCGAATTTGCACTCTTTGCTGCGAGTTTGCAGAGTTTGCACCGAGTTTGCAGAGCTTGCAGCGAGATTGCAGCGAGTTTGCAGAGTTTGCACCGAGCTTGCAGAGCTTGCAGCGAGTTTGCAGAGTTTGCAGCGAGTTTGCAGAGTTTGCAGCGAGTTTGCAGAGTTTGCAGCGAGTTTGCAGAGTTTGCAGCGAGTTTGCAAAGTTTTCAGCGAATTTGCAGTGTTTGCTGCGAGTTTGCAGAGCTTGCAGCGAGTTTGCAGAGCTTGCAGCGAGATTGCAGCGAGTTTGCAGAGTTTGCAGCGAGTTTGCAGAGTTTGCAGCGAGTTTGCAAAGTTCTCAGCGAATTTGCAGTGTTTGCTGCAAGTTTTCAGAGTTGGCACCGAGTTTGCAGAGCTTTCAAATCTTCCGCTCGAAATAAGCAGTACTTGTACAATACAATTTGTATATATGTGTACAGGGCCGGCGCTAGGAAATTTGCCGAATCTTTTCTATTGTCCCTATTTGCTCACAAATTGCAAGTTCACCTCATTTCACCGCCTCTGAAAATTTGCCATCTAAATCGGTCGATTCTCCGATTCATGTCTAACGCCGAGCCTATGTATGTATGTATGCGTAATATCTATCAACGTAGTTCACAAATCTAAACATAGCCTACATTTTTAAGTAAAGTTAAAAACTTACCGTTAAAAATAATTTCCTTGGCCGCAGCAAAAATTGTCATAGTACGATTGCTAAACATTTTGGTTGTATAAAATATCACCGAAATTTTCTGTAAGAATTTCAGATTATGAAATATCTCGATTTTTTTAATTGGTGGGTTGGTTGCCTTTTGCATAACATGGCCCAATTATTGTCTCCATTGAATAAAATTTTAAAATCTCACAAATTCTTTCTCTGTTATCGCGGGAATTGATGAAAAAAGAAGTTCAATCTTACAGATTTTACTTAAACAGCTTTCCTTATCACACTCAAACAAAAAATTGTAAAAAAATAACATTAACTGTAATTTTCAATACTTTCTTTAAAAAGAAGAGACTCTGCAATAGCTCTTTTAATCCCTTTTTAACGTTAAAAGATCTCTTAAAATATAATTTAAAAGCGCAATGTACTTACTTAAAACAAATGAAAAATTAAAAAGGGTTTTCGTGTGATAATTCAACGAAAAATACACGTACGTTATATTTTCAGTTAGATGATCACCGCGAACAGCAATAAATCTTCGAGGAAGCGTTTCGGTTAATTCGATAGCGACAGTTTGTTAAGAGCGTACGTTCTAAATTGATTCGGTTTTTTATTTCTTTTGACTTTTACTACTACTTAAAAGTAACCATAAATTTACGCCCGCTTCCTGTTTTATTTTTGTGGAACACAGTGGCGTTAGAATAACAAAAACACGCTGCGAACGGGGCGCGCTTCACCAATTTACTCCCGCAACTATCCTATTAATTGTTGAAATATATTTATTTTTGGATTTTACGGGTGCAGTCTTAATTGGGATTTATGTTTCTTGTACGATTTTTATTGATTGAAATGTCACGTACGTTCAGTTTTAAAGAAGCGTGGCATCTAAAGACAAGGTTTAATGAAGAAATTAAAAGAACTATCTCGCTTTTAAGACTAGCTAGTCTGACCCACCTAAAAAAACTTTTTTCCTTTTTCTTCGATATTAATATGAACTTTTTGTTAATGTTTAATATATTGGCATATTTTAAATCTGTAGGGCGCTTAACTAATTTCATTAGAAAAATAATTATATCCTCCATGTAATTTTGAAAAACGTCGTTCTTATTTAAACATCGTTTCTAACAATACAACAATTATTAGACCAAGAAGATACACCCACTTAAATGGCATAATACACTAGAAACAGTGCACTGATAAGAAATATTAAAAGTCCCTTCAAGTTTGATTAATTTATAACAATAACTTATTTACTTATACTATTCATTGCTGCCATGTATTTTTGGTTGCACACATATTAGGCGCAGATTAAAAAATGCAAACAGGGTCAGACTAGCCTTAAGTTTTCTGTATGAAATTATATTAAAGAATTCCTGACATATGATATAGCAAACACATTTCTATTACTTAAAGCTTTTGTAGTGTAATGTGAAGCAATCACTTATTTGTAATTTATTATAATAATGAGTAAATATTTTGCGTAGGCGAGTCCAGTAATGAACAAATGTCTTTATGTAGCGTGAAAAGAGCGATTAAATTGCATTATGCTTGTCCAAAATCAAACAAATCGACGGGGACGGTGTAAATGCGGCATTATTTATACCATGCAGGTATTAAATCGACATGAAACCGGTAATTTATAATTGGATTAACATTATATTTAGTAACACAATTAAAATCGACCGTTAAAACATAGCCGTCATACATTATAATATTGTGGGATTAAAATTATTACCCTAATTACGCTTTGTTACTTTTATTTCATTCAAATTTATTTAAAATGTAAACAATGCAGTTTAGCTATATCAATTGAATTGAGACTGGCCTTTGTATACGATTTTACGTGATTTTTAAAAAGATGTGTTGCATTGAATTTGGAATGCTTTTTTAGAAATATGTATGTAATTGAAGTACGCGTATTTATCAAGCTAACAAATGTCTGCTGTAATTTAAACGCCCCCACGAACATAACGGCAAAAATTCCCTGAAAAGATTTGCAAAAGCACGAATGCAAATGTGTACATTTTGAATAGGCCGCAATTTTTGAGTTAATTACAAGACTTTTAAACAACATTCGAGATACGCACACATTCAACCGTGAAGTGCAGTAGGCCTTGATTATTCATGAGAGCATTTTTTATCGCCGGCGAATGCAAATGTATTCGTAAATTTAATTTAATGAACTTTACATTTCAATTAATACAGCCACTGAGTTTGCAGTTCGAAATTTATTCGCGCGCCTTTATGCCCGGGCTGAAAAAAAATTCGCAAAAGCTCGATGGCTCCCGCGCGTTCTGTAAACTTTCGGTTGGGCGTTCGTTAGTGTTTCGTCGAAATAAATTACTATTAACTTTTTGCGTCGAATAAACATAATTTTCCCGGCAGCAGGTTATTGCGCGTCAAAATTATTTGAAGTGCACACGTCGTAATTACATGGAATACATTATATTTTTTTGCGCCCGGTTTTTCATTCGTTTACAAAACTCCGTTAGCGTAATGTTAATGAAATATATTATTTAATTAAAATATTAGTAGTGGCAGAGTTAAATATATGTATCTTTCTTTTTTTTCGCCTACGTGGTGCCAACGTCTTTTTTAGGTTGTTTACTGCAAAACAAACTCGCAGGTTTTCATCATTTACATTTAGAAAAATTAGATCAAAATGTAGAAATAATTTAATAGAAACATAGCAGATGTAACTGCCGAAAAAAGGATCAGCAATTGTCTTGAACAATTATAAATATATACGGAGTGTTGTAGTGATTTATTTGTTTACCTGTCGAAGCAAAGTAGGTTCATTTTATACAATTTGTACGAACTAATTTAGCTTAATACCTGCAAGCTATTCGAGTTTATATTTCATCTGATCACGTCAATTTCGTTTAAAGATCAAGTACACAATCATAAAACTATAAAACACTTTTATGACTGCATTTATTTCGTTCATCTACTGCTCTTTCTTAACCAGGGACGTATCGTCCTCGTTTTCTTAAAATACAATCAAGAGTTAATTTGATTTAAAATATTATCTTGGCTGTTGTTCTTCTTCTAGAATACAAAAAGGTATTAACATAATTTATAATTGACCCCCCCGGCTAGCGTTCGGCCAATTTTATTTAAAAATAATTACATAGCTATTTGGCCTATGGACGCTCAAGGGATTATAAAAGACGAGCGCCAAAGCGTCAGCTCGGCTGTAATTCGCAGGGACCAGCGCCCAGCTAGTGTAATTAGCGGCTACTCTCTGATTACAAGTCACGTGACCGGTCGCCCTACGGCAGACGTTGCCCGCCCAATGACTAAACTTATTGTCCCTGACACATTGCGAATTACCTTCATTATCTATTGAACAAGCAGGACATTCTTTCACGGTGATAATGGCCGCTCATATTCCCTATAAATCAATTGAATTCTTTACAGTGTACGTTCAAAAGATTCAATTTCGTTTTATAAATGTTGTATGACGATTTGGTCGGGTCCAAAACTGTTCGTGGTGTTCGCCGTGATTCACGTAGTAAAGTTTTCTCTGATCTCTTTTTAATTTAATTTATTTTGTTTCATTTAAATTAGTACCAGATTACAAACAAACCTCAAAGTGGCACCTCGTGTTCGCACGACAAAGATGTCACTCCCACCCTTGTTTGTTATAATCTGATAATCGTTCCTTTAAGTAGGTAAAGTCACACGTTTGCACAGCAATGATCTTCTCTTTTTTATTTAATTTGCGCCAGGATGAACAATTATCTAGCTGTAGTGTGTCACCAAATTTACTCTAAACTGACAGCCTCAACCTTACCTTGACCGGGTGACAAATTCTGCGCTGTCTCTTCCACCAGCTGATCCCCTCAGCTAGCAACAGTAAGAAGGGAGTGGGTCTAATATGATGTTCAATTATTAAGGGCGCCAGGACGGAACGAACCTCAGCCGATAGACAAACAACCTCGTCAGTATCCCCGAACTGACTTGATTGGGCAGAAAGCCAAAAAGAAAATAGAGGCTATACTTGACTCACTGGTACGTGAATGTAAAAATCAAACACAAATCTAAAGTTAACAAATTTAAGGTTTATTTACAAAGAAAAGTTCGAACAAATGCAGATTACACAACTACAACGAGGTGAGCATGTGGTTAAGTTTACTCGACGATGAATTATGATAAGTCTAAAATTATTTACTATCTATGGTGTCTCAGAACTGTCTCTGCATTCGACCGAAAATTCGCTCTCCAAAAAAAAACGCAATATTTGTGCAACGATATGTAATTTAAAATAAATCGTATGGAAGACTCACGGCTTTCCTGTCAGAGTACCGTCGGTAATGTCAATGTTGATGATCTACGCTGTGACGTTGGCGGTCGCACCGCCACCTATTAATAGCATCCAACGTCGGAGAAACTGGATTGAACGGGTGGACAAATGCTGCAACAATGGCGGGCCCACGTTTCTCGTAGACTCGGCAAAGGCGTAGAAAAAATACGCTCGAGGAGGGAATCGACTCGACTTGAATCCAACCCGAATCAGCTCCAGAAGGGCTCGGACCTTTTGATCATCAGAATCTGTACGGTTCTGAGAGCCTGTATGGCTCTGGGCTACCTGCCAAGAGTGTGGAGACTGACCAGAGTGGTATTCATACCGAAAACTGGCCGGGTGGACTACACTCAGGCGAAGGCTTTCAGACCCATCAGTCTTATGTCCTTTGTATTAAAGACAATGGAGAAAATACTTGATGGGCACATAAGGGGTGGTGTTCTGGTCGACAGACCCCTACACCAATACCAGTTTGCCTATTCAACAGGTCTATCTACTGAGACAGCACTCCATCATCTCACTTGGAGGGTGGAGAAATCTCTGGAAAATAAAGAGGTCCTCTTGGCTGCCTTTTTAGACATCGAAGGGGCCTTTGACAATACATCCTTTGACTCCATCACCACGGCTCTAAGGGTAGGGGTGGAGGAAATTTACTGCAGGTGGATTGACTGCTTAAGGAAGGGTGGTCTATACATCACTGCTGGACGACACCTAATGGCTGGGGTAGCGGGAGGCTGTCCGCAGGGGTGTTTTGTCCCCCTGTTGTGGAACCTCGTCATGGACGGGCTTCTGAGACAGCTAAGCGGTGAAGGCTTCGATCCCTTAGGGTATGCTGATGATTTAGTTATACCCGTACAAGGGAAATTTAATAACATTGTCAGGAGGACCGAATGCAAGTTGCCTTGAATGTAGTAACAAGGTGGGCCGAGGAGGAAGGTCTGAGGATCGGTCTCAAAAACCACCATTGTGCCATTCACTCGAAGGCGTAACAGGATTTAGGTCCTCTGCATCTTCGTGCAAACGACCTAGTCTTGTCGGGGAGGTAAAGTACCTTGGAATGATTTTTGACTCAAACTTACCTGGAACCAACATCTAGATAAGATAGTAAGGCGATCGGTGACCACTTTCGCGGTGGCCAGACGAGCCTATGACAGAACGTGGGGTTTAAAACCAAGTATGGTGCATTGGTTGTTCACCAGAATGGTCAGACCACCAATCACTTATGCAACTTCGGTGTGGTGGCCGAAGGTCAAGCGAAGACCACAAAACTTAGACTGGGCAAGATACAAGACTTGCCTGTCTGAGCATAACAGGGCGATGAGCACAACGCCCACCGCTACCAATGGAAACCCTTCTAGACCTCCCTCCCTTACACATTGTGATAATGGGAGAGGCAGACAAGGACTCCATATACTTCAGAAATCACGTCACCAACTTAATATAAGAACTGGTCATACAAGTATCGTTGGCAGAATAAGGGTTCATTTAATAGACATTAGGACGGACTATATTGCTCCCAAAGGCAATATAAACCTGCCCATCAAGATGAAATTTATGAATCTGATGAGCAACGGAAAATTGAACATGATTTTCCTCCTGGAAGTCTGATTTGGTATACAGACGGCTCCAGAACCGAAACTGGTGCCGGGTCTGGAATATCTGGGCATAGACCAAAGGAGAAGTTATGCTTCCCATTGGGCCAATTTGCCTCTGTTTTCCAAACAGAAATATACGCCATATTACAATGTGTGCGGGGGAAAACAATAGGAGGGCTTACACAATAAGCGGATCTTCATTTTAACCGACAGCCAGGCGGCTTTGAAGGCTTTAGTAGCTCAAGGTCTCTTCAAACTGGTGTGGGAATGCTTAAGTGAGCTCAATGACCTGGCGGGCACAACTGCATTACGCTGGTGTGGGTGCCGGGTCATCAGGTATTATCGGCAACGAAAGGGCCGATGAACTAGCCAGGCAGGGAGCGGGCATGGCATACCTTGGCCCTGAACCTGTCTAGGGCATAACCAAGAACGCTATCGGGGCTTTTTCGGTGACTGGATAAGCGAGGAACACAATAGATACTGGCTAAGTAGACCAGGACATTGCCATAGCAAGACCTTCCTCAGAGGTCCTTGCAAAGAAACTGCGGAACTTCTGCTTTTGAGCAGAAGCGCAACTCAGTATCACCACAGGGTTACTAACAGGGACACTTGACTGTTAAGGAGCACCTATGGAGGATCGGTAAATTTAATGGGGATCTAAACTGCAGACTTTGCAATAGGGAACCAGAGACGGCAATGCACATTTTGTGTAGATGTGATGTGCTGGCAAACCGTAGACAGTGCATATTCGGACATCTTATGATTGCTCCTGAAGACTTTAATACGCAATCAGTGAAAAACCTGTACCAGCTGGTACAGGGGACATGTCTCACTGAATGGTTGCGTTAACTGAACCAGGGCGTGCACAATAAGCCTAATGGCTGCGGTGCCCCCGGCGCATTTTTGCAGACGGGTTCTGGTCAAAATGTGGAAAAAAAAAAAAAAAAAAAACCGAATCAGCTCGGTGAAACTAAAGCTAATTCTAGAACTAATACTTGAACTAAAAGCCTGAAGAGAACAGATTCGTTAGCGTCCAAAATGGTGTTAGACAACTTGCTCAATATTTTACCTGAGATTTGTAGGAATCCCAAGCTTGAGATGGGGCTGAAAATATTGCACGTGGGTGTTTCAGTCTTCTTTATCCTATGTCTATATTGTTCAAGAGTACAGTGCCCTGTTAGGGGGTCATTCTAATCGGGGTTGTAAGTTAGAATTTGGTATGATCCTACTTCCGAGCATTATCAAGACTACACAACGTTGTATCTTGTTACCACCGAACATTGCGGAGATTAAAGCTTCTTACCAGTTGTTAAGGAGGTACCAACGTTGCTAGGTTGCAAATCCGATTAGAATCTGTGTCAGATGGTACGTCACCTTTCCTTCTGCACCAGATTTCCAGATTCGCAATTAGCCTCTTGACCCAAAGGGCTGTCTCGCAGTTCGTCAACCTGTGCTTCTACTTTTCCACAGTCTCTTCTCCTAGCTTGGTCTTTTCCGTGCGTGTTGCTTGTGCCCCTTTGGCTCTTTCCCACGCTAGGAATTCAATTGGAATCACCCTTGCTAACATAGTGCAGCTTCTGTAACCTCGTCCACTTGCTGTAGGTTATGTTGTCTTTAGCTTATTTACTTAAACAAGTGATCTCACAATTTTTCATCTACCAACTATTTTGGAAATACTTGTTTTACAATTTTTAAACTGCATTTAGTCGGTAAGTGTATTAATTTGTTTCATAAAATCTTTTTTTTATAGAGCTTTGGAGAATCTTCAGAAGACATCATCAACGGAATCCAGTATCAAATGTGTTGGATTCGTCCTGTCTTTATCGCCTGTTTCTTAGGTCCTTGACAAGGACGCCTACCAACTAAACTCCTTGTCCTCTCTTGCAGCTGCTAATTCCTGGAATCTGCCGTAAAGCATTGCATCAGGAATTCCGCACTGTCTAGTGTTGTGTATTTCCGTCTAGGTAATAATGGTTATTTGCCATGTTCTTGATTTGTTTTTTATTGTGCTAGCCTTTTTACTGTCGCACAATAAGCCTTCTTAGCTCTATGACATCTCGGGCCTTGGTTTACATAATCGTCCTGAGAATGTCTGTTATACAGTTCCACTTCTTAATTGGATTGATTGGGTTTCCGCTACGTTTTCAGTGGAGACTATGGTTCCACATTTCCTATAGGCTTCTTCACGTGTGTTTCTCCATCTACTGCAGTCAAAAACTGTATGCTCTGGCGTGGCTATCTCCTGACAGTACCAACAGACAATCAGCCCGAGTACGTATCCCGTTCATTCTCCATAACATACACATTATTAAAAGAACAAACGTTATTTTGTGTCTAAATGCATAATAAAAAAGACCCTGACCTTTTAATAACGTACCTGTTAAAGTGCTGAACGGGGTACATACTTTGGCCGATTGCTTGGGAGTTTCCCGATTTTATTCAAGTAACTGGCGAATACCCCATGCCCTGTCATGGCTTGAATGATGTGGTGGTCTACGTCTCCGTACTTCCGATTAAACCACTTGCCAATATCATATTATCATGTTTCATAAAATGAAATCTTCCTTCACCTAACCTAACTTTCTAACTTCATGTAAACGTAAAAAACGTGTAATTTTGTTCGTTACGTAATTTTTAGCTCAGGATTTCAGTTAAAGGGTCTCAGAGGTGCGCAGAAATAACTTTGAAATACAAAAAAAAAATGTAATTTAAATATATTTACTGGTGTGCCCAAGAAGGTGACCTCAATTAAAGACCTTAAACACGTCTGGAATTTAGACAATAAAAACATCCTGAAGGAGAGTGGACTTAAATTGATTCCCGCGCCGAAATTCCCATTTAATTAAATTTTCAATTAAGGGACTCGTTAATAAAAATAATTGACTCGGCGGGTTAAACGCGCGACGTACTTCCGATCCGACTATTTTTAAAATTACGCGCGATGTGTTAATTGAATACTGAAATGTTTTAACTCTGCTTTGTCAAGAGACAGAAATGTGCTCCGCCGGAGCCGAATAAATAAACCCGAAATTCGTGACGGGAGTTTCCGGCAATACCGGACACGCTTTAAAATTCTCGCAATATAACACGCAGAGTCACTTATCAAGTGACACCTGTAGTTGTCATATGGTAGAACCGGTTCAAAAATTACTATAAATATAATTGATTGGCCCTGGCATAATTAATTGCACTGCTGTTACGCAGGCCAATTTAAAACATGCTTTTCAGCGCACTAATTGATATGTAGTAATTAATTATACAATGTCATTTGCGCTGCAGAGGGCCGACAAAGGCCCCGCCATTCCAGTTGGCGGACTCAGCTATTTTATTATCAAATTTTAACTTACAATGCGCCGCTGTGTAGCCGAAAATTTAAAGCAATTTAATTTATTGTTTCATTGATGAATTGTTTTAATACAACCGGAAAATATTGTTTTTCGTTTAGGCATGCTTTTTCCGGCATTCCCTTTTTAATTAAAAAGTAGGCCTTCCATACAATACATTCATGCATGGAATTTATTTATTTTTTTACATTCTAAAATACAGGCAAAATATAATTAATTTCAAGAAAAAAAAAACGGTGAATAAAGACCATTTAAATAAGTGGCGATAAAAAGGAGGAGTGGGGGGGAGTGAAACACCCACGTTTTGTGCTCTGATTTCTTTACGTTTCTACATTAATCTTCCAGGCACGCACTTTGAAATTTCGCAATTCTCACCAATAAAAGCACAAACACGCTATACCACTAAATAAATAATTACTCTGATATTTCGTTCGCCTATTTTCGCTTAAGTTTCTGGACGATCTCGGGAAACTTCTTTGAAGTGAAACGCAAATAAGAACGAAAATATTCCGTCCACCTTCGTGACTTTCCTGAAAGAAGTGAAACACGGCGCAATTAAATAATTTTCAGGATCTTATGTGTACGTGAAATTTCTTTTTTTTACATGTCTTCATTTTAATGATCTCAGCCTGATGATCACAAGGATCTCAGACCAATCGGTGTTTTGCCTACCTTCTCAAAATTAATAGAAACATGGTGTAGCTGATCAGGTACGTTCACATTTAAATAGATATTAGTTGTTACCCTCTTTTCAATCGGGTTTTCGTTCTGAGTTTAATTATGCAACTACCCTCTCTTCGGTTGTTGATGACATCTGTAGGGCTATTGATGATAATAAGATTTCTGTGCTGGTCCTCCTCGATTTCTCTAGAGCCTTTGATACAATAAACCATGGCTTGCATGTGTCAATACTCCATTACGTTGGCTTTAGTTACACTGAGAAAAATATTCACTGTTGTTTATGAAAATTTCCATAAACATTATGAAAAATTTCTATAAAATGAGGGACAAAATAACTGTTTTCTTACAACTAATAAAACATTTATTCTAAATCACTTTATTTGTTATTATAGCAAGATACTTATATCAACAAGAAAACGGATATCTGGATAAGATGTCTGAGTGTATTAACGTCTAAAAGATTATTTCATTTAACTTTCCTTACAATGCTGCGTAGAAAATGATCTCATCGGAACACGAAAGGACGCAAATCGTAAAAAAAATGCCGACTGTGAAATTAAACGTTCCTTATAAAAAAATCCGAATGCCAACGAAGCAGTCTCGCATGCATTTGGTGACAAAGCTTCTTTATTAAAGATTTATTAGCTACAAATAAACTTGCATTTGCTAATATAAGAGAAAAATTACATATTTGTGCTCATAACACTAAATGATTTGAATATTAGTTATTGTAACATGAATATTTTCAATAAAGAGTCTTTCTATTTCTGTTAATATATATATATGTATTGTTCTTAGTATAAGCATTTATTTGTTGCAATTAAACTTTTGCCATACGTAAACATATTGGTACATAAACGTTAAAGACTCCTACCAAAGATACGCATTTATTTGCTGGAGATAAACAGTGAATCGTTTGCAATTTACCGGTAATTTAATCCATTAACAAAATGAGATCAAATAAGCTGTTATTTTGTTTCATTTTTCTCAGTGTGTGAAATGATCTCATTTTTTCAATGGTATTTACTAAATAAAATACAAAGAGTTCCATAGCTGTTTACATAAAGATATTATGTAAACAGCTATGGAAGTCGGGGTAGGATTACCTCTAGGGAGTATTTTAGGACCATTACTGTTTTATATTTATATAAGCTTCATGTTCAATGTGGTTCATTTTTGTTTGTAAGTGTTATTTATACGCTGAAGGCTCTGAGCTTCTGCACCACTTCAATCTAGCAAATAGAGTTCAAGCTGTAATGCGAATTAATATTGAAAGATATCGGTTAATTGTAGAAAAACATGTAATACCTAATTCAAAACAATATTGTTAAATCACAATTATAATAACTGCACAAAATGCGAAAATAAAATAGTAAATGCTCAAAAAGTTTTTTCTTTTTTGTATTACAATATAAATTTTCTCCAAAATACAAGAGGTAAAAATGTTTAGATGGCAGTTTTGACAGATACATAACATATTTAAGGAACGTCTTTGAGACGTCTTTGTTTCGTCATTAATGTCCTAAATCCTCGCGATGTTAAGAAATTGAATATAATTGAAATTTATCTCCGCCCACAATTTTCACAAATTTCAATTCCTATTTCGTAAATCACAGTCTCCTTTACTATTTTTTAAATTGAATATATATGGCAAAAAATTCATTGAAATAAGTCTTTTCATTATGAATCTGAATACCTATTATATGCCAACCGAAATTACCGGGATGTTTATGTTACAATTGAGGACCTTGCTGCAAGAACGATGCAGCTCCAATTTTAACCTAAATCGAGGTTTTATACTAGTAAAATTATACGAAACATGTACTATCGCTTAGTGTAAGAACGACGCAGATCCTATCACTGCATGTAACTTAAGTTAGTGAAATAGGATATGCGTCTTGTATCTTTGGCGCAAGAAACCAAACTTGTTTTTTGCGTTTTTCGCAAAAGTCTTAATTTTGGAGCTGCGTCCTTCTTGCAACAAGGTCCTCAATTTTTCTCTTGATTATGAATTCATGGTGCGATGATATTCTTAGAAAACAGGGCTGCCTTATTAAATCTTAAAGCCAGCGTTACAACGAGGAATTAAATGTTGCATAGAAATTGAAGCTCTGTAAGATAAAATGTTTATTAATTCAAAATTTAAACTATAATTAAAGACTTCATCTGTTGACTCCGTCATATTTCAATTACGCGCCTTTGCAATTTGTCGTCCTCCGCCTCCTATTGACAGAACCAAGAACCAAAAGATGCGTCTCTCTCTCTGATCATTATCTAACTCCCGCGATTTCCCGATGCGCGAGCAAAGTGAATTCTGTTCTCAAATTGTGGAGTCATTACTAAAGGCCGATTTATAACTCGATTTTAATCGCAATCGCAATTTTAGTCGTAATCGTAACCGTAAGAATCGTAAGGATTTTGTTTGGGCTATTTTATAACTGATCGCAAGCGGCGTCGTAAAACTGCTGTCATCTGGCCGTTAAGAAGTTAGTTTTGACATCTGACAGTGTAATATGACATTGGTGTTCTAAATTTAGGAGCTATTATTAATTTATTACACGTATACCACACCAAAATATGGCCGGCTTAGATCCCAGCCAGATTGCCTGCCTAAATTACTATTTCATCGGAAACAATCGGATTCAATCGATTATCGATGCATTTCCATTGGTCGATCATAAGGATCGGATTGTAAGAGATGAAAGTTGACGAACTTCTTACGATCCTTACGATTCCGATTGCGGTTGCGATTGGGTTATAAATTAAACACAGGACACCGTATCTTTCAACTTTGTTGCGATTACGACTAAAATTGCGATTGCGATTAAAATCGAGTTATAAATCGGCCTTTACGTATATTTTTCAAAACAAAGGTAAGTCTAAAATTGCCCAACTTGTGTTAGAAGTTATAAATAAAATAATGCAGATTCGAGTTTGTCGTTTCCCATTCTTTTGTTGAAAAGTGTTTTAAACCTCACTTACTAATCCATATTATTGCGAATATGTCGAGGTGAAAGTCTAGTATATCGAAACGAAAATTGTGCAGATTTGTGCATTTCGGCTTTATTTCTAATTTCCGTGGGCCCCTTCTTGTATAATAATAACTTTTAGATAACATGCTGGCGTAGAATTTGACAACGAGGGAGGCATTTCGTTAGTACATTCCTCATGGTCACTTATGGTTAACACTCTTGAAAAGAAAGGTTTATTGGTCTCCAAAACAAGCAGAAAAGAATTTTTTGAAACTGTTAAAAAGTGACCAAGATGCTCCTGAGATTGGAAGTTGGAAATTGCACACAGTGAAATGCATATTTTTTCAAACAGGTTTGTAATAATTAAGTATGTGTCCGTTTGTTTCTCATGTTTATCTAGATTTGTGCAGATAGTTTTAAGTTTGGAAGTTTAATAAGTTTTATGTACATGGTGTTTGAATTACATTAAGATGAGAACCTTGCTGTGGATGAAAATACTGATATGTGCGATCGGAACTAACATTTGTGATCAAATCAGTTTCTAAGAATGCTCTAGTATCAAAGTGCATAATGATAGATAATGAGATAAATAAAATAAAAAACCAAAATTGAAAGTAATATTTTCTGCATAAACCTATGCAAGATAAAGATAATTATTTTTTTAAATTTTAAAGTTCATCTAATCATTTATCCGTTCACCTAATAATAAATTCAAATAAAAAAAAGGTGTTCAAAATGACCTCCGTTGTTTGCTAAATACATTCTAGCGCGCCTCAAAAGAGATCTGATTGAGACCTAGAACTCCGACAGCACATTTTTGAGACCGCACAATTAATTAAAAATAACAATGACATGTTACAAAAGGCAACAAGATATCTTCTGAAACGCGCCAGAACGTATTTAGCAAACAACGGGGGTTATTTTGAACATCTTTTCAGATAAAGTTCTTTTTCTCTTAAATTGAATTGATTATTAAGTGAACGAATAAATGATTAGATGAACTTTAAAATTTTAAAAAATAAAAGTGAAACAATAAACACCCAGTATTTTTGAAACGGTTTACTTTAGAACAAAACTTTATTAGAGTTTTTTGAATTTTGAGTTTGAATTGATTATCATATAGGTGAGGTGGTGACATTACGTCACGGGACACCCTGCATATATGTATGTAATTTACTTTTTTAACTTTCTCTATGACTAGAGGTGACTAACAATTTGTTTTTAAATTCAGATCACTGTATATGTATACTTTTACATATTTTAATAGTGCTTTTTTTATTATTCACAACTTTTCTGAAAATATCCAATAATGTTTGGGTTTGCCATTTCAAAAGTAAGGGGAATGAGTCGATAGACTAGTTAAAATGACAAATAACGCTGAATATTAATTGAAATTATTTTGCTCTTTAATAGGTTGTGGAGAAGGTATCCAAACACAAAGTCCGTTCTTGAAACTTTAAACCAGTGTGTAACAAGTGTAGGAGAATAATTATTCTTTGATTAATGTAGATATACGGGTATATTGTATATGTACCTTGTGTGTTTACTTAGGTTTTTGTGTTGTTTAACGTTTGTCTGTAAATTGTTTTTCCTATAACTAATAAAATAACATTTATTGAATTTATGCTGCATTTGTATTTTTGCCTTTAAGGCCCGGTATTTCAGGCATGGTTTAACTTAACCTTTAGTTTATGTCCATAGGAATAATTGTTTTTACAATTGCTACTATGGGAATAAACTAAAGGTTAAAGTGAAACCATGACTGAAATACCGGGCCTAAATACGTCATTTATGCTAAGGAATAGTACGACAATTTGACGTCTCATGCATGACGTACTGGATTGGTTGCCAGATGACGTTCCTGGACTGTAACATTTGCCAGTCATATTGACGTTATATGTTCGTCGTTTGCGACGTCCCATTTGGTCTCCCAAGTCCAATAATTGACGGCATTATGACGACAGTGTGCCGCCTGGGTTATTTTTTATCGAATTTGTTCCTTATTTTTTTCCACACTGTATATACAGAGACGGGAATGTTAATATTTTATTAGAAATAAAGACCGGCTTGCATGTTTGTCTGCTGCGTAAATTAAAGATAATTCTTATTACTCTTTTCGGGGCCATGAAGACTCTGATAACGTCGCAACCATTTCCCCACAAGACAACATTATATGCCATATGAGAGTAAATCGTACAATAATACAAGTCGATTAGTTTTTCTCTGCTTAATATTGATTTCATTTGAAAAATAGCAAAATAAGCTTTATTAATTTTCTTGCAATCTGTTCTCTCCATTTTAGGCTTTCATCTATTCGTACGCCTAAAAATTTGGCGTTTTCCGCAGATTCTACGTTGGTGCCTTTAATGTCATACATTTCTTTTTCTGTACCTTTACGATTGAAAAAGTTTATTATTACCATATTTACAGTTGGTTCTTGTCCGATGAAATTTGTATCACAAAATCTTTTAAGCGGACACTAAATCGCGCACTATACACTTAACGTTTCGCAGTCGTTCGACGAAGCTGTCGAACGACTGCGAAACGTTAAGTGTATAGTGCGCGATTTAGTGTCCGCTTAAAAGATTTTGTGATATTTATTATTACCGTTTTTGGAGGTTTAGTATAAGTTTATTTCTAGTATACCATTGCCCTAATTGTCTTGAAATTTCAGACACTGTGCGTTTGAGTTCTTCAGATATTCCAACTGAGTTTCCCATAGTTGTATCGTCGGCAAACAATGTAATTTGTTCTGTGGTGATATATTTTTCTAGATCGTTGACATAAAGCAGGAAAATAAGAGGACCTAAAGCGAATCCTTGCTAAACTCCATAGTCCGTATTGTAGTAATCAGATTTCTTACTTTGGACCTTTGCGCATAATTTACGGGCCGTAAGAAATGGTTGCATCCAGTTCAATACTATAACCTTTATTCCTACGTATTACATACGTGCTAGTCTATTAATTTTGGAACCGAATAAGATACAAAGTTCAAACAAAAACCAAATCAAAGTAGATAAAAAATACTAATTATTGAGATAAAATTACTTTAGAACATCCGCTAGGTGGCGCCGCGCGCACTATGAACTTCAAAATTTTAAATAAGTAGCATGGTTACTTAAGTGACATATCATTTTAAAAGAATTTTAAATCTACATTCAATGACGTTATCAGTTTTCAGTTTCTAGAATTGGTTTTTCAATTGTAATTTTATAAGACAACAATCATCGTATTTAAAACCATTAACTAGAAAATATTGCTGTCAACAATCATAACAAAAGTAAAACACAAAAAAAATAAATGAAATGAAAGGAGATCAATAAACATATTTACAACTGATGTTCAATATGTCTACCCTCTAATTCCTGGCAATAAAACATTCTACATTCATCACGTACATTTTGAAAAATGTCAATTGAAATAGCTGCACATTCATTAATTATTCTTTGCCTTAAATCCAAAAGACTTTCTGGTTGAGTAACATAGACCTTACATTTAAGGTAACCCCACAAGAAATAGTCTAACGGAGATAAATCGGGAGAACCTGCAGGCCATTCTATTGTATCACGTCGTCCGATCCATCTTCCCTGGTACTGCCTATTCAAGTACTCTCGAACTGGTGCATAATAATGTGGAGAAGCACCATCTTGTTGGAAGGTAATTTCCACATCGCCAAATTCTTCAGGATTATTTTCAACAATTTCAATAATTCTAACTAGGTTCGATAGTATTTTCCAGCATATCGAGATACACTTGCCCAGTTAAGTTCTCCTGCAAAAACAAAGGTCCAACTATGTGATTGCCCAGTATACCTGCCCAGACATTTATTTTCTGAGGAAACTGAGGGTGGCCTTCTCTGTAGATATGAGGATTTGAATCGCACCAATATCTCACGTTTTCTCTGTTTATGTGACATTCGTCACTAAAACATATTGTTCTCACATAATGTGGACTTAATACTATTCGCTCCGATATCTGGTCACAAAATTCAATTCTACGATCTGAATCATCTTCTGTGAGTTCGAGGAGAATTTGTATTTTATAGGGATGAAATTTTTGTCTTTTTAAAACTCTCTGTACAGATTTTTGACTTATGTACATCGCAAATGGTAGCAACTTGAGATGTAGATTGTTGAGGATTTACTATTATTCCGCCAACAATGTTGATTTGTGTGTCTTCTAAAAGTGACGGTCGTCCACTTTTCTTCGCATTCATTAAGCTGCCTGTTCTTTCGAATTTACTTAATATTTGTCTAAAATAGTTTCGTGAAATTGGCCGATCGGGATAGGTAGCATTAAATCTTCGTTCTGCTTCATGAAAATTCCTTTGCGATTCATAAATAATTCTGATAGCATTTACCCTGTCTTCCAAAGGTCGCCCCATTTCAATTATACGAAATACATGTTATTATGAGTGAATTGTTTAATGTTTATGGATCTTTATTTCGTTATAGTTTGACAATTTAGTGATTTTGTTTTGAAGTGATACATTTTCATTTGTTTTAGCATTTATAAGCCTACTAGAAACAGTGATTTTATAAAAAAAAATATCCGATATTTAACAAAACAAGTTTTTTGTCATTAACTCAAAAATAAATGAAAACTGACAGCGTCATTGGATGTAGCATTAAAATTCCTTTAAAATGGCATCTCACGCTATTTAAAATTTTAAAGTTCATAGTGCGCGCAGCGCCACCTAGCGGATGTTCTAAAGTAATTTTATCTCGATAATTAGTATTTTTTATCTACTTTGATTTGGTTTTTGTTTGAACTTTGTATCTTATTTGATTCCAAAATTAATAGGGGGAAAGGAACTTTAGACTGGCACTGTATAAATGGTATGTCCAGGCAATCAAAAGCTCGTGACAAATCAAAAAGAAAGTCCGGCCACAAAGTAACCATTATCATAGTATAGACATATTCAAAAAACATCAATTGTAGCGCTTTCCGTAGATCTATTTGTACGAAACCCATGTTGTCTTCTACTCATTGCATTTGTTTTGTCTAAGAAGTTGTATGTACTTAATGCGTTCGAAAACTTAATATCGCTATTGGTCGATAGTTTTCTAAGTCTGTACGGTCATCTTTTTTATAAATGGGAGCGACTAATGCCGTTTTTAACGAAGATGGAAATTCACCCGTTTGTATTGAATGATAAAATTGATGATGTATGCCAAAGATTCAGAAATTAAGAATGTATTGTATTTAATATAACTGTAGAAATATCATCGTCTCCTGGACTTGTATTATTTTTAAGATGCATCTCAGCGGAATCAGTCGGAAGATAACAAAAAGGTTTCTGTATTCGAGTTACCTAAGATGCATACTGTAGAGGGACTTTTATTGTAGACTTTTTTTAGGTTATTTTCAGCTGCAGTGGAAAAGTGTTGAGCGAACAGGTCCGCTAGTACGGTTGGATCAGAAATATCAATGTTTTCAATATTTAAAATAATTATTTGTTTTTGTTTCCGTCCTAATTCCTGATTGACGATGTCCCAGACTGTTCTTCGTTTGTTGCCTGATTCATTGATTTTGTTATTACAGTATTGTTTCTTTGTTTGATTGATTAGTGTAACGTACAATTTTCTATGTCTTTTGAATTCATTTTTATGAATAGTTATTTGACTTGTACTTTGAAATATCCAATGCAAGTGAAACTGCACGTGAAAAAGGAAGACGTTATTTTGTTAAACTTAAGTTAATTAATAATGTTTTTGATATTTTCTAAAAAGAATGAGAAGTGGGATGTGCCTATAAGTCAGTGTTATGCAAAAGTGGAGGAGAACAAAGGAAAGCGCAAACGACGCAATAAATCAAGTAGCTCTTCGTCTTCTACAAATTCAAGTACAGCTAACTCCTCGTCATCAAGTTCCAAGTCTTCGCAAAAGATCAGAAAATTAAAGGCAAAGACGGCCTCTTTAGAAAGGAAGGACAGTACGCCCGGCGCCGGGTTTAAGAAGACATTTGATGAAACGTTAATACCACTGTTTGACCCAGGTACTGATCACGGTGAATTGAATACTAACGGTGGCAGCATTTCGGCAAGCGAAATAGAGAGCCGTTTCGTCATCGCATACCCGCTCCTTTTACACAATAAATTATTAACCAATATTAACTGCCACGGTTGACAGTTGTATTAGAGGGAGAAGCGGGTATGCGATGACGTAATGTCTCTCTATCTCACTTGAATGCTGCCACCGTTAGTATTCAATTCACCGTGGGTACTGATAACCACAACATAAACGTACGGTGGCTATCCCCAGGGCGAATAGCCAATGTGAGAGATATAATCGGACCATACAGAATTCCTTAGCTACCAGGGCTGCTGGAAATCCTGAAGATAAGTGGGACAAATTTGTTAAACAGATCCAGAGTGCTGTGTATAAGGCTACAAATGCATCTCCTTTAGAGGCAGTAGCAGGATATAAAGGACGACATGTGGCAGATGTGAGTGAGATTGGAGAAAAATCTGGAACAACTCGATTTAAAGGTTTTAAGAAAGAAGATTAGCAGGAAACTGTCGACACAACAACATGCACAAAAAGAAAGATTTGACAAAAGCAGAGTAAATGCGAAGAAATATAAAAGCGGTGATGTGGTTATGGTACTGAAGACGGATACAGTAGCCACTGGTAGCAGCCGATAACTGTTAGCGAAATTCAAGGGACCTTTCAAAGTAACAAGAGCGCTTGTAACTGATAGGTATGAGCTAGAGGATTTGCGTGAAGGGTACAAGAGCTTTCGAACTGTGATTGCGGTGGATAAAATTAAACCATGGATTCTGATGAAAAATGAAGATGATCCAACCCATGGCTAACATAGGTTAAGCGCCTAAGGTTAACACAGGGTTAGCATCCGAGACTAATACAAGGTTAACACTCAATGCTGGTGCAAGACCAGCACCCACGGCTGAAGTAAAATCGTCATTTAACACAAGCTGGGCAGAGGATGTCCAGAGTGATCAGGATGGGCGAATGTAAGGAAGAGTAACCGGCAGGCAACACTACACGTGAAAAAGAAAGAAGTGGGCGCGGCTGAGCGGAGTGATGAGATACTAATTAATAAAGTTTTTGATATTTTCTAACACAAATTTTTCAGAAAAATTTTGTGCAAATCGGTTTTGATTACAGCAGATTCCTCGAGCATGCTCTGTACAGCTGTTTCAGGCCTAATTGGGCCTTCGTCAGCAGAGCCGTAGCTTGAGAAATCCACTACAAACCAAACCGATCTGTCCTAGGTTATTCGCCCTTGCGCCCTTGAATTTAAGTAGTGACATCTTGCGATCGCTTTTTGACCTGACATCGTAGTAGCTCGAGAAATCCACTGCTATGGCTCTGCTGACGAAGGCCCAATTAGGCCTGAAACAGCTGTACAGAGCATGCTCGAGGAATCTGCTGTAATCAAAATCGATTTGCATAAAATTTTCCTAAAATTCTCATAAATGCTTTGACAGCAAGCATGGCCGCCTCGCATGGGATGACTTATTATGTAGCGAACTGGCTTCAATTTGTCAATCCTACTGCGATGTCAGGGGCCCAATTCTTGAAATCATTCGACATCATGTCGTATACGACATGACTCAAAATAATGTAATTCTCGAACGATTTGTATAGTTTTGTATGAGAGTCTACGTCATTTTGACGTCATGTCGCATACGACATTTGTCGAGTGGTTTCAAGAATTCGGCCCCAGTTCAAAAAGCGATCGCAAGATGTCGCTGCTTAAATTGTTCACAAATGTTTTCGTTTTTGACTGCAATGTTATTTCAGGTTTACTGGTTTTGCTAGAGTTGTTTTTACACTGCTCTTTGGGACAACTTGAGTTAATACCCCAAATGATAATTTCTAGAAAATAGTCAAACATTACGTTAACATCAGACAAGCGGTTGTAGATGGGGTTAAAACTAATGTATTCCAAATGGCATTTTAGTTTTTGTAGATTGTTGTCGTTGATTTTCCATCTTGTTTCATAGTTAAGGTCATGATCAGGAATAGCTTGTGAATTAGGCCACTAGTGCCAGATGGTCACCTACATTTGGCTGGAGAGTTTTGGTTTTACGTAGATGTTGAATTTTTTCGTCTATGAAAATGCAATCAATTTTAGAAGAAAAACCGTTGTTACTTATTCTAGTTGGTAATTCGGAACTACATACTAAGCTAAAACTATAGAGTGTAGAGATGTCTTTAAGTAAGTGCTTGGCTGAGCGCGTTATTGAAATAATTAATATTTAGGTCACCACTTAAGAAAATATTATCCCACAGTTTTTTACAATATATTACTGTGTACTTCTAAAAGTTTTTGGTAAAATAGGTCGAAGCTACCGTCCGGAGATCTATACAAAGTAACAACACAACACTCAAAGTCAATTTCAGTTGAAAGATTCTTCATGAAAGTTTATTCGTTTATTTTTAAAACTTTTTGGTGTTTAACGAATATCATTGATCCACCATGTTTATGCTGATTCCTAGAAAAGTGAGCACAGGATATGTATCCTGGTAATTGCATTAAACTAACATTATCTTCACAACACAAATAATGTTCGGATCGATTTGTTTGACAGGGAATACTATATTCTAATAGAAAAATATGGTGCCTAAAATTTGTAAGTGATAAGAAAGTAGCTTGTTGTATATTAATTTAAGATTACACATAAAAAGGAACTGATTTGACTGACACGTAAAAGAGTTGTAAGTAAACTACCTCTGTTGTCGTTTAATAAATGGTATTACAATATAGCTTAAGGAATGTTTCGGTACAAAGCCCAAGATTTGTTTGAATTGTGACAGCAATACTCTGTAGCTTGGGCCCGAGAACCCGCAAGCCATGCGTCTTGTGTAGCCACAAGCGTATTGTTGCTTAATTTATTGATATTTACAGCGTGGTTTGCACTCCCCAGCAGGAATGTCATCGCATTTAACATACTTGTCACGGTTTTCTTCATGAAATTATGCCGCAAGGCGAAAATTATAACGCAGTAAATTCCACCGAGATACTCTCGCACTTTCTCAGCGCACGTTCTCTTTTTCTCAGTGTAATTGCTAATTATAATTAAGACATTATAACTCAGAGCCTCGAGATAATATTTTGCTGTTTAATTTGTTGTACGCTTCATTTATTCTCGTTGCTGAAATTACCGAGTTGGCGCGTTTGCTTGCTCATCTGCTTTGTTGGTTCAACAAATTTTAATGCTTATTAAATTTGCGAGTACGAATTGCATCGATTCACTTGAATTTTATTGAAATAGTTACACTGCAGGGGCCCCTTTAAAGCTCGCGAGCGCTCACGTTTTCTTTTTAGGAAAAAGTACAAAGCTAATATTGAAGCGCTCGGCCGGTCCGACAAAAATTGCTCGCTGAATACATGACAAAGTGATTGCACATTCAATGCGGCAGTAACATAAATTGTCCACCTATAAAGCGTTCCAACAGTGCATCACTAATCACCTAACTAGTGCCGCTGGAGGTGACCGTCTCCCAGCGGACTTCTGCAATTTGAATGCCGATGACCACACGGTTTAAATCGAATCTGATTCGATCTCTGGCGAATTCCGTGTCGGACGATTCAATTATTGCATGGCATCCGTTCAGTAATGCTGCTGGCGTACATGAGGACATCATATTTCTCCGACATAATCGGTTCATATTAATGAACGTTACGCAATTGTACTAGTCACAATTCAAAATAATATCTTCTTTTTTTTACAAATTTGCAAAGTGACATCTCGTGTTTGCACAACACAAAGACGTAACTCCCAACCTTATTTGTTATAATCTAATAATAATAAAAATTCAAATTCATAAATTCATCAATTTTCTACAGCGTTTTATTTAGAAGAAAAGTTTTGAGTTTGCGCTTAAAAATAACTACATTTGCACAGATTTTAATATGATCGGGCAACAGATTAAAATATTCCAAACCCATGGAATTAGGAGAATTCCGAACAACATTAAGTTTGCTGAAAGGAGGCCGAAATCTTTCGTTGTTTCGTATGCACCTAGAATGGACGTCTTTTGATCTTATAAACTTTGTTTTATTTTGAAAAATATGTACACACAATTCAAATACATAAAGAGACGTAATCGTCATAATTTGAAGATTCTTGAATAGTTCTCGGCAAGAAGTAAAATTAGAAACACTTGTCATGATCTTAATTATTTTTTCTTGTATCACAAAAACGTCTTGGGTCAGCGCTGATCTACCCAGACGAGCCTCAACCTGCGCAAAATAGAGATATCTAAGTCGGTGCGACCGAACTGCAGTCCGTTTTTTCGAAAGTGACCGAATTGCGGTCAAAACATTTCTACGTACGTGGCAGGATGTAATCCTTGTCCGAATTGCGGTCAGAATTTCAACGTGGGCAACATTAAGGCTTAATAAACTTTAGCTAAAAGTTTTATATAATTTTGTATTTAGTATTGATTAAAATATATATCACAAAATCTTTTAAGCGGACACTAAATCGCGCACTATACACTTTACGTTTCACCGTCGTTCGACAGCTTCGAACGACGGTGAAACGTAAAGTGTATAGTGCGCGATTTAGTGTCCGCTTAAAAGATTTTGTGATACAAATTTCATCGGACAAGAACCAACTGTAAATATGATTAAAATATAATTTCGACGACAAAAATATTAAGGGATTAAGACCCCCGTCCCGGGATTTAGGGCCTGACCACAGTTCAGTCGCGAAAAACAGCCTCCTTAATGACCTTCTTACCTGTTTCAATTTTGACCGCAGTTCCGATGTCCCCATCTAAGTTGATCTATATTTAGGATTGATCTTAGGTTGCGAAATAGAAATGATACGGAATTAAGTTTGGTAACTAATTTTTCACAGTGGTTGTTCCAATTTATATGCTCGTCAACAGTCAAGCCCAGAAAGCGCGTTTCACCGACTGACACAGCATTGCTATTGTTTACATTTATATTAAGCCTAGGTACCTTACGCTGACGATTGTGAAAAACAATAAAATCAGTTTTCTCACTATTAAGAAATAGATTGTTGCTTGAAAACCAGGTATTTAATTCCAGCAGAAAATTGTTACATTTGAGAGAAGCCTGTGCGAGCGAATTATCTGATAAGATTATCGAGGTATCATCAGCATATATTGTAAAATGGACGGAGTCATTAATTGATGGTAAATCATTGATATATAATAGGAATAAAACCGGGCCGAGTATGGAACCTTGAGGAACCCCCAAGGACACCTTACCGAGTTTAGACGTATATTCAAGTTGAAAATTGTTGTGCGCATGTAATAAACCAACATACTGAGAGCTTTCAGAAGTTATCCAATTCAATGCCACCCCTCCTATCCCCATCGAAAAGAGTTTTTTGGATAAGATGCCATGATCGACACAGTCGAAAGCCCGACTGAGATCACAAAAGATCCCAATGGAGCTTTCACCTGCGTCAATGTGTTGCAGAACAATTTCATGGAAGGATTGGATCGCCGATGATGTCGATCTGTTTGGTAAAAAACCGTGCTGCGCTGGAAAGACCAAGTTATGACATATTAGAAAACTTTGTAAACGGGACAAAAAAAAGCATACTCCATAAGACCGACAATAGTGCAACTGGACGAAAGTTCTCCATTTTGTGGGGGTTTCCTTTTTTAAAAGCTGGAATAACTTTATTGATTTTTAAGCCACTAGGAAATTCACCAGTTGAAAATAACAAATTAATTATGTGCTGTAGGGGGTAGCATATGTATTCGGCGATTAATCTTACTATATATGGCGGTATATCGTCAAAACCGCAAGATTTTTTAGCTTTAATTTTATTTTTTATAATTTGTAGAACTTGATCAGCAGTACAGTAATTTAAGAACATAGACGACTGGTTGGAGGTGCATTTGGTTGTATTATTTTTGTCTAAATTGGGCTTAATTATTCCGTTAGTAATTTCCAGAGGAGTCTCAATGAAGAAATTGTTGAATGATTCAGAAATAACTTTAGGATTGTCAATACAGTGATCGTCGCTTTCAATACTGAGGTTATTATGTGACTTTTTCTGTCCTGACAACTGTTTAATTACTTGCCACGATGCTTTAGAGGGGTTATTGGCACTGAAAATTATATTCTGATAGTGCCTTTTTTTGATGTTTGAGATTAGATTAAGATGTTTACGTCTGGCAATTTTATGGGCAGGCTCAAGAACAGGATAGTTACATTTTAAGATGAAAAGATCTTTTAATTTTGCACTAGACGTTCTAACTTCGTTCGTAACCCAATGTTTAGGATTCGTATTACACTTACGGGTATGTTTAACTTTTGGAAAGTTTTTATTGAAAAGCAACCTGAAAGCCGAATGAAAATAATTAAAAGCTTCGTTAACGTTTTTAATACTATATAAATTAGTCATTCTGTGTAAGATCATTTATGAAATTTGAAATGCTGACGTCTGTAAACTCTCTCCTGAAGAAAATAAAATCTTGAGTGTTTGAATTTTTAAAAGATTGATTTTGAAATAAGATAGTTTTATGGTCAGAAATAGAGTTATCGATAACAGAACAAATATTTGATTTTGTATTGCAGAACACGTTGGCGATCGTCGTCAGTGACGTAGCTGAAACTCGAGTCGGCCACCTTACAGCATGTTCCAAATTATATGATAATAAGGCATTACATAAAGTACTAAATTCATTGTTAGAATTGTACCCGTCGGTATTAAAACCTCCGCATAAAAATATTCTTACATGTAAAACATAAATAAAATCAATAACAACAGCACATGAGTTAAGAAACTGATTTAGGTCCGCAGAGGGGGAACGATAACAACATAAAATAATCACAGTGTAGTTTTCGTTGTGAGGTTTCCATTTTAGGGCGCAAATTTCTAAAATTTTTTCCTCACAATATTTGGCTAAGGCCATCTTTATGCCAGATGCCGATACCGCCACCCTTGCAGGTGGTGCAACAAAAGTTGTTTCCTAATTTAAAGTTGTCAAAATTAAAATATTCTACATTTGCCTGCTTGAGCCAAGTCTCAGTCAAACAAATAAATTGTAAGGAGTCAAAATTTCTGATATATTCAGATTCAATGTAATCGATTTTACAGGGATTCAATCATTGAATATTCAATAATAAAAACTGGGGATCAAATATTAGGGATTGAAGGGAAGCCTCACTCGATGGTAAAAAAACCTATTGACGCAGGTGCCTTTAGCCCATGAAGTTGGGTCCATTGCTTCCTTAAAATGCTCATCGTGTACGCTGATCTTGAAGGACGAGTATTGGTCGGGGTTTTTTGATACCAGTTTGTCACATAAAACTTCCGAAAACATTGGTTTTAGAAACGATGTAACGTCGGCCGCTGTAGTTTCAGGATACAATCGGTAAACATGCAGCTCAATGAATTTGGGAACAGCTTTTAATTTTATTTCCCTGTTAGTATTAACCCCAATTATAGGTCGCTTCGATTTTCTTCGGCCGTCCGGTTTGGTGTTATTGCCGTTATTATCGTTATTGACATCCAGATTGGACATTTGATATGTTTTTTTGCTATCAAATTGACCTGGTTTTGAATTTGATGGATATGTTTTGTTTGTTGTAGTTGATTTATCTTCATTGTTTATGATTACATCCGCGACATCTCGCTGCGGTCTTCTCAAAATATTTGCGAAAGAATTTTCTTTAACATTCGGAGATCAATGGTTGTAAACAGCTTTGGTAAACAGGTTTGGCAGATGGCTGTATTATTTAGTCACGAGTATCAGTTGCCGGAGGGCGAGAATTTGCTACCTACCTGTGTAGATAAGCAGAAGTTTAACACCGGAGCGAAATTGATCCAGTGTCGCCGACAGCTTCAGTGGGACGGGAATGGGTTCTTAAACCATAACGCGAAGGCCAATCCAAAATAGGCGCCACTTAATTTTTTTTTAAAGGAATTCGCGTAAAAATTAAGAAAAACACGATACGTCCAAAGCATGAACACAAGTTTATTAAAAGATTGATCACAAGTAATCGATTAAATCAGATGGTGAACAACACAACTAACGTTAAACAGTTAATCCTAACAATTCGGATCCGAAATTAATACAAAGTTAAATAAAAAAAAACATTCACTTATTCTAACGCCGAAGTACTCGTTCGATGAATTACGTTTAGTAAGCGTAACGCAAGAGAAAAGGTGAATTCCTCCGAAATGGAGTTTACTTCGCGGGTATACGCAAAATTTACGTGTGCGAAAGCGACAACATCAAAACCACCGTAACACAAGAATAAATAAACATAAATATCCGACCTGATTACGTAGCATTCACACGTCTGTCGAGTCGGGGGCGTTCCACCGATGCAAAGCGGTAAGCGGCGTCGCTGCTCCTCGGAGTGTCGGTCTCCTTGCGGGGTTTAACGGTCTGCGCACTGGGGGTCGGTACGGTACTACGGGCGGTATGATGATCCCAGTAAATGTCGCACGCACGGATAGTCGTCCGAACGAAGAAAGGATAGCCAAAACGAAAAGCCTAAGGGGAGCAAAATGACCGTAAACTGCAAGATAATGCAAAACGATGGAGTAAACCTTACCTAAGTCAGAATAGAACGTAGGCTGAACACGAGTTGGCACACAGTGAACTCTCTCGTACAGGTGAATTAATCAGAGTCGGCCAACAGCCGTAAGATCTATTCTCTTCCTCCAAGAGAAATTAGAGCGGGAACCCACAAAACTAATTACACGCAAATCACCTGACGGTCGACAACACACCGGCAATTCCGGCGTTTTGCAAAATCGAGAGGGGTAGAAAACTGTATAAAGTGAGATGAACGGTGGTCTGTTTGAATCGTACCAATAACATAAGAATGTGGCATCAGCGGAAACCAATCAAAATAAAGGGCAAGGGTTACGGACATACGCACCGGTTTCAGGTGCGGATGTTTTTAAAACAAAAGAATTCGACCATCCGTCGTCGTCCGCGTCACAAAGTAGTACTCTTTAAATTGGACAAATAAACACCGCGTAAACGCAATTCCAACCCTAAGCAAGGATGGGGCTAATTTTATATAATGAACTTGCTCGTCTAATTTGAAGCTTTTAGCGAAAACCATGTTAAAAAGAAAGTTTTGGGTAAATTACACGAACGAGGAATTGTAAATTCCTACGCATAATGTGGAAATCAAAGCGAAGTGTGCTAAAAATAGATGGTAACGTTGAAATGTGTACTGTACAGGGTGTGTTCGTACACAGGTGGAAAATAAACTGTAACAAATTTTCCGGATCTGCACAATTTGATGAAATGACAAAATGATTTTATCTCTTTGTTCAATTAAACTTTTCAGTCTTTAAAGAGTGCAGTGTCGACATGATGTTGTTTGTCACGCTCACCTCTTTGTCACAGCAGATAATATTGTTATCGTCAATCACCGTAACATTTTTTAATAATTTTACACAACTAGGGTGCGACACAGATCCACATATAATGAATGCATTTGGGGCCTTTCGTTGGGGCCACGTTGCACTTTTTACAGTTTTTAGTCACCGGTTCACAAACCACGTTAGCCTCAGTCGCCATTACTGTGACACATATTAAACACAATCTATCGAAAATTTTAGGAAACCAAAAAAATACAGTACATATTATTTAAAACAATAATTCCGGCTCCTCCACCGATTATAAACATCTATCAATAAAAAGATATGTATAAAAATTTGGAGGAAAGAAACAAACGATTTTCAAATAAATTTCGCAAAAATTTGCAAAATTAAAATAATGAAAGAAAATTA
The DNA here is from genome assembly GCA_033060865.1 of Dorcus hopei. Taxonomy (NCBI): domain Eukaryota; kingdom Metazoa; phylum Arthropoda; class Insecta; order Coleoptera; family Lucanidae; genus Dorcus; species Dorcus hopei. Next base: position 38,845,738 of record CM065419.1, read on the forward strand.
AACTTTGAAGTCTTTTCTGTAAAATTAGGAACGTAATAAATGGAGGCGTTTAAAAGAGCCTTGTCCTTTAAATGAATGTTAAATCAAGGTTTTTTCCCCCCATAAATAAATGGAAATCGAAGTCGGAATATTTCCCCCTGGAATCTAATTGCGCGGGAAGAGCCAGAGGTGAGACGACGAAGCGAAGCAGTGAAGGTTTTGGTAAATGAAGCTGCCAATCGCAAACTGCGCTCGAATTAGTCCGTGTCTGGATAAGATCCCCGGTCCAAGTGGCACATTGCGGTGTCGCCCCAGTACATAAATAACCCCGCGGTTCACTACAACTTTTGCCATTCTGCCGGGCTAAACTTTGGGTCCTCTCACCCTGGCACCACCAAAGAGTTAACGTGTTCCTAGTATTCCTGCGAAAAACTACAAGCATTGTCTGGAAAGAAAACAGCATAATAATTTCACCCCCTTGAATTTTAATTAAATGCAGCGACAATTTTGACACCTTTTAAGTTAAACTTTATTTTGAATGTAATGATGTGTGCAATAAGAATGAAAAAATCCAAATCACTTTTATTTTTTTCATTTAATATACGTAGAGAGTGTCCCATAGATAAAGGCCCATAATGCAAGGGCTAACACAATGACACACATAGAATCCGCCAGCTCCAGTAAATTTTTTTGTGAACATTTTCGGAGAAATTACGAACGGAATGCATCATTGGCACGCAGATCTGATGTAAAACGATAATAAAACTGACCTGCTCAACATAATGACACATATTGCTGGGGTCTTTGGATTCCGATCTAGAAATTTTTATTCTTTGTGTCTGGCCTTTGTGAAAAATAATGATAACCAAATTGTTTTTAATTAAAATTATTGAAGTAGCTATCACTGCAACTTATTATTCACATAAATATTGATTCTTAATTGCATCATTATTATATTGTATTTAAAAGGGTAGTATGATATATTTTTTTTTATTGTGGATATAATGATTTATTCGAGATTGTTAAAGAAAAAATGTATTAGTGAAATCCTCATTAAGAAGCTTTACTTGAATAATGCGCACGTAAAACTATGGGTAACGCGTGAATATTTGATGAAAAGTAAAAGCAGATAAAATGAAAAATTAAAACAATCCACCATGAATTTGCAATCCAGCTATTTTCACACGTTTTGAGAGATGTAGAGCTGGTAATGTAATAGCACTTTGTCTGTGATTACATTATTTATGAGCTGCCAATAGCTCTATTCACATATGCGAGGGCGGATGCGACTGTTTGCACCTGGCATTGATTCACCTCGCCGTTCTTAACGCACGTATTTTAACTTGCCCGGCGAAAATAGAAAATAACCTATTCTTCCGTTCTCATCGTTCGAAGGCGATTCATAAATCTGAATTTTAATAGACACATTAATCAAAATGAAAAAAAACTAAATGAGAAAAATTGCAAAATGTTTTCCAAAAAAAATTAAATTCAGAATTAAAACAGAACTAAATAAAAGCATTCAATTAAGTTAATAACTTACGTAATGCTAATAATTATATTTATATTTTATTTGTACCACAGAAGAAAGCAAATACGAATTAAAGATTCAATTAAAATTACTCCAAAATCGATTTATACTCACCGAACGACGAAGCTTGGGAAGGTTTGATTCCATGTGATTCACCGTCTATACGAAAAATACTTAAAGACATGAAAATAAAAAAATTAAATAACATCTTTTTGAAAGACGGCATTGCGTGGGTAGTACTGGAAGCTAGTTTTATCATATGATGTGACATGAAGTTGTAAAATTCAAGTTAAATTACATTTAGGTTTTTTTTACGTAAGACATGAATAATATAAAAAAAATACGACAATAAAAAAGGAATCAAATTTCGCGTGGCAAAAAAATTCACTTGGAACTGGGGGATCAGAAGGTTAAATTTCCTTACGGGAAACTTTTCAACTCTCAATTTATGAACATTTTAAGTAGCGACATCTTTCGATTGCTTTTTTTCTCAATTTATGCTTATCTATGTATTTTGTTTTACAAAAACTCCTCATTTTTATTTTAAAATACTTATATGTATTTATTTTAAAACGTATACAGTGTGTTTCGCAACTTGATGAAAAATGCAACTAATGAAAATTTGGGTGAAAATTAATATAATGAACCCTTTTTGTATAACATTTTATTAATAAATTTTAGAGATATTAAATGTTTTTAATAAAACGACTTCTGATCGCGACTGCGAATTAATGAAAAGTTGAGAGATCTAGCAGGATAGCAGTCAAAAGGGGGCAAATAAAAGTTTACTCTTGTTTGATTGCCAAGCTTTCGGAAAGTATTTATTTCCTTCATCAGGGCGGCTATAATATTAATATGAAAGTGTTACACAATTGAAAATGATGAGTTTTAAAATTCTACTTACATCTAAAGCTAAAGTTGCACATTTGTGCAACTATGTGCAACTTTAGCTTTCTGAACCTCACTTAGATGTAAGTAGAATTTTAAAACTCATCATTTTCAATTGTGTAACACTTTCATATTAATATTATAGCCGTCCTGATGAAGGAAGTAAATACTTTCCGAAAGCTTGGCAATCAAACAAGAGTAAACTTTTAATTGCCCCCTTTTGACTGCTATCCTGCCAGATCTCTCAACTTTTACTTAAATGTTTTTTGCATAAGAGTAGACAGTTTGATGATCTCTGTCTAATTTTTACAACGTCTATGGAAAAATGCGTCGTCAGTGATTAATCAGTTGCTATGTAATCGAGCATTCACCCGTTCAGTTTTAACCACCACGTATGCTGTGTTGCAGTTGAAAAATCATTTGAGTTATTCATAATAATTGGCAGTCGCCCTGTATTTGTGCGGGAAGCCAAACTTCAATATGCGTGGATGACTTTTGCCATGTTTCTCAATATTACGCCACTAGACCATACGCTCTTATTTAGTCCTACTGTATCTCTTCATTTCACTCTGTCGCCCGGCTAAAACTGATTTCATTCATAACGACCGCCATCTCAGCGCATAGTTGTGTTACCTTTAAATCTCACGCTAAAATATAGTGGCGATATAACGTCTTGCAATTTCGTTTTAACACCGTTGGCGACCCTGATGCCTCTCCTCTACATCGCTATGGGGGAAACCTGCGTACAGTGATCGCTGAACTTTCATAGGCTATGAAGGCCCCATGTGACTCTCAGGCCGCCTGTCATTGGTTATCGTCGGTAATCCCTGTGCGTCGAAGCGACCTCCTTCATCCTCTACCCGGTCGCGTTCTCTTCCTTGTTCGAGCTTTGTGCCGGTGTGACGTGTTTTTCGTGTGTGTTAAATTCAACGGACTTCTTGCTCGTTTGGAGAAGTAAATCAATTGCGGCTTTGCTGGAAAATCATTTGACACCACCGAACAGCGATTGGAGACAGTTTTAATCTCCTTACCAAGCCTGAGGCCCCAGTTCTCTCAGGTAAAATATGACGTCACGTTGATTTCTTCTACTGCCGACGTTTCGTTCTCCATTGCAGAAGAACTTCATCAGGGCTGCTGCTACTGGTGGTGTTGCTGCTGCTTCTCGTTAGTCGTTGAGTCTTACCAGCAGCAGCAGCAGCCCTGAGGAAGTTCTTCTGCAATGGAGAACGAAACGTCAGCAGTACAAGAAATCAACGTGACACGGTTCCAACCGGAAGCCAATTCAAACATTTTGCTAATGCCTCCCACTCCAGTAGGGAAAGTGATCACATGATCGACGAAAACCAATGACAATAATGCCCAAATACCCAATTCTCCTAATCTCCAAAGAAGAAAAAGCAGCTTTAGAGAATATTTTTCTTTGTGCTAAATACACCATACGTGCTACGCTTACTAAACTACTTAATTTACTTTACGGATTACGACCTGTGCATAATCGTAATTAATCAACTAACCTCCCTACTTTAAGAGGCCATTAGCAATTGTAGCACCTTAGTAAACGATTGGCAGCGCAGTTTGTAGGGGTGGCAATAACGAATTATTATATTTCGATATTGCTAAATGTGAGATTGTGTCGTTTGCAATTGGTGCTGCTGTTTTTATTTGCCGATGATACGTAACCAGCCTCGTCTGCAAACAAAATTTGTTAAATAAGCCTTATTTTAAATAGTGAGGGAAAAATTAGGAATTTTTTTGATTCAGGGTTGGGGAAAAAGAGAAATTTTCTTGAACGTAGTGGGAAATTCACTTTGAAAGGGATGGCAACCTTGGGTGCAACCCTACATTTCCTGTAGGTTATGATAGGTACCTTTAACCTCTTTACTTGACGAGCATTTCCGAAAATTTTCCAAATTTTCGGACTTCCGACTACAAAAACTGAATGTAAGTAATTTGGAGATAAACTACACCTATTCGATAAGTGAATTAATTTGTTTCATAAAAATCAAATCTTCCTTCGCCTAACCTAGCTTTCTAACTTCGCATCCTCAAAATGATTTTCAAAGAAATTGCTAATTTAAATTAAATTTTGTCCTAACTAAAAATCTCTTCTGTATTTTTTTGTTAACTATTAATGCTATCTCATCATCTAAAATTATCCTGATTAGGTAATTAAACTGATTTTCTTCATTTTCTAATTGAAAATCCTGCTGCAATAAGGAGGTATTTGCATTTTTGGCCGAAATGAGTTATCTGCAGTAATCAACCCAAGAAGTAGTCCTTTATCGTTTGGCGCAACAGCGAGAGTTCTAACTGAAATACTTTTATGGGTAGAGCGACCTGAACACATGCATCCTTTTTTATTAGGTGCAACATGGACGTATCTGTAACATCCACATACATCCACATTTATAAAATTTATAAAAACACAGATACATCCTTATTGCAGCAGAGTCTTCAATTGGAAATCTACTATAAACTAACTTAATCGATGACTTTTAACTCTTTTCTAATCAGTCCTAGATCGTTTGTGTCCGTCTCATGGCGCAACGACACTTTTAAACCGCACAATACATTTCACCGAACACTTATTTCACTTCCTTCGGCTCCCGTTCTAGTTTCAGTGGCTGGTAGCTCATTGTGGTTGGATGACTGGTTTCTGGTGCTTCTAGAAGCATCTCGTCAACCAAAATTCCAGATGTGTGTAGTTGTTTGAATCACCTCGGTACAGGTAAGTTGTTCGTTTCTTACTTATCCTGCTTTCCTGAAACCTTTTCTTCTTCTTTTTAGATGGATATCACAGCAAAACGTTTCGGACGTTTTACGATTACATAAAATATTTAGGTACTAAGTAGACTTGTAACGTTTTGCTGTACGTTGTATGCATGTATTTATTGTTTTATTTTTATTTTTTTATTATTATTGCAATGCAAGTGACATTTATTTGAACACATTTTATGAAATACAGTTGATTACACTTAAATTAATAACTTTCCTTGAGAAGGTGAGTCTTATCTTGATAGAAGAGAGTCTACGTGGTGGCATTTGTATAAAATGTTACTGAACTTCTTTGAGCTTTTACAAAGCTAAAAGAAAAAAGAAACACATTAACCGCTCTTTATAGTTTCTATAGGAGTGATCAGGACCTGTAATTTGGTCCAATTACCAGATTGTCAATGTTAAAACGGCGTGTGCGTGCTGTCGTTTATACTAATTCAAGTTCCCGATCATTTGTGTCTGCGAAGTCAGCAATTGTATGAAATTAATGTTTCCCGCGCACCGCAATTCATTGCTGCGGAGGGTTCAACTGTGTACTATATATGCTGATTACTCATCAGTAACGCCCTTGTGATTAATGCATCCAATCCTACAGTTAATTAAAACCTTTATAATTTTCTAGGATGTTACGGTGAGTTGTTTCAATCGTACGTTCTGATTTACGAGACGCATAAATTCTGTCGCTGCATTTTAAATCCCCCCGACGTTTACCCGCAAAACAGTTGTTATAACATGGACGCCGGTTTTGGAATGAGAGGAGGAAAAAAAAACCGTTGATTTAGGCAAGCAAATTTTGCGTTTTCGGAGTAACGCGTCCACTTGCGCCCGCGCCCGATTGTATTTTTACATTTATAACCAGTGGAGGCGTTACGCTCGGAGGGTTTGGGAATTTTAACACCACAAGCAATTTTTTTTTCGGGTGGTGCTTGTTAAAGAAAATAATTCATTAAATAAAACGTATGAATCAGCAATTTATTACTTACGCTTTTATAATTCAAAATTTTACTCTAGATTCATTAACCCAGACTTGTTTTAATTGAGCTAATAATCTGTGTGCTTGTAATTTGTGAAATTAATAGAAAAAGCAAACCGGGGGTGGGTGTCTATGTCTATTGCGAAGCTCTCTCTACTACTGGAAATCCAGGCAGTATTAAAAGTTAAAAGGAGGGCTTACTTATAGTAAACAATTTACAGTAATAAATAAGGATTTAGAATTAAAGCATTTATTAGAAAACTTTTATAATTGTAGCTTAAACAATATACCCGTAAGTATAATTAATTAATGTGTAATTAGAGGGTGTATTTCCGGATTTAGTGGGGGGCTTAAGTCGCCCCTTATCGCGATTCAATGCTAATCCGACACTGCATTGTTAGCTGCAGGAATTATAGAATCGGCTAAATCAAGGTATACTTGCCGTCGGCTTTCAGATTGTTGCCGAGTTAAACTGATTGAAATTTAGATAAATTGCTCTGCTTAGATTAGAACAGATTATTCGATTTAGGTATTGGTAATTTGCCAGTGTATTTTATTTCGTTCCTATCAAATGAACCTATTACTACTGAGATTTCGTTTTACCCCGCCGACGTCTATTTCTTTTATTTCGTTAATTTAAATCCGAGAAAGAAAATGTAGGTACCTCAAGAGGCTCTTATCACGTTTTGTCGTTTTTGACTCACAGATTCCCAAAATAGAACACTTTTAGAATACGTAAATACGGAAGTCTGGAGCTAGTTGCTTATAAAATTACTCTATTTGCAAGTACGTATATACACACACACAGAGTCTCGATAAACAAACAGTAAGTTTCACATTTATGGCCAAGATATTGATATTGTTTATTTGCTTGCAGCAATATTGGCTTATCGGCAGAGGAGTTGCACACTGGCTGATTCATGGAGTGCAGTGCAAATCTCTATATCCTGCGACCGGCACTGCGGCATATTTGTCGAGCCCCGGCGATGCAGGATCTCGGGGCGCTGTTCAATAACTTCCATTTACAATTACTCCTTACTGGAAAATAAAAATCAATTTCCGTACTATTTCCAGTGTCATCAAGGAAGGTGACGACGAACATCTAAAGCAAAAATTTCATCTCAGCGCAAAAATACTTATTTCGCACCTGCTTCGTACAGCACTTTAGAAATAGGAAAGAATTTTTAATTGCACACGTGAACATTGTCGTTGTCGCATCTTGCACCTTTCAGTTTCCCAAAAGAAATTCACTCACGAGTGGATACAGACAATCTTGAAGCAATTTATACAGTTCGAAATTATTTCTACATTTGATTTTTTTTGCGTTGTACGTAATAATTATTTATTTACGAATAGGATACAAAGGCACACTCAGCGAATATTATGTGTGGGAATGATCATTATACCATACGCTCAAACAAACGTTCATCACAGTGATTTAAAAATGTTCGAAGTGACGTCCGTCATTAGCGAGACACAGGCGAGCACGGCGAAGAAGTGTTCGCATTAGCATGTCCCGATTAACACGAGTACTTCCGGCGGTAGGGCGTTGTGTTTAATGTGTTTATGGGAACGACATGTTGGCCCTACAAAAATCACAGGGATTTAGATCAAAAAACCACATGGCCAATCCATGCTGGAAAATGTTCGTCGTGCCAAGTTCTAACTGGAACAGTACTGTGTGCAAAGCAGCACTTTCGAAATAGGAAGGGATTTTTAGTTGCATACGTGAACATTAAAATTGTCGCAACTTGCAGCTTTCAATTTTCATGTTGCCAAAAGAAATTCATTCACGAATGGATGCAGAAAATCTTGGAGCAATTTATACAGTTCGAAGTTATTTCTATATTTTATTGGGGACAGGTGAGAGGAGGAGAACATGATGTGCACATAAAAGCTTGGCAAGGTGCAAGAAAACAAATGAAAGAAGATATGAATAAAGCAAGAAAAACAAACTGGCTTGAGTGCATCACTTTTGATCTTGAGAAAACTTTGCCATCACAAGGATTATGGGTGGTATGCATAAAACGTAGTACATGCTAATACTTCAAGCACCTACTTCGAAAGTGAAGTACCTACTATAGTAACGTAGTATTTACTATGCTATCTAGTAGATACTATTATGTAGAAGTTTTTACTTCGCATAGAAGCACCTACTGTAGTATCTACTTAAAAGCCTCAGATTCATTTTAATAGTAAATACTACTGCAGCGTAGTATTTACTACATGCTGTAGTATAAACTTTGCTTTCATAGTATATGCTTCAGAGCTGCAGTAGGTACTTTATGTAATAGAAGATACTTCGAAGAATATACTAATTTGAGAAGCATTAGCATCTACTTCGTTTTATGCATACCACCCTATGTTCTATAAACGCCCATCATAAGTTAGGTATTCATACCGGGTTAAATAATAAGGCATATTTTTATGTATTGTTAGAGAATGAAGCTGGACGGGGGGCTCAAGAAATTGGTTCTTGCTTTAAATAAGCACATTAGCGAAAAATTTCATCAGATGTGAAAGAACTAATTCTATGGTCCGATTCCTGCGGCGGCCAAAACCGTAATATTACAATGACTATCACGATGAAGACTGTCCTAGAATCTCATCCCGCTCTTCAGAAGATTTTCCTGAAATTTCTAATCTCTGGCCACAGTTTTCTAGCAAATAAGTCCTACTTTTCAGATGTCGAATGTGCCCTGAAACATCAGCAACGACTATACATTCCAGATGATTACATTTGAGGAGTGCCACAAAAAAAATAAATTTCAAGTGACTCGCATGGAATCCGCAAACTTTCAAAGCACAGCCGAAATTGAAAAAAATTGATTTGCAACCGAAAGGTTGATATAAATAAAGAGAAGACAAGCTGATTAGAAACTCACGAAATATACCTTGATAAGGCAAAGCCTTTTTCTATATTTTTGAAAGAAAAATTAAGGATGAGTCATACGAAATAGAAATTTGAAAAAAGCAGGCTGGCAGACATAGCGCAAAGACCTTCACAGATCTTCTTTTTCCCATGTGGCCAGATGGTAAGAAGGTATCTGTACCTAAGCTAAGCTCCGAGATATCAAATCGGTAATGCACCTGATTCCCCAAGATTGTCAACACTGCCACAAAAATCTACAAGGTGAGGAAGGATTAGAAGACGATGTCGATGGTTTTACAGGACCTCCAGACTTTGAAGTAGAAGAAGAACATTAAATTCATTAACACTATTAAAACATTTCTATTTGTTAAAAAATAAATAAATAAATAGATTGCGGAAAGTAACTAATCCATAAAGGCCTCTTATTTTCTATTACCATTGTAAATTAGTTAAGAAAATCTTCTCAAATGAATAACTGAAATAGCTCTCTAAAACTACACAAGTATACAATAGGCCTCAAATTGTTTAGGAATTTTAGAATTGTTCACTGTTTTCTCAATTTGACCATAACGTGGTTTCTTTCTGCAGAAAGTCGTCCAAATTTGGGAATTACTTCGTAATCCTAAACAACTTTTCTTAATAAGTTCTTTAACTAACCTATGTTTTTTTTTTTAATTTTGTGTAATTTGTTTTCAATCATACAAAAGGTTCTAAAATTGAAAAGTGTCTGTTTTAAAAGGATTTAAAAGTGTCGAAAGTTGATCACAGAGGTGTGTAGATGAGAAATAAAACACACTGCATATATCCTAAGAAAAATGAAATCAAGCAATTCCAAAATAAGACCAAATTAAATGAAATAATCTTGTAAAACCACGTTTGAAAGAAAACGGCGGAAAGTTTTTATTCGCTTTTTTCTCTACAGTTAATGCTTATTTTTATTTCTTTTTTGTTAAAGCTTCGACTGCGGGGGTCATTAACTCATTAGCCATAGTTTAGAGACATAGCGGACAGAAAATCATCAGTAGTAAGATGGAGTATCACAAACAAGGGTATGAGTATCACCACGTTGCCTATCAAAGATGTAGTTTGAGCACATAAAGGACGTCACAAGAGAAAAAAATATATCACAGATGAGAGGATATCACAGACGAGAGAAATGACACTACAGTAAGTGTCTGTATGATTTGTACAATGTGCATCACAGATGGTAGGTATAAACTTAATGTAAAGAAACATGTTATAAAATGAAAGTGTGCAGGATAACTACATCCGGTCGAGGAGACCCGCGGCCTTGACGAAGCTGAGGAGTGAGTTAACCCGAGAACTGGTATTATTGAAGATATCTGGTAGGGTACCTTTGATACCGTGAAATAAACGAAGAGGGGCAAACCGTGGACATGACAGGAGAACATGTGTCACAGTGAGCGGAGTGCCACACTCAGGACAGACTGCTTGGGCTTCCCCGGACAGTAAATGGGCCGACGAGAACGAAGTATGGCCGATTCTCAGACGGGTGAGGTCATCCTTGTCAGTGAAATTGGGAGTTTCCAGGACCTAACTTGGGGTTTAACAGAGTGCAGAAACCCGGTAAAAATGTTCCACTTCTCCTGCCAGGTACTTAAAATTTTTGTTCTCAGGAAAACTTTACGGTCGGAGTGGCGTATCGGAACATTGTCCGCAGGCGAAAAAGACGCCAGACGGACCGCAGCATCTGCGATATCATTCCCCCGAATACGATTGTGTCCAGGCGTCCACACGAACACACAGGCGCGTGAGAAGGTTCTAAGCCTGAGTAGGATAAGCTATATTAATGGGTTTTCCGTAAACTGGTCAGAGATTGACTGGAGCGCACTAAGAGAGTCCGAGCAAATGATCAGACCCTGGTCAGAATACGGATCGCTGTAGTTGAGAACTTCTAATAAAGCGTATTATTCAGCCGTGTAGACCGTGTAGAAGAGGGGAGAGAAAATAAAAAGGATTCTTCCCTAATCAAAAATGAGCATCCAAGCCCGTCACGGGTTTTGGACCCATCTGGCCATCTGTATAGATAACCTCCGACCCAGGATACTGGTCAAGAAGGTGCAGAAAATGCGTGCGAACGATGTTTTGGTTATTCGAGAGAGGACCCAAATTAAGAAGGTCGAAGCGGCATTCCGCAGTCTGAAATCGCCAGGTTGGGGTAGGAAGAGGCTATCTGGCAATGACCGCCGATAAAAGTAACCGATGCATACGAATGCTGCAAGGTTTTCTCAATGGGTTCCTACGTCTATAGGCTTCGGGCGACGGAGGGTATCTAAGAAGGTGGTAGTTAAAGTGGGTGGGGTTGGAGTAGATCCCTATGGCATAAGAGGCCAGGAAACGATCTCCACGGAAAGAAAGAGGCGTGAGACCTGCTTCGCAGAGAATACTCATGACTGGGCTGGTGTGGAAAGCTCCTGTCGCCCAGCGAACTGCCGCGTTCTGAAGAACATCAAGCGATTTCAGACGTGAGCGAGTGGCCGATGAATAGGCAATGCATCTATAGTCTATTCTGGATAGCACCGGGGATTTATAAAGGCTCGGTAGAATTTCTCTGCCCGCACATTTGCTGTTAGCCAGGACTTTGATGATGTTGAGTGTTTTACGACAGATTGCAATCAACCCTTCGATGTGGCTTCTCCAAGAAAGGGTAGAGTCAAATTTCATACCAAGAAAACTAACCGAGGAAGTACATCGGATGGGAGAGTCGTGAATTTTGAGGCGAGGCCGCATGTGCGGTCTGCACAAACGGCAGAAATGTACGCATGAGGGCTTCGCAACAGAGAAGCTGAAACCGCGGGACTCAGCATTCCGGACCGCTACATCCATTGCCTCCTACAGACGGCAATTAAACGGTTGCCGCGCAGGACACGCCAGAAAAATGGCGATGTCATCGACATACATAACGAGCGTCTAAATAAAAACCTGGTCAAGTGGGTTGTGATCGAGAATGTTTCCAATGCATTTACATAGCAGAATTACTAAATGTAGCCTACTTGACCAGGTTTTTATTTAGACACAAGTTACAATATCCAATGCTCGGGTGAAGCCCGTCTGTCATACCATTCACCGCAACAAGAAATAGCGTTACACTAAGGTTGGAGCCCAGTGGAATACCATTTTCCAAGGTATGAGTAGAGGAGATATAATTTCCAACACGTACCCTAAACGTACGGTTTTGCAGAAGGAACGCACGCATAGTGCCAGATTACCCCTTAAAGTCCAGCTATGCAGCCTCTCTAGAATACCAAACCTCCAGGAGGTGTCGAAGGCTTTTTCAAGATCGAAAAATACCGCAGTAAGATGTTGCCTTTTAAAGAGAGCATCTTGTATAACATTCTCGAAAGAGACGAGGTGCTCTATGGTGGAGTGGAATTTTCTGAAGCCTGCCTGTTGTTTGGAAATAAGATTGTTGCTTTCCAAAAACCATGTTGGCCATCCTCTCAAAGTTTTTGGCAGAACAACAGGTGAGAGAGATAGGACGGAAATTAGTTACTAGTAAGGGATTTTTTCCTTCCTTGGCAAGCGGGCATAATATGGCCTCACCCCAAAGAGTAGGATATAATCCTTTTTTCCACAGAAGATTAAAATAGGTCAACAGTTTCGTTTAAAATAGACCAACAGCACTTTCGGGTAGGTTGCAGAAAAAGGAGTACGGTATATTATCTACGCCAGGTGAAGAATCTTTGCAATTCCTGAGAGCAAACTTCAATTCAGTTAGAGTGAAAGGGTCATTGTATGATGCAGGATGGTCAGGTACAAAGTCCAATGGAACTTCTTTAATTCTTTTGATAAGCCGGAAAGCGGGAGAGTAGTTAGACAAGCTACTGGCAGAATGGAAGTGATCCGCGAATACTTCAGCAACTTGTACCGGATCAGACAGACAGACAGACGTTCTCCCTAATCTACCCTAACGCTACGAGCGGCACCTGAGCGAGTTAGCCCTTCTCCGCTCGGGCCCCGACCAGAGCCATCGGATTGAGATACGCCCAATCAACGCGCAGGGCAGCCCACCTTTCGGTGGCTGACACTATAAAGTGTCGTCCTGCTACCAGACTGGTTCGGGGTTGCACGCCCCTCGCCCCTTCTGGTCAAGGGAGACCTATCTAATCTCTACTAGCTAACCAGGCTAGTGCCGGAACTGAGATCCGCAGTTCACACGTCGGGATAGGGTGGGCATCATCCCTAGCTATGCGGGCCAACAACCACTGCCCCCCTGAGTCCAACCCAGTCGACCGGCGGAGGTCCCCTCTGCTCGCTCCACTCCAGAGGAGGGGAGGGTATCCTCGGGGCTAACCGGTCCCCATGGTACCAGTTTGCTTCACTGGTTGGAAGTTCGGCCACGACCGAACAAGTCGGCCGAGTCCTACAGATTAGGTTACGTGCAACCCAGGCACTGGTACGCCAACTCGGGACGGTGGGCTCGTCACACCCATAGGAACTCTATCATACGTCCACAATGGTCACCTACGGCCGAAGCCGTTGGATCCACGCTTTAGTAAGCAGGGTAACCCCCCTGCCGAGTGCCGGATCAGACAGGAGGGTGTCATCAGCGACCTTCAAACATGGGGTATCGGAGACGGTCCGTTTTCTCATTATCGTTTTCACCCGTTTCCAAACTTCGCTGGGGGGAAGTGAGGGGTTCATGGAAGAGACAGGCTAAAAGGTCCTCTTGGACCTTTTAGCCTGCTAGATAGTACGACAGCAAATCGCTCAAAAACGTTTAAAGGCTACCATGTTCTCTACTGTGGGCACACGACGAAAGAGGTTGAGAGAATGTTTTTTGGCTTTTGTGGCTTCTTTGACCTAATCGGACCACCAAGGAACTGAGGTGTTAGTTAAAGTACTAGAGCAGAAGAGGTCAGGGTGGAATTCATCTGCTCCAGACAATGGTCCACATTACATTCGTCGGGGATGTCAGGAAGGTTGACACCAAGCTTAAATTTATGCCAATCGGCCTGATGTGTTCGCCATCGCTCGGGAGTAGTATGGTAATGTCTAGCTGTACGGGTGGATATTATAACTGGGAAGTGGTCACTTCCATGGAGGTCATCAGCAACATCCCAGGTAATCCGTGCTAGAAGTGTAGGAAAGCAAAAGGATAAATCTATTGGTGAGAAGTTTCTGGCTTTTGAGTTGAAATAAATGCCTTTCCCGATGTTAAGTAAATTAATGCTTTAAGTATTAATGCTTATTGATTGTATTTGCAAAAATCAAAAGTTTTGTGTTTTTTTTAATTATAGTCAACAAGGGAGAGGGGACCTTCGACCATGCTTGCTGAAGGGCCCGACGCCACTGCTTCTGGTCTCGGAAAAGTCACACCCCATGCCGATTCATACAGCTGTAAAAACTTTATTGTAGAGCAGTTTTCTTTATTCTAAGAGATGTTTTACCGGTACGACTTCTACTTGACGTACTTCAACTCATAGGCGTACTATTAATTTTTGTCCGATTTTCAACTGCATTTTTCTCCGCTGTAAATTTGAATTGCTTCTGGAAAAATCTAGCGTTACCACATCATGATCATTATGACTTCGTCTTGTATTGAGAAGGATAAAAAGAGTTATGCAAAAGTCATCGCGGATGCTGAGTACAAACAAAATTTGAACGACAATTGAGTTTTCAATTTGGCCAAAGCCAACTTTACCCTATTAGCATTGAAACGGAATAAACAATTTCCTATTTTTGTAGATGCCTCTGCAGTTCGTCCTGCAAATTGATATTGATGGCCGCCGATACTAATTGACCCGGATCGACCGATTAATAGGTAATAGTAAAGAGCACCCGGGCCCGGTAATGAAATCAATCGTCGCCGATGTTTCGCGGTGTAAGATGATCGGTAAGTGACAAGGCTGTCGGGGAGGCGGTAAACATTATACGATTATTCAAGTTCATCCATCACGAGTGACGCGACCTGCAGCGCGCGATGACAATGAATATGATTTATCGGCACCTGTTAACACGGAATTCGCATTTTTTTCATCCTCGTCGGATTCCGCCGGTCTTATTATGCTAACGAAATGGCAGGCATGGGACGCGGAACTAATGAAATTTTTTGAAACGCGTAAATTTTTTTTGACGCGCCGCCGCCGCCGCCAACTAAAAGGATTACATTTAATTAATAAATAATTTAGGACGCCGCCGCGTGATGGAAGAGCCGCAGCCGTGTGTACGTACCCCTAATGAGTTTCACATTCGTTAAAAGTGTTTACGATTGGAAAATGCACAGAAATTTGTAACTACCATTTTATTTAGAATGTACTTAATCTAGAATTAAAGCTATAACATTTTCAATCATAAAAATTCTATGTTGATTGATTTATTTGTGTTTACTGTGACAAAAATAAAATTTATTGTAGAAGTAACATGACAAAAAAAAAACTTTGATAATAGTCAATATGAGCTAACTACCCGATGATTTGAAAAGCTTTGACGCACGCTCTAGGTGACTGCACGATAAAGAGAACCTCTATAAAAAAAGAATCGAACACGCGATTTAAATCAATTTTTACTTAGCAATAATTAACGGTAAATTAATTTTTTTAATATGTATATACTTTTGAGTTTTCTTATTGGAAGACATCAAACGTTTTTAATACCTAGCAACTCATAAACTTCAGCAGCGAAAGCTTTCACTTCAGAACTTGTCCTTACGGCATAAATTTAAGCAAATATTCCGCTTAAGGAAAATATATTCGCACTCGTTTCGTTATTGAGCGCGCTTCCATCCCCCGGAAACTTTCGTTTAGTTTCAGAATATATAATTATATTTGCCTTAGCGAATTTAGAAGTAGCTAATTTAAGAAATTTTAAGGCAAATGAGTTGCAGCTTCACAGCTTGAAGTGACGCAATCTCGTGATTACGTACGTGTGGATGTAGCGAGTGAGTAATTCTCGCAGTTTAGAACTGCAAAATTTAATTGAATTAAAAATTAATTAATGCAATTTTTTTTGTTTGATTTTATTGTCATGCATAAATCATACAAGATGACAAGACAGGAAGTGATCACTTAATTGGAAGTGAAGTGATATAAGAAGCAAAGAAAAGAGAAAAAGTAAAATATATAAACTAAAGAAAGAAGAATATATAACAGAGTGCCACAAGAGTTTATGTCATGCACAAAAAATGAAAGACGACTAGAAAAAGAATGGTAATCATTTTGTTTCTTTCTTGAAATTGTCTTAATTGACCTGACTTTGAGTTATTGTTTCAATACTGTTTGGAAGAATATAGAAGATTAAAAGATGAAGACATAGTTAAGATAATAAGCCCAAAGAGTAAGATGTTTATAGGAAATATAAAGAAGAAGTGATAAGAAAAATAACAGAGAGTCCGAAAAGGAGAAGTCACCAATAATATAGAAAATAATTGGTAGTTATAAAAACTTGGAGACAAATTGTTGAAGAAATGAAAACACACACAAGACTATGAATAAGGAGAAAAAAAAGAAAGATCATGTTACAGTTCATTTTTTTCATTCCTGTTCTGAATACTCCCTGTATATGCATTGCCACCGTCCAGCCTTCATTTCTGTTCCGAACACGCCCTGTATATGCGAAATTCGACGTGTCGGATTATTCCTTGGACCGCGTCGTTGTACACATTGCAGTCAGTGTAGGAACACCCGTATTTCGCCGGCGTAATTTTTCTTAAACTTTCGTTTTAGCATATTTTTATTAACAGGACCTTCATTTATTTAAACAAATTCATTTTATATACGTAATCCCTCCTTATTTGAGTTCAAAATCGCGTGTATGTGAGGAATTGAACGAATTATAACGAAGTTCTACTTCTGGACGCGTATTATGCGTGATCTTTGCCCTTTCAGCCGATTGGTTCCCACTGTTACTAAGAAAGTTCCCCGGAGGTAAGATTAGAAGGTGTCTCGCTTGTTTATAATCGTTCCTTGTTTGTCAAACGAGAAATGTTGCGCGATTGTCAGAACGAAACTTGCCGTCCCTTGGGTCACACTCTCTTTTCGTAAATATTTTTATTTGTGCGTGCCATTACATCGAAGGGATGTTAGTGCATTTCTACGGCTAATTGCCGACTCTGATTAGACCCAGTTGTGAGACAGGAAAAACCGCGTGTCCCGTGGTTTGTCCCAGCTTCGGTAACAGACCGAGGTAAGTTCTATACGCAGCAACTCTCGGTTTGACTTAGGTGTTCGTTTTATTTTATTGCTTATAGGCTTTTATCATGAGCTTCTAGCAAGAGCTATCGTTAATCCTAGATTTTAATCTTGGACCTATATCAAGAGTTATTTCTCGTTGGGTGCATCGCGAATTACGGCGTTGGAAGTTCCCTCCCTCGCCCCTCTACGCGGAAGCCGGCACACTTCAAAGCGTCGCTGCGACATTGCCGCAAAGACACCGACAAACGAATCGGACATCAAAGGAATAAAGGTCGGAGCGTTACAATTTCTTTTCTTAGTTTTGAGCGATATTTCGCGGATTTAGTTTTTGATCCATTACTTTGGTTTTGCCGCAATTAAACTTGCAACTTATTGCGTAACCGCCGGTGTAATTTAAATATGATATAAGTAGACGAGCCTTGACGCGTGCAAATAACCGGAGATTGCCTTCTTTTGTATTCTGTTGCATTAGTTACGATTTGACTTATTTTAATATAGTTTAATGCGAAGTTCGGATCCGACCAAGTTGAATATGTTGTAAACGTTTGTGTTCCCCATATTTTATTTATTTGTGTATATTCTTTTATGATTGTTGTTTGTGACTAAGTAAATTGACGTGTTCTGGATGTAACGGGTTTTCTTAATTTTCACCTTGTCCCCCTTTCAAAAAAATTAAGTGGCGCCTATTTTCTTATGGGTTTTGGCCTTCGCGGTTTGGATTTGAACCCTCCCGTCCCACTGTAGCTGGCTGGCAACATTGGAGTAAAGTTTCGCTCCAATGTAAAACTTCTGCCTATCTACGCAGGTAGGTAGCAATCAATGGACTGTTCCACTATGAAAAGTAGATCCGCGAAAGTCCATATCTGGAGAGTGGTTACTAATCATTCAGGAATGTATATAATTTATAAGTTCACCAATTAACGAATGATATTGCAACGAAAGTAAATTTGATTTTTTTACGACGGCGACGGGCGTCTTCTTTTTTTCAGTCCAAGAAATAAATACAAATTATTGTAAACAAGGTAGACGAGAGACTCTAATAAGTAGCGGTATTTTGAGTAACGCAAATATTATTCGCATTCCGAAATAAGGAAGCACTCGAGATATAAACCCGGAAATAAAAAAGATGGCTTGACGGAGGCGCGGGGTATAAAAAAAAGCTGCCTGCATAAAGTGAAGGGAGATATATATTTTACACGCAGATATTGAAACCATTGGACCCGTTTGAAGATATCTACAATTCAGATTAAACAAATATAATTTTGAAAAACGGAGGAATCATTGAAGCGAATTCTGATGCGGAATGGATTCCCTCATCGCTCCGCCGGTGCGATCGTTTGTCTGAAGCAGGAGGAGGCGCCCTTATTTGCGTTCGCCAAACCAACGTTTTTATGCGATCGTTCTTTCTGTAATCTTCCATAATTCAGCGGAGTGACACCCAATCAAGGCTCTCTCATCAACACCAAAGGAACTAATGGACCAAAGAGTGGCCGCTCACTTTTATATAATTCTAGTTCACGCCGCCGAGCCGCTTTTAGTTCGCAGACAGTTATTTCTGCCATTTATTTGAGAAACCCAATCTACACTTTATCTCGCCATCTTTTATTTTCACTAGCACAAAGCATTACATTTTAAAAGCGATTATTCTTTTATGCCTGATGTGTAGAGCACCCGGAGCATATAAATTGACCTTTACCGCTTTTCCCCATAATAACGTGGATTTGCGCCATTTTAATTCGAGCGCCGGTGCGGTTTTTAGTTGTAATTTGGGGCCGTCGGGCCTTGATATGCCTCATTTGACAGTATTTTATAAAGCGCTAATTTTCGAGCGCTGGGCGACTCATTTGTCAACCGGTGGAACCGGGCTTCGATTCGATGCAATTATTCGCTATTGTGTGATGGCGACGCCCAGCTCACATTAGCACCATTGTGAGATGACATAACTGCGCGCTGGAAATAACCTTGCGATTCACGACAACTTTGATACGCGTTTTAACGAGCGCTGTGTCAATTTATTGAGTAATAATTCATCCTCACTAGTTCACCCAGCTCTCCGAGATACAATAAATAACATCAATTTCCTACGGACTCCAAACTTTATAATAGAAAATTCCCATTGTACTGTTTTTCGTTGCCCCGGACCGATTGTCATGTCTTTCATTAATTTACTAACGCCAAGAAAGCCGAACTCCTCTTATTTATTCCAAAAAGGAGTTTCTACGCATAATTTACCCATAACTTTACATTCCAAGTTAGGGTTCCAAAAATAATACATTCGATTATAATTCTGTTTTTATGTACTTACCTATAAAGGATGAATGGCAATTATTTCGCCAAAAAAGGTGCATAAGAGAGTCGATGTGACAGATTAGGGGGAAAATGTTTTTAAAAAAATGTTGAACAGTTCATAATTAATTAAAAAATTACTCCAAAATCAAGTTGCGACACTGCGTACAAAATACGACGCCGTTTTTATAAACGCAGCAGTATAATTTTATGATTATTATTTTATTGACTTCTTGCCTGCACACAATGCGACCTTGACACATATCAATTTCATTTTACTGCACGTTTAACAACTGGGAGCGGAAGTCAGAGTTGTTTCTATTACCCAACGTAATTATTAGTAATTTCTAAAATAACTGGAATTGCTTATGAAATAAGGGTAACAAATTCGCAAATAATTGTGTAAGTAATTGTTTGTTAATTCGTGCAAGGATTTAAATCTGGTGATCGCAGGGGCCAATGCACGGCCCGACAGGCAACTGATAGTACAATCTTTCGTCTCGTTGTAGCACGGAATCAATAAGACTATTGGAAAACGGTTGTTTTAAACGTCGCTAGTATTATGCGTAGAATTTTTGATCCAATCGCGTACGTGAATGCATGTTACAGTGTTACGGTTGAAAAATCCATTCAAGTTATTTATAATAATTTTCCGAACACCCTGTATCATCGTGGGAACTTTTAACGTTCACACGGCCTACGTGCCGATCGTCGCATTGCACCAAATTTCACAACATAGCGTGATGTTAACTATCCGCTGTTACTTCAGGCATTCTACATAGCTCCATCTCACTCAGTTTTCGGGGTAAATCTGTTTCGATCGTAACGACTTCTGTCTGAACCGGCGTTGGGGGAAGAACGCGACATGCATCCGCAGCCAGTCTCATATCGCAAGCTCTCCCGTTCGCATCTCCATTTTGTGCGTGTGTGAGTACAGTTCCTTTGTGCCCCTTTCACTGGTTTTTGTGAAGGAGACGGAACCGGGTTATCCCGAGATTTGTTATTATCGTACGAGGAGAGAATTTTAAGCTTGCTAAACAGCTTTCCAAGCCTGTCGTCGAAATACGAAACAGGTATGTCTTGCGACTTTGTTCTGACTGCGATGAAACGTAACGCATATTTTCTTCCATTAGGCTTTTAGTTCGAGTATTAATAGGCCTTCAGTTGAAGCTTAAGTTTGAGACATTAGCCCCAGTTCAATTTAGCTGGCGGAGGTAGTTCTATTTGGGTGAGAAATATCGTCGTCCCCTTGGGTGCGGAAGCCCGGAGTTGGCTTTCGTCAACGAACCACGCCACCTGGCCTTCCCCGTCGTTGAGAATAGGCTCGCCCTGCAAGACGACGTCATTTCTGGCGGTTTTCCCGCTTATCGCAACATTGACCCACTTTGCTAACCACCGCGGGAGGACGCTCCGATCTGTTGACGTTGAACAGCTGACTGACATTGACGCTGGATCTTAGGAGGCCAAGGTCGGAATAGCCCTTTTATTTTTTTGTATTTGCGGGGTTTGTTTATTGTTACCTGAGTCTGAGTATCATTAATTGCGTTGTTCGTCTAAACCGTATGCGTAACCGAAGCACACAAATCTGTGGTACGGATTTAATTTAACGTGTTACTTGTTTATTGATATTTATTGTTCGTGTTTGAGTTATAGTTATTTAAAGTTTGAGCAAGCGAAATATAAACAAGTGTGCTCAGCTGGTGCGTTTTATTTTAAATCATTTTTGCCCATCTTTTGCATTGGGGTTTCGTCGAACCCTCCCTTCTCCACGAGCTACGCCGAGCGGTGTGGAGACTTAAGACACTTCGCACACAATTTGCAAACCTACAGGTAGGTAGCAACAGATTACGAGAAAATCTAGAAAAAATTCTGTGGAACAGTTTGTAATTAATTAATTATAAATTTACCCAAAAAAGTAGTACATTTAGCGTCAAATTCACAGCGTCCGTATTGCTGTGTTGTGCGTTAGAATGCGACACAACGCATTATCTCTTTGTAAACATGAGATTTTTCTTTAATCTTTATTCTTTCGTTCGGCTTTCTCTTTATCTCAAAGCTTGGGTCGCTTATTTTTGGTCTTATAAACGTTAGGCTCTCGTTTGATTTGAATACAGTTTGTTTAAAATAATTTGGATTCGACAAACTAGCATTCAAATCGCTCCAAACTATTTTAGTATAATTAGTGTTGGCAAACTTGCATTCAAACCAACCCTAATCATAAATAATTTCAAATAAATCAACTTTTCTTTTCAATAATTAATAAATTCTCCAAAATAAAAATCTTTTCTTCTTTTTTAAAATTGAAATAAAATAATAACTCTTCCAAAATTTAATCAAGGCAGTTTATTGAATTGTTTTAAACAATCAGTTTGAGAAAATTTGCAAAATTGTTACAAAATTTTTATACAATTAATATCGACCCGATACGTACTTACGGGAATAACTATATAATTTCTTTTAATTTATTGTGATAAAATTTTTATTTACTATTATTTTTTGTTCTTTTTAGGCCTGAAGATTTTTATCTTCATAGGAATGATTTAGTGAATGAAATTTAGTAGTCAAATCGAGGATTCTCCCGCTGGCACTAGAGATGGGCGATAAATCGTTACCGGTGACTTTGTCGCTGTTACTCGCTGGTCGCTGGAACTACCGGCGACTTGTGTAACATAAAATCAGCGACCGGTGACTAAAGAAAACTGTATTGGTGCTTCTAACTCTCCCGGTTACTTACTTGCGCGCGTATAGCATTCATGGCGATCGCCGTTGCTATGGAAGCTGATTCCTTCTTTATTGAGAGCAGATTATTGTGTTGTTTCAGACAAGTTGTTACTCCTATAAACTTATTTGCAGTATCACCGAAATATTGTTGGTGTCAAGTAAATCAGTCTAGTTTTCCGTAATCAGTTATTATCAAGGATCATATTTGAGACCACTTACTGGCCACGCACTTCTAACTTGACTGTACTCGGCCGTCCCCACCTTGTCTAAAGCCTAGAACACAATGGATTTGCATGAAACATAAGACATAAGCCGTAAGAAACACATTTGCTTTGTTCTCTTTACGGAGCTATTGTGTTACTGTGCAGTTATGGCTTATGCATTATGTCTTATGTTTTATGGAAATTCATTGTGTACCGGCCTTTAGGCAGCAATGCTCACGCCGCTCACTCGACTCGATCCTCCCACTTTTCGATCTATAGTTCCTGTGTACACTCTGAATAGCAAGTTTTCGTATTTTCTCCGCAGGAAGTGACCCCAAATATGATCCCTGGTTATTACAAAGCGAACGCAGTGACTACGTGATATGCGCAGCACAGTGATATCGGTCGCCGTTAAAAGTAACCATAACCGTCGCTGAATCACCGGTGATCAAAAAATAACTGATACGCCCATCCCTAGCTGGCACCGATTTTCCCTCTCTCGTTCAAAGTCAAATACGCAGGATTACTTGCGTGGACGGTAACCAACGATGAAAAATCGACGGCGTTCGAATGATTTTAGTAATATTTCTTACCTTATGTTTTTCCGTAAAACCTGTTGGCACTACTAATTAGTTTTGACATTGCAGAAAACTACAGTTGGAGTTGTTTCATTTTTATTTTAAAATTTACATGTTTGCTTTTCAAATTGTTTACAATAATTGCTCAAGATGTTTTCCTGAATGTTGTGTCTGTTTATCCGTATTACTAAAGTACCTAAGTGCTCTTTTCATTTTTTTTTTTATTACAACTCAAAACATTCATAATGGTTAGTAAACAATATTTGGTTATCTCTAAACAAAATTAAAATCATTCACTCCTTTTTACAAAACAAATCAAAATTCATTCAATCAGTTGACTCAAATTGGAAACTAAATCATTCTCTCTTCTTAAAAACTAAACTCACTATTCACTTTTCCTCTCTCACAAGAAAGTCCACTTATTTTATTTTTAGGGCCTCCTGCGTAGTCTATCTGGATATCTTGGACCTTGGCTGCATTTAGCCGCACTCTGCGCCCGTTCTCCAAGTAAATTAGCCGACGTCGTCGCTTCTGTTTGCTCTGGACCCCAACAGGCCAGTGTTTGGCAGTGAGTGGAAAGCCAGGTTTCTCATGGAACCTCAGCATTAACTCGCAGAACTCGTTCCATGCCGCTTCTTGCAGAACTGTCTGCTAACAGCTCCCGCCCACACGTAACGGTAATTGTTTTGCTTCCTTACTGCTGTGTTTGATTTCACTGCACAACTGTACTGTCTCTTTGTTTTTGTTAACTTTTTGCAATTTGTGACACGTGAATTTTATTATTGATGATAATAAAATTTTATTAGTTCTACTTCTCAAACCTTTTACGTTAATTTATTTTATTATGCATCAAATATCACAGCAGTACGTTTTTACGATATTTACTCAGAATAAAGCTTGTAAAACTTGACCTCCCAGAAGTGTTAAACTATATTCAGACAGCATGCCTCGGGATGCGCGGCGTATGACCTCGGGTCGATCCAAATACTGTCGGTGCTCAGTGTAGACGTAATATTTTATATCCAAATTTGTTTACTGACCACTGCGAACAACTGGATCAATGGCTCATACACTCTCATACGTCCTCGTGCGCAATTTTTACGAGAGCGTGACGAGACTTTTCGCGTCCTTTGTTAAGTCCGTACACAGCTTTAACCAGCTGAAGAAATAATGCGAATAAGTACGCTAAAAACACAAGATGTGGAGTTGCAAACGCGTCTTGAATTTGTTAAACTTTTAACAGATTTGTGTTAATAATTCGTCACACACAAAACGAAATTATAATAATTAACAATCGAAACAGATTACGAATAAGTTTACTGATTATAATGTTTTAAATTCTGGTGAAGGACATGCTTCTTGTGGAAGTATACTTCATTTACAATACAAATTAAATTAAAATGAAATAGAAATACTAGGAATTCTTAACACGGAGATTTAAATTGTTGTTCGTTTTAGTGATTTATTTGTTTACCTGTTAAAGCACGTGTTAAAAGTGGGGCCGTTGTGATTCTTTGTATGGAATAACCTACTTCAGGTGATTTGCATGCATTTATCAAGTGAATATTTTATAGTTCGTATTTCACGGCGTCGCGCCGTGCGTTGACCTAAAAACAGAGTTGACGTGAAATTCTACTTAAAGGTAAAGTTCAGAATCGATGCTACGCCGCCGTGCCTACCATAAAACTTTTATGAGGGCATTTATTTCGTTCATCTGCTTCTCTATTTTTTTAACCAGAGGAGCATCGTCGTTTTGGAGCTAATTTTTGATTATTTCTCGAAAACTAAATTAGAAAGAATATTTTTATCATTTTTCTCGTACTCTCGGACATCGCTTCTTATCGTGGATTTATTTTCTCGGGTCAATTAACAGTCACCCTGTATATTTTTATGTTTTCAATTTTCTTTTTGACTGAACGAGTTTCATTACATTACTAATACAGGTAACTATTTGTTAATATTCTCCGTTGTGTAACGGCCGGACTGGTTTGGAAAGAAATGATCAAAAAATCTCTAACTTCATACAAAAACTTTACTCAATAAATAACACCTATTTTCTTTCCTTTTCTCTCGCTTTTTTATCAAAATTTTGGCAAAACTCAAATCACAATCAAACCATAAAAAACCCAAATCAGGATCAATTTATTTTAGCGTTTTGAAAATGACATCACCCGTGATATTCACTTTAAAAACATTTCCATTCCTCACAAAGCTTCCGAACGAAACGCTTTCACCGATAGATATCGTTGCAACTGTCCATAACGTTTGTTTTTCTTCTTATTTCGCCTACGCAGTGAAGCAGGTGAATCGTACTTGTGTCCAGTTGCAATCTCAGCAATTTTTCTCAAGGTTTGCAACTGCGACTGCAATTCTTCGAACCAAGTAGCGATATGAATAACAGACAATGCTCCCTGTTATCTTAAGTCCCGATTTCAAGTCACTGCGCAATGATGTTTTGTTTTGACTTGAATACTAAATCGGTTTCTTTGTTTACGTTGAATTTTATGATTGCAACATTTCGCAATTTATTCTCTAATTTTGAAATAATAATTTTTTGTACAGAATTCCGATTCTTATGTCCGTATTCATAGTGCTTCCTCGAATGAGGAACCCCTTAGAATGGGATTGCAGTACGACAGTTGCATTAAACAACTCACATTCTAAGGGGTTTCTTACTGAAGGAAGCCTATTAATACGGACATTTGAGTTGTCTTTAATGTTGTGTTTAAAACTGTGTATATTCTAGTTTCTTTTGGTATTTCAAAAATTTAATTTACGAAACCTATCCATTTGAATTCATGCAGAAAACGGCTATACCAACAAAGAAAAAACACCTATAGACAGAGAAAATGTCAGTTTACAAACGGGACCAACGAGCTTTTAAAATGACCTGATTGAAACTTCAGGACTTTTGAACAAAACTTCAGCATACTGGATGTTAACATTTCAGCACACACATTCTAGCATTCTATTGGTTAATTGACGGATAGGACGATGGAATTAGCCAATCAAAACACGGTTTCATCTCCTATTACCGCAAAAGGAATCGATCGAACGATTCGGTTACCCCACAATTGCACATCCTTTTTACTTCTCAAGCAAACCTGTAACCAATCGGAATTAGAATTTTAATATTGATCACTTTCTCTTCAACGCGACACAAATGCTCAAGTACTCTTGGGCCGAAGTTCATAGGGATCTTTAGATTCGTGTTCCGCCTTCAGTAGCTTCCAGTTTTTCTTCTAATTCTTTTTCTATTATAGGAACAGGCTTCTCTTCTCCTTCTTTTCATCCGACGAATCTCGTTCCTTTCTTTTCTTTCTTCTTTTTATCATCGTGATATCATTTTTGGCATTTATGTCCTTTAGGAAATTGACATCGCGGTATTTATATCTCCAATGAAAATATAATCCAGTGAGCTTTCGATGCAATACAATTGGGGGTGGCGGCGGGGGAGTTATCAGATCGTCTTCCTGACTTTCTTGCTTCAAATGGAAAGACTTGTTCTAACGAAATTCTCTAGTTTTGAACTAAACATGCCCTTTCAGAAATTGATTCAAAGTCTTGTGTAGGCGTTGTGTAGATGTAGAGTTCGACTTATTGGATATTTAAAATTTCTTCATGGCCTTTAGCAGCCAGGCCATTCATCCTATGATAAATGAGTTCCCTAGGGGACATAAATCGCAAAAATGACCTAGCGGTATTTACGTCCCCAATGGAAATTCCGCAAACTTTCAATGTAAAGCAATTGTAAAGCAATGTAAAGGTGACGGCCTTTCAAAGATTGATTCAAAGTCTTATGTAGGCAGTGTGTGGAGGTTCGACTGGTTGGATATTTAAAATTATTTCACAGCCTCTGGCTTTCATTTGACCCAGGACCCAGGATCGTCTTAAACGTCTTGGTGGACGACAGTTGTGAAAGATTCTTTTTGCAGTTGAAGTCAAAAGTTGTTAGTCGCCATCCAAAAGTGTGAGAGTTAAAAGAAGCAAGTTTAAAATGTTCAAAACGCGTTCTTCAACGTCGACCTTTTTTCTCTGTTTATTGATTGCATCTCAATTCCAAGGAAACCAGTGCATTAAAAAATTTGGACTATCTGAAAGATAGAAATAGGTAATTTCCATCTTCTGTTTCGAAGGCAAGAAGTTTCTACGTTTCAAAAACGAATTTTGTTTACTTTTTAAAATTTGATTTCAACTAAAGCATAATGTACCGTCAAAAGTTTTCCACGTAAATTCAGACACTTCGTTACACCAAATTTGAAGCAGTGTTAAATTTGATTGCTACATTTGTTTAAAACGATGATGTGAAGAGAATCTTGTCTTTATTAAAATGGATTGATCTCCTTTAAATAAAATTACAACGAAGAGGAGCGTACGTACAAAAAGTGGAAATTGAAAACGTTGAGTCGCAATTAAACCATTTTGATCAAAATCTCCAACCGACTGCTTTGATGTCTACAATTTCCATATCAGATGAAACTAAGCTTGATTTTTCGTGCAAGGCAAATTAAATTTTCATTAAAATGTCAATATTCCGAGCGTTTAATAAAATTAGTGTTTTGTAGGAAAGCGTTATTGCGTTAATCCGACCTGTTGGTTTCATTCGGGGTGTAATTATATTTGGGAGAAGCGGGAACGGTCTGCCTCTCCACCGCCGTCCCTCTCCCTACACATCCGTACAATCGTCACGTCCTCCTGGAATGTCCTGCAATCATTGTGGTATTATTTTACATCTGCAATAACAGACTATCGCGCTGGAACAAGGAAATTAGATTTCATAAAAGGTGAGCACCAGATGTGCGCTCGATTAGCGTCTAATGTATGATAGACTTTGTTCTAGGACTAGAGCCTAGGCTAGGAGCTATCGGGAAATTATAGAAGCCGAGTATGAAATATAATTTAACGAGATTACAATAGCGGCAGTTGCGTTGCCTCGCTAACTTAACCTGATAAGCAATTTACGGGGGCACGGGATAAAAGGGCTGTCAGGAGGTGTAAGATGAAGCCATTTTAAATAGACAGGATCACAAAGGATCGCGTAAGAAATGAAATCTGTAAATCAGTAAGTGGGTGCGGTCGAACAAAGGAGACTTTCACCTGCAGACAGCAATCATCTGTCTCGGTACGTGGATCATTTCGCGTGTGAATTAACTAGACAGTAGCGGATGCCACCGAGTGAAGGAAGAAGATAAATGAGCGGCGAAGGATAAAGTATAAATAAGGAAAGGGGAGGCAATCAAGAAGCATCTCACGATACACTGACTCTATAAACTGCCCGATCTGCGGCGCATCAGAAATTAGAGGACCCCGGAAAGTAAACTATGCGTCAAAGTCAGTTCAAAGAAAACGAAACAGAAAGAATAAGGAAAGCAATCGGGTGGTGTCGAGGACTAACTCTCTTTTAATTTAACAGCACAGCGGAACGTAATTTAGCGAATCGATCTCGAAGCTATCGACCATTTATCTATCGGGCGGTCTTTTATAATCGGGTTTTGCAGGAGCCATTTGTTAGCCTGCGACACGGAGGCAGGTACGAAATGCGTCCTACATTCGCTCTTTTAATTATTTATTACGAATACTCCATCCGAGCGATCGGCTTCGGAATTGTTATTGGATTCTACGGTCTAAGCTGACGACAGAACGGAGCTACGAGCCTCCCGATACTAATTTAACTTTGAAGAAGACTGAAGACAACGCAGAGGTTGTAATTCCCCAGTCGACAAAAAGCCACTATAATGAAAGTGAGACGAAATTGGAAAACTCCGTCTCTTATCTCTTTCCTCTTTCACTTCTTTAACAATTACATGTAGGACAAACTTGTTGAATCTCGGACGGACAAAATGACGCATTATTATTGCAAATTTTATACTACTTCCTACGCTTAATTTACGAGGTGGTTGCCGGGAAGACATTAAAATTTAATATCTTCCCCTCTTGAAATTTCTCTTTAATAAATGGCCTTTTTTATTATCTACGGTATACAGGCTTCTCGCTATATCAAAATTTCCTCTTAAAATATTTTCACCTTATATACCTAATGATTGAAAATCACGTGATCTACACATTTTAATATTGAATCTTATTTTGAAAACACATCGACAATACATATTTTATTTTTATTGCACGTTTTAAACAACAGTACTCCGTTACTAATCGATGAACTCCATTATTGAGTAACGTTATATGCGGTGATAATTATTTATAAAACGTATCTATGCAATGGATACTATCAAATAATAGTATTTCATGTAATATTTAACGACTGTATTTACCCGCTTGCGTGTATAATATCGACAAATTAAAATTTAACATGGAAACCGTTCGTATGTGGACGGAGTATTTGAACTAGGACGAAATATCCTTATAGAAACAAAACCCGACCCGAGTAGATATTGAAATAAAATTCCCAATTTCCCTTTAAAATGTCGGTTTTCATTTTGAACTTTTTCTGCCTTTGATTCGCCCTCTGTGATTTTTCTAGCCCAACCAGACGCATGAAACCCCCCGGAAGAAGCTTCCCTTAGGGCTTGAATTATTTAGCGGAGACGTTCTTCATGTATTATCAGGTTTACACGTTGACTTGCGTGGCTTACACCTAAATTATGAAAAAGTTTATCAAAAATCGCGCGTTCGGGAAGTGAAAGCGCGTAGCTTCGTTGGAGAGGTAGAGTTACCAAAGCTGCATTTTCCAATTCTTCACGGTATGTATAATTCATGGATGGCAATATTGAATTGACTGAAATGACGGGAGGATGACTTCGGATATCAAATCAATGACGTATTTTAAACCTCTGCCAAACTAAGTGTAAACATCCTTGTATAAGACGCATAATTTATCAAGCTACTATTTTATTTCAGAGAGGCATTCAAGTGTGAATTATGTGTAAATTAATTCCAAATTCGCAAAATTAATTAGTTTTTACCGTATTATGTTAATGTGCGTAAGCTCCATTTATGAACGGTTTATGCGAGAACAAATTATGTGAAATCTGTAAATAAAACAGAGCCATGAGGCTGTATCGCAAGTTAATCTCATCATATTGTAGTTTATGGCACTAATTATTATTAGCTGCCAGTGTTATTAGCAATAATATAGCAACTATCGCGTATTGCAGTGTATAATTTTCCCCGCAATAATAGTTCAATTACTTTGTATTGAATGTCTGAACTTTGCCACGTAATTACATAATGCCGTTCAGAAAGTATCATAGTAACTATGCTGATGGGTTCATCAGGTCAATGTATGTGTGTTCAAATAGTTAACGCAAACAAATTCAGTAATTAGAGAATGTTTACAACTTGCAAACATAAAATTGGATGAAAGTAGAAATAAAAAGTAAAGAATCATCAAATCAAAACTACTAAAACCATAAATACAGGAAATAAATAAGTATAGAATGGCCACAGAATGAGTGTGGAAGGTATTTAAATGAACCGTACTAACAGCGGCTGTTGAACATCATAAATTACGAAAAAAAATTCAAGAGGATACATGGTGGACAAAAAATGTCATCAACTGCGGTAAAAAGCACAAATAGAAGAAATATTTCATTACGAAAGATCAAAAAACATTAAAAAGACCAAGAAAACAAAAGAAGAGAAATAAAAAGATGGTGAAAAGCAAAGTAAATAAAAGACACGGGTAGAATGCGGGGACAAAATAGAAAATACGTACGGAAATATTTTTTTCTACAAAAAGCAAAACAACGGAGAAACTTTTACAAAAAAGAAGAAGAAAAAATACGGAAACACTGAAGCAATATTAAAAGGAAATTAGGAGAAATCGAAATAGCAACGAAAAAATAAGAAGAAACAAAAAATAAAATTAAAACAGACAAGGCACAACAACAAGCCCAAAAACCATTTAAAAATGATGAACCTGGACAGGACCAAATAACCAGTATTTTCAAAGAGCTATAAACAAAATAATGTCACTGTTAAGTTTTAGATAATTGGTAAGCCGAAACAATTGTTAGGTGTTGGGGGTAATTTATTTAATATTAGGTGTTGGGGTAGCTTATTTATTTACTTATTTATAGTCTTTTGTCACAAGTTAGGAAACGTGTTATAACCAGGGTTAGGAGGATGAGATTCCGCTTGCAACAGTCCGCCTGGGTCGCCACTTATACTGTGCATGTTTATGTACGATCATTGCGCTGGCTCATTTCTCCATAAGCGTCGGACGAAATTTTAATTTCATCGCGTAAGAAATTGTTAAATTTAGACAAAATTTTGTATTTTCGAATTAAAAATTAAGTAAATTAAATTAAACACTAAACATTCTTTGCTATTGCAAATTATGCATGCGATTATTTGCTATTCCCGTATCGAGTACACTTAGATGTGACGCTCTTGGCAGCGCGAGCGGAATCCATTCCGCCTAACCATGGTTATAACATTATCATGAGTAACGGTACTGTAAGTCACACACTATTTATGCGTAAAATAATGTTATGTAAGTCTTGATATCCACCATTGTATTCTTTGTGTTTGGGGCACTCCAGTTTTGACTGTCGTAAAATAAAGCAGTCTTTATAGAAACGAGAGTTTTATTATCCCGTTTAACACAATACATAGAAAAAAAGAAAATATAGGGGCAGAGTGTCAATCATCCCTAGTCAAAGAGGATTAAAGAAAAGACCTAGAATAGAAAATTCACTTCAGGATTTAGAGTTATGAGCAGCACATGAGAACAAGCTGTCAAATAAAAAAGGATATTTATTATACAAATTACTGTCAAAAGAAGAGGTTTGAGAAAAGCAGATAAGCGAAGTAGCACACCTGTAGAGATGATTAAAAAACTACACAACTTTTGGAGGCAGCAGAGAAAAGTTATCCAGCGAAAACGAGGCACCAACCAAAACAAGATCCGCAGGAAATGCATAAGTGCTCGGTGAAGTATTTTGTGTCGTCGAAAAATTTGAAATAATTGTTGGAACGCTTGTTCAAGAAAACAAGCTAAAGTGCGTTCAAAAACTCCCACGTTTGGAGTTGGCCATGACTTGAGATAACAAGAAACATGGTATATTTATAACCTGTGAGCAAATAAAAATCAGATTAGAGCAGGCGGTGCAAAGAAAATGTATGTCTGTGATTAAATAAAAAGTCAATAAATTTGACAGTCCATGAATGTATTACATTAATTAATACAGTTAATCACAGACATACATTTTCTTTGCACCGCCTACTCTAATCTGATTTTTATTTGCTCACTTTTTATTTACTCTTATTACCATCCATCGGCACTCGTTAAATCATTTCAGAGCCAGCGTGTTTATTCTCGTGTGTACATTTAAATTTACAAAACACAATAAAGACACGATGTATTTTAAAATATTTCCCAAAACTTTACAGAAATTGGTTAATGATTTAGTACCACTTGGTATGTCTTCCGTGTCCTACGTTTTGCCGAAATATACTTATTAATTACATATTGCTGTGATATTTAAATCATGAATATTTAAATCATAAAGAAAAAGTAAAGATTTGAGAAACAAAATTAATGAAATTTTATTATCTTTAATAATAAAGTTCAAATTTTACAATTAGTAACAAAGTAAAACAAGAAACAAAAAGACAGTACAATAGCGAAAGTGAAATATTGAGAAAAACATGAACAGTATCGAAACTATAGTAATTACCGTTATGGATGGAGAAAAGAACTGGGCAGAGACAGTTCTGTAAGAGGCTGCGTGGGACGAATTTTACAAAATGATGCAGAAGTTCCATAAAAAGCCTGGGCCTCCGTTGACTGCAAGATATTGGCCTATTAAATCCCAACCGAAGCAGAGACGAAGGAGGAAACTCGTCTATTTGGAAGATGGACGTAGGGTACGGCTCAATGCTGCCAAAATAGAAGTCCAAGTGGATTACCTAGGTTTGTTGGAGGAGAACCTAAAAATAGAACAAAAATGAGTGAAGTGAATGTGAACAGTGGAAAATAGTTGTGCTGTAGCGCACTTATTTGACATGTTTGCTTTCACGCGCTAACCGTGCGTATATCTTGTCGTCGGGGTTGTAGTGGAGTTCTCGAGCTACTGTTCTGCTGATGAGGCCCCAATTAGGGCCGAAATAGCTATACAGAATATGATCGGGGGCCCGATTGTCCGCTTCGACCGCCATCTTGTGCATATTAGCTCATGGGGCAGCAGTATTGTTGCTATTTGCTTTCACGACACGAATTATAGGTCGGAAAATAGTTGTGCTGTGACGCACTTATTTGACAGTGGAAGTAAAATTTAGTTTTAGGAAAAGAGAAATTGGTTTGGTTCAAATTTAAAAGTTAATTTAAAAGGGAGGAATGGTTTTTAATTTTGGTAAAAATGAAACTAATATTGTATCTTAGGGTAAAATGTTTTAAGTTATAATTTATTAGTAAAAGGCACTTACCTCATTGGAAAATGTAACAAACATGGCACAACAATTCGGAACACATCTCGAGCAACCATTACGAACTATTTTAAACTAAAAATTTGAGAGTTCGTCGACGCTAAATAAAACATAAAAATAAAACAAAGATTAATATTTTAAAATCCGAAACTTACAATAATTTAGAACGGCTTGAATGCGAGTTCGTTGATTCTAAATTATTTAAAACAAAAACAGAAATTTATTTTACTGAGAAAAGAAAATAAAGATTTA
The DNA here is from genome assembly GCA_033060865.1 of Dorcus hopei. Lineage (NCBI taxonomy): Eukaryota > Metazoa > Arthropoda > Insecta > Coleoptera > Lucanidae > Dorcus > Dorcus hopei. The sequence continues at coordinate 38,879,338 of CM065419.1, forward strand.
ATAAAAAGAGAAAGACCAAAAATAAATAAGCCAACGAGAATCCAAGCTCAGAAGAGATAAGAGATAAGCCATGCAAAAGTAAAAATAAGAATTAGAGAAAAATCTACTTATTGCACAAAAAATAATGTAGGTATACCTTCGATTGAAGATAACACAGCCACATGAGCAAAAATAAACAGCTGTTAAACTATAGGAGTATTGCGTTATTCTACATTATCTCAGTTATTTCTACATTGGCTTCACTCGTATACTTTTCCATTTGTTCACCTCCTTTTATTATGACTTATGACAGTACCGCTCTCACAAATCCTCACTACACATCTTTTTAAAATTTCTACAAAATGTTAACGCATAAAAACATCATTACTGTATAGTTCCAAACTCCATTAGCTTTTGTTTGTTTCGAAACTAACTTTCAATCTGAAAACCCTTTTTCTAAAGAGAGTTAAGCAAAGGACAACGATTTTTACCTAAAAATAAGAGCTTTTAATAAATAAACTAATAACTTACACAAGAGAAAGAGTTAGCTCTACTACAACAGAATTACTTTAACATTAAATCAACTATGGGATCCGTTGATTATGGTATGACTATAGTACCAACGTACGTTTACCGAATCAACGCCAACTCCAAACGTATGAGTTTTTGAACCTATTGCGGTGATATTGAGTTATCACATAAGCAAAATGTAAATAAATTGTAAATAAATTGAAATAAAACAAAAAAGGGAAACATTTACAAACGAAAGTCACGATTCAATTTTTATACAAAAATTCAAAATTAGAGGCGAGCAATAAAAGTAAAAGGAAAAATAAAAGTAACATGCAGAATACCGAAGGTGAGGTCCAAGTGTATGTGTCTTCCGAAGACAATAAGTGGTTGGAGGACAGGATACAGCAATCGTTGTGAGAAGAATTCTGCGAGATGATGGACAGGCATCACTCAAAGACAAAAGGGCCCTTCCTCTGCAAGATTTTGGCCTGTCAGGGAACAAACATCCAAAAGCAACTCATGCGGCAAAACCTAAAAACAGAACAGATTTAGTGCGTGAGTTAAGTGAACAACAAGTGTTAAAAGGCCTGTTAAGTTTTTAAAAGAGTGCAATGCGGCAAGAGAGTTAATTTTAGTTATGTTTACAAATTCGTACATAAAATGTTAGGTTAGGAAATTTTGAAATTGTGTAATTTTAAGTTCCACAAGGAAATTACTTACGTTAATGAGTGCCAATCAAAGCACGAAGATGATTAGATTAATTTAAGCTACTTACATGTTGAATTTATATGAAAAAGTCAAGATTTTTTCCAAATTTATTTTCCGCGTAAAAGATAAACATGTCACTAACGTAAGTGTACCAAATGTTCCAACCAGGGACAGAAACTTGAGAAAAGTTGTAACTAGAATTTTTAAGGCGACGCACGCGTAATTCATTTTAGACAGGTCCGGACACGATTCAGAACAAGCAGGGGGGAAGTTGTTGATTTGCACGCGAGGGAAGGATTATTCATCGGCAAATGCTCGTTTAGATCAGATCGTCGTACGCATTTGAAAATTCAATTTGCAAAATTTAATTTGTTTATACGAAATTTCAGTACAAAACAATTTTTAAATGTTTCGTGATTATAAAATAAATTATTTCATTTTCATTAAAATTAATTTAAACGTAAAATTTCTTATTAATTCTAATTAAAACAATTTTAAAAATAAATCAAATATTTAAACTACAAAATAATTTACATTGGCTAGAATGTAAGTTCGCCACATGTTAAATTATTTAAAACAAAAGTCTGCAAGAGGATTTTAAAACAATTTTCTTTAAAACATTGGAAAGCAGAAGCGTGCAAACAAGGTTGTCTTTCCACTAAATGAGTGCATTGGTTTGTTTCAACCAAAGTAGAAATTACTTTCTAGTTGTGTAAGCGCGAGAAAGTAATTTGAAGTTTGGAACAAATCAAAGGCAATCACATAAAACGACAAATTAATTAAATTAAGATCAAAATTAATTTAAACACAAAAGAAAAATTCACTGGGTTTTAAAACAAAAATTCATTATTCATCACGATTGCCCAAGACATGAATCCAAGCCCTGACAAAGAATAGAACCTAGAAAAAATGAGCTAGATCAGGTATAGTAAATTGTTGATGAAAAAGAAAAGCCAACAAAAACAAAAAACTCAAAAAAATTCTCCACATCTCCGAATTCCTTGAGTACACAGCAATTTATAAATCTCACAACGTGGGACCAAACAATCTATTCTTCTTATTCTTCCAAACAACACAACACTATGTTAGATGCAACATAACTTACAGTAAGTGTACAGGCTTTCCCCGTTATTCCAAATGGCTTCGGTTGAGGTTGCTTCACGCCTTAGGGCGGTGACACAATGCATTTGCGTAAAACATAAGATATAACGTCAATTAGCAATAACACAATATAATTTTTATATCTTATGTCTAGCCAATCAGCAGTTAGTTTGAATGGCGAAATTTGGTGTTCTTTTACCGATAGAGTTGCTTTTCTCTCTGATTGGTCCAACGTAAGGCTTACCGCATAAAAATCCGACGATATGGAAATTCGAATCTTCTTGTTGCCATCAGTTATGCCTTACGGAGCAATTGTGTTACAGCGTACTTCTTTACACAGGCTGAATTTCTACTATGTGTTTCCTACGGCTTATGTCTTAAGTCTCATGTTTTATGCAAATGCATTGTGTCATCGCCTTTAGAGCTAGCGAGCGGCGCGCAAAATCATATGGCAGATTCAGTTCTTTTTCCGTATAAATACCGGTACAAAGCGCGTCCGCCACACCTTTTAGTTCGACTTTAAAGGGATACTCTTTTTACTTTGTGCTTCTACACGAAACGAACAACTTTTTGCTTCCTAATTAAAGCGTTATAGTTTCAATCAGTATATTAAATTGTAACGAGCGTAAACATTGAAAAGAAATTTAAATGAACACAGACAAATGGATTCGTGAGATATATATTTACTCATTACAATTCAAATTAATTTAAAATAAATATTGATTAATTTTTAAAATAATTTTAAAAAATTAATAATTGGGGCTGGTTACTGTAGGTACAAACGTGCTATATCCCTTATTTTTAAAATAAGCAACACTCACACCATTAAATAAAAACTAACAAGCTAGAGACAACATAACCTAAACATAAACGGCAGATTCAATTGTTTTTCCGTATAAATGCTGGTGAAAATTAAAAATATAAAAGAGAGAGAATAGAGGAAATATTATTTCGTAAATTACAGCGAACAATCATATACCCTGAGAACGAATAATCAATAAAACTTAGCAATTATTGGCTTCTAACTAATGATTCAAATTATTATTATCCACCTATTTATTATTGCATTTACGATAATAAACTTAGTGAAAAATACTATTGAAATGTCTTTTGCAATTTAAAATTTTCGATATAAAAGACGTGTTTCCGTCATTAATCTTATTATGATCGCGCAACTCATTGGCGTCGTTTGTTTTTATTTTTTTTAAGAGCAGCGCAGAATCAACAAAGCGTAAAACTTTTAGTAGGAAATTATAATTTTTATTTGCGAGACTTTTTAAACTTGTAAACTGCAGTTGCCGTAATGAGTTTTGAAACAAAGGCGTCTTGGAAATCCGGATAAATTCAGAGAGGGAAACTTTTTTCCGGCCGTAAATACAATCTACAATACGAGAATACGTTTCTAGTTCCGCTGAAGTTTAATCGCGGGAGGTAGAGAGGGAGAGAGAGATTCCGGGCAATTAAGCGTTCCGTACCGAGTTAGGCTTTGCGAATTAACAATGATTGCGACTAAAAAGCATATAAAAAGAGGAACGCCGTAACTATAATCCTGCGACATAACAATGAGCTACAATCAAGGTAAAAGCATGAGATACAATGAGGGCAGTTGAGCGGGAAAAGTTCGCAAATTCGGTTCGGTACTTGAAGTTCCAGCCAGGATCGCCGTCCCTAGGGAAGACGTCGGCCGCGTCTTCTTGAAGATGGCGTTCTCGTTCGTATTTGTTTAAAGACGAACGGCAGTGCCGCGTAGACTCGCAAATCTCATCAGTGGATGACGGAAACTCGAGTGTAAAACAAACATGACGACATAATAAGCTAAATTAAACATAGAGACAGCGTAATATCGGAATTAAATTATAACTAACTGCATAGTTATATAGACGCTTGCGCCCGTCATGCAAATTTAGACATTATTTCACGGAACAGTTTCCCTCGTAGAAATACAAAAGTAAACTTGTAAAAGCACATGGTAATAAAGCTCCCCACCGCCGCGCCGCTTTGTTTTCCGTTCTGCCGACGAAGGTACAGCGCGAATCATTACGTTAATCCTTTTTACAATTTCGATAAACACCCCCGACTCTTACAAAACTTTTTAATCTTTCTTTTATTGCGCACATTCTGAATCTCCTTCTACCCTCAATTTTAAGGATCACTTTAGATCTAATTGACAATATTCATCCTAACTAAAAGATTTTATCGTTTAAATACTAAAAAGTTTCAATCCCCCCTCGTCTTTTAAATACAAGAAAAAATACGAAATCAAAATCAGAATATACGAAGATATAAAATAAAAATTTAGAAAAACAGTAATAACTGAAGTACTGTCTTGTCTTGGTTGCTTCACATACTAGAACCACGTACGGCGCACATAATCAAACGGCAGATTCAATTGTTTTTTGGTATAAATACCAGTGTAAAGCACGTCAGCCACACCAACATAAAAAATTATTAATTCATTGGATGCCGAATTGCACGTGTTCGTTTTGGGCGGTATCTTTCTGCGCGCTGTCTAAACTTTTTCCTCTTTACTTATAACATTCATGATTTATTTGTTTTAGTTTAAACTAGTGACGTATAAGATGTGGTTTCTCAAGTGCATCCATACGTAGGATATCCCTGTATAGCTACATTCGCTGTAGTGTTATTTTCTTACTAGCAGATAAAGCGATTGCTATTAAAACTCCTGAAATAATAATTTGAATTCGGACGACTGCATTAGCATTTGCACAAAGCGCTTTCGGGATTCACCGGGCCGGGTCTTTCCGGGACATGCAAAGTGCATCACTTGAGCAGTTTCAGGATCAGATTGGTATAAAAGCACAAATATTTGAGTAGCAAACACCGCCAGCAGCAATTTATATTTAGATTTCAACTCCGTGGTCACATCAGCATGAGTTCGGCGCGTTGCACGCACGAATGCCCGCCTTGGTTCATCATCTACAATGTAACAAGACGCGTTTGATGGGCGCCCGAAAAGCGCGCCGATGACCGGACTGGCCTTCGCTACTCCGCCGGAATACTAAAACGAGCGCCTCCGTGGATGATCATGATTTCATGAACCGTCATACCGAAATCACTCTCTTTAACGCTTAAAATTCCCTCCGCGTACGGATGTTACATCCAGCTGAAAAATATCCATTAAGATATTAACGGTCCAGGACTTCTGCCATGGGTTATATCGCGTAATGTCGGATCAGGGATGTATCGACTTAGAGAGAGAGAGAGAGCCAGGTCTAGCGGAAAAAGTAAACAGACTCAAATGAAAAGGCGAACTGGGAACAGCAATAAAAGACAACAGACAGAGCTTGAAAAACCAACAATGTAAGACGTGCTACTCATACGCCGCCGCTCTGAACTACTTTCCTAAGTTTATACAAATGTTTGCAAATTTTGGTACAGCAATTTAAATAAATAGTACAGGCACGGAATTTCAATGGCGTTTTATCAACTCCCACTGTTCACCTGAAACGTGCATTTCAGCGTTGGCCCGTATTGCATCTTCGGATTACGCCTGCATCGATTTCTGTTTTATTCAGTTTCATCATACGGAAAAAAATTACAGACAATTTATCAAATATGTTTTAATTCTATTATAGTTATTTAAGAGAGTTCAGTTTCCCAACCTAGTTGGCTTATTAATAATCACGTGACAAGGTGATAGATAATAGAATTCAAGAATTTATGAAACGGAAGATAGTCAAACGGAAAGTAAAAATCGCAGTTATAGTGGCGCCATCTGACGGTAACCTCGTAGAAGTTACAGTTACTTTCTGACAACGAGTGGCCGTCAGATGGCAGCATTAAAATTGAATTAAATATAACTTGTAGAGTTGGTCGTCAGATGTCATTATTATGTCAATTTTACTTAATTTCCTGAAAAAAAATTACGTTTATGCTCGTTTTATGTCTTTTATTTACTTTCCACGTAAAATACTTAAAAAAAGAAAATGTATTTATAAATTACATCTTACATCCACTTTTAAAATATCTATATCGATTTCTGCATCAAAAGATACAAACTCATTCGATTCGATGTGAAAATTTTATGTACAGTCGTGGCCAAAAAAAGTAGACACTCTTTTTAGATACTAAAACTTTTGCTGGGTGTTTGTAATTATTAGGTTGGTGCAAAATTATCAGGCGTTTTTTAAACAATATTTATTATAATTAAAGCTGGTTCTTGTCCGATGAAAATTGTATCACAAACTCTTTTAAATGGACACTAAATGGCGCACAAACACTTAACGTTTCGCAGTTGTTCGACAGCTTCGTCAGAAGTGAAAAATATAAACATGTTGTCAAAATAAACAAGGTTGTCAACGGAAACTGAAAAAGTAACTTGATTTTTTTTTAATCTAAAAATAATTTGAACATTATAAATGTTAAAAAATTGACAGATCTATATTCTATTTAAGGAATCGAGAAAACTACAAAATGTATCGTTTAAATTTGCAAAATCAGTACGTTTGTTAATAGAATTCGACGACATTTTTATTTTACACATTTCTATAAAACGTCTTTTGAAAATATTAGACTCATAATATAAAATATTAGTATTTTATTTTTATTTTATAAAATATTATGAGCTGATACTTACGGATGACAAACAGTAATATGTATAGTTTGTCATACGTTGTTACGTTTTGAAAAGCGGCAACAGAGCATCGTCTGGCTGCGTCCCGAGTCATTTGGCAACCCTGTTCTCCCTCGCTTACCACACAAAAGGGGAAAAACTCGCGTGAGTCGTTTATGCGATATTCATTGGTTATGGGGTACCACATGTTAGTATCTTCGACGATCATTGGTTACCGCTCCCAAAATGCCTTTGTTCAGTTCTCATTACGCTTTCTTGGTGTGCAGTTACGTGGTTATGTAATATCGAAATTCTTGCTCTTAAGGTGAGGAGAATTTATTAACGGCCGTGCCGGAATAGAATTCACACCAACGAACGAGCTTTGGGGTACTTTCAGCCCCATTCCAAGCTTGGGATTCCTACAAATCTCAGGTAAAATGTTGAGCAAATTGTCTGACGCCATTTTGGACGCTAACGATCCGTTCCTTCTTTCTCTTCAGGCTTTCAGTTCAGCTTTTAGTTCGACTTCGACTTTCAGTTACCAGTTTTCGAACAAGTTGAAATACTAGGTGTTGTACTATTTCGAGCCAATTCGCCTTCGCTGCGAAGAAACCAGTTCAAGCGTTCCTGCTACGTACCTTGCGAATCCGCTTTGAACCAGATCACCGGTGTTGGAAACAACCCACAGATGGCGTCGTGAGTGCCAACTTCATACCGCGACCCGACTGACAGATGAATGTAGCTGCGTCCTGACTGCAAGGTCGTGAGTTTTGAAGTCTATCTTGATTTATTTTTCTTGAACGGTTATTGCATGCCTTATCGGAGAGCGAATTTCGGCTGACTGCATGATTATGTTGACAGGTACAAACTGCACACTTAATTAGAAGTAAATACCGGATACTTATCACAAAGATTTAGATTTATTTATTTAAGCAGATAACTTAATGTAATTATTTCTTTTTTTTTTCTTTGACACATATGTATCGTTGAGACGTTTGCTATTAAACGTTAAGTAACTTTAAGATTGTGTATGATTTCTACGTTCACGTACCAGTGAGTTACGCGTAGCCTCAAGTTGTTTTTGCCTTCTGCCGATCGAGTCGGTTCGGGGACGCCGACAAGATCGTTATCGATCAGCTGGATTTAATCGTCCGACCTGGCGCCCTTTATTATTACTACCTTAGATAACTCACCCCGTCTCACTGTTGCTAGTCGAGGGGATCAGCTGGTGAAAGAGACAGCGTAGATTTGTCACCTGGTCAAAGTAAGTTCGAGGCAATTTCATTTAAAAGTAAATTCGGTGACACCGTAAGTATCAGCTCATTATTACAAACACCCAGCAAAAGTTTTACTATCTAAAACTGTTGAACATACAATTTCCACTATGTAGATATCATAGATAGTTAGATAACATTAATGTAGTTATAGTTTTGTTTACAAAAAAAACAATCGAATATTGTTGTAAAAAGTCTGATAATGAATAATATTCTTCAATATAATTCTTAATAAACCTTAGTTCATTACTTGGTTCACCACACCATTCTCAAGAGGTTATGGGCCTAGATTCGTTAGTGAACCAATTTATGTAACGTAAAAGACTTTTCGCGGAGTGAAAAAAGTCCACTTTATTTGGTCGCGACTGTACCTACTCAATCACTACGAACAAATGAGAAGATAAGTTTCCGCTACCGAGTCTTTCAAACCGAAATACATAGTTCATTTTGCCCTGATTAAATGTGGGTAGGACAGTCGGGTTATATGCAGAGTATCTCAGGTTTCCTTGGGATGTTTTCATAGGTCGCTTTAAACCTGGCGGTAACGTTATTTTATGTTACAAATAATAATGTGGTTTCGCTTCACGTGCAATGCTTTCAATTGGGATGAGGCAATGTTCTGATTAAAAGAAAAAAAGTGAAGTCGAATTAAAAATATTAGTTTATACATCCGACAACGAAGAAAGGAAGTGAAAAATATACAAATCAAAGTAAAACGCATACGAAAAGGAAACAAAAATAGTATTTAGAAGTTAGAGAAATATTTAAACATAAAAGAAGTACATCCCAGGAATTGTAATCATACAGCTTCGTCTGGAGAGAACGTACTGTATTGTATGTACAACGACGCTCAATTAAAATGGTACCATTCGGCAATTTCGTGGCTCTTATAGCAGTTGTGAGGGGGTGGCTCCGAAGTACTGTTTCATTATAATAATATATAATTTCCGACGTACTATTACGCTATAAACTGAATGCTCAATAAATTTGACAGTCCATGAATGTATTACATTAATTAATTAATTCAATTAATCACAGCATTGCACCGCCTACTCTAATCTGATTTTTATTTGCTCACTTTTTATAATAAATGTATATATAAATGTATACTGGGTGTCCGGTAAAGAATGGGCCATACTTCAAGGGTGGCTTCTTTGGATCAAAATAAATCGATTTAGATCAATTTATCTTGGTACAATTTTGCTTCATTAGAAAGTTATGGCCTTTCAAAGATAATTTTTTTATATCAATATTTTAGCAAAACTCGCTCATTTTTTGAGACATTTAATTGTAATTTGGTATTTAGAGGTTTCTTGTACTGCTAAATCTGAATATCCGCTTATTTTTAATGAAACGTATAGAGGGCGCTCTAGGGACCCTGACATTCTCTTGTTCACTGTCGTACTTTTTCTTACGTGAATATTTTTAAAATATGTTTCGTTTTCTTGAAACGACATTTAATTTACTTTAAAAAAGGCATACTTGTCGCATGTCGCTAAAGTACACCAGTTTTGAGAAAAATAGCTTTGAATGTGAAAATGTTGAATACTTACTACACCAGTAACGCTACTTCAGGATGAAAAGACAATTTCCTAAAGTTGCACTATTTCGTAATTTACTTAAAATTGAAAAAAAATTACAATTCCACATTTAAAGCAACGATACATTACGTAAAAAATTCTTATTATATTTGCTATGGCCGCGTATTTCACTCATAGTTTAACTTTCAACTCCAGATTCCTCCCATAGTAAAAATTATAAAAACAGTTGTTCCCATGGAAATAAAGTGAAGATTAAAGTTAAACTGTAACTGAAATACGGGTCTATGTGCCTGATTCAACATGGACCTAAAACAGTAATATTCAGCATTATCATATTCAAAGCCATTTTTCTCAAAACTGGTGTACTTTAGCGACATGTAACAAGTATACCTTTTTTAAAGTAAATTAAAAGTTCTTTCAAGAAAATGAATATAATTTAAAAAATATTCACGTAAAAAAAAGTACAGCAATAAACAAAGGAATATCAGGATGTCGAGAGCGCCCCCTATATGTTACGTTAAAAATAGGAAAATATTCAGATTCAGCAGTGCAAGAAACCTTTAAATGCCAAATTACAATTAAATATTTCCAAAAATGAACGAGTTTTGCTAAAATATTGAAATAAAAAAATTATCTTTGAAAGGCCATAACTTTTTAATGAAGCAAAATTGTACTAAGATAAATTGGTCTGTATCGATTTGTTTTGACCCAAAGAAGACACCCTTGAAGTATGGCCCATTCTTTACCGGACACCCGGTATAAATAAAATACTTAAAAGTTAAAATGAATGAAGAACAAACAAAAATTGGCAAATCTCCTTCAGCGAAAAGTATTTTGAAAATCAGAAGATAAAACACAGAAAACTATAAATTGAAAAAAAATTAACTGAAATACTGGACTGAAGAACTGAAATACACAATAATATACAAAAAAATAAATAAATCAAAAGACATAACATAAATCTCACACACAATTCATCTATTTCTCATTTACATATTCATTCATCCAGCTTGCAGGGCAATGAGGAAAGTTTATTTTATCGCAATACACTCGTTATTTCCACGTGTCCCAATTTTCTTAGGCCATTGCAAGGCTAAATTCAATTAGACACTCTGTGAGGTACAGGTGGTTAAAAATAATAACAAAAAAAAAAAAAAATAATAACAAAAAGGCGATGAATTATCCTTTACTTTTAACTTTATCAATTTCACGACGAGAGTGAGAGAAAATTTTTATTACCTCTCAAAATAATCAACAATTTCCACTTCTTCTCCTCACTCTTTTACCAAAATTTTAATCAAACTACAAAGGACCCAAGTAGCAATTTCTTTGTTTGTAGGTAGGTATCTGGTTTGAGCTTTTTAGCCAGACGTTGTTCTGTACCTTTTATATGGAATGAGGTTTTTGTCTTTGCCCGCCACTATACAAGTTGTATCAGAAATACGTCTATTAATTTTAACACTGAATGCAGTTAGCTAAAGGAAATATTTTTCCTATTTAACTTTTTTTATTTAAAGCTTTCGAAATTTATTTAAAATTTGGAACATATCACTTATTAAAATCTATACCCGCCTTTGGTTAAGACCGAAAAATTTCTGTTGTGAATGTGATAGAAACGAATCATTGCCAAAAAAGTCACATTGGTATAAACAGCCAATTTTATTATAATGTCACATTTATTAAAATTTAACAGAAATTGTGTTATAACTATCATGCCGGAGACAAATAATTGTTCATCATTATAGGTTTCAATAAGCCTTAAACACAACAAAGGAAAACAGTAATTCTAATATTAGTAATATTTTAAAAGGGTACAATAATTATTATCATTACAGAAGTCTGGGTTTCTCAGTCCTAGTCCATTAAACTCCTGCTTATTCCCATGGTAGGAATTACAAAAACAATTGTTCCTATGGAAATAAACAAGAGTTTAAAGTTAAACTAGAACTAAGATACCCAGTTAGTGTCCAAAATGGGCGCCATTACTATTTAGACATCACTGTAGACGTCTATTAAAAGTCTTTCATTCGCTCAAGCATTGGTCGAATATTCCTTGTGACTGTAGCGGCATCTTCAATACGGTTCCTTAATTGTTCATTTGTTTCAATTGGGATTCCATTGCTTCATATAGCCCCACAGAAAAAAATCGCAAGGATTAATGTCGGGCGACCCGGCGGGCCACAAAGTTGGACCATAAGTTCCAATCCACCATTCCTGAAAATTATTGTTCATTATTGTTTAACGCCTGAACGGTCCAGTGGTAAGAGGACCGGCCTTGCAATCGCATGGTCGTCGGTTCGAACCGCACTCGGGATTTTTCTCGGGGGTGGTCGGTATCGACTTTAGGCACCCTTCAGTGTTGGGGATAAAATTCGACACTGCTTCCCCTTAAACGGCGAGAAGGTTGGAAGTAACAAAGCCATGGAACACTTTACACACACTCAAATACACTCCCGCTCCTGAGGTCCTGACAAGTCTTTGACTTAGGACCCCGTTGAGCAGCCACCACAGATAAAAAAAAGCCAAGCTCTCACGTCCAGTTAGCTGACCATTTAAAATACCAGCCTGCACGTTTACGGAAAATTCTTGCTGAAAATTATGTACTTTTATGGCATGTGGGTTTTCATCAGCCCATACATGTTGTGAACATTAAATATCTCTTCTCTGGTAAGTCCTGCTTGGTCAGTTGTCAGCGAATAATTTAAAAAATTCGGTTGCCTATTAATTTTTCCCACCATCTGTCACCAAATTGAACTTTAAATGACTTGCCTCGTACCTACCTTGATAGTTGACAAGCTCTGCTGACTAACGTATCAGCTGTTCCCCTCGACTAGCAAACAGTGAAGATAGGGGTGGGTTAAATACGATGGTAAAATAACTAAAGGGCGCCAGGACAGAATTAAAACAATCTGAACGTAAACGTCGACGTCTCCGAATTGACCAAATCGGCAGAAAATCAAAAGTAAACAGAGGCTTATTTACTCACTGGTACGTGAAGGAATAAACACAAACGCAACAGCACAAGTTAACTTAAACTTTAATTAAATACCATTAATTATGATGGACAATGGTACAATACATAAAAGTGTACACGACAATTTGACTCCATACAAGAATGTGGATTCCCCACAAATTCAAAGGCCGTAATTTGCCCTCACAATTCGGTTATGCAAGAGAAATAAACAAACCGATACACGAAATGTCAAAGTAAATTAGTTGGAAATACCTTAACCTTATTGATAGTGTCCAGTCGGTAACGTCAGGTCAAAAATTATCAACCGAAGTGCTGTGGATAGTTTACGACGCCCTCTGCCAATCGCGAGCAGCGTCGACAATCCGGTTTAAACTGGAATCACAGGGCTCGTCAAGATGGCTGGTCAGGTCTCCTCTATAAGGCCGATAGGCTCAAAAAATGCTACGAGTTGACTCGATTTGAGTCCAACTCAACTTAAGAAGGCTGTAGCCAGCCGAAGACCTGTGCCTACAGCTAGAAGCCTGAATAAAAGAAACGACGACATCAGCGACCATAATGGCATCCGCCATTGCTCAACATATTTTAGCTGAGATTTACAAGGCTCCCAGGCTTGGAATGGGAGTAAAAATACCCCAAACTCGTTCGGAGGTGTAGTCAGGAATGCAGGCAGCGCCGTTGATGAATTCTCCTCACATAAAGAGCAAGAACCCCGAGATTACACTAAAACACGTCTACACCTCACGATGACCGAACGCAGAATGAAACAGGATCGCGAGTCTAAGATGGTAGACGCACAGTCTACATACAGTCTGTTCACTTGGCGTCGGTACCTTTGATCTTTGTGTCTTCAATACAACCACTACGCATTCCTCCGTACGTTGATTCTTACGTGGCGCAAACAATTTAAATTTAAAATCTTGCAGTATTTGCAGTTGCCCGAACGTGCCCGAACCAAGCCGGTAAACCAAACTACTAATAGAAACAGCGAGACTACTGCGCATTCATCCCCGAGTTTCCAAGAATTTTGTACGCGAAACTAGCGCCAGTGACAAGACTGTATGTAGACTGTGGTAGACGCTAAACAACGCGCGAAAGTCGCAAGCGGTAACCAATGGTGAACCATGATATAGTCACATGGTGTCCTATCTCGAATAAGCTTCGTGGTAACGGGGAAGGAGTACAAGGTTGCCAAACGTACCGGAACACGGCTTAGACGATGCTTTATTGCCACGATTTCTTAGCGGTAAATTCAAACGTGAGACATCCATTGGCAAAATGTGCGCCTACGAGCATGATCACCAGGTTGCAAAAACTGAACACTATGCACATAACTGTTGGACTTTTAAAATTCACCAAATTGTCGAATGCGATACAGCTTGTTGAAGTGCGAGTCTCTGGGTACTTGTACACCGGTGCTTAAAAGTATCCAGGTGATCACGCCGATCATCCGGATACTTGTATACCTGATAGAGCTAGTATACCTGAAAGAGCTATAACAGCATCCAAAATATTCTTCTCAACATTCACTACACGACGAGGACGAGGTGTGCAACGATCTTGGGCTTGAAGTTGAAATGAGCCATGATCCCGGATATGCTGGACAGTTGATTGAAACGTATGTCGAATGCCTATTTTCTCACCCAAACCATGGTACTAGATACAGAGAGACGGACGGATATTCGGAGTTTGATATAGTATTTCCACTGATAGAAAGACAGATTCATGACAGATTGTAAATTTCAATGCGCCAAAACATTGCATATCTGCATGTATTTCATGGCGTAGGAATACAAGGTGCGAGTTGTTTTCCGAATATCCGACTTAAAAGCATCAATGATTGACAATTTGGACTGTGTATGTTAGTAATATTGACCTTTTTTAGATTGGCGCGAAATTTAAAATCTGTCTTTCTATCGCTGGAAATACTATATAATACTCGATGTATACTATTTTCAGCTTCAGACTTTCGGAGATGTTGACGACCATTCGGCTTCTTGCTGTAGGATGACCTATTGTAGAAAGCAGTCTCCTTTTATACAGTTTGTTAACGGAAATTTCGATTACGTAACACTTTACAAGTGGAGCAATGCTGATTCATCGCGATTTTCCCAAACCGTCTGCTCACACGCTTGCATAATGCCCAGATTTTTTGATGAGTTACGAGGGTAGTCTCAGAAGTACCCGACCTAACAAAGAAAACACAAAAGTTTTAGAAAAAAAACTTCTTTATTTCTCAACATAGCCTCCTTTTAACGCGACACACTTTTCCTAGCGATGCTCAATAGCTTCCATACCGTTCTTATAATGAGAGACGTCAAGTTCTTCAAAATAGTCATAAACCGCAGACTTCACCTCTTCATTGTTGGCAAATCTTTTACCACTGAGCCATTTTTTCAAATTTGGAAAGAGAAAATAATCCGACGGGGCTAAATCTGGCGAGTAGGGTGCGTGAGGAAGCAATTGGAACTTTAATTCATTGATTTTGGCCATGGTGGTGAACTGGGGCATTTTCGTGATGAAACAACACTTTCTGTTTTGCCAAATTCGGCCGTTTTCTCTTGATTTCATCATTCAAACGCACCAACAAGTTCGCATAGTACTCGCTGTTGATTGTTCCTCCTTTTTTAAGATAATCCATGAAAATGATACCACGCGCATCCCAAAAAACTGACGCCATGACCTTTCCAGCGGATAAAACTATCTTCGCCTTCTTTGGAGCCGATTCTCCATTGTCTCGACTGTTCTTTCGTCTCAGGTGTGAAATGATGGACCCATGTTTCATCCATGGTTACGAATCGACGCAAAAACTCGGCTTTATTGCTCTTAAACATCTCCAAACACTCGATTGAAACATCTTCACAACGCAGTTTTCGTTCCACTATGAGCAAACGCGGCACCCATCTTGCATACGGCTTTCTCATGCCCAAATTTTCGGTCAATATGCGATGTACAGCACTTTTTGAAACACCTATCATCTCTGCTACTGCGCGCACTTTCAATCGACGGTCATCCAATACAATTTTTTGGATTTTTTTGGCAATTTCTGGCGTGGGTACCTCATTTGGTCGATCACTGCGATGTTCGTCTTGACAGCTCGTACGGCCTTGTTTAAATTCTGCTCTCCAATATTTTACTGATGTAAACGAAGAAGCAGACTCCCCCAGTGTAGAAGCTAGCTCGGCTTTGACATTGCTTGGACTGAGACCTTTCAAATGAAAGTATTGTATCACGTAACGATGACCAATTTTTTCCATGTTTATAAATTCACTGAGAGTATTAACTGTTGATGGCTGTCAAACAAATACTAAACAACGCATTCTCTTCAAGCTTGAAACTTAAGCTTTAGAAGGTTCGTACTTTCGACCGTAATCCTTTTTTCGACTAACAACCGCCATCTATACATCAGGTCAGGTACTTCTGGGACTACCCTCGTACCTCGGCGACTGCTAAATTTCTGAATATTGGACAAACTTTTGACAAAGCAAGTGTTGGTTAACATAATTTTTAGGTGGACATATTTTCCGCGATCGCGTAGGCGACGTTGTATCGAATTTAATTTACGTATTGAGCTTAATGGTTTATGAGATGCTGGATTCTTACAACTTGATATTAATTACTTAATAGGAAAGGTTTCCAGACGTTAGTAGATTGCGTCGATTTAAAAGTGAAATGAAAGTGCGGAAGAAAATGATGAAAAGCTTAGGCGATATAAGACTAGATGACGTTCCCGCTGTTCCCTGGGCGTTGTACGTACATTATGCAAATGCATCTCCCGCGGTTTCGGTATCAGCACGCACTTCGATCTAAGACAACAATTTCCACTTACTTTCCACTACATTACATTCTGCATCTGCTTAATTATGATTATTCTCAACGGGACCCGGACGGGACGAGCTCGCAGCATCTGCGGGCCCCTAAATTATAAATCGCGTGGGCGGGCGAAGCGGAATTAAATGGATATCATCTGACAAATATTTTTGGTGGAAAACCCCCGCGATCCCGACAATAATAGCTGCATTAGATTTTGATGTTAAATTGTATCGATAAGGAAACTTGAAAGGGATTGATGCTCTTCGCGATGTCACATGCAGGAGATTTCCTATTAGATATATGTGGTCGAACGTCCTGCGCCGCATCTATAGAATGCACACACGGAATTCTAGAACGATAATGGAAAACACCATGTGGCGGCTTAAGAAAAGAAAGAACTTCAGGAAACATCCGTATTATTCGCTTATTTTGAAATTTGTTTTTTTTTTTTTTGGTATTCTCATCGAAATCTTAGACAATAAAATATTGTCTGAAATAAATTAGAATAGATTCTGTAATGTAAGAGAATTATTTATCTTCAGCGTGTGTGTGTGTGTGTAACTTCATCCCACGTTGTTTCCGACTAAAATGGCTTTGTGCATTGGATGGTAAGACGAAAATTCTAAATTCAGAAGGCAGCGGGATACTTGATTAGCCCCGACGATGCGACAGCCTGCGGCGCGTCCTCAATGACAAACGCCTAAACGAATTGACCAAACACCAAACATGGTTAGTGCGGCCGTTTCTCGAATCACAATCAAAACAAACAACAGTTATTTACTAAGTTGGTTACAGAAATGAATTTCAAATGTCGTGCCTAATTACGTTCTGCGGCACTAAATCCGATTTAATTTTTTCGTTTCGCAGAACACGAAGTCAAAGATAAAATTAACGTTTACAAAACATTACTAATGAATAATCATAATGTGAAGAGTAAATAGGAAGGGAATGTGTGCGTGATCCTTTTATAATACAGTTATTAAATGGTTAATTCGTAAGTTAGTGGACGTGGTTAAATGAGTTGCACGTCTAGAGTCCACCGATTAGAGAACGTCGCAGATGACTTTAGCGTTTACAGTTTACTGTTATGGCTGCTGGCAGCAGAGGTGACACCGTTGGGATTACCGTACGAATAGAAACACTTATGTAAGATACAGTGTTACGAACCACATCCGAGTTAGGGTGAAAGATTAGCATACATAGCGTACCCTAGCCCTAATAAACTCAGAACTAGCAATAAAACTTATTTGCATATGAATAGCGGATTAAAACTCAGCTTGCTGGGAGGCCCGACTGATAGATACAACCACCACCAAGACAGACTGATTACTCCCTAACTTTACGGTTTGTCGGCAAACGAGCTAATCATCCTCATTAGCTCTCGTCTGTCTTGTGGCCATTCTATTCTACTTGGAAAGTCAAACTCTTGTGTGTTAGCGACACCTCAAGACTACGTAATTCACATTTCTCCGGAGACGGGGAAAATTCAATGAAGGGATCCAACGACGATCACTTAAAGTTTTACTTCGTAAAATTTCAATTTATCGTAAATTTGTATTTAAGAAACAACACCTGCTGTAAGAGAGATGCTTTGAATTGATTACAAGTTACTACATCTTACACAAGTCGAAATCGAAATGTACACTCTTGACCATTAAAAACTGCTACCGTTGTAATCATGTTGTAATTGACACTTCTGCTGTACTCGACCCGCTGATGCTGTTCTCCGTAAGGAGTTATGACGCTCACAAGTGTTATTATTAAAGGAATATATTAGTATATTATACACGATGATATTATTATCGAGGATAATTTGCAACACGAGCGTGTCGTATACTATACTTTATCCACGACTGCAAACATCTTATCTAATTGTTCAAATGTAAATATGTATTAATGTTAATGTAAATAAATAAGTAAATGTATTAATTTTGAGATTTCAGGCGTTTGCACAAAGTTTTATTTAAAAAATGTTGGTTGTTCCGTACCCAAAATGTTATAAAACTACATTTGTTGTTTAAATAACGCAATCGTAACCTATTACCTTCATTATACACCATAAACAATGATGGTTACCATGACAACGTGAATAATGATTATTCACTGCTGGTAATGAATTATGGATAGCATTTTCCTTGACCAGACCACGAATAATTCACAGATTATTGAGTAGTCGTGGACAAAAATTAATTTTTTCTATTTTGGTGCTTTAATAACTACATTATGAAACCCGTTTAATATTAATAAGAATAAGTTTAAACTCTTTGCCTAAAACCCCTGAATAAAAAGTCTACTTTAAAATTTAGTTTTTTTTTCATTTTCCCTTACTTTTATTTCAATTTTCATTTTTATTTCATGTTCTGTTTTTATTTTATTATTTTTACTTAAAACAAACCAATTCAAGTAAATACTATTTTCATGCTTCTCATTAAATCATATATTTTTTTTAATGAACTGTTATTTATTTACTGCGATCGTTCATTTTCTAGTTTTTGTTTCGTATTCTGTTCTTATTCCACTATTTTTTATTTTATTTAAAGAAAAGAAAGCAATGTAAGCAAATTTCTTTTTATAAACTTGTTACGTTTCGTTTTTACGTTACCAATTCCTGATCTATTTTGGCTTCAGTGATCGCTCTATCACAATATAAGAATCACACAGTAGCGTCACTCGAGTATAACTGTCACATTTGCTCTTTTGTTTGATACTTACCCAGCTGTAAGGTATCAAACAGAATAGCCATTTTTTGACACTGACACTACTGGATAATTACTTATACTGTGGCTCTATCTGCTTACAACTGTGATGATGAATTTCACCAACGCGGATTGACACTAGCACTCGGATTAAGTGTTTGTAATGTGACATTTGAGGTTAGACAACGTAGTGGTAAGTCATATTCTAAGTGTTGACACTAGATTTAATCCGCAATCCGCGTTGGTGAAATCGGGCATAAGATTTTGGTTTTATTTCGTTTGTAAGTTGTTTCTAGTTGCTTTTCATGACAGTTGGGGACACTGAAGATTATTCTGGAATTCAGGGCGGAAGGGGCGTGTCTTCGACATCCGGCCTGTTCAGGTCCAGCATGCTTCTTGGTAGAGATGCCGATTTTTTGTCAAAAGCATCGATCTTTGAATCGATTTAGATCGTGTCTGTCAAATATCGATTCAAGTAAAAATCGTGCAAAAAAGAATCGATCTATCCAAGATCGATTTCTCAAAACTTAAACACAAAGTCAAAGTTCACAAACTTTTATTAAAACAAAAATAGCAAAAATAAACTTCACGCCTAAACTCACTTTACAATTTAGGCGGCGTCTAACAAAATGAAAGAATCACCAAAAAATACTTACTGCCATGAATGAACCTAACCATAACCTAACAAATACAGAACGAATATCAACACGAACACCACACACCAGTATTGCCAATTCACTCTAAGCCGATTACCCTTTTGAAATTTTAAAAAACCCGCTCTTACCCACATGGAGTAATGAAATTACTCACTTAATTACCCACACTCCCAAAACAGAAAATAAATGGTACAGAATTTATTTTATTCAAATACCTAATAACCTACCTTACACACTTGGACGTTGCACGACAGATTTTTTTAGGTTAAAATCATATGTGGGACTGTGGGCGGCAATCGGCATTCGGCAACAGTGCTGCCAACCGACCAAGCGACAAGCGTACATTTCGGTAGTTGTAAACAATTTCGGTAGATGTCTCTGAATTTCAGTAAATTTATTAAAATGGTTTAAATCGGGGTTGAGCTAATTTAAATCACTTGATTAAAATTATGTTTAAAACCACTGATTTTATTCAAGCGATTTTTATTTTTGAAAATCATGATTTAAAAAAAAATAAAATAAAAAACAAAACTGGGTCCAAATTATTTTAAGACGTTTCACAGTTATTGTGCAATTTTTGACGCAAAGTAAAACAAAAGACGATCGACAAATAAAGAAAAATTTATAAAGTTAACAAAAATGACACAAAAAAATAGCAAAAACTTAAAAAATCTCGTTAAATAAACAAAACTTTCTAAAATTAAGAATTGACAGTTGCGTAATTCTTGTAAAATAAAACAAAAGACGATCGACAAATTTATAAAATTTAAAAAAATAACAAAAATAAAAAAATTCTCATTAAATAAACAAAACTGGTTCGACTAAAATTCAGAATTAACAATTAAAATAAAACAAAAGACGATCGACAAATTTATAAAATTTAAAAAAATTAACGAAAATTTAAAATAATTCTCATGAAATAAACAAAAGTGGGTCCAAATTATTTTAAGATGTTTGACAATTATTGCGCGATTATTGACGCACAATAAAACAAAAGACAATCGATAAATAAATAAAGAAAATTTATAAATTTAACAAAAATAACATAAAAATAAAAACAAATAACAAAGATTTTAAAAATCTCATTAAATAAACAAAACTTTCTAAAATTAAGAATTGACAGTTGCCCAATTCTTGGCGCGAAATAAAACAAAAGACGATCGACAAATTTATAAAACTAAAAAAAAAAATAGTAAAAACAAAAAAAATTCTCATTAAATAAACAAAACTTGTTCGACTTTCTAAAATTCAGAATTAACAATTGTGCAATTGTTAAAAATTAAAAAATTCTCATTAAATAAACAAAACTTTCTAAAATTAAGATTTGACAATTGTAGAATTGGCAGCACCGATCGGCAATGTGGATTTGGCGGTTAGTTAGTTACTTTAGTTTTTGCCGGCTTTAGTGATTTCTTTGTTGAAATATAAAAGCCGCAACATCACTAATAAGACGTCAGGCAAAAATTTAGAAATTAATTTGTTTTTGTTTTCTTTTCTTGAAAATACCCATTTTTATCTACGTCTTTCTTTTACCCGCAAGGTTGCTTAAATTACCCGTAATTAGGGTAATTGCCCGCACATTGGCAACCCTGCCACACATACTGCCCATGAACACAGGACCACACAGGATGGCCAAACTTCTCAAAGTGATTTCCTACCACATTTACGAAAATTTTCGGTTTGCCCAACTCGAGTCAAAAAATAACTTGAATATTATCATTTCATTTTCGATTCGATTTCGTAAAAAATAAAATCGATTCAATAAGATCGAGCTGAAAAAAGATCGAGAAAATAATCGATATTTTTAACAGAAAAAATCGATCTTTTGAAAAATTTCTGAATCGGCATCCCTACTTCTTGGTAGCCATTATTCGACGTGTACTTCGCAAACTTGGTCGCATTTTCGTTGTAGCTTATTTTGGGAGCTTGTGTTTGGAGACCGACCACCCAAAGGTTATTAGGGATCTTATCGTTCGTGAACGAGTTCTGGAAGCTTAATCCAGTGCTTTTATAGCAGATAAAGCCTGTATCGTTGAATTTTGTTTGGGACGCCACGTGTTTCTAGCCGACGCGTCGCAGTTTCTTTCCGCTAGGCTCTTAATCTACAAGGAGTAAGTCTTTTTGGTTCAGCTTCAATTTCGTTGTACTCTTTTACTTACTCTCGTGTTTCTTCCATCAACAACTTCGTGGGGGTTAAGTTGTTACAGTTCCATTTTGTCGTAACGAATTCGAGTGCACATTTTGTAGCGAGCTGGCAACGTCACGTGTTTGTATACCTTGTCTGAACATCTGACAACATTGTAACTGTGCCGGAAACGTCTATTTGAATTCTCGCTTTCACATTGGTTCTTTGTTCAAAACTCTTGACGTCATAATTATTCTATTGGCTACGGCCATTGTTTCTCGTACAACTCCCGAAAGTTTCCATCTATCCGGCCTCCGGCCATTCCTGTGCGACAGCGTCGAAGAACCACACGTATCGTCTGCTAACGTGAATTGTTGCAACAATTATGCAAAATTCGATTTGAATACGGTTCTACCGGAATGTTATAGCTTCTCGTGCTGCTCTGTAAAACGTTTTGATCCAACAACCTCGCTAATAATTGAAGGTATGTTCATATTTCTTTCATTGCGTCTCAATAGGTAACTAATGGCCGTCTTTCTTGTCTTTTAGGATCGTTATTTATTTTTATTTTGGTCTTTCTTCCGTAATATTACTTTTGGGGTTTAGGCTGCCGTTCCTGGTAGGGCCTAACCGTTCTGTCGCCTGCACGTTAGTTTGCATTTCGTTGGGGGAATTCCGTCGAACCACGTCGCATTAACGTGAGAAGCCTTGGGGCACCGTTTACGCTGAGAAGTGTTGCCACCTACCTGAACTGACGTGAACCAGGCAACGGACCTACTTCAAGTGACCAAGTGACGTATAACCTCACTTATTTATTTATTTCTTTTTACCGTCCTCGGACTTTCATTGAAGTGGCCGATACTGTGCTAACAATTTGATTTAAGTTAGTTTATTTAAAGCAACAAATTATCGATGTTGCCTGTTGGGCATTTACTTATTTTATAAGGTCAGATCTGGCTCTTCGGGACGTGTTATTTATTTGTTTATTTTAACAAGTTCGTAGTTGTTTTGAACATATCGTAGTACAGCTACAGTCTATTCATTTATACACGGTTACGCAAATACATTCTGTACTACAGTGTGTGTTTTGTTTATGTCAATCCCTACTCTCAATGCACCAAGTGAGCCAAATCTCCTGAAGCTTAAGTTATACCTGGGGCCGAATTCTTGAAATCACTCGAGAATTACGTCATTTTGACGTCATGTCGCATACGACATGATGTCGAATGATTTCAAGAATTGGGCCCCAGAGGCGAACACGTCGAAACCTTGAGAGGGGGTTTCGAATGTGGAGTTCTTACAATTGGGGATCACTCTTTGGCCCCCTGGTTTATATATTTTTTTATACCCATCCCTTTTCCATTGAGCTAGTCTGGGAGATCAGTTGTGGGAAGCAACGCTGCTTGTCACCTGGTATTTCAATTAAATAATCAGGAGTATTTCTTTTAACATTTTTGGGGTAACAAAGTTTGAGAAAAATCTGCGTAACTTCCTCGTGTCTTTGACGTAACCGTTGGGATTTTCCCCGAACGAGATTAGGCGAGAATTTTACCTTCATTAAATAAATATCAAAGAACAATAACAAATTAAGTCGAGTCTTCTGGTTACGCGCCAGACGCTCTAAGCCATTGAGCTAATGCGACCTCGAGTTCAGTTGTCGTCTAAATTCATTAGAACACAAATGCCGAATTTTACCGCCGATTCCGAGAACCTCTTCTACTGTAACACCGTCGTTCGTCGCTCCGGAACCCTTGAAGGAGCTAGCGACTTGGGTCAAGCCAGTGTCGTGTGTTGCAGCTCCCTTGCAGACCGAACGTAACGTAGAATTGGTGAGATTCGAGTGTGGTATAGTACTAACCCTCTGTCTTTTATTTATACGTGTCTCTAAATTAATAATTAAGTACCTTCTGTGCCTCGTGATACCATTTTTGCCTGCCGAAGGCCTTGGTTCCTTAAGAACCTACGTTTACTTGCATGTTTTCTTAATGTAACGTTCTTGAAATTGCGTTTACTGTCCCTCTGAGAGAATTTATTGTACGTTAATCTGGCAGCCGTACAGCGTGATTTCGCGTTAGTTGACGCCTTGTAATTTCTAAATTATTTAACGTAACGAATTTATTTTCAGGCATATTGTAAAAGCCGCCCCTGTAGTCGAATGCTGGGCGTTTCGCTCATTTTATTGGGCCACAATTTTGTTGCGTATTAATAAACACTGCATCACCGTTTGTCGAATTCTTATTTATTGTTAATATACAGGGTGACCGATAGTTGTGTTATATACAGGGTGTCTGACAAACACTTATGCTTTGCGGAAATTAAATCTGAGGGAATCTCAAACGCTTTTAACTACGTGTGCAGTCCTAGCGGTGCCACGTTTTTCACCATACTACTTGGAACTTATATTCGCTAGGTGGCGCCCTTTTTATTTTACATCCAGGTATCGAGCTACCGACAATCCAATAATTCCAGGTAGGTTTTCTTCAACAGTGATCGCAACTTTTACAGGGTCAATTAGAAAAATGTAAAAGGTAGATAGCAAACTGTCATTTATTTACTGCGATCGTCTGTGTTCCCGCACTCAGTTCGTTAATAACAATTTTAAATTATATTTCCGACAAAAAGAAAATAATTTTCTCTTTCTGAGCAAAATTGTCACTAAAACCACCAGTTGTATATTCAGTTTACGAAGTTCAAATATACTGCCGCTGAGGATTAGGCGTCCTTCGAGTCGTAACGATTTATTTGGTCACGATTGTACACTTACACTATCATCAAAAACAAATAGGAAATTGTGCATGTAATGATTTTTTATTTAAATTTTCTTCCTTAACCACAAGTTTTTTTTAAAACATCTAACAACGTATTTCGGTAGCTATGATGTCATCTTTATTTGAAAGAATTAAAGATATCTATTCACTCTTTATCCTCGTCTCAGTAGGCCGTGTTCTCGTTTCGTTAAGTTGCTGTCCTGAAGTTTGATAGATGCCAGAATCTGACATAAAAAATATTAATAACAATTCCACAGCACTAATCTGATTATGTTGCCAAATATTATACGAAGGAGCATCCATAAAGCACCGACTATGGCACCGTGAAATATGCACTACAGTCGAGCTGGCAACAACACCTCCGTCAGTGGACTCAAATTATAACCATGAAATTAAAAATAAATACAACCGTTTCATCTGACGTCTATGTTTCATTGTGATACCAACAAAAATGTCGCTAACTCGCCTACTGGGACGAGGAAAAAGAGTGAATGGATTATACTTTCAGAATACATATCCATCCAAATTTGAGGCCTAAGCTATTGAACTGACTGAAATTTCGCTGAAATAAGGTACTCTAAAGTCTTTTAACAAAGGGATACACGAAAGCAGGACCGGATTTACCAAGTCGTTCCAAGCAGGGCAAGCCCAAGGAATTGTTCGTATCATAAATTTTTAAATAGTGACCCCTTAAAATTAGAAAATAGGCAACACATTCTACTTCCGTGCTTTTAGTACATTATGAAATTTGATTGATGGGTTGCCTATTCTAAAATCTGCAGGGGTCACGATGTAAAAGGTGCCCTTTTTTAATTCTGTACTGAATGCCCGAATAAACCTACACAAAAGAGATTACGTAAAATTAAAAACGTTAGGCAAATGTTTGTTTAGTTGTAATAAAAAAATATGCCCCGCACTGTTATGAGCGAATTCAAGTATGTAGATGCAGCATAAAATTTAGGGCGCGTTATTTTTAACCAAAAATAAGCCGTCCGGTTATCTTAATTATAAAATGTAAAAATGTGGAACGCAGATAGGGTGCCAACATAAAAATGCATACATAACTGCATCAGATAGCGAACGTGCCATTGGCGAGTGCTGCTGCTGCTGCAACACCATCTGTTTGCGATGCGGTTTCCCAATACGATTAAACAGTTCTGCCAAGAACTATAATCTATCCATAAATCCTGTAATATACGAACTTTGAAACTGTTTGTTAATCGAGTTACAATATGACATAATATTAATCCGAAGACCGGGGGATGTGATAAATATAGGCGTCCTGTAATTAATGCAGGACTACATTAGCGAAATAAATTTACTAATATCGAATGTAATAAATCTGTTTCTGCTTTGCTGCTCAACTTGAAATTTACGAAACTCTATCGTTTTCATAATTGACATAATGAACTTGTTTTGATTTTTATATACATATGAATATTTTCATTAGCATTAGTTGTTAACTATTAAGCAAACATCCTGTAGAACTTCAATATTAATTAAACTGTTACCTCGATAGGTCCATTCTTGTATTATATTTGATAAAAAGGTAGATAGAAAGAAGATTTCATCAGAATGCAGTGTACGTAAGAACTGCAGTAATGAGCGGTGCTTACAGATAGAAAAATACAAGGGAGTTGCAATTTGCGCTGGAAATATGTGGTGAGAGAGGAACGTGTCATTTTTATACGTAAGTATAAAAATAAAAGCAGCGTGCATTATCTTTGTAAGAGGAATTTCTAAGATTGATCACGTTCAAATAGACAAGGAGATCGGCGCTGTACAAAGAAACTCCATAAGTTATGAGGCTTATATTGTCCGTGGTATCGTTGTTATCCGGCAAAGTACTGAGACGTTCGAAGCAATTCTCGATAGCTCCATCAAGGACCGATTCAAGCTGAAACAATATCCTTGCAATAAGTCTAGAATTTATTTCAGATAGAACAGTTCCTTTGATAGAATCCCATCCCGCGTAGATATTTGTGTACTAAAGAGATTCTTATTACGGATTCGCCCTTCTTGATCCCTACAGATAAAAACCTCATCTCAGTTAAAATGTTTGTAGTTTTCCAAATCAAATCTCCTTAGCCATTTCCGGGCGTTGTTTTGTTTTGTGACGCAGCCGGTGGTCCTCTCTCCGCATACGAAATTTCATATTAATCGGAGCTCCCCACTCGGGGATTCCAAAATTCCGAGACGAAACTTAAACTGAACTCAAACTTTTACAAAGGTAACATTCGGAGAATTTTCTTTATTTTCCGTTTTATTGAACGATAAATTAAACAACATTATATTACATTTAACAACGATTTACAAAATAAAATAAAATGTTATAGGTATAGTTCATTCAGTGAAAGTTTATGCCACGTCATCAGTAAATAATTGAGTCATATCAAGCGCTGTTGCCATATGGATGGTATATTCTAATCTCATTAATGGTAATTTAAATGTGGATGATTCGCTATACCTACACCCCGAAAGAGCTCTCAAATGCAGTCTTTAAAGTACCAAAATAGAAAAACATTATTATTTTGGTTAGATTGCCAATAAATTGAAATTCAAAGTTTAAAACGCGAATACACAAATATATAAGGAGACGAAGGTGGTTGTATATCTTATTCTAGACACCTCCTTATCTAAATCGCTGCGAGATTGACTTACTGGAAGCTATTCACTGGATTAAATGAGTTCCTTTGAGGACTTTAGCTTATGTGATAGAAAGTGTAACATCTAAATTTAAAATAAGTCCGCAGCGAGCAAATTCATTCGGCGCTCTCGCCAGAGTGAAATATAATAACGAGTTATGCAGAAAATTCGATACCCCCGCTAACTTGTTATGTTAATGCTCCCCTATTTAAATATATTAATAATTCATACTGTTTATACAATTAATTGCCGCGCACAAACATATCCGCCGCGAAGTTCAAAGTAAAAGCGGAAGAAGTTCGCAAGATAAGGCGAGATTGTTTTATAAATTAGAAGCGACGATAAATTCCTACTATTCTTATCAGACGGTATTAATTCTCCCTATTTGACGCGATTTTAAAACGTGAAATATTAAAAGTCTGACCCCTTGATTCTTATTTATTATTTTATTGCGAGGCTTTAAAATCGTTCGATTAAGATTTTCAATTCACACCGCGTTTGATAAAGGTGATAATGAGCAGGGTTTATATTGCTTCCGAAAATTGAACACATTAATTAAAAAATATGAAAGTTATAATTAATAAATTCTTTACGAAATCACCGGAGAAAACGTCAGCTTGAATTCTTGATTTACTCGAACAACTTTTATTTAACTGCAAAAATTCCGATTAAACCGTAGTACTGGATACAGAAAAATTTTCGGAGTTTGACCACACTCTATGACATTCGGCTTCGAACACACTACTTGTAGTTATGTGATATCTAATCTTGAAAGCCAGTCGCCTTCTATATGGTTTATACCGGAAATTCCGATTACGAAAAACTTTACTTGTGGGTCACTTGCCCTATGAGTCATCGTGGTTTTCCTAAATCGTCCGCTCTTAGTCATGTTTGATTATGCTTGCATTATGCCGATTTCTTTGATTAGTCACCTCGGCGAGCGTTTGATGATGCAATATGCAGCTGATATTCTTCGAATGTAGTTTCATTGCAAAAGTCAGTCGTGACTCATGATGGCAAAGCTAGTCGTTTGCTTACATGATTTTTAGGTGGACGCATTTTCCCGCGGGCGCATAGAATCTACCTTACGTAATGAGCTTCATGATTTACGAATCTGCTGATTTCTTATATCTGAGTAACTTAGGAAATGGTGTTCCAATTAAAATAATCACTTGTTGAATAATTAACAGCCGTTAATATCACAGGTCAAAATTGTTAAAATAAAAATCCAGGGCAAAGAGGGGAATCCCTCCAGATTAACACCCTCTAATCTTCACCAGAGAACAACTGGAAGTTAGCCAAACTCTTTCTGCTTATAGCATCGAAAAAAGTCTGCACTTCTGTGACCGACCTGGTTACAAAATGTTGAAATGTCCAAATGAAGTTCATCTCACGACCGGCTAACTCGTGGAGGTGGGCTGGGTAATACGTAATCCCAATACAATGGTTTGAATTTACACGAAATGAAATAAAAGTTACCAGTAATGCACACTTGTTTTTATTTATGCTTTAAAAAAGGGTAAACTAAGTTCCACATAAAAATTTGTTAAATAAATAAAAACAAAATGGAATCAAAACGCAGTCAATCTAACAGTCCGGAACGTCAAGAATCAAGTGACATAAAACATCAAAACGCGAAACAGTCAGATTCGTTTGTTCGTTACAAAATTATTAACTTAACTAGCAAAGAACAAATAAACAACAGTAACTTTAGAAAGAAGAAATATAATAAAGGTAAGATCTGACCTTCAACATTCAGCTGTGAATGCACATCAGCTGATTCCGGGGCCGTCAAGACCTTCGAGACACGATTAATGATACCACTTTAAGTGACCACTTGCGTCAACTTCAGTGACCACTTTCGTTCCAAGGAGCGCGCCCTCTCGCGATGTGCGGCTTGATAACCATCGTGTTACCAAACACCAAAATGGACGGCCAAGGTCGATTTATAACGACGTCATGAAACCTTTCAACAAGGACACCACGAAGAAGAACACCAGGCAGCTCTCAGTTAACGGAACTCTGGTGAACCGTCCGGAATAAAAGGAGGGAAGAAGAACCAAATAACAATAATACTAATAGTAGTAGTGTTAGTAAAGCCTAGATAAAAAGAAACACGAATTACGAACCGACCGCCGCCCGCGCCGCCCAATATGTCTAATGTATCGTAGATTCGACGAATAAGCTTGGAGAAGCTTAAAAGAAAACTTAGGGCTCGCCGCAAACAATTAACATCCGGGTAACATACCCGTCTCCTTTTTCACTCCAAAACAAACACCGTTTAATGAAAAATTTACACAAAGCGAGAATAATTGTTAATGCAGTCTGTTCTGCAAGCGAGCGGTCACCAGTGTTGCCAACCTCGAGGAAAAATCCTCAAATTTGAAAAAATGTAATAAGCATGAGGACAATTTGAGGATTTTAAGGCAAATTTGAGGATTTCTTTTCATTTCAGTATCAGTAACAACTTAATATATCTGCTAACTGGAATTTTACACATTAAATATGTACAGTTGCAAACAAAAATAATTTCAAACATGCTGTAATTATTTAAATCACGATATACTGAGACCTGTTGATTTAAGAAAATTCGCTGCCTTGGAGTTATAGGGTTCTATGTTATGATTTATATATAACATAGAACCTTATAACTCTAAGGCAGCGAGTTACTAAGTCATAATTTAAATCGTAATTAAATTAAATAAAAAAATAACAACCCCAACATTATTTCTGATTTCGATTGTAAATACCACGCGATCATTTAAATTTATAATTATAGTAGGCCGGATTTTTTTTATACGGTTGTGTACCTTGCCAATCGACTCGCAGTGTAGATTGGAGGTTATGTAAATATTTTGACGTTTATAGGATTCTCATCGGGTTCAATCGTTTTAATTTAAGGGAAGTGAAACAGTTTTAGTGACAACCGTAGCAAATGTTTAAAGTGTCCGCCCCCGGCAATTAATTAAACATTTTGAAGCATCACTTTGACCATTCAAACTCAAATTAAGCTGTCAAAAGTTAGTGTTGCCAATCTAATTCAAAATTCATAACCTCCTCTAATTATAAATTTAAATGATCGCGTGGTACTATAATTATGTAGTTTATAATGTTATGAAACCGTTTCGATGAAGATATGTACATACATACATAGGAACGTTAAACGAAGAGAAATGTTTTGAACTTACGGTACATCATTGATTGTTAGTTTGTTGAATGGCTTTTGTTTTAAATTTTTCTGTTGTATTTCTTCATTTTAGAAGTGTTGTTTATTTAACAAACACCTCTCCATTTCTTCATAAACATGTTGAAATTACTACCGCATTATTATTCCTTGTAATAGTTATTTCTTAAAAAACTACAAATTACAATTTGAATTTAAAAAAGCTTCCGAGGAATTCTGAAGAAATGTATTCCAATATGTTGAGGAAATTCAGTATCACTGAGTTAGGCAACACTGGCGGTCACTCCACTGGCGAAATCTTCACTCGGGTCGGCGTTCGACGTGAACTGTTCACGGGCGGGGGAGAGGCCCATTGGCCAATGACAAGCCTTTAATATATCCCACTTTCGACATGGGACAGTCTCTCAGTGACCAGTTTCGTTCCAAGGAGCGCCCCCGCTTGCGATGTGCGGCGTGATTTACCGTCGTATTACCAAACACCAAGATGGACGGCCAAGGTCGGTTTACAACGACGCCATCAAGTTTTTCAGGACGGACACCACGAGGAAAATCGCCAGGCAGCTGCCAGTTAGCAGAACTGCGGTGAAACGTCCGGAATAAAATAAATGGGGGAAAAGAAGAACCAAATAAAAATAAAACCTGCCGTAAATTCGACGGACAAGCTTGGAGATACCTAAAAGAAAGCTTAGAACTCGCCGCAAACAATTAACAACCAGATTACTTTACACTCCAAAATAAACACCGTTGAATGAAAAATTTACACAGAAGCGAGAATAACTGTCAATGCGGTCTGTTTGCAAAGCGGGCGGTCGGAAGACTAAGATAGAATTAGAGATGTGTAGGTCCGGAGTGATTCGTTCCGAGGGAACGATTCCGCGTTCAGAACTAGTCGGAATAGCTCCGTTTAATAAAATTGATCTAGTTCCCACCGGATCGGTAAATTAGTGTGCTGCAATGGATACTACTACAGATTTCTGTATTTCACTTAAATGGTGGAATGATTTGAATTGTTAATTGACTGATAGCGTTTTCGATTCACTTGCATCGGTTATACTTAGTGATGGGATAATCGAAAACCAAGAATCGCAAAGTATTCGATTCTTAAAAGTACTCTCTGTATTCGAATACCCGAGTTTGTACTCGAATATGTACTCAAGTATAATAAATAAACAAGTAATATACACACAATGAATGGCAAAGCCATCCTGGATGAGTCTCATGTTACATTACAAGCAGCAAAGTTCTGAAACTCAACTTTTAAGTGAATCGTATTCGAGACGTTCGACATCGAAGACGTATCCTCATCCTTCTCTGTCCTCGATACTTGTATTTGTACTTGAGTACTTGTACTCGGATCAGTATTCGATTCTTCAAAGTACTCGAATACCGAGTATTCGATTCTTAAAAGAACTCGATTCTGCCCAACACTAGTTACAATCAGTCTATTTGTTTATTATTTCAACCTTATGTAATAACACGAGATGAAGATATTCTAAGTGCGCACTAGTGAGTACGATCAGTCGAAGATACTGTGGCTTATTATGATCATTATCATTCATGATATTCCGAAGCTAAGCATGTAAATATTTTTATTGTCAAAATTATTAATATTACTTTATAAAGAATTTTTAAAACATAAAACGTTCCCTGTCGGCAACACGCTTCAAGGTTACACGTGCGAATCCTCTGAACGGGAATTTTTTTACGCAAAGCGAAAGCATTGGAAGCAAAATCAATTTTAAATACGCGGGAATCGGAATCGAAACGAATTAAATGTATTTGCTCCATAGAGGGAGTGGAAGCATTGGAATCAAATCCGTAAGCGGATTCGGGGTTGCCATCACTGGATGGAATCTCAAATCTCAATCGGGTCGGCGTGCGACGTGAACGGTTCACGGGTGGGGGAGAGGTCCATTGGCCAATGACAAGCCTTTAATATATCCCGCTTTCAACATGGAACAGTCTCATTACAAAAGAAAAGGGTCGTCCAGGGTTGTTTACCGTCCTAAGCGTCCTTTATAGAACAGTCCAAGTTCCAAAGGTCAAACTGCAACGCAATTACACTTTCGCCAAGATACAGGTGACCCGAAAGCTGAAAATTATTTGCAACGAATTTTCTCACCGTAATACTTCGTTGACTCATCGCACACGTGTTCCAAACCGGACACAGGTGTTAAGGGGTCGTTGTGAAGACGAACGAATTAATTCACTTATGACATGTTTTGTTCATAACTTCGTTCGATTTAAAATAAACAAATCTCTGTACAGAATACCGTTTTCTTACAAAATCAAATATGAGAAATACAAACGAATTAAAATAATTTGTATATATGCGTGTTTTTTGTATGTACATTTGAAAATGAAATTAGTTTTCCCTCAACAAACACATAGATGAAAAATTCCCACCTTCGTGTGCCCTTTCTTCTCCCCTTGTATTTTCTTGTTAATTACTCTGTGAAACGGCACGCCGATAAATTTAAAAGGGGTGAGATAATAATTTAGAAAGTTTTTTTTTTAAACAACGCGCACCCTTGAAAGTAAAAAGTAGACACCGTATATCAAAACAATATGCAAAATTAGGATATTTTTCACATTTGTCAGCGCAATATGTGTCCCATAATTGACCGTTCCAGTTTCGATTGTACAGTTAAACTTGCTCGCCCATATTTCTGTTTTATATGACGCACTGCGAATTACATCCCCGTAAATTATTAAGCTTAATTTACGGTCACGTGTTTTTTATGATTTGTTTTTATTTGATTTATCTCCATGTATTTAATGGTAACCGTTTCGGAAAAATTAATGTTCGGAGAGAGGCTGTATTTTATAAAAGGTGAGAGAATGTAAAAGTTACAAAAGATACGAGGGTCCACTGATAAGTAATACGCGATTTGGTTTTGAATAAATGAGCTGTGAAATATCAACAATATTAAAGGGACGCACGCTTGAATTTTTCAAAAGTATTAAAATTCTCATTACCCTGAACGATCTTTAAACGGAGATTGCAAGGCAGTATGATTCCTCTTTTAGATAAACTTACCCCCTTATTTGATTTCTGGTAGTTTACAGTAAACTTTTATGCCGACTTTGATTAGTAATTCGCCATAAGGAAACACTAAACCCCCGTCTAATTATTATTAGTGTCACGCATACCAGACCGCCGCCCGCTCGATCGTCCAAAATAAATGTTTAAGCAGAGCGAACGCATTCCTAAGATCATAAAGATAGAGCGAAATAACAATGTCCGTCATAATTCACTTTTGTTTTCAAACTTTCCCGCTACGTTCGCCTCTATCTGATCTGGACTCGCATTATTCCTTTACACTTATGCATAGCTTCCAGTTTCTATTCTTTTCTTTTCCCGTCGGGTTTATCGCCTTGAAATATCTAGGGGGCTGCCAACAAAGGACAATTAATATTAAGTGCCTCGCTTGACCTAAAATCGCTTTATTATTGACTTTGAGTTTCACCACGCCCAATCGTTCTACAGAAATTTTTCATTTGGATTTATTTCGATTCTTCGTATACAGGGTACGTAAAAAACTACAGTTCAACTTCGCCATTTTTTTTAATTTCATGTGATCCCTTTCCGAAGTAGAATAACACAGCGAAAATGCCAAAAGTTTAGTATAAAAGACCACAACGAGCTTATCTTCACTGGAAAACAACTGAAAGAAGACCAAACTCTCTCTGGTTGTAACACTGTATTGGCCCGTCGCGTCGTGTACGAAATGAAATAAAAGCTTACCTAGAAAGGTCATCATCCTGTGAAAACTTAGCTTTCAGGTACGATAGAAGTTGCTAAGGTATAAATAAGTGTCTCATTTTCTGGCATACAAGAAAGACCTCGCCATAACATCGACAACAACGTCCATATGAATTTGGTGTTTTGAGGGACAGGTGGTTAAAAATAATGATAACAAAAAGGGGATGGATTATCCTTTACTTTCAGTTTTATCAATTTTTCCAAGACCTCGTTGAAACACTATGTCCGTGTAGATCTAGATATCTCAACGAGAGTAAGAGAGAAGTTCTATTGTAATGCCCAAACTAGGTCTTCATTTCCAAAATTAATCACACCACAATAATCAACAATTTCCACTTCCTTCTCCTCACTCTTTTACTGAAACTTTAATCAGACCGTAAAGGACACAAGTAGCAATTTCTTTGTTTGTAGGTATTGTAACGCGCCCGGTTTAAAATCCTTGTTTGTTTACTTTTACGTACAACTAAATACCTAATAAAAGTGTACAAACAAAAACAAATTAAATTTATTGCCAAAGGAAATAACTGGACCGACCGTATACTACGGAGTAATTCAGAAAGGTCACACACACAACAGTTTAGTATTACGATTAGTCACGCTACTATCCCTGTTCTACGAGTACAGCTGCCTGCTACCTGACTACCTGATTACTTTGCGGCCGCCCTAAAGGTTATGCTACTGACCTATATTCTGTTTCCGTTGAACGACCCTTCGGAATAAAAAGAATGATAATACTTTTAAATACGGCTCGTGATCGCTTCTAATCCGGACCTACGTTGTGATAACGCAGTTCTTCTTGGTGCGTCGAGAAATAAGACGAGAGAACAAAGGAGCTAATTACGTTAAATAAAATACGAAGTTAGATTTAATTAATTATTTATTGCAAAAAAAAGGTAAAAATTCCTTGTACCAGCCGTTGCGGGGTCTGGTATAATGAGCGTAAAAACACGAACATGAATTATTCTATTTAACGGTGTAATAACAGTTTATTTCGAATTTAGGAATAACGTTTCATTAGTAAGTATTACAATTAAGTACCTACTTTTCTTCCAAAATGTGTTTTTCTTTAGAATAAAGGTATTTACATTATAGGTTATAAATGCAACAACAGTCAGTCATAGGCGCAGTTATAACGATGTGGAAATGTAGTGACAAGAGTTATTACTGCCAATTCCTACATCGCCTAAATCGATTATAATCTAACGCAGATGAATTTCTATTCGGTCTTTTATATCACTGTCTACACCTATCACAGCAAAATGTTGAATTAAAAACTCGCCCAATGAAGGATAACAGGTACGCTACTGGTAACCGGAAATATTTGTCCGCCATATGCAAAATCCATCGCGGACGAGTTTTATATGCGAAATTCTCCTTCCTCCCCTCTATATTCGAAGGTCCAGGCTGATATTTTAAAAGTATCTGTGCTTGTTTGAAAGAGACCAGACTAAAGCGAAGGACTTCAACTCGCAATGTAATTTGATATCTTTACCTAACAGACATGTATCTGCAATTTTAACGCGACCAAATTCTATACAAAAATCTAAACGAAACAATCCAAAATGTCAAGTAGATTTGTTTTATGATGTGTGTGCAGCTATAGTTTAATCTGAATGGTGCCCGTCATTATAGAACATTAAAGAACTCTCCGGGTGGTATACAGCCTCTTGAGAAGGCCAGAGCGTCGCACTTAATTACCCGGGCTGCATTTTTTTTTCCGCGTACAGTTCGAACACGTGTTTGTTATTTGAAATTAAACATGCAACAATCAATTTTGTTTTGACAACAATTTCGCTATCGTTTCAGTATCTGGTTTGAGCTTTTTAGCCAGATATTTGCTATTACGCCCTCTTCATACGGAATGAGATTTCAACCCTTGCCCACCACACATATATGTATTTTTCGGGATTGGCGAATAATTGTTAGAAGCTGCTTTTCCACGGCCCCTTTTTATTTGGTTTTTCTAAGATCTATTCCGATTACATAGCATTCCCTATGAGTGTGATTCAGCACGAGTTCGGCTACAGTTCTTCGAATTTGCAAATGTCAATTATATCTCATCTCGGCCACGGCTTTTGATAAGCGAGCCGCTGCCACGGTTACTTACATAAACTTTATGTGAGCGGATTTCGCGGTCGCGTTGCCTTGAATTTATTTCCGTACTAGGCTTTGATAATTATAAGATGCTTGGATTTTCTTATAGTGTTAATCAAACCATAAAGGACTTAAGAAGCAATTTATTTATTTGTTTGTTTTATTTGAGCTTTATTTAGCCAGATATTGCTCTAAATGTCTCCTTTATATTGCCATGAACGCGGTTCCGGTGTCACCTGTTGGTGGCGAGTGGAAGTTAGGCGGGAGGGGTACCAAGTCGCCCAAGGAGTGTTAAGGCGGGAAGTCGTGAGTGGACTGGTAGACCTCCCAACCGAGCAGGGGTGAATAAAGGGGTTTAAGTGAACGTGCCATCTTCATTACTCCTCCTCGACTACCCCCAAAGCGAACCGAAGGAGAAGGTAAGCCTAGCCCTTTCGTAACTCCAATAAGGTACCTCGAGCGGGCGAGTACTCTTCCGGGAGGGATACGACCCCCACTTACGAATCCTTCCAAGGGTACGTAACAATATGGAATGAGATTTTAGCACTTGCTCGCAACTACATATATTTTTCGGGATCGACGAGAATACACTTCTTCTTCTCTTTTTTG
Source organism: Dorcus hopei (assembly GCA_033060865.1). NCBI lineage: Eukaryota > Metazoa > Arthropoda > Insecta > Coleoptera > Lucanidae > Dorcus > Dorcus hopei. Next base: position 38,916,355 of record CM065419.1, read on the forward strand.
TATATTCTTTCTTTTAAATGAAAATAAGAGAAAATATATTTAAATGTATATATTCAAAATAGGTAAAAACAATTACGGAATTTGGCACAAAGCGAAATTGTAAACCATAAACAATAACTCAAAGTCATGTAACAATTAAGTCAATTTTAAGAAAGAACAAATTATAATAATTCAGTTAAATTATTATTAGAGAGCATGATTTACCCCTTTATTTTGTAACTCATAACGACATCGTTATATAACGACAATCGTTAAGTGACATATTTTTACCAATCAGTACTTAGATGCAACGCATTTCTATGTACTGATTGGTCAAAAATATGTCACTTAACGACTATCGTTATGTAACGATGTCGTTATGAGTTACAAAATAAAGGGGTTAGTCTAAAGTAAAATTTAAATGTAGTGAAGACTACTTCAGAACGATATCGTACGACACAATGTAAAACAAATTCAAAATAAGCCTATAAGGAGAAGAAACAGCATTTTGTGAATCAAATAAAGCAGTTATTAGTTTCTAATAACATACAGTTTGTTAAATGAATCTTTTTACGCACGTCATTGACAAGTAGCACTAGTAAAACCAATTTTTATCAGTAGCTATTGTACCTAGGTACATCACTCGTTCAGATTGAAAAAGGAACGTCTTTATACGAATGTTTGTAAAGTAAAACTTACGATTTATTACTTGGCTTGAAAGTATCGATGTACTTCATATGGATAAAATAAATGACGAGCAAAGAAAGATCCATTTAACATACTGTAGCTAATTGGCAAATAAATTAATATTTTCTCACCCAAACCATAGTACTGGATAGACAGAGAGACAGACGGATTTTGACAATACAGTATGGCTTCGGTAAATGCTACTTTCGGCTTCGGACTCTGGATGATGTGCACGACCACACTATGTCTTGTAGTTGTCAGAATCGCGATACGGGCAAGGGTGGTTTATATTTTGATAAAAATGGCTTTTCAACATATAACCAAATTTTTATGATATATCCCTTTTAGACTTTTACCACCCTTTGTTACCCAAAACTTTTACAAACCGAATCGAGACGCAAAAGGCGATTCCTTTGTCGGTAGCGTTTCTGGAATTAGCTAAAAATTAGCCAGAAGTGGTTCCGTTCGCTCTCTTCGGACTCGGTATGAATTTTAGCCCTTTCGACTCTCGGACTTACAATTTTGGAATTGTTGAATCTTTCTCCTCTCCTTGTTCGATTTACCACTTAATAAAAAGGTTATCTAAACTCTACTTTGAATAATAAATAAAATTCAGAAAGTTTAACAAATAAAATTATATTGAAGAAAATTTAACGAAAACAAATAATTTACATGGGCAAAATAAAATTAACAAACCAAATCAAACTAATTACGAAACTAAATATCGAGAAAAATTTAATGATGTATTAATTTTGAGACTTCTGAACAAAACATAATAGAGAACTTTATAACAAAATTAATAAAACAGAAAAAACATAGACAATGCAAATATCCTAAAAAAAATATAACAAAATAAAACAAACTTCGACAAGAAAGGAGAATGGTGTAATAACACTTAGAAAAGTGCTTTTTGATAATAATTATCTAACTTTTTAAGCAACAAATTCATTGAGTTTACCGGGGACGAATCTTAAATGATTTTTCTCGTATCCGTAACTTAGGAAAACACTATCGATTTAGATTTACGAGAATTGTTCGTTAGTGAGCGAATTTATTTTAAAATAACTGACACAAAAAAAACTACACGAAAAAAAGCTTGTGCCTTTTTCTACCCGAAACAGATAACAAACTTTGGAAAATTTTAATATTAAATTAAAACAAAACCGAACTTAGAAGAAAAATTAATTAAACTAAAATTTCGACGAGAATTAACGCGGATAAAATCTTAGGAAACCGGCAACTGTTGTTTTTTCGCTCATCGTGTCTATTTAAGCCTTCGCTACCACCCTAGAAGATCAAAAGGAGCATCTTTTTGCAAGAATAGCAATTTTCCGCGAAACGTGTGATTGATTCTAGCTTCTCGCTGCGAGTCGTTTCTCACGAGATGACGTACTCATCCTGCTTTTGCAATTTTCATCCACGTGTCGCGCGGTCAATTGCCAAAAAGGCTGGTCGCACGGCTTTTGCTGACTCAATGAGAATTGAAAAACTTTATCACCGCTACTTAATATTGTCTCTGGTTTGAAAGCACGTTCTAGACTAATGAAAATGATAGTAGGAAACGTCCCGATTTCGTCCTGAGATCAAATAGAGTTTTAAGAAGAAAAATAATAATAATAATTTTGAAATTTCTTTACGCATTTTTCGGGTCCTTACATAGTTATGTAATATCCGATCATAAACCGCCTTTTATATGGTTTATACCGGAATTTCCGACTACGAAAAGCTTTGCACATGGAACGCTTGCTCTGTGAGTCATCGTGGTTTTCCTAAATCGTTCACTTTTAGGGCCATTTCGCACCACCACAGTCCAATCCAATCCAGTCCAGTCGCGTCAGGCGCTGCTGGACTCAATTATTGAATCTAAGAATTTGCTTTCGCACTAAACAAGTCATAATCAGTCCAGTCAAAACTGATTGTGACTTGTGAAGTTCGCAATTGCGCGAATGTTTATAATGTTTTTACATTACACTTTTTTAATGAAAGAAATGGATTTAGAATTTTTAATAGCTTAGTGGCGGATTACTTAACGTTACTTAAATTTAGTCATCCGTTAAAAGTAAACGTTACCATGGTTACATGTGTTGAAGGTATAGGAATGATTATTCTTAATTGTTGATTAAAGTTAAGCGACGTTTGTGAAATCCAGCGTTAGTGTCCCTCGGAACTAAAGATTATTGAGTTATGTTCGAAACCGGTAGATTAAAAGAGAAATACGAGCGTTAACGACATCTCGGATTTTTAAACCCTCCGAAAAGATTCGTATGCGAAAAGGGCGTCAAAATGGAACGATTTGTATAGTCTTGTACGAGAGACTACGTTATTTTGACGTCATTTTCGCATACGAATCTTTTCGAACGGGTTAAGAACCGAATTCCCTGAAGATTATTGAGATACGTCATCGAAACCAGTCGCGTAAAAAGAAACACGTCGTGTCGCATTCAAATCAAATGTCTCGATGAAATGGACTCGACTGTCATGCATGTGCCATCTTGCAAGTGAAGATGGTCGAGTTAAGATCGAAATCGCGCAAGCTACTGACGTGAATTGACTGGACGCGACTGAACTGGACTGGCTTGGCGCGAAATTGCCCATAGTGGTACTTTATTATACTTGCATAATGCCAGTTTCTTTGATGGGTCACCTCGTCGATTATTTGATGATGCAATATGCAGCTGATATTCTCCGAATGCAGTTTTATTGCAAAGGATTTTTAGGTGGACGTGTTTTCCCGCGGTCGCGTAGACTTTAGCTTACATAATGAGCTTCACGATTTCCGAAATGCTGATTTCTTACATCTGAGTAACTTAGGAAATGGTATTCCAATTTAAATTAGCACTTGTTGAATGATTAACAGCCATTAATAACACAGGTCAAAATTGTTAAAACAAAAAGTCCAGGGCAAAGAGAGGAATCCCCCCAGATTAACGCCGTTTAATTTTCACCAGAGAGAATTGGAAGTTGCCCAAACCCTCTCTGCTTATAGCATCAAAAAAAGTCTGCACTTCACTTGGTTTGGCATGACAGGAAAGTCCAACACTTAGAGATGGAGTAATTTGGAAATGTGAAAACGGAAATCCAGGACAAACTTGAAGATAAGAGAATAGGAGTTCATCTTGCACTTGGTATTACATCTACGCGAAGGCCAATTTTCCAAGCTAAAAGTTGCATGTATAGTCGCAATCATGTAAATCGAGACCCCCAAATGGTAATCTGTCCTTATTGATGCTGGCACCAAAGGTCACAAAATTCTCGATCGGTCTCGATTTACATGATCGCGACTGTACATATGTACATATATGGAAGCAGGAAAAAGCTTATAGTTGTTCAGCATCATCATCATCATCAAAGAGTCTTTGGATGTTTTAAAAATGGGATGAGTAATAATTTTTGTTCTATTTGCGTAAACTAAAGTGTATAATTGATGTAATTGACGCGATAATAATTATAGCTTTACGATCCTATTGAATCGGTTGATGTATTAATTTATAGTACGTGTATATGGCAGTAGTTTAGTTAGATAGTGTTTCAGTAGCAGAATGTTTATTACAGTTGCTGCCCACCTCGCGATCTGTCCATCCAGACGTATATATTTATCTATCTCGCACATCCACGGCAACATGAAAGCGTAATTAACAGACTCCAGCTGGATTTGACTGTCGAACTTAAGTTAATTTCTCAAGAGAGCCGTGCTCAAGAGCGGACGGGGTTTGTTACACCCGTATATCACCAAAATATATTAGTTATAGTCGATTATATGCGCGCATGACCGTAAAGTCTTAAAACGCCGGGTGTTAAGTATTCTTGAAACTACCGGTCGGTTGGTAATATGCAGGATGCATGGAGCTTTCCCTCGTACGAATATAAATTAAGCTCGCGCCGTAACGCAGAAATTAATTGCAGTGTCTTAATGCAAGTAAATTTCATCTGAAGTATGTAATATAATCTCGCGAGTGCTAGGGGGGCGGCGAAATAAAGGGTGCTTTTTAGGCTGCAGCGAACAAGAATCAACATTTTTCAGGGCCTTGCATCGTTAATCATTTCGAGGAATGTGATCGATACCGCCGGGCTTTATCTTATAATAACATACCACCAATAACAAAAACGTATTGATTAGGGAGAAAGTGTTTTCCGCGGAAACTTATTACGGTCGAAGGGGGAAGGATAAATAACTACTCCTTAATAAATCGTATTCCTCTTAGTAGGAAGCAAAACGTTGTTTTAGTTTAAAGGGATGCTAAGAAATAATTAGTTTCTGGGCGCGATCACAAAAGGACCATGAACATCATTATTTGTTCCACTGTGTTTAATTAAATTTCACTTGAACGACCAGGAATATTTTACTGAAAATAAAATCACTCACACACTCGTATCACTCAAACATAATTTTATAGTTTGTTTATTTCTTGAAAAATTCATTATACAGTACCTTCAGAAATAATTGAGAGCCACGTGACTTTTAACTAGTATACATTTAGTGATTTTACGCAGTGCTACTCCGACTAGCTAACTCTAAATAATTATTACATTTCTGTTAATTATTTGTACTTTTAGTCCTAATTCGTATATCGCGATTTTGACGACTTAGCCGATTACATTTTATATATAATAATATAATTTCTTATATAAAATTCAAGCATAAAGAAAGAAATTTTATTGACATTGATTTATGCGGTAGTAACTAATTTGAAATGCATGGGGCGCATTCACATAAATGTATGTATTAGGAATAAATTTTCGTCCTTGTGATCGAGGCGTTAACTAAACTTTTATTCAAATGTTATGGTTCTACATCCTTTCTGTGGTCATTGCGATGCTTGACTGAGCCATGCCGGATATGCTAAGAGGAAACTAAAAATAAAACTTCTTCCGGCTCGCTCAGGAAAAACCCTCCCCCGTTCATTTGAATAATAATTTAATTCGAAAGTTGTTGCCTTTCTCGTGGCATTATTTTCCTTCGTTTGCGCTCTCATTTTAAATATTTTATTATACGTTTTCCCGCATTATGCCCGTTATAAAAGAATAATTTTATCGGTTACACGGAATGTAGATATTAAACGTTGAGTGTTCTCGCTTCCTCTGATGATTTATGCTTCACATGAACAAGAGCATATTCTATGTAGATGTGTTTCCGAAAAAAAAAACAACATAGAATTTATGTGAACTTTTAAAAAGTTGTAATAGAATTTGTTGCGCGCGGGGTCGGGGGGATAAGGGTGAGATTCGTCGTTAATTAAAACTAGGAAAGTGGATGCGCGGAAAATCTGAATTGCCTATCTGATTTCAATTTACGATTCCATAATTTTCGGTGTGTTCGGTGCATCTGAGATTCAGATTTCTCCGCGTAATACCGAAAATGAATTAAATGCAGTCGTCTAGCCGTGCCTAGGAAAATGAATTGAAAAATAAAGCAGATTGGATTTAATCAAGTAATATTTGTCCGTAGTCGCTTCTCCTGCGCTATTTTCGCATATAATCAGAGCTAAAATTTAATTAAACTTCGGCAGTGCTCTCCGAGAGGTAAGAAAGAGGTATATTGCAGCGCTAATTCCTCTTATACCCAATTTTAAACCGATTAAGAAAATTTTAACCCAAAGTAGCTACAGAAATTGCGAAGAGGGGACATTAAGTTTTATCGCATTTAAGTTTATTAAACTTCTATCTGACGACATTCTTTTATTTTACTTTGCCGAGGGAATAATAAATTACATTCCCCTACATCCGAAGTCAATCTTTTAATATATTTATATAACGATTTAATACACGCCGAATTTTCGCAAGGATTTTGGATATTAAGATAAGATTGAATTAAGGTCTTTTTTTAATTCGTCGCGATATCCGGCTGGGAATTGCATTATAAAATATAAATACTTCCTAAAATCATCTCGAGATTCTGAATTTTTGAATTTAATTTACTTAATCCCACTTTATTACTATTGCGGGGGTAAAAGCTAATATTTTGAATAATTAAAACGTGTCAAAAAAGTTAAACGTACCTTCACTTTTAGCCAATAGTGGTTAGAGTGAAAGCAACTGGTTGAAAGAAACGGATATAGTGTGCGTAACGTGTATGTTTTGTCCGACAAAATGAAATCACAATAAGAAGCAATGTCCGAGAGTATGGGAAAAATGTTAAAGAAATTGTTTTTGCTTCAGCTTTCGAGAAATAATTACATAATCAAAAATTAGCCCCAAAACGACGAAACGCCTCTGGTTGAAAAATAGAGGAGCAGATGAACGAAATAAATGCCCTCATAAAAGTTTTATGGTAGGCACAGCGGTGTAGCATCGAACGTGAACTTGACCTTTAAGTGTAATTTCACGTCAACTCCGTTTTTAGGTCAACGCCCGACGCCATGAAATACGAACGACAAAATATTTACTTGAGAAATGCAATCAAACCACCTAACGCAGATTATTCCATGCAAAGGATCACCACAACAGCTGCTTTGAAAGGTAAATAAATAAATTACTAAAACGGAAAAACATTTAAACCTCCGTGCTAAGGATCTTAGCATTTTTCTTTCATTTTAATTTAAAATGTATTGTAAATAAAGTTTATTTCCACAGGAAACATTATAATCAGTATACTCATTCGTAATCTGTTTCGATTGCTAATTATTATAATTTCGTTTTGTGTGCGACGAATTACTAAAACAAATCTATTAAAAGTTTAACAAATTCAAGACGGGTTTGCAATTCCTTATCCTGTGTTTATAGCGCACTTATTCGCATTATTTCGTCAGCTAGTTAAAGCTGTGTACAGACTTGAAGGACGCGAATTATCTCGTCGCGCTCTCGTGAAAATTTCGCACGAATACTGATGAGAGTGTTCGCCGTTGATAGAGTTGTTCGAAGTCGTCAGCAGTGTTGCCAGTTTTTGTTTGCCCGAAATCGCCTATTGCATCAGAAAAGGTCGCCCAAGATCCATTCTCCATTGCATGACTAAAATTCACATCCTATTCGGTTTGTTGAAAATCAAGAGGTAAATTAAGTAGAGAACGTGAAATTTGTGAAAACATACTTTTATTAAAAAATAAACATAAAATTTTTAAATATTATATAAACTATAAATTGGAAGAGACTCTATTAATAAATAACAACTTTACGCTTTACAACGTGAACGTCCAATGCATCTATGGACCAAACACATAACACCTACTAGAGGACCAATGAACCACAATGAACCGACATCAACATCCATTATCACCAACCAACGAAATCTACACACAAAACTAAAGGACACACGGCAATCAATTATTGTAGAATATCTAAGATTAACAAAATATTACTACTGCTCGCCCAAATTAGTCGCCAGTCGCCAAAGCTGAAAATCGGTCGCAATCTGAAGTTTAAACTCGCCCATTTGGCGATTTATCGCCCAAACTGGCAACACTGGTCGTCAGTAAACAAATTTGGATTTAAAATATTACGTCTACAGGTCTACACTGAGCACCGACAGCATTCGGATCGACCCGAGCTTGTACGCCGCGCATCCCGAGGCTTGTTGTGTGCATGCAGTTAACACGTCTGCCGTGGAAGGTCAAGTTTTACAAGCTTTATTCTGAGTAAATATCGTAAAACGTTTATGATATACTGCAGTGATAATTACCTGAGTACAATAAAATAAAAAGAAATCATCATCGTAATTAATAAGAATCAGAAAAGAGCACCAAGTTCAACGTTAAGTGTACAAGACGATCCGTGATGAGTGAAGGACCACCAGAGCGGTGAAAGCACCTCTACGTTACACAAAAAGGTTCCTGGGAAGAGTGTTCAGCAAACCAGGGTGAAGGAGATGGTCTCCTTCCACAGCTATATGTGTACATCGTAAGCAGAAACCATCACATCGTGCAAAGTCTCTTCATTCTACAAACTAAATCACGAAATGCAACAAATAACATTCCAATACCACAACAAGTATGATCCACTTCATTTGGGTGAACAACGAGAGAGTGATGCTGATTTCCCTGCAAGCCATCGACGTAGGTGTCGGGTCCACGTATTCGTATCCAGTTGGACGAGTTCCTGAGGATTTTTTGAACCATCAACGTTTGTGCATGAACAATTACGGTGAATCAGTGCTAGACTTTTCCATTTTGTGTTGTTTTTCGTTTATTTTGTTTAACAGTTTGATAGCGTTTTCGACTGAACCGCTCCAACTCTCTATCAGATTGCTCAAAAATAATGCGCTCACGTCATTAATCGGATCAAAATTGCTCTCGAGACATCACGTAATGAACAACCGAACACGTTTAGCTACAAATCGCTGCGGTATCGGTATTTTGTAGGTTATGTTTACTACAACCAAAATCTCTTTGAGTAACCGAGGCACGACTTCCTAAGTTCTTTATCCGGCTGGTCGTGGTCTTAGTTCAGAGCCATTTTTCTGTACACAAGACAAAACCACACTCGATCCTAATAACCACATTATTTCTTGTTTCATGTTTTATTAATAGTCGCATAATTCCTTCATTGTCTGATGAATCTGACGAAGAAAAAATTTCACATAATTGCTAATTCCATTTTCACTATTGAAGTTTATAGGTTATGTTTTCCGGATCGCTCGATGTTGATCTGTCTCGCGAGTCAGATCAAAGCAGAGCGCTCTCGATATGCTACTTCCCACTTTCGGCGCAGCCGAACATGCAAATCGCACTTCGAGCAACAAACACTTTCAGAGCGCTCTAGAGCAGTCAGTCGAAAACGCTATGAGTTTTCTAAAAATGAGATTATGTCATTTGAGGTTAGATTTCAGTTTATGTGTTTATTTCGTAATTATCATTATTTAGTCAAAAGAAATGTTACTTACCAGATGAGGTATAATCCAAACAATGTTGCAAAGATTAATTTCAACCATTTTATTGTATTTTATGTAAAAATTTGTGTATTTTCGAATTTTGTAAACAAACAAACTGTCATAGGCAAAATGCGCACCGGGTTCGAGGCTTCCAAGCCAGAATGTTGATGGTTGCCATGGTGACGGTGACTGTCCACAGGCACAGATCTACAGCTATAAAAGGGCGTGCGCGTCGTTTCAGGAGCATTCTTCGTTTAGATTTCAACCGAGCAACATGTAAATTAAATCCCCGAACTGGAAATTTGAAATTAATTCCGCGAATTTTCGAACTGACTGTAATTAGATTCTTTTTCCTTCGTGACAATTTTGTCTTTGACATTGGAAAAAAATAAAACTGGATTTTTGAGAAAATTTACAATTTTATTTAATAAAGAAAAAAAAACTACCAAAAGAGAATTTTCCAACATTCCTTGTATCCTTTAAACCGATCACAAAATTTTACAAAAGGATAGAGAAAAGGGACAAAAAGAAAGACGAAACAAAGTAAGTCAGATTCCATTGAGAAATAAACTGACCACGGCACATATGAGGGTGCCACTGTAGACAAGTAATGCGTTTTGTTTACGTTTGATTTATTTGTAATAAAATGTTTAGTTAAACAACATTTAAGTTTACTTTTTGTAAAGAAAATTATCGTTATTGTTTTGCAAATGACTGCGAGTTCATTAGCAAGTAATATTCGGATTGATTGTTTAGTTCTGCTTTTCGTATTTAAACTTTTTGGAAAGTTATATTTTCCAAAAGCAGTAATTATCATTTGGTAAGCGCCAACCATAATATTCTACACTTAGTATAACAAATTTGTAGGTTAGTGCGAGGATCTGCATTTTTCGTCGGAAACAATGAATAAGAATACAATGCAATCGTTATTCTTTCTAGAATGGCAATTAAAAACACAACAGTTCGTGTTTTGTACTGTTTTAGGAGGTACTTTTAAACAAAATTAACAGAAAGTGTAACACATACGGCGCGCGCTGCGTATTAGTTTTAACGTGTTTTACCTGATCTGATCACTAGAACTGCTCGTAATGAACCTTGCGTGTTCTCCACGTTATATTCTTTGCGTTCAGTTTGGTCAGATAGGTCAGATAAAACGAGTTCAGCTGTAATCTAAAGTAAATAAATACAAAACATTGACCTTTACTTGTCTGTGGCAGTTCAAGTTATGACTACCAGAGGGAGAGCAGTTTACTGAAATGGCCAATAGCATTACACACACACATACACACACATTTACACGAAACACAAAATCAACGTATCTGAGGAGGATTATTGTTCAGCATTGAACGCTAGGTCTGCTGAATACGATCTGACCTTTGATACGAAGGTTTGACCATCCACGCACACTAACAAATATATCGGGTATCTTAGAGGGATTATTGTTCAGCATTGAACGCTAGGTCTGGTCAATCCGATCCCTTTTATGATATCGAAGTATTTGCCCCACACACACACACACACACGAACACCCCTACACACACACTACACACAATTTCACACATTCTTTTCCATTTCGACAATCTGACTGAAAGTGAAGTCCACAAAAATTCATTTCGAAGAATCCACCATGAGAAGAAGAGCCACACGAGATACAGAACAGTACGTTCAAGCCACAAAGCAAATTTTAAAAGGAAAAATAAAAGCAAAAAAGGCAAGTACTTCACACACAAAACAATACAATTATTGAACAAATACACAACAGTACATAATCGGCTTGTCAACGAGGGACTCAAACACATCAGTACAATACTGAATTTGGCATTTTAGTCTAAACATACCTCCTTTTTGGGTAAATTTATAATTAATTACAAACTGTTCACAGAATTTTTTATACATTCTCTCGTAATCTGTGACATGCATTCACAAATGCGATTTGATCAAAAATTCTACGCACAAAACTAGCGACGTTTAAAACAACTGTATCCTAATAGTTTTATTTCTCCGTGCCATACCGAGAAGAAAGATTTTACTATCAGATTTAAACCCTTGCGGTCGAGCTTGCGGTGCTACTGTTTTTGAAAATATTACAATCCACTGATTGCTGTTCACGCATCTACAGTGTTTGTTATAACACGTAATCTCCACTACATTGAATGCAAAGACAGTACTTTTTCTTTTTCTTCATGAAATATTATTAGCTAAAGGGAAAGTCTTCGATCTGTATATTATAGAGTGCTTTTTTTTGTTTATTCTTCTGTACTTGAAAATTAATTCGAAAGCCTAAAATGTAGCTTGTATAAATTAGGTTTAATTGAAACCATTTTGGGTAAAACCAAAATAAAATTAACTATGTATGTATTACTTTAAAACGCAAAGCAAAAGCTTGAGTGGTTTAAAGGAGCTTTTGTGTGTGTGAAAACCTCCCTTTTATAACAAAATACATAAATGCTCAACTGAAATACTCTTCAGTTAATAATATGTATTATATGTATACACTGTGTCCACATTTCGATGCACACTATTGGTATCTCGGTTATTAAAAGACATACAGCAACGGTTAAATGGGGAATGTTTTGCAGAATTCAATACTCGTGACAGATCTCATTTCAAATTCACCATAACTTTTTAAAATTTTAAGATAATTTTAAAAAACCAAAATTTGCCAATTTCAATGTTCCTCAATAACTCGATAACACCTAATGTGACCTCTTCGAAAGTTTTACAATGTTCAGACACTTTTTTAAGACAAAGCTTTTGATATAAATAGAAGCCCCCGATTGTCATTTGTTTTCAAGTTACTACTGCTAACTTTTGTTTTTCATATGGCAGCCATATTGGATTTTTGATTAGTTAGATACACTTTAAAAAGAGCTTTTCAACGATGTATAACATACCCGAAAATTTTTTATTTGTAAGGGAGATATTAACAAAAATATAAATTAATTTCTAATAATTTCTAATTAGTAGGCTCCGAAATTAAACAACAATAAGAAATGAAAGCTTAAAGATATGCTAAGTAATACTGAAAACGAAATAGGAAACGATAAGAAAAGTCATAAAAGTAAAAAGTAAAGAAAGAGTACTAAAAGCTCAGCTTTACTTAAATAAACTGTTCAATATGACGACCATTCTGATCCACACACTTTTGACACCTTATTCTAACAGAATGACAAACTCTACGAAGTGTGTTTCCGTTTAATGATCTTAGTACATCCACCACTCTTTCTTCTAAAATTTCTCGAGTTTCTGGCGGTGCAAAATTAAATACTTCATTTTTAGTGGTACCCCATAAATAAAAGTCAAGCGGGGTAAGATCAGGTGATCTCGCAGGCCATTGCACTGGTCCATTATTTGAAAGCACTTTCTCATTAAAGTTTTCTCTCAAAAAATATTGTACGTCACGAGTGTTATGGGCCGGGCAACCATCCTGCTGGAACCAAATGTTTTGCATGTTCTCAGGATTAATAATTTCTCTCAAAGCAGGTATTATCTCGTTTGTTAGTAGCTCCACATATCTGTTACCAGTCAAATTGTAATCAAAGATGAAAGGACCTATTAAGTGATTATCTAAAATGAAACTAAACTCAAAAAACAAAACAAAATATAAACAAACTGCATACCAATTAAACCGCACCAGACATTAAAACCAAATCGAACTTGAAATCTTCTTTGATTTACCAAATGTGGATTTTCAGTAGACCAATGATGATAGTTATGCCTATTGAACACTCCGCAATTGGTAAATCGTGTTTCATCTGTCCAGACTATTTTCCTAGGAAAATTAGCATCATCTTCACATTTTCGTAGGTACCACCTACTAAACTGTAATCTTCGGTGATAGTCATTATCGTTTAAACCTTGTACAATTGTTGGTTTGTAAGGGTGGTATTTGCTTTTCTTCAAGGTTTTGTGAACAGTCGATTTTGGAATTCCAGTTTCACGAGCCACTCGGCGAACTGATGTGCTTGGATTGTTCGTAACATTTTGCAAAATATTATTTCGACGTAAAACAGCATCACTAACTTCGTAGTTAGCTCTTTTTGTTCGAAACTTCCAAAGTTCCGTAAATTGCTAATTATCCTTCCAAACATTGTCCTGTGAGGTTGTTGTCTTTCCGGAAAACACTCAGCGTAACTCGTACAAGCATTTTCAGAGTTTCTATTTGCTTTGAAATACACTTCCAACATATCAACTTTTCATCATTTGAATATTTATGTGCCATTACATCAATACTTATTAATGTTAATATTTAAAAATAATTACTTATCAATAATTACGAATTAAGAATACACAAGATTTTAATTAACTAATCTCTGCAGCACTAATTGTAATTTGACAGCTTGTCATTTTGTTTCACGCGGATGTTTAATTCCATGGCTTACTAATTTTATTGGGTAGTCTGTATTTGTTAATATGAAATTAAACATCAGTAACATTTCGTTATTTTACAGTATTACTTAGCATATCTTTAAGCTTTCATTCCTTATTGTTGTTTAATTTCATAGCCTACTAATTTCATATTAGAAATTAATTTATGTTTTTGTTAATATCTACAAATAAAAATTTTTCGGGTATGTTATACATCGTTGAAAAGCTCTTTTTAAAGACTATCTAACTAATCAAAAATCCAATATGGCTGCCATATGAAAAACAAAAGTTAGCACTAATAACTTGAAAACAAATGACAATCGGGGGCTTCTGTTTATATCAAAAGCTTTGTCTTAAAAAAGTGTCTGAACATTGTAAAACTTTAGAAGAGATCACATTAGGTGTTATCGAGTTATTGAGGAACATTGAAATCGGCAAATTTTGGTTTTCTTTAATTATCTTAAAATTTAAAAAAGTTATGGTAAATTTGAAATGAGATATGTGGCGATCATTGAATTCTGCAAAACATTCCCCATTTAACCGTTGCTCTATGTTTTCTAATAACCGAGATACCAATGGTGAGCATCGAAATGTGGACACAGTGTATGTAGAACGTCAAAACCGAAATACGATTAAACGCGCGAGGCAAATAATTTTAATAATAGCGTCGATGTTTGCTACCCCCCATCCCCCAACCGAATATATCACAGCGTGTGCGATGAAACAATACAATTTTCGGGTAACGAAGCCGCCACAAGTCTTGTGTTGTAAGTTACGCGCTCTACCTTGCCTTTCTTTCATCGTTTCATGAATTGGAAATGTAATTTTCTCTCCGCGACAATTTCCAGCATAAAACCTGCGTATAAAATACTTTTTATGTATCTTATGAATATAATTATGACACGTTTATCCGTAGCTGCAGAAGGTAGGTACACAAGCTGTGGGGAAAGCGCATTAACCATAAGACCTCGCTGTCTGCGCAAACATCTCCGGTAACAACTCCGTCGACTAAGAACTCCACTTCCATCCACATTCTGTTTTCTTTCGAGAATCAACAAATATATTTTGTGAAAGTAATTATGAGAAAGCCACTCTCTGTGAAATACAAAATTGTGCGTTTCTTTTTTTTTAAGTAAATCTAGTTCTGCTTTATACAAAACTCCTTTTTATAAACTCTCTCAGTATTTATTCTTTTATTCACTTTATTTAATCTTAGTAATCGTACTAAATATATTAGTTGGAAAAAATATTGTTCAAATATTATGTACTTCAAAAGAGCAAGTTTAGGTTTTAGAGGTTTTTGGAAAGGGAATTAGTAGTAATTATTTAGATGATGTACTTCCTTTGTTCATTAACAGGTGGCGCTACTGATTTATTATTTTTTGTAACTGATAATTTGAAATTTTTAAAGTATGACTAATTATTGTAAGACACAGTAGTTATAATTTTTTATTGCAAACTAAAAGAATCTCCAAAACTCGAAACTTTTAAAATAAACTATTACACAAAGAAGAAGAAGCATTTAAAAATAAAAACTGTCAACGTGAGTCCTTGAGCGAAGAAGAAAAAAAAATACTCTAAGAAAACAATTTTGAAATTTCTATTCAGAAAGCGTTACCAAAACTACAGGAAATTAAAACACTTTGTTAAAGTTAAATCGCAAATAGGATTATAAGACTAGAAAAGGCAGAAAATGAAAGTTAGTGATGGTGAAGAAAACTTTCCTGCTCTATACAATAGATGGCGCTGCTCCTCACTGCAATCGAGAAGTATTTGCAAAATTTAAAACTTCAAAATAAATCCCTGAACGAGAAATAAAAGAAAAATTTAAAAAAACCATAAATTTCTTACAGAGTTTAAAAAACATAACATTTTATTTTTATAGTAATGTTTAAAATGGATATTTTTTTTATTTATCAGAAAATGCATGTGGTAATATTTTCATATTTTTTTAATCTATACAGGGTGATTGATATTTGAGGGCCAGCATGGGGATCTCGCTTATTATAAAAGATAGAGAATCGGTTGAATGGAGGCAAAGTTGCCAAATTTCATGCTGATTAATAATCTGTTAAGATATTTGAAATATCTCAAACGATTTCTTCATAATCGGAGAAAAACTAAAAATTGAGATTTTCGAAAATCGAGCATAACTTCCTTATTTATGATTTTTTCCAAAATCTGTAAAAACATTCCTGAAGCAACTTTTTACGCTTGATTGAATGCCGAACGTACTTTATTTCTAGAACGATTCGTTTTTGTTTTTCCAGAGCCAACATCATTTTTTCTTATGGGCGCGATTTTTGCTGTTTAGACAGGTAAATATGTAGTATATTTCTTCCTGGATTCATTGGTATGTCACACTTGCTACTTTGTTTTAATTCTCATTGAGAATTTTTGAAAAAATTGAAATTAGATTTATGTGCACACATTAACTTAGCTTAGGTTCAATTGTATGCTGCGTAGCCAAGGATACGTATCCCTTTGTTTAATTGGTCTGTCTATAAGTAAAGAATCGCGTATTTAAATGAAGAAAAACGTGATATGTTGCGAAGTTTCTTCTTTTTTCACAAAAATTCCACTACAAGTGCTCAGTGGTATTTACTGTGTGCATATATCTATGTACCTACATACATATATTGTTTCGATAGTGTTCGATAGGTGATAAAAATTAAAATATTTATTTTTTGTAATAATATAATTCAACTAAAACCACTTCTGTTTTTTAAAATTTCACGCTCAAGAAAGTTCTCTTCAAAATCTTAACGGATTTTCCATGATGTTTGTGACAAATAAAAATAATTTAGACTCGTAGATGCCAAAGGTCACAAAAAACTACAACGTCGGAAAACGATGTATATTGAAGTTGTTATTACAAGAAGCTTGGAGCTGATGACATGTTTCGGTTAAAAATAAACCATTTTCAAATCTACAATAAATGAATTTGTGCTAAAAAGTGAAGAAATATTTAAATTTTGAAACAAACCTGTCTTAAAATCACGTTAACATGTGGCCATTTTTACTTAATTTGAATGACATAAAATGCAAGAACCTAAAAGCATGGTAGAACGAAAATCCCTAACTAGTACCAACTTAAGGTAAACAAATATAAATCACAATCAAAGCTGATGGCGCATAAATTTAAATACAATTTTGCAACACTTGGCGATCATCGCTAAATATTTCATGACAGACATTCACTAGATGTATCACTGAACCTATCACGAAATCAATAAATTTCGTCTTGTCTGAACTCACTGGTAATTCTACAAGAAGGAAGTCACCAGAACTAGTGACAAAATCACCTAAAGTAGCAACATTGCCGCAAAGTCTGTTTTTAGAATTATCACGCCATCTACATTCTCGATTATTTCACAAAGTTTCGAATCGAACGCCAGAGGTTACGCGAGTCCTTTATAGAAAACAGTCACTAAATAAATACAGTACCGCAATCCATAATATGCTTAATGTGTAAGACAAAGAAACCACGTTTTTGCACTAAAATGGCCGATTTTTCTAGTGATTTTCTTTCCGGCAAGTTCTTTAAATGACTGACTTTTCTAGAGATTTTCTTTCCGACAAGTTTAATCAATCTTAACACCTGTCAAATAAAAGGTTAAAATGCCCAAGTGTGTCGTTGCTAGCGTTGGACATTTAAATTTCCCGCCAACATTTTGCACTAAAATGGCAGCTGATTACGGTACTGTAATTACCTAGTGACGGTATTACAGAAGACATATAGAAAGAATGACAAGTGACAGTTTTGAAGATTAATGGTGGCCAAGCAAAGGGAATAGCGTTTTCGATTGAGCGCTCTGGAGCACTCTCAGAGTATTTTCATCTTATTTTAGCTTCATGTAATAATAAGGGATAGAGATATTCTGTAAGTGTTCTATGCTCCATTCACGTTAAGAATATAGTAGTTGGCGCTAAAGCCTCAAGTACACGGGGCGAGTTTACAAGCTACAAGCCGGCTTTTTCACAAGCAGCTCGTAAACTAGTCCAGTGTACTCGATGCACTCGCTCCGTTAGCCGCTTGTAAAAACGCTTTGGAAAAAGTTGAACTGCCGGCGACTTTACACGCCACTCGCCGGCTTTTGAGCAGCTAGCTTGTAAACTAGCCACGTGTACTCCCAGTAGCTTGTGCACAAGTGGCTAGTAGCATTGGTTTCCACACGCCAGCTAGTTGGCTACTGGGCAAGTGGGAGATTTTGTGTGTACTCGACTACTAGCGCACTCGCCGACTCGCCGGCTTTTTACAAGCCGCTTGTTAGCTTGTAAACTCGCCCCGTGTACTTGAGGCTTAAGGTCTGCGTACGCCACATAGGAGCAATAAGTATTATAACCGGAAATAGCGGCAAATTCAAAATTTATATCCAAGGAAACAGCAAATTAAAATCTGAGCATCTCAGTATAAATTGCACTATTTTTATCGTTTTATCGTTTAATTTCTAAGATTTGAAATATTAACAGCAAAACAAACGAGAAACCAAAACTACAAACCGACATGTAAATAACAATGACATTTCAGAATTCTAGTGATATTTCATTTTATCACAGACAATACTAAAGCAGACCCACCACGCATATGAGTTAAAATCTTAGATCATATAATACTGGATAGCGAATAATATCTTAAAACTGTGCTAAGATAAATGACAGAGAACGCATATGGGATAAACCGTAAGAACTTAGGGATCATGCGCAATTGTAACATTTACTTTCATGAGTTTGAGGTCAGCCAGAGGCGTACGGCGTATCTATGGACGGTTGGAAGCGTATAAGTTTTAAGGAAGCAAATTTTGAAAATACCATGGTTTGTGCATTGTGTGGTGAACAGAAGACATCCAATGAAACATCATTTCACAGGTAAAGCAAACTAAATTCAAATTATAATTTTTGCTGTAGGTACCATATCTTCAAATTTTAAGTAGTATGCCTATGCCATTTCTGTAAATAAGACTTGTGTTTATGCGCATGTGTCACAAGTCTTGCCGCCATACTTATGTTGGCACAAATTTATATCATTGTAGAAATAGGGTAAGCGCAATCTACGTAGTATATATGATCTAAGGTTAAAATGCACCTAGCAACTAGGTAATTTCAAGCAACTAAACCAGGTGTCACCAGGGGGGCCTATTCACGACAAGTGCATTTTTCCACTCGCATATATGCGAATGCAAAAATGTATTTGTCAAGAATAGGCCCCCCTGGCAGTGTTGCCAACTATGGAAAGCAGTCTCCCACCAATTAGTGATATAGAAACCACCAGATTTCCACTAAAATCTTCAAAATTACATTAGCTTTGTTCCTACACAGTTCTAAATCAGTTCGGAACTGTCTGTACTGCTCGTGCTCTTACTAAAAATGCTGTGTATTTAGCAAGAGCGCATGAGCAGTACAGTTCCGAACTGATTTAGAACTGTGTAGGAATAAAGCTAATAGCTTTGTTCTTCTTGCTAAATACACAGCATTTTTAGTAAGAGCGCATGAGCAGTACAGTACCGAACTGATTTAGAATGTGTAGGAACAAAGCTATTGTTTGGCAAATAATAACGATTTTTAATTCTTTTTCAGCAGTTTAACAGTTATCTAGTCTTTCAAAGCAGGATCTTTCAACCATACTTTACGAAATTTCTGTGTATACTGTGGTCTTGGCATTGTCGAATCTGCAGTGAGCAATATAAAGATAATTTTTAATCTACGTCAAGTATGCTTAGCCATTTAATTTACCTTAGAAAGATCACATCCGCAACTAGCAAAAACCGATGAACCTGTTACTCACATATTTTGTGATACGGTCTGACTGTGACTGTTGTGAGTTGTAACGAAACTTGTGACTAAAAGTGACA
This sequence comes from Dorcus hopei, assembly GCA_033060865.1. Lineage (NCBI taxonomy): Eukaryota > Metazoa > Arthropoda > Insecta > Coleoptera > Lucanidae > Dorcus > Dorcus hopei. The sequence continues at coordinate 38,936,041 of CM065419.1, forward strand.
TGACATTTGTAAATTTGTTTGTCATGAGCACCAATCTTAATTAACGCCTACACAAATACGTTATTATAAAAATCACTGAAATACATTAGCTTTGTTTTGGTTCCAACTTGGAACTGTTCTGAAACTGTTCGCACATGCGTATTATGCTTTTAGTGTTTTGGTTCGTTCAGAATCAGTTTCGAACTAACAATTCACTGTTTTGGTTAATTTCTGGAACTGTTCCACAACCGTTCTAGAACGGTTGCAGCAGTTCCTACCTTTTACTAGGAACTGATATGGAATTCCGAGTTCGTACGTGCGCAAATCTTATGCAGTATTGCTGTATTATATTAATCAAAATAAGCTTCATGTAATTAACTATTCATATAATTAAGAAAAAGTAATAGAAATATTTTTATAAAATTTTATAAACTTTTGCCTAAAATATAATTTTGAATTGGGTATTGATTATACATGCACTATTCAATAACTAATCCAGTATATGTGAGTAGAGTTAAAATTAACATAGTATTTTTATTTACAAGTAGGTAAAATGTACTCTAACTTCTGTTTTGGTTTATGTAGTACCAGAACAATCACAGGACTGTTCTAGAATTGAACGCTCAAGCGCAACCAGTTCTGCACAGTTCGGGAATCGTTCTGAAATAATAACCAAAACAAAGCTATTGAAATACATACGAGAAGAAAAAGTTAGTCTTTAGAAACAATAGAAACTAAAAAATGAGCTTTCATTTTTATAATGCGAAATAGTTACATGAAGAGAACCACCAAAAATTCCACTAACCGCGAAAGGAGAAAACCTATCGCCAAACGAAGGTTCCGAACCACCAGATCTGGTTCACTGAATGCGTTTTTCGTTGACTGAACATTTTATTTTGCTCAGTGTGGCCAATTTCTCACCGTGTTTATCCTAAGTTTAATTTATCTGTCAGTTAGAATGTGACGTACAAGTGGCTGTACACAAACTACGTGCCACATTCTAACTGACAGATAAATTAAACTTAGGATAAGGCGGTGAAGAAATCGGACATTTGGACATGTAATCGCGTCTTTCTCACTTTCGATTTTTAACATATTTTGCGTCTCGCTCGTCCATTTCAAAACATTTTTTGTTTACGATATTTCCATGACAACCCACTTTTCACATCCAACTTTTAAGTAGGAAGCTTAGAGTGTGTCCGTTGTCAAGGAAAGAATGTAAACACAAATCGTTTTGAAAAGGATGAGTGAGACGTAAAATATCTTAAAAATCGTGAGTGAGAAAGACGTTATTACACGCCTAAGAGGCTCCTGGAGCTATAGATTGTGAAAGCAATCCTGGAATATTCGAAAATGGTAAGCAGAAACAGGCGCGCTATTTGAATTTGCTATAATTCATCGAGCGACGAATACGCTTACAGACTTTTTCTTTTGCTTTTTCCCTTTTGTCAAAAGAGTTTCCGAATTTGTCAAATGACTTTCCAATCCGTTCAAAGTATAATAGGCCTGCGGATTGGAAAGTCATTTGACGAATTCGGAAACATAAATGACAAAAAGCGAAAAGCAAAAGAAAAATACTGTAATATCGATTAGTAGAACATTAGGTAATAGAAACTTGTCTGTTAGAGAAATAATGCAGCTGGTTATTTTATATTTTTGTTGTGTAGACAATTAAATAACGAGTATAGTCAGCGAACTGCGAATTCGTAATATTATGATTTAACTTAACGCCTTAATAAATCAACCAATTTATTCAATGTAAAAGGATTTTTATTATTCTAAATACAATGACTTTACAATACATAATCAAAGTGTTCCTAAGAGCTTTATTAAGCTTCACACTGTTAAAGAATTTTGCGCATACACAATTAAAGCAGGATTTGCGAGTCTTACTTAATTAAAAATAGCGAAACGCAAGTGCCAAACTAAATATTGTTATTCTTCTTCTAAATTACTACAGTAGTAGAGCTTTCTTTCTCGACTCCGTTACGCGTTAGCGAATTCGAGAGCTTTAGGCCGAGGCGTGATTTCAATTTAACTCATTCTTATTCGTATTCGTTCGGTTCAGTCACAAAGGACTGTTTACTCTACCGATTTATATCCTGCCACTTTCTGACTGCCAGACGTAACCCTTTATTTAACTGCTGTGCTTCTTCCGGATTCAGACGTCAATAATGATGAACCCCTTGCTTTATTAAAACATCGAGCCGAGTTTTTCGTTTCTTGATATGCTTCGCATCTACTTGCTTTATTTTTTTGTATGTTGGGACTTTGTCATTTATTGTTCGCCGCAGTTTACAAAAAAGAAAAAAAACGCCTGCTCTAAAAACTTTATGACAATGCGGGAGAACAGAAATTCCCTGGAATATGAATATTCAGCTAGTGGCCTGCCAAATTTTAAATAATGGGTAATTGGGATTTCATTTAAACGGTCACGATAATTGACGTACTGTCATCTTTTTTTAGTGCAGTTTCGAGGTGAATTTCCAGATTTCATAATTCGTTATGGGTTTATGTTTTATAAAACGAAAATTATAAAATTTGATTTCGTTGTCATATGCACAGCTGTTTATTAATTGGCATGTCTATTTTATTATTGATTGTTACAAGATTTTTTTAATTTAAATTGTATAAATTTAATCCTAAATGTACTTTTTAATTGCAGACAGCACAGGTAGATTTTTGCTTAATTCTTGTTGCTATTAACGAGAAAATCTAACAGCATTTGATAGTAGAGTAAACCGCGTGAGGATACAATAACGAACCGATACGATGAAACGAGATATGCAGGGTTCTAATTAATACAGTGAACCTTTGAAACAATTACCACATCCCAGTTTAATTCTAAGATTAATTATTAATTAAACGTACGCCGCCAAGTGATCTGGATGACCTTCAAGACGCTTGAACGAGTTCGGTATTTACTAATGAAATTTCAACTAATATGTAGCCCGGCAACCGGCTGGTTTATTGAAATTTCGGTATTTCTAAATTAGTTAAGGCAATAGTTGGTTATGGAGGATGTTTGTGCCAGCCTGGAGTTGCGGTGCTCTGTTCGTTTGTTCAGGTACTCGACGATGACTGCAACTCTGTCGAGAGGACTCTTCAGTAAAATGATTAAACGCTACCGGAAAATATTTCCTTCTACTTCACGTATGATAGAATCCTTCATTCGTTCTCTTTTTTTAATAATAATCTTCGTTTTAAAAACTTCTGAGCATTTACTTGACACAAAATTAAAAATCTCCAAAAATGTCGGAAATCCAACAAATTTAATTTTAGCAAACTTCGTAGTAACCCTAAATATTTTTTATTTGCAAGTGTCACTCGTATATTACAGAATCTCTTTGTAACATTTAATAATCCGATAGCATTACCAGTGGAAATATTTTGTTTTCAAAAACTGAAAACTGGAAAGAAGAATAAGCTCTTGCCGAGAGGATACCAAGGAAATTGCAGAAGTGTTTATCAAAAAACTTAGAGGAATTGCAGAAACACACAAGAAGTTATTATCACAAAATGGAACCAAAGAAATTTGTGGAAGAAGTTGCACTGTAGAATGAGGTATTTGCAGGGTGTTAGGTAATTGACTAGACACCTTCAAACCACGTATTGAGAACACTCTGTACAATAAAAAAAACCTTGGCATTAGAGGGTGCTGCGGCTTTCGTTTTCCAGGAAAAAATTCAAACAAAAATCGATAAAAATTGTTTTGAAACCACTGATTTTCTTATCTACTACTACACCCACGTGTCAAACGCCATCCAGGCGGGCGATCCCTTGCCATAAATTCCCAGACGGTTTATTGTTTTACGACAAGCAAATAACGCACGTTCAGTGTCTCAACAGATTTCGCAGTGTGCGGGTCAGTGTCAGGTCAGGGTCAGCTTACACAAATAACGAAATTGTTGGCATTATTCTAACGTACGGAGAATGTAGATGCAATGCACGTGCTGAAGAACGTAGATATCACCGGCGTCGTACACCGAATCGTCAAATAATTGAATCGTTTATTTCAGAAACCCGTCAAGTACACTTTTTCAAACTTTCGAAAAACAAAAAAAAATTCTACTTTTAATATTACTGTAGATTGTTGCCTAGAAAAAATCTACAGTGTTTCTCAATATCTCCTAAAAACAAATAATGCTTGTATTTAATTTTTAAAATTATACTCTATTCACAAAAAAATTATAAAAATTTTGTATTTGACGGGTTCTGCAATAAAATAACTTTCTTCTAAAAAAAAATATTAATTTTTTTAGCGTTACATTTCAGCGCTGCATTGCAGCGTAATGAATTCATAACCTCTACAACTGAAAACTACAAAGTGGTCAAGAATCACTGTTCCAGTTGGCAATGCTGAACTTTATTTTTAAGTGGTACAACTGGAGCAACTTCCGGTTGTTGACGGCTTGACACTGACAGCCATCGCTTTACAAGTGTTATTTGACATTTCAAATTCAAATTAAAACGCTAACTTTTATTCACATAACCAACAATCTTGTCGCTGTTTAGGTTATTGATCATTGTATATCATAGAGCATAAAGCAAACAGCAATTACGTCAAATAAACCAACAAAATATATATCCGGTTGCAGTGTTGCAAATATCCGAATAAAAAAATGCACTTAATTGTATTGCCAACTCAAACAGTTATTTCTGGCCATTTTGAAGTTCAGGTAATTTAAAGCGCTACATCTTTACGCTGTGCTGCAACGCTGCAACTAATTTTCTATCTGAACGCAACCTTTGGTACTCCGAAAGCATTAAAAACATGTGATGCAACCGCGAGAACAATACTCAGCAGGGTTGCCACAAGACGAACATGAAGTTTACTGCAGAAAGCCGCCATGTGATTTCGCTTGACGGGTGTCTGCACCAAACAGAAATTTCAAAATAAAATATGACCCACTGACAGTTGACGTGATTCTGCATAAAACGGTATGTTTTCAGTAGGCCATTCCGAATCTATTCATATCCCATTTTCGATAAAAATGTCAGTTGACGGGTTTCTGAAATAAACGATTCAATTATTGCAGTTGTGCAACGAGCAAAAGACATTGCAAGAGACATCAGCTTTATCATCTGACGTATACATATAGGAATTTCTTAACTTTTACGTCAGTGGAATGACAGTGACATCCGAAATTTTCTGTCCGCAACTGTACTATCAGCGGTTCTCAATAGTTCGCCCTTTGTGCATTTTTCAAAATGTCCCGAAAATTCATCATATCTAGGTACTTTCTGATCCCATTTGACACCCTTAATGTACAGTTTTAATTTGTCCAAGCAATAACCTAACACCCTGTATAATCAATTCAAGGGAGAAAAAATGTTGAAGATGAGGTTTCTGCTGAAATATGTATGTAGCGATTAAGAAACCAGAAGAATATAAACAGAAATTAAAAAAAAAATGGCTGTAGACAATAAGTCCAAAACGACCAAAAAAAGAAAAGTGAAGAAATCACAGACGAAATATTTATCGTATAGAAGACTCCACAGAAGAACAAACTCCATTAATATGCAGAGTGATGAGGCCAGAAATTCTACGTAGTATAAAAGACAGTGGAAACAGAAATAAATAGTGATTAATCGAAAAACCTGAAACCGAGAAACCAGATGAAGAGAAAAAGGTCGAAAGGGAAGTTGATTGTCAAAAGTGTAAATGAGCCATCAAGGAAAGAGAAACAGAGAAATCGTCGCAACCAAAAAAAAAAAGAAACGCCCTGTGTACTATAGCATTTTTTGAATTTAGAATCTATTCTTAATCAATTTTGTATAATAACAGAAATATTCAGCTTACTTGTTTACATTTACCGTTTATGAGGAGAAGAGCTTCGCGTTAATGAAATATAAACCCAGGTTGTATTTTTTAAAAGGCCACCTGTTTATTATTATACTTCAAATCTAATTCAAACCTAGTTTGTTGCGTCTCATCTTCTTTTCCTTTATGGCTTCCGGTTGTACTCACGCAACGTTTCGTCCGTTCTTATAAAAAAAAAAACCTCCTTGATATCGCTGTGCTTCTTATTATTGCTGCATCTCTACGTTCACAGATGTGGATATGATGTGTGATACCGGTTGCAAACGTTTTCTTTTTTTTTTTTCATCTCTTTTCTGCCACTTCTCTTATGTTTTCTCATTGCTTATTTTTCTCCAAATTTCTCTTTCAGCTGCTCCTTTAGTTCTTCTTTTGCTTGACAACTTTTTCCTATGAATGAATTATCGTTGTTCACGTCTTTATGCTTTTGTTATCTCAATTTATTCTTTTTCGTTCTTTATTCAAATTGGTACCCAACTTAAAGTAAAGGAAAATGTACAAAAGATCACAGCGAAAGTGCCGTTTCAAAGGAGAAGAAGGGACAGTCAAACAAAATTGCTTTAAAAAGACCACAGTTTGAATCGATTTAACATTTTTTTCTCAGTTCCGTTTTTGACAGAAGACAGAGTCAACTTTTTTTTTTCAAATTGCACTACTCATTTTTATAGAAATGTTTTTCCTGAATATGAAAATCTAAACAATTATACCCATACATGGAAAAAGAACGAGAATTTAAGGAAGTAATGTAGAAATTTTAAAAATGAAACAATCATATTAAATTATGTGGATTAAGTGGGGTGTCCATGTCTGTCAGTCGTGCATGTATGTCAGTCGCGCATTTTACTAAAATTAACTTCAAAAATTCTCACATTTTGTAATTAAAAAAAATTAAAATGGATAACCAGAATTATCTGGATATGATTGAAGCATATTTTGAATGTGGAAAAAATGCTGCAGCTGCCTTGAGACTTTACAGAAATCGTTTTCCTAACAGATTGCTACCAAGTGCCGAAAAATTTGGAAGACTAGTCCGAAATTTCGGATCTTTCAAGAAACCCAAATCAATTACCCGTAAAATTCAAGACGAATATTTAGAATTAAATGTTTTGCTGTATGTTGAAGAAAAGCCTGATACATCTCCACGACAAATTGCTTCCCACATGCAAGTATCACATTCAACGGTTCGGTACATCCTGAAAAAGCACAAAAAATCTTTCCTTATAAACCACAGAAGGCCCATACGTGCTCTCGGTGAAAACGATACCCGACGTAGGGTTCAATTCTGTACATTTTTCGTAAACAAAATAAGATCCACTTTTTCATCATCATGTGTTATGGTCAGATGAATGTATTTTTGGAAAAAATGGTGCGTTCAACAAAAATAATCATCGTCATTGGAGCCGTGGAAATAATCATGTTGTGATAGAAAATAATTTTCAAAATCGATTTAGCGTAAATGTATGGTGTGGTATTTTAGGAGAGAGGCTTGTTGGTCCTTTTATTATTGAGGCTAATCTAAATCAGGGAAAGTAATGTAATAGTTTGTTACACAACGAACCAAGTGATTATTTAGATGAATTGCCAGTTGCTGAGTTAATCAGGGTAGTGTTCCATCAGGACGGTTCTACACCTCATAATGCGCGAATTAATATTGATTCTTTAAATAATTATTTTGGCGATTGATGGATGGGCACTTACGGATCTATTCGTTGGCCTACTAGATCGCCAGACCTGAATCCACTGGATTTTTTTCTGTGGTCTTATATTCAAGATAATGTTTACGTGACTCCTCCAGTTACCAGAGACGATTTAGTAAGGAGGATCTTACAAGTGTGTGAGCAAGTACCATCAAACACATTTTTTGATATTTTTGTACTATGTGTTTTTTTAAAAATGCCATAAGGGGTGGCTGTGGAAAAGAAAATTCATGTCTTAGCTCCATTCATGTACTTTAAATTGTCAGTTTTGGCATGTGTTAGATACCAAGCTACGACATGAGTTTTAATTTTCAAAAGAAATAGATATAGGGAATGCTAATATCAATCGATGCAGAATTTGATTCTACATCTGATGATGTAAAAACATCCAGGATGTTCCATTTAAGAAAATTGAGTTTTGGGCAGTTAAACATAATGACATTGGACACCATATTGTAACCAGCCTGTGATTCTTTTTGGAATAACTACCATATGATTTGAAAGCCTGAAGATTGTACTTTCAAACGATATGCAACTTGAATCTTGAAATTTGAAAGTGTCAGATACAATTTTTTAAAGGGAAAGTTACCCAAACTTTTCTTTAAAGAAATTTAAAGATATGTCAAAATCTGTTACATTTAGGCATAGAGAAGCCTTAACATTTTTTTATTTAGAATAATATGCAGAATGAGAATTTGTAATAAAAAATGTAACATTCCATTTAAAATAAGAAAGTCAATGGCGATTTCCGGTATAACCGGAAGTAATGTCAGAGTGAAAGTATTTTACGCGGAAAGATCACTACGTCTTAGGTTAGTGTACCAACTTTTAGAATTTTTGTATATTTCCTTCCCTATAATATTTTAATAGGCTCTATTTGGGAGACCCTGTGTTTTTATTGTTTTTCTTTTTTGTTACACTGTCCGTTTTAGTTACATTGTACAATTATTTTTCTATTTTACGTTGTTTTCAATTTGGATTTTCAAAAGTCTTCCATTTCTCTCTCTCTCCTCTTTAGACAAGGACATTAGCCGTTGAGGGGATAACGTGATGTGGGGCAGAGAAGGTAAACTGTTTCGTCGTAGTGAAATATTAATATAATTAGTCAATGATGACGAGCGTCTAAATAAAAACCTGATCAAGTAGGTTGTGATCGAGAATTTATCCTTTGCATTTACATAACAGAATTACTAAATGTAGCCTACTTGACAAGGTTTTTATTTATTTATTTGTTATTAAGTAATAATAAGCTTTTTAATCTGATTCAATATACATATTTTTTTTTTAATTTTTTTACAACTTTCAATTGTTTTTGATACACCTTTCGATTACTTGTTGAAGAGGTCGTTGTGTTGATGGGCATCCCGATGTCTCTCTCGTCTATAGACAAGGTCAACAGCCGTTGAGGGGATGACGTAGGAAAAGAGGGAAAGTATACAAGGAATATTTTGCACTTTTTTCGGATATTTGATATCTTTCCCACTCTCGTCGAAGTGAAATATTAATAGTTAATCAATTATACTTGTTATTAAGTAACAATAAGCATTTACTATATTTGGGTAAGCTTTTCGTTGCTACACAATTTCTATGAGTAACTTCAATTTCACTTCATCATGGAAGAATGCACTTTTGATTTTGCAGTTTCTCTCCTCTCTCTCTCTCTCTCTCAGGAATTAAAAAATAAAGACTTGAATTTTGCCGGAGGTGAAAACCAATTTAAAACTCAAATAATTTGATTGCCATTTGCACAAAACGAAGCACGATCAATAAGACGAAATAAATTTCGCCGAGTCTAAAACAAAATATTCTAAAAAGGAGTCGGGGGGGGTAAGGCATCTGTAGAAATTCATTACGGCGAATAATCGAATAGTACGCAACCTTTATGTGCGCTCGCTTTCTCAGTTGCAGTGCACTCCGTCCCATTCCGCCGCCATTCTGCACGGACTAATGAATTTTTAAATAATGGAAAACCTACTTCTAAAGGCATTGTAATGCATACTATTGATAAAGAACTTGGGAATTTCGCGAGATTTAATTATTGGAAGCCTCGAACTTTTTTATTCGATTTGCTCGCGAACGAGATACAAAAAAATTCGCCAGTGAATTTGCAGTTGATATTTTTTTCTTTTGCTGTAAAATATTTCTGCGGAATATTTTACGCCAATTTTAACGCTGAAATGTGTCACAGGCAAAAAGGACCCTCGTCTCAAATTACAATAATATTTTCGGCACATCAGCACGAATATATAAATTATTAGAAAATGAATCCACTTCACAATTCAATTAGAATCTATCATCATACCATTTATACTAAATTAATAAGACATTAGCAATCGCAATTAACTGTATTAATTGTCCTAAAAACATAGAGTACTTATACTATAAGTGTTCACTTGCTTGTGGAGTTTTATATGGACGCATCAAACTTGTATGTATGGTTGCCTACCGTGACTTTTGCTAGGCGGTGGCGGTAAAAAAACACGTATGAGTTTTCAATAACACGTAGCAGTTTATAAATAAGAGGTAAAAAGCTGCTACTTGTTATTTGAAAACTAAAAAAACAATTATCTAGCTACACCTTAATTTACCAGAAAACGTTCAGACGTTCTAAATAAATTCTATTTTCTTTAACCTAACAAATTCATGTGCGTATGATAAATGAATGCAAATTGTCCCGCATAATTAACCTCGGCAAAGTTTCCGCGATAACTCTCTCTCTCTCTCTTAGAAGGGGGGGGGGGGGCAGGGAACGAAACCGGATGAAACATATTCTCCAGCTGAAATACAACTCCAAGAATGCGAAGTTAACCTTAATAAGTGAAGAAGTGATACCCTAAGACTGCGTTTTTGTTTGTTATCAGATCACTATTAGTCTGGTTGAGATCCAGAGCCGGGGGGGCAGAACGCGCTATAATATGTATAAACTTAGCGAATGTAATTACGCGAGTTTGTGATTAATGAATCTCTGGAGAGGTAATTAGACTCAGAACCTTTCGCCTTCAGCCCTGAAGTCCTTGCGTTATCCCTCCTAAGTATACTTGCAATTGATAAGTAGTTCGTCTGTATCGGAAGTGAATTTTGGGCTTGTGTTGATATTTAAAAAAAAAAGAATGTAAAATATAGTAGAAAGTAATTATTGTGAAACTGAATTCCTTGCCCCCTTTTCCTTAATGGATGTTGCTGATAAGAATTATTAATAGCGGGAGTTGGGAAAAAATGTAGTAGGATCCCCCCCTGTTCATCGGAACTTCCGCCAGATTCTTTTGAGGTTTGCAACAGAATCGATTGTTGTGTATCTGAAAGGTTCTCAGGGACAATTTAAAGTCTGTAAATTAAGTTTTCGAGGAAAACTTTCAAGTGACAGCGTAGTAATTGTGAAGTTGTCTGAGCTACTACCCCCCCGACCGCCGCCGTGATAAATTATGCGTGAACGCTCCCGTATTTCGCGCCGCTTTAAATTTCTATATGAATTATTATTTATAACCTGTTTATATAAGCTCGATAATTACTTCACAGAACATAATGACGTACTCGAGTTAATTAATTGCTTGTTTGTTTTATACTTTTAAATTAAAACAAATTACTAACTGTGCCGCCGCCTCTCATAATGCCGCTCAAAATTGCTTGGAAGGGTTTTCGTTTAATGACCTAAAATGGGTTTTAATTGATTTCATATAAAATTAGTTTTAAACTGGAAGTTTCACCGGAGCCTGTAAAACCTGTTTATCGTCAATATTCTCTTCAAGATATTTTACTAACTCTCTACCTCTCTTTCCTTCTATGTGCCATTAAAATCATTCACAAAATACATTGTCATAGAAATTCTAAATATATTCTAATTCTACTTTAACTAAACTACACCCCCCCCTCATCATTTCATTCATTTCACTCATTTGAAATTAATTACGTCAATATCAATAAAAATCATTTATATACACTAACGCTCAAAAGATTAAGTCCATAAGTTATACACTAATGCCCAAAAGTTTAAGTCCATAAGTTAAATAGAAAAAATATACAGAAGTAAAATACTTTATAACTTACCAAGAGAAATAAAATTTTTCGAGTTATTTGTACATAAAAATTTATGGCAACTTTACATAAAAATTAAATATCTGAATAGTCTCGCTGATATTGCAAAGGAATAATAGTACGTGTTTTCCTCTTCAATAAAAAAATTCCGTAAATATTAAATTCTTTATTGTTTCTCGTTTATTGTCTTATTTACGATCTTGTGTGTATGATTGAATGGGGTAGGAAGAAAAAACGAAAAAGAAGAAGACACATATTTTATTTGTGAATTGTAAGTGAAAGTTATGTTAATACTCGGTATTATGAAACGCTTTTTTAGTGTCGCTTTTATTATTGTCGAGGCGTTAGGAAAAGTTAAAACTCGTTAAAAACCCATATCTCCTCATCGTAAAGCACACAGGGAACACAAAATTGATACATTTGTTTTCTATTCTAGTTACGAAACCGTAAAATGTATGCGCCCGTCGGGCCATCTCTCACACTTCATTTATTTCATAGTCATTTCGGCCCTTCGCGACACCCAAACGTAGTTTTCGAGACCAGCGGAGCACAAAATATGACTAGCTCCTTTGAATTTTTACTTGATCTCTTATTTTAGATTAAACTTTATCGATACTTTGTTGGATGAGAATATTTCATGGAGGGCGACGGATATTAAATCTCTATTACGTGGGTACCTACGACTTTTCAGCATTCACTCCGATAAAAACAGATTAAAAAAAGCGCTTAACTTTATTACGTAATGCAATATCACTCTAATCGCATTTAATGGAAAGCTCGATTGTTATCCTAAAAGTTCAAGTTCATTTTCAAAACGTCATTGCTTTTATATATATATACACATGGCATTTTAAATGCATTAGGATTAATATCATATCGACTGCTTCGTTAAAACTTGAAAAAAAACGAAACACTCAAATAAGTAGGTACTTACATAACTGATTTTCCTCGGTATGTGGAGAGTATTGTAGCTACAAATTTTTTTTTGAACTTTTGGAATATATTTCCATAGAAACTCCATCTCTCTGAAATGTATTCCTTTGAATTCGGAATACGCATTTAAAGTGCTGCAGGTACGGCAATAAAGATGTGTTTGCGCGACGTTTTAATATGCGGGTGTAAATAAACAGAAGCAGGGGCAATCCGGCGTGGGAGTATAACCTCTTAACCATGTGTATACATGCCAATGCATTCCGTCCGGAGCTAAGATCCGGAACTTGCACTCTCTATCGAATGTAATCCGCAAAGCCTCGACCTCGAAAAGCACTTGCCATTTCTCAGTTTTAACACGACCCCTGTCTATGATACGAAGTGAAATACTAAATCAGTTTATACTCGACGCGAAACTTCGGGTGTATCAAAGTTTTTTAGTTTCTTTTTTTCTTTCTTTGTTTAGTTTCATTTCAGTATTGTTCTTTTTTTCTGGAACCTGGAAAAACAAAATAATCCTCTGTTACATGTACAAGTATTTACAATTTCAATTTAATAAAAAACCGGTAAAGACGGAAGACCATTGAATAGATACAATAGAAACAGTACTTTCAAGAAAGAATTCTAACATAACAAACAAAAAATTACTTTATCTACCCCTTATGCGGCGCTCATGAAGTAACAAAAAAAACTTACGAAGCCCTCTTCTCCGATTGTAGTAAACATCACGGACGCTCAAAGGCACACTCATCGAATATTATCTGTGGTCTGTGGGGATGATCGCTATACCATACTCTTAAACAAACGTTTACCACAGTGATTTAAAAATATTGTAACAAGTGTTCGAAGTGACGTCCATCATTAGTGAGACACAGGCGAGCACGGCGAATAAGTCTTCGCATTAGCATGTCGCGATTAGCACACATGAGCACACAGGTATTTATGTAAATCAGGAAACCGGGCAGGTTCCGTTTCGGTCAATCCATTTTCCTGGAAAATGTTCGTCGAGCCAAATTCTAACAGGAACAGCACTGTATGCTGTGTGCTAAGGCCACTCCCCAAATACTGAACTGTTGATAGCAAATAATACAGAGTGTAAGAAATCGAGCATTTCATGATAATTAAGCTCCTTACATAAATTAAACTCGGTACAATATCGCCTAAGCGAGCGCGAAAATATGTTCACCTGAAAATTATGTAAACAAACGGCTTGCTTCGTCAAAAGCTCCGCCAATATGAGTCAGAGCTGACCTTTGAAATGAGGCTGCGTTCGCAGAAATTTTCAGCTGCGTATTGCAATCGCTGAGTTGACTCATCAAAAAACCGCATTATGTAAACACAACTAAAAGCGAACGATCCAAGGATTGGAATTTAATTTAATTTCCGACCATGGCGAAGCACAACAGGTCAGACAGGCAGTGCCCGTCTTGTCGAGTGTAACTCCTCAAGCCCGAGGGCGTAATCGACATTTACAGAATGTCTTAGTGGTTGATCTCAGAAAAAAGTCGTCCGTCTCTGTACCTGGTACGAAAGTTTAGGGTGAGAATTTATTAATTGATTTTACCATTTTGGCTATGTTTTTAGAAACTAACATCTAAATTATTTAATTATAAAATGCTGTTTTCTCATTTTCAAATCATTTTCAATTTGTTTTGCATTGTGTTGTACAATGTCGTTCTGAAGAATTTTTTCTTATTGAATGTCATTTTAAAAGAAAGGATATAATTTCGTCATTCCCGAAAATTGTATGTGTGGCGGGCAAAGGCTGAAAGCTCATTCCGTATAAAGAAGGCGTAATAGCAGTATCTGGCTAAAAACCTAAAAAACCAAACCAGATATCTACAAACAAAGAAATTGTTACTTGGGTCCTTTATGGTCTGACTAAAATTTCAGTAAAAGAGTGAGGAGAAGAAGTGGAAATTGTTGATTATTGTGGCGTAATTAATTTTGGGAGTTAAGACCTAGTTTGGGCATAACAATAGAACTTCTTTCTTACTCTCGTCGAGATATGTAGAAGAACATAGTGTTTCGACCAGGCCTTGTAAAAATTGATGAAGTTGAAAGTAAAGGATAATTCATCCCCTATCTGTTATCATTTTTTTAACCACCCGTCCCTCACAAGAACAATAAATTACGAATGTCACAAGCATAGAAAATCAGACAAATTCTTTGCTCGGTTCCAAATCATCTATGATACACTGTATTGCAACATCAAATGCTTTCATTGTCGCACCCCAAGCTGTAAAAAGCTTTATTGCAGTGCGATTTTTTTATTCCAATAGATGTTTTACTAATACGACTGTCGTAATAAATATGTACTTCTTTCTCCTTGACCTTTCCCAATTTATAAGTGCACTATTAATTCTTGTCCGATTTTCAACAGCGTTTTTCGCAGCTGTAAAATTTAATGGCTTCCGGAAAATTTAGCATTACATCCCCATCGACCCCATCATGACCACTTATGGCCTCCAATTTCTGCAGTTATTTAAAAACAGTCGGTATGCAATAGACGAAATAAACCAAAGAAATATTATGGAAATTATTTAACATAATAACGAGAGAAGGCCAAATATCCGATACAATACTCTTCTGTAATTTCGGCATTTAGGAAATGTAGATACATATTCACTAACTTAATGAGGTTTTTCTTTAACTTCATTAATTAGTAGATATAATACAACCAATTTATAAGGAGGACAATAGAGACTTAACGAGGGGTAACCAGAATCCTGGAAATAAAACAAATAGAAAAAATGGAAGATGCAATAGAGGAAACATAAAGTGAAAAAAACAATACGCTAATAAGAAATATAAAAGTTACTTCAACTTCGACTAATTTATAAAAGTTTGTTCCAGCAGCAGTTTCTAACTAGTTCGGAACCGTTAAAAACAGTTGCCCACCGATTTTAACAGCACCGTCAAATATACAATTTTGATGAGTGCATGCTTCTGCCGTGTATTTCTGGTTGTATATAAAAAGTGAGCAAATAAAAATCAGATTAGAGTAGGCGGTGCAAAGAAAATGTATGTCTGTGATTAACTGAATTAATTAACCTAATACATTCATGAACTGTCAGATCAGCCTAACCCGCGTTAATAACAGACATACTTTTTCTTTGCACCGCCGACTCTAATCTGATTTTTAGTTGCTCACAGGTTATATTAGGCGCAAATTAAAAATTGCGAACAGAGTCAGATTCACCTTAAGAACAAAGAAAACAGGATGAAGCAGTAAACATTTCTAAAAAAGTCTAAGGGCTACCATTAATTAACAAGGACAGGTAGAAGAAGAAATTAAGGATCTACGGAATGTTATTCAGTGCAACAAAAAAAACTCTGTTCTTAACAAAGAGAAAAATAACAGAAGACCTAAAACACATATGAAACCAAATCTTAAACGAAAAAATAAAATAAAAAGCGAAATGAGAGAGGTATGATTCCTCAAAAAAAAATTGCGAACAAAATTCAAAAAGACCGTATTAAGAACGAAGTCATCGGAAAATATCACCTTCATACAAAAAGGAAAAAATGAATAAGAAAATAGAAACAAAAGTAGCAGATGAATAACGGGAACACATAAGAGGAATAAAAGAAAAGAGAAACTCATACTTCTCATTTAAAAAATGGAATTTTGTTCTGCGTTTGAAATATTTCTCTCCTGCCTCCGGAGTAAAAATATTTAGTGACAAAGAGTTGCTTAAAAATTCTAGTTCGTTAATTCAAATATGAAATGTAAACATCCTACTTTTTAAAGGTCCTCCAAAATATTTTCTTTATATGTAGTAACCTATGTCCATTACGGTACATATATCTTTTGGTGAGAAATTCAGGCAATTATTTTCGTTTTTCATTGATTGTACCAGTTCTTCATTTACCAAAGATTCTGATGTGCAATTATGTAATAAATTTGTAAATTACGTATTTCTTCAGATACCTTTAAAATCGCTTACTCAACAACGTTTCGCTGTTAGTGTCAATTGACAGTTTCTCAGACATTGAAAATAAACTGAGGAAAAATAAAAAGATCAATATAAAAGGTTTTTTTTTCAATTTTAGCAAAGGTTCTGTGTAGCAATTTTAGCTAGAACAGATGTTAAAAGAAAAATCAAATGCTGCACCGAAATTCTGTTTTGCATTGATTTTCTAGGAAAATAATTTAAGAAACCTCACAATTGCTTTAAAGTATGCGTTGAACATTGACAGTGACAATGCAAGAGAACGTCAATTGTTTCAATACTAAGTCATAGCCTACTGACATATTGCAAAAATCTTGAAAAGCTTATATCTCACAAATGCTTTGATTAATATATCAATTATATTATATTTTTGTAAAGGTAATTTTATGCTATTTTGTTCCATACAAAAATTCGGAAGTTCTGCTTATATCTCGAAAACTATACTCTTTAGAAAATTGTAATTAAGAGCAATAGATTCTACGTCAAAAAGTGCCTCAAGAAAATTTTTACAGAAATCAGAAATTTTCTTAAACAAAAGAGCTACGATAGTTTTTAGAAATTGCAGAATTTTGAAAAACACCTTGTAGCTCCGAAACGGTATAAGATATCAAAATGCGGTCTTCACATTAATTTTGTCTTAAAAATCGAGCTCCATACGCCGAGATCAGTTTTTGTCTAAACTCTTCCACCTGTACTTTACTCATCAAGCATTTTGTCCTTTGCATAAATTATGATTGATAGCTTTTAATCCGTTACATAATAAGCTATTAAGTATTTATAATAGCTGTTTTCCATTTTTATGATTTGTTCGGATTCAAATTCATTCAAATCTATAGTTTGTTTTTAAACTAGGAGTAGTTTTAATTTTGCCCGCCAAAAGCTCGCAAAGTTATTGGCTGTTTGACAGCCAGTTTTACACAAGCCTTCAATTTAAACCTAAAAATTTATATCTTTCATAATTCATGCGACAATTTCAGTCGATTTTATACTTGTAAGCAAACCTGTTGCTAAAACTGATTATTTGAAGACTTTGTAAACTTCCTAAGCGAGTCAAATTAATTTCTGATTTATATTAATAATGAATAATTTCTCCGAATTACACATAGTAAGTGACTTTGTATATATATTTTTAATAAATTTAATCTTTTTAGATTAAAAACTAATAGGCCAATGTTTTATCTATCACTTGAATTTCCACGTTTCACTGAAGGAACTTCGGAGAGGTAAGCAGGCAGATTGGGGGAAATAGAAGGGTAGGCATCAGTTTTAAGGGTTAGTCGATGTCTTGGTAAGGTTAATTTGGACCCTATAACATGCGTATATCATCATCGAGTAAAAATAAAAGTGTAAACAGTAATAACCATCATCCTTTGTTACTTCATGACTTCTGACTACAAACTCTTTCCGAAAGTGAGTATTTTTTGAAATAACAAAGTCAGTACGAGGTATTTTCCTTAACCATAAGGAGCGCATGGGTTCTTCTTTCAGAAAGGAAAAAGTAGGAATATAGGAGCCACTTTTTGTGTTGGACATGCAGTTTGGCACACACCACTTGTTAGGCATTTTCTAGAAACAGGAACATAATGGGATTAATATAGTAGGTGTGGAGAATGATATATTATATTACTTGTGTATTTATTTCAACTGAAACTCAAAAAACGCAACACAACACAAGGATTTTAAAAAAATGTTCTAACCTATAAAATTATAAAAAAACTAGCACTACAACTAATTAAAACACAAACACGTAGTTTTTTTAACCAAACACAACACGAAAACAACAAAAAAACATAAAAATAACAACAATTAACATAAAAACATTAGAAAAAACTAAAAAAAATACACGAAAAGACTAGATCTTAAAGCAACGAGAGACTCTTACGGTGACGTCACCAGGAACAAAAGCCGGTAACCTGACGGCCTTTACTTCAAGACGGCAATGACTGTGCCCACATCTTTATATAACTGTCTCATCTGACGTCTATGTTACTTTGTGATACCAACAAAAATGTCACCTTAACTCGCCTAGTGGGACGAGGAAAAAGAATGAATGGATTATACAGTGTCAATCTACGTAAAACAAACTGACAACTGTTACTCCTCCTAGCCAGATCCAGAAAAGGCAAGCACAAAATTATTCGAACCGTGATTTAAACTAATTACCTATTCGAACATTTGAGCGAAAGAAAGCAGCTATTATATTTGTTAATATGTGTAGTAAATATTAAACATTTTTAAACTATTCTGTGTTTAAACTTACATGCGGTGTTGCCAACCAAAGTTTCGCTGTCACTAGATGTCGCATCAATCTGCGAATGATATTTTTGAAGGTTATCAGCCGATATACTTTAAACTCGTCTAGCGCGAGCATTAAACGCTATTTACTGAGTTGCTATAGCACTGAGAGCAACACCATGACAAAGGATTATTTAAGCGAAATAATAAAGGAGCTTGACAGCGACAAAGTGTACATTAAAGACAGAATGAAAGTAAACGGCCTCATCAACGAAATCATCTCCGGGGGCCACCACAAGCTTCAATTCATCATTGATTTTGACAGAACGATAACTAAGCACCACGTGCAGGGGAAGCCACAAAAGAGCAGCTTTGGTGAGTGACTTTAAAATGCAAATATCCTTGTGGGAACGCACCTTGTAGGTATGTTTGAAAAGTGTCCGTCGTTACCTGAGAGGTACTCGCAGACAGTGAAAGCGATCAACGAAAAATATATGCCCATCGAATATGACCCCTCAGTTCCATTATTAGAAAAGAAGAAGCTTATGGAAGAATGGTGGAAGTTATCCGAGGAGATTTTAATGTAAGTTAAGTTGCTAAAAATGACTTTTTATTACAGTATGAAATTTATGTTTTTCTAATAATCATAATTTTTCAGTGGCTTATCAGTTAGTCCAAGCGAAATTAACGAAGTCGTGAAGCAGCTCCAACCAGCACTGAGGTAAAATAATTCTCCAATCATTCACCCCCTAACTTATGCTTGCTTTAACAGAGACGGCTGTGCCGAGTTTTTCGAAGACATATGCAATGCAGACGTACCGATTTTAGTGTTTTCAGCAGGCCTAGGTCAAACTGTGACCGCCACTTTAACACACGGAAACGTACTTTTGCCTAACGTTAAGGTCAGTAATTTAACTGCATTGAACAGAAGTCGGATTGTCGACGTTCCAGGTGGTGGCGAACTTTCTGGAATACAATGATGAGGGTATCATACAAGGCTTTCGGGATAAGACTATCATCAATGTGTTCAACAAGAACGAGTCCGTCTTGAAAGGGACTGAATACTATGATATTTTACATGACAGGACAAACGTTATTGTAATTGGGGACTCATTGGGAGATGCAAGCATGGTGAACGGAGTGCAAGATCCCAATGCCATTTTAAAAATAGGATTTTTATATGAGCGTGTAGGTTACCTTTTAAATTTAAATTTTTTACATTATAGAAACCTATCAGATATTATGTTATTAGACAAAGGATTCAGAGGATTTGAAACTGCAATGTTTTGTAATTCAGGAAATAAAAATCTTATCAGTTTATTAGACTCGAGTGATTTAGACAATTTGAAAGTGTATTGTTTTGTAACTTTTATTTAAAAAAGGAACTTACATTGAATGTACTTTATGGTTAAACTTTCAACATAATATACAATGCATTTAATCTAAACTCATTATTGTTTCAGGTGAAAGAAAATTTACCACATTATATGGATACTTTCGATATTGTACTCGTGGATGACCAAACAATGAACGTAGCACACTCTATATTTAAATGTATACCTTAATTTTAGGATTGTTTTATATTATTTATTAATTTTATATATTTTTTTAGCTCGTAACTTTTACATAGACTAAATTATTTATTAGAATTTTGGATTTAATTTCTACTTTCTCTGGCTAGTATGTGTTTACAGAATTGTAGAACTTCGTGTAATGTTATATTGCCCCCTCATATTACTACAGCCAGTGTTTAAATAACTGCTTTCATCGAATGTACACGATGTTTTTTCTTTGTTTACCTTAGATAAGCATATCAAATTCGAGGTTAAATATTTAGTTTTATTTAGACTATGTGAAATACAATATGCTTGCGTGTCTGTCAGGAATTCTATTGTGAAAACTGTTATTAAATATTTTTATATATTATGTATACTACACATTTTTAGTTAGTGATGCATTTTAATTCACTTTGCACATATTAATTGGTAAATTACCCTCGGTGATTTTGGCATTTTTAAATTTCCTAGTTTTCAATTTTCGTAATTCAATTTTAATAAATACCCAATCAATATTTTTCTTGTATGTAATAGGTGTGTGTAAAATGTGAATTAAATGCATACAACTGTATGGTACTTACTGTAATAGACATGCTTGTTGTTACTCCATGTGTTTATTAGGATGTTAAAAATTTTATGTATGTGATATTAGGGCCTACAGTACATAAAGAAACGAAATTGCCCATACAACTGTTGTACAATTGTTTCGAGTGACATTATTTTAATATGTAATTGCAGAAGAGGACTTATTATCAATACAGAAGTTTGAGTCTTCTATAAGTGTAGCACATTTCAGAAATAAATCGTTTTAGTGATTACATTATTCTTAGACTAAAATTAAGAAGTATCTCGAAATTTACTTCATTCAAAGACAAATAAAAAAAGAGGGAGATTGTCCATCCATATTTTCTCTTTTCTTGTCATTGAGTATACCGTACGTGTCATTAAAATTGAAACCAGATTTGTGTTAAGCCGTTTCAGAAAGAATTGCGAAATGGGCCTGCTTTCGCAAACAAGTTTTAAATATTTCTAATGCTTGCGTACGAGTGGCTCAAAAACTAATCCTTATAAAGTGGCCTTTATTGCCTTATGCTTTAAGGTCCAATTTATTTTATACCAAATTTCGTGTCTCTGACGTCACACTAATGCGGTCCATTCTGGAACGTCTACAAACCAACAGTTCATCATTGTTTTTGATGAGACACTACATTAGATTTAACTAAAATTCGAGAAAAGTCAATTATATGTATTCTATACACTGGAGTTCTATGACTAAAAGTATTTGAAAGGAACTTACATTATACGCTTGTTGCGCCATTGAACACTTCCAAAACTAACCTAAAAGTCATTCACTTTTTAACTCATAACAACGTATCAATGTGTCGTTTGCATATAGGTACTACTAATCACAGTTGCTAAATAAAGACATCGATTCATACTACCTACCTACATTCAGATACGAACACAAAATCCGACAATAATTATTTTACGGATGTCAACCAAAAAATAGCCATATTGCAGAAACTGACCTACCGCAAAGTGGTAACTTCCGTCAAATGTAATTGCATTCTCCCACTGCCCTTCCCTTCTTTCCTCGTTGATATCATATGTTTCATTAAAATTGGAAATAGCCACATTTTTGTATTAAATCTGTTTAGAAAGAATAGCGAAATAGGCGTGGCAGAGCATACAAACGAATGCTTACATCCTTTATTTTTTTAACAGAATGAGGTCGTGACATCGCGCTACCATTTTTTCACCTAAAATTGTGTGAGAAATGATGTCTTCGACAAAATTCCAAACTTAATGAAACAATCGGTATATGTCGCTTGCAAACAGAATTAATGATGTTTTACGTTCTCAAAATATAACCCCAAGTTACGTTTCCAAAACAATTACTTACATTTTGATTATTATTCTTTTTTTCCAAATGTCTGATATACAAAGTGGTCAAGAATAACTGTTTGAGTTGGCAATACAATTAAGAGCATTTTTTATTCGGATATTTGCAACACTGCAATCAAGTATATGTTTTGTTGGTTTATTTGACGTAACCTGAACAGCGACAAGATTGTAGATTACGTGAATAAAAATTAGCGTTTGAATTTGAAATGTCAAATGACCCTTGTAAAGTGACGGTTGTCAGTGTCAAGCCGTCGACAACCGGAAGTCGTTCAAGTTGTACCATTTAAAAATAAAATTCAACTGCTGAGTTTCAGCATTGCCAACTCAAACAGTGATTCTTGATCACTGCATTTTCCGCAAAATTTAAAACAAAAATGCACAACACTGTCTTAAAATCCCTGCTTTATAATTAATAGATACCTACCATCGTAATCATAAAAAGCGACTACATCGAAGTGAAACAAATACTTCCATTTTCAAAAAAATTTAGTTGTGTAACATTACTTTTGGCAAAACGGTACTGGTGCTAAGAGCTAATTCAGTTGCAACTGCTCGATTGCAAGACGGTATCTTGCAATCGCGTTTGCCTTCTGAATTGCTTTTAATTGGGGTATTTTTATTTGTTTTGTCAAAATAATATTAATGTCAAAATGACAAAAGTTCATTTTGAAGCACACTTCAATCAACCAAAATTTAGAGTGTAGTCGGTTTTTCTGATTACGATGGTACGGTTGCGGAATTAAAAAAAGCATACACTCAAAATGTCTCGCTATGAACTTAACTTTGTTTGAAATATTTTCGACTTCTACATCAAAATAATTGTCAAGGTGACATACCGACAGTAACATGCCGCATTTAACTGTTGCTCAAAAACCGCAAATAATTGCACTAATTGAAGAAGGGTGGTTAGTAAGAAGATACATCTAGAGTTGTGAAAAGCTGGCTTGAAGAAAATAACGTTGTGCGTTTGCCAAATTGCCATGGCCTTCCAGAAGCCCAGATATCAACCCCATTGAACATGTTTGGGGTTATATCGTGAAGAAAATGTACGCCATTCATTTTAGAGCTGCAAATGCACACGAATTATTAGATAAGATTGAAGAAATTGGGAATGAACTTTCCCCTGACTATATCCGTTCTTGTATTTATTCAATGCCTGAGCGTTTGTAAAGTCTTGTGAGAAATAATAGAGCTGCTGTGAAGCATTAGACATTAATTTGTTAAATATGTTTATGTATGTTATTTTATCGTAAATGAATTCTCAGTTTAGTTTACTATTGCTTTCTTGTTGACTCCTAAAAGTGAAAGTTGAATTATGCATTGTGTCATTTTACATGATTTAATTGTCAGCGTTTATGTCAATCTGACAGAGATCGATTTACACTACTCTAATATTGCAAAATATAACCTAAACGCCTAAAGACGTGTATGCTTTTTTTGATTCTGCAACCGTACCCCTTTGTTTTTGTATTTAGGTATAAAGATGACACTAAAAGTTTACTTCTTTTTTAATTTTTTTTTTTTTACTTGTAGAAACACGAAATTAATACTTTCTATTTTTCTGTAATGAAGTGCATTAAAAAAAAAGCCGGTATCAAGTAAACTTATGTCAAATGCAAATTTTCCAAAGTCACGTCGTAACCAAACGATTATTATAAACATAACCTAACTTTTTATATCCATTTAATTACGATTTTCTACAAAATGAATAATAAAGCGCAATTAATGAAATATATTTTTTTTACAAATACCTCGAAAATGTAAACAAAGCCTTTGAAAATTGACACTGCTGACAGCTCGCAGTTATTTAAGGTTGCAACATACGTATGTCGTATAGTAATGCGCAGTTTAAATGCTACAATTTGACAGTTCTGTGACCCTTTATCACAAGGTTTTAAGAGTGAGATTTGCGTGCGGGGGTGCTGTACTAAGCTACGACGTACCGTCATAAAATAAAAGCAAGTTCAGAGGTTTCAATAACGAATTATTTTTACACACGCTATAAACTATAGACAATGGAATGACATTATAATATAGTGATATACAGAGATGTGAATTATTTTAAGTGTTAATAAGTAGTGAAAAATATAAAACTTCTTCCAATAATAAAGCGTTTACAGTATACAAGATCCTCTTCATCTCTAAAAGAACGATTTTTTTAAATAAAAAGCATTTGAACGCTTCTAATGTATACTTTATTTATAAAACTTATCTAATATGTATAATGAAGTGTAGAAAGATTTTAAACACATGTATAAACAACAAAATATATCTATGTACATGATAATACTATTTTAATTAACACAGTAGTAATAGATAATGTAATATAGCTAGCAGACAAACGACAGGCTTCAACTTTTACACCTACGAAGTTGAAACATAAAATCAATTTACACAGCCCTTAATCTTATCGACATACAATCTCAATTCAAATAATTCCGTTTTATAAACAATTAATAAAGCAATAAAAAAATCAAACTTGATGAACAAAATTAAAGACAGCGTAAATTCATATTTTCGTGTACATGTGTATATTGATTTTTTATTTTTTGCCGACGCAACTCTGCCACGCCAAACCGCCACATGCCATCGAAACAATGAAGTAGATAATCACAGTTATCACCACGCCAATCACAATGTAGAGTTTAATGTTTTTCCAGAACATTGAACGGGCTAAGTTTCGACTGGTTTTTCTAAAAGTTACAGCCTGTAAATAAACAATTTTTAATAAACTTCACAAATTGTTACTGTATATTACTACAGTTCATTTTTTGTCTATATTCCGATCGATCGATAGATAAGTCAAAAAAATTTTATGTAGCTATCTCCTTCTAACTTTCATGAAACAACCTTGTGACTTTTGTCAAGTCACATCATTTTGTCGTATATTTTCGTAACTTATATTTTATACGATCGGCATATAGTAAAAAAAATAATCTGTAGTATTACCTAAAACTAACAGAAATAATGAAAGAGTGATATTTTATGATCGTTAAAAACATGCAATATGTAGGTATCTCTCTTGTGAAGTATCTTGAAAAGAAAAAGGGCCGAAAATTGTTAAATATGAAACTGCTCTGTATTTTATTTATTAAACATAAATTTTTCCGTTGTAACAAATCTGCAATATTCTTTTCCAGGTGCATTTTAAATCGTGCAGCAGTCTTTAAAAAATTGTCAACTAATACAGCGAAATACCACCTGTAGTATTTTTTCTGTTACAAGAATTTATAGAAAGAAATAACATATAAAGTATGAGCTTCCTAGAAACTACATAACTAAACATTAAACGAATTAAATTGTCAGCAGGCACACAATAATAATCAGATGTGGACCGTCTTCAATGACTAACTACTTTGATAGCTTTCGACCAAATTGATTGTTACGAAATGTTTACGAACGAACACAAAACACGTTTTTCTTTTACTGACCCGGACCCTGACAACTGTATGCGCTGGAATTTCGGTCATGTGCGGACTTCGGTGCGATGTGGTCACGCGTTCATTTCTTCGTTTATACGAAATTTTAATTCAACAGAATACCTAATTTATTTTCGGGAAACTGATGTAAGAGTTTAATGAATAACTTTGTAAATCGTTCATGCCCAATAGGAACGTTACTTTAGATGCAGGATTTTTTTCGGAAATGGTTACATTTAGGACACCATATTATATAATATTTTTTAATTGACAAGAGTGACAAAGCTATCAAGCGATAGTGAAACGTTTAGCGATTGTATGATTTTTAGTGCCAGTTAAAAGATTAAAAAGGATTTGCTATACAAATTTTCATTAAGCAAAAGCCTACTTTAATTATGAAATTTAATACAAAAATTGTACATGCACAATGTACAACATGTATGTGTAGAACTTCTTTATTGAATTAATTAACATTAACTTGATAGAAACTAAAACTTTTTGAGAAAAATGAAAATCAAATGATTAAAAATATCAGTGACATTCCCATCCTAAACAACTTAATAATAAATTTATAATTTTCATTACATTTCATAAGTCTCCGACGCCAAACATTTTACAGGAAAGTTTTCAGCTGAGTTTGAATTCTTCTTGTGTGAGAAAAAAAAGTCCCAAGAGCTCAGTTTACCAACGTCATCAATTTTATAAATAACAATGAAGAGAGACTTGACTTTTTTAATACTGACTTTAACAAAAGTAAACGTTTCTTCAAAAACTACCCCTAATTAGCTAATTACCTCTGTTTATTAAAACAAATAATGACGAAATTGGACGATGAAGTGATGGAATTTAACTTTCATGAACAATAGTCTGCATTGCTATAGTTCAAAAAAATATGCAGTCAATTTAGTGATAGCTACTACTAAGAATTATGAAAAAGCTACAGACTTAATTTCAAAAGAATAAATAGAACAAAAATCATATGTATATATTTAGACATCACTGCCAAAATGTAAATTATAAAAACAGTGTTTGATTATTTATAAATATGAATCAATAGAAAAAAATATATTTGTTTAAGATTTATGATAAAATAACCTGAGGGAAGTAGGTAATTTTTATTAAACAGTGTTAAACTTCCAATAGACATAAAAGTATAACAAACAAAGCTATTACTAGCATAGTTACTTTGAACTTTTATCTATGAAGGTCTTGTTTGTTTAATAAGCTGCAGTTAAATATTCCTGATTACAACACACTGTTTATGTCAGATATTCCACATTATTTACAAATTTACTGAATGGCACCAAAGCAGAATTGCATACTTACATTGTTGCTTAAATTTTCTGTCTTGTTAACCAACAGCTCCAATCTTTCACCTCTCATAGCTACATTATCTGCAGACAAAAATTACTATGATTGATTGAACAAGAAGTAACAATCTTGAAGTTGAACTCACCAATGTTTTTCACCATTATATCTTTTAACTCATCCAATTCGCCATGCACTTTAGAAATCGTGTCTAAATCATGTGATTCGGAGTAGTGTTTCATTTCGTTGGCCAGGATGCGTGCGAATTCGGAATTCATCGAATAAGCGATGACGTTTTCTATGTTGGTGCCGTACGCGGCCTGGAACCTGCGCTTGATTTCATTTAGGAAGAGAAAAGCACGAGACCTCTCAAATTCCTAGAATGTTTCATAATTGCTTTGGGCTTCATTAAACCGTTAAATTAGATAGAAACAAGCAGGGATTCCCGGGTATACTCACATCATCGGTAATGCACATATAAATCACTTGATTTTCGGATATATAATGGAATAAATAGTTGCCATGTGAATAGGTAAGCTTGTCATTATGCTGAGGTATTTTCTCTATGATTTGCTCGGTGACTTCGGCAAAGTTTCCAGCACACGTCGCATACTTAGTTAAAATAGTTGTTCCCCTGGATATTACGCTGTAGAGTATAGGCATCTAAAAAATTACATAAAATATTAATTAAAGGCAAGTAGGTAAGCAACAAAGAAAAAATTTCAAAAGTACTTTTCTAGAAGGTTATGCTTGGCGTACGATGATAATTCTATGTACGTCGCGATTTTTTTTATCTCAACTATTTGTTGGATAGAATGGGCTATATTCTGCGAGATAATAAAGTGGAAATCGAACGCACAGAGAAACATAACAAAGATGACACATTTATTTAATATGTATGAAAGCTTAGAAGCGAACTAAATTTATTGACACTGACAGTTCTTCAAGGATGTGCTGCCATCTTATGAGAAAACACAAGATTCACTTCCTCACGCAGTTTTAACGTTTACAGTAGATGTCATCACTACACATAACCATAACGAAAATTTATTTATTTATATTTAAACAGGGGTAATCCTGCACTTTAGTGCACCCAAAGTGCGCATGCATTAAATGTGCGTTGCGATTCGCTGAAAATTGACCGCCAATTCAAATTTCTTTCCATTGTTTTCGAGTTTTCTGTTACTTCTTGCAGATATAAAACACGGTGTTGTAATATTACAGAGAACAAGTGTTTAGTTATAGAAATATATAATATTACAACGCCAGTAAGTAACAGGTTGTAATTTTGTACTCGTCATTAATGAAATAACTTGCCAACAATAAAAATAAATTTGAATTAGCGGTCAGTCCTCAGCGAATCGCAACGCACATTTAGCGCATGCGCACTTTGGGTGTACTAAAGTGCCGGATTACCTTAAACAGGTTTTATTTCGGTTTTAATTACTTCGCCTATTAAAAAAATTAAATAATTGAAAATAAAGATTTAAATTTTAAAAAATAAGATATCGTATACAACTGAATTCAAAAAAAACGGGAAATGATTTTTTTCCAGTTGTAAATTTGGTTCCATTTGTCAGTTAATTGTCTACATGACAATACATACATATCTTTAAAAAAATTAACCTATTTACCTATGAACTGACATACCGTCAAATAATTCTAACCTATTTTTAGTAAATCCATTTTCACACTATGAAAATATTGAAAAAAACGTGTCGATTTATTTTGACATTTCCCGATTTTTTTGAATTCAGCTGTACCTTTACGTTTATCTTTTTAATAAGGGAAACTTATTATTATTTATTTTTCACTCCTATATACATACTATTGCTATCATAAAAAACTAGGACAGGACTTTTTAAGCTGTGTAAACCTGCTACCGACCGTAAATTCAAAATTATTTGAAATTATCACTCATTATCAATCATACCTACAGTAAATATTGTTTAGAAAGCTAGCATAACTGCTTGCATAGAAAACAGAGGTACAAAGTGACAGTTATACTCGAGTGACGCTACTGTGTGATTCTTATACTGTGGAAAGGTTGTCAGTGTTGCCAAGCATTACAACTAAAATAATATAATACGCATAAGGCTACTGGAATTTAACAATATTTTTCCTAGTTTTTTATGATATCGATAGTACATATGTCAACCTCTAGCGGTTATGCGATTTTTAAACTATACGTGAAAAGATTATAAAGAAATTGTTTTATAAAAAATCAAATATATGTTATAGAGATTAGCTTCAGTAATTCAAAAAATTGCATGACAGAAACAACCATACCCAGGGGTGCGTTCGAAAATATCTTCGAGTGCATCTTGGGGGTTTAAGCGCACGGTTTAAGCACACCTTTCTCACTCACGATTTTTAACTTATTTTGCATCTCACTCATCTGTTTCAAAAAGTTTTGTGTTTATATTATTTCTTGACGCACTTTTGCATGTAATAAAACAGCTTCTCTCTCACTCTACATTTATCGTTTATTATATCCATATCCCTGCACTGCGTGAATAAGCAAAGTCAGCTTTAAAAGTGGGCTGTGAAAAGTATTTTGCCACTACGTGATAATAGCTTTGTTCAGCCAGAGGTGCTATATTTTATGCTGCTGCGCTCAAATGCAGCGAATCATAGCAGCTAAAGGTTGACTGAGCAGGTTAATGTTTGACAGTTGACAATTATCTAGATTTAAAATCAACAGATCAGGTAAAATTAAGTAAATTCGTAAAGTCTTTCTATATTTACTAGGAACTGTAAACACTCGACAACTTTGAACATACATTCCTGTATACAACAACGCTACAGCTAGCACTAGCGATTTAAAACATGGCTACTGCTGGGTTCAGCGCTATCTTTTAACCGAAACCTAGCCTAGCTCAAACACATACATAACGTCACGCCATGGAGCGCCTTGTAGCGCTGCGTAGCAAGCTGGACACAAGCATTGCCTGCGTTCAGCCTGGCAGAAAGTTACGTAGCGCTTCGTATGCGTCTAATATGGGTGACGCCATATATGTATGTGTTCAAGTCGGAAGTTTCACTTCTGCTAAGAGAGAGCGGCCGCCATATTTTAAATCGCTTTTTAAAAAAGCTACGTCGCTAGCACTTGCTGTAAAGTTGTTGTTTTAGATTATGTCTGACCGTATGATTGCCAGTTGACGCTGCTGCAGTAAGTATTGAAATAAATTTTCCTTTTCACAAATCTTCTTTGTAATAGCACACTTAGTTATTTGTACTAAGCTTCTAATTTGTACGGGCGAAAAGCGACATTAAGTTTAATTCTTCATTAGTTCAATTAAGAAATCGAACTAATTGAGATTTAACCTGTACAAATTAGCACCCTAGGTCAAATAACATAGGCTACTGTTTATCTAAAATTTTGGACATATGAAAGTAATGCAGTAAAACGAAGAACCCGTTCAGCCAATTTTGAATTAGCAACTTACGCTACAAATTAGCGCTCCGCTACGTAGCAATAGCAGAATATAAGTGCTATCTTTGGTGGAACGCAACCAATGCCTGCGTTCAGCCTGGTAGAAAGCTACGTAGCGCTTCGCGTGCGCCACGAAGCGTGACGTCATATATGTGTTCCAGCCGACGCAAAACTTCTGCTAAGGGAGAGCGATAAACTTAGCGACCGCCATGTTTTAAACCTCTTTAGGGAGTAAAACAAAGAACCCGTTCAGCCAGTTCTCAATTAGCTGATACGCTACAAATTAGCGCTCTGCTACGTAGCAATAGCGGAATGTAAGTGCTATCTTTGGTGGAACGCAACCAATGATAATTACCCCAATTCTGTAACTCATAACAACATTGCTAAGTTAACAATATTGTTAAGTGAGATATTTTGACCAATCAGTACATAGAAATCCTTTGTATCTAAGCCCTGATTGGTCAAAATATCTCACTTAACAATATTGTTAACTTAGCAATATTGTTATGAGTTACAGAATTGGGGTGAATATGTACTTTAAAGTGTATAAACATGAAAGTCATGAAACGTAACTAATCACTGAAGTTACGACGTAATGAAATGTAAAGCAAAACAGCGCACTGCCTTAAAAATCCTCAAGGATAAGGCGTCAGAAATTATACCAGTCTATTAAATTTTAAAAAAATTCTAATATTACGAAATAAATAATTCAATTATTTTAAAATATAGTTAACGATCCGCTTCCAATGTTCAAAATTCAATTGACGCAGACGCAAGAGCAGGGGGGTTATTCTCGAACTGGAGAGAAGTGATCGCTCCCGAAAATGACGTCAAAATGACGCATTTCTCGAAAGGTTTGTATAGGTTTATACGAGAGTCTACGTCATTTTGACATCACTCCCGCAAAACGAACCCTCTCCCTCGATTCAAGAATAAGGCCCCAGATCGATAGGTGCTTTCAATGGGACCAGAAAAAACCAGAGAACCGAAAACAAAGACGTTGAACGCCACACATGTTCGCAGAAAAATGCTGTAAACATATTTATGTAATAACTAATAACCATTTACAAACTTAAAGACTAACGTCCAGGTTCACTAACTCGTAACGACATCGTTCATCAGCAACAATCGTACCAATCAGTACATACAGTGACATTCAAAAAGTGTGCTACAAATGGGATTTTTTTTATTATCGGTTTTTATAAAAATTTATTGACGCAGAACGCTTCTGCATCCCTTGAAGTCAAATTGAAAAATGTCAGATGAAATTTATCTTGAACGATATACAGCGTGGACACCGAGAAATGAAGACGGCTTTAGAGTAAAGTACCCTTATTCTACAAGATACAGCAAAATATTATAAGAATAAGTTGTTCAGAATTAAAAGTTATAGCTAAATATGAAATTACAGCCTTCTATCTCAAAAATAAAAAATCACAATTTATTGTGAACCACTTTTTATACACACTACATTAGGAAATACTGGTTGGATTAAAGTGTCCGCCAAAATAATATTAATAGAAAAACATTAAATTGGTTCTTATTTCTCGATTATTTCATTTGGTTCTGAGTGATTATTTCAATGCGTTCCGAAACTCTGTGCTTTCCTGTAGCACACTTTTTGAAAGACACTGTAGAAATGCGTTGTATTCAAGTACTGATTGGTCAAAATATGTCACTTAACGATTTGACATTTAAGTACTGCAATGATTCTTCTTTTGTCTTGCCTACGTTACGTTAGAAAAAGCGGTTGGCAGTCTGTAGGTATTTACTAGTAGCAGCTGCGGCTAGTGCATAAGAATTTGGGTGTGCACTAGATAGGTATGGAAAAGCTTGGAAACAAAACAAAACAAAACACCTTGGAAACAAAACGTTCCTTTAGATATCGAACGCTATAAATAAAATCAAGCATCAGACGAAATTTGAAACAAATGTAAACATTGTAATTTTGCATCTGAATTTATTGCTTATTACTGCGGAATAAAAAAAAATAATTGCGCTACTTAATAAAGACAATAAATCAAATAAATAACTAGGAAACTCCGTTTCACGTCAAAGACAATTTATTTTTTCT
This sequence comes from Dorcus hopei, assembly GCA_033060865.1. Classification (NCBI taxonomy): domain Eukaryota; kingdom Metazoa; phylum Arthropoda; class Insecta; order Coleoptera; family Lucanidae; genus Dorcus; species Dorcus hopei. Next base: position 38,968,389 of record CM065419.1, read on the forward strand.
TTTTCCGCGAAAATCCGCAGATGAAACAGATAACAATTTATTATTCCTAACAAAACAACATTGTTATTTATTTATTTACTTTTTTAATGCGTAACAAAGAAAATTTTAATATTACATGCGACTTTCGACCTAGTCAGAGATAAGAGTAATAATTGCATGGCATTCTGCTTTAGAAAGAAGAATGTGAAGTGTTTATCTTGAAAACGCGTACAAAGAAAGCATTGTCAGTATTGCCGCAAATTTATGCAAATTTCTTTTTTTCTAAAGAATACGTTGTAATTTTAAATTTTTAAGAAAAATGACAATTTTTTTAAATTTTATGAAGCCCCGTATCAAATTTAATTCAATCGTGTTTCGTTAGAATGTTTTTTTTTGTTAATTCTCAAACAAATTTATTTGTAATTACACATCGATGAGGAATGAGGAAAGCAAAACTAATTTGCATATGATTTATTGGTAAACAAATTATTCGTTTTTGCCGAACGTTAAGACAAGAGTCATTTGCCAGGCGAGACAAACAAAAACTTATCCTTCAATTTCATTTATAATTTCTTAATTTAACATCATTATAATAATATGGTCCGTAAGATTTTTTTGTGTTATGTAATCAAAATCATTTTCAAGTATAATACAATTTTCGAACAACCTTGTTTTGAATGTGACCCATTTTTTTATTATTATTTTTTTCTTGAACTTTACATTTTCTATGTTTCAAAGTAAAACAGAAAAATCTTCCTAGCTGACATCTTTTAACAAAAAAAAAGTAAATAAGCCGTTTTATTTTGCTTTTAAAAATCTATTTTAATTAGAAATTACCACGGACAAGATCCTCAATAATATGCAAATAAAAACTGATGATTAAAGGCGAATGATAAAGGAGAAGAAGGAACTTAAGAATACATTTGCGTTTACAGGGTGATCTAGATTCAGAGATGTAGGCAGTAAAATAATTTAAGAAAAAAAAAACGTTGGAATTATGGTGAGTAATACAATAAACGAGTTTGCAAAGAAGAACACAACTGGAAGGACTAATTTCCTCTTTTCATTTTTTGTTGGTTTCTTTACTATCTACCTCAATTACTATTTCTTCTTGTTGTTGGATTTCTATTTCGTTAATATCTTCTTCAAATACTTCTTCCGATTGATGAAATTAGGAATCTCTTCAAAGTATTCCTTCCAACTGTTCAGAATTTCGTCTTGTCCCATCCATTCCTTCTTTGTTCTTAATTTGATTTGCTTTGTTGCTTTTTCTTTTTCTTAATAATTTGAGTACCCCAGGAAATAGCTTTTGGTTTCCGGTTTCTCGATCTTTCCTCCAAATTCTCCTTTTAGAGTTTAACATCATTTCTTTAGTTTTGTTCTTTGCAGCTTGAACTCCTCAGTCTTTTCTTTTTTAATTTAGATATCCTTTCCACTTTAGTTTCTTGTTTTGTTTAGTCGTTTTGCGTACTTGGTAACAATAGGTTTTTACATTTGTGCCCCTTTCGAATTTTTTTGCCGAAAATGAATTTTGGATTTTTAAACAATTTCGAAGATGTAAAATTTGCAATCATTGATGAAAAAGAAATTCTGTATTTCTATTCATGTTCTCGTAAAAAAATATATTATTTTGCTTTTTATTGTTATAATGAGCTTGTGACTTTTTGAGACATTAGAAAATCAGTGAATTCAAGAAAATTAAAAACTAGTTTATTATTATTAACAACTAATTTCGTGTTGTTTTTTTTTTTTTCATGTGGCGTAACTAATTAACAGTTACATATATCCATATGTATTTAGCAACTCGCATTCGCAATCTTTTTAATGAGCTGAGAGCCTGGGAAAGACAAAGAAGAGACCTAATCCGAAATAGAAATAACATACACGACCTTTTTCCCGAAATTGTTTTATGTCATTTCGAAAGAATTATAATTACAAGTTTAAAACAATGGGGGGCTTCCTGTACCTATACAATTCTTAATTTATTCGACATTTCCATGAAAATGTCTTCAAAAATTTTGACCCATTTTAACAATGCAATATTACCTACATTCGGGTGCAAATTTTATTAGCAACTTTCACTGTAAATCACACTTCAACTTAAAAAAAAGCTGGGTTCAATTCCATTAGAACGAATTAACGGCTAACAAAAAGAGGGGGGTTAAATTTTGTCGGGCAACGTATAAAACCTCCAAATTGTTCCGATTTTTTATCATTGTTCCACAGTGAATCAATCCTAGAGTGCATTGAAACATGAAGGCAGTGGTAAGATCTTAATTGAATTTAAGACGCAAGTGTTAATGTGATGAATGATGACCTCTTGAGGCGAAAGTTAACGAAAGTGGTGTTTAGAAATTTTGTTATTTAATGTTTTCCAAATTATTTTGTTGTAGTGCGTTCTCCTTGCAACTTTGGCGACCTCCTTGGCCGCTCAATTAACCGGAACCGAACCAATTCCAATCGTAAGACAGGTCAATGAAATTGAAGACGACGGTTCTTACAAGTACCTTTACGAAACGGGCAATGGTATTTACGGGGAAGAACAGGGTTACTTGAAGAATGCAGGCAATCCGGAAACTGAAGCGCAAGTTGCTCACGGCCAGTACCAGTATCAAGCTCCGGATGGCCAGGTTATTAGGGTGGTGTACTTAGCCGATGAAAATGGTTTCCAACCACAAGGTGATCATTTGCCTACTCCACCACCTATTCCACCAGAAATCCAGAAGGCCTTAGACTACCTCAAGAGTTTGCCCCAAGAAAATAAAAATTAATTCTTAACACCATGAGACTTGAACGTACACCAAATGCGACTGTTAATGTATGAGAATGCAATGAATTTTTCAATAAAGAAATTGAAAAGATTGAATACTCTTTTTGGTAAGAACTGATGAAAAGAAACTTTATCTAAAAGTCAAATCGAAATTTTAGATTTACTTTCACTTAAGCAAACGAGTGTAATTCTGCAAATTGCGCTGAATTACATCAATCCGATAATTACGATACTGAAATTCGAAACATCAACACTATTTTTAGGTGACAACTGCGTTTTATTTAATAACGCAAAAACATATTTAATAATTCGCTGATATAATTGTAACAACAACACCGCGTGATGAACTAATTAAAATTTATCCTTATTCTGTTGTGTCTCCGTATTTCTTCTACGCTTCAAAATATATTTTGGTGTGTTGACTCCAAAATAAGTCATAGAGCGAATTCCAAAGTTTATATAAAATTTATTTGTTCCCGTAAATCCCTATTCATTGACCATAATTAGCTGGAGCTCAAAAAAAAATTGTTAATAGCGTTTTCCATTGGCTGCACCGCTGTGCACTCAGGATATCTCTATCTTGTTTTATTACATAAAGCTGAACCGAGATGAAAATACACTCAGTGCACACTAGTGCAGCCAGTGGAAAACGCTATAAATTAGAATATCACCGAGTTTCCGGCAAATTTTGAATTGCACCTCGTATATTCATGGATGTTAACTTAAATAAAATAAGAGTTATTATCCAGCATCCAATACGAACAGCTTACAGATTAATACATAATTTTTCTACATAAAATGAGTACGTTTAACATTAACACTTCATGTACATGTAACTACTTACATAGTTTGTTTAGTCAGCTGTATTTACTAAAATGAAGAAGGTCTTGCAAAGTTAAGTGTTGCAGAAGCACTCATTTAAGTTCGTGCGGATCACGTCATGTTTTAATCTTTTCATTTTCGTGTAATTCGTTGGAGTTTTATAAGTCAATTCTGTAATAAAATTGAAAGGCCTTATTTCAAAAAATCTTAACAAAAGCCGATTTTGTTAAGTCTATTAAAATTTACCTACAGAGTGTCAGAGATTCGAGCGGATAAAAACAAAAAAATATTTTCTGGAAACTAGACAGCAACGTCCTTGCAGTGATATTTGGTCTGTCCCAGATTTTAACATTAATTGTAATTTTGAACCTTTTTCTTCTTTTGTTGGTTCTATAATATTATTGCTATGAAATGGGGCAATTTGGATTTTTCTGCAGTTTTGGTTTGAATTAGTTAGAGTAGATAAGTTATTCAAAAGGAGGCACTCCGTGTTGGCTCGTTTGATCTTTGCCGAGTAATTTCTATGACCTTGTAACAGTTGTCCCTTTAAATTAATTAAATTGGCGTTGATGAAATGCATTGCCATGGCTCAAGGTGTGACATACAGTTTTTTTACCAATCAGATCATGGCAGACACAATTTTTGTCCGGAAACACTCGAAAGCATAGGAAAGGACCTTTTAAAATGCTTTCTCTTTTCTAATTGGCACTTCTTGTTCAAGTGGCTTATCTTGTATAAGTTAAATACTCTTTGCCTTTATTTTCAAAAAAAAAAACAGAATAGGGGAAAATTAGAACACACCATGGACAAAAGCCAAAGCGGGTTTAGAAAAAATAGAGGTACAATAGATCAAATCTTCATAGTAAGACAAATCTGTGAAAAGGCTAACAAAGAGAGAAGACAAATTCATGTATAATAATAATAATAATAATAATAACTTTATTTCCTTCAGACATGGAATACATGTATAGGAATTGTCAGGAGCAAAGACTTATATCTAAAAACAATGTATAAACATTTTGGTATAAGGATGAAACACAATTAAAAAACAATGTTAACAAACATGTCATATTACATACATAAACCTACCACAATGTAGAGTTAAAAGTATAATTGCAGGTATTCACTAACTCTTCCTTCAATGTTTTTTTAAAGATTGTTATAGATGTCGCTTCTTTTATCTTTTTTGGAAGTGAGTTAAAGGCTTTGGGCCCCAACGTATTGGGTGAGTTTAAAGAAATATTGTATTTATTGTAAGCAATATATAGGTGATCTTTTTGCCTAGTATCTTTATCATGAACATCCTGTACATGCGAAAACTTACGTTTATTTAAAAAAGTGTATACGCAAAGTTCAAACTTATAGATGTCGGGGACCGTTAAAATTTTATAATGTCTAAACACCTCCCTACATGACTCTCTACTGACATGCCGAACATGCTTCTTACAGCCCTTTTCTGGGAAATAAAAACATCTTTCGCTGCACTAGAAGAACCCCACATACAGATACCGTAGCGAAGCCTGGAGTCTACTTGAGCATAGTACAATTTTAACAGTTGCTGTGTATTGAGGACTTTTTTTAAGCTGAGTAATTGATATGAGATAGAATTAATTTTTTTTGAAAGTTCCCAGCAGTGCCTATTCCAGTTTAAATTTTCATCAATTGTAACCCCTAGAAACTTAACATATGTATCCGAGCAAATTAACGTATAATCATTATTTATCACAAGTGTTGGTTTCTCACACACCTTCTGTCTGTTATGAAATCTTATAGCACTGGTCTTTTCAAAGTTTAAATGTAGGCTATGTATGTTTCATAGATATGGAAAAGGCATTTGACAACATACAAAGGAAAGACGTATGGAACATACTAAAAAAGAAAGGCCTAGAACATCATCTTATCGAGTATATAAAAAGCCTATACAAGCAAACAGATAACTGTGTAAGAGTAAGGAATGAGACATCGAGTATTTTCACCAGCAAAATGGGCCTTAGGTAAGGATGTATATTAAGTCCTTTACTATTTAACCTAGTGCTGGATGAGGTAGTCAAGACATGTAAAGAAAAATTAAAAATGTACAGAATAGGATTCCGGAAAATAAAAATAGTAACTATAACCTAAGTATGCTACGCAGACGACATGATAATTTTGGGAGAATCAGAACAACAATTGCAAAATAATTTAAACGTACTAAAAGAAGAACTCAAAAATAAAAACATGAAGATTAACATACGCATGGTAATCGAAAGAAAACAGGAGAAACACATCATAGAATTGGATGGAAAACGCGTAGAACAAGTAAAAAGTTAAAAGTATTTGGGAGTAATGATCAACAGTAAAGGGAATTTAGAGGACGAAATAAATGAGAGAGTAGTGAAAACAGGTAGACTATTCAACAGTATTAAGACAACTTTCCTGGGTAAGAAAGAAATTCCAACCAATATAAAAACTGAAATAATAAGAAAGATCATGAAACCAGTTCTAACTTATGGGAGTGAGACATGGACAACGAATAAGTAAGCTAACGGGTACGGAAATGAGATTTCTTCAAAAAATAGAAGGGAAGACTAAAAGAGATAAAATACGAAACGAAACATTTAGGACTTTGCATCGATAGACACCTCAATAGAAGAAGCACAACTTAGATGGTTAGGACATATGATGAGAATGGGGGAAGATAGATTAGTGAAAGAAGTGTTTGAAGCTAAGGAAACAGGAAAAAGGCAAAGAGGCCGGCCTAGATATTTGAAAGGAAGAAGTATGCTTAGCTGCAGAGAAAAGAGGAGTGAAACGGGAGAGAATAAAGGAGCTAACAACAGACAAAAAGGGGTGGAGGAAGATATGGAAGAGAGCAGCCCCCGAATACTCAACTCCAACATAGCTTTACACCGAAAGGTAGGAAAGCTGGAGATTAAATAAGTAAGCCTTTCTTTTCCTTCTCAGTTAAGTTTTTTATGCTTTAAGTTTTTAAGAACATTGATTTTTTGCTCAAACATCAAAGTAATTACTTGCGTTTGCACATCAAGAAATTACTACCTCCCTTGTTTGACACAAACCAATATCTTTTTTTTATGAGAAAGACAAGCTCGTTCGCACTTTTGCTTTCCCGTTGATTTAGTTTTTTTATTACTTATGTGGACCAATACGTACATATAATTTCGTTTAAATAAAACCAAGAACTGACGACCTTACGCTCAAACCCGCCTTGTTTACTAAAAGTTTAAAAATTTGATTTAAAATATTTCTAAATTAAATAAAATTCCTCAATTTATAAGTAAATCATCTTCTTTAATTTTGTTCAAATTAAAATGTTTAACAAGTTTTTAAAACTTTGAATTAAGGGCGCGGTCTGACTTGAACTCGATACCTTTCGATAATTTCGATAAACTCATTTCATTCCAGCGTCCAGCTTCGACCTTTGCTTTTATGATCGTTGGCCCAGCATCATCCCATTTCTTTCATGCGCGCTCAACTCAGCGATCGCAATCGAGGATTGCCGGTAACGCAACGAGTCACATTTACATTTAACTAAAATTTTGTTGGTTACAATTCTGTTTTACAAGTTTTAAGTTGGCAAACATGTGCATTACAAATGTCAGTTGTAAACAAATTCTAAACCTAATCTTACTTTACATTAAAATGTAAGAAGCACTTCTTTACTTCAGTTAAGATGTTTGTTACATTTATATTTAGATAGGTACAATCGTTTGTTTATGTTAACAAATCTCTAATTCCTAACCTCACATCTTGCTTACTACACTTTCAACACTTGTAATTTCATAAAATAAAAAGGAATTCTTAATTTAAAATCAAAAGCTTTGTTCTGTGTTTCTTCATAAAAACTTAAAATTAACACTCCACTTCCGCACGTTTAAAAATACTTTCAACTACTATTGTTTGTTTGCTGTTTTTAGATTCTGCCGTAACAGTTCATCATAGTCAATCTTTACGTCCGAAATTAGAGACGTCCTGATGCGCACCTTCGGCCAACATCAAGGTAGACTAGCCTTCTTTTTCTGCCGAACTGATTGGCCTGGACCGGCCAATACCTAAGGCGCAGCCTTCGGCTATCATCACGGTAGACAAGCCTTCTTTTTCTACCGAACTGATTAACCTGGACTGGCCAATACCTTACGGAGTGTTCGTTTTCCTGTGAAAACGCTGCATAACCTCACAGCTCCACCCAGGTGACCACCAGAAGCCACCTCTTCTACCCAACGAACTTCTTAGCCTATCAGATGAAGTTGTATTTCGTTTTGCATGGTATTTTTTTAAATCTTTAATATAAACTATTTATAAACTATCTACACTGTGTCTCTACATAATAAAAACTAGATTCTTTTATGGCAAATTCATCTTATAAAAAACTGAATTTTATATTCGCCAAAAACAAATATCACGATGCTATTTTGGCGAACCACTATCATTTTTAACAAAAAAGTTAATATTTCAATTTGTCGAAGTAAGGCTTTAACTTTATTCTCTTTTTTAATTTTAATTTCAAGATTGAATTGAGCGCAGCAATGCATCTGCTAATACGGATTGCAACTGCATTGAAAAATTTCGAAATATTTTTTTTTACTACGTAGTCACTGGTTGAGTTTTATGAAGTGTAAAAATTTACGAGGGTAAAATGGAGTAAAAATGCACATAACTAAACATTAAACAAATTAAATTGTCTGTACACACACAATAATTAACAGATGTTGACTGTCTTCAACGACTAATGCCCGATTTCTTCATCGCCTTATCCTAGCATTAAATTTATCTGCTAGTTAGAATGTGACACATAGTATGTGTACAGCCATTGCCGTCTCGAAGTCCAGGCCATCAGGTTGAAACGTGACGTCACCGTAAGAGGCCACCGTGACATAACCCTACTTTAGGCGCATGTCTTTATTTGTGAAAATGTTTTATTTCTTTCATGTTTTTTTACTTTTTTATGTGTGGAATTGCGAGAAGAATGTCTGTGTGATACTACGGATACTATAGGAATAGCCAGAAATATTTTTTATTTAATGATTTTGTGGTTTAAATGTGACCATTACACGATTGAAGTGACGATGAATAATGAATAATTTCTCCGAATTACACATAGTAAGTGACTTTGTATATATATTTTTAATAAATTTAATCTTTTTAGATTAAAAACTAATAGGCCAATGTTTTACCTATCACTTCAATTTCCACGTTTCACTGAAGGAACTTCGGAGAGGTAAGCAGGCAGATTGGGGGAAATGGAAGGGTAGGCATCAGTTTTAAGGGTTAGTCGATGTCTTGGTAAGGTTAATTTGGACCCTATAACATGCGTGTATCATCATCGAGTAAAAATAAAAGTGTAAACAATAATAACCATCATCCTTTGTTACTTCATGACTTCTGACTACAAACTCTTTCCGAAAGTGAGTATTTTTTGAAATGACAAAGTCACTACGAGGTATTTTCCTTAACCATAAGGAGCGCATGGGTTCTTCTTTCAGAAAGGAAAAAGTAGGAATATAGGAGCCACTTTTTGTGTTGGACATGCAGTTTGGCACACAGCACTTGTTAGGCATTTTCTAGAAACAGGAACATAATGGGATTAATATAGTAGGTGTGGAGATTGATATATTATATTACTTGTGTATTTATTTCAACTAAAACTCAAAAAACGCAACACAACATAAGCATTAAAAAAAATGTTCTAACCTATAAAATTATTAAAAAACTAACACTACAACTAATTAAAACACAAATACGTAGTTATTTTTAACCAAACACAACACGAAAACATCAAAAAACATAAAAATAACAACAATTAACATAAAAACACTCGAAAAAACTAAAAAAAATACACGAAAAGACTAGATCTTAAAGCAACGAGAGACTCTTACGGTGACGTCACCAGGAACAAAAGCCGGTAACCTGATGGCCTTTACTTCAAGACGGCAATGGTACAGCCAACTGTATGGCATTCCAACTAACAGTTAAATTAACCTTAGGATAAACACGGTGAAGAAATCGGCCATAACTAGTTCGATAGTTTTCGATCGAATTGATTGTTATGAAATGTTTACTAACGAACACAAAACACGTTATTTTTTAGGGCGGTGATATTGACCTTGGCGTAGAATTTGCTGAAATGTTCTATCTTTGTTCGTTACTTTTTTAGAATAGCGTGATTTGCTATATAATCCCGGGGCAGCGAATATTTAAATCAATTTTATTTAGAAAGCGATGTGTGTACTAGCTAGCGAATTAATATAACGATTAAGTTAGAGAAGTGTTATTTTGTTAGACAAGTATACAGCTCGATATTATTGTGCTTTCATTGTGTTAAATTGTCGTAGACATTAAAGTGTTTTTAAAATAAACAACGATTACAATTCGTGAACTTCGAGCCGTAACAATTTCTTCATTTATTCGAAATTTTAATTCAACAGATTTTTTTTTAAGTATAAGTTATTTCACGCCTTTATTTTTTCTAGTTTTTAGCCTCGTGATTTTGGTAGTTTCTTAAATACCAAAGGCATCGAAGTTTATTTATTTATTTAGAAAAAGACCTTCAGGAAAATTGCCTCATTATTTTCTGCCACTTAATTTATCAGTTAGGCAGCACGTGATGGTAAAAGCAAAATCAATATTCATTAATTAATCCTATTGTTATTCGCATAATACTTACGTCTCAACAAACACAGGCAGCCCTGTACATACAATGTAGAATTAATTATCATCGTCATTTATTTATTTCGATTATTCATTCTAGACCAGTTTTCTTTTCACATTAATCGAAAAATAATAGCAATAAAGCAGGAAAATGCATGAAAACAGAGAAGGCAAAAATTGAACGCAAGTGAAAAAAGTAGTACTCCTAATAGATAAAGTAGAGAATGACAGCAAGAGCAACACATTAGCAAATGAGAAAATAGAAAAGAAGAAGAAGTATCTCTGCAAGAAGAGGAAGATGGAAAAAGACAATAAAAAAAAAAGATTGTAACAGAATAAGAAATTGAGGATTTAAAAGATATAGACGAAATGTGCCTGAAGAGTAGAGGATTTGCAATTATACTTCCACAATACCGTTCATTGGTACTTCTTGGCCTTCGATTTTGAACCACATTTCCTGTCGTTTCATCCTCGATCACATCTTCAAGACTGTGACACAGTGACAACAGAACAATCAGGTTTGTTCGTTTAAAATTCAGATCGCCTGACAGTACGTACGTTACAGTAGGTTTCACTATCGTTCATAAATTCTGAATTTTGCCATTCTAGTAAAGCAATTATTTGTTTGAGTTAACCCTAAGTGGTCGAAGTAAGAGATGTGTTTTCAAATCTGTGTCCTTTGCTATTGTTTGTTCTAATTTTGAGCTGACCTGATTCTCTTTACTGTACTATTTTGTCTTATTCTTTGACTCCTCTGAAGGTGTCGCGTCTTCCGCTCCATTTTACCACTGTTTCTAGAACAATGTGGAACAAAACCATCGACTAAGGACTTCTCTCTCTTGAGCCTCTTTTTTATACCGTAAACCTCTTTTTAAAACGTCAAACCTTAAACAGCCTTCCATTTTCTCTTTATTTTCTCAGTGTCGTTTTTATTAAATTCATAATCTTCTTCGCCACTTCCCAATTTTTGTAATGCTTTGTGTAGTTCGTACGCGTGCTTGAAATCTATGTAGGTATATGAGGAGGGACCCTAAATTCTGTGCCCAACCATTTGATTTTCCTTCCTTCTCTCCTAAAAGTTATCCCGTTTTATTTCTATAATACTGCGTTGCTCTAGTGCACCCTTTTTGCTTCTTGATAAAAGATACGCATTTCTTTACATCATTTCTCTTCTTTTTATATTTCTTGACGGATCACTTCCTTGTTTTCCGTTGTTCTTCTTCTGATACATTTTTGTCTTTCACATTTTCTCCTACGTGTTATCCTTTTTGTTTCTGTAATATTGCATTGTTTTAGTGCACCAGGGGCCCTATTCTCAACTTGTTCGAAAAGATTCGCATGCGAAAATGACGTCAAAGTGACGGAGACTCTCATATAAAGCTATACAAATCGTTCGGAAAATACGTCAAACGCGAGAAGCGCGTCATTAAACACGTGCGCATCATTAAACCTGTGACGTCAGAAGTGGAGCCCGGTCGTGCGTTCCAGGAACACCGGATAATTAAGGACCTATGCAAAGACGGCACTGTACCAGAGCTCGTCTAATACTGTTGCCGAAAAGTCAGACTAGACGAACGCTGAGCTAGCACTGCTGCCAAAAGGTCAGGGTAGTTCCAGTCGCTCTAACATCGCCACCGAGGGACCCGCTAGGGAAGAATACGGGCACCGCACGTCATGATTTAAATAATAAAAATAACACATTTATATATGACATTTAACAATGTGCTCTGCGGTATGAACTCCTGATAGAAAATCCCCTGGGATCTTGGAACGTTATGGAGAAGGGGTTCACTCCCTAGTAAAGTTCTGTTTGCTCACAACCAATGGCAACTAAGAAGTACATGACCGGACACTAAGCTGATGGTCTCTTGCTCGCTGGTAGTGGAGTAACTGGTGCAGGAAGATGAACCCGATGTAGGAATTCTTTCAGGATGTCGATTCCCTATTTCTTCTCCCCATCAACTAGCATAGCTTCGATGAAGTACGTGAAATGTGGGTGATTGCCGAGGTCTGTTTAGTATCAAGGCAATGTCTTCTGCGGTATGATCTCCTCACACAAAATCGCCTGAGATCTTGCAACGTAACGGAGAAGGGGTTCACTCCCTGTAAAGTTCTGTTTGGTCACAGTCGATGGCAACCAAGAAGTAAATCACCGGACACTCAGTTGATGCTGATGGTCTCTTGCTTATAATGCAGTAACTGGTGCAGGAAGACGAACCCGATGTAGGAATTCTTTCAGGATGTCCCGATTCTGTCGATGTTCCCTACTTCTTCTCCCCATCAACTGGCCTGGCTTCGATGAAGTATATGAAGTATAGGTGATTGCCGAGGTTTTCTTTCGCACCGAGGCAGTTGAAAGATACTCGACAATTTTGCACAAGCGGCAGTGTAAGTGCTTGACAATTCTCGACAAGCAGTGGTGTAGGTGTGAGTTCTGCTCGACAATTTTTCAAAACGCCCAGGCCAGTTAGAACTCGCTTTTCATTTAGAAGGCCATAGCTTAACGTTTATCATTCTGACGTTTCTTGTCATCTGTCTTCGTGACCTGGTTTGTTGATCGCTAAGCAACGTGTGAGTTCCCACACTTTTTTTAACCGATCATGTACAGAAACGTTTCGCTAAATTTGTTTTCATTACAAATTTGATGGTTGCATATTCTATTTCAAATAACAAGCACATGTCCGTATTCTTGGTACCTTTTTTTCAAGCGATAAGCCAGCAATGCAGTCCCTTTCGAGTAATGATGGACCACACAGAGAGCCATAAATCTGCCAATGTTAAGTAATTCGAATTTCTGTACAATAGTTTGTCGCGGTAAAATCACGTACATGTACATGAGCGGAAAAGGCATATCGAATTATGCTCAAGTTGAAGTGTTTGATTTGTTTGTTTCTTGTCCGAGTCTACCGTCATAGTTCTGGATCCTATCAGTCAGACAACAGATGCTTTAAAAATGCCAGGCTCTTGCACTAGAATAATAAAATTTATGGGGCTTCATTGGCGACAGACAAACAGCGTGCATTTCTGATAAGTTAATGGGGGTGTCTCTGATGCATTTTTGGGCATCTGGAATGGGCGTGCGTGTGAAAATGAATGCTACGAATAAGATTGGTCGAAGTGGTTTCAGAATTTCGCTGCAGAGCCCGAAGGGGGGTATTTTTAATTGTTTTCGTGGAAATAGTGGACGCGAAGAAACGGCAGATAGCATTGAAGCTCTAGCGAGAACGGTTGAGTTCATTATAATTTGGCTTAATTGTGTTTTTCCTTAGGCGCTTGTAGTTTTTATTCATTTTTTTGTTAAATAATTTATTTCTGTATGGTTTAAATACAGTGTGACACAAAAGGCAATTAAAACTAAACACGTAGGCGTCGCGACGCGAGTGATTAATCAGAGTGATAGTGAGCGGAAGTGGTAGTACACGGATTATACGCTTAGGTAGTTGACATTTATTTGTATTCCTTCAGCGCACCTTTTATTGGTAACAATTGCGTAAGGATAATTTGATTTGCATTAATTACTGACTAAAGAGTCAGCCAAGTTCTTATTGACATTGCACTTAAATAACTTTGATCAAATTATTTTTTCTTACATTTCAGCGAGTGTTAAAGCTCACTAGTGACCTTCATCTTAGAAAAACTGATTGGTCAGTGTTTCTTTAATTAATAGACAAATTCTGCAATTTAATCAACGAACAGCAATTAACCATTTTCCACATCTACCTGGGCATTCAATACAGTGTACTTTTAAAAATCATTCTACCTTTGGAGATCCTCTCAGGAAAATTGGAAACCAAACAATGTGAACTACATTCCTAGCCATTTCTTAACAAAGTTTCTTTCACACCCTGTATATGTGGGGGAGAGGGGTGTAGAACTGTTGTCTTTGCCGAGAGATTTGTCGGTTAATTAGAAGCGATTGCCTAGAGACTGCAATACCAAAACCACTCATAGTGGAGTGCAAATAAAACAGTCGAAACGAATTTCTTGCGCTATAAATTAATTAGCTAGGTTAAACGGCGAAAGAGCGACATACCGAGGATCCTGAAAAAACAGGCAAGTGGGTAGAGCACCGCCCTCAAAGCAATTAATTAACGCTCAGGTGACGTAGTAGAAGGAGTTCGGCTCACTACACGCACCATATTAATCAGGTTAGCTAGAGATAGGGTTAAACCAACACCTCCCAAGGGAGTCCCTGAAAAACAGGTGATTGCTACTGATTTACTTGCAAATTGATCGCTGAAGGCGGCATTTGTATCATATACTTCTCTAAACCATCTGATTAATTCATTAATTAACTCCATTAATTAATATGTATCACAAAATCTTTTAAACGGACACTAAATGGCGCACAAACACTTTACGTTTCGCTAACGTTTGACAGATTCTTCGGAAGTGAAAGAATACATTTTTGTTTTTGTTTTTGTTTGTGCGCCATTTAGTGTCCGCTTAAAAGATTTTGTGATACAATTTTCATCGGACAAGAACCAGCTTTAATTAATCCATTAATTAAGTACACGGTGGTCCCACTGAGGCACTTTGTGCGTTGGTTTATTAAACAGAACAAGTCTTTGAGTACTATCAGAGTGACGAACACTATTACGTTATGGATCAAAAGTTGTTCAAACTGATTGCCGTACACATTTTATAAAAATAGTTTTTGTGAGCCGGACAACGTATTTGTAAAAAAAAAAACAGAAAAAACTTCTAACACATAAATGTTTAATACTTTTTTATCCGCTAGACGTCAGTCACTTTAGTAATACGTACAATGCGTACTTTTCCCGCGCCCGGCCATGCGCTCGAGAAGCACACATTTTCAGCCGTCCTGAATGGGTTAATCTAACTAAGGAGCAGAGCTCTCCAACAGATATCTGTGTAGACTAAAACCACCAACGGTGTGAATCGAAAGAAAATAGATCGCGCCGATATTCGAAAGTAAAATCTGTTAAACGAGTAAATTGCTAATTGCTGAAAATTGTAATTTTTGTTTATTTGTATTTATTTCAAACGCAAGGGTTTTTCACTCACGATCTCCGATCCCACAGAGGCGGATATCAGGAGTTTTTCCCTTTTTTTTTTCTTTTTTTTCAATAAATTATTAATTCCAGTTAATTGTTGAGATTTATTCAAAGTGTCTAATTCCTTGTCCTGGAGAATTATTTTACTGCTCGTACCAAACGAACCAGGTTATCACGACGTAGTTTCCTGTTCACGACGATCACGTAAACCCTAATTATAGGTATTATTCTGTATATCGGGTCCTCCGGAGGGTCGTTCAACTGTAAACAGAAGTAGATCAGTAAACTAACCCTTTTAGCTGTAACGCCGGCGATAGACCATTAGGGCGCCTACACAGAGAAATCAGGTTGCCTGCTTTGTGGCAGTCGGCGCCGATGCGCATTTATAAACTTTTAAAATGAAGGCATGTTTTTTAGATAAGTTATAATACAATGAAAGTAGGTCATTTTCCTGATTTTTCTCAATATATATTTGTTTTTATCGGTTTTCACTCTGTATCCGTATGTGCGAAAAACTGGAACCTATCGGCGCTAATTACCGGAAAGCAGGCAATCGGCTTTCTTTGTGTGGCTACCTTTAGGTACGCAGTAGGTAGCGACCGCCTGGAAAGGACGGTTAAGAGTGCATGCACGTGGCGTAGTAAGTTGGGGTGGCCCTTTGGAATTTTCCCGGTCATACGGTCGGCCCAGTTATTTAAAATCGGCCATAAATCTTAAGTGGGTTTGTTTGTACATTTTTATTATTTGTTTACTTGCAAGAAATAGCCAATAAGCAAGTCTAATTGGGGGGCGCGTCTCAATACTATCGATATCATAAAAAACTAGGACAACTTTTAAATTCAGTAGCCATGCGTTTCCATTATTTTATTGTATTGAATCTTAACTACTTTATTGTCAAGTCAGTAATTCATATTTATATCATGTCAAATTTTGATGTCAATAAACCATAATAACAGCAAGAATTATAAAACTGTTGAAATGTTACCTTAGGTATGACTGGAAGAGACAATTTCAAATAATTTTACATTAAATTTATGGTCTGCAGCAGTTTTACACAGCTAAAAAAATCTTGTCCTAGTTTTTTATGGTAGCAGTAGTACTTTTCTTTTTATTTTGGCTGTGTTTGTCTCTTCTAAAGTGCTTCTTACATTCTCAGTGGAATCAATGGGTCTTCAATATTTTTTCCGAACATTTTCAACACTGTAGCACAGCGACAACAAAACAATTAGAAATAAGAAGAAAGAAAACGTCAAAGCCAAGTGTCCAAATTCCAAAAAAAAGAGGATTAAATAGATACAGCATTGTTTATCAAACTTTTCTTAGATTTATACTATCTTTGATGAAACAATTTAGAAAAAAGTGCCTGAAATTTTTACATAACTTTGTGAAAAGTGATTGTTTTTTCTCAGTAAATGAAAAGACGCATCTTTTATAATGACCATTCAACCAATTCATTTAAAAATAATCAACTTTGTTGCAATGTCAGGTCCAAAAGCGATCGCAGGATACCGCTACTTAAACTTTATAGAAATAATCACCTAACCATTTCTCTTCCTGGAAGTTTCCCGGCGAAGAGGAAATATATATTTCGTGAAACGTGTTTGTTTTCACTAGGCGCACTGGGATACACGATGCAGACATCACAAAAACCTCGGAGATCTTTGCTTGAATTTGCTAAACGAAAACTAAAAACGAATTGTATCAAAAAGAATGGAATGTAAGACTTAAATGTGATAAATCCCGAAAGTTACATAATTTCACGGCGAGCCACTAAAAGTGGGCAGGTAATTACTGCTGTTGTAAATTAACAATAACATCATAAAATGCGAAGTTTTACGAGATGGTTATAGTCAAGGTAAAAAGATTGTGCAGTTTTTAAACATCGAGGCGTATGAATCAGGCCAGATTTGAAAACAGATTTTCCATTAAAAGTACGATTTATGATATCACGGTTATTTCTAAACTGCGCACTTCAACTTCTTAATTCGGAATACCTAGGTAGGCATAAAGCAAGGCGATCCAAAAAAAAATGTTTATTTTGCCGATTCAGAAAGCATTTACTTGCAATTAGGAGTGCAATGATGATCAAAAGAAAAACATTATTTTGCGTTCTTTAATCGCGAAACGGCGTGGTAGGGATTCGTTCTGGTTTAATATAGCGTTTTGCCGTTGATTACTTTAGTCGTGAAGTTGCTCCTCGTTCGCTCGAGTCAAATGCAAATTACAACAAATTTTAAACAGTTCGGATTTAAATAATCGGGTGTCTCTGCGATGAATGACTACGGTAGTGCGAAATTCAAAATGCCTTCCGCCTCGATCGAATTAAATAATAATTCTGAACGCAACTTGCATTTACTGGACGGCGCGTACCGACTGAGAAGTGAATCCAGGGCTTCGACGATTTCCAGTGCGTCCAGCAGCGAAACGAGCGATGACTTGGAGGGTCCGAGCCCGGAAACTCCGGGGTGCATCGAAAGCGCACCCAAAGACAAGTCTTCAGAGGTATGCACTACGCGATTTGTTTATTGACTTCAGTAAAGGTTATCGTTACAAAAAAAATAGTCAGAAATGTAAATAAATCTTAATTTTTAACGTCGTCGTACTTGGATTTGCATAAATTATCAGGTATTTAAAATTCTCGCGCGTGAATAACATTAACGCTCCTCTACCATCAATTATCACTAGTTAATAGGATAAGTAAAATGCGTTTTCTTTGCAGTGAAATATTCTATAAACATGTTTTCTAGTACTACACTATTTGACAAGATTATTTAAGATTGAATTAAATAGTAAAGAGCAATGAAAATTTCTGTTATCATCATCAACAGTATAAATAAATTAAACATTAAATATTGTGAAGTGAAATGAATATTATCAAGTTAGTGAGAATATTTTTAGTAATTCTGCACGTTTTTATTGTATCAAAAAAAGAGACATAAAAAGTAAGTTAAAAAAATATAAATTGGATGAATTAAAGAAAATAACTATACCTACTTAAACTCTAATCAGGGTTTACCAAGATTTCACTACCTCTTGCAACAAATGCAAGAGTACATCCTAAGATGGGTAAAAAAACTTGTTTTTCTTATCCTCTTCGTGTTTACACAAACGGCTACATTTATGTATGTATGTATAAGGAAACTAAGTTTTTTTATGCACAGTATCAAGCAGAAATTACTACTCAAAGTAATCCAAAGTTTAATAATATAGATGGAAAACAAATTGAAGAGGTGGAACCTAGGCCTTACTGGACAATTCATTAGGAGGCACAGAAAAAGATGAAAAACTCTTCACGTGGAATAGGGTCCTCGTCAAATAAATAAAACTATGATTTTTCAAAAGTAATGTAATCAAAGTGGGAGTGAGAAGCTTGAAAAGGCAACTTTTTCAGAAAATAGTAATCTTCTTAAGCAGATGTTCTCGTGCGCCCTTATATGGAGTGGTTTGGTAATTAAAAAAAACAAAGAGGAGCTGTGGAAGATAACAGATATAACTGTTAGAAATGTAATAAGCTAATAAGCCAACACTTTAATGAAAAAATTGATAACAAATATGGCAAGACAAGCCAATCATCAAATTACTCCAAGTAAAGATGAGAAAAGTTTTTTAGAAATGTCTAACATAATAAAAAAAAGTATTTCACCAAACCAGAATATTCCCCATTGGGTCCTGTGCATTTTTCATATTTTTTTTATATATAAACTTCCTATCCAAAAAAAAATCATGTATATGTACATTGATTTTGAAGATACTCAAAATATGTCGCTGGAAAGACCCAAAAATCGGTAATACAAAAGGTGATCTTCCTATCAAAAAAAGGTACCCCTAAAACTTAGTAACTTTTCCCCAAAGTAGGCAACACTATGCACTGGATACTCTGAAAACTATTAATGAAAGCTGTCCGAACCATCCCCAATGTTTAAAATATGGTCTTCTTTCCCCGCTTCCCGTTTCTTGCTTTCTCTTTTCAGTTTTTGATTTTTTATTTCTTCGAATCGTCCATAATTTGGTTGCACCAACGTTTTATCAGTCTCCTCTTCGTCTGCTTCCAATACGCGATCGATCTAAACACCGTACTTTTAGCTTGGATTGCGTAGCTTTTGACTATAATCTGCTTTCAGTCTTTAATTTTCAATTTCTTTAAGTCGTCCATAACTCAGCTTCTCTTTCTTCTTTCGCTTCCAAATATGTGGTCTTTCTAAACGCCATATTTTTTGGGTTAGATTGTATGCCCATTGGCTGCAACCTTACTTAGGAAACCTTTGTTTATTGTTGTGGATGACAACACCAGTCACAAATGCTTACTTATATACAAACGTAGATATTACATGTTTATGATTTTGGTAACTCTTCAAGGAACAAAAAAAGGAACAAACGTGGAAGGTTTAGGGGAGCCACTCGGCGTCGGGGTTTTCCCCATGAGCGTATTTCTGATTCCTGTTCTGCTCGTCCTGTCTCTCATTCGAGTCGTTGTTAGTGGTGAGTTTCTTGACGCCATTGTTTCCCCTTTTTGGCCTTCTCTTTCCAGTACTTGATTTCCAAATTCTTTGAATCGTCCATAACTTCACTGAACTCGGGTTCCCTAATCTCAATATGCGGTCTTTCTTCTTCTTCCCTTAATTAATTGGCTTTTGCCAGATACCAGACACACACAGGTACACATCACTGTAAACGTGCTTACAAATCCGCAAGATCGCGCCACAGTATTATCTTGGGGTATTTCTTGCACTTAACCGAACTGATTTCGTAATAGAAATTATTCGCTTGCTGTCTTACTGCTTGAAGAAAAATCTGGGATAGGATCGGACACCAATAAAGTTTAATAAAGGAAAGACTCTTCTTGCCGTAGGATCCTTTACAGCTCCAGAGAAATGGACCACGGAAGGGGCGGTCTTTCTTAACACCATATTTTGTGGGATAAGCTATAAGCTTACAATTTCTTACCTTCGGGTTCCAGTTCTTGATTTTCAATTCCTTTGAATCGTCCATAACTTCGTTGAAGTAACGTCTTCTCAGCCTCTCTCTTAGTGCACTTTCGGTCTTTCAACACCGTAATTTTGGTTTGGATTGAGTAGCCTTTGGCTGCAAGCTTTCCGTTTCTTACCTTTCTTTCCAGTTCTTGATTTTTCATTTCTTTAAATGGTACATAACTTCGTTGAACTAACGTTTTCGTAGCCTCCCTCTCTGCCTTTCTAAACATGTTATTATTTGGGTTAGACCGAGTACCCTTTGGCTACAAACTTCTTTCACTGCTTCACGCCTCTTCTCTTTCCAATCCTTGATTTCCGAATTCTTTGAATCGCCCATAACTTCATTGAACTACCGTTCCTTACTCCCAATATGCTGCGGTCTTTCTTAACACCGTATATTTTGGGTTGAAGTGAGTAGCCTTTGGCTACAAGCTTTTAATTTCTTACCTTCTCCTTCTAGTTCTTGATTTTAAATTCCTTTGAATCGTCCATACTTGGTGCGCTTTCGGTCTTTTTAAACACCGTAATTTTGGTTTGGATTGAGTAGCCTTTGGCTGCAAGTTTTCCGTTTCTTACCTTTTTTCCAGTTCTTGATTTTTAATTTCTTTAAATCGTCCATAACTTCGTTGATGTAACCTTCCTCTTCATCTGCTTCCAATATGCTGTCTTTCTAAACACTTTATTTTTTGGGTTGAATTACTTTTACTGTTTTTCGTTTGTAATACGGGCATGTCACAAGAATGAACAACGACAGACTAACGAAAAGAATAATGGAAATAGGTAATCCGAGAGGAAGAGGCAGACCAAGAAAGAAATGGTTAGACCAGATAGACGACCTTGGAAGAATAAAAGGTAAAACAAAGGAAGAAAAAAGATAGAAAGATAGAAAGGGCTGGAAGACATGGATAAACGAAGACCGGGGCAAAAGGAATCGTGAAAGAAGAAGAAGAAGTTGGTTCTTGTCCTCCGGTCAGTCTCAATTTTTATTCACTTATAATCTTTCTCAGGGTTCTTTGTTCCTATCTTCTCACTTCCTCTTTTTCTGCTGTTTTCAAGACTCGCCTGCGTATGTCATCGTTGTCGATGTCGGTCTGATTATGTAATCATAAGTTCACGTTTACGTTCACGTTACCATTTGTATTATTCCCTATTTTTTGGTACCATTCCTTGATCCTTTCTCATCTGCCTGACCACACAAATATGTAAAATATTTTTTTAATTGATTGTCTCTTGTTTGGACCTTCAAAACTTTTATTTTTTTTAATATCATGTATTTTGTTTTGTTTTTGTCAAATTCCAGTTACTTCGTTTTCCAGTTTCACACTTGTTTTCTTTAGTTCTTACTCTCTTTTTGGTGAAGCGACCACATCATCCCCCTACCTCTTGAGCTGGTGCTCTTGATGTAGATTGTTCCTTTCACTTTTCCTTATTCTCCTCCAAACAACTGCCTTCAAAACTAGGCGAAACAAAGGAGTGGGCAGCCTAAGGCCTCCTCAAATTCCAGTTACTTCGTTTTCCAGTTTCACACTTGTTTTCTTTAGTTCTTACCCTCTTTTTGGTGAAGCGACCACATCATCGCCCTACCTCTTGAGCTGGTGCTCTTGATGTAGATTGTTCCTTTCACTTGTCCTTATTCTCCTCCAGACAACTGTTTCCAAAACTAGACGAAACAGAGGAGTGGAGAGCCTAAGGCCTCCCTATACATCAAAATTTGTTGACACTTGCCCATTCAAAATTATTTTGCCATTGAAAATCATATTTATCGCCGCTGTAATTTTTTTTTCTAATTTTCTAGTGGCTGTATATTATTGGTCTCGCCATTCTGTTATATGCTTCTTTATAATCTACGAAGAGTGCAAATCTTTGGCCTCTTACTGATCTTTGCATGGTATTATTTCCATTTTCCATTATTTTATCTGGTCCGCTTAAAATAATTATTTTTATAATGTTACTTTTGCTCCCTTTTTACTTCTTGAAATCTAATTGTTTTTAAAGTTGTTTTTTATACTTTTTCTTCATTTTACTATTTTTTTTTCCTGCATATTGTTTCTTTATTCTTTTCTTTAAGGCCTTTTTAGATCACCCTATTTCTTGTACAATTTTTGAACAATTTAAATTATACGGTATACATTATACAAATGAAAAACTATCTGAAAAAATGGGAAACCATACCTTCAGTCCAGAAATTTTTTACCCCAAATATTTATTATAGAAATTGGTTCAATTCCTTATAAAAGAAGTAGGACAATTTAAAACAGCCTTTAAGTTTTATTTCGTATTTTCTCCGGTTTTTTATTAGCACTTATATGCTTGCTTTTACTTTCTTCTCCACCTTAGCTGTTACAGATAATGAAAATGAAACAAAACTTATTAATTACTGTATACAGGACGAAGCAGGTATAACATTGAAAAAGAAATAACACCTACAAGCAATTTGAGTTGCAATTGCGAATAATATTTTGTAAGTGTGAAGCTAATGGACGCTCCTTGTAAATTTTTTGCTCTTTTTTTACGAAGTCATTATAATTGTAAAATTCGACGGTTACGTTGATTAAAACGAATAAATTAAAGCGATTCTGGAGGCTTCTTATCAACAGCTGATAATTTTATATTAAAACAGGACTGTGCAATTCTTACACATCACTTTCCGGTATGTGGTATGTTAATCTTTAGGTTTTATCGAGAGACTACCTTCTGGCCTGAAATCAAGTCGGTGTTTGAAATTTTCAGGAAAACTATTTTAGAAAATGCCGTTTGAAAAGTTGTTTCAGATTCCATTATAACCGGCTTATTTCTTCAGAGACTGTGAGACCGTAAATCACGGCGGGCAAATGATGATATTTTATTTTATTGAAAAAACACGCAATAGGTCAAATCTTGTTTAATATTTACGGCTCGAAAACGACCTACTTAACTAACACAATCACCGAAAATAAATTATTTAAAATTTACAATTTATTATCTGTTGCACAAACGATTATTTTTAGTTGAGTTATGAACAAATTAATTTAAACTTATTTCCGTATCGAAATACGCAGTGGAAAGAAAAACAATTTTTGAAGAAGAAATTTAAAATTAGAGATTATCGTTCAAACTTCTTTAAACCCGGTTCTCTTAGCAGGGGTAAAATAACGACGTGAGTAAGTCTTTTGGCGTATAGGTGGCGCTGCAATACTTGAAGTTCGAGAGTTATACATGCAAGGGTTTGGGTGCTAAAATGAGAACTTACTTAAATAATAATAATACGTCAATTTGTATAACGGCTGTTTTAAGATCCCCTTCTTTTAATTTATTTTAGTGTTATCACAAGCGCTTTTTAAAATGAACTCTGTTTGCGTTGAACGCAATAATGTTATAATTATTATAAATATTTTAGAGTAAAATTTTTTTGGATGAAAAATTATTTCAAACACCTTGTCGAAAGGCGTTTAGAAAAGTTCAGTAACGTTACCAGACGTGTAGCATAATATTTACGTTTCCAATAAAAGCCGAATGAAGCTACTACCCACGGCATTAAAAAAAGAAATAAGTTACTTCCTTTGCGTTTACTTGTGTCAATCGATGTCGAATTCATTCGCAAAGGCAAAGTTTATGTGTGTAAGGATCCTGACGTGAAAGTCAGAGAAAATCAGTGTAGTGTTGTTAACCCTGCTGCAATCCTTTTATTTCAATTTGATTTATTTTACTTTCCCTGTGGCAATGAAACGCGATTATTTCGAATTAAATAATAAATGTACGACTGCGATAATATTCGCTGACATTTTGTCAAGGTAGGTTTGAATGGCAAGACGAAATTGCAAAATGCCAACGTACCTATTTATTTATTTAATTGAACAATAACTCCATATATCGTTAACCTACATGACGCTGCATTTTTGTGGTCGGCTTAACACGCAGTGCGAAAATCAGGTTTCAACAAATCAGCACAGCTCATCTAATTAATTTGACGTTAATTTTTAATTAAGTCTACCAATTAATATGGGACAAATTATAATATTCAATATTTAAATCGGCGCATAAAATCAAGTTCCTAGTGATTTACGTTCATTTAAAAAAATCCTATTTTTTCGCACACCTATAAAAACACTCGTTCATCAACGTTTTGCTATAACAGATTTCTTCCTATTTCTTATTTACACTGTGGCGTAACAATCGGAGGTGCAATGGAGGCAAAAAATACTGACGAAACCAGAACTGCTCTTTCCTAACCAGAAACGTCTCGTCGTTTTGGGGATAATTTTTCATGAATTATTCCTGGAAAACTAAAATGGATAAAATTTTTCCATGTTCTGTGATGACTATTGTTTCACAATTTTTTTTTCTTTGTCGGTTTATTCAAGAATCACCCTATATGTACCTATGTATAATCGTGGGCATCTTGAACTGAACAATCAAAAAGTTACTTGGCACTTCTTGCTACGACAAAAAATCTTGACATAATAGGTTACTGATGTCCATAACCTAGTTAACAATTAATTAATATCCCATGTAATTGTAAATCAATAATTAATTCCTAATAACATCAAAATTAAAAAAGAAAACAACAGAAAAATGTCGCCGCTTATTAATAACTCATCGCCGTCAATGCCAACTTGTAATATATGCATCATGCATAATTACGAATTACTTCAAAAACCTTAACGTAAGACAAACACACATAAACAAGTTGTGCAGCTGCATGCGACGATATTTTTATTTATTTACCCTTATTAAGTCAATTAGGGGGAATTATTTAATCCATAAAATTCTAGGACGAGCTTAACAGTATACACTTATGTATTTATTGATTGGCATGTCAAGATGCATGTAAATCAGCTGAACATCCTTGTGCACGCAAAAAAAATTATTATTTATGACTACATGTGAGCTAAAGTTATTTGAAAATTAAAAACCTTAACTCGCAAATTATTATCAATGGTCGGTACATTCCGGACGGGCATGGGCGTCCTACGATTTATGAATTTTGTTACTGGTATATTTGCTACCTACCTAACTATATCAAAATAGTCGACCTTGAATAGATTGCGAAAATTGGGAGAAACTCCTTTACGTTGGTGAACAACCTACCTGAAATTATGCCCAGCTCAGTGGAGATGGGAGTGGGCTACACAATAGGATCGTCGGTAGCTCGTTATCTAGTTGTTAATAAAGAAAGGGGCGCCACCTAGCGTTATATTTATTCCAGGTATAAGAAACACGTGTTACCGCTAGGACTACATACGTGAATGTAGCATATGAGTAACCTTCAAGTTTGAAATTCCGCGTTTAAAAAAAATATTTTTTTATTCACCCTGTTTATATCGAAATTAACAGTCTCCCTATATATAACGAAATCTAAAAGTATGACAATTCACGATATTAAGTTTATTGATCGTTTTAAATGAAAATTACGTATAAATGTACGTTAATCACTTTGGATCGAAATAAAATTAAAATTCACAGAGCAAGTGTAACACGTAAACACCGGCAAGGATATCCTATTTGGTTTACAAAGGTGATGTACAAGTTATAAGCATCTGTGAGTTTGACAGTAGGAGGCGGTTATTAATTTACTTTATGCAAATTATGACGTATTCTTAAGGTACCGTGGCTTGAAATATACAATTACCAAATTTTCAAGCCCTTAACTACTCATTATGCAGCGTAATTGATGATTAACCGAAGTAAGGAATGAAAAGTGTACGATACCGCTCGACGTTAAGTCCGGTCGTCTGATGCCATAAATCACGACATTTACATCGAAGTCTCGAGAGAGGGCTTTGATCCTACATGCACGTCCGAACTTTCGCGGTGTTTGATGGTAGTAGAACTAGATGATTCTCGTACGGCTTTTCTGTTTACTGCCTATCACCTGCTACAATTTGCCTCGCATAACGTGAATTTGCCTCGTATATCGTGAAACTGCTCCGTACGACGTGAAACTGCCCCGTACAACGTGGAACTGCCCCGTACAACGTGCTAAAGGAAGAAACGATAAGTTTGACAAATTCAAAGTTGATTCGGAAAACTTACCCCTCGTTTAAAAATAAGAGCCTATTAAAACCTGTGACACATCCGCTTGATTGTGTGATTGAAGTTGGAGTTCGTGATGTAAGTTTTATCTGCTGCTTAAGCCTTGGCGATATTCCAATCAACTTTCTTGAGTGTATAAAATCCCTATTGACTGCTAGGTGGTGGAATTCGACACAAATCACATAAATTAGCTTTTACAGCAAACGAAAATGACTTACACTCAGGAATGTGACGAACACCAAGATGGCGATTTTAATATTCATTTTTATTTTCGAATCAACAAACAAGCAAACGCCAACACGTTTCCTTTTGTTCCAAAACCGAAATTAACCAATCTACACGCACGAGAAAGAAAACAAAAAGATAGCCCTTAGAGTTTGAATTCAGAATAGAGCGATCAGTGAAGCTAAAACAGAACTTTAGAGTTTGTTATCAAATAGATCATTAAATGAAGACAAAATTTTAACATTCCCTAAAATAAAATCGTTAAAGCGAAAACGAACCGTAACATATTGCAATATTTTGAGTTTAACTCATGCACACACAGTATTAATATTATTGCGTTCCCATAATAGCTCCCTTTTGTTATAAATACAAAAGATGCGATAATATGAATTAATTTATTTTAAAATGTAGATGGATTTAATATTTCCCCATGTGACGCTCATGAACTCTGCTGTGAACTCATTTCTTTTTTGCGCCGAGGTTTAAAACAATCGCACTACAGTATGTTACGTATATTTCGATTGATTGGGGGCATCACTTCCACTGGTCTGCATTAGTACCATTATTTATAAAGGTCGTCAAAAATTCAACTGCAAACGTGTATTTTATTAGATTTAACGTGTGCACTCGATTGCCGCATCTTCGAAAAAATCATATACTTTTCAAAAACGTCAGAAAAGTTCAGAGCCGCGATTATTATTAAAAGATTTATTAAAAAAAAAAAAAAACTAGTCATGGAGTTTCAGAAAAAAAATTAATTGTTGTTTTTTACTACTTGCAGTTTTTACTCTGCAGGTTAAAATCAACAGCATTCTTGATCAACTAAAGCGTTGTATATAATTTAAAGAAATTAGCATTCTACGATATTTTCATTTTAAACATGACCGACCTCCCGTAAACAAAACCAGAAACCGCTGACATTGAACGAAAATTATGCGAATTTATTACTGCCGTGTTATACAAGCGTCACGTGACTCGCCTCGCAGGTTTCCCCGTTCGTTTACCGCCGAACACAAAATCCGGAAAATTTCGTTTTTCTTTGCGTCATAAAAATTATGAAGGAAAATAACGCTTTCCTCATCTCTTATTTGCACATTTCGAAACATTTTCATACACGACGAGTCAGGAAAAGAAAAAAAAGGATCATGGAGTTCCGCAAACACAAAATGGATTCGGCCGAAAATTACAAAGTCATGAAAAGATAAGTAGGGATGGAGAACGACTGAAAGAGTTGGGTAGAAAAAAGATAAAAAAATTATACAAATTTTCTTCTTTTTTCTACCCTACATAGTAAGTACCTAATCTTAAAAATACAAACGTAAGGGCATTCATTCACTTACAAGAGAGCGGACCAAGAATAAAAGAAAGATTCATAATTAATTATTATTCCCTGGCGAACAAACTAATTTGCAAAAATTTAAAAGATATGTAGGTTAAAAAGAGGATACAAAATAAAAAGAGAATCTTATATATTTACTTAAATGGCAGTCTGAATGAAATACGTAGCTACAAACAATTGTTTCAATAAAAAAATAACAATATACAATATGTCTCCGGATTGAGTTTCCTTAATTTTACAAAGTACATGTACAGGCTGAGTCCAAGAAAACGCCTATGCGAATAGCATCGGTGATTGTCGGATTTAGCGGTCAAAAAATCAAATGAAATGGCAGATGATAGCTGTCAACTTTTGTTTTTTAAATGCAATGGTATAATTATTTTAATAACAATCCATCGCTGATTTTGTCGCAGATCTCCGAAAATTAAGCAAATCTTGTAATTTTTAGGAAGTAAATAACATGCTTAGGCCCGGTTTTTCGATCACAGTTTAGCTTTAAACTTCAGTTTATTTCCATTGCTGCTATAGGGATAAACCGAAGTTTAAAGTTAAACTGCGATCGAAAAGCCGGGCCTTAGAGACCGAATTGTATGCGGGGTCGCAGATAAGGAATTACAGAAGAAGTTATTTTCGGAATTGAATCTTACTTTTGAGCGTGCTTTGGAGTTAGCAACAGCAGCTAAAACAGCAAGGAAGAATGTAGAAGATGTCCGACTATTTTCAGGAAATTCAATTTCACTAATTAATAAACAAAAATGTAAACAGAGTGAACCAAGAAAATTTAAACCATGTCATCACTGCGACAAACTACATGATAGGATAAAATGCAGATTCAGAATCGCTGTTTGTCCTTACCTTAAGAGCGTGTTTTAAAAGGAAGATGGAAGAAAAGGGTCAGGAATCATATACATCCACAAATAAAAAATCGAATAAATTCAAGAAGGAGAATTGTAACTGGATAAAACAAGACGAACTTGATTTGTATACACTTAATTCAATTCATGCTACCACGGAAAATGAAAAAAAAATAATGGTTAATGTTAAATTAAATGGAATTCGATGTCTGATGAAAGTTGATTCAGGTGCAGGTATGCTCAATCATAAAGAAGTAAACATTCGAACGGAATCATCCAGACTACAGAAAGCTTCTTGGAATTTACAGACATGGACACAACAAAAAATTAATATTTTGGGAGAGACTGTTGTGAAAGTTCAGTACAAGAAAATATGCAAAGATTTAAAAGGGAGGAGGAGGAGGAGGTTGTGATCTGCTAGGAAGGAATTAGTTCGGAGACTTAGGTATCAGAATAAATGAAGTTTGTAGCATACAAAATAATCCGTCAGGAACAATAACAAATTCTTCAAGATTATTCAAATGATATCCTACCATTTTTGGAAAAAACCTAGGTAAATTCTCCGGAAATCCAATTAAGTTGGAACTGAGAGAAGATGCGTCACATGTCTTCCTAAAAAGCAAAGGTCCCATTAGCTCTAAGATTCGATGTGGAAGAAGAATTGAATAAATTAGTTCAACAGGGTATCCTAGAATCAACAGATTATTTGGACTGGGCAACACCACTGGTAAACTCAAAGAAAAAATGACGGGAAAGTAAGATTGTGTAGAGATTATCGAAGTACAGTAAATAAGGCACTGAAGAATAATTCGTGTCCTTCACCTACAATTACAGAAATTATAACTTTGTTAACACCCGCAAATTTTTTTTCGAAATTAGATTTATTAGATTTACAAGCGTATCAACAAATTCGAGTTGATGAAGAGACATCGAAAATCCTGACACTTAATACACACTGTAACACGCCGATGTGCTACGCTTGTTTGTTGACTTTTACAGACAACTAAAATATGTAGTAATAAAAATGTCCAAACAAATAAACAATTTTAATTTATGGACGAATTAATTGACTGGTAACTGGAAAATTGGCTGTCTGCAAGAATTTAACGCGTATTTACCGTAAGGGGTACGGCTCGGTCAGAATTTCTGAAAGAGGTCAGGTTTTATTGTCTCATGCCCTACGTCTAGACTGCGCCTCTACCTGCAATTCTAAGGAAATCCTATTGACCTACAATACTACTACACTCTGCCTATTCTCGGAAATACCCCGATGTATCCCTTTCAATATTTCAAAACAACTTCCAATAATTATTGCCTCGTGATCGCTAATTAGTGAAGGACTCTACTTATGTCTGTGCACCCTGGTTCGAATCCTGGTGAGACGGTAATGACTCTGAGATGCGGGAATTGGTTACGTGTAAATAAAATACGGACTTATATTTAATTAATTATTTATTACAAAGAGCAAGGTAAAAAATTCCGATTTCTAGCCGCACTGCAGTCTAGAAAAATGAGCGGAAAACCTTGTCATTTTAAAAATTCAATACAGGGGAACACAAGAGAAAATTACGATTTGGTAAGAAATACAGTAGAATTCGTTTAATGGCTTTCTCATTCGAATATCGTGACGAACTAACCGTTTCAATTACACAGCTGGTGGTTTTATGCTTGTCCCAAACAATAGTTGTGGACCTTGTTATTCAATTCACATTAACAAGTAAGTTGTTTTCAAAATTAGATTGGTCTTGGTACTCGTGTTTACCATTTTCGATAGTACTCGAAGACGCTCTGTATCATCAACCAGCGTACAGTGTGGCCGTGTGCCTACCGTGTACTAACTTAATGAACGTAATTAATTAATTAATCAGATATTTGGGGAAGTATGTGATACAAAATGTCGCCCAGGCGATCAATTTGCGAGAGGATTAATAGTAATCGCAGGTTTTTCAAGGACAGCCCTCCTGTGGAGGCGCGGGAGCCGATTTGTTTCTAACCTAATAACGCGGCGAAGGGGGAGATTCTCAACCGCTCC
Organism: Dorcus hopei; assembly: GCA_033060865.1. Taxonomy (NCBI): domain Eukaryota; kingdom Metazoa; phylum Arthropoda; class Insecta; order Coleoptera; family Lucanidae; genus Dorcus; species Dorcus hopei. The sequence goes on from CM065419.1 coordinate 38,999,055, forward strand.
AATCGCCAAGAGATGGAGGTGCAGTGACTCTCACTTCAATTGTTAACCTCTGATTGCGTTGTTTTCGACGATTATCTAACCCTACGCGCAATGGCAAGAATTGACCGTTTTATTTGATACTCTACTATGGGTAGTTATGATCTTTCGGTCTCTCAGCGAATTACTTTTAATTAACCCGCAAATCTCCCGACAAGGACTACACTTCGGTCCACACGCAGGGTGTGAGGGAAGCTCGGTTAAGAAGATGGCTATGAATGTGATTCAGAATTGTTTGGCCTCGTAATTTTACGAGACTCGTAACGGCAACTAATTGACCTTGATTTCGGGAATTAACTTGTGCTGGTCACATTTGATTTTAGCGGCAGATCTAGACTTGCCTTAGACCAGTGGTACCAACCAGTCGACTTCACTGCGCAAATCGAAAACCCCTTGCTTGAGTGTTTCCAACTTGACAGAGAAAATCGCCAAAGGGATTAACTAATTTTACAAGAGTACACTGTATATGGATTGCACTATAGCTTGAAAGCGTCGTTTGACTGCCTCTGGTCGATTTACTTACAGAACGCCAAGCAAACTAGTCTAATAATTTATACAACAAATGGTCAGCTAACTCCACTAATGTGGATGGAACTTATCTACCTTTAAGCTCGGTTAGAATGCAAATGAAAATACTTTAGTAAAACAATGGCACAAGCCAAGCAAGTACTGAAATTTACAGATTATCTGGCCACAAATGGCCGAGGGAATTAAAATGATTTTTAAACAATTTATACCACCAAATATGTAATGAATAAAATACAAATTAAGTCAGATTACCTAAAGCCGCGCCCGCGAAATTAAAATCCAATACACTCACTGCACTCAGTTAAATACACCCGCGATTAATTTACCGTGCGCGACACCGACTTGTTTAGTTTTTATTTAATTGCCTCTCAAACACTGGAATTTTAGGCGTACCGATATAAAATGATTTAACTCTACTGTGAAAACTAAATCAGAGAAACAAGTACCCAAAGCAATTCGCCAAGTCCAAATAATACGACTAATCGTTTTAAAAGCTCGGAGCTATCTGTCTGTAATTTTAATTTCCATTTTTCGGCTGAACAAAATTAATTGCCCTTCCTCCTATCAGAAAACCAAATTCAAACACCCCTTGACCAATAGAGCTGTGTTTAGCATTCAGAAAGATAACCGCCCCCCGATTCCTGGAATGTCTTTTTTTCTACGCTTTTAAAACGACCACCCGGGCAGACCACGTGTGCGGTCTTTTCAAAGTTCACATCAAACTTCTTAATTACAAATACCCTCTGACATCTTTATGTTTTCCGCTTACTGAGGAACTCGGCGCCCGACTGCAGATTTTTGGTTAGAAGCAATTAAAAATCAGCATGTTATTGCCCGTTACTCCCTGCAACCGATAGTTTTCAATAGCAGTATCCTTTTACAGAAATTTACACGTGTCAAATTGTACAATTTCTAAAGAACATCAGATGACCATTAGAAACTCGCATGACAGATTTATATGATATTCAACTCAAGAAAAATTTTAAAGTCCCTCAGTGTTACAAGAATTTATGGCCCACCCCTGTTGAAAGCTATCGTAACGGCCTACCGATATTGCTTCCGCTGTGGCAGTTACAATTCCTAGCATGTATACATTTATTTGTTATTTAAAATTAAAGTTACAACAAGAACATGCTTTTTGTTTTATAAACAAATTCGCGACCGTTTCAACACAAAGGATTGTTTCGAGTGAAACGATTACCTTTTGGAATTTCAGTAGCCCCGGGTCTTTTTCAGAGAATTATGGATTCGCTTCTGGCGTCAATACCAGGCGTAAAAGCAAATTTAGATGACATTGTTTTTAGAAAACTCAAGAAGAACATTATGTTTATTTAGGAGAAGTTTTAGACAAGTTGCAAGATGCCGTACTTACCGCCGAGGTTGGACTCAAGAGTAACAAATTTTTAGGGTGCATAATTAGTGAAGAGGGAGTACGTTCTACTGATGAAAGAGTAAAAGCAATTAAAGAAGCTCCTAGACCGAAAAACAAAGAAGAACTACAATCGAATGGTGAATTTTTACAACCGCTTGTTTAAACAATAAATCAAGCATAATTGAACCACTACATAGATTATTGGATAATAAGCCATGGAAGTGGACAGAAGTACATGATCAGGCAAAAACTTACTGAAATCTGATTTAGTATTAACTCATTTCGATGAAAAGAAAAAGTTAATTATTAATTGCGACGCATCACCATATGGAATTGCTCACTTGTAATGTAACTTGTAATTGCGCTTATTGGACTCGTACATTAGGAAAATCTGAAAGAAGTTACGCGCAAATAGATAAAGAAGCATTAGCTGTAGTGGAAGTGGAATTAAGCATTTTCACCAATACGTCGCTGGGAGGGAATTTACAGTTTCAACAGACCATCGACCTCTATTAAGAATACTAACATCGAAGAAACCAATTCCGGCAGTTTTATCACCACGAATGTTAAGATGGTGTTTAATTTTAAGTGCATACAATTACAATATAGAATACAGAAAAGGAAAAGAAAATGGTAATGCAGACTGCCTTATCCCTGCTTTAGACGGTCATATTTCTGTATCAAATTTGTTACGAAGTGAGTGAGAAGTGAGAACATTCACTGTGGTAGCTTATCTCTCTCACTTTGTCATAAATTTGTACAAGAAATATGACCGTCTAAACAGGCGTTAGTCGATTGCCACAAGCTATAAATGAAGATGAGAAATTTTCCGTAGGAGATGTGTTACTATTAGAATGACAAAATAATCCTATTGCAATCCAAGAAATTCAGAAGTATACCTTAAAAGATGAAGATTTGAAAAATGTTCTTTATTGGACTTGGCATCAACGGCGGAACACAGAAATTCCGGAGAAATTTAAACCTTTTCATCGGAGAAGAACTGCAATTTCAGTACACAAACAATGTCTACTTTGGGGAAATCGACTGATCGCACCTAAAGTCACAAGAGAAAAATCTTGGAATTATTACATGTGAATCATCCAGGAATTGTTGCGATGAAGGCATGTGCTCGGAGATATGTATGGTGACCTAATATCGATAGGGACATAGAAGACTGTGTAGCAAAATGTAAAATATGTCAAATTTATACAAATAATCCGCCAAAAGCACCACATCAATACATTGAAAGTCCTTTGAATCCCTGGTCTACATAGCATATAGATTTTGCAGGTCCTTACAAGGGACACATTTATTTAATTGTGGTGGATGCAATGTCAAAATGGCTTGAAGTAGACGTTGTCGGATCAATGACATCAAGAGAAGTCATTAGAAGTTTTCGGAAGATGTTTGCTAGATTAGGAATTCCAGATAAAATGGACGTTTATTTGATTCGAATGAATTACACGTATTTTACAGAAAAAAAATAATTGAGTTCAGTATGATCTCACCATATGTTACAGTTTATTTTCCGCCTGTGTACGAACGCACCCTGTATAGTACATATTTCAACGTTCCGTTCTATTTTTAACACGCTTCGTTTTGTTTCCCTCATTAGGCGTAGGAATGTGCCATTCCGCGTCTACGTAATTCACCCAAAACTTTCTTTTTAACATATTTTCGCTAAAAGCTTCAGATCAGTTGAATAAGTTCATTTTATAAGAATTAACCCCATCCTTGCTTAGGGTTGGAATCGTGTTTACGCGACGTTTAATTGCCCACTTTAAATAGTCCTATTTTGCGGCGCGGATGTTAACGGATGATCGAGTTCCGGGCCTTACGGAAAACAATCGCACTTGAAACCGATGCGTATGTCTGTAACCCTTGTCCTTTATTCTGATTGGTTCCCGCTGATGTCATGAAAATCAGCTATTGGTAAATTCGAATGTTTCTCTCTTGGTTTTTATTTTGTTCTTTTCTGCCGACCGAGGGAAGAGCCATGCTTCATTAATTTTCTGTTCGTCCCGTGAGCTGCATGTTTCATTCGCGGAAAATTTGGTGTTGTGTCCACTGAAGTGGACACAACACCAAAGGGGATGAGAAGTGATGAGAGTGAATTTGTACGGCGTTGTGCCGAATTTGTTTGGCTCATTTGGGGGCGAAAAAGCCGCGTTTCTTTTGTGGCTAGTGTCAGCCTAGCCCGACGCGATTAGGTAAGTTTTACGTGCTGTTTCTCTCGATCTGGCCATGTTCGTTTTTTTTCCTCCTCGGCTCCTGGTTTTTGTTTCGATCTAAGTTTTGGATTTGGTTTTGGCTTTTGGCTTACGTTTTGGTTTCTCGTGGTAACTCGCGACTACTAATCGACGCGTCCACACCGAGGAAGCCGATCGTCCACGGAAGCGCCCCGTAGCCGGCCGCCTCCATCGCCATCAACGGACGTGACGACACTGCGTGAACAGGTCATACTTTTATGTTTGTCTAATTTTTTTTTTGCTTCACGGTGGATTTAATGTACTGTTAATTTATTTGTACATGAAAATTGCGTATACTCGCGAAGTAAACTCCATTTCGGAGGAACTCATCGGCTATTATGCGTTAAGCGCACAGAACGTAATTCGTCGAACGATTTCTTCGACGTTAGAATAAGCGAATGTTGTCTTTGTCATTTCGATTAGCTTTGTATTAGTTTCGGATCCGAAAAGTTAGGAATTATCGTATCACGATTGTTGCTTGGTTTACTTGTTAATTTGTTTGACTTTTGATGTTTAAACGTTTAATAAAATTGTTTCATGCTTTGGACGTATCGTGTTTTTCTTAATTTTTTACGCGAATTTCCTTTCAAAAAAAAATTAAGTGGCGCCTATTTTTGGATTGGCCTTCGCGTTATGGTCTGAGAATCCCCCGTCCTACTGCAGCAGCTGGCAACACTGGATTAATTTCTTTCCGGTGTAAAACTACTGCTTATCTACACAGGTAGGTAGCACATATCATCCATCTAGTAATGGACAAGCAGAACGTATGGTACAGACTACGAAGAAAATTCTTTCGAAATTAGAGGAGGGAAATATTGAATTGCAAATTCAGAGAATGTTGTTTGGTCAACACACTACTGTGCACTCTGGTACAAATAAAACACCTGCAGAATTATTGATGGGAAGGAAGTTAAGAACAGTGCTTGATAAAATGCACTGAGGACAAGAAGAAATGAAGAACCGGAGAGAAAATTACGAGATTTTATATATTTTCGAAATTACTAATTACCAATTGGGACCTAAATGGTCAGAAGGTTACGTTAAAGATTGTACTGGACCAGTTTCTTATGGAATTCAGACGGCAAATGGGAATGTTATTAAAAGCCACATTGATCAGTTACGAAGAAGAGTTGAGAAGGAAGGAGAGGATAAGCAGATTGAAGGAGAATATGAACAGAAGCTACAGGCGACGACCAAAGATTTACAAGAAAAGCAACAGGCGACGACAAAAGATTTACAAGAAAATCCAGTACCATTTCCTAATTTAAATTTTCACATTACAGATACTGAAAATGATTTGACTGGGCAACCTGAGAGTTCATCACTTGAACCTTATCTAAGGAAACATCTATGACATTGAGACCACGACGGACTCTAAGGCAGGAACCCAATTCTTGAAATCACTCGACAAATGTCGTGTGCGACATGACGTCAAAATGACGTAGACTCTCATACAAAACTATACAAATCGTTCGAGAATTGCGTCATTTTGATGTTATGTCGCATACGACATGATGTCGAATAATTTCAAGAATTAGGCCCCAGCCACCACATTTAAAGAATATTGTGCGGAAATAAAAGAGGAAAGAGTATGTTAAAAAATAAAATAGAATGTCATAAAAATAGTTGATGAAATAATAATATCAATTTGAGTTGTCAATTATAAAAACTGTAATTTCATTACTTGTTAAAACAGTTTATTAGAAGATGCAATTGAAATACTTGACAGTTTTTAATCAACTTCATTTTTTTATTCATTCATTTTTTTCTTTTGCTTTCTGCCAGTCTCTGATATTCAAAAGTTTGCTGTCGAAAAACCGTCAATTTTTAATTTGTTTCTGTCCAATCTCGTTTTTTGCATCTCATTGTTCTTTATTTGAGTTTTTTTTTTGTTTCTTTCGCCGAATTAGTTTTTCGTGTTGCATTACGTTTCACACACCACATTTTACCGGAGGATTGTCGATTTTCTTTTGCCTTTCTTTGTTTTTGATTTTTTGTATCTATTTATTTCATATTTTGTGTCCTTTATTTGAGTTTTCTTTGGTTACTTTTTATCTACTCAATTTTTTTGTATTTGTTACACTTCTTGTAATCTTAACAGCTAAAACCCTAGAAGTAAAGTGTTATTACCAGGCAGTTCAGAACATTGCTATGGTTACGCAATACGAGGACCAATGGAAAATGCCTATTCATTGGCAACGCTCCGAAATGTCCGAAGTCTGGTTATTATTCGCGTGAAACATCCTGTATAACAATAGTTGTGCAAGAAAATCGTGCAATTGCAACGTAATAAAAACAATAAATTGTGTAACATAATATCCTTGACTTAAATTATCACTTCCTATGATAAGCTAAATGATAATTTGTTTATACATAAAAGGTGGTGATTTAATTATTATTATTTTTTAGCCTAATCTCGGTCGTGTACGATTTTTTGGCCGTGAGAAGAATGAAAAGATATTTTTCTATAGTTGTTTCTAATTCTAATGGAGAGCTGAAAGCTCGGAACAAAATTCTAGGCCAAGGCTTTTTATTTTTAACCTGCCATATTTTGTCCATATTTAAATCACTATGCTGTCACATGTCTCCGACGATGACGAGAAAATATTTTCAGTAAGAATTTAGGACATATTTATTATTATCATCGGCGCAAGTTTACTTCTTCCTGCATGGTCGGTGATAAAACTAACATTTTCATATTTGTGGAGTTTTTTTTTTCTCCACAAGCTTCAAAGTTATACATACATATTTTGATTATTCGTCCGAATGTTACGCCATTTTATTATTTAAAGAACAACGAAATGTCAGACATATTATTATTATTAAAATAATAACTTCTGCGGTAGTCCATTTTTATGAGGGTTTACTGTAACAGCAAGCGGAACAGTAATAATAATCCCTGAAGAAATCTTCTACATAATATAACGAAGATCGAAACCCCGGAGGTTCAAATTGGGAACCCAATTTGATAAATTATTACTTGTTTATACAGAGGTAAAAACAAGACAGACTTTGTTAATTATAGTTTTTGTGGACGTGTTAAATGATAACACATTTTATCAAAACCCCAACCGTGCACTAAATTAATGTTACATTTGTTACATTGAATACTTAAATAGTATTATTTATCGCAGCGCAATTTATTTACGCTAATACACATAAACAAAGATTACTTTGAGCCACGACTAAATAAATAAAATCGCAAAATATTTTAAACAAACAGAA